>JAKSZU010000003.1:37014406-38295656 GCA_026018925.1 Tupaia tana
TATATGTGTTCTATATTCAGTTTTTTCCAACTATACCTGAAACTTCATATGCGGATCTAAGTGGCTGTGACATATAAACTTTCCTAAGTGAGAAAAAACATGATGAAGAAATATGTAAGACATGTCTTCATTAGTTATATCCTTTCAATGGAGGGTGCAAGGTAGGCGTATTTTTATTTTAAGAAATACACAATGCAGAGGTCAACTATGAACACCCATCAAAGTTTTGCTTTATTAGGCCACAGTTACATTCCTTTCTTCTTTGCTGTTCTATTCGATAATCTTATCTTTACTATAAAAACTCTCTTCGTCTGGAATTACTCTAGGGAACACAGTCCATAAATGAGGCTGCCTGATAGTTCTGTGACATGGACATAGGTTGTCAGTGCCAAGCAACCTAGGAGATGAAGATTTAAGTTAGCAATTTAAACTTGGATCTCCAGAGGGTAAGAGATTTTCAGCGCTAGGTCTCATTTCATATCTATCTGTGCTCTCAAGGAAGACAATCCTTATTTCAAATCAGATTTCACATTTTACCTCTAAAAGAAATTTTCCTTTCTCTATTAGCATCCACAACTTTAGTGCCCTTTGGAAAGAGTAAAAGTTGACTGGGTCTCCATCAAGGGCTTGCTAAAATAGCAACAGTCCAGTTAAAAGTAAGCCCCGACGCACTAAACACGCTTCCTGGTTCCATGTACAGCAGTCCACAGGAGAGTCTACCCACGACTGCTGACAGCAATGTCCAGACCTCAGCACAGGTGCGAGAGGGAAATTCAAGAGAAAGGGGAGCAGCAAATATTGGAATAGCTCTTGTTTAGTTCCCAAAGTCTGCAGAACAGATCCTTCCTTTGTCCTAATAAGACCATTGCAAATTCTGTGTGGAAGCCAAGAAAACATAAATAATTCTTATGACCATCGAGACCATCTCAAAGCAAGCACCAACCTCTTTTTCAGACTCCCCTCTCGCCATGCCCTACTTAAAATCTTCCATCAGACTCACACTTATTTCCTAACTTTTCATGCTTGGTTAGTCCTCTAGAATGCTCACCCTGTCCTCATCACTCATTGAGTGGCTAGTACAGGCCCAGTACCTGTGCTCGGTCCTAGGTTATAAAAGAAAGAGCTTATGACTGAGAGGAATGGATAGCTTTGGTAGAAAAGTGAAAAGAGTATTCAGCATTCACCTGAAGAAGCTTTAGAGAAGAAATCAATGTTCTGAGAGAACCACAGACTTTTCCCTTTGTCACTGTACTCAAGGAAAAAAACAATTCTCAAAGAAACCAAAGGCTCTAAAATTACATGAATTTTAATCATATGCAAGAAAAAATATCTACATCTGACTTTCGTCATTCTGAAATTTTTTTTTCCTAAAACAAAACATACAAAACAAATAAAGACAGAGGCTCCCCACTCCTAGGGACTTCAAAATAGCTAAAGTACTAACTCATAGCCTAGGAAAGTATCTTATACTAAAAAGGAACTACCCCTTCCCATAATCTAAAATCTGATAATGATGGTAACACAAGGGGACCTCAAACATCTTATGAAAAAAGGAAATAAAGTATGAATTCAGTTTGGCACAAAAAATTTTAGAAATATATGCATACTTTTTCATAATATACATTTTGTACAAACTTCTTGAATACCCCTTGCATTAGTGTTACAAACAACAGTAGCAGCAACTTTAGTCACAACTGTAAGATTGATTTTCCACTACTTTTTCTCTAAAGGGACTTAAAGCTCAACTCTCTATATCCCCTACATAAATTAGTGTAGGGCATTTATTAAGCCCTTTGTATAAAAATAAAAATAAAGTTTAAAAAAATGTATATCATTTCTCTAAGATTTCTAGTAAATAAAAGTAATGCTTGGTGTCCAGACTGTCCAACTTTTACCCATGACAGGCAACAAATCTTGTCACTTTGAAACATATTTGAAAATCTTGTGGCTTTAGCTATTAAATTTTCTACTAGAGGAATACTTCTGAAAACTCCTCTGTAAAAATGTTAGGCTTTTTTTTTTTTTTTTTTTTTTTTTTGAGAGAGATTTTGTCTATAGGGTGTGTGCGCTCGCCAAGACACAGAGAGACAGAAAATGAAAAAACACCCTGCAGGGGGTGTGGCCACACTCCAATCCGTTCTCCTCCATTTTCCTCTCCAGATTTTGGGCACACATGCGCGTGTCCCCAGCATGAGTTTTAAGCCATGGGATCTGAAACTTGAACTACAGTTGACTATGTGGGAGTCCAACGACAAAACCATTATGCCATCTGCTGGTCTCCATTTTTGTTTGTTTGTTTGTTTAAATGAAACAGACAGGGAGAGTAAGGAGGGTGAGAGGAAGGTATTTTTGATGGGGGTCTCACAATGTGATCTTGCTGCTCCAAACTCCAAGTTACATGGGGCCACAGGCATATGCCACTGTGCCTGGACTGCTGAGGTTGGTCTGAACCCAGAACTCCAATGTAACCCCAGCCTCATGCATGCCTCCCCACACTTGTGCTGCTGCAGCTGGGTCTGTGACACATACTTTAACAATACTTTTAAACACTTTAGTTGCAATGTACAACAGAAAAGAGCCCTAGTTAAAGATTCATTGGATAAATTATGACAATCAAGATTAACCCCAACCTAGTTAATTTCTGACACAATGATTCTGCATATATTTATTAGTTTTGATATCTCAGAAATGAATACTTGATTCTCTACATCATATAGATCAATTTTAAACAATCGTGAAAAGTAAAAATACCTATTTTCTTCAGGCCAGCAGATGGTGTGGTAGTTAAGGCACTGGATTCCCACATGGCCAACTACAGTTCGAGTCCATACCTGGTGCCTTGAAAGTCACTCTAGGTGCATATACATGCATGCCTAAAATCCCAAGAGGAGAATGGAGTAGAGGGGATTGCATGGCCATCCCCGCTGGGGGTGATTTCTCACTTTCCCTGTCTCTCTATAGTGAGTACACACCCTCAATAGCAAAAACTAAAAAAAACAACAAAAAAACCTGTGTTATTAAGTAACCAAGTTCTAACTATATTATATTTTAAACTAATTATTTTGAAACAATAATTAGACATAAAGGCACAAAGTAACATATAGGTAGTTTTCAATTCAACCAATATGTTAATACTGCAAATTCTTTTATGGAATGAAAAAAAGTATTGGTAAATACTTGTTTTAAGACCATTTTTACTGATCTGCTTTTACTCAAAATAGTGTAATACTTTCTTCAAGAACATGACCCAGATGGTTTAATCTTTAACTGCATCACTCATACATTTCTCCCAGGTCATTTCTGACCTATGTTACTGGACTCTACCAAACAATTGGAAAATTGAAAAAGGAGTTTATTAGAGTTTATTATAAATGTCCACCAGAAAAACTATTAAACTAAATTTTAGGCATTTTTACCATTTAACTGGATCTAATCGAATCTGTACTAGAGATCCAATCTGTACCAAAACATGAATTACAGTGGTAAGAGATTTAAAAAGACATAAGCATCAGGTGAGAGGATCACTTTCAACACATCCTTTAGATTGTGGAAAGTGAAGACTAAGTTTGCCCACATTGAGACTATTAGAGAGTAACACCAAAGGTCCTTGACATATAGCAACTTGCAATCCTGCTGAAGAATATATGTGTGTGTGTGTATGTATGTGTGTATTTTGGAGAGGTTTTTGCTATAGGGCATGTGGGCTCACCAGAAAGACAGAGAGACAGAAAGTGAGAAATCACCCCCCGGGAAGATGGCCACGCCACAATCCCTTCTCCTCCATTCTCCTCTTAGGATCTTGATCACGCATGCACACACACGCGTGCCTAGCGTGAGTTTAAGCCTCTGGGTCCGGGACTTGAACCACAGTCAGCTACATGGGAGTCCAGCAGTATAGCCATTACACCAACTGCTAGTCCCTTTTTTTTTTTTTTTAGGGAGATTTTTGCTATAGGGTGCATGTGCTCACTGGAGAGACAGAAAAGACAGAAAGTGAAAAATCACACATACACACACCCATGGGGGGTTGGCCACACTGCAATCTCTTCTCCTCCAGGGATCTTCAGCATGCACAAAAATGTGCCCGGCATAAGTTTTAAGCCTCCAGTCTGAGACCTGAACCACAGTGAACTACATGGGAGTCCAGCGACATAACCGTTACACCATCTGCTGGTCCCTGAAGAATATAGTTGAAGTGCAAGTATTGAGAGGTCAGAGGTTAGAGAGCCTTGCTGACCATGCAGCTGTATCTCCAAGTGGTTGTGCCATTCTTCCCATCACAATCACGGGCACTGGTTCACCTGGGATCACTTAAATTTTTCAGCTAGTGCTTAGGAGCTTGGGATTCTGAAGAAACGCTAACCGGGTTTCCAACTATGGGAACCTGGGCAGATGGCTTCATCTTCTACCTCTAACCATAACTGGAAAAAAGAACAGCACTTGCCTCATAGGGCTATTTGAAAATTCAGTGAAATGATATCACGTAAGACTAATGGCAAGCACTGAAAAGTGAAAGTTATTGAGACCAGCACATCGCTGGACTCCTACATAGTCGACCACAGTTCGTGTCCCAGACACAGAGGCTTAAAACTCACACCAGGTGCGTGTGCGTGCATGCCCAAAATTCAGAGAGGAGAATGGAGGAGAAGGGACGGTGGCATGACCTTCCACCCTGAGGAGTGATTTCTCACTTTCTGTCTTTCTGTATCACTCCAGTGAGTGCACATTCTCTATAGCAAAAAATCTCTCTAAAAAGAAAAAGTATACGTTATTATTATATTAAATTATTATATTAAATTCATAAGTTATTAATAATTAATTCTTAATATTTGATATTTAGAATTTATAATAGTAAATATATGTAATATATGTGTGTTAATCTTATGAAGATTAAATGCGATGATTTATGACAAGAAGCCAAGTGACCATACCACAGTTTGTGGAAAGTCTAGTTCTAGGGGCCAGCAGGTGACATGGTGGTTAAGGTATTGGACTCACACACAGCTGACCATGGTTTGAATCCCAAACCCAATGGCTTCCTTTCTCACTTTCCCTCTCTCTCTCTGGTGAGTTAAAAATATATTATGATAATCAATCAATGAATTAATAATAATTAATTTAATTTTAAAAATTAATTAAAAAAATTAATTAAATTTTTAAAAATGTAATTAAAAATTTTTCAGTTTTAGGGGCTAGGAGGTATTATAGTGGCTAAAGCATTGGACTCTCACATGGCTGATTGTAGTTCAAGTCCCAGACCTGGTGGCTTGAAAATCATGCTGGGCACATGTGGATACTTGCCAAAATCCAGGAGGAAAAGGAACTGCGGCCTGGCCATTCCCCTGGAGGATTATTTCTCACTTTTTCTCTCACTGTCTCTCTTCTCTCCGGGCAAGTGCACATGCCCTAAAAAATCCTTAAAACAAACAAAGAAACAAAAAATTCAGTTCTGTTTAAAAGGCTATTAAAGTGTCTCAGATAATTTAAACTTGACATTGGCAAGAGTGCTTCTGGAGTAGCATAATACCCTGCACTTTTCCTGGTCTCTCAAAGAGGGTGAATGAAGGAAACCTCTGACTTTATGGCATCTTACTTTAGAACAGAGCAAATTAGCAAATGAATGCAAAAAAAAAAAAAAAAAAAAAAAAAAAAAACACGTTCAGAATGCTAGTGGGCCCTGGGAATCCTTTTCTTTGTGTCAGGAAGAAGTAGGCCACATTTTAAATCTCTGTTTATCATCCACGCATAAACCAAGGTGAATTAAGAAATGGCAGCGGGACCAGCAGTTATCATAATGGCTATGTCGCTGGACTCCCACGTAGTCGACCGCGGTTCACGTCCCAGACCCGGTGGCTTAAAACTCATGCCGGGCGCGTGTGCGTGCGTGCCCAAGATCCCGAGAAGAGAATGGAGGAGAAGGGACTGCGGTGTGGCCATCCCCCCTGGGGGGTGATTTCTCGTTTTCTGTCTGTCTCTCTCTGTCTTGCAAGCGCACGCGCCCTATAGCAAAAACCTCTTAAAAAAGAAAAAAGATATGGCAGCAAGAGGGATCAGCAGATGGAATAATGATTACATTGCTGGACTCTCGCTTAGTCGATCATGGTTCATGGTTCAAGTCCTGGACTGGGCGATTTCAAATGCATGCCGGCTACGTTTGAGTGTGTGCCCAAGATCCCAAGAGGAGAATGGAGGAGACAGGATTACAGTGTGGCTATCGCCCCTGGGGGGTAATTTCTTGCTTTCTGTCTCTGTCTCTCTGGAGAGTGCATGTGCCCTATAGCAAAAATCTCTCTCTAAAGAAAAAGAAATGGCAACAAGAAATGTGGTGACACGGGAATACCCATAAGCAGGACTTATCAGAAACCATATACCTGGGAGAGAAAAAGCAGTTTAGCTCTCAAGCAAAGCACAGATCGGTGGAATGTTCACAAATGTTAACTACAGTCAAATGATCTAAAGTTTGAATAGAGTAAGAAACTGTATTTAACTATATTTCCCTACCTGCCCACAGATAAGTATCACCACAAATTTTGGGCAAGTCTGCATTCAGGCCACTTTGTACAAATCTGAACGTTTAAAAATATATATACAATCTGCCCTGTGCAATAACAGCCTTTCGCACTCCTCACCTCGCTCAAATCATTCTTAGGTAGATTAGGTCTTTCAGCTTTTAGTTAAAACAAATGATACTTTAAGGAAGGGCTACACTGCTTTCATATAGACCAGTGTTTATAGCTGATACTTTCCATTTATTCTTAGCTTCAATGATTTTCTTAGACATGCAATGAAATAATGAAAACCACATTTGCCAACATCCATGGGACCCTGCAATGTTCTAATTCATGTAAGATTCTTACAGTGCTCTGGAAACTCTGCAGACTTACCTTTCTGTTATTATCACAAAGGCATTTTATTATTATGAAGGCAACAGGAATGTTTAAACTAATACTTCTATTTTAAGGAAAACCATTGATATTCCTCAGCTTTGGATTTTCTTTTTCCTTCATAGTTAGTCGAAACCAGGTTATGAAATAGAAAGTGACTAAGGGTAGAGATAAATGCAGACAATGCATTTTTATAATGTTTTTCCTATTTAAAAATCATAGGACCTGCAGATGGCATACTAGTTACATTGTTGTACTCCCACATGGCCAACCACAGTTCCAGTCCTGGACCCAGTGGCTTGAAACTCATACCAGGTGCATGTGCATGTGTGCCCAAAATTCTGAGCGGAGAATGGAGGAGAAGGGATTGCGGCATGGCCATCCTCTTGGAGGATGATTTCTCACTTTCTGTCTTTCTGTCTCCGGTGAGTCCATGCACCCTATAGCAAAAATTTCCCTAAAAATAAATAAATAAATAAATAAAATAAAAATCACTACAAGAAAGGAAAAATGGAAAATGGTCCCACAGTACCCAGTACTTCCATACCAGCATACACGTTTGTTGTGCCAAGTTACCCAAATATTAGGAGCCCAAATGTCAAGACAAAGTGGACAGATTGAGTGCTAAGTATACTTAAGGTAATTTCCATTTTTCTTTTTAAAAATGCTTAATTACCAGAGGGTACATGTGTTTGCGAGAGGGAGAGAGAGAAACAGAAAGCATCCCCAGGGGGTGTGGTTACCCCACAATACCTTTCCTCCTTTTCTCCATCCCATGATGTCAGCTCCAGGATTTAAACCATATTCAGCCACATGGGATTGGGCTCACTACACACGGTACTTAACGACTGTGCTATGGGACTGGCCCAATTGCCATTTTCTAACAGTAACTATTTGAGCATTGTTATGAGATCAGATGGTAAATGCTGTAGTTAGCATACAAGAAATTAATGTAAACATGGAATGCATAGGAGGCACTGAGTTAATATGAGTGCAGCAGTGTCAATGATAATATTCAAAAACTCAGTCTTGGGATCAGCAGTTAGCGTAATGGCTATGTCGCTGAACTCCCACATAGTCGATCGTGGTTCGTGTCCCAGACCCGGTGGCTTAAAACTCACGCCGGGCGCGTGTGCGTACGTGCCCAAGATCCCGAGAGGAGAATGGAGGAGAAGGGATTGCGGCGTGGCCATCCCCCCTGGGGGGTGATTTCTCGCTTTCTGTCTCTATGTCTCTCTCTGTCTGTCTGGCGAGCGCACGCGCCCTATAGCGAAAACCTCTCCAAAAAAAAAAAAAAAAAAACAAAAACTCAGTCTTAGCCAGGTAAGAACTTAATACATACAAAATTGAAAATGTACATGGTTATTACTGTTGAATATATTTTTAACAGAGCTGAGGTCATCCCATACAGAGCTGTTGTTATTGCACTGAGAATAACGTGATCAAGGCAGCCACTAAGAGAGACAGAAAAATAATATTGACAATAAGAAGACTATGAACTCTTCATGGCATTAAGGAATGATGTTAAGAGATTTAAAATAGGGAAAGAGAGAGGGGGGATTTTAACCAAACTGTAAGTGTATTCACCATAAAGAATGGCCTCAAATGAGCATGCTTTCTGTTTTCGATCTGCTAATTTTCTACAATGTCCCATGTCATTCATAGATCATAGTAACTCAAGTCAGACAAGAGCACATTTAATCTGTGGGATCTTCCCAGCAGATGTAAAGTGGTGCCAATTACCCACAACTGCTTATGTGAAGACAACCGAAGGATCGTGATTCCTCGTCAGAATAACAAGCTGCATCTATTAGAGTAGCTGTAATGTTTTGCTTTGCTCCTTTCCCTCGTTTTCTTTCACAAAGTGAGTGAGTTTACAAGGTCCCGGACAATTGTGTTGCCTGGGTGATGTCACCTCTCAAGTGTGTACCGTCAGGAGGAAATGAATGTGTTTTATGAACTGCCTATTATACACCACTCATGATTGGCTAGCAAAGGGTCTATTAAAAGAGAATCAACATCAGGACAAAGTATATGTAACAATGCTCCTTGATGCTTGTAACCTGGCTAGAGAGTTATAAAGTATGGGCTGAGTTATTCTAGAGGGGGGAAATAAAGGGTCTGATCTAGCTCTTTTAACATCTTCATCTTCAGTCTTCAAGTCTCAGAACTGTTCCCTTCCTGTTCTGAGAAGCAAGCCTCTTCTCCCAGCTTAGCCAGGGACCCCCTCCTTGTTTGCCAGAGCATCATATCTACCCTCATATAATCAGAGCACTTACTGCTTTGTCTTCTGCAGTAGACAGAGGGTCCCAAGGGGACAAGGACTTTGACTTTTTTCATCATAATATTTATAAAACCCGTGCAAGACCAGGTTCATAACAGGTACTTAGGAAGTATTTACTGAGTTGATGCAGAGACTGAGCTAGGAAATATTCTTCCCTCTTGTTTATAAGTGGAGAAAGTACAGGCTTTGCATGCTCTCGTGCATTCACTGAGACATAGTAGACTCGTGTGGAATGCTAGAGTTACTACAATAAAGTGGTACCATAAAAGTTACAATGCAGTTTGGTAAGTGTTGCTAAAAATAAAGATATTAAGGCTCAAAAAAGGGGGTGGGGTGGGCAGCAGGTGGTGTAGTTATTAAAGCATTGGACTCTCAAATGGCTGACCACAGTTTGAATCCTGAACCTGGAGGCTTGAAACACATGCCAGGCACGAGGGAATGGATGAGAAGGGATCGTAGCATGGCCATCCCCCCGGAGGGTGATTTCCCACTTTCTTCCTCTCTGTCCCTCTCGGGTAAGTGCATGCACTGTATGGCAAAAACGTAAAAACAAGGGACCAGAAGATAGCAAAATAGTTACATCGCTGGACTCCCATGTAGTTGACTGCAGTTTGAGTCCCAGACTGGGCAGCTTAAAACTCACAGTGGGCACATGTGCATGCATGCCCAAGATCCCAAGAGAAGAATGGAGGATAAGGGATTATGGTGTGGCCATACCCCCTGGAGGGTGATTTCTCACTTTCTGTCTCTCCACCAATCACACACACCCTACAGCAAAAATCACTCTTAAGAAAGTGGAGATACAGTAAGAAAACTATCAGAGAAGGCTCCTCAGGAGTTAACATTTAGTTTGAGTAGTGATGGTTGAACAAACACAGAAAAAAAAGAGAAGCGAATTTGTAAGCAGAGGTGAGAGAAACAGGGCACATTCAGTAATGAAAAGGTAACTCGTGTCACTAGAACACTGGACATACAGAGCCCAGCTACGGCCTGGGGCTGCTCCATCATACTGGGGCTTGGGTTTAGATCTTGGGTTGACCTGAGCATGTCAGTTGTGCTGATGCTTGCCAATGATCCTGGCTGGCTAGGGGTTGGGGAAGGAGCACAGTGTGGTGAGAGCATGTCAGAAGAGTGTGTGTGTGTGTGTGTGTGTGTGTGATGAGAAAAACAGATACCATTTTAAAAATAAGGGAAAACTGGACATAGAGGAAAGGATTGTGACAGAGGTAGAGCTGGCAGGACAGGTTAGAAGCAGGTTACGCTGTGATTAGAAAACCAGAATCTGGGCTTTATCTTCAGTGGAACAGGAACCAGTGAAAGACTTTTTAGCAGAAGAGTGATGGGATCAGACCTCTGACACATGATTCTGCAATTATCCAGAAAGTGAGTGGCTCCACTCACTGAGGCTTGAGAAACTATGAATAAAGAAGCTGGAACCTTAAGTTTGGAACAATGATCTAAATAGCCATTAGCTAAATCAGTGGGAGAAAAGGTGAAACTAAAAAGATAAATATTTCCTTTCCCTGGGTTACTTACACCCGACTTCACTGACACAGGTTGTCAACTCTGACAAAATGGACTTCATTTTTCTCTGAAGCCTAATGTTTTAATAACAACATTTTTACTCTCTTATATTTATAGTAATTTGGTAATGATAATAATTTAGGAGTAGGCAAGTAGTATTGTAAATGGAAGGACTTTTCATACCTGAGACACTCTGCCTGTTGGAATCTGAGTCCCCATTACTGGAGCTAGAATTGTTGGAGGAGTTGTTGTCCACACCTCCCAGAAGGGGGCGCAAGTGGCTTACTGAGACTTGCTCAATGAATGATGTTCCATACTTGCGAAAATACCACCATTCAAATATCTAGAACAGAAAAATAAGAGTTTATGGTCTTTGTTACCGTTCATTATTTCTGTACTTGAGTCCAGAAAATATATTACATTTACTAATTTTATCCAACTAAAATACTTACAGTATCTGTTTATTCTAAAAGTTAAAAATTGTAATAAAATTAAAATAGCAGTAACATTTAAAATGCTCAGCATGACTTTCTCTGCTTACTATTGGTTAAAAATTAAAAAAAAAAACTTTTTAAAAAAGTATAATCATAACTAAAAGAATAACACTGGCCCAGGCAGATGGTGTAGTGGTTAAGGCAGCTAGAGTCCACATGGCGGACTATGCAGTGCTATTGTGAGACCTGGTGGCTTGAAAAACACAGGGAGCACATGTGCCCAAAATCCTGAGAGGAAAATGGAAAAGAAGGGATTGTGGCATGGGTCATCCCCTCTGAGGGGGGGGGGGGGGGGGGAATTTCTCATTTTTTATCTCTCTCTCTTTCTCTCTCTCTTTCTCTGTCTCTCTCCAGAAAGCACACATGCCCTACAGTAAATTTAAAAAGAGAGAGAGAGAGAGAGAGAGAACACTATTGAGGTATGTTCAAAATTATTTTCTTCCAAATAAATATATAATATTTAATAACAAAATCTCTCTAGTTGAAAGACAATTCCAGAAATGTATATAACATAAGCCAGTTTTCAAACAATGGCTTATGAAATATTCCAAATCTATGCACTTTATATGTTGATAAAAACCATTCCTGCATTAAGATTTTAAGAGCAAAACTACATTTTTAAATGAATACTTCCTTGGTGAAATGCTACTATATAGGCGAAATGAACGAGATGTGTCTCATTTCAGGCATGGAAGGCACTCCACTGCTGAGACTCAGTGGTGTCCCATTTGCTAAGACATCTTTAACACAAACACCTGTTTGACACCATGAGTGGAAATCATATTATGTTTCCTCATGCATCCTCAATTTTCACACCAACCCCCGGGAAATACCTAACTCAGTGTCTACTGCAGAGTTGGTTCTCAAAAGTAATAGCAGGCCCAACCTAGGTGACACAGTGCAGAGCAAACTGGATGCAGTGATGGAGACCACATGGCTGATTTGGGTTCAAATCCTGGATCACCAAGGACACACACGGGATATGCACACAGGTGCCAGGATCCTGACAAACTAGAGGGCTAGAGAAAGAGGTTCACAGCATGGTAAGACCCTGCCAAGTCTTCTCTCCCTCTCCCTCTTTCTCTTTCTCATGCATGTGCATGTACTATTGTTACCAAAAAAAAAAAAAAAAAATAGTAATAGTACAGCCATCCTTTATTATGTTAATGAAGTGCATGCCTCCCAAAAATAGCACAACTCACATACTGCTTTGAGGCATCCTTTTATTTCTCTCTCTCTCTCTCTCTTTTTTTTTTTTTTTTTTTTTTGCCAGTCTATAAACAACATCTCGTCTGTTGCAGGGTTGTAGGTGGAAAGCCCTGGAAGTCACTGTAACAGCGTACACTCATCACACAGTCCTGGGCACTTAAAATGCCTTCAAGAGACACATGGCTTTGCCTTTATTGGGAGAGAAGGAAGACTCCAAGGACCCAGAGCGTGGGTCACAGAACTCGCGTTGGCTCTCAGTTAGTAGTCGGGGAGAGCCCTCTTCACCAGTCTGTGCTCTGCTTCCTGTATGGTATTGCTGGAGCACTAGACGCATTCACTCTATTGCACAGCACTGCTGCTCTAGCCCAGTCAAGGGCTTGCTCCAGCGTGACAGGGATTTGGCCCCTGTCACTACAAGTCTAGGCTGCAGATCCAACACCTCTCACTGGTTGTTCCTGGCACACACACACAAAACCTGGGGCCTCTTCAGAGTTCTCACTTCCTCCCACAGAACCATAGATTGCTTACACAAAAAGGGACCTTAAATAACTATGTACAGGGCCTGACTACAAAGGAGTAATGAGAATTATCCATCAAGATGCAGTGGTCTAACCAAAGTCCCACAGCTAATTAAATAGTTGTTTAGCCTCAAGTCCTAGTTCTCTGCCACTAATCTTACCAGGGCCATAAAACGGATCCCTTTTAATAACTCCCTTGCTTCACTTAAACAAACACAGACGGACGTGAGCTATCATTTTCTTTTTCAAATTACTGCTTCCAAGTGCCCTTTGACCCTGTCCCTCTATGTTTCCTCAGTTATAAAACTCAGTCCAGAATAGTTCATCAGATGGGACCAGATAATTCATCCTAAAATATAAGTAATTCTTACTAACTAGACATTTGCTTTCTAATAGAAGACAGTCTATCCACCCAGTATTTCCAATGCCATAATAACAGAACTCAGTAAAGATTAGCTTATTCACAGAGCTAAGGGGAAAAAGAAGGATCTTCTCAGGCCTGTCATATCACAGCAGTAGTATAAGCCCTGTTATACATAGGGTTATATATAGGGGACACTAGTATAAAGAAGAATCTTTGTGTGAATAGGGGGCATCAGGATACAGAAGAAATGGCTGTTTACAGGAGACACTGGTATAAATGGGAACCTCTATGGTCTGCAGGAGACTTCAGTATAAAGAAGGATCCCTGTGCTTCTAATATATATTGAATGAACAACTTGGAAAAAAAGAAGGAAAGGACTTAAAAGTCTTCTGCCACCTTAAACCAAGTCTTCCGATTTGAGGTTTTAGCATAACAGTGTTCCTTTTATCCTAGAACATGCCAGGCTTTCCGTGAGCATCCCACAGTATTTTAAAAGAGCTGGACAGATCCAAATGGGCAGATGGTGTTATTTAATGGGCACATATTTGGTGTCGCTTTGAATTTTTTCCCTGGTGCAATGTAAACAGAAAAGCTCTCATAAACAAATGTAGATTTTAAAAGTATTTCTTAGACATGTTAGTGGCTTAGTGGGCCTGTCACAGAGGAATAAAACAAGTTAAAAATCTGACGTATAACCAAGAAAATTAAAACCTAAATTTATGCATTTCATAGTCTAGACTTAATTTCCCTAGTGCTTTGTTTCCTATTTATGTCCATCCCAAGAATTATACAGATCAAGTAAGATGAGAACTAAAAAGCATAAATTGGGTTTGGCATTTAGAAAGTCAATAGTGGTCCTAAATTCTAGTCTAGTGACACAAACCCTTCAAGCTATACAGATAGGTTGTCTGACCTTAGTAGGAGCTCTTGATTCTCAGGGGCTGTTTGCTGATGGGTAAAATAAAATTAAGCTCTCTGTCAATGTTGGTTGGATGGAGAGAAGAACGGGAGAATGGAAGATTAAAAGACTGGAGGGATGGATGATTAGAGGTTGGCTGAATTATGAGGGCTGGTTCAGATGATAAAACAGAATATACTAGAAACAAACAGCAGGATCAATAAAAAGGCTTTGTGTCCATTTTGTTATAAAAAGAGAGAGGCTTAAGCATGGTTGTAGAAGGGAAAAAATCCAGTGGAAAGAGACAGTGAAAATGTAAAAGAATACAGAAAACCAAGAGACATGACACCAACAGGTCAGAAAGTATATCCATCCTACCTTGAAAAGGTAGCCTACCACTGCTTGCTCTGAGACAGGAAGAATGAGAAAAATAAATGAATAGAGGGAGACATTCTGTTTTGCTTTTTGTTTTTAAATTGCCAGAGGGCAAGAGTAGTCACCAGAGAGAGAGAGGGAGAAAGCACCCCCAATGGGAAATGGCCACATTGTAATCCCTGTTCCTCTATTTCTCCATCCTGTTGGGATTTGGGGCAGGCACACACACACACACACACACACACACACACACATACACCAGCCATGTTTTTCAAGCTGCCAAGCCCAGGACTCGCCACAGTTGACCACATGGGATCTGAGTCTTTTAACCTCTAGGCTACAATGTTGACCTGAGATATTATATTTTGAAAAGCAGGGTGTGATTGCAAGCTATACAGGTAAGGAAGCAAGGAAAGAATAAAAACTCAGTGATACTGATCTCAGTGGAGGTGCAGGGAAGACTTTTCTGGGAAACGAAGGAGGTGGGACGGAATTGAAAGTATGAAGGTCAAGAGAGTAGTTTGGACCTACATCTTGCAGGACAGAGGGGCCATAAGCTATACACAAAACCCAGACCATATTTAAAACAAAGATCCATTTGGCAAAGACACAGCTACCAATGCCTGCTGACCACCTCCACCGCTGTTCAGAAAGTAGAGAGGATAACCAAGGAGCACTGGAACTAGGGGCAGAGGTGAAGGACGGCAGTTGGCCTGAAGTGAAATCTTCTGTCTTCTTTTCCCAGAGGAAGGGGACTAAAATCTGGCAAAAGGACAAGAAACAAGTCCCTTCTATCCATTTCACAGAGTTAAAAGTTCAGTCATTCCTGAAGATGCCTAGATTCTTCCCATCCAAGAAGACCTCTTCTTCTGAATTACTCTATACATAAAACACTTCTCTACAAGTCAGGGACTTCCCTATACTCTGTTGCACTAAATGGTTTTTCCCATAGAGCAGAACCTTAGTAATTCCACACCAATTCTATTAAACCCACTGGAAACACAAAGATGCAAAAGTCTAAAATTGGGTGTTTCCTAAGAATTAAAATAGTAGATGAGGCCAGATACAGGGATGGTAGAGATTGAAAAGGGAATATAAAACTTCCTGGCAATCAGCTTCCAGATGGAAAGACTTCCAAACTCACACCTGCTCCAAGTCTTCAAAAATATATCTGGTGGTGGGACCAGCAGTTAGCGTAATGGCTTTGTAGCTGGACTCCCACGTAGTCTACCGTGGTTCGCATCCCGGACCCGGTAGCTTAAACCCAAGCCGGGCGCGTGTGCGTGCGTGCCCAAGATCCCAAGAGGAGAATGGAGGAGAAGGGATTGCAGCGTGGCCATCCCCCCTGGGGGGTGATTTCTTGCTTTCTATCTCTCTGTCTCTCTCTGTCTGCCTGGCGAGCACACACACTCTATAGCAAAAATCTCTAAAAAAAAAAAAAGATTAAAAAAAAAAAAAATATATATATATATATATATATCTGGTGGTGAACAGTTTTGTTTTGGGGGAGCAGTGGCTAAAAAGGATCACCTGGGCTTAAATTAGAAATACTAAGATAGTTAACATGTGTTATAGTAAGGTCTATAACCTTTTAAATTTCCTCTTTGAGTTCTTGAGTCCATCTTTTTCTCTACACTCAAAGACCCTTTCAAAGTTTCTACCAATTCCTCACGTCAAATACAACTTCTTTTGTTTGTAACTCTTAGATTCTGTATATGTTGTTTACAAATACTAAATAGCTACTGAGGGGTGCTAGTGTCCTGCTTCCTAGATCTCAGCCAGTCTCTCCTCAGCCACCTGTTCTTCTAAACCCTTGTGAGGGCCATGTGAAGAAATGACATTCATGTCCTTAGACCTTCTTTCCTAGCCACCTGCTGCCAAGACTTTAAGAAAAGAGAGAAGTCCAAATACTAGTCTTCCTTCAAAGTCAATAGCCAGTGATCCTCGGAGTCTGGAAGTTCACAGGATGGATTTTCCAATAAATGGAGAATTACTGTGGCCTAAATGGAAGTTGATTCTCCTGGGGTAAAGTCATAGAGACCACAAAGAACTGGGAGAAGACAGCCAATGTCATTCGTCCCAAGGCCTGCCAGCTCACACTGAAGATGCAGCTACCCTCGAGGTTCCTCTTCTAGAGGGCCCATCATTTTCAACAAGTTCCCTTGTTCATTCACTCACTGGATCTTCTCGGCACTCAACAATTTTTTTTTCCCCACACGTATTTACTCAGGCATTGTAGGTGCCACGTTTAGGTGCCACGTACACTAAAAGACAGCTCTGGTCCCTGTTTCTGTAATGCTCCCATTTTAGAAACTGTGGACGTATGTCCATGTTCTTTTTTCTTTTTTTTTAATCCAGAGAGAGAGATTTTTGCTATTGGCCACATGTGCTCGCCAGAGAGATAGAGAAACAGAAAGTGAGAAATCACTTCCCCAGGGAGAATGCCATGCTGCAATCCCTTCTCTATTCTCTTCTCGGGATTTTGGGCACACACGCACATGAGCCTGGTATGAATTTAAGCCACTAGATCTGGGACTTGAATCACAGTCAACAACATGGGAGTCCAGCAATGTAACCACTACGCCATCTGGTGGTCCCAGTATCGGTCCACGTTCCAGATCGACCAAATTCAGTGTAATCCATGGGCAGCTGGAAAAAGAAAAGACTATCTCCTCCAGAAAAGTTACAATCTTCTTCTCTCCTTTCTTTTCTTCTTTTTCTTCTCTTTCCCTCTCCCCTTCTCTTTCTTAGCCTCCTGGACCACTTCAGTAGGTCTATTAAAATGAACATAGTAACTGCTACACCTGCTGCTACCCAACTTCCCAGGCAACACCTTTGGGAGAGGTAGACAGTGCTGTGGTGAAGCAGTGCTAAATAAATTCTAGTCTTCACTCCACTCTTACCTAGTAAGGTGGTCTGGGCAAGTCATAAGTTCTCTGGATGCATAGCCCTTAGCTCTTTACTGATTTATTAATACATTGGTTGGCTTCTGAGAGTTCCTGCCCCAGTCCTGTAATTCCATGACTTGGAAGCCTTTCTAATTTGTGCTCAAATGTAAACTGAAAGAGTGAAAAAGTAAGCAGTGTCCCTTTATCTGCCATTAGCTCATTTCCTTCTTCATTTCTTCAATGACTAATAATCTGACCCCTCCAAACACTCATCTCTACAATCAGACACTGGCAGGCATCTATTGACTGCCTGGCACTTGGTCTCCTGCAGATCATTCATGTTCATGGTGAACCCAAGAACTGTAATCTGAGAAGGCTGCATGGGCCTCAGTTTCCTCCCATTGTCTGCAGGCTCCGTTGCCATCTGGCCCTGGCAGCATCTCTTTCATTCTTTATTCTAGAGCCAAGAGACAAGTTGCTTCATAATTGCCACAGCCTGATAAGTATATGCTGCTTTCCACCTAAAGCCTCTCTAATCAGGATTCCCTGACTCCTTTTTCACTTTTGCCTTCAGAATCACCACCATTCAGGTGGTCCAGATGCCCATCAACTAAAATGTTACCTACAGTGCAGGTCAAGTTCTTTAAAAGAATGGAAGTGATGAAAGGAATCATAGTAATCTTTGAGCTTCACGCTCTGGCTTTTGAACAAGATGGAAAGGAGAACATGGGCAGAAAGATCCAGATTCCAAATTCAACATTTATTTGCTATATAACCTTAGCTAACTTATTTAACCTTTGTGTTGGTTTATAATTAGCAGCATAAAGGTACTGGCTTCTTCCACTGAGAATTAAACAAAACAACATGTGCAAAGTGCTTACTACAGTAGTCAGTATAGAGTGGGATCTCAATAAATGGAGTTTGTGGTATAACCAACCCCTACCCAGTCATTGTCTCTTCTACCACTTCCCCTCAAACATACTTGTTTTACAGCCAATCCATGAACGAATCCTTATATTTACCATTCTAATCTCTCTCTCTCTCTCTCTCTCTCTCTCTCTCTCTCTCTCTCTCTCTCCAGTTTGTTCTTGAATCTGAGTTTTTAAATTATGCCTTTATACCTCTCTGTTTCATATATGTGTGTAAAATGTAGGCACTAGGGCATATATATATATATACACATAATAGGGGTACAGGGATCTGTGGTAAATGTCAATATTGCATACAGCATTTTCTTCATTCTATCAACATGTAGAAAAAAATCACAAGGATATCATTCTCTCTATATCCACCAGACAGTTCTCAAAAGCAAAAACAAACCCCAGAAATTGTCTCTTTTAAAATAAATATTGCCTGAAGAGGCTATTTAAGCAGACTGCACGCGTCCTTGTAGCAGATGAAAACCGAACTTGGCAGGTTGGGACTGGGGTGACAGGTGCAGATCCTGTGTCTAGAACTGGACTCGGATGGGAAGGCTTGAGCCAAGCGGACAGAGGAGCAGCTTGTAGTAAAGCCAGAGAGCTGTCCGGAGGAGTATGAGCACACAGAAACCGACAGGGGGAGAGAGAGAGGTAGAACAATGAAGCAATGCTGGTTCTCAAAGGATGGAATTAAGAACTATCAGCACCAGCTAATAAAACACAGTCTTACTCTTTTTAAATTTTTAATGTATTTATTTTATATTCATTCGCTGTATATCATTGCAGCATACAAAATGAGGTTTCCCATCCAGAATACACGGTATATTGGCTCAACTAAAAATATTACCATACATGTTATCTTCAACAAATAATTCTCCACTTCTTATTTCTTATATGTTTTACTTCCATTTTCCCCCCTTTGATTCCCTCCCTCTTACTTTCTGCCATGATTTTTAAACATGGTAGTGTTTAAAGGCAGCAGCATTTGCCAGACTTCTACTTTTATGTATACTTGTTCAGCAAATCAACTTTTTTTTTTTTTGAGAGAGGTTTTGCTATAAAGACAGAGAGAGACAGAGAGACAGAAAGCGAGAAATCACCCTGCGGGGGGGGATGGCCACGCCGCAATCCTTTCTCCATTCTCCTCTCAGGCTCTTGGGCATGCACGCACACACACCTGGTGTGAGTTTAAGCCACCGGGTCCGGGACTTGAACCGCAGTTGACTACCTGGAAGTCCTGCAACATAGCCATTACGCCAACTGCTGGTCCCGCAAATCAACTTTTTCTTAACAGGAACATCAGGGGGTTTTGTTTTATTTTTGTCTTTCGTTACCGAAAACATCAAATTACATGGTACTTTGTCTCGTCATAGGCATTCTGAGGCCCACAAATAACCCATTTCCCCCAGGGAAGCTCTGTCCTTTGAATGCTCAGGCTCTCAGAACACGGCTCCGGGGAGAGCAGTGAGGTAACTGTCTCCCTGGTGCCAGGAAACAAGCTGCTAAGTTACGCTGGCAGCTCGAATTTTGTAAGGCACCTGATCCTCTACCTCAGTACTCTCCCTGAAATGCACTCTGCAGAGAAGAGGACTGGCTGAATAGAAACCTCACCCCGGGTTCACGTCAAGGGCTAGCAAAGCCGGGTGCCCAAAGGCTAGACAATACCAGGGCCAACAATCTCCACCGCAGGAGCCTAAGGCTGTCTAAAGCTATTCCCAACTTGGTCCTCAGCAGAGAACAGCATTTTTGAGAAAGCTTTGAAAACCTTCCTACATGAGAGGCTTTCCTCGGCCCAGTTCCCCACCAGTCAGCAGCATCCTCTACAAGGCCTTGTGCAGGGATCAGCCGCTTCAGCTGCGCTCCGCACCGGGGAGCCAGCCTCGCCAGCCCTGATCCACCGCGGTCTAGGGAAATCCCTCTGTCTGACGGACTTCGCCATCCCTGAGTTAGAACAGAAATGACCACTGGGACTAGTTTACCCAAGTGAAAGGAAATAACTCACACTGTGGTAACTAATGTGCAGCCTGTGAACCCACACTCTGATGCTGAGAGAGCAAGATCCAGGCCTGTCATTTGTTTAGCAGGCTAGAAAAATGGCAGAGCGCTTACCGGAGAGGCGGTGAAATGAGTGGTTGAAGCAAGGCTGCCTGGGTTCTAACCCTGCTTCGCCATTCGCTAGCTGTGTGATCTAAGGCAGGTACAACCTTGCCTACTGTAGCTGTCCAGCTTTTGTGTAAGTAAAATGGAAACAATACCAGCAATTGCCTCTTTGTATTGTGAAAAGTAAGTGCGTTGACATGAGAAGTGCTTTAGATCCATGCCTGGCACACAGTAGGCATCTGCTTAAGCCCATAACATTTTTTTTTTTTTAATTTGCCAGAGAGCATGTGCTCTTACCAGAGAGAGAGAAAGAGAGAGAGAGAGAGAGAGAGAGAAAGCACTCCGCTTGAGACATGGTCACACAGAAATCCTTTCTCTTCCAATTCTCCCTCCTGTTGGGATTTTGGCAAGGACACACACACAAGCCTGTCATGTTCCTCAAGTCGCCTGATCCAGGAATCGAACTACTTGGTCTGCAGTGTAGGACCTGGTTCCCTTAGCCACTAGGCCATGGGGCTGGCCCAAGTAGGTAACATTCTTTTTTAAAAAAAGTAGAGGTTTTTGCCTTAGGGACATGTGTGCTTGCTGGAATGAGAGAGACAGAGACAGTGAGAGGGAAAGTGAGAAATCACCCCCCAGGGTGATTTGCTGCAATTGCTTCTCCTCCATTCCCCTCCCAGGATCTTGGGCATGCATGGACATGCGTGGACACGCAATTGGGGTGATTTTCAAACCACTGGGTCTGGGACTGGAACCGCAGTTAGCCATGTGGGAGTCCAGCACTGTATCACATTGCCATCTGCTGGCCCCAGTATGTAACATTCTTAAGTGAACATCCCTGGAAGGAGGAAAGAGGAGTGTACAAGCAAAAACCTGCCTGTAGGCATCAGAATGAACTACTAGTATCAGTATGAAATTGTTTCCAAAAGTTCACTTCCTAAAATTAAATTTTAATAAAAAAATATTTCAAAGATGTTTTTGAAATAAAATGTAAAAATATTATTTAAAATTTAAATCATAATTGGTGGAGACTTGTAATATCTTTTATCTCTTCTCCAAAATACAAATGAGGGAATGTCTTTAAAAAGACATAATTCAACGGGACTAGCAGTTAGCATAATGGCTATGTCGGTGGACTCCCATGTAGTTGACCACGGTTCGCGCCCTGGACCCGGCAGCTTAAACTCACACCGGGCACGTGTGCGTTCATGCTTGAGAGCGTTCATCTCTCAAGAGGAGAATGGAGGAAAAGGGATTGCGGCGTGGCCATCCCCCTGGGGGGTGATTTCTCACTTTCTGTCTCTCTGTCTCTCTCTATCTGGCAAGCGCACGCGTCCTATAGCAAAAACCTCTCAAAAAAAGACATAATTCAGGACCAGCAGTTAGTGTAACGGTTATGTTGCTGGACTCCCACATAGTCGACCACGGTTTGAGTCCCAGACCCGGTGGCTTAAACTCACACGGGGCACATGTGCATGTGTGCCCAAGATCCTGAGAGGAGAATGGAGGAGAAGGGATTGCGGCGTGACCATCCCTCCAGGGGGTGATTTCTTACTTTCTGTCTCTCTCTGTCTTTCTGGCGAGCGCACATGCCTTATAGCAAAAACCTCTCAAAAAAAAAAAAAAAAAAAAAGACATAATACATGATATATCATTCATAATTTCATGGAAAATGTGTATTATGAAAAACTACACATGTCATTTATCTTTGCACCAAAATAAAGTTGTATTTTAATTCCATTTTTCTCATCAACTTTTTGAAGTACCTTCATCTATGCCACATTTCAACACATACTAACTAAAAATTTATCAAGTATGTGCAAGTGTTTCTAAATCTGAGTTTTCTTTAGTCCACCTAAGAACATTAAGGTAGGAACCCAAAGACACAGGTTCTTAGCTTTGCCACAAATAAACCACATGAGCTTAAACAAAAGACCTCCTTTTTCTTTCCATTGGAAGTCTCAGTTAACATCTTTGTCTGTCTCTCTCTCTCTCTCTCTCTCTCTCTCTCTCTTTCTCTCTCTCTCTCTCTCTCTCTCTTCCCTAAAAACTAAAGGGCTTAGGTTGAATGGCCCTAATGTCCTAGAATGTCATAAAAATCCCTGACTCTGCCCGCTGTTCTCTCTTCCATCACCAGTCTCACTGAAATGATCTCCCTTTCTCCTTGTCCATTCTTTTCTCCGTTGATGTCCTATCTACTCCTTGTCATATTCTGGATATCCTGTCACTCTCGATATATTAATAGTTTCTTATCTAACTCCAAATAGGAAGCATATTGCCCCTAATGAACATTTTCAGTTTAACCAAGAAAGTGAGAAAGGAGTGAGCGAGTCCTTCCCACACCTGTTCATCCCCCTGTTCTGTGGTTTTCCAGCAACACGGTTTCTGCCAACTTTTCCCACCAAACCCTCCCTTGGACTGTTTTCCTCTACCCTGGATCCCGTAGGTTGGAGAGTTTTTCAAGGATCATCTAAAATGTTTTCATTCTCCATTCACTGCTCTAGGTCAGACTCAGATATCTGTGTTTCCTTTTTCTCTGTTTGACAATTTCTGCTGCTCCCCCACAGACCTGGCAGAAGACAGTTACTGAGGTTGCTGGTCTCTCGGGCCAGTGGTCCCCAGACTTCCAGATTCTACATTCTACTAGAGTCTCTCCTACCCTCCACTGCATCTGAAGACCACTTTGTGTTTACTAAAGTAGTAATAAAACAGCACCCACTAACCACTATCACCATCATTTCAGAAATAAATGTTAACATTATAAAGTAAAAGGAACACATCCTCAGAATAAAATGGTCCTTGTATGAAATAAATTAATGACCAACTTTATGGTTTTATAAACAACTCCCTATAGTGTCCTTATTTCTCATGTCTCTGCAGAACAGGGGACATTTCAGACACACACAAGAGCAGGCAGATCAGTATTTAAGAGGCAACATCGTACAAATTATTGCACGTACTTTATTTCACCCCTTTTAAGGAGGAGTTTTAACATGCTCTCCCTCAACCTGGGTTGGTCTTTGAAGCCAATACTAGGCTTTCGTCTTGTCTTGTCTTCCCTTCTCTTCTCTTCTCCGTTCTCTCTCTTCTCTTCTCTTCTCCTTTCTCTCTCTTCTCTTCTTTCTCTTTCTTCTCTTCTTTTTTTCTTTTCTTCTTTCTCTTCTCTTTTCTCTTCTCTCCTTTCTCTTCTTCTCTCTCCTCTCCTCTCCTCTCCTCTCCTCTCCTCTCCTCTCCTCTCCTCTTCTCTCTCTTCTCTCTCTTCTCCTCTCCTCTCCCCCCTCTCTTCCCCTCACTTCCCATCCCCTCCTCTTCTCCCCTCCCCTTCTTTCTCCTCTTCTTCTCTTCTGCCCTCTCCTTTATATCCCTTCTTCTTTCTCTTCTTTTCTTTAATTGACAGAATGTACATGTACTCTCCATCCAGAGACAGAGAGAGAGAGGGAGAGAGAAGGAAAGTGCGTGCAAACACGTGCAACAGGGCATAATTATTCTACAATCTTTTTTTCTTCCATTTCTCCATCCTGTCAGGATTTGGGTCATGCGTATATACATGCCTGGCATGTTTTTCAAGCCATCAGGATAAGCATTCAAACCATGTCAGCCATGTAGAATTCAGCTTCCAATGCCAAGGGCTTAAACACCATGCTACAAGGCCCCTGGTCAGCCCTGGGCTTTTGAGTTTTCACTTAGGTAACCACCTCAGAGTGGCTCCTCCTAGTATTTTTCACATTTCAGCTTGACATCAACTTCCAACATCTCATCCCTTGAGTTCAGCAGCCCATGTGCTACAAGAGGGCAAAATGAACCTGGATACATTCTGATCACAAAAAGATGTCCCCCCACAGAACCACCATCTTTAATCTGTTTGCAAGTTTCTGTCTTGCTTACATTTCTCCACCTTTTTACTCTCTTTACAAGCTCAAGCTTCTGAAATTCTCCATCATTCTAGGTCTATCTATGCTCTTCGCTTCACAAATTTGTGCCTTTATCCCCCAAAACTTGTCTGTTTTTCTATTTATGTTCTATTTTACTTTATAATAACTCTAATAGAAACCAGCAGATGGCATAATAGTTACATCGCTGGACTATCACATAGTTGACTGTGGTTCAAGTCCCCGACCTGGTGGCTTAAAACTCAGGCTGGCTGGGCATGTGTGTGTGCATGCTCCAAATCCTGAGAGGTGACTAGAGGAGAAGGGATTGAGGTATGGCCATCCCCTGGGGGTGGAGGGGGGGGGGCTCGCTTTCTGTCTCTCTGTCTCTCTGGCGAGCGCATGTGCCCTATAGCAAAAACCTCTTTAAAAAAAATAATTAATATTTTTGTTGTGCCTGTTTCTATCATAATTAGTAATCACAGGATTATGTGTCCAGAGGGAAATAGCTTTCTAAAATCTCTCTCTTCTTAAAGGTTATTTAATTGCACTGAGAAGTCCCCCTGAGTTTAGGTGGTCTCTGCGTGAGGTCACTAAAATGAGCTATTGATACTGGAGGTGTTACAGTGCAGTGCACGGACAGCTATTACAGAACACAAAGTTATGGAGCCATCAGTCATGATCACCCTGTTTTTTGCCTGTTTGGGATTGTTTCCAAAGGAAGGAATAAAGGAATAAATGTAACTTGGAGAGAAAAGAAGATGAAGGAGGGAAAAGCTTAGAATTGTCACAATTTATGTCACTACATTGAAAGAAACTGAGCTCTATTCCTACCGACCTTGATTATATCCAATAATCCATTTTGACAAGGTGACGAAAAACTTCTTCAGTTGAACTGAGCTACATTTCACTTTATAGTATTTAAGATACTAGCATTTAATGCAGAATTGTATCTTCCCTATTTTCCATCGTATTTATATTCGCTTTTCTCTTCACTAAAAGTAATCTATGACCCTCAGTATGTTTTTTTTGAACATTTTAGAAACATTTAATAGGAACACTGAAAAGCATCTATAAATGTCCCCACTGGACATATATATCTAGGCAATATAATCACTGCACATGAAATGCAAACACCAACATACATAGAAGTAATCATAGGTTTTCAAACGAGGATTCCACCACTTACCAAAATAAGCCCTGATATTAGTGAGGAGGTGCCTGTCAGGGCCACGTAGAACTTCGGGGTTAACGTGTTCAAAAACATGCTCACTGGAAGAAAAAAGAGACAAGGAGAAGAGGAAGGAACGCGTGAGTAAGCCAGTAAATCCGACTCTTTCGTCTTTCCTCCTCATGAGACCATTGGCTTCTGATGACTACAGCAAGATCTTTCTTAAATGGTTCGTCATTACATACGCTCAGATACTAGGTGTCAAATTATTCATCCCCAAAGAAAAAGACTATGTACAATTTAAAAGAGCAGCTTTTTAGTTTATACTACTCAGAACTATGGCTGTGAATGAGCTTCTTGGATTCATAACTGAAGCGTTCAATCAAAGCTGGTTATAAAACTGTCAAAAGGAGAAGGGGTTCTTTCCATATATTTTGTGGGACCTGTACAACAGCGACCTTGATAACCCAACACGCAGTACGATAGTATATAAAGATGGTCATTATAGTAAATATATTAAGTGGTTATTGAAAATCATAATACTAATGGTATTAGCATTAGTATGTCCTAAGAAGGACAAATTGAAAAACTTAGCATATAACAGTAAATTTTTTTCCAACTTACTTAGAAGGTAGTTAGACTGATGTTTAAAATTACTGGATTTGGGACCAGCATATAGCTTAATGGCTACATCGCTGGACTCCCATGTAGTCGACTGCTGTTCAAGTTCCGGACCTGGTGGCTTAAACTCAGGGTGGGTGTGTGAGCCTGCGTGCCCAAGATCCCAAGAGGAGAATGGAGAAGGGATTGCAGCTGGCCATCCTCCCGGGAGGTGATTTCTTGCTTCTGCCTCTCTGTCTCTCTCTTTCTGGCAAGTGCACATGCCCTATAGCAAAAACCTCTCAATAAGAAAATTTTTTAAATAAAATAAAATAACTGGATTCAATGGGGGGGCACTAAAAGTGAATGTTCACTGTCAGGCACCTTACTGACCAATCCCCACCAGTCTATTCATATCAACAATATAGTTAGTCTGGTTGCTCATTAAGGTTTGCTTATATATTTCATAAATATATTTTAAAGTCATCGTTTATATCTAGATACTGCTCAAAACTTTTTATTCTTATCAAAACTACAAACTTAATGAACTTTTTTGTGAGGATATTCACATTTCTTTAGGGAATCACAATCAGTCTGGTTTTAGAATGAAGGTCTGTGAAAGTAGGATGTTGGGCAAACCAATGGTATGGGTGGTCAACTGGGGATCCCACATGGCTGGTTGAGTAGTTCAAATCTTGGACCCAGCACCTTGAAAAAACAGGTCAGGCACATATGTATGTGTGCTCAAAAAGTCCCAAGAGGAAAATGGAGGAGAAGGGATTATGGCATGACCATTACTCCCACTGCCCCCCCATCTCTCTCCAATGAGTGCACATGTCGTATAGCAAAAACTAAAAAATTAAATTAAATTTTAAAAAGTAGAATGTTGACATCATTGGGGGGAAAGGCATCTGTCCTGAGCTCAACTCAGAAACCAAAGTGATAGCACCAAAATGAATGGAGATGTTCATTCATGCAACAAAGAGGTTTCTCTGTTTATGAATGAGATTATGAATAAAGAATGAGAGGATGAATCACAGTTTCCACCCTCTGGAAACCCACAGAGCAGTTGGGAAACACACACATAAATAAGAAACCACTACTAAGTTTGATAAGTACATAGGTCCTAGGCATAGGATGTTATGAAAACCCATACAAGGGATGCTACCCAGCTTGGGGGCATCAGAGGGGATGTCTAGGAAAAGGGGACATTTAAAGTCAGTCCCAAAGACTAAGCAGGATTTACTCAGACCAAAGGGGGCAGGGGAGGGTTGGAGGGGGCAAATTGAGCAAACTGGATTTGTTTTAAGTTGCTTGGGAAAGAGCCGGGCATTCCCAAGCAGATGTAAGCATTACAGAAAGGCACTTGAGTCACAGTCTCTCCACTGAGACTAAGACGTGGAAGGGTGCGCTGATTCCACTCTTCCTGGTTACCTGAGCATCCTCTCAATAAGCCCTCTTTCCCCTGCATTCACTCTGAAAAGAATTAGTTAGACTTCTGGTCTGTCATTTGCAATCACCACACACTGAACTAACACAATGTGCTCAGTCAATATTCATGGCTTGAAGTAAGGAGGACTCTTCACTGCAACAGAGAAAGGCAAGGCAACAGTAACTAGCCTAGGGCTGTAAGAAAAGATGGAGGTACAGTTGAGTTGAGGAGACTTTGCCTGGCCATTAAAAAGACAAAAGTATAGTGATTTGTCTTCCCATATAATAGTCTGTCAGTGAAAGGAAGCAGCTTTATTTAAAAAAAAAAAAAAAAAAAAAAGGGAAAAAAAATCAAACAAAATTCCTAGATCGAGTAACTGCCACTCTGATTCTGAGGTGTCTAAAACTCTCAAATTTCCCCTCTTCAGACTATGAATGACATTACATTACCCATTATTAAAAGAAAGGGGGGGGGGTCACCCAAACAAAGTATTTTGTTTGCTTTTGTTTGTAATTTTAAACATTCATATCTGTGCCACTCATGAGGGGATCCTCAAAAAGTTCTTGGAAAGTTTACATTATGAAAAAAATTACCCGTAAATTTAAAAAGTTTTGGTTCCAAAATAAACGTGTACTTTATTTTCCATGAACTTTTTGAAGTATCCTTGTACTTTTCGGCAGGTTTCTGGGAACAACCTGAGCAGTATTCAGTGAAATCTAGTTCTAAAAGTAAAAAGAAAAGATTTGCCTGAATCAGAAGTATTTCCAGGCCAGACCCATAGCCCATAGATTAAACGAGCCAGATCCCTCCTGCCTGACTCTCCAGTTGGAGTCCCAGAGGCTAGAGGAACATGCCAGGCACATGTGCATGTGTGCCCCAAATCCCAACAGGATGGAGAAATAGAGGAGAAAAGATTGTAGTGAGGCTATTGCCCATGGTGGTACTTGCCCCTCTCCCACTCTCTGTCTGTCTCTTTATGGTGGGTGTGCCCTCTAGCAAAATTAGACTGTTTCAGTGTCTATAAATAAGAATAATGATATGTATCTTGCGTGATTGTCTCAAGCACACAAAGGTGATAGTATAAAGCACCTAACATAATTGCATTTCGATTGTGTTTACGTTTAGTTCATTCTTGCTTTGTGATTTCACATCTTTTGTTACTATGGTTACAGAAAGCAGAGGAGACTGCACTGAATGTGAAATTAACAGTAGTAGTATTAAGTGTCACATCACCACTTACCAAGCACCCCCTATGTACCAAGCCCGGTGCTACAGACTACAGCCCAGTAAATCACCTGCTCTGTCATTTACTAATAAACATGGGTGCCCTGCTAAACAAGAGTCGGTTACTAAAAAGGTCCTTTTAACTGGATCCTAGTTGCTTGGGGTGGAGTTAAACTTGAGTGTAAATCTGAAGACAGACATTTTAGGAGGCAAAGAAATGACTGAGTCCCTGAAGTCTACCAGTGATCCTAAATCAGATCTGACTGCTGCCTTAGCAAACACTGTAGGAACGATTGCTTCAGCCACAAGCCACGTGGGAACCACTTGCAATCCTGTGCATTCGTTTTCTTCAAGTCACCTTGAACATAAGCCATGTTAAAACCCAAATCATAACCCAAGCATGCTGGTTTGCAAAGGTTTTCATTGCAAGGGATGAAAATTCAAGGCTACAATACCTAATCCATAAGGGTAGACTAGGAAATTGTCCATTTTCATGCAAAGCAACATTTCTGATTTAGTGACCAAAGTACACTCAGTCTGTCTACAGAGAACATATTAAAGTACATATTAATCCAGCAGGAATCTAGTCTCAAACTATTTCCCCAGACCTCTAAAGCATTTTTATGAAACACACTGGAATAGTTTAAACCGTCATTTCTATTTCTCCATGTGAGAATATGGGATATTCTCTTATTTCATTTATCGTTTAACCTTGCTAACCTCTTCCTTCCTGTCAGCTCTCATTAAGTAAAATTGAAACTTCACTTTTGTCCTTCCTCATTTACCAAATGACAAGAGAATGAAAAATGGAAATTCTAATAGCTCAGCTTGTACACTTGCAAATTTTGAACACATGTCTAGATTGTACAGCTTTTTTTTTTTTTTTTTTGGAGAGGTTTTTGCTATAGGGTGCGTGCGCTTGCCAGAAAGACAGAGTCAGAGAGACAGAAAGCGAGAAATCACCCACCCCAGGGGGGATGGCCACGCCGCAATCCCTTCTCCTCCAGTCTCCTCTCAGGATCCTGGGTACGTACGCACATGCGCCCGGAGTGATTTTAAGCCACCGGGTCCGGGACTGGAACCGTGGTCGACTACATGGGAGTTCAGCGATATAGCCATTACACTAACTGCTGGTTACAGATTGTACAGCTTTTAAAATTGAAGAATTGACCCTTTTCCTCAAATGACTCTGTAATAGACAAACTCTAAGGTGACACCAGGGATCCTCACTCCCCTGGTAAAATCATACCTTTATGTAACCCCTCGCTTTGAGTGTGGGTGGGACATAGAACTTGCTTCCGACAAACAGCTTTGCAAGATTCATCTTGGTAGCAGACGTGGTAGAGATTTTCCTTGCTAGCTTCATGAATTCAGTGGCCATGCTGAGAAATTCACGTAGCAAGGGTTTGCAAGCAGCCTCAACAACAGCCTGTGAGAAACTGAAGCCCCCAGATCTACAGAAATGATTTCTACCAACAGCCTAAGGAAGTTTAGAGGCAGACTGTTCCCTAGCTGAACTTGCAGGATCAGACCCCAGCCTGGTCTGCACCCTGATCGTAGTTCTGGGAGACTCTGAGTCTGTGTGGTGTTTTAAGCAGCTATGTTTATGGTAATCTGTTATACAGTAATTTAAAACTGATACCATCCTCAATATAGTAATTCATGAACATGAAAATCAACATGCACATCTGATAATGCTGGCTAACTGAAGTATGCCCAGAAACGGTCCTAAGATACATCAACTCTATAACAGCTTCAAGGCCTGGACCCGGTAGCTTAAACTCACGCGGGCACATGTGCGTGCATGCCCAAGATCCCAAGATGAGAATGGAGGATAAGGGATTGCAGCGTGGCCATCCCCCCTGGGGGGTGATTTCTCACTTTCTGTCTCTCTGTCTCTCTTGTCTTTCTGGTAAACATATGTGCCCTATAGCGAAAACCTCTCAAAATATTTTTCTATGTTTTCTTACACAAAATATATCATGATTTTCCAGATAACCCAAGAATGGGTGACAATCAAATCAATGATAATACCATAGATATCGTTTTCAACAGAGAACTTTATATTTTTAGGTCTGTTAAGTATTTCTTCCCTGAGCCCCTCCCTCTCTCCCTCTAGATATATTTTAAATATACGATATTTGCATGTTTCAGTTCAATCAAGGGTTAAAAATACAATATGAGCAATTCTCTTCCTCATTTGCTGCTTTTGGGGCCCCTCTCCTTGCCCTTTGCCCTGGTCATCTTGGGTTCTGATAAGGACTCAAGCTTGTATGGATCACAATTCCCTTGATAAATCCTTTTATCCTTGTGAAAAAAAGACATGGAAGTCTATTTTTAGACTTGTTCTTATGGCCAGAAATCCTCATAAATCATGCTGTCTACTCTTCCCTCTACACTTGATGTTGCCTTGGCAACTTTACAAATATATTGTTTCTACCAGCATCTGGCTCCACTGATCTGCTGAGAAGCGGGGCCTAGCGCATTATTTCTTTCTTTTCTCTGATATGATCTGGGAAACTATATTAAAGCAAACTGTGTTAGTACGAACAACGCAGGGTTCAGTCCTCATGGCTCCTTCTCCCTGGCCGGAGGGAAGCCATCTGTCAACCTTCCCTGTCATCATGAAGGACTATTCAAAGCCCTAATAACCCTCAAGGACAAGTGAAGCAAGATGTCAAGGTATCTGTTCCCTTTTATTCACAAGCAGATAATAATGAGGATCTTCACTAGATTAAAAACAGGAGCAAGGCCTGTATAAGTCTTATCCTATTTTGAGTCTTTAAAATACATTTTAATTGAGGGTTGAGGACAATTTTATATAATTCTGTTTCTCATAAACTATTTAACATCAGGAAGAAAAATATAAATATGTGTCTCTACAGGAAGAAAACCCTTCCCCATAGGTATGCAACAGAGAGCTAGAAACCATTCTAAGACAAGGTGCTTTGGTCACTTCAAGCCTGTAAGCAGTCACATTGCATCTCAATCCTCCAGCACCCAGCCCAGAGCCTGGTCCGCAGAGGTACTCATGGTTTAATGAATGCTGAATGACTACACAGGGACAGAGTTCTAAATAAGAAATTCTTTTTTTTTCCCCAGAGGTTTTTTGCCTTAGGGTGTGTGTACTCACCAGAGAGAAAGACAGAGACTGTGAGAGGGAAAGTGAGAAATCATCCCCCAGAGGGGTTGGCCATACTGCAATCTCTTCTCCATTTTCCTCCTGGGACCTTGTGCACACATGCACATGTGCCTGGCGTGATTTCCAAGTCCAAGACTCAAACTATGGTTGGCCATTTGGGAGTCCAGCGACGTAACCCTTACACCATCTGCTGGCCCCAAGAAAGATCTAATCACTATTCCCTAGGACTTCTGATAATAAACTTCATAAGGAAATATACTTCTGACAAAACTAAAATTTCTGATGGCTGGGGTCTTGTCTTTTGGTGTGTGTGTGTGTGTGTGTGTGTGTGTGTAGGTTTCATCCCCAGTGTCCCTGTAGAGTGTGAGGTGAACATTAGTTAGACTCAATGACTAGTACTCGCTGATAAATGGAGGTGGCCCCAGATATATTAACCTCATGTAGCAAGACTGACTATGCAGAAAGAACCCTCAGACATCAGTCATTTGCTACTGCTGAGAATTTATCTTATTAAACACCGAAGAGTCTTTTCCTTTTTAAACCAGTTTTACAAGGAAATACTTCCCAAATGCATTACATTCATGACTATACCCTTAAACGGAATTCCCTGAGCATATCTCAATTGGAAGCTAATTAATCAAAATGCACATAACAAACTACAGTCCTGGGCTGGCCTACTGAAATATTTTCAGGAACTGTAGAGGTACTCTAAGTTATTTCCCTTCAAAACTAAGAGATCCCACACTCAAGTGTTTTTCAGTCTTTTTCACACAATTGTTTGTCACCAGATATGCTGTCAGATATTAGTTATCGTTTGTTGTTGCTGTGTGCCTGCTTCAAGCTGCTTTCTACCACCACCACCACCACCACCACCACCACCACCACCACCACCCCCATCCTTTTGGGTGGTGTTAGCTTATTTCTAGAGAGAAAAAGAGCAGGAGAAAGAGAAAGACAAGTGCCTTCAACAGGGTCATACCACAATCCTCCCACCTCCTCCCTAGCTCAGCCTTTCAGTCAGCCAGGATCAGAGGTGTGCACGTTCCTGGTGTGTACAGACCCACCTGGGAACTGAACTTCAATTTCCACGTGGTTCCTGCCTCACCAAATGTTGCACTGCTGCTGCACCACTGCAGCTGCTCTCCCTCCTTAATGTGCTATGAAAAAGTCTGTTGTGACCTCAAAGACAGGTAACCCGCTGAGCTCATTCAGTGCACACTTGTCTTTAGTGTGTGCCAGGCGCTGAGTCAAATGCCAGGGACACAAAGACACAGTATAGGCACACACTTCTCGTCTTCAAGGAACCCTAGGTTTCGTGGGAAAAGCAGAGGCAGAGATGAATTAACAGGCAATTATACTCCTCAGTGTTGCTCTGGGGACACAGAGCTGGTACTTTGTTTCTTTTTTCTTTCTTTCTTTTCAGAGGTTTTTGCCTTAGGGTACATGCACTGGCTGGAGAGAGACAGAGACACTGAGAGGGATAAATTACCCCCAGGGGAATGGCCACACCACAATCCCTTCTCCTCCACTCTCCTCAGGATCTTGGGCATGCATGCACACATGCCCAGCGTGAATTTCAAGCTACTGGGTCTGGGACTTGAACCATGGGTGGCCATGTGGGAGTCCAGCGACAAAACTGCTACGCCATCTGCTGTTCCCACTTCTAACTCAGTCTGAGCCTGGCCTGGGGGACAGAAAGTGCATCGAAGACTATTCCTCTGAGAAGGCCGCTGAGTAGAGAGTTCCCAGGGTATGCCCTGGAATTATATAAACATCAAAGAGTTGCAGCAGAAAGTAAAATTAAGGTCTCTTCTTGGTCATTCTGCACGTGCCATACACACTGGCCTTTCTTACCTAGCACATGGTGGTCTGGGGAGTTGAAATGAATGGCTGAGCTCTTTTTTGTTTTTTTGAGAAGTTTTCACTATAGGGTGCATGCCCTCACCAGAAAGACAGAGAGAGACAGAGACAGAAAGCAAGAAATCACCCCCCAGGAGGAATGGCCATGCCGCAATCCCTTCTCCTCCATTCTCCTCTCGGGATCTTGGGCATGCACGCACACGTGCCCGGCATGAGTTTAAGCCACCGAATCCGGGATTCGAACTGTGACTACATGGGAGTCCGGTGACATAGCCACTATGCCAATTGCTGGTCCCAAATGCCTGAGTTCTTGACAGGTAAGATGTCCCGGCAGTGAGCTGTGGTACACACTCTGCTAAGATGGCTTAGTGAGTGGTATGAAAGAACATTCTAGTATTGTGCTGAAGTGACCAACTCTCATTCACTCCTCCTTTACTAGAAGTTATATAGAAAAATATAGAAACCTTAATAGTTAGATTGAGGAAGATTCAGGCTGTAAAGTGAAACGCAGCCATTCACGAAACATGCTGAACAGAGACAAGTGCCTGACAGAAGGGTTCAGAGCCCAGTGGCAATCCGCTGTTTGGACAGATAATGGTTCCATCTAAGATGCATGAAAATAACCAGGAAAGTGGGCTCAGAGGTAAGAAGAATAGTAAAAGAGTAAGTGAATAAGCATCTAGATCCTAAAACATTCATGAACTCAGTGATTATGAGAGTGTACTTAACATATAAAGAGTAGAAGACGCTGCACTAGACACTGGGTATGAGTAATAAGATGCTAATGAAACTAACCCTTTCCTTGAGAAGGGAACAGAAAAACACCCACGCAAACAGCACGGGACAAAATATGAGACATGTCAGAAGAGGGGTACAGATCAAGTGTAGTGCGAGTAAATATCACTTACAGCTAGAGGATCAGAGAAGGTGGAGGAATCATGCTAGCTGTGAAAGAAAGATAAACTTTGAACCTGAGATTGGAGAGGATAAAAGAGAGAGAAAGGATTCCAGGAGATATCCCAGCACACACAAAGGAAGTGGGCGGGAGAGCAGGCTGGACCAGGAGCAGCAGTGGCGAGAACGCTGGCTCAAATGCCGGTCTCAGACAAGTGGGCTCTAAGGACCAGGCAGTGAGAAGATACTGAACAGAGACGTGTCTGAGATGTGACTGGTAGCAGGAGAGCTGTGTGGAAAATGTGCAGTTCAGGGATTACCGCGGAGGGGCGCCCCTGTGATACTCTAGGGTGGAGAGTTGGTGTATCGGATGTTCAGAGGGAAATTCAGCAGGATGCGGCTCCTGACAACGTGACATGGTGGGTAACAGACCAGGGGAATGCTGATGAGACGGGTCCAAAGTCAAAGTACAAGTGATTGAAGGCCACGAGTACAAGGAAATGCAATGTCCGCTTCGCTTTCCTTTGGAGGAGAAAGCTGCCCCGCAGCGGCTGTGTGGAAGCTGTCTCCCTCCGGGTGAGGGGCATCACACAGAGATAAGAAGTCACTGGGGAAGCCACTAGACAGGCCAGCAGTTTAGTATCTAGCTTCTCCAACTGCCTGGTGTCTAAAATAAGTCCTTGGCATCATTATTTTCAATTCCGATGCCTACATTTGGCTTTGCATTTGTACCAAATGACTAGTTACTACTGCAGGGCACCTAAATTATCTCCCCAGGCTGGCAGTGAACTATCAGTGTGAGTCACAACTGTGCCTGGTGCCTGGCTTCACATGTCTACAGGTGACAATCAATGGGAACTGGAGCACTGACACTTGCAAATGTTGGTGAGCCAGTTAAAAAAAAAAAAAAAAAAAAAAAAAAAAAAAAAAAACCCACTGTAAAAGGCCAGCAGGTGGCATGGTGGTTAAGGTGCTAGATTCCCCACATGGCCCACTACAGTTCAAGTCTTGGACATGGAAGCTCAGAAATCACACTGGGCGGTGTGCATACCTACCCAAAGTCCTGAGAGGGGAATGGAGGAGAAGAGATTGTGGAATGGATATCCTACCTGGGGGTAACTTCTCACTTTTCCTCTCTCCATCTCTTTCTCTCTCTCTGGTGAACACATGCACCCTAAGGCAAAAACCTGAAAAAATATATAAAAAGATGCATCTAAATTCCAGAGACTCCCCTGCCACCTTAATATAAATGCTTACAGTCCCTGTGGATGGCATGTTTTTCTCTTTACTATCTACTCTTATTATCACACATCATTTTCAGACATTGTCCTCCTTCACTGTGAATGATTCATTTATCTGTAACGCAAAATAAAGAAAAGAAATTTGCCTATTTTTAATTCATAACTGCCCACTGCCAAGATCGTTAGAACCCATGCAGCTATCTTCCAGGTAAATCAGCAGTCGGTTAAAACCTGAGGTTAAAACAGCTGTAGTGCTTGGTCTGAATGATTCGGTTAGCCTCACACCAAGAAACCCTGTACCACGAACTCAGAAGGTACCTCTGACAAGTTGTACCATATCTTTCCAGTAAGTGTAACCGCGGGGAGGCCAACAATAACATTACTAAATTTAAAAAAAAAAAAAAAAAAATGGGTATTGCTTTTCATGATTGTTTTCCAATAACGTTCTTATAAACATAGAAAAAAGTTTAAAAATCATTCCTCTTTAGTCCCACTCCCTACCAAAAGAAAAAAAAAAAAAAGTCAGCACATAAAACATTGCTACTGATGCCCTAGATAAGCTAAATTTTTCTTAGGAATGGCTGTTAGCATAAAATTATGCAAACAAACAGATGTAGAGACTAAAACACAAAAAGATTTAACATGACTCTTCAGTAAGCAAATATAGAAAGTGATTTGCAAAAATGTCACCTTCAATATAATTCAGATCATCATTTGCACAACGTCCAATAACATTGGTATGGGGATCAAAAACAATCTGGTCAGGCCATACTTTTAAATACTTGTCTCAAATGAACCAACACACACTGTGGAGAGAAGACCTAATATTTACTGTCTACTGAGTGCTATTATATGTCGGGCCCTGGTTTTTTCTTTTTAAATCATTTGATCCTTACCACAGTTATGCAAAATTAGAATTGCATTCCATTTTAGGAGAATGAAACAGGCCTATGGAGGTTAAATGATTTGCCAAAACACATGAGCTACCAGGCAGCTGAACCTTGATTTGAACTGTTCTACCAGATACCAAAGTTTGCATTCTTTCTTTCTTTCTTTCTTTTTTTTTTTTTTTTTTTTTTTTTTTTTTTTTTTGACATGCCTTTCTTTTGAGTAACTGGCAATATATCCAGAAAAAAAAAAAAAAAAAAAAAAAAAAAGGCAAAAATGCCCACATTTTGGATTTGCTGCTCAGGTTTGTAATGCTCACTATCGCTTTTGAAATGGCAACCCCGTGCCTGCTCCAAGGCTGTCTGGCTGGGTGCAGAAAGCCTTCTGGGATCTGACAGCAAGGGACTGCCCCAAACCACAGCCTCAGTCTAGGGACACAGCCCCGCAATGACTTCCTCCTGAGCTGAAGGTGAAGGGGGTGGTGGTGGATTACTGGGCCATTTTATTACCACACAAACCTCAAGCTACATGACTATGACTCTCCCTTAAGGCTATCATTAGCAATGAAGGATGATGTCTACAGAGTCTGATGTTTGTTCTAGTCTGTCTCTTGTTCGTTTATCTTGCTATGTGTCAAGATAAAATCCACTGCCAGATATTTCATGCCAAAACAGGCAGCACTATCTAATGATCTAAACATGGACGTTGGCAGATCTGGTTCCTTCCTGTGAGTCTTTGTTAGGTAACATTCATTTTTCTTTATTAAAAATTATAACGTGAACAAATTATAATGTCATTCAATGTTCTTTGAAAATACATTTGCTATAGGGCATGTGCACTTGCTGGAGAGACAGAGAGAAAGTGAGAAATCACCCCCCTTGGGGGGATGGCCACACCACACTCTTTTCTCCTCCATTCTCCTCTTGGGACTTTGGGCGTGCATGCACGTGCACCTGGCATGAAAACACAATTTTTATGTCTGCATAATAATAATCTCTCTTGAAGAATTTGTGTTATTTATGTAACAATTTCTGTTATTGGAAATTTAGGTATCCAAATTTTTTGATGATTTTAATAATACTATAAATGACAGCGACTATCCTTATACATGCTTTTATGGCATGTATATTCCCTAGAACTGATTCTTAGAAGTGATACTGGAGTCAGCAGGTGGCATGGTGGTGATGGCGTTGGACTCCCACATGGCTGACCATAGTTTGAGACCCAGGCCTGGTGGTTTGATTTCTCACTCTCCTACCACCCATCCCATCTCTCTCTGGTGAGTGTGTGTGCCCTACAGCAAATTTTAAAAATAATAATAATGGTAATAATAGTAATAAATAAAATTAAATAATTATTTTTGAAAAAAAGAAGTGATATTAATGTGTCAAAAAATACAAGCATTTTAAAGTCTCAATTCATGTTGCCAAATGACTTTCCAGAATGGTCGTGGCACTTTCTACTCCAGTAGTCTTTGAGAACATCTGACTCATCAAACTGAGAAATTCTCTTAGTAAGTCAGAAAAAAAAAATAGAGGGAAAAAGAGAACAAAGAAGAAGAAAGGCTATAGTTTTTTTCTTGTTTATTTCCTCTAGTTTGTATCCTTTTAGGAACTACTGGTTCATGTTGTTTACTGGTTTTTCTTCTATAGTTTTCTTTTTTATGCTTTTACTTTTTTTTTTTACAAAAAATATTGCAATTTCCGGTTTACACATAATCATTGTACATCTTTCTGGGATACGGTATGGCTTTTAAAACCATATATACAGTGTGTGATAGTCATATCAAGGACATAGATGTATTTATCTTATTTAACATTGAACTTCTAGAACATCACCTGTCACCAGAAAAGAGCGTAACATACTTGGAGCCCCTGCCTGTGTCACCGAGAGTACCCACTTCTTCCAACCAGCACAAACCAAAATGGGTAACTGATCTGAACAGACAGCTTTCAAAGGAAAACACACAAATGACTAAAATATGTATGAAAAATATTCAGCATCTCTTATAAGGGGTGTTGTACACATTTAATAATAGATCTACTAGTGTATTTTTTCTTGGAAGTATATATTGAATTGTCAAAGACATTTTTCACTCTGCTGTGATATACCATTCCATAATGTATTCCACTTGTTTGCAAGCATTCTTGTGTCTGTTAATCCTGTTTTCCTAAATTTACCCCAACCCTTGACTCTCAACTCTCTTGAGGCTTTAGGTATATACATCACTCTCTTTCTACTTTCATGCCACTGAGTCCTTCAGTTTCCACCACGAAGTGCAAACATGTGGTTTATGTAAAGCAGGGACATACACACAGGATTTGTCTTGTATAGGCTGGCTTATTTTGGTTAGCACTATGTCTTCTAGGTCCATCCACTCTGTCAAATGACACTACAATGCTGTTCTCTGTGGCTGAGTAGTAATCATCGTGTATATGTGCCATGCTTTCTTAATCCACTCCTTGTTCGTTGGGCACTTAGGTTACTTCCATGTTTCGGCTATTGGGAATACTGCGATAATAAACGTGGATGTACAAATGTCTCTCCAACAGAGTGATTTCCTGTGCTTTGGTTAAATACTAAAGAGGAGATGACTGGGTTATACAGTAGTTCTATTTTTACGTATTAGGGGAATCTTTATACTGTTTTCCATACTTGCAGTAACAGTTTACATTCCCACCGGCAGGGTATAAGTGTTCCCCTTTCTCTGCAACCTTGTCAGCACTTTTTATTCTTTGTTTTTGGGGGCTTGTTTGTTTGTTTGTTTGGTCAGAGCCATTCCGATGAGGGTTAGGTCTCATTGCGGTTTTGATTTGCCTTTCCCTTATAAGAGATGCTGAACATTTTTTCATACATATTTTTGCCATTTGTGTATTTTCCTTTGAAAGCTGTCTGTTCAGATCAATTACCCATGTATAATTGGTGGTTTGTGCTGGCTGGGGGGGGGGGGGGTGGGTACTCTTGGTGACACAGGAAGGGGCTCCAAGTATGTTAAGCTCTTTTCTGGTGACAGGTGATGAAATGTTTGTTCCTTTGTTATCTTTTAATTTCCTTTATGAGTTTAAAAACATTGTTTAACTGCCAGAGGACACATGTGCTCATCAGAAGAAAGAGAGAGAGAGAAAAGTTCTTCACAGAGGGGCATGGCCACATTGCAATATTGTTCTTCCATTCCTCCACCCTGTCAAGATTTGGAGCATACACGCACTTGTGCCTGTGTTTTTCAAGCCATGGAAGCCAGGATTTGAATCATGGCTGGCCATGTGACATCCAGCTTCCTATGTGGAGGGTTTAATCACTCACTGTACCATGAAGCCAGCCCTGTGAGTTGTTCCCAGAATTTTAACAGAACATTTTCTACATAAAACTTGGGAGAAAAACATTGTTGGAAGAAAATAACTATGTATAATTAACTAGAAAGTAAAATTTATTGGAATGTTTCTTTCTTCTACTCTCTTTGACACAGCAGATAGAAAGAAGACTAAAAGTATTTAACGACAAGAAAAATAAATAAACCACATTGAATGAGTTTTACAATTCTTTCAGCAATCGTACAGCAAATAATTATCTCTCTCTCTCTCTCTCTCTCACTCACACACACACACACACACACACAACTATCGTTTCTAAGTAGTGATGGGAATGTAACATGAGACAGACCAAAAGCTGTAGAGCAAATCAAACAGGAAACTAGCCACAGAAAAGAAATATTCAGAAAAAAAAAACCCACTTGCAGAGTATTTTAGTGAGAGAATGTCTTTAACATAAAGTCTATCTCAGTTCAATACAAAACTTCTGTCACAGAGCACTAGCGACTTGATGGGCTCCTTCTTTCTCCTAGGGACTCCCCCACTTTCTTTTTTTTTTGGAGAGGTTTTCGTCACAGGGCGCGTGCGCTCGCCAGACAGACAGAGAGAGAGATAGAGACAGAAAGCGAAAAATCACCCCCCAGGGGGGATGGTCACGCCGCAATCCCTTCTCCTCCATTCTCCTCTTGGGATCTTGGGCACACACGCACAGGTGCCCGGCGTGAGTTTTAAGCCACCGGGTCCAGGACGCAAACCGCAGTCGACTACATGGGAGTCCAGCGACATAGCCATTATGCTAACTGCTAGTCCCCTCCCCCACTTTCTTTGTGTGTATATATATATATATATATATATATATATATATATACACACACACACACACACACACAAAATTGATATGTACTTGTCTTATTCCCTCTGACTTTTTTTTTTTTTTTTTTTTTTTAAGGTTTTTTCCATAGGGCATGTGCACTGGCTAGAGAAAAAAACAGAGAGGAACAGTGATAAATCATCCCCTGGGGGATGGTGATAAATCATGCCCCTGGGGGATGGCCTAACGTGATTTTAGGTCCGGGACTCGGACGGTGGTCAGCCATGTGGAAGTCCAGTGCCTTAACCACTACTCCACCTGCTGGATCCTCTGACTTTTCTTAGAAATAACCACCATGACTGATTTAGAGATTGTGTGAATAGACTCCCAAATGATAGACAACAGGTACCTACTGTTCTAAAAGGAAAACACGTCAACTCGAAATTAATTTGCTCCTATTACTCTTGGTCAAAGTAAAAATCTAAAATGTATCTTTATTTCCACCAAATTAAGAAAATTAGAGTGGGCTCTAACTTCTAAAAATCATAAAAATTTTCTTAATCACATTTTTTTTTTTTTTTTTTTTTTTTGGAGAGGTTTTAGCTATAGGGCACTTGTGCTCGCCAGACAGAGACAGAGAGACAGAAAGTGAGAAATCACTCCCTGGGGGGGATGGCCACACCACAATCCCTTCTCCTTCATTCTCTTCTTGGGATCTTGGACACACACACACACACGCCCCTGGCATGAGTTTAAGCCACTGGGTCCAGCACTTGAACCACAGTCGACTACATAAGAGTCCAGTGACATAGCCATTATGCTAACTGCTGGTCCCATAATCACAATTTTTAAATGGTTAAAATTTTTCATTGGCAGTGAAACTTGATTACGCAAAATAATAATAATGGCAACAAACATTTATGGGACCTTCATAAAACCATCAGCAATGTGTTAAATGCTTTATATGTACTATCTTAGTTTTCAGAAATTTATGAATGCTATTACCTTGTTTTTTGTTTGTTTGTTTAATTGGGCCAAAGGGAACATGTGCTAAAAGAGAAAGAGAAAGAGAGAGAGAAAGAAAGAAATTGAGAAAGCAAAGCCCCTCACCCCCACTGTCATGGGTAATGGCCGTGCCACAACCTCTTCTCCTCCACTACTCTCCCTTGTAGGATTTGGGACATGCATGCACACGTGCTTGGTGTATCTTTCAAGTCACTGACTCTGAAACTCAAATGACGCAGTTGGCCATGTGGGATCCAGCTGTCTTAACCACCATGCCAAGGGCCGGCCCTCCTGATTGTTTTTACAGATAAGGAACGTGAAGATTAAGTCACTCGAGTCTCTTGTTAAAGTCACACAGCAAGAAAGTGGCAGACTCAGTATATAAATAAATTCAGGCATGACTGGCTCTGAAGCCTCAGTTCCTAACCGCTATTCCAACAGCATCTTCCACCAAAGGGACCCCATAGCAGTTCTCACCACAGAGTAATATAAAGCCTGTACCCAAGCACAGATGTCTCCACTTGGATCATTCCTTTCCATCTGTACTGTCCTCAGTGGTCCAGTCATCCTTTCTCTTAGACGCTCATCTCCTCTTCCCTGCCTCATAGACACCATTTCTCAGCACTCCGTCTAACCCTCCCCTGCCCTGCCACCTTGGCCATGTTTCTACCACATGGGAGGTGATACGCTCCAGGTAAAGATCCCTAACATAACCATACCTAAAAGGGATGAAGAAAGGAATGCCTGTGCCTATTTTATTAAATAGTACTACAGCAGAAAATGTCACTGTGCTACTGAATTTCAAACTTCTGGCTGAAATAATTGGATGTCTATCATGTTTCACAAAATGTCTCATTTTGTGGAAATTTTGGATTAAAGTTTATTTTGGTGCAAAAATAATTTTGAAATTCATGCATCATTTTTTCATTTATTTGCCATGAACTTTTTGCAGGTCGTGTGTATGTGCAAATGATTCTTCAGCTTCCTTCTCCCCCTTACTGTTATTATTAGTTAATAAAAAGAAGACAGGAGGAGGAACCAGGACCAGGAAGCTGGCAGTCAGCAGCTTGCCTCATAGAGCTGCCTCCATATGCTCACAAGGAAATCTCTGCACCTGGCCTCGCTTCTGTGCTGAGACACAAAACAGACACAAACAGACTTTCTTCTCCCTTTTAAGACTTGAGGGACTATACCCCATTGTATAATAGAGAAGTCAATATTTAATGTGTTACATAATTCTATTTATTATATATGTCTATATGGTTTGCTAATAATTTTATATCGAATACTGATCTTAATTCCCTAACAAGTTCCAAGCACTGCCCCACTTTTATGTATTTATTTATTTATTTTAGAGGGTTTTGCCTTAGAGTGCATGCACCTGCTAGAGAGAAAGACAAGAGACGGTGAGAGGAGGAAAAGCGAGAAATCATCCCCCAGGGTGGATGGCCATGCCGTAATCCCTTCTCCTCCATTTTCTTCCCAGGATCTTGGACATGCAGGCAAATGCACCCGATGTGATTTCCAAGCTACCAGGTCTGGGACTTGAACCACAGTCGGCGATGTGGAAGTCCCACAAGGTAACCGCTATGCTATCTGTTGGCCCTGCACTGCTGCATTTTTATGCTTGTTCTGAAGCCTCTAAGATTGTTAAAAAACAAACAAACAAACAAACAAATATAGCAGAAAAATGGAAGGTGTTCAATGAATACTTGATCACTTTCGAACTTTCTACATTGTGCTGAAATATATCCTGTTACTAGAAGTATGGTATTATGAGCAGAGTGAGTGACTATTTTAACCAACATGTCAGACTGGTCTGCATCGAGGATCAGCAAACTGCAGCCTGTAGGCAAAGTCCAGTTCACCAACAGTGTTAGTAAAGATTCACGAACACGGCCATGCCCACTAGTTTAGGTATTTTGCTTTCATGAGACAACAGCAGAATTAAACAGTTGCAGCAAAAACTGTGTGGCCTGTGAAGCTGCAAAGGTTTCCTGCCTGGTCCTTCACAGAGGAGGTTCTCTGACCCTTGGTTTCTAATAAATAAAAGCAGTGCTTCTCTTAGACTTTCTACTGAAGCACCTCTAACAGCAGAAGAAAACAAGTATGTACTTCAGGAGAGTTACGTACCCCAGTTTGAGACGCACGGATTGAAACGACTGCCTGCCCCTTGAAATCCTGTATTCTGATGATGCTGTCATTCCTCAAAACTTTTTAAAAATTGTGATTGTAGCCTGATATATTTTCTTTTCAATATCCTCAACTCTGGTAAATATTAGTATGTCTAGAGCAAGCTTTATTTTTGGTAACACAAAATTTTGTTTGGTCCAAACTAGTATCAGCACTAGAAAAGCATTTCTGGCTTTTCTCATGAAAAAAACTATGATTTTATATTGAAGAAGCTAGTAATTTTATGACTTCTGAACTGATCCAGATATCAGATGTGATGGCCAGTTTTCTCTGTCAACTTGGCAAGGCCACAGTCCCTGGGTATTTAATCAAACACTAGTGTTGCTGTGGAGGTATTCTGTAGATATGATTAAAGTACACAATCAGCTGACTTTAAGTAAAGAAGATTATCCTGGATTATCTGGGTGGGCCTGATTCAATCAGTTAAAAGGTCTTAGCAGGCCTGAGGCTTCACTGATAAAGTGTATGATGATATCTTTAACTGGACTAATATGCAGCATATTCATGCTGGGAAAATTCATTTTAATGCTGTAATTGTATATAGTGATTGAATGCATAAAAAATTAATTAATTTTAAAAAAGAAAGAAGAAATTGTGCCTGTGAATGGCAACTTCAGCTTGTGCCCAACAGTTCCAGCCTGTCCTTGCTGACGGCATCCCCCCACCCATGCAGCCCCGACGATCATGTAAGTGGACTCCTGGCATCTCCGCCTCCACCTCCCTCTTTCTTCTCTGTATTTTCATCTCCAACTGGTTCTGTTTCTCTAGGGAGACCCTGATATATCAAGTCTGAAAATATTACAAACATAATTTATTTTTTCATAATTGTCATTTTAGAAAATACTAATCCCTTGGATAAAAATAGCTACCTCAAAAGAAAACTCAACACTTTCCAGTTACATGACTGTATAGTCACTCTTACTATGTCTGAATTCGTCTTCTTTTTCTTTTTTTTTTTTGAGAGGTTTTTGCTATAGAGTGCATGCGCTCCCCAGAAAGACAGAGAGAGACAGAGAGATAGAAAGTGAGAAATCACCCCCCAGGGGGGATGGCCATATCACAATCCCTTCTCCTCTATTCTCCTCTCAGGATGCAGGCACGCACACGTTCCCGGCGTGAGTTTAGGCCACCGGGTGCGGTACTCAAACTGCAGTCGACTACATGGGAGTCCAGCAACATAGCCATTACGCCACCTGCTGGTCCCGTATTTTTTTTTTTTAAATTCTTCATTTTTCTCTGACAAGACACAAATTCTAAAACACTGAAATAAAGCTACATAAAAACTGCTTGAAACTAAACTGCTGAGGGGGTCATTCAAATCATAAATGTTTTTAAAGTTGTAGATAAACTATGGCAGTTAAGATTAATGAAGTGATTAAAACTTTTGCTATAGATTGTGACAACCACAGTTAAAATAATTTCCATAAAAATGCTATAGTCTAAAGGAAATTATTAATACACTTGAAAAGTTTAATAAATTGTCGAGAAACTCAAAACAGTTCCTGGATCCAAAACATCAAAAAGCTGAATAAGGACCAGCAGATGGAGTGGTGGTTAAGGTACTGGACTCTCATATGGCCGATCATGGTTTGAGTCCTGGACCTGGCAGCTTGCTTACTCACTTTCCCTCTCTCTTAAAAAAAAAAATAAAAATCCCTGAATAATTTGAGAAGCATTTGAAATCAAAACACTTAGGCCTGCCATACAATATTATTTTTCTAAAAAAATTAATAAGAATGGCAAGAAATTCCCAGGCCATGTCAGGCACTAATATGAGTTCCACAGTAATAGCTATTATAGTTATGACATTTTTATAAAGTTGTGACTTTATTTTATTGGGTTGCCAGAGAAGTCATAAAACATTTTTGCATAGAGAAGCATGTCATGACTTTTCCAATGACCCAATAATAATATGACTGCTTTAATCAGCATTTGAGATCATATCCTTTTACATTTTTCAAGTTATGATTTTTTGCCCTTTTTTTGAAAAAAACAATTATTTTCTCTTCCTAAAGCATGATCTGCCAAAAAAAAAAAGGAAAGAAAATGTAAGTGTCCTAGGAAGTCATCCTATTCTTTCTCTCCAAAAAAAAAAAAAAAAGATCGTTCAACTTCAGTATTTGGATTCCTAAACCCAGAATTTTTAAGGCCAGAATCTACATAAACTTAAAGTTTTAAGCCTAAAATTAGGAATCTTCAAATTTACTTGCTAAAGTCATTCTGAAAATCTGGAGGTCTTGCTCATTTACTTGTCAATCCCAGAAGATTGTACAGGTAAATCAAGCACATTTCTTGCTATTTCTTAAAAATCAGTACGTACCTAGTAATTTATCCTAAAGAGAAAACAATGGCTATGTACAAACAGCTATCCTCAAGAATATTCACAAAATATATCTATAAATAGATTATTTGTAGAAGCAAAACAAAAACCCGAAGAAAATTTTTTAGAAGTATTTGAAAAGAGAAATGGTTAAATATTATAGACTTGCATGATAGAATACTATGCAGCCATTAAAAATTAAGTTATAAATAACATGAGAAAATAATCAGACTATTTTAACTTAAAACAACATCTTTTGTGGACAATGCATAGATTTTACATTAGCTATGTGTGTAAGTATTAAATATACGTACACTTTCTGCAACACATGTAGCACAGAAATATAAAAGGATATAAATATAGCAAACACTTAAATGGTGCTCACTTTTGAGAGGTAGGATTATGAAGTATTTTTGTTTTTTGTTTGTTTTACTTCACTATAGACTTAAAATTTTCTACTATATGTGGTGCTGTTTTTTAAATCAGGGGATAAAAGATTTTCAAAGCATGATATAAAACTAGAAACCATTACATTTCTTTGGCAATTGTCTTTGGAGGTTGGGATTACATGTAATTTTCATGATATGCTTTTGACATATTCTATAGTCTTAAATTGCTAGCACATATATGTATTGTTTTGATAATATATCAAAGTACATATAATTTTTAAAACAACCAATGTTATTTTTACATGCTATTTTTACTTGAATAAATAAGTTTATTTTCTAAAGTAGAAATTAAAAGGACATTTCTATTCATTTTAAAACAAGATATTTAATCATAAAATTGACACAATAACAATTGCAACAGCAACAACAAAACTTTTCTATCGTTAAGAAGTTTTTCTAGGAAAACTAAAGAAGAAAAGTGTATAATGTATTTGAATTCCAATTTTAGAAAGATGGTACATGAACACTAAATGATTTTTAATGTTTCCAAAGCTTCAGTCATAAAATTATGTATGGAATTCCTTCAGTGAATTTATGATTCCATATGGATAACATACAAATTTATTCAAGAACCTAAAAAACTGTTCCTAAGCTAGAGGAGAGCCACTTAGAAAACCAGCAACTCTGGTTTAATATGCACAGAATGTACTGAGCAGTATCACTCCCCCACCCCATCACTATCACCATCCTTCAGGGTAGTGATGGGCTGGTGTTCTCACTTAATTGCTGAGCAACAGCTAATTATAGGACAAATGAAACACTGAGAGAGAATTCACCCCAACCAATTAACTAACAGAGTGGACATTAATTGTCTGGGAATGTCCTGCATATGCTAATTCAAACTTTATTACCCATAAAGGCATCCATACAACCGTGACTCTTTGTTCTATTCTTGTTCAAGCATTATAATAGTAGGAATGACACCAATACAAAGCATCTATCTTGCTACCATGTAGCTGGCATTCAGTTCCTTCCAGCTGGGCACAAATTTCTATGCCTCCCCCTGGGCTGTAAGTATCATTGTTTAAATAATATAAGTTACTGCATGGTAATAAACTGATAACAGCATATTAGTTCTATCAGAAAGAATGAACATAACATGGTAACTTAGAGTCACAACACTTATAACCCAGTAAGTGCAATTACTTCGTGTCACCAGATGGCAGGATTAATTAACACATCTAATCGGCAATGCTCCTAAAACCAAGGTCATAAAAACATGATTCTAGTTCTTCACATCTTTATTTTTTTTCTGTTCTACCATTACACTCCAAAAAGGCCCAGTTGAACTTTTTCAACAGTAGCAAGTACAAACTATGCTTTGGATTCTGTTGTCAACGTCCAAATTATGACATGAACGTAACAGCAACTAAGAGCTATTCCCCATCCTTCAATTTCTTCTAGTCACATGGCACGCTGTTTTCTAGAAAAGGGCTGAAATTAGATTTGTGTGTTCTCTTGAACCCATAGCTTCATGTCTTTGGGTCAGCTTTTCTCATCAATAAATTGAGGAATCTGGACAGTAAGGCCCCTTTTAGCTCTAAGACAAATGCCAAATCTAGCACAAGATTTAAACTAAATATGCACAAACTTTGGCAATTCATATCACAAAGTGTTAATCTCACTATAATAAAGATTGCTTAGGGGCCAGACCTGGTGGTTAAGGAGGCTGGGTCCCACATGACTGACCACGCGGTTTGAGTCCCAGACAGAATGACTTGGCAAACACACTGGGCACTTGTGCATGTGTGCCCAAAATCCCAAAAGAAGGGAGAAACAGAGGAGAAAGGATTGAGTTGCTCCATGGAAGGTACCCGTTTGCTTGCTCTCTCTCTCTCTCTCTCTCTCTCTCTCTCTCTCTTTCTCTCTGGTGAGCATGCACACCCTCTGGCCAAAAAAACACCCAAAACAAACCCCAGTTTTTAGAATCAATACCTCTTTCAGAACTCAAATCCACACTGACATACCCCTTTACATTGATTACATAGGCAAAAATCCAAAAGTCTGATAACATGCATTTTTTTCAGAACACTTAAAACCTACATGCTACTGGTAAATAATTTTTTTTTTTCTTTTTTTGGAGAGGTTTTTGCTATAGGGCGCGTGCGCTCGCCAGACAGACAGAGAGAGACAGAGAGATAGAAAGCGAGAAATCACCCCCCAGAGGGGATGGCCACGCCGCAATCCCTTCTCCTCCATTCTCCTGTCGGGATCTTGGGCATGCACGCACACGTGCCCGGCGTGAGTTTAAGCCACCGGGTCCGGGACTCGAACCGCGGTCGACTACGTGGGAGTCCAGCGACATAGCCATTACGCTAACTGCTGGTCCCAATAATTTTTTTTTTTTTGAGAGGTTTTTGCTACAGGGCGCGTGCGCTCGCCAGGCAGACAGAGAGAGACAGAGAGAGAGAATTTTGCTATAGGGCACATGTGCTCACTGGAGAGACAAAGAAAGAGAGACAGAAAGTGAGAAACCACCTCCTAGGAGGGATGCCCATGCCACAACCCCTTCTCCTCCATTCTCCTCTCGGGATTTTGGGCATGCATGCACATGCTCTTGGCATGAGTTTTAAGTTGCTGGGTTGGGACTCAAACCCAGATTGAGCACAAGGGAGTCCAGGGATGTAACTGCGACACTATCTGCTGGTCCCTATGACTTATATTTTACTATCCATTTAGCACATTTGCAGCAGTATAGAAGCAAAGTTACTCGATTCCTAAATGTGATTTTCTCTCTGGCTCATGGACAGAGCATTGGGATCTTGAGTAAATGTGTAGTATTTATTATTATATTTATTATATAATATTATATTATATAGTATTTCAGTATTCTTTTTTTAGAGAGTGATTTTTGCTATAGGGTGTATGTGCTCACTGGAGAAACAGAGAGAGACAGAGAGACAGAAAGTGAGAAATCACACACACACACCCCCCCCCCCCCCAGGAGGAATGGCCATGTCACAATCTCTTCTCCATTTTCCTCTTGGAATTCTGGGCATGCATGTACACATGTCTGGCATGAGTTTTAAGCCACTGGGTCTGGGACTCGAATGCAGTCAACAACATGGGAGTAAAGCAACATAACCGTTATGTCATCTGCTGGTCCCACTCACTCAGTATTCTTAATAAATACTTATTCTAAGGGAGTCTCATGTATAGGTATGCATTGAATTGACTAAATTTTGAACTGGTATGCTAATTAGCTAAATCTTAAATTGATCATCTGAAACGAAAAATGTACTTTTGGTTTTACCACATACTAAACAAGATGTTTGTTGCATCTTTGTTTTGTCATTTATTTTTTTAAATGGAATCTTCTGAAATTCTCTCATCGTTTCTAAGGATGATTAAGAGAAAATATTTAGTTTCAGGAATCCCCTGCAATGTATGGGGCAACTGTCCCATAAAATTCTCAGGGCACAGAGATGAGAGGATGAGTGCTGGACAGCCTGCGAGCAGAAGGCAGTACGAAGCGGAAGGAAGGACAGGAAGGCAGCTGCCCGTCCCTCACTCCTTCCTGATGTCCAAGGAAATAAACTGCAGGGGAAATGATTGGCTCATTAACAGGTTGAACTTCCTTGGCTTCTAATTAGTCCAAATGTCTTACTCCCAGAGCAAAGAAACATATGCCCCTGTATCATCTTTAATAGTTCCCATTCCAATAAGTCTCCACCTACTTCCTGCCCCACTTTATTTTTGTAGGTATGACTTCTGCCATGAACAAAGTGAAAACTGTCATCATGGGACCAGTGGGTGGCATGGTGGTTAAGGTGCTGGATGCTTACACATGGCTGACCACGGTTCAAGTCCTGGACCTGGTGGCTTGCTTTCTCACCTTCTCTCTCTCTCTCTCTCTCTGTGTGTGTGTGTGTGTGTATGTGTGTGTGCGTGTGTGTGTGTATGCGTGTATGGTCAAATTAAAAATGAATGAATAAATAAAGTTAAATAAATAATTTTTTAAAAAAAGAAAACTATTAAGTGATCAATTCCTTAGAATTAAGCTAGAGAGAATCAACTAATTGTATTCAAAATGATTAAGTTCACCTAATTACTCAAAATGGTGATAATATCTCATATTTTAACTTCAAAGCTAATTAGTTTGAAACCATTCTATGAGATTGTGCATCTTCACCTGAAACAGAACAAATGCAGAGAGCATTATTCACTATAGCATCACTACTTACTGGCAAACAAACATGTCGGGTAACTACAGCTCGATGTCCTAGAAGAAGCTAACCAATCTAATTCTGAGGGGTTCTAACTGGAACACCATTGTCGATTTAGACCAGTGCTGGTTTCCTTTACCTGACAGCATTACAAGGATTTAGGAGGTTTAATCTCTCAAAATCTTACTAAAACAAAAGCCTATTACTCTGCCTCATTATTTGAAGTCACAGTGTACCTAAAGACTTTTCCATGTATCATCTGGCCTGGTCATTGACAGGTAGGTGTAAATCGTATTATCTTTTGTTAAACTAGATCATGATGTGTTTGCAGGGGAAGAAAGAGAAGAGAAGCACTAACTATGAAGAAAAACCTATGAAGAAAAAAGAAAAACTAGCCACCCAAATTAGATGCTAGATTAATTACATACAGGAAATCATATAATATCTACTTACTCTATCATTAGAGTACAAATACACAGAACAGCAAATTTAGAGAAAGTAGTATAATTTTGGTTCTTAATTTCAATAGGATTAAGGTAAACCAATCCAATTATCTGCTGATAAGAATATAACTACATTTTTCTTCACAGTACTAGATAATATTTTGTTCAAAAAAAGATTTTTTAATAGCCAGAGGGCACATATGCTTACTAGAAAGAGACAGAGAGACAGGAAGAAGAAGAAAGCATTCCCCCAACAGGACATGGTCATGCCATAATCTCTTCTCTTCCATTTCTTCATCCTATCATGATTTGAGAGATGCATGGATACATCCTGACATATTTTTCAGGCTGCTGGGGTCAAGATTTGAACCACAGTCAGCCATGTGGGATCCAGCTCTTTTAACCATTAGGCTACAGGGTCAGCCTTTTTTTTTTTTTTTTTAATTTTAATGTCCTAAGAGAACAATATGCACTTAGGATGGAAATAAAAATCTTGGGTTAGGTCCTGACTGATTTCTAGATGCTTGAAAAGTATGTGTTCTGATTATTTGCTTAACAATTCTTTGTGATGTTAATTATAGGAAGGCACTCTTCCATATATTTTGCAAATATTAGCTAATTTAATTCTCATAACTACCCTATAAGGTTAAGTACTAGTACTGTCCCCATTTTAAAGATGGAAAAACAGGCATAGAGAAGGAAAGTGACTTACCCAATATCATGTAAATATCAGTGTGCTATGGTTTGATATCCCCCCAAATTCATGTGTTGAGGTTTGGTTATAATGGGGTTAAGATAGTGAAAACTTAATCAGACTAAGGTGTTGAAAGGTGGGGCCTCCGGAGGAAGATTAGGATTAAGGTCATTAGAATGGAGCCCCATTACTGATTGCTAGTGCATTTATAAGGAGAGGGAATGAGACAGAGACAGGTGGTCAGAGACACTACACTTTCTGCTCTGCCCTTGCCCTTGTGATACGATGCTCTGGACTTTGCCAAATGTGACCCCTGGACCATGGGCCTCTAAACCATGAGCTGAATAAACCTCTATTTTTATAATATAGGTTGAGGTATTTGCTGTTATTAGCAATAGAATGGACTAAAACACAGTGAAAGAAGCAGGAATTAAACCCAGGTAGTTGGGGTCCAGGATGTGTGCCCCTACTCACTTACACATGGTCCATCACCAGAAACTGCCTCTTTTCAGGAGTAAAGGCAACAGGGTGCCACTTTTGGCAGTTATTCAGTGACTGCGGACCTTCCCAGGGACAGATAGATGAAAACAAATGACAAAGTATCTGTCCCTACAGTCTCAGGTGTTTGTATCATTCATTTGAATAAATGTCCCACAATTCCTTTCATTAAAATCATTCACTTAGTTCCAAAGTACGTTATATAATATACTGCAATTTGCATTTCAATTTATGATATCCTGGCTAGTTTGCATTTCTAGTTCTACCTCATTCATTTAAAATGCCACACACCATCAGATTGTATAAAGGCTCAAAGATAGGGTTAAATAGCCTACTGATTACTCCCAGTTTTCATTACTGAGTTTCTTCGGCTTTTTTCCCAGGTCTTACTTCGATCAACTGCTCACCATCCCACCCCTTTGAGTCTCACTTGTCAGAGGCAGGAGCCCACCTCTGATGGACGCCCAGTCCCATGCTAGCTCCCTGGTGGGTGCCAACACGACTTGCCTGGACGTTGAGAATTGGAAGCCGTCAGCTGTTGGTTACTGCGATCCCCTTTCCTTGCCTCAAACTCCCTCTTGCTCTGGTTTACCATGTGCCTTTACTACCCCTCGTGACTGCCCCACTTTGAATCTTGGACCTGATCTGACACACACAACTTCCCTCATCCACACCCGAGGCTGGACCAGCTGAAGTGGCTGCAACTCTTTCCCAATTCTGGCTCTTCTCGCCAGCTTTGCTTTGCTAGAGAAATTAGCTCTGTCTGGCCAGATCCCAAGAAATGACAAATGAAACTCACTCAATAGGTGGTAATTAAACTTCTGGCTCAAAAGCCCTGAATAGGTTGTCAATGGGGTATCTCCATGGATCCCTGCCACTAAGCAAGGAGGCAGTTTCAGGTTTAGTTTTAAAACTTGAACTCTCTCCAATAGGATTCTTGCAGAAATCAGTAAAGAGTAAGTAACGATAAAAAGAAAAGTCTTTTTAAAGAAAAAACACAGTAAATTAAAAAGATTATCTAGGGACGGCCTGGCATCTTTGAATTCAAAACGTCTAGTATGGGGATTGTCACTACCTCCCTTAGTTTCCAGGTGAATGGAATAAAAATACTAAATGGAAAATTATGTAGATCATTTTCAAATACGATCTATCTTCTTTTTATTTGCTTTCCATCTAGAATCTTTAAGCCATTTAGAAGAGATAATATTACAGAATGGGAATAGGGTGGAAGGTGAGAGCTAAGGGTAACTTCTGAAAAAAATGTTGATCACACACTGATCTGTACCACATTTCTTTAACAAATATACTAATACAAATATGCTTTCCTCCCCACAGCCAATCAATCACTGCATTAAGTAATTATTTCTCTGAGAAATGTAAAGTTGAAAAAAAATTTCCCCCATTAAATGAGAATTATTTTGCTTATGACATTAGGTACATATGTTCTCTCTCACTTTAAAACTAGAAGGCTGCTGAATTAATCATTACAATGTATTAAATAAACTGTGACAGAGTATTATCCTCCTGAAAACCTTCATTCCTCACTCTCATAACACTAGGCATTTCTAGTTAGGTTTAATGACCAGTAATGACTACAGCCATGTAGATAGTCAGGAGACTTGCTGGGTTACCTAAAGTAAAAAATAAATTGTTGCCAAGGAAAGCAAAAAGCACAGAGTTTAGTGTGTTCTGCCTCTGATGCCTCTCTCACATGCTAACCGGTGACATCGTAGAACAAGACATTTCATGCAGTTTCCCCAATGATAACTTAAAACATCTGATTACCATATCTTTTCTCAAACTTACCAGGCTCCCAGCCCCGAGCCACCTCATCTCTTTACCCCAGTGTGAACATAAAAATTATTACTTTCTATGTGTGCCATGATGTGGGAGAGGTTGGGGAGGTCTGAATTAATCAGGCATACCTAGGTCTTACTTCGGGCATCGACCATATTATCATATGATAATTTTGAACAGTAGCATGTCTGAATTGGAAAAACTCTCATGTCACCTCTTCCCAAATAGGGTTCCTCCAGACATACATTCCCTGGGGTATTAAAAGAGATTAGTTTAATTGGGAGAGCAACAATTTGAGAAATACGAGGCTAAAATTAAGAAGTTCTGTTTTGTTTTTTTTTGGCCAGGACATCTCAGAAGTTTGGGTATGCTGAATACATTGTAAGTCTCTAGGAGAGGGGTGAATATGTAATTTACATTCATTTAAAGGTGATGCCATTATAATATCTTTTTTAAATTATGGTATAATGTACATAAAATACGTGTAACAAACTCATCATCTAATCATTTGTAAGTATACAGTTCGGTAATGGTAAATATGCTTGCATTATTGAGCAACAAGTCTCCAAAATATTTTCATCCTACAAAAAATTGAAACTCGATAAACATTGAACCACAAGTCCTCATTTCCCCCTTCTCCCAGCCCTTAGCGACCACGATTAGAGTATCTTCTGCAAATAATTATGCACAAATCACACTTTGGAAAATGCTGCTTTATCTCCTGTATTCATCCCCTGATTTAACAGATAAGAAAATGGGTCTGAAGATGTTAAGTAACTTGTGCAACATCACAAGATGTCTAAAACAGAACTCTAGACTACCAGACCTTTGCTCTGACATCATCTCACAATAACAAGAGTGGGAAGTTGAAATAAGCTGCTAATTATCCAAATTCTACTACCACATACCCTGAAAGTACTTGTATCTATCCCAAGAAAAGATTAAAAGAATTTTCCCCAAAGCCACATGAAGTTCATGATTCTCCAAATCAGGACAGACACAACATCAGGAAGCCCCAGTTTAAATATGGCATGCCTTCCAAGATCATACATTTTACTTGATGATCAGAAAAGAAAATTAATCTCAAAATAATCAGGAAGGTATTGCAGGGGTAGGATGCAAAATTAATCTCATTTACAAGAACTTCAAGAGGATTATGTTTCTGAGATGCTTCCACATGCATCTGGGGACTCATGTCCATTACCTAAGCTCTAAAGTACCAGTGGTCTCCCAATGGGCATCCAAAGGCTCCACAGAAGAAACACGTTAGGGAAGTTTGCCAGTAATAATAAGAAAAAAGAAAACACAAAAAGGAGTGATGTTGTTTATTGCTACACATCAAGTTTAGGATAAAATGGAAGAACTGGTATTAAAGGAGATGGGTTCAATCACATATCAAGCTCCTGTTTTTTTGTTTTTGTTTAGGGAGAGATTTTTGGTATAGAACATGTGTACTCATCAAAGAACAGACAGACAGAGAGAAAGTGAGAAATCACTCCCCTGGAGAGATGGGCCACACCTCAATCCCCTCTCTTCCATTCTCCCCTCAGGATTCTAGGCATGCACGCTAACACTCCGGGTCCAAGACTTGAACCTTGATCAGCCATGCGGGAGTCCAGTACCCTAACCACTACACCACCCGCTAGCCCCTCAAGCTCTAATTCTGAATGTCCACCAGGAGATGACATTTACATTCCAGTAGTTACTTCCTCTTTCTGCAAATTCTATATCCACAAAATTAAAATAGTTAGACTACATGCACATCTAAATCCATTTTTGCTATCCATACATAAAAATTCAATCATATCTAATCATGCTTTAATAAAGAATGAAAAATATTTTTCCCAATGTCTAAAAATTATCCAAAAAGGAAAGGCACTAAATGTAATTCTTCAGAGGAAGAAAGGATAAGTTATTTTCCTTTTAGATCTCTAAACTTTTCGTTGTCATCCATATGCTACTGTCGACATTCTTAGCAGTAGAAACTGTCATCAGATTCTCAAGTGCAGGATCTGTAGTGATGATATTCTTTTCCTTCATTGTAGTTGTGTTTAAGCAGCTGGCTTGAGGCAGCTGGCACTCTGAGAACAAAATGCATAAAAGTAGAGCCAAGCACCTCCTTGACTAGCATCACGTGCCAGTGCAAGGTCTGCTTTGGTTCCATTTGGTGTTTCTTTTTAACCTGCCTCAAAAGATCCCTTTCTCAGAATATCTGCATCAGTATGTTAATCCTGGCTTTGGGTTCTGGGTATTCATTCTTCCCTCAGCTGCTCTCTGATTCACACCCTCTACAATCATGGTTCCCTGTGCCAAAAGAAAGGCAAAATGGCATGTTAGTTAAATACACAGCGAATGAGCACCATGGAAGGTAAGAGGCATGTGCCATGAATATTAATGTGACCCAAGCAGTTATAATCATTAGACTCTACTTCTTGGGAGCTGGACATGGTAGTTGCTCACTGCACAGAAAAGGCTGCAGTTAACTTTGGTGAAGGTTAGGAAGGTCTACTTTAGTCACTCAGAGGACACCTTAATTTTTCCAACTGAGTGAGTAATAACTCTGGATTTCCAACACTCCACAACAGCCAATTTATTTCTAGGAGCATTGTTGTTAATAAATTCTCAAAATAAATTTGAATTTGCATTAATTAAAATTATGTGAGGGACCAGCAGTTAGCATAATGGCCATGTCGCTGGACTCCCACGTAGTCGACCGTGGTTCGCGTCCCGGACCCGGTGGCTTAAAACTCACGCCGGGCGCGTGTGCGTGCGTGCCCAAGATCCCGAGAGGAGAATGGAGGAGAAGGGATTGCAGCGTGGCCAACCACCCTGGGGGGCGATTTCTCACTTTCTGTCTCTCTGTCTCGCACTGTCTCTCTGGCGAGCGCACGCGCCCTATAGCAAAAACCTCTCCAAAAAAAAAAATTATGTGAAATATTGCAGATGGGTGGTTCAATGTAGAAAAACATAGGGTGAAATGGTTTGTGAGAAAGCTGGAACCATTCTTAGCTATTACTAGTTAATTCATAAACCACCTACTCTAATTATGCTTCAACAAGTGGGATGAAATCATAGTAATAAAACTTCATGCTAGATCAGAGCCATTCTGAGACAGAAAGAAAATACTTCTAATGAAAGGAAAAAAAATAATAAAAAAGGAAAAGGAAAAAGAAAAGAATACAACTCATGAGTTTTCAAATGTGCATTTATGGTGAAAATAGTAATTTACCTAGATGAGACTAGTGCCCTGAACCACAAGCCCTATAATAACATATGATGCCTTTTACTCTTTATAGTATATGTGAGATTTCCAAAGAGGCTTAAACTATCAGCCTTTTCAAATCTTTTCATAAAGAACTGAAAAACAACAACAACAAACCAACACACGAGCATTTATAACAGAAGGTAAAGCAGCGTTACCAGCTTCAAGAAAATAATCTACAGGCTCTATCCCAGCTCGGCCCAAACCATGTCAACATATAATTGTTGGGTACCAAAGGAAATGTCACTATGTAGAATTTTGGGGAGTTTGAAAAAATTTGAGAGAAGCCTTCTTGCTAACAGTCGAGCAAAAGTACTGGAAAGCTAACATCCAAACTGCCTGTTTCAGGTCTGATGAAGGACGTCTCCTTGGGACCAGCAGTAAGTGTAATGCCTATGTCACTGGACTCCCATGTAGTCGACCGCGGTTCGTGTCCCAGACCCGGTGGCTTAAACTCATGCCGGGAGTGTGTGCATGCATGCCCAGATCCCAAGAGGAGAATGGAGGAGAAGGGATTGTGGAGTGGCCATCCCTCTGGGGGGTGATTTCCCACTTTCTGTCTCTTTGTCTGTCTCTGTCTGTCTGGAGAGGGCATGTGCCCTACAGCAAAAACTTCTCCAAAAATAAAAGAACGTCTCCTTATCCAAACTTCAGTTAGGTCCTCAGAATCCTCTTCCCAATTAGGCCTTGACTTCTGAACTTCTGTGTCCATCTTTGCATTGCCTAATCTCAGCAAGAAACCTGTTAGTTTAGTCACAATCTCTGATCATCAATTTCTGATCACTCTCAATATCTGACCACTCTGGCCAGCCTTCAGCAAGAATCCTGTTAAGTCAGTTTATCCTACTGGCTTAGTAACTTTTAACCCACCTATCTACCCCTCACTGCCACCAACCCTGATCTTTGGCTCTAAATTCCCACTTTTCCTTGTTGTATTCAGAACCAACCTCAGTTCTATACTACTCTCTTCTCGAATTGCCAAGTCCTGAATAACATCTGTTCTTACTGCTCAAAATACTGTCCAGCTCTGATTTTCCTAGTCATTGTGAACCTTGGAAAATGGTTTAACAGTTCCTCAAAGTGTTAAAAATATGAGAATTACCACATGAACCAGGAATATAACATACTAGGTGGTATGCTGATGAGAATTGAAAATCTATGTCTGCAAAAAAACTTATACAAAAATGTTCACGGAAGTATTGTTCATAAGGCAAAAAATAAAAAAAACAGTGTCCATCAACTGATGAATGGCTAAATAAAATGTGGCATATCCATAGAGTAGAATAATATTCAGTAATAAAAAACAATGAAGCACTGATAGGGCTATGACATGAATGGACTTCAAAAACATTACACTAAGTGAAAGAAGCCACTCACGCAAGATCATATGTTGTATGCTTCCATTATATGAAATTTCCAGAACAGAAAGCAAATTAGTGGTTTCCAGGGAATGGTGAGAGGAAGAAATGGAAAGTGACTGCTAATGGATATAGAGTTTCTTCCTGGGGTGATGCAAATGTTCTAAAATTAGATAGTGAGGAAGGTTGCACAACTCTGTGAATAAACTAAAAACTGACTGGCATATTTAATAGGGTAGATTTACTGCATGTGAATTATATTCCTATAAAGCTGTTATAAAAACAAGTCTTTGGGGACCAGCAGTTAGCATAATGGCTATGTCGCTGAACTCCCATGTAGTCGACCACGGTTCAAGTCCTGGACCCGGTGGCTTATACTCACGCCGGGCGCATGTGCGCGCTTGCCCAAGATCCTGAGAGGAGAATGGAAGAGAAGGGATTGCAGTGTGACCATCCCCCCTGGGGGGTGATTTCTCACTTTCTGTCTCTCTGTCTCTCTGGCGAGCACACGAACCCTGTAGCAAAAACCTCTCCAAAAAAATAAAAAAAAAAACAAGTCTTTGCACAGGTTCTCTTGTTCAATATATACTTGTTGAGGACCTACCATATGCCAGGCAGTGGAGACACAATAATAGGTAAACACTGACTCTGCCTTCCCAGAGCTTATGGTCTTGTGAAGGAACCATGGGTTTAAATCGTGGTTCGCCATGTGTTGTAATCTGAGCAAAGCATTTTACTTTCTTATCTATTAAAAAAAGGTTAAAGGCAGATGATTGGCACATCAAAAAAAGTTTGTAAAATCTTATATGAATATAAAGGCAAAGTAGAAATACCAGGAGAAAGAAAGAACATGAATAAAACAGAAAGGAGGTAGGAGAAGGTATTACTTCAAAAAATGATGTTTCATCTAAAACCTGAAGGATTAGTTAGAGGTAGTCAGGAAGAACCTGAAGAACTTCAGACAAAGACAAGTGCAAGTGCAAAGGTCCTGAGGCAGGGAAGAACTTGGGCATTCCAGGGACCATAACTGGATTATATTGCCTAAATGAGGGAGAAATAAACAGGAGCCAGAATATGCTGGGTCTTATGCACCAAAATAAATATTTTGGATTTGGAATACCATGGAAAAAATCACTGAAGACTTTTAACCAGAAGGATGATGTGATCCAAATTACATTTCAAAAAGATCACTGGCTGTGATGAGCAGAAGAACAAATAGTCAGAAGGCTACTGCTATGTTCCAGGGAAGAGATAATGGTAGAGCGCTTAATAACCTTGACAGATACACGGGGAAAAAACAGGATGTGTGGCAGCATTCCTACCTTTTTGGCTCCACAGACAAAACCTGCACTGCATAGACCACAAAGGGAAGAGTGAAGTGGTGTGGAAGAAAGTATTCTGTAATAGATTTGCATCAAAAGCCCTCAAACTCCATGTTCTACTCCAAATCAGCTACGGAATCTTGGCAGATACTTCCTCCTTGAATCTTAGTTCTTTATCAATCTAATCCAGCTCTACATCACAGGATTACTGTAAATCAGAACTGAGTTCATGCATGTGGAAGTGCATGAACTACAGTGTTTCAGGCAGTATGCTCTACAAATGTAGGTCAATGTACGAGATACACTCAAAAGGAAAACAAACTATACATTGAGATTAGTCATTTTTTCCCCTTTAAGGTTAAGGCTATGTTTTGCTTTAGTGAGCATTAATCAAACTTTTTCAGTATACTACATAGCAAAAATCCATCTACTCCTGTTCCATGGCCTTGCTCTCTAGGAAACCATACAACTGTCACTGGTGATGGTCCTCCTTCATAGACACATCTCTGGGGAGCAAATGTTATCTAGAGAAAGGTTTTCCCTAAAGAAGCCCAAGTCAGGAAAGGTGCTGCTCTGGAGAAGAGAAGTGAACATTTGCTAGGAAACAGGTTCTAGGAAGCAACCAATATGAGGACTGATTTTAGGAGATACTTAGGCAAAGTTCATAACAAAAATCATCTGATTTATATGCCTAACATTTTGAAAATAATAAATCATAGCCAAATTCCATCTGCAAACCACACTTCGGTCTTGCTGCTGGGGGAGACACCGCTGTCTATGTTAGAGACATCACCTTTTCTGAAGCATGTTTGTGGTAAGGGTACACTGGGACTTTTCTCGAGTTAATTAAATAGTTATGAACAAAGCAAATTCTCCAGAGACTTTTCTAGAAACCCCTGACAGAAACCTATAGGGAAGTCATTTTTTAATTGCCTTGATATTTCATTAATGTTTTTGCTGACTTTTCATAATAATTACATCACATTTCTTACATTTTTTTTCTAAGAAAGCATTACCTAAAGGAAAAACAAAAGAGTATGTGTTTATTTACTAGCATGCTGAGTAGGATAATGAAAAAGAAAAACCTTCTCTATGTTCATTGTCCCATAAATTTTAACATTTATCTTCAACAGAAAAAGGTAATAAATTTTTTGTTTAATAAAATATCATATTTTAAAAAGGTAGCAAAACAAAAACATCTTTATATAAGTGTCATATTATGTTGTCATAGCAATAATTTATTAAAGAATAAGGAAATCTAAGAATTTCTATAAATAGAAATTTAATGTTCTGAAAATTATTGTACTTAAAATCTTATTGCACAAGGACAATGATACAGATTAACATAGCACCTGTTGGGAATTGCTATAAACGGCACACGCAGCCATCAAGTTATGTCCCCTGGGTAAAGGAGACACTGGAGGATGATTGTATCACAGGTTTTCTTCTGACTTACTGCATTTCATAAGATCCAGCTTTCTTCAAAGAAGCAAGAAAACTATGGTTCTTTAGGAAGAAAGAAGATAACACAAATGGAGCACGTGGAATTATTTTATACAAAAGTAAACATAGAACTCTTTCTCTATAGCCTATCAACGGAAGGAATAAAAACTGAAAATTTATCACCCTGAAAACTTTCTATCTTTGTCCTGGGCTTAAAGCCAAATAAAATAACCAAAAAATAAAAAAATAAAAAAGGAATTAAAACTATTTTATAATTCTCACGACATGGTAAGTCATATTCCAAAAAGAACTGTGTGTGTGTTTCTTATGTATTTTACTTCTTTCCCCACTCCTTGCTCAACATCCCTTATCATTAGGGAGATGCAAATCAAAACAATGAGATACCACTTAACCCCAGTCAGAGTAGCTAAGATTAAAAAAATAATGATAAGTGCTGGTGAGGCTGTGGTGAAAAGGGAACTCTCCTATACTGTCGGTGGAAATATAAATCAGTACAGCCACTGTGGAGAACAGTATGGAGATTCCTCAAAGACCTACAAAAAGAGCCTTATCACCCAAATTTCCTTCTAATTTAATTCTACATAGGACCTCAAAAGAGAATAAAGTGGCCCAGCTGTGGTGGCACAGCAGTAACAGAAACAGTAGCAATAACAGGATACTTGGCAATACTGGAAGCCATCTGGAAGATTGGTGTTCAGGCATGCCATCTGTCTGCCATTTAGCTAGCCGAGAATGGCTTGGGTCATTGCAGCATGGGACCTTATATGTCTCTGAAATAAATAAACTTAAAAAGGAAAAGAGAAAAGAGTGCAATACACAAACAAAAAAGCAAACAAAGAGACCAGCAGGTGGTATAGTGGCCAAGGTGCCGGACTCCCACATAGCGCACTGGGGTTTGAATCCTGGACGTGGTGGCTTGAAATTCATGCCAGGCATGTCTATGTGCGTGCCCAAAATCCCAAGGGAAGAATGGAGGAGAATGGTTGTATCTTCTTTCTTAGAGAAGAAATATTTATTGCATTCAGTACTTTTACATTGTTGAACTTGTTTCTAGACTCAAATATTATTCAGCGTATCTGTGTTTATATTGTTTCATCATTACTACCAACTCTTTTTTGGAAAATTCTTATGAAAAATAATTCTTTATGACAACCAATAGAAAAGATGTAAAACAACTCGTATTTAAAACACTTACTTAAAATTGTCTAAATCAATTACTTTTCAAACAAATTAACCATTCATTTCTGAAGACAGGTAAAACTAAAACAAATCAAATGTTTATGCTTTACTGAGAAATAATTTTTAAAAAAATAAATCATGCAGAAATGCATCGTGACTTTTCTGACACACACACATAGATAGATAGATAGATAGACAGACAGATGATAGATAACTCAATCCTGGAATCTTGGAATCTCTATCTGCCCCACACAAGAAACAATTGTTACCTTAAGTCAGAGGAGTCAAAGCAATTGAAGTTCTACAAAACATCCCATTCTGATAAGATTACTATAGTTGGCCTATAAAATTATTAAACTTTATAGATGATAACAGGACTTGAAAAAGAAATAGGAATGGATTTTTTTTTTTCAAATTGCCAGAGGGTGCATACACTGACCAGAAAAAAAAAGATAAAGCACCTTCTCAGTGGGGCCTAGTCATGCCACAATCCTTTTTCCTCCACTTTGTCCATCCCATCATGGTTTGAGGGATGCATGCATACATGCCTAGTATGTTTTATAAGCCATTGAAGCCAGGATTTGAACTGTGAGGTCTAGTTCCCTCTGCACAGGACTTAATTGTGCAATAAGGCCACTCTGGAAATCTTGATTTTTTTTTTCATCCTCTTACTTTTCAGTGCAAATTATTGGTCCTGGAAAGTAAACATAATAGGCCCATATTTATGCTACATACTGATAAAAACTAAAGTTCATTGACTCTTTCTATTACAACACTAACTCTTTTTAAAGAGTATTCTGTAAAAATAAATCCCAGTAAAGAAGCTCCTTATACTATATTCAAACTGGTGATACGGTAGGTCTGAAATATCATAATAGCTAGTTAATGTTAGCGATCTTCAATTGGGCTATTATTTGCTGTGTCTGGGGATTTGAAACCCACTAATCAAGCATAGACATGTTAGCACGTAACTCAATAAAACAATCCCTTATTGAAAGAAGCTCTAATTCAAAACATGTAAACAAATATCTTACAACTCTCTAAGGCTTAGTTCTTAATATTTATTTATTTATTTTAAAATCGTTTTTAGAGAGAGATTTTTGCTAAAGTGAGCATGTACTCACTGGAGAGACAGAGAGACAGAAAGGAAGAAATCACCCCCTCTGGGGGAGATGGCCACACTGCAATCCCTTCTTCTTTATTCTCCTCTTGGGATTTTGGGCATGCATGCACACGCACCTGACATTTATTTTAAGCTGCTGGGCCCGGGACTCGAACTGCGGTCGATGACATAGGAGTCCAGCAATGTAACCATTATGCCATCTGCTAATCCCAAGTTCTTAATATTTAAAACTTCATTCCAAATCAACACTACAAAAAGAGCACCAATTATATCCAAAATGTAATATTGATCAATGTGTGAACAAAAACATAGAAGAAATCATCTCTGACCTAAGGAATTTTAAAATCTAGTTTAGCTTCATTCTGGTCCAGGTATCACTCAGAAATAAGGTCACTTCTGGATATATTAAGAATAAATGGGAGTGGGGCAGACAGTAACACAGCAGTAAAGCACAATGTTCTACAAGGCACTCCTGCAGCGAAGGTTCCTAGTCCAAGCCCAGAGATCTCCCAGAGTGTTCTGGGCACTTATGTGCTGGTGATGTGGGCTGGCTGAAGGCCGGGGTGGCTTACAGCGTGAAAACCCTGCTGGGAGTGTACTCTCTTTCTCTCTCCTTCCCCCTCTGTCTCTGTCTCTCTCTTGCTCATGGAAGAAACAAACTAAAAAAAATAAAAGAATAAATGGAATCATGCTATTTGAATACATACATATAAAATAGGTAGTAAAATATACCTATAAGGATATTTAAAGCTTAAATGTAAAACCTACAATTTAAAATCATTATGTTTCAAAGAGTCTAACTTTATTAAAATGTAAGGAATCAATGAAAATTAAATCTACAGGTTTAGATCATCCACAAAAAAGTACCCCTCTATTTTTTTCATTTTGGATACTGACACAATGTAGAAATGTTGGACCTTGGAATATGCCACTGAAGCCCTCTCCCAGGGTTATCCTGATATAAAATAATCCTTTGTATGTGTAAAGTCCTTTCCAATTTATATTTTCTTCTAAGTTATCCCATTTTATCTCATGTAACTCTCACAACTCTGAGCAACAAATATACTTATGAGTAATGCACAGAAACCTTTTTTCACATGGCACATTCTTCTGGCTCATTAAGTGGAACAAAATGTCCTACTGCTAATTTAGATAGAAGGAAAAGTACCAGAAGGGGGTGGTGCACTTGAAGTATACCTACATATGAACATTAGCAGCACCTGATATTTTATCAGGTAACTGGGACTAAGCAAGGTTAAGCACAGCATAGGAGCTGGCTTGTAGGCTGCGGGTCCCAGTGAACTGGGGGCAGATCCTAGATCAAGCCAAGATGGGCTTTGTAGGATTATTCACTCAACTTCTTTGCACCTCAGTTTCTTCACATACAAATGGGAGGATAACAACAGTACTGACATCTCGCAGAGAATTAAATCAATCAAATGTACTCCTTATTATAGTAAATTATGGTTTAGTAAAGGGGCATTTAGTGAGTAAATGTCAACTGCTATTATATGAAATTACAATTACTATTAAAATGTCCAACACCATGTAACTAATAGGAGATAAAGATGTTAACTCAGGACCAATGAATGCAAATCTGGGGTTCCCTCTATCAGATCATCACTAAATACAATAACTAACCTCCCTAATTTATCTGCTTTTCCTTGTATCTAGCCCATACTTCGTCTTTGCACAAGGACATCATGGGAAGGATATATTGCTAAGATCCAAATTTATTTATCTGCTGCATTTCCCTGACATGTCCAGCAGAATTCAATAACAAACATGTCAGAAATACTGTTTAATTAATTTTTAAAATAATTAATGTGGGGACCAGCAGATGGCATAATGGTTATGTCACTGAACTCCCACATAGTCGACTGTGGTTCGCGTTCCAGACCCAGGGCCGTAAAACTCATGCTGGGTGTGTGTGCATGCATTCCCAAAATCCCAAGAAGAAAATGGAGGAGAAGGGATTGCGGCATGGCCATTCCCTCTGGGGGAGTGATTTCTAGTTTTCTCTCTCTCTCTCTCTGGCAAGTGCATGTGCCCTATAGCAAAAATCTCTCTCTAAAAAATAATAGTAATAATAATTAATGTACTGTAAAATGCTTGCAAAATGACTTCTTAGAGATGAAACAGTTTTGTTCTTCACTCATAAAGACATATTTTCCAAATTACCAAATAAACCAAGCCAAACCAAAAAAAAAAAAAAGCTCAACATGCTGCCCTGGCCCATACTTCATGCCCTGCAGGTTTTATAGTTCATTCTGAGTGTGATAAAGGAAAGACTAGACAAAGGTCATAATATTATGTTAATTTGAGAGAAACCACAAGAATGAATGGCACCTTCTAGGTAGATTCCCAGCGACCTCCACAGGAACCTGCAGCCTGCATCCTGCCACAGGCACAGCGAGGAGGAAGCAGGTTCTGACCTATCACTGCAGCACCTGAGGTCCAGCCTGTCACTTCTAAGAACAGAAAAGGCCGGTGGGGAAACAGACCCTTCCCAAGCAACGCCTCCAGTTCACTGTACTCTTTGGTCTTTCACATGAGAGTTTTAACAAATACAGCTCATGCCTAAAAGAGCGTATGCACAGGTTTTAAAATCAATTGATAGTATGGAGGGAGTGCGCAGAGTGTGTGAGAAAGCTAGCTCGGGTCAGAACTCTACAATTCTAGTACCTCACTCTCCCAAACCATTCAACACGCTCTCTCCTCCCTCCTATGTAGTAACTTCCCACCAAGCAGAAAGAATGAGGGCAGCTCCATGTGTCTCACTACTGTATCCCCAACATCTATCTAGCCTGCTCCTGGAACAGCTTAATAAATGGCTGTACACTAGATGGATGGCTAGACAGATATTATTAACAGAATAAGATCTGAATGACTGCCGCAATGGAAGGCTGAGCTGCAGATAAAGCGGTGCAAATCTGGCAGCCCAAAACTGTGGTAAGAGGGCTATGCCTATTTCCCCCTGGTTCTAGTGGGGACTGTGAGGCAAGATCCAGAAGTGTAGCTCATAAATGGGAATACTGAGGACTTTCAAAGTCTTGAAGAGCCCTGTGAACGATGGTGCGCAGGAGTTAGCAAAGGACGTAGCTCTGGCAATCCTCCTCCCCACAAAGAGCACCAAAAAGTCCTGCAAGAGCTGAGGGCCCAGAGAGGCTCTCCAGAAGAGGGGCTTTACTTGCATTGTTCCGAAGCGCCAGTCATTCTTCTAAAACTGCCTGATGAAGACAACAGCTTTTATCAATTATTTCGGTTTGAGTAGATTTAGTTTCTTTTTTTAAAACACTGTGTTCTGTAAAAATTGACTGGCATTTTTCCTTAACTTAAAATTTCTTTACAAGGAATAGAAAATAACCTAACCTAAGTTCTTAGCAATAAGAAAATGATTAATGCTCCATTCCATGGAATATTACATAGCCATTTAAAATGTCTTAGAATAATAGTTAATAATATACAGAATAGAGTAACAACAGAATGGTGTACTATATATATATATCAGATACAAAATTTCACAGAGTATAAAGCCTCATAATGATTAAATTTAAAAAAACCTAGGGGAAAAAAAAACTGCTAAATATTGGGGTCACAGTGGTTGAATAACCTTCTATACTTTCTAATTTGTCTATAAAGAAGATATTTTATTTCTAACAAGAAAATTTATGTGTTATTGAATAAGACCTGAATAGAATAATCACTTTTCTAAAAAACTGAAGGTTGTAAAACACTATACTTCCAAAGTCTTTTCTGGCGGAGCATCTAGGGGGAAAAATGAGCTGAAAGCAAACATATCAACCAACCTGTTTAGTTTCCTATAAAGAAGGTGCAGGTGTCAGTACACCAGGTTCTGGGGGAAGATAACCTTTCTAGTTAAATTACACACCTACAAAAAGATGAATGACCCTGGGTATGATTTAATTATGGCCCTTTACATGGCACCATACCAATAAATGATGAAGCTTTTGGCTTTAAATCTTCCATTTAATATCTGCCCTGCGAAATATTCTGGGAAAACAGATCAGAATCACAAGGCCTTGGACACTAACGCTTTACTTGAGAATTCTGCATAAATTATTGATGACACAGAGGCTGCACTGTGTTCAAAGAGTCTGCAGCAGATGAAAAGCTTTTATTTTGGTAAAGAGCAAGAGAATAGGAATAAAAACATGTGGGTGGCTAGACTCTGTGAACAGTTGCCAGCCTTCCAATTTCCTTTGGCTTTTGTTGTGTGCTCTTCTCTATTTCTTTCTCTCTTTTTTTTTTTTTTTTTTTTTTTTTGGAGAGGTTTTAGTTATAGGGCATGTGTACTCTCCAGAAAAACAGAGAGAGACAGAGAGACAGAAAGTGAGAAATCACCCCCTAGTGGGGATGGCCACACCGCAATCTTTTTCTCCTCCATTCTCCTCTCAGGATTTTGGGTATGCACGCACACGCGCCCGGCATGAGTTTAAGCCACTGGGTCCAGGACTTGAACCACAGTTGACTACATGGGAGTCAAGCAACTTAGCCATTACGCTAACTGCTGTTCCCGTTCTTCTCTATTTCTTTCAGGTGATTTCCAGTGTCAGTTAAAGGCACTTGCCTCCACCCAGTTTCTCAAGCTAGAAACTCAGAAGTTATCTCTGATTTCTCTGTTTCCCACCAGTTCTACCATCCAGGTATGCTGTGATGTACCCTCCTCTCTCCCCCTCCACACCAACCACCCTCAGTTCTGGTTGTCATCACTTCTCATCCTTCATAGCAGCCTCCTAACAGGTGTCCCACTTCCATTCCTACTCTATTCCCTCCAGTCCACTTTCCACATAATGTAAACACTGGGACCTGATGGAGTATGTGTTCCGTATTTGTTTATTATCTGCTTTAACCATTAAACAATAAGCTTTGTGAGGGCGGGGACCATTTCCATGTTGTTCACCACTGAGTCTCTATCAGCTAACATAATACGTGTGCATGAATTTCTACAAGTATTTAATAATTAGCAAGACAAAGAAAATAAATCCCAGACTTCCAAGCCGATTTTATTTAAGTTTATTTATTTATGTCTTCTGAAGCAAAAGATAGAGAGGTCCCCAACAGGCTCTCCATGCTACAATCACTCCTAGTTTAAGCTTGCCAAGATCACGCAGGCATGCATGCACTAGACATGCTAAGGGAGGTCCCAGAACACAGACCCCAAGGCCTTTCCCTTGCAGGGCCAGTCATGTTACCCCTGTACCACCTCCTGGTCCCCGCTACCCTGCCAAGCTGATTTCTTAAGTCATTATTTATTTCTGTGTTTCTTTCTCCATATGCCTTCTCAGGCCAATTTCTAGAATAAAAAATTTGGCATGGAGACTTATAACCAGTCTCCAAACATTTGACATTAAGCTGGTTTACCTACTCTCAGATGTCAAAGATTTCACATTACATCTATTTCATCTAAATCCTTTAATTATTGCCAGCCTAGGAAGTCATCTAATAGCACATAGAGTATAAACTGCCAGACACTAATATAAAATTAAACCGCGGGGCCGGCAAGTGGCATGGTGGTTAAAGGCGCTGGACTCCCACATGGCCGACCATGGTTCAAGTCTTGGACCTGGTGACTTGCTCGCTCACTTCCTCCCTCTCTCTCTCTGTCTCTCTCGGATCAAACTGGAAAGTAATAATGATAATAATAATAAATAAAGTTAAATAAAAATAATTCTTTTTAAAAAAATTAAACCGCAGCTGGACATGCACATTTGCATGGTTCTAAAATGTTTCTAGAGGACTCTCCAAACAAAATTCTATCCCATGGACAACATATCACAGACCCCTCCAAACAGATTCTGAGTAAGACTCAGTTCTTACGATCAAATGCCCTAGTTGGTAAAATCTCCCCCTTCTCCGTCTCTTACACAACACTAAGATAGTCACTGCCTTTATTTAAATGGTTCTGATGAAACTACGACTCCCAGGTTCCAACTGTTTCCCCCAAGATAATAATCACTTCTAAACCTTCATCATTTATGTGTTTTAGATTTTCAACCTATCACTTCGAATGAGGCTCTAGGCCCCTGAATGAGCAAGTCTGGAGTTCAGAGGGAGTCTAGACTAGAGAGATCAGATGACAGATATAAATCTGGGAGATATCTGCATATAAATGGTATTTAGAGAGGTAAGACTAGATGAATGAACAAATGTTAATGCTGAAGTCAGAAAGTTCAGGGTTTGATCAGCATTGACACAGTTATGTGTGTGACCTTAGATATGCTTATATTTTTGAGATATTTTTGCTATAGGACATGTGCGCTCACCAGAGACAGAGATAGACAAAAAGCAAGAAATCATCCGCCACACTGCAATCCCTTCTCCTACAGCCACTTCTCAGGATTTGGGCCATGTGCACACATGCACGCGGTGTGAGTTTAAGCCACTGGGTCCAGAACTTCAACACACTCAACCATGTGGGAATCCAGTGGTGTAACCATTATGCCATCTGTTGGTCCCAGACATGCTTCTTTAAAACATTCTGAATTTGTTTCTCCTGTGTGAAATGGGATTATAAAACCTACCTTAGGGATTATATGAATTAAGTACACAAAGTACCTAGATGGTGCCTGGTACACATCAAGCTCTCAAACAGTACTGACTTTATTGGGTTTTTAAGTAAAAGAATTGTGTTATTAAATTTGTTTTGTGAGAAATGTAAGATTCCTCTTTCCCTTCTGTTTCTTCCATCTCCCTCCTGCCAATCTCTCTTACTGAAAGGAAATAGTCGATAGATAACTAAGTTGAACCTAAAATAATCCCCCTTTATTTTCTTTATAAAGCCAAGGGGAAAAAAAAAAAAAAAAGATATCTGAAAGAAAAGGAAAGAGAAAAGGTAAGTGGTTAAGTACCCACCCAGGGGACATGCACTGTGAAAGGACAACGTACAGTGGGATGACCCGAGGCAGAGTACTATAAAGTACCATCCTTCAGAGCTGCTGCCAGTTCTTATAAAAGTGTAATTTTTCTACTATTCTCTAAAAGTCCCTTTAACCCTGAGAAAAGTAAATGGTTGATAAAACAGGTGTGGAAGTTAAGGACATGGAATTGGTCATGTCACAAGCAGATGTGTCAAGAGCCAAAGCAGTCCAAGCCCTGAAGAACAACAATAACGATATTGTAAATGGAATGAACTATTACGGAATTAACACTGTAACCATCTGAAAAGTACTTTTTTGTGTGTTCCAAAAGAATACCGCAGCCTGGTTTGAAATCTGTACTGTTTCTACCATGAATAAAGTTATGGATACTTGCTCGATGGAAAAAGAAAAGAGAGAGAAAAGTAAATGTGATTTTAAAAGTAAACATGATTTTAAAAAACTGACTGGAAACTTAAGAAACACAATCACCTTCATCCTCATGCAAAACAGGCATTCACACTCAAGTGTGAATGAAACTAATATTTGCTATTTCTCAGGGGCATGGCAGTGTTATTTTGCAAGCTGAACTTAAAATCACTAAAAATAAAATCTAAAGAACTGCAGTAACATTTCTGAAATATTCTGAGGCCCTTCCATAACTAACAACATGTATTTATGATGATGAAGTAGCCAATAATTTCCTCATCTTGGGAGGCCAGGTCAGACTCCCTTTAGACCCCACTCATGACAAACCTTAAATGACAAAAGGCAATTAAACGATGCCGGAAACTCCCTGACCTCCTCAGATAAGTCTCATTGACTTGGGATTCTGAGGCAGTTATCATGAAAGTAATATGTATTGAATCCAATAAATAGTTCTTGACTGAAATTTTAATTTGCCTCAGACATATGACGTCTTCAAACAGCACAATGGAATCACACTAGGTCACAATCAAAAAAGTGAAAAGAAACAGTCTCAAATGTCCCACTAACACATATAATGCTTGCTTCCTTAGTCATTATTTTTATCAACACCAATTTCAAACAATAATTCTAAGACTATAAAGCATAAATAATTTGCCTTTATTCCTCCATTGGGAAGCTTTAAGTCAAAATAAAACATTACTCAGACTGAATATATTTTCCTCCCCCAAATCTCTGTAATCACACAGGAGAAAGTAGAGAGCTAGAAAACAGCAAGGTGTTCCAAAGATTATTAATAGCATGTGTTCTGTGATGACTCAATGTAAGCTCAGTCTTCGATAGTCTCTTTATGAATTACTATGTCAGGACTCAAAGAAGGTGAATTATTCTATGAGTTGCAATGTTAGTTCAAGATATTACTTATCCCACCCCCTTTAAAATTAAAAGGAATTATTTATTATTACCATCATGACAGAATATATACAGAGTAATCATTACACAGTTAACATGAGGTCCTATAGGTAATGCCAAATCCCATTATTTTTTTGAGAGGTTTTATGCGATAGGGCACGTGCGCTCGCCAGAAAGACAGAGAGACAGAGAGACAGAAAGCAAGCAAAAAAACCCCCCCAGGGGTAACCACACCATAATCGCTTCTCCTCCATTCTTTTCTTGGGATCTGGGGCATGCATGTACACGCACCCGGTGTGAATTTAAGCCACCGGATCTAGGACTCGAACCGCGATCAACTATATGGGAGTCCAGCAACATAGCTATTATGCCAACTGCTGGTCCCCAACTCCCATTATTAATACCCACCCTAGGTATTAATAATAACATGAATTTTCCCTTAAATAGAAAAAAACCTCCTAACTGGACCATAGATATGGAATGGAAAGAAAAAACTATATAAACCTACAGAAGGAAGTGGGAAATCTGTATAGTCTTTGTCATCTTAAAGATATAAAACCAAAGCCACACATGAAAAATTTATATTTCTGACTTTATAGGTATTAAAAAGGCCTGCACAAGAGAAGAATGCCATCAATAAAAAAATGACAAACTAAAAAAAAAAAAAAAATTAAATGGCAGAAAAAAGATTAATCTTCTTATTTAAAATAAGCTATTATACCTTAACAAAAAACAACATTTATACATACCTAACAATGTTCAACCTTATTTATAACTAGATATACAAGTTAAAATGACATATTATTTTCTGGGCCAGCAGGTGGTGTGGTGGTTAGGGCACTGAACCTCACATGACTAACTGCATAGTTTAAGTACCCGACCAGGAGGTTTGAAAAACACACCAGAAGCACGTGCATGTGCATGCATGCCTAAACTCCTAAGAAGAGAATAGAGGAGAAGGAATGGCAGCATGGCCATCTTCCGGAGAGAGATTTCTCACTTTCCCTCTGTATCTCTGGTGAGTGTATATGCCCTATAGCCAAAAGCTACAAAAAAAAAAAAAAGAGAGAGAGAGAGAGAGACAGAGAGAGATGCTATTTTCACCTATCAGATTGACAAAGATTATAGTAATAATAATTATAAAAATGATTGTATTGGGGCTAGTAGGTAGTGTGGTGGTTAAAGGTGCTGGACTCCCACATAATCAGTGGTGGTTCCCTGGCAGCTTGCTATTTCATTTTCCCTCTCTCTGATCAAGCTAAAAATAATAATAAAAAATACAGCTAAATTTAAAAAATTATTTTTAAAAATGATCATATTTATTATATACTATTTGTTCTCATTTTATAGACAAAAAAGCTATGTAATCTTCCTAAGATCACAAAGCTAGAAAGTGGTAAAAACTGTCTTTTTGTTTAAGAGAGAGGTTTGGGCTAGAGGGTGTGTGCACTCACCAGAGAGACAGAAAGTGAGAATCACGCTCCAGGAGGGATGACCACACTGTAATCCCTTCTCCTCCATTCTCTTCTTGGGATCTTTGGCATGCACACATACATGCTTGGTTTGAGTTTCAAGCCACCAGGTCTGGGACTGGAACCACAGTTGGCGAGGTGAGAGTTCAGCGATGTAACCATTACGCCATCTGCTGGCCCCAAAACTGCTATTTTTATAATGATAAAGACTGTATGCATACATGGGTGTATGTGTATGTGAAACAGAGAGAGAGAACCCTCAACTGGGTCTCAGCACACTGATATGACTTTTTTTTTTTTGGAGAGGTTTTTGCTATAGGGAGCATGCGCTCGCCAGACAGAGAGAAACAGAGAGATAGAAAGCGAGAAATAACCCCCCAGGGGGATGGCCATGCCGCAGTCCCTTCTCCTCCATTCTCCTCTCGGGATCTTGGGCACGCATGCACACGCACCCGGCGTGAGTTTAAGCCACCGGGTCCGAGACTCGAACCACGGTCGACTACGTGGGAGTCCAGCAACATAGCCATTACACTAACTGCCGGTCCCAGCACACTGATATGACTTTCACCAGCCCTCTACCTCCTCAGGATCCCTGATACCTGCGCGCTCACCGAAGACGTTTTCAAGCCAACCCGGGATCCAAACCTACCGTCAGCTCTATGGCTTCTAGCCTTCCTGGGCCCTCACACTGCTGCTATATCACAGTAGCTGGGTAAATTGTCATTTTCAAATTCCATTAATACACAGCACTGTGACAGTGAAGTAGAGCAGGCATCATCATACTTTATTGTGGTAAGATCTTATGGAAGGCTCTTGGGGAAAATATTTTTGTTCTAATGGGGACCCAAGAACCTTGAAAGTGTTACTGTTTTTTTTTTTTGCTCATGAAACTAACATTTCACCCTTTGTTATTGTAACATCAAAATATGCCAAAGCCTCATGTTCCTTTTAGAGACAGGCTGCATACAGCTATAACCAAAAATCATGCATACTAGCTAAATACTGTATCTCTATGTCCATCAATAGCCCCAGTAGGGTTGATGTCACATGGCTTTCCCTCACCTCAGTTATGGTCGCAGTTACCCCACAGAAACTAAGCTGGGGGACATGGCAGAGCGGCCGTGTCTCATCACTGCCAAAGGAAACACACAGTTTCTAAGACCCATATTAGCTGGACAATTGAAGACTCTCTCCTGGCAATCACGTCACGATGTTAAGTATTACTATTTAACACTCTGCCTAATCTCTGCCTCTTAGTGCTTATACTTTTCATCTCACTATAACCAAAAATCAAGGGCCAATCTACACAGAGGCTTAAAAAAAAAAATAAAAACACAGTGTAAACTGGATGCCTTCCTTGGAGAATAATTTATAAATATCCAGCAAAATTTTTAAATCACGAACTGATTTATCAACTCCATTCTGGGGAATTCATGTTACAAATATATTTGTGTTTACTCACAAAGACTTATAATAGCCCAAACTGAAAACAATCTAATAGTTCATCAATGGAATAATATTGAAATAAATGGTTGAAATATTGAAATGAAGTTGTTTTTAAACTAGAATACAATTTGCCCAAGTAGGAGGGCACCACTGTGTGATGGTTGGGACCACACTGGAGGCCTAGTTTCTACTTTCAGTTTCTGGCCCAAACCAAACATGCTGTCACAAAAGCACATGCTTGCTGAGGCAGGAGGGTTGTGACAAAACCCTGTCAAAAATGCCTGTCTCCTGAGCTGGCCTTGTACCCTGTGGTTAAAAGAACTGGATCCCATAGAGTCTACCACGGTTCAGATCCTAGCCCTGGCACCTTGAAAAACATGCTGGGTGCACGCACGCTCCAAATCACAACAGAACACAGAAATGGAGAAGGGATTGTGGCTGACCATTCCCCATTGGCAGGTGCTTTCTCCCTTTCCTTCTCTCCCCCTTTCTCCTTCTCTCTACCTCTCTCCCTAGTGAGTACATGTGCCCTCTGGAAATTTCAAAAAGAAAACATACCTATCTATCTCTCTCATTAAAAAAAGCAATTGATCTAAATGAGAGTCTTTACAAACACTTGATTTTTTAAAAAGGCAAAGTCTTAAGGAATATGTAAGTATGAACTACAAATTCCCATTTATGTAAAATAAAAAGAAGATAAAATACATATGAGCGTTTATTATACAAGAATATTTCTGGAAGATTACATAAAGCCACCCACGCTCCTCGGCGTGTGGCCCTCTCCCTCTACGTTCGAAGCCAGAAGTGGCAGTCTGCATTCTCAGATTGCATCACCCTGACCTTTCTTCTGCCTCCCTCTTTCACATTTGACACCTGTGATTACACTGAGGCCACCTAGATAGTCGACGATAACGTCTGTATTTTAAATTCAATCTCCTGAAGACTTTAATTCCATCTGGTTTAAACCTTAATTCCCCTTTGCCATTTAATCAATATATCCACAGGTTCCAGGGTTCAGGACACAGGTATGGACGTGGATATTTTGGGGGGGCCATTATTCTGTTTGCTACAGGTATGGATATACATCTAGGGGAAGAATCTTAATATTCTTCAAGGTGAAATATGCTTTATACAGTGATTTTAGGAAAATAGGAATAAATGAACACAGAGAGAAGGAGCATTTTTGTGTGAAAAGTGATCTTCTACAGATGTATAAGAAGATTCAAGTTTAAAAGAATAATGCAATGAAACACAACATAAAACATATGGAAAGCAGAAATAATCGAGCTAGTTCCAAGCATTAATCAAATAATTTATCTCAGTAGCAACTACTTTGTAGACCTTCATCCTTTGCTAATATTAATTCTTTAAAAGCATCCATTCTACCGCCTTACAGGTCTGGCTAATTCGGTTACTGTAATATGATTCCTTGGCACATAAACATCTCCAGGCTTCACTGGAGGAGAAAAGAACATTCCAGTAATAGCAGAATTTGTAATGAATAACCAATCAATCTGCTTGCTCATCTACAAAATTACATTCATCCTCAGTGCAGGAAAAAAATGAACGCGCAGTAAAGACTCAATTCCGCATTGCAGGATGACACATTTTAAACCCCTTAAATGGAAATAAGCTAATTCCCTTATGCAGACATCACCCATACTTTGGTTTTTTCATGTTCAGAGCCCTCAAATCACCAGGTCTTTAAAGTTTATTTCCAACCATTCCCTGTGGACTTATTATGAGGCAACCTGCTCAGTTTAAATGTGCTACCCAGAAAGTGGATTTACTATTCATCGAGTAGATATATACTTACTCACTAATCAACAGTGTCTCAATTTCTTAATAGTGAATTGTTTTTCATGTGCAGCCATGTTATTGATGAGTCTTCTTGGGCTATTCTAGTTCCCTGATAGATTCTCTCCCATGGGACAGCCGTCCAAAGTTTGCAAGATGGTTGGCTGGATGAGGCACTGTTTGTGATTATAAAAGACTTGGGATAGGGACCAGCAGTTAGCGTAATGGTTATGTCGCTGGACTCCCATGTAGTTGACCACGGTTCGCGTCCCGGACGCGAACGTGCCAGGCGCGTGTGCGTGCGTGCCCAAGATCCCGAGAGGAGAATGGAGGAGAAGGAATTGCGGTGTGGCTATCCCCCCTGGGGGGTGACCTCTCGCTTTTTGTCTCTCTGTCTCTCTCTGTCTGTCTGCGAGCGCACGCACCCTATAGCAAAAAACAAAAAAAAAAAAAACTTCTCCAAAAAAAAAAAAAAAAAGACTTGGGATAACTGACTCCAACTGCGTTCAGGGCAGACTTAACAGGATCACAGTCTAACCAAAGGTCCTAACCACTGAAACTATTCAGGTGCAGTGGAGAGGGAAATATTTGTTTTCAGGCACTTTATACAAAAACCATAATTTAAAAAAAAATTTTATATATATTTTTTGAGAAGTTTTTGCTATAGGGCACGTGCACTCACCAGGAAAACAGAGAGATAGAAAGCAAGAAATCATCCCCCGGGGGGAATGGCCATGCCGCGATCCCTTCTCTTCCATTCTCCTCTCGGGATCTTGGGCACGCACACACTCACGCCCGGCGTGAGTTTAAGCCACTGGGTCTGGGACTCGAACAGCGGTCGGCTACATGGGAGTTCAGTGACATAGCCATTATGCTAACTGCTGGTCCCAAAAACCATAAATTTTTTAAAGTAAAATCATTTTTTAAGAGGTTTTTGCCGGGACCAGCAGTTAGCGTAATGGTTATGTCACTGGACTCCCACGTAGTCGACCGCGGTTTGAGTCCCGGACCCGGTGGCTTAAACTCACGCTGGGCGCATGTGCGTGCATGCCCAAGATCCCAAGAGGAGAATGGAGGAGAAGGGATTGCGGTGTGGCCATCCTCCCTGGGGGGTGATTTCTCGCTTTCTGTCTCTCTGTCTCTCTCTGTCTGTCTGGTGAGCACATGTGCCCTATAGCAAAAAACCTCTCAAAAAAAAAAAAAAGAGGTTTTTGCCATAGGGTATGTATGCTCGCTGGAAAAAGAGACAGAAAGTGAGAGTGAAAGTGAGAAATAACCCCCCAGGGGGAATGGCTATGCTGCAATCCCTTCTCCATTTTCCTCGAGATCTTAGGCATGCACTCATACATTCCCAGCGTCAGTCTTAAGACACCGGGTCTGGGACTTGACCTATGGTCAACCATGTGGGAGTCCAATGACATAACTGCTCTGCCATCTCCTTGTCCTGAGTTAAATCATTTTTAACATTAAAAAAATTGAATGACATTATTGCAATCTTACTTGTTGTTACAAATTCTGAGTTTACACAAAGATATTTTAAATATATATCAAAGAAACACAAATTCCCAGCATAATAAAATAATAGAAATCAAGTATTATAAAGCTGTGCATGTCTTCTGCCCTCCAATTCTAGTTCTAGAAATTTACCCTAAGGAAAAAAGCATGGCTCTGTGCAAAGATTTAAGTACAAGACACTTGCCGCATCTATTTTTAGAGCAAAAATGTGAAAAAAAAGAAAAAAACTTAAAATAACCATTAGTAAAAGAGTAGCTTTTTAAATTTTAAATTATTTTTAAGAGGGGTTTTGGCTATAGGGTGCTTGTGTTCATCCAGAAGACAGAAAGCAGAAATTATAAAACTTTTTTCAGCAGAAAACTTAACATTCTTTTGTCTGTTAAGTGTTTCTTCCCTTTGCCTCTTAGACCCACCTGTTAAATAATTAGCTTTAAAATATATATTTCAATCAATGGGTCCAGCACATGGTGTAGTCATTTGAATCCCAGATCCAATGACCTGAAAACCATGCTGGGCACATGTATGTGTGTGCCTAAAATCCCAGGAGGAGAAAGGACTGCAGTGTGCCATCCTCTGTGGAGGGTGATTTCTCACTTTCCCTCTCACTGTATCTCTCTCTCTCCAGCCAGCACATGTGCCCCATGGAAAAATAAAATAAAATAAAAATGTTTTAAATAAAATACAGACAGAACTAGAGACGTTCACTTGTCCATGTGAGAGTTCAGCTCCTTAACCACCAGGTCACCTGCTGGCCCAGTCACTTGCTTTTAAACACATGTATGCACGCCTTTACATGTATCTGTACATCTTTGTACAGTATAAATTCCTTAGTACATTGCCTTCTAAGTGCTCAATACATGTACATTCACATTTATATCTTTTTTTATATTATTTTAACATTTCCAGACACACACACACACACACACACACACACACAAAGTGAGAACACAAGCCTCCTGGTCCGGGACTCAAACCATGGTCAGCCATATGGGAGTCCAACACCCTTAACCACCACACCATTTGCTGGCCCCCACATTTATATCTTTAAAACCGTGCATTCAACACTTACTAATAACAGAGCGCTGAGCTAGGCCATACGCTATCTAACCCTCACAGCAACTTTATAGGCTGGACACGCCTTCAATTGAAGGATGCTGAAGTTGCATAGATCCCTAGCACTGCAAAGGACAGAATCAAGATTCAGTCTTACGTGTGTTCAGCTCCAGAGCTCAGAGCCTTCTTTTCTGTCTCCCTTCCTTTTTCATTATTTGTATTGTTTAAGATTTCTATAATAAAAATGAACTCTGAAATGTTACAGAAACCATACGCTATTTCAGATGTACACTGAAAAGATTAGTTTGTGTTCTCAAAAACAGCACCCATCGTAACTTTGAGAAATTAAAATGTCATCAGGTGTCAGACAGTCAAAACCAAATAAGAAAAAAAAATAGTATTTATAAGAAAAACTCAAACTGGCTTGCACAGATTAATGCAGAACCAAAAGAGCATGATTTTTTCTGTAATAGAAACGGCCTAAGCCTACCATTCACTGTAGACTCCTTTCGTTAGCCTACTGGGACTGTTTTCCAATGAGCTTAGTAATGGCCCTTAGCAGTGAGGAAGACTCCAGGTTAACTACAGAAAATTGTCCTTTAAAAAGTTGTTATGTGTATCATTTTAGTGTCAAGTGCCTATCATCAGATATTTTTCATTTACTGCTACTGTAAGAGAAAGTTCAGCCCCACTCCCCCCAGTCCCCTTTAAAGAACATTGAGAGCTTACATCAAAAACTCTATCTCGGGACCAGCAGTTAGCGTAATGGCTATGTCGCTCGACTCCCGCGTAGTCGACCGCGGTTCGAGTCCCGGACCCAGTGGCTTAAACTCACACCGGGCGCGTGTGCGTGCATGTCCAAGATCTCGAGAGGAGAATGGAGGAGAAGGGGTTGCGGCGTGGCCATCCCCCCTGGGGGGTGATTTTTCGCTTTCTGTCTCTCTGTCTCTCTCTGTCTGTCTGGCGAGTGCACGCGCCCTATAGCAAAAACCTCTCCAAAAAAACCCAAAAAACTCTATCTCAGCATTCACAAACACTGAACACAATGATCTGAAATAACAATTTCACTGCAAATTTTTCTAATGTAGCTCTTATCCCTATATAAACTGACATTAATGTCCCCCAGAAGCTGCAGTAAATTATTGCCCAAAGCATTCATTTGTCATTGACTAGAAAGCTTAAGTGTTGGAAAATGAAAAGCTAAATCGGGACCAGCAGTTAGCGTAATGGCTGTGTCACTGGACTCCCACGTAGTTGACCGCGGTTCGAGTCCCGGACCCGGCGGCTTAAACTCACGCCGGGCGCGTGTGCGTGCGTGCCCAAGATCCCGAGAGGAGAATGGAGGAGAAGGGATTGCGGCGTGGCCATCCCCCCTGGGGGGTGATTTCCTGCTTTCTATCTCTCTGTCTCTCTCTGTCTGTCTGGCGAGCGCACGCGCCCTATAGCAAAAACCTCTCCAAAAAAAAAAAAAAAAAAAAAAAAAGCTAAATCATAATGTCAGATCCTGGATTCAGTCCTATCCAGAAATAATTTCATCAAACTCAGGATGATGCTATTTCCCACACAGGTAAATGTCTTATTTGATCCCTCCCTCAACATTCAAACATGTAAGCTAGCAGGCAAAAGCCTCTGAAGAACATAAGAAAAATAGAAAGAAAAAGACACAAGGATAACACATATCATGGATCATTTGAATAGTTTCATGAAAACTGAATAAAATCATATATACTCACAACCCTCAATAGGGGAATTTGTTTGTTTTGTTTTGTTTTTTAACATATTTCATCAGAATATCTTATTTTAAGAGTGAACAATTCTTACAAGAAGTAAAAACAATATATTGGGTCATTGAAAAGTCATGATGAGTCTTTTTTATATTTTTCTATGCAAAAATGCATCAGGACTTTTCCAAAGACCCAATAGTTATTTCTCTGAGTCTAAAAAAAACAATTATGCAATAAAAGAGTTTTAAAAATTAAGCAATTACTGGTATATAATTTTCTGCATTTAATTTTTTCCATTACAAATTTATTCTTAAAAAAAAATAAAAGAAAAAGAAAAAGAAAAACCAAACAAACAAACAAAAAACCTCCTGTTTTTTGGAAATTTAATGTTTCAAAAAAAAATCAGCCCATTTTGCACCTCTGATGTTAAAACAAAACAGCTCATTTTGCACCTTTAGAGAGACTAGAAAGATTACAACACTCAGTTATCTTTTGTGTGTGTGTGTGTGTGTGTGTGTGTGTGTGTGGAGAGGTTTTTGCAATAGGGCGCGTGCACTTGCCAGACAGACAGAGAGAGACAGAGAGACAGAAAGCAAGAAATCACCCCTCCAGGGGGGATGGCCACGCCGCAATCCCTTCTCCTCCATTCTCCTCTCGGGATCTTGGGCACGCACACACACGTGCCTGGCGTGAGTTTTAAGCCACTGGGTACGGGACATGAACCACAGTCAACTACATGGGAGTCCAGCGTCATAGCCATTACGCTAACTGCTGGTCCCAACACTCAGTTATCTTGATTGAGATAATTTAGTCAACCTTTTTGGGTCATTCTGCCATTGGCTGATCTGTTTTGAACCTCATTCTAATCTGTTGAATTTGAGTGCCTTCACAGTTTAAATGGCATCATAAAATCTCTTCCTCTTCAGCTTGAAATCGGCTCTCCTTGGGAAGCTTTTATTGTAGAACTGTGCATGAAACATAAAAAAATGCCATGCTGCATATTTTCATACAAAAGACAAGGACACTGTGCCTTACTCCCAAATGCCAAATTCTTCTAATCACCAACATAAAATGCCGATGTCTAGGGGGAAGGCTGCCTTACAAAACATGGCACAGGCAACTGCTCTTGCTGCCCACACGGCTTCCATGGCAGCTGTTCAGGGGAAAGATGCTCTCTCCACTTGAATTGCCAGTGTGCCTAGAGCCAGAATGCTGGCTCCAACCAACAGTTTTTACATTGGATTAGAAGACAAAGGAAGCTTATAAGAAGCAACCTGTTGGATTTCATAAGAGCATAAAACAGGCCTTTAGGCTGAAGCACTGCGGAAAAGAAAAAAAAAGTCTGCCACTGCTGTCACGCATACTCATACTCCCTGGGAAATGGTGTGAAAATGAGCTTGGGTTGGGAAATTGAAGCAATTCTGGCTTTTCCACCAAATTCAGGACATGTTATTATTATGTAACTAGTATTTCAAAATACTAAATGGGCAGGCAGCCAAACCCTGTGTACGAATAGGATATATGTTTGCCCGGGGAAAGACAATTGCTACCTAAAGGCTCCTGCCCCTACTTCCTTTCTCTGTTCATTTTTCTGAGAAGGCTGTTTGAATGATCCTGTCTCATTTGCACAGTGAAAAGAGAGAAAATAAACAATACAAAGCCTAGCGCAGCTGGTATGCAGACTTATTCCTACTACAAATCCTCGAAAGCAAATAAAGTGAAATGAAAGTCCAATCGGTCAAATGAGTAAAATACCCAGTAATTTCCTGTCCAGATTAACAAATTCCACTGATTCATGACAAATGCCATGCTACTCCTTACTCCACATATGATGCTTTTTGGAGCTTCGCACAATACAAATGATGAAAAGAAATATTGAGTTGGTTGAGCTGACATCCAATCATCTGCTGAGTGACTTGATTGCCTGCAGAGAACTGGTCACTGTTAGGGAGGTGGAACTCATGAAAGGCAGAATGGAAATTTTAGTGTTTCAGGAAGAAGGAGTTGTAATAAAAACATGGGAAAGTCAAGTCTTAATATGTAGAATGAGCTTTCCAAACAGTAATAAACAATTCCAGGGGATTTATTAAACAGCAAGTAACAATTTTACTTGTTAGCCTAGGACCTCCAAAAACGGACTACAGGTAAGAAAAAGAAAAGCCAGTATCTCAGGCTTATAATGCAATATCCTAAGAAACTTCCAGAATGAGTTAAGTATGAAGCCATATGTATACAGATACCTTTTTTTGTTTTGTTTTCATTGCCAAAGTGCACATGCATTCACCAGAAAGATAGAGAGAAAAAGCACCCACAATGGAGTGTGGTCACGCCATAATCCATTCTCCTCCATTTCTCCATCCTGTAGGGATCTGGGGCACACATACACACACAAGCCCAGCATACTTCTCAAGCCACTAATTCTGGATTATCAACCTCAGTCAGCCATGTGGGATCTGGCTCCCTTAACCACTAAGCCACAGAGTTTGTCGAATATATTTCTTAAGAATTCCTAGTGGGAGGAGCAGTTAGTGTAATGGCTATTTCACTGAACTCCCATGTAGTCGACCACGTTTCGCATCCCGGACCCAGTGGCTTAACCTCACACCAGGCTTGTGTGTGTGCATGCCCAAGACCCCGAGATGAGCATGGAGGAGAAGGGATTGCAGCATGGCCATCCCCCCGGGGAGTGATTTGTCGCTTTCTATGTCTCTGTCTCTCTGTCTTTCTGGCGAGCGCACGAGCCCTATAGCAAAAACATCTCAAAAAAAAAAAAAAAAAAAAAAAAAAAAGAATCCCTAGTTATATGATTGTTCATAATATAATTTTTAAAAATTTATTATTCATCATAGCTTGTGTGTGCATACACAAGAGAGAAAGAGAAGCATCCTCTTCAGGGCTTGGTCCTGGGTTGCAATCCTCTTTCTCTCAAACTGCCATCAGCATGTGGCTGCCAGCTCCACAGTTTAGTGTACTACACACTGTACCACAGAGGATGGACTTGGTTGTTCATATTATTAGCAGCAAATATTTATTGATTCATATTAGATCCTAAACTAACAAAATCTTTCTGGATTATCCTATAGAGTATTACTCATTCAGGAAAAAAAAAATAAAATAGGACTAATCTCCCTCCATTTTTGAAGCTACAAATTGGAGTGTGCTCAATGTCAAAAAAAGAAGTTATTGCTACAAACATAATCAGTTTTAGCTACTTAAAACTGTCAGGTACAAAGAAATCTTGGTAAGATAAATGGAAAAAAAATGTTCCCCTACTGGCAACAATGGTTAGAATGGAGGTATTTTTCTTGTTAAGAGTAAAAATCCCAAGTAAAAAACCTTAACCAATGAAGTGATGTCAGGAGAAATCAATCGACTCAGTTCAAATTTCTATGTGTATATTTTACTTTAAACAAATTAGATGTGCCAAATAAAATCTAAATTTGCAGATGAATCATTTGTTTTTTTAAAGAAGTCTGCTCCCTCTCCAAAAAAACTAAAAATAGCAAATGTTGCCCTCATTCATTTGAAATAATCTACTGACAAAACAAATCAATGCACAATTTCAGGAAACAAATGGGAGACATACTCTGCATCCCTGAATTATTGTTCCATTCTCATACCACACACACAGCTGGTGTTACTCAGACTCCAACTTCCTCAACAAGGGGAGATGGAAAGGCCGATCTAATATTAAACATAAACGATCTGTAGTCAGGTGTGCAGCTGGCGAGTCCTTAGCAGATGAAGAATCAAGGACTCAAGAACCTGAGTATTTTAAATATTTCTAAAAAAAAACAAAAAAAAAGAACTAGCTCACCAATCCTCTTCATGGAATCCAGTGTAAACCTAGAATGTTTCTGCCTAATGGAAGCGAGGGTAGGCTCCACACATTGAGCTCTTCTTGCCCTGTCTCTCTGAAACCTAGCTGCTGGTCTGGCCAGACCCTGTGAAATCTTGTGACCATCATCTAAGGCCAGGGCCATCCAGATGACTGCACACCCCTCCCACATTAACATCACAAGCTTAGGGGCACTAAACCCTAAACATACTCTGCTGAGTCTGTTCATGGAAGAGCTAATCTTTTATCGTAACCCTCATGCAATGTAATGTATGTATAAAACAGACCCTTGTCTTGGTGATCGGGAATCTGTATTGACCTTTAATTGATGATGAATGCTTTGTTCTTATCCGATCTCACCTGAGCCTGTGCTCAATGATGGCATGGACCATTCTCTGGCCGGCTGTCAGCAGAGCAATCTTTCCTATGTAAGTAAACTTATGTCTTCCCCTGCTGGACCTCTGGGTGTGTTCTTTGGAACTGGTAGCATTATGGGCAAGCCCTCTCAGACTTGGGGTTCACCCAATATGGGAAGCTTAGAGGCAAACTAAGTATGTTATGATCCTACAGTAAAGTTTGTCAGAATATGTGCAAATACTAATGTTGCCTATCACCCCACACAAAATCATCTCTTAAGCATTCTAAAAAAAATAAATAAATAAATCCTAAAGGAAACAAACCCAAAAGTAAACCCATAAGGTGTATTATTTCCCTCTATAAACAGAGAAAACTCTACCCATCCCAAGTAAAAATTAAGAAGAATTACCAAATTCCTTAGGGGCCAGCATGTGATATGGTAGCTTAGATGCTGGATCTCTCGAAGCTAACTGTGTGGTTCAAATCCCAGACTTATTGACTTAAAAATCATTCCAGGTGTGCATGCATGCCCCAAATTCAGAGAAGAGACTGGAGAAGAAGGGATTGTGGTGCAGCCATCTTCCCTGGAGAGGGACTTCTCACCTCTTTCTCTCTGGCAAGTGCACATGCCCCATAGCAAAAAAAAAAAAAAAGAATTACAAATATTACAATTCATGACTTTATGAAAGTCATACAAACAGATAGGCCAAGCCAGATAAGTCAGGGAATGATTATTTGTATTTAGAAAGATCCTCCTTAAATAATTGTTTGAATAAGTTAAAATTGATGCCATTATAGGGACCAGCAGTTAGCGTAATGGCTATGTCGCTGGACTCCCATGTAGTCGACCACGGTTCGAGTCCTGGACCCGGTGGCTTAAACTCACGCCGGGCGCATGTGCGTGCATGCCCAAGATCCCAAGAAGAGAATGGAGGAGAAGGGATTGTGGTGTGGCCATCCCCCCTGGGGGGAGATTTCTCGCTTTCTGTCTCTCTGTCTCTCTCTGTCTGTCTGGCAAGCACACGTGCCCTATAGCAAAAACCTCTTAAAAAAAATTGATACCATTATAAAGGTACCATTCATGCTTTCAGATATTTTTCCTGAATAAAGAGGAAGATACTAACATTATTGTGTTTAACAAGCAAGACACTCTGATAGACAAGATGAACAAAGTATAGGTTTTATGTGAAGTAAGTATAAAATCCAGAACCAGTGCTGTTCTGCCTTTAAATAACTTTTCAAATCCCAACACATCATAGACCTTCAGCAAACTATTAAATGGACCAAACTTTTTTTAAAAAAATAATTATTTATTCTATTTTATTTATTCATTTATTTATTTTAATTTGACCAGAGAGAGAGAGAGAGAGAGAAATTGAGAAAGCAAGCCACCAGATTCAGGACTTGAACTGTGGTTGGCCATATGAGACTGTCCAAAGTCTTAACCACCATGCCACCTGCTGGCCCCCAAAAACACTTTTAGTATTTAGTTTTATGGATACCAAAGTAAGTAAGCCCCAGCCAAACAGCGCAATCAGAAGGATGGAGGAAAAACACATATGACTAATCTGAAAACAAGTTATTAGGTAATAAACATTAGGCATTTAAAACTCACAATAGCTTCATGACATAGAACTATTTGTATCCCCATTTTACAGAGGAAGAAACTGAAACCCAAAAAAGTTAACCTATTCAAGGTAATGTAACTAGAAGAATGAGGATTCCAGAAAATCTTACTCCAGAGCATGCATATAAACATGATCCATGCTACTTCCACTGTAAAATGCTAATGGGGAAACCAGCAGATGGCAAAATGGTTACGTTGCTGGACTTCAACATAGTTGACCATGGTTCTAGTCCCAGATTCATCGGCTTAAAACTCATGCTGGACACATGTGTGTGTATGCCTAAAATTCCAAGAAGAGAATGGAGGAGAAAGGATTACAGTGTGACCATCTCCCTTGGGGAGTAATTGCTCACTTTCTGTCTCTTTGTCTCTCTCTGTCTCTCTAGCAAGCTCACTCACCCTATAGCAAAAATAAAAAAATAAATAAAAATAAATTTAAAAAAAACTCTCTAAAAAAATATAGGCTAGTGGGTAGTTTTTGCTAAAATAGTGACTACAGGTGAGGAAGAGTGTACAAAAAAGTTGAAAAAGGAGTTGCGAATCCTTGTTCTGTGTGTAAGAGAAGTGTTTATGATGATGACAATGATAGAATCAAGGTTAAAAAAAGAGGTTGAGAATCACATTAGGAGAACTAGGAATGTTAAGTAACAGTACCTGAGATGAACATCAAAGAGTAACAGAATGTTTGAAATTTGAATAGCTGAAAATAGGGATAGATACAAATATGAAGGCTTGCATGAGAAGAGGCACTCAGAAAAAGCAAAAGCAAATAAGCTCTGTTTGGTGGCAGTGTATATAGACAGTAGTAGTGGGAGTTAAGCTTGTAGAGGACAGTTGGGACCATATGGCTGCTAGCTTAGAAAACCCAGGCAAAGAGATTATATTTAGTTCAAAAAGCAATGAAGAGTCATTAAGAGTGTTTTGAACAGGTGTTGGGCACTGATGAACATTATCAGTGAACTAACTGACACAGAAGAATACAAATTCTGTAATTTCATATGTATTAAGTCCAGGGTAAAACTAATCTTAAATTACTAAAATTAGAAGAGAGTTTCCTTATGGGGGGAAAAACTGCTTGGAAGAAGTACAAGGGAAGTTTCTAAAATTATAGAAACATTTTGTGTCTTATTTTGGGTGGTGCTACACAATTATCAAAACTCACAGACTGAATAATATCTTCACATTTTATTGTATGTTAGTTACACACTGACCAAAAGACAGAAATCTAACATGCCTGTAGAATGGATGGATCTAGGTATAGACCAGCAGATGGTGTAATGGTCACATCACTGGACTCCCACATGGCCGACTGCGGTTTGAGTCCCAGACTTTGTGGCTTGAAATTCATGCCAGGTGCATGTGCATGTGTGCCCAAAATCCTGAGAGGAGAATGGAGGAGAAGAGATTGTGGCATAGTCACCCCTGGGAGGTGGGAGGTGATTTCTCACTTTCTGTCTGTCTGTCTGTCTCTCTCTCTAGTGAATGCATGTGCCCTATAGCAAAAATCCCTCAAAACAAACAAACAAACAAATAAACAAGAGAAAAGAATGGACCTGGGTATGGAGAAAAAGTAGCTGGGGAGACAAGTAAAAGTGATTATTACAGAAACCTAAGAGAATAGCTGAAGAGAGAAAACTCAATGTGATAAGAAGCAAGAGGACTGATCATATGTAACTGTGTATGTGGACAAACATTTATACAAATCACTAGCAATTTAAAATATACATACATGAATTATAGTTTATTTTACTCATCTTGTCCCCTTAGGATATATGCTACCAGGTATCAGGGACTAAACTTAATAAGCTTTTCATTTAAAACAATCTTTTCTCATTCTTCCCCACTTATGTGTGCGTGTTTCCATTTCCATCCTCATGTATACTATATTTGATGCCAAATATGCACCCAGGGTGTTGATGACACTATTGTGTAAGATGTTTCTGGTATGGAAACCCTTCAAAATAATTAAACTATTGATTGCTTATTATGTGCCACTAAGGGCTTGTCACACTACCTACCTATTTTATTTAAGCATTACAACAATCCCTTGAGGTTAACTAGTATCCCCATTTTACAGACAAATTGTGTTATTTTTTTTTTTGGGGGGGGGTGGTTTTTTCACTATAGGGTGCGTGCGCTCGCCAGACAGACAGAGAGAGACAAAGAGACAGAAAGCGAGAATCACCCCCCAGGGGGGGTGGTCACGCCACAATCCCTTCTCCTCCATTCTCCTCTCAGGATCTTGGGCATGCACGCACACGCACCCGGCTTGAGTTTTAAGCCACCAGGTCTGGGACGCGAACCGCGGTCAACTACGTGGGAGTCCAGCGACATAGCCATTACGCTAACTGCTGGTTCCCTTTACAGACAAATTGAAGCCAAGATAAATGCTCAAGGCAACATATCTGTTATCTGTTTGACACAAAGCACAGATTTTTAAATACTTTAATATATTTACATTAAAAATAACTAACAAAGTAGGGCTGCTTGCAGCTAACTCGGAAAAAGGTGAGAAAGTCTACGCAGATGAATTCATAACCCACTAAAAATATTCATGCCTGCATCTTTCAAAAGACATTAGCTAACTTGAAGTTGCTACAGAAATACTGTTCTGTAAGTTGCCTAAAATGAGCGTGGATGGATTTGATGCTAATGCTTTGGACATTGCACAAATATGTTTATAAACTCATATTTAAAACACATATACATAACATGCTATTTTAGGTAAATTCTATCTCTATTAAATGTAGCTTCAAAAAGTTTAAGAACCTTGAAAATTACTTCAAGTAACATCAAATAATAGAAAAGTTTTTTTTTTCTTTTCTTTTTCTTTTTTTTTTTTTTTTTTTGCCGTAGGGCATGCACACTCACTAGAGAGAGACACACAGTGAGAAAAAGGGGGGAAAGTGAGAAATCATCCCCCAGAGAGGATGGTCATACCACATTCCTTTCTTCTCCATTCTCCTCTTGGGATTTTGGGCATGCATGTACATTCTCCCAAATGTTCATGCATGGTTTTCAAGCCTCTGAGTTCAAGACTTGAAGGGTGGAGTCCGCCTTGTGGGATCCAGTGTTTTAGCCTCCCTGTTACCTGCTGTCCTGAAAAGTTTCTTAACAGAATATACTGAATTTCAATATAATTTTTAAAGGTAAAAAAATGCTATCCTGAATCTTTTTACAGAGAGGTTTGGCTTCAAGTTTCTTGAAATCATGAGTATCGGCAGATTTTTCAGATTCTCACAAATGTTGGTCACTCAACAGAATTATAGACCTATTTTAATAAGATGGCAGACCCTGTTTTCAAATATTAAAACTCATAAATTCAAATCTTTCTAATTAAAAAATATGAATAGTTAGGCAAGAACTGGAGTAAAGTATATATAAATATTAAAAGGTGATTTCCTATGATACAATGAAAAAGAGAAAGAAGTAATTCATCTTGTTGAGCAAACAAATGTTTTAAAAGCCATAAAAATAGCATTACATGAACACAATTTTAAGAGTGTGTGGGTACAAACTATTCTTAACTATTTGTTAAAATATACCCCCAAAAGAATTCTTCATAGAAGACTTGCTTAGTGAAATCTCATTTTTCAGGCTAAGACTTTTATAAGTACAAATAAATTTCCTAAACTCAGTTCATTAATACTACCATTTTTATATTTTAGTATATTTTCCCTAGGACTACAAATTCTTAGTTATTCCACTCCAATTAAGTATTCTTTAATCAATGAAAAAAAATCCTATTATTTTAATTTTACAACTAAGTTTAAGCCTGTGATGGCTAGTTATGCCTGTCTGAAAATCAACTGAGGAAAAAAATAATCTGTTTTGAGGCTTGACGGCTTGACCCATGTTCTTTGAGAAACTCCATGGTTTGTGTGGGATCATATCTAATAGACTGCCCTGTGTGCCCTGGCGAGACCCCCCAGTCTAGTATGTCATCCATCTGAAACTTGAGAAGCACAGGTGTGGTCACCCTATTAAAACTTTTAGCTATTGGCTGAAGGCTTGGAGGCTGTATGAGGTTGTAAAAATGGGTAAGTAGCGAGGATTTGGTTTATGCTTTTACTGTGGAATGAAAAGCTTCTTGTCACATATTTCAGGGGAAAAAAACACTAGTTTTACCATTGCTGAGAGGCATCAAAGACCTAAATAAATATAGTACATATTAGTCAAGTCAAAGATATTACCATATGTCATTATCATATGCATCACCATCACCACCGTATTCATGCTGGAAAAAAACCATGTTGTACACTGTAAAGATATACAGGGATTAAATGTAAAAAAAGGAAGGAAAGAAAGAAATACTGAGGGTACAGCAATAAAAATAGACCAAAAAGGGGGGGAAAAAGACCTAAATGAAAGGACAATACCATGTTCATGAATTGGAAGACTAAACATTGTTAAAATGTCAGCTCTCTGCAAATTGCTCTATATGTTAAATACACTCTCAGTCAAACTCTCAGCAGGCTTTTTTTGTAGAAACTGATAAACAAATTAGCAGTTAAGCACTGTGCAGAGGGAGCCACATCCTGCAGGGTACTCTGCACTTCAAAACCTCATCCAGTGGTCTTGGAAAAAAATGCTGGGAACATGTGCATGTACCAAGGATCCTGATGATATGGAGAAATGGAGGAAAAGGGATTGCATGTGTGACCAGGCTCTATTGTGTGTGTTTGGGGGGTGGGGGGTGAGGGTTATTTCTTTTTCTCTCTCTCTCTCTCATACATGCATAAACACACAACTTCTAACATTAAAAAAAAGAAGAAGAAGAAAACAAAACAAAACAAAAATTCATCTCTAAGGATGGAAAATAGTTTTTTTTTTTTTTTTAATTATAACAATATGAAAGGATCAAGTATACCCAAAAGAATCTGGAAAAAGAAGCAATCCGGAAGGCTTTGAAGTCATCATGTTTGACATCATATTTTATGTCAAAGTTACCATAAAGCTGTACTAATCAAACTATAGTATTGGCTAAATTGTGAACATACCTATCCCTGTGGCAAAATAAAGACTAGAAGGGCCAGCAGGTGGCATACTAGTTAAGGAGTAGGACTCTCATAAGGCCCTCCCTGGTTTGAGTACTGGACTTAGCAGCTCGAAAATCAGGCTAGGTGTGTGTGCATGCATGCCCAAAATCTTGAGAGGAGAATGGAGGAGAAGGGAATACGGTGTGGCCATCCCCCCACCCCCGGGGAGTGATTTCTCACTTCCTCTCTATCTCTCCAGCAAGTGCACACACCTTATAGCAAAAATCTCTCAAATAAATAAATAAATAAAGACTAAAAATATAGAGTCAACTGATTTGTAACAAAGTTGCCAGTTTGATGAAAAAATTGTATTTTTGAAATATGATGCTGGAACAACTGAATATTCAATTGGTGGAAAAAGCTAACATCCATTATTACCTTCCCTATACATAAGCATTTACTCAAGATAGATCATAATACACACAGAGGCAAAACATAAAATATTTGGAAGAAAATACAAGGGGAAATTTTTCATGTCCCTAAGATAGAAAAAAGTTTTTACATAGAAATAAATAAACTGGACTTTATCATATAAAACTTAACATCAATTAAAAACAAAAAAGAAAAGCTATAGACTATAAGAAAATACTGTCAATACATATATCTGATAAAGATCTTATATTAAAATATGTGACAAACTCTCATCAAGAAGACAATCTAATTTTTTTTTCTTTTTTGAGAGAGAGAGAGATTTTGCTATAGGGCACATGTGCTTGCCAGAAAGCAAGAAATCACCTCCAGGGAGGATGGCCATGCTGCAATTCCTTCTCTTCCATTCTCCTTTTGGGATTCTGGCCATGCACACATGGCTGGTGTGAGTTTCAAGCCACCAGGTCTGGGACTAGAACCATGGTAGACTATGTGGGAGTCTAGCAACGTAACTATTACACCATCTGTTGGTCCCAGAGACAACCTAGTTTTTTAAAATAAAGACACATCACCAAAGAAGATATATAATAGGACCAGTAGATGGTGTAATGATTACATCTCACGTAGTTGACCCCAGTTCAGGTCCCAGACCCAGCAGCTTCAAACTTACACCAGGTGTGTATGTGTGCATGCCCAAAATCCCAAGAGGAAACTGAAGGAGAAGGGACTGTGGTGTGGCCATCTGCCCTGGGAGGGTGATTTCTCACTTCTGGTTTCTCCAGCGAGCACATGCACCCTATAGCAAAAATCTCTCTTTAAAAAAAAAAAGAGACACAGCATTGGCCAATAAGCACATGAAATGTTTAAAATCATTAAGAATGAGAAAAAATGTACATTAAAATTGTAATAAACCACAATACACTCACTAAATTAGCAAGAATTTAAAAGACTGAAAATATCAAATATTGGCAAGAATGAGGCAACTGAACTCTCCTATACTGCTGGTGGGCATGTAAAATGGTACATTATAACTGCTTTGGAAAACGGCTTAGCAGTTTCTCAGGCCCACCACAGTTCCTCGGTATTTACTCAAGGGAAATAAGAACATATATCCACATAAAGAATTTTACATGAACATTAATATATACAGCTTTATTCCTTAGAGCCCAAACAGGTATCACTCCAGCACGGACAGGTAGAGGGATGAGCTAACATTATTTCAACAATAAAAAGAATTGAGCTACCAATAGCCACAACAACATGGGTAAGAACATGCTGAGTGGAAGAAGTCAAGCACAAAAGAAGTATATATTTTATGATCCCATTTATATGAAATTCTAGATGCGGAAGATGCAGCATCACAAGGGAATTTACTGGAGTAATGGAAATGTTTTATATCTTAATTGCAAAGATAATGGTGGTTACGCGAGCTTTTGCAGGACTACGGCACCACCAGAGGGCTGACTGAACTGCATGGGAGACTCTTCCTGAGAAGTAGCAATAGGGTCCAGTCAGCCCATAGAACTGTGAAAAATAATAACATATATTGTTTAAATCATTTCACATATTTGTTTAAAGCCACCATGTTTTGGTAGTTTGTGACATAACAACAGATAACCAAAAGACAATTATATTAAAACAAATCTAGTGAAATTCCTGATAAGAAATTTCAGACTTCTGAAGCAAGCTCATGTTTGGACCATCCACGGGTATCACTAGGCAGATCTTACAAAAGCCTCTCCCTAACCCTAGATGTTCTAAAAGTATCCAGAGACGGAGGAAGTAGCATGGAAACTCCAGTGGAGTCACTGAGGCTTCTTAAGCCATATGCATTCCAAACAGGCTTGCTACTACCCAAAGTATGCGCTGAAAAAGCCTCTTAATAATCTGAAACTCTCACAGAAAAAATGAAAACTAAATTTTTTAGTTCCTAAAATTGTATCAGAGTTGCAAACAAACAATTCTCATGTTTCATGCTGTAAATAAACTGACAATTATAGTATTTTTTATTAATAACCTTTAAAAATAAGTTAACCTATATCATATATAGTCAAGCTATTAGTATATGATAAATTATCAGTGTATGGTAGTATATGTACTAATAAATTTGCACTTAGTAATAAAGTCCATATACTATCTTTTTTTTTTGTCACCTGATCCTACTCTAAAACAAAAAGCTATTCACTGACAGATTTTTGACCTGTGCCAGGGATGTGTGATATACTCCTTAGCCTAGAAAATTTCATTAAAATTTTTTCTTTAAATTTCAATATTTACCCCTTACAAGTCCACATGTTCTATTTTTTAAATTAGTACTTTAAAACTTGAATCTGCTGTAGACAAAAGAATATAAGTGCTTAACATATGCCAGAAAATCTGCTTCACTCTAGGGGTATGTCTCTAACTGGTGTAAACTTCATTCAAAAGAGACCAGTGGCACTGAATCATTAGCCCACTGACATTACTGAGAACCATGACACAGAATGGTGTGTTTATTTTATATTTAAAGGAATATTTCTGGAACACTTAGGATTCCTAATTCTTTTTTTCTTAATTCAGTAAGTGTGAGTTTATTTAAATATTTATTTATGTGACTATTACATTAATGTGGAGAACACTGATTAAGTGTTTTAAGTGGCGCACATTCTAACATATAATAGCTTATGCCAATCCAGCAAGATTGTTGAAGCCCATTAGTGGTGTCTACCATGGGAGAGACAACTAGGAAGAATTTGACAACCGTGACCCATTTCATTCGGCTCTGGGCAGTCTTCTCCCTTCAGATCGCCTACTGGGTCCCTTCAAAGATCTTCCTGATAGAACTTCCAGTCTTCCACTTAGTCTTAAGGAAGCAACTTCTCCTTTTCCTTAGGTAATCTTCCCCATTGCTGAACTCTACTCTCCAAAGACAGACCCCCACCACCCTGATGCAGATGTCCTAACTGCAAAAAGCCATTTTCACTAATACCACGAGTTCATTTGATAAGTCACACTTTGATGTAGATGGCAGATGGTCAAACCATGGTGGAATATGGTAGAGCCGTGATTTGAACTCTGGCAATTGAGAGTCAAAGTCTTTGCACTTAGTCGCTATGGCTAGCATATGGTTGCTGCCATTTCTACAACACGCACTAAACTGCATCTTAATTTTTAGCTTATAATTGTCTGAATCCATTATAAATAACAATAAATATACTGAAAATCTTATCATTTACTATTCCAGCACAGTTAATGTCACTTTTAAATAACACAAAATGGGACCAGCGGATGGCATAATGATTAAGTTGCTGGACTCCCACATGGCTGAACATGTTTTGGGTCCCAGACCTGGCAGTTTGAATCTCAAACTGGGCACATGTGCATGCATGCCCAAAATCCTGAAAGAAAAATGGAGGAGAAGGGATGGTGCTGTGGCCATCGCCACTTGGGGGTGATTTCTCACTTTCTGTCTCTCTGTCTCTATATACACATATATCTCTGGCGAGCACACAAGCCATACAGCAAAAATCTCTAAAAATATTAATTGATAAATAAAAATACAAAATGTGTGCATTTTCTAGCTAAAAAACATAAATAAGTATATTAATTAATGCCTTGTAATGATTAGGGAAAAAGTGAAGGGCTACCAATACTCTTCAAAAAAAGCAACTGGCAACTGGCTCCATGATACAGCAGCAATGTGCCAGATCCCACCTGGTGACCCCGGTTTGAATCTGCCCATTCAGCCTGAAATACACTTGGCATTTGCAAGTGTCCAAAATGTGATGGGCTGGAGGACCAGAGGAAGAGGAGCACAGCATGACCAGATCTCGTGGAAGGTGCTCCTCCCTCTCTCTCTGTCTATTTCCCCTTTCATTTGCACATGCATGCCTTCTGTCATGAATAAAGGGAAAAATGTTTTGAGTAACAACAAAAAAAGATGATCAAACAATTCATATTCTATTTTCCCCTACAGTATCATATTGAAAGTTTAATAGTATTTGAAGATAATTAATGCAGCGGCTATTATAAATGTTTTAAAAGTACATACAGTGACTTTTCCAGTTCAGAATCCATAACAACAATGAATCTTTTCACATCCTGTGTAATTCCATAGGGATTCTAAAAGGAAAGTTTCCATATATGGTAATTTTTCCCCATAGACTCCCCACAGTTTACTCAGGATATGAATCTGGTCCATTGTAACAATGAAAACAAAAAATCATTGAAAACTCACATGTAATTTTCACCGAACAAATTATAGACTAACAGTTAGAGAGATACTTAAGTGAAAGTAAGAAGTCTAAGAATTTAAAAATAACAACTGAGTATTTTTATTCTATTTTGGTACTAGCAGAATAAGTATATAAATATCTAGAAGAAAAAATGTTCCTATCTTAAAACATCCACTTGAACCTAAAAATTACAATGTGAACTATTAACAACCAAGAAATTCAAAAGGACATTTCACATCAGAGCTTTTGTTGTCAGAAGTCAAAAAAAGGACACTATAACAAGAAAATCAAAAACATTATATGAGATTTAACTTCCCAACCTCCTCTTGTATGCTGGTGTCCCAATATAAATCCTTGTAATCCATCATTATTTTTCCATATTTGTGGTGAGGAGTCTGTGGTATTCCACTTAGCTAAAGCCATGTAATAACATTTTTCTTTTATGTTCAATGTTCTAAGCAGGGACTTAGCATGAATTTTTATTTTTAAGAGAGATTTTTGCTATAGGGCAAATGCACTCACTGAAGAGACAGAGAAAGAGAGAGAGAAAGTAAGAAATCACCTCCCAAGGAGGCTGGCCATGCACAATCCCTTCTCCTCCATTATCCTCTCAGGATTCTGAGTGCACACGCACGCACACACACACGCACCCAGAGTTTCAAGTCACTGGGTCTGGGACTTGAATCGCAGTCAGCCATATGAGAGTCCAGTGCCTCAGCCACCATGCCACCTGCTGACCCTAGAGTGAATTTTATGTGAACACTCAAGTATTGCCATTTTTGCTTTCAGATGAAAGCATCTACTATTTAATACAATCAAATATGAGCATTCATATTAAAATTGTATGAAATAAAAATGGCTGGTATTCCTAAAATTAACCTAGTTGCATAAGACAACTACTAATAAAAAGAAAAACAAAATAGAATACTAAAATGCCAAACAGCATACCAGCAGTCTTTGGCACTATTATTTAATAAAACTAGGTGCTTATACTGAGACATGGTCTAGTTGTGAACAATCATTTTTAAATGACCACAGTCACTATTCACATATCAACTGATTCACAGAAATTATAGCAAAACAGTAGCCCCAAGTGTAATCTCACATGTCAGCAGTGGTCAAGAATGGCCCTAAAATGTGCAGAAAGTAAGAACGTGACTCACTTGTTTCTTAAGCAAAGAGATATCTGTTCAATTACAGTACCTTTGTGACCTAATAATGGTAGAGTATGTACACTTGACTATCACAGAATTTTTGAAAAATGGTTACAAGTTTGTTCTTGGTAACATGGAACAGCATTCACTATTAAAACTGAGAAGTTGTCAGTTCCAACCTAATGCACTCATCAATAATAAAAATTTAAAAAGATGAACTTTTGATGCCCATCAAAGACAAACCCCACGGGTATCATATGTACTCCAAATCCTTTCCAGCATCTACCTGCCTAATGATGTGGGAAACCAGAGAATGGCAGGGATGATGTGTGAACGCATCACATAAGGACTACAGAGAACTCCAGACCCCTATAAACACCCATCAACCACTTCTTCATCTCTCCAAGCTCAAGTCTATATGTCTTACCAAAATATTGTTGGTACTTTGGTGATTTCTTTCTGGCTTTGCCAGATGTTGAAGATGGTTCTCTTTAACTTATTACAACTATAACAAAATTTGGGAAGAAGTGATTAAATGATGTTGTTTGCCCCCAGGGACACACTGTTTCTCGGCAGGTATGGTGTTGCTCTCTCCATTGAATAATAAGGCAGGTGCTTTGGAAGACACATTAATGTGTTCAATCAGGGCACAATTCCCACCACAGTACCTTAAATGGTACCCTTGTGAATTGAAAAAGTTAAATATGGGAAGAGAGAAAAGAAGACTGAGCCAAATAAATGCTCATTGAATATATGTTCATCATACTTAAAATATCGACATACTCTTTGGAGAATACTGGCTTTATGAAGGAGGCTATTAACCAGTGGCAGCAGTGCAAAACCAGTTTTCTTTACTCCACAAAAAGAAAAGAAAAAAAAAAAGTTCTACCTTTCTCCCTGAAAATTTTTTCTCCTCTTAAAAATTTCAAGAGGGGGGGATCCAGCAGGTAGCATGGTGGTTAAGGCACTGGACATTCTCACATGGCCAACCATGGTTTGAGTCCTGGACCTGGTGGCTTGCTTTCTCACTTTCCCTCTCTTTGTATATGTCTCTCTCTGGTCAAGTTAAAACTAAATAAATGAATAAATAAAGTTAAAAAAAATTTCAAGAGGGGGCCAGCAGATGGCATGGAGAGCAACAGCCATACCAATTGTAATGATGAGTCTACATGTACTATAGAACACTTCATTTCAAAGTGGGCCCAAAATAGATTGACTGTTGCCAAGTTACACAACTGAGGAAGATTCAGATCCACTAAGTAAGGAAGACAAGATTAATACTGTTGGAGATATTGGCTAAAGATATCAGACTCAAAGGGGCATTTATTAATTCTGTTAAATAGCTTTATAGATCTTCAATCTTAATAAACTAGGGTCTATTCTTCCAGGTAAATTTTTTTTGGTCATTTTTAAAGGCTTATTCGTTGTTGTTTTATTATTTGTGGGAAAGTATTTCAACCAAGCAGTGAGACATAACATTATAATGTGATTCCTAGACTACTATAAATTTCTGACCTCAAATGTCTGAAACATAAAATCAACTTAATCAATTCAATATTTGAAAATGAAGACATTGCCTTCTCTTACAGGCAAAGAGCAAGAGTGAAAGAGAGAAGAGCCATTTACAATGTGAATCCATGCCATCTTAAGTCAGAATAGTGGTCACCTTTTGGCAAGGAGAGGAAGTAATATTGACTGGGTAGGGCCACAAAAGAACTTCATAAGGAAATGGGAATGTGCTGTATTTTGATCTGGGTAGTGGTTCCATGGGGGTTAACATAGGCAAAAATTCCCAAACTGCACACTTAAACACTTTACTTTCTATAAGCCATACCTCAATTTAAAAAGTAAAAACATCTAATACGAGTAAGACACTGCAACCAGAAGCCAAGGATAAAAATTATGAAATCAGAGTAATTTAGAAAAAGGAATGACCCTTTCTAGGACTGACAACAGAATTGTACACAGGCAGTTAAACAAGTATGTATAATAACGATTTAATAAGACTACCCTAGGAGATCTGAAGATCTCTGAACTAATTAGAATTTCAAATATTTTAAATATAGGTAGTTTCAAGTCTATAAAGTAGCCTCTAAAACGTAAAAAACAAGGCCTAGAAAGCCATGTTCAAAAACACAAAAAAATGCACTTGTCTTGGGACCAGCAGTTGGAGTAATGGCTATGTTGCTGAACTCCCATGTAGTTGACTGCAGTTCAAAGTCCCGGACTCAGTGACTTAAACTCACACCGGGTGCGTGTGCATGCATGCCCAAAATCCCGAGAAGAGAATAGAGGAGAAGGGATTGCGGTGTGGCTATCCCCTCTGGTGGATGAGTTCTCACTTTCTGCCTCTCAGTCTCTCTGTCTTTCCAGCAAGCGCACGTGCCCTATAGCAAAAACCTCTAAAAAAAAAAAACTTGCCTTAAATCTGAGTATAGATATAGACATCTCCTTATCTAAAAAAGTCCATTTTCAACACTTAACATCCACTGACAATGCGACTCTATTTGTAGTCTTCTAGTGAGAAGCAAAAAACAAAACCTAATACTCAGTCAAGGCAAAAAATGCTAAAACCCTGCACGATAGTGTTGTGTGTTCTGAATGGTATTCCGTTCTGTTCAGTAATCTGGTAGCTATGGAGACCATAAACAATCAGCAATCTTCAAACATACCACAAAGCACATGGGTGATATTATCAAAAGATCAGGTTTGATGGTCAAGAAAGGCGGCATATCCGCTTGGTAGAATTCACCAGACAATGTTAAAAGTCCCTAGCCAAAGAACCCAAAAGCTCCCATACTGAGTTCCAGCTTCTGTTTTCGACTAAACAAAGTCTAGGATTAATTTTCCTTTAGTATATAAATATTTCTGTCTATACCTAGTGTCATATTCAAACAAAATTCCATAACTAAAATGAAAGATCTTTGCCACCTAATTATATATTTGTTACTTTTTGGATGACAATAAAGCCAAAGGTACCATTAAGTGAATTCAAGAATTGTTTTTAAATCATTAGGACATAATATCGTCACATGCTGAATGAGACATTACACCTCATTTATTCTACCTTGACCTTGATTTAGGCGGTGTGGTAGTTTCACAGAAAAGAAGTGTCCACAGTGAAACACCAAAAATAATTGACTCTTTAAAAAAGCCAACTAGAAGCAAAAAGAACTGAGGATTATTCGTTCTCTTGAAATACTACTATTCTGCAATAGTCATCAACTATGGACACTGATCAGCTGAGATAGAAATAAAGGTCAAATTACAAATTCATAAGAAAACAGGTTTCCTAAATTTTTACTCCAACCTCCTTCTCTGCAAAGACGGTGCCTTGCCAACATTTAATGTTCTAGGCTAGCAGGTTGAGTCTCTTTAGAAATTCTTGACTGTCATCTTTGCTTATAAATGATGACAAAATATTCTGCAGAGCCTGTACAACTACATTGATAAGTTGCATTATTCTATGCCCAACATTAAATAATCCTCAAATAGATTGGTTATCATTTTTTAAATTTTAATTTTAGCTGTCCACAACTGCTGTCCAGCCAGCCCATTGTGTAGGGCCTGCTCTGCACCAAAGCAATTTTATTGTATAAGTTTAAGATAGATACAAAGCTACGAGAGTGTGATACTACACAGCACATCAAAATTAAAAACACTGTGGGGAAAAAAAAAATCCATCTTTAAAAGCAAAGCTACTCCTTATTCTTTTTAAATCTACCTATAACATTCACTTTTACATTTTTTTAAAAATATGGAGGAAGCCTGTATGATGATACATTTTTCTCTCCTTAGAGGAAATTCTTAAGCTCTCCTTTCTTTCTAATAAACACTATCATCTTAGATCCTCCCAGTATCTATTTTAGGCTTAAGCACCATTATGGAACCCACAACAATAGATCAGTGACAGGCCTGATCCCATCAATTAACACGTTCTGAGGAGACTGCCTGGATCCTCTCTTCCTACCTCCCTCTTGGAGGCCTGGTTTTGACCACACTGACAACCCTGGCCTTAAGGATGAATAACCCAGTTAAGGGGAGTCCCTTTCCTCAGACCAATTCTTTTCTAACGAGAGCCAAAATACTAATTTTGTTAATGACCTAAGGCAAAGTGATATGAACTCCAAGCCAATGAAACCATGACAGCAAGCAGATTTCTAAATAGCAGAGAAGTGGGATCCATTTACTTACATGAAGATTCGGTGCCAAACATGGCTGGCTCCAGAGGCTGCTTTAAAAAGAAATTATAAAAAAGAAAAGAAAAAAAAAAAAAAAAAGCAAGGAGAATGTGCGTGTGAGAGTGAAGAGATGAGCCGGCTACACAGCAGGGGTCATGAAGCCAGACAATGCAGTCCAAGCTGTGTCCAGCTGCCAGATTCTCCTCTTACGAGCTTCAGTTTTCCTCCGTGTGATTGAAAAGCAAGGTCTCCCACAGCACCAAAAACTGAAGAGCTGCTTTTGAAAATCCACTAGGCTAAGGAAGGCCGACGTGGCTCTTCTGGGATGCGGTGAGGCAGGACTAGGTAGCAGCAGGGGCAGGACTGGGAGCAGCAGCAACAGCGGATACTGCAATCTCCAGCCCTGCTGTAGCAGTAAGACAATAGCAGGGCTTATGCATACGCTGGATGACGTCAGGGACACTGCACAGACCGACTGCGCTGCTTGAGCCAGAGGCTCCAGGGGCTTTAGGGGAACAGCACCATTGAAAGGGGAATTCCTTTGTCACAAAATGAACAAGACCAAGAGCCACATATATATCCCCCCCTCCTGATGAGCTCTTCGTCCAGTAAAAGAGACCTCAGAGAAATTTAAATATTGGCTTTACAGCAACTAACCACAATGATATCATGCAGATCAGGCTTCTCGGTTTACGCAGCAAACTGAAGTTTACAAGAGAATTAAGTATATCATGAATGAGAAAAATAATCTATCTTCAGAAGTCATTACAGAAGAGTTCATTGTTATTTTCTCTTAACTTACAGTAGATCGACAGATCAAGGGTTGTAAACTCAATCACAAATACGTAAAAAGATGCAGATGCCCCTCAACTTACAGTGGGCTAACATCCAGATAAACTCATCGTAAGCTGAAAATACTGCTAAGTCAAAAATGCATTAAATATACCTAACCTACTGAACATCATAGCTTAGCCCAGCCTACTTTAAACATGATCAGAACACTTATATTATCCCACAGTTGGGCAAAGTCATCTGACACGAGGCTACTTGAATATCTCATGTAATTTATTGAGTACTTTACTAGAAGTGAAAAACAGAATGGTTGTGTGGGTACTCAAAGAACAGTGACTACTGAATATGCATCACTTTTGTCCTACTGTAAAGTAGAAAAATCTTAAGTCGAACTACTGTAAATTGGGACCGTGTATAAACTGTTGCACAAACATTCTGGGTATATAAATACTCATGAATGTAATAGCAAAATAATAGTATAAGTGCTCAGAATACCATTTGGCACTCAGTGAGCACTCAAGTGTTAGTGACATTATTAGTCTGCAACTATTATTCAAATGCGAATTGCATGTTTACATTATACATTTATACACATATATTTTTATATTTACAAATGTAAATTATATATTTATATACATATATATTTCCTAGCCTATTTATTTTGCTTTATTTTCTTCATTTTGGCTTATGAGAACTTCTGTCATTTTTTCAGAGAAACTTGATCATTTAAAGACTATCTCCACTCAGGGTCAGAAGATGGTGTAGTGGTTAAGGCATCGGACTCCCACATAGCTGATTGCACTTTAAGTCCTGGACCTAGCAGTTTGAAAATGACTCGGGCGGGGTACATGCACATGCATGCCCAGAATCCCAAGAGAAAAATGGAGGAAAAGGGTCTGCTGTGTAGCCATCCCCCTGGAAGGTGATTTATCACTTTCTCACTATGTCTCTTTCCAGCAAACACACACTCCCTATGGCAAAAACCTAAAAAAAATTTGCTTATGTTCACTAATCTATGTACACTTGTATATACTGGACATTTGTGACCAACATATTTCTTTTGAATCTATCTACACGAGAAAACTATTGAGGACATTAATATTTTGTATCTTGGCTCACTGAACAACTAAAAGTCTTCCTTCATTACCTTATTCTTAGAAATGTCTTTAAAAACTACTAGAGTAAGTATATGGACTTTCATTAGAATACCTATCAAACACAAGCAAAAAAATAAGTTTATTTTAATGTTTTAAAAATACTGATGTTGGAGCTGGCAGGTGGCATGGAGGCTAAGGCAGTAAGATCCCACATGGCAGATGGTGCTGTTCAAGACCCAGACTGGAAGCTTGAAAATGACACCAGGTACCTGTATCAGCACCCAAAATTCTGAAAAGAAAAAGGAAGAGAAATGCTTGTGGCATGGCCATCCCCCTGGAGGGTGATTTCTCATTTCTCTATCTCTCTCCAGCAAGATGACACACCCTGTAACAAACTAAAACAAACAAACAAAAAAAAAAAAAACTGATATGCACAAAAAGGAAACATGTGTATGTATGTGTATGTAATTCCATAATCCCACTTTTAAATTCATATACAACAGAAAAGAGTTCAAGTCTTCTCTCCACCCATTTATCCAAAGTAACATACCCTTTCCAATAATTTCTAATGTTTACCAAAAATCTTTATCTAGATACAGTTTTTAAACATTAAATTCTAATAAGAATACAAAACTGAAAAATTACTATCTAAAAATATTATTAGTAGCTTTTCTGGCCAGTATATGTAGATCCATCTCATTCTTTTAATGGCTGCAAAATTTTCCATTGTATCAATGTAACATAATTTATTCAAGGTAACTCGATCTTTAGTTTACTGAAAATGCTGAGCCATTATAAAGAAAGTATATTAATGCTACAACAAAACAGCAAGTCTTATAATAAGTCTTTTGTTGCAGGAAAGAATAACAATAGTTAATATTAATGAGTGCTTCCTATGTGCCTGCAGTATTCTAGGAACTTCATTTGTATCAACTTATTTAATCCTCATAACAATCCTATGAGGTAGATAGTACTATTATCCACATCTGACACATGGTTAAGTAATTCCCAAAGGGCACACAGTTGGTAAATGATAATGCTAGGATTCACATTGAGGCAGTGTAGTTCTAAAGCAGTGCTCTTAACCATGCTGCCAAAATGTCTCTTATAAACAATTGTCAACATGATAGTCAAAAGATTCAACTGAAATGAAGGGAAAATAGAAATCAACTAAAAAGAAAGAAGAAAGAAAGAAAGAGAAAGAGAGGAACGAAAAAAAGAAAGTCAACTAAAAATGTGGAAGCAAAACATCCTTAGAGAGGTCATAAGAAAAAACTAAAAGTGACAGAAAAACACTACCAAAAATTTAAAATATTAATAAAATGTATCTCCTCAAAAATATTTGGTCAAGTCAACAACCAAGGGGGAATATCAATAATGATGTTGGGATATAACTGTAGGAACTGGGAAAGGATAATATATTTCAAAAGGGTTGACCTTTATAAGCAAAACATTATCTTGCATATGATGTATTCTAAATTGCATATGAGATATTGTATTTGAATATTCACTCAAATGGCAGACAGATGTGGCCATCAGAAAGGCAAGAGAGATAGCAGAATGAGAAAATGGTCCCTGGGTAAGATATTTTCAAACAAAGGCCATGTTTTATGTGTAGTAACTGGTTTGCTGACTCATTAAAGTCATTCGTTTTATCAGCTCTTACATGAGGGTGTAGATACTTATATGAAATGCATTTTTCAGAGAACTTGAATTATTTCCTGGCACAGACTTCTGCGAGTAAGTTAAAGGCTGCAATATTTTCAAGAAGTCTACTTTTTAGACAACTGCAGTCTACTTTTTAGATTGGTCTGCTAAGACATTATGCTTGCCAGCAAAACTGGATACAAATCACTCTCTCCATACTTGTGAAGGTTTCTACAGTCTGGAGGCCTGAGATGTTTCTAAACACATTAGATTTGGATACACATGGCTGAAGACTCATCTTGGACAAAAATTATTCTAAAAGTTTAGTGCACTTCAATTCTCTCCTCTATTCAGCTCAAAGAATGGACACAAATATTAATGCATGGCCCAAGGAAAATGTATTAAAGGAAAATAAAGAATAAAACTGATATGATGTCCCTCACTGCCCCTCTCCATCATATAATACATTCCCAAACCACAGTGATCTGTGGATTATCTATTGTCTGATCATTCCTGCCTGTGACTGTGCCTATCCTTTAGTAAAGAGGATACTGATCATTTCAGGGATCCTCTGCCTCAGCCTTCTGAGTAGCTGGGACTACAGGCGCATGCCACCACACAAAACTCAATAGTCTTTTTTTTTTTTTTCCTGAGAACTTTTTTGTTGTTGTTTTGCTATAGGGCTCGTGCACTCACCAGAGAGACAGAAAGCAAGAAATCACCTTCTCCAGGGAGGGCCACGCCACAATCCCTTGTCCTCCATTCTCCTCTTGGGATCTTGAGCACACATGCACACATGCCCAGAGTGAGTTTAAGCCACTGGGTCCAGGACTTGAACCGTAGTCGACTACATGGGAGTCCAGCGACATAGCCATTATGCCAACTGCTGGTCCCACTCAATAGTCTTTTTTAAAGAAAATCTTCTTGCAGTCATGCAACTTTTCCCCAGGAGCCTACTATCTCCTCTCTAGAGGTATAGCCAATGAACAAATTCCCTTTTCCATAGAGCTTATATCCTAGTGACTAGGAAAGACAGACAAACATGTAAAATGTCAAGTAGTGGTACATATTATGAAGAAAAATAAAGATAAGTTTAAAGATAAGGACTAATTGAATAGAAGATTTATTTTAGGTAAAAATTGTCACATAAGGGCACTTTAAAAAGTAATATTTCAACAGAGACCAAAAAAAGAGAGAGAAAGGAAGAGAGAGAGAGTTAAAAATGCATGGAAAACACATGGAAGGGAGAGTGTTCCATGCAATGCGCTTGAACAGAAGCATTTGGGAACCCCTTAAATATTTTTTTCCCGAGAAATCTATTTTTCTGTCATAAAATATCAGTTTTCTATTGGAAGACATCTCCCTCAGTGCTATGACAATGCCACTAGTACAAAAGCAGTGGTGCCAAATTGTGCTAATAGCAGAATTAATTCTCTTTTAGAATCCAAAAGAATTCCCTCCTCCATGAGCTGAAAGGTTCTCTTCAATGGTCAACAAACTAAATATACCTATATTTTCGAATGTGTAAATGTTTATAGAAATCACTATAGAAGACAACATTCAAAATAGCTTCTTTACTCAGACAGATAATGTAACTGTTGTATTTATTAATGTAGTAAGAACTTAAGTCATATATTCTTTCCATTTTTTGAGATAGAGATTTTTGCTATAAGGTGTGTGTACTCACCGGAGAAACAGAGAGAGACAGAGAGAAAGAAAACAAGATATCACCCTCCATGGGGGATGGCCACGTCACAATCCCTTCTCCTCCACTCTCCTCTCAGGATTTTAGGCATGCATGCATGCACAAATGCCCAGCATGAGTTTCAAGCCACCCAGTCCAGGACTCGAACCACAGTCAGTGATGTGGGAGTTTAGTAATGTAACCATTACGCCATTTGTTAGTACTCCCAGCCATATATTCTTTCTATAGCACACACAATTAATTTTTAAAGTGAATTCATATCTGTGAATTTCTCTAAAGCCACCTCCTTGGCTCACATTAAAGTTTTTATTTTCTTAGTACTCTTCTTCTTGTTTATTTGGCATGTTCAAGGTATTTGTCTTAAAATACCAACTATAGGGCCAGCAAGGGGTGTGGTGGTTAAGGTGCTGGACTCCCACATGGTTGACCATAATTTGAGTCCTGGACCCAGAGGCTTGAAACTCACGCTAGGTGTGTGTGCATGTGTGCCCAAAATCTCAAGAGGAGAATGGAGAAGGGATTGTAGCGTGGTCATCCCCCCGAGGAGGTGGTTTCTCATTTTCTGTCTCTCTGTCTTTCCAGCAAATGCATGTGTCCTATAGCAAAAATATCTCTCTCTAAAAAAATTTTCAAAAAGAAGTGTTTAAATGGCAATACATGGGGTCTTCAAGAAGTTAGTGGAAATATGTATTACAAAAGACCATGTAGAATTTCAAAAAAAAATTGTACCAAGATAAGCTTGTATTTTAATTCCATTTTTCTACAAATTTTATAAAGTCATCTCATATACAAACTATTTTTAAAATCAAAGAATTAATCAATGATTCTGTTCATTAGGGGGGAAAAGGATATAATGTTATAATTATACGCATCCTCATAGTAAATTTCCTTGGCAGGAGTTTTATCACTTTGCTTCTTTGCGTATGACTATTAAATGTGTTCACTCCTGTTTCACTGCAACACCAAATAGAGAAACTTCTAAAATGTAAGTACATTTTAACTCAGGGTCCTTCCACAAAAGTTCTGGTATCCTAATCTTATGAGGAAAACAAAATCAATATACAGACACACAAATATAGGTATATGTTCTTTAAAGGATCTTTAAAATGGGAACTTGTAAATTTACAGAACAAACCTATTTTGGGGGTAATTACTGCTTTAAAATGTTTTAGTTTCAAAAAGTATTTACCACTGAAGTTCTCTAGATAGCAAGTTCCTAAATGCTAAATTTTAAAGTATCAAAAAGTTCCACTTGCACATCATAATTAGCTGTCTTAATAAAGGTCCATGTACAGGTCTAAGGGAAACATTTACAGCAAATACGTAAGAAACACTTCATCTCGATGCACACTGGCATTTTCATTATACTGCATATACAAAGTGCATTTCTGCACTAGGGGGGGAAAAAAACTTCCAAAAAGCCTTTATTGGTGGTGTACTGGTTAAGGCCTTGGACTGCCACATGGCAGACCATGGTTTGAGTCCTAGACCTGGTGGCTTGCTTTGTCATGTTCCCTCTTCCTCTCTCTTGCTCTCGCTGCTCAAATTAAAAAACAATAATGATATGACAAATTTAACTGGACTGGTGTATTCATGTTGAGTAATTAATTTTATAAGCTGTAGTGGTGTACAATGATTGAATGTATAAGATAAATTAGAATAATAAATTAAAAATTAAACAAATAATTCTTTAAAAAAAAAAAAGATTAGTAAACAGTGTTACCATAGATAGACCAAAAGTTCAAATTTAGGGTAAGATAATTCTGAATTGGTTGCACAAATTTTGGCAAAGACTCATGTCCTTACCTCTTCACCACTCACCTCCCACCCTCACCTTCACCCCTAGATCTAGGGGAATGCGACACTTACGCATCAGGCAAGAACCACCCATGGCTGGCCTAACCTTAACTTCATTCCTGAGACTGTACAAATTTACATTCAATGGAACCAGACATTGAGAAAGAGGCTGTGCAATTTTAAAAAGGAAGAGGCTAGTTATCGATCAGAAAATCTGAGCACACTTATACTCAGAAAATTTAAGACAAAAGCAAATTCTTCAATTCACTTCATTATTTAACACCATCTAAAAGGATCACACACGAGCACAGAGCCACCATGACAAAGCCGAGCACATTTCACAGAAACCAGAAGCTGTCTGCAAATTTTGTGTATTTTATTTTCTGTGTGGCCTAATCTGAACTTGGATGTCTGCGCTTCAAACCTTTTGATGCAGAGAGGAGAACTATGGATTAATTATGGGTCACAGTTCATTTTAAGTCTGTTTAAGTATGATCCAAACTGAAATAGAAGAAACTAGGATATGCCGAGACATTCTCTTAAGTACTAAATTAATCACAATTTGGATACTACAAATTCACACATACTCAGGAGTAAATTGGTACATGATATTTTTAAAAGTACAAATACAACCAACATCATTTTAAATACAAATGCAAATATTATATTTTAAAATCATTCTGTATGGCCAGAAAATATTTTAAATTTGATTCTACCTGTATAATCCATAAAGAAGCAGCAGGCAGGACACCGGTGTTTTCCAAAGTTCAGCTCTATCGGACACAAATGAAACAGCTGTCTGGACAGGCAAACCGCTCTGGGGAAGCCTCCGCCATGTGACATTAAGCACACACACACTTCTGCTTATCTTGACTCAAGCAGCAAAGGCTCTGTTCTCTCTTTTGCCTGATCTTTTAAAATCACCATTAGAAAAGTCGCTCTTAGAAAAGAACGTTAATTTCTTCCCATTTCATACCTGCATTCATTGTTATATTAAAACTAGGGAAAAAATGAATTATCTTATTACTCTAAGTGAAAATTACACACGATGGCCATATTTCATCCTAGCACTCAAGGTCACAAAGCTTTGCATATAACCTGGAAGGACTCAGTGTCCAAATCTTCAGTCATCATTTTGTCACCGTGTACATTTATTTGAAAGTACATATGCACATTGGATCAATATGAAATACACTGAACTTGAAAACAAACTTAAAAAGGTGACAAAAGAACTCTCCTTTAAAGCATACCTCAGACCTCTGACTAATTTTTCCAAGACTTGAAACACACTATCAGCTGAAAAGGACATATGGTCGTTATTGAGAAAGACTTTATCAAATGTAATCTTTCACGGGGCATGTTGCCGCATACCCTGAGCCATCTTTTCCTTCATTGCCAAATGGTTCCATGTTGAGTATGTCCCAGATAAAGTTTTAAATAAACGTTAACAGCTCATTTTGATGAAATGGTTCTTTAATTTGCCAAAAGACCAGACATAAATAAATTTTCAATTTTTAATAGTTTTTTATGAGCATCCAGAATAGGATGAATAATTTCTAATTTAGAGTTATATTAAATATCCCTCAAAATTGTAGCTACTTTGAAGAAGATAAGGTACTGGCTTCTAGAATGGTTTTGCTGAAGTAGTGAGGTATTATGCTTTGCTTTAATTGTGTTATCTTACTTTCTATCGAATAAGTTTCTCCATAAGATAATTATAAAGTTGGCAATATTATACAATATAATTTCTGATTTTCAATACAGGATCAAAATTATGCAAAAACACAGAAATCTATAAATCCTGGGCTCAACATTATCAGTGAACAGATCTCTCCAAACATTTTTTTTTCTTTTTCTTTTTTTTTTTTTTTTTGGAGAGGTTTTTGCTATAGGGCGCATGCGCTCACCGGACAGACAGAGAGAGACATAGAGACAGAAAGCGAGAAATCACCCCCCGGGGGGATGGTCACGCCGCAATCCCTTCTCCTCCATTCTCCTCTCGGGATCTTGGGCACGCACGCACACGTGCCCGGCGTGAGTTTTAAGCCACCGGGTCCAGGACGCGAACCGCGGTCAACTACATGGGAGTCCAGCGACATAGCCATTACGCTAACTGCTGGTTCCCTCTCCAAACATTTTATGAAATAAATGAGAAGGCATCTTTTACTCAGACATCTAGTCAATCCTTCATTACCATAAGCAGAACCCATTACACCACCACTCAGCCCTCAGAATGGGAAAATATTTTTGTAAATGTTGCATCAGATAAGGGACTGATAACCAGAATACACAAGGAACTAAAAAAGGTGTTTGGAAAAAAGATGATCAACCCTATTAAAAGATGGGAGAAGGAGATGAAGAAAACACTCTCTAAAGATGACATACGAATGGCCAAAAGGCATATGAAAAAATGTTCAACCTCCCTCATCGTTAGGGAAATGCAGATAAAAACAACAATGAGGTACCACCTAACCCCAGTCAGATTGTCTAATATTAAAAAAACAAAAAATGATAAGTGTTGGCGGGGGTGTGGTGAAAGGGGAACTCTTTTACACTGCTGGTGGGAATGTAGATTGGTCCAACCACTGTGGAGAATAATTTGGAGATTCCTCAAAAATCTACAGATAGATCTGCCATATGATCCAGAGATCCCACTCCTCGGTATCTACCCAAAGGACAGAAGAATTCTTCATTGGAAAAGTGCTTGCACATCGATGTTTATTGCGGCACTATTCACAATTGCTAAGTCATGGAACCAACCCAGATGCCCCCGTATGGAGGAATGGATTGAAAAACTGTGGCACATATACTCTATGGAATACTACTCAGCCATAAAAACCAACAGAGCCCTGGCTTTTGACAGAAAGTGGAAGAATATGGAAGATGTACTGCTGAGTGAGGCAAGCCAGGCTATGAAGGAGAGACATTGTATGTCCCCACTTAACATATACCGTTTGTCTGCATTTTATGTCTGAAACTGATTGACTAACAGTTGAACAAACACAAGAGATGGGTGTGAATGTCAGATGAGGTGTATGTGGAGGAGTGGGGCCCAACGAAAGACATTTGGAGAAGGGATACAGAGGTAGAGCATTGACGGGATGGGGAGGTGTGGTGTTATCTGTTGAAGATATTTCGATCAACGGGTCTGGGGAGAAATGTTCACATATCGAAATGGTCTCATTGTAAGCCAAACAATATGATTGAAAGTATATACAAAAATAAATAAATTAATTAATTAATTTTAAAAAATCATCCATATTTTGGAAAACAAAATAAAGTAGAAAGCTATTCTAGAAAAAAAAAGAAAAAAAAGAATGAAAGAAAAAAATCCTGTATTTGCAGCATCATGGATGAACCTCGAGGGTATTATGCTGAGTAAAATAAGCCAGGCACAGAAGAACATACTTCATGATTTAAACTCATACATACAGTTTAAATATGTAGACTTCACAGAATTAAAGAATAGCCTGCAGGTTCCTGAGGCTGGAGAAAGAAGTGGGAGACAGGGAAAGGTTGGTCAATAATACAAAGTTATAGTTAGACGGAGAGTTAGTTATGGTATTCTATTACACAATTACATGGCTATAGCCAATAATTATATATTGTATATTTCAGAATAGCTCAAAGAAGGGATTTTGAATGTTATCACCATAAAAGAGTGATAAGTGAGAGATATACCCTGCTTTGATCATTATACCATGTATCATACATTGAAATATCACACTGTACCTCAGAAGTATGTGTAGATATTATTTGTCAATTATAAATCAAATTAAACTTTTTTAAAAGTTAAAAAAAAAATGTGCAGAATAGGCAAACCCAGAGAAAAAGCAAGTAAATTTATTTCTGCCAAGGTCTTGAAGGGAGAAATATGTAAAGGGTTCCTGTTTGTGTAATAAATTTCTGAAAGAAGATAATGATGATAGTTCTACTACATACTTAATGCCACTGAATCTGTACATTTTAAGATAGTTACGATGATACATTTTATGTGTATTTACGATTAAAATTGCTCATTAAAAAAAAAAAAAAAAAAAGCTGTTAATGCTCACTAACTTCACCTGTCATTGTTGCTAGGCAGACCTACCTCACTTCTCTTTAACTTAATCTAGGGCACAGGTTGAGAAGCTTTCTGTTAGCTATAAAAATTTGATATAGTTTCTTCCCAGTAATTAAGATGTGCAAATGGAATAGATATTAATGTCACGATTGTTTTAAAATGTTAAGTTGAAAATGCCTAACAACAACTATCTTAATTTCCACAAAACTAACAGGTTTGTGGAAACACTGATTGACATTCTCAGATGTCACACAAAATGACATTTAATGCCTTCATGATTAAATACTGTTAGCATAGATTTTTTTAAGTTCTTACCTAATTATTGACTAGGACTATTTGAAGAGTGGTTTATTTTTATCCATTGTATTTTATAATTCTAAAGTCACAGATATTTTAAGGAAATGCATTTTATTAGCAGAATGAGAACACAATGAAAAAATCTAAATTAGTGTAAGAGAGATGGACATACGGGTAGATAGATATAAAACCTATAATTTACTTATAATTAAGTGATTTCACATCTCAGAAATCTAGCCAAGTGGTTAAGAGCCAGGCTTTGAATCAGAAGGAAAAGAGTCCATTTCCATCTTAGCCACTGAGTAGCTAGATGATCGTAAGCAAGTATTAAATATCTGAGTCTCAATTTGCTCACTGGGACTGGATCAATGTTTGGAACATGATAACAGATCATAGGTAACTAGCATTTTGTATGTACCAGGCATTGTTCTAATATAAGTATTAACGTAGTTAACCCTAGAAACAGCCCTATGAGATATTATTCACATTTTGTAGATGAAGAAATCAAGGAATGGGGGATAAATATGTTGCCCAATACTGTAACTAGCAGAGTCAAGATTCAACCAGAGTAGCCTTGTTCAGAGTCCCGGTACTTAATCACTATATAATAATGCCTCTAGGAGTAGGCTATCAATAAATGGAAGAGAAAAAAAAAAAGTTTCAAAGAAATGAATCCATTCTTCCCAATAAAACCAATTCTACAGTTTCAGTTCAAAGTTAATATAAAATTATCTTTTTATATTTTTATTCAATTTCAACATATGGAAAAATTAAACACAGGCAGAATGAAAGAAATAATGTTTAAAGTCAATGTGACAGTTTAAAATGAGAGTTGCCTTAGCCAGTTAATCAGAAATAAGTCCCTCAGTGCAGAAAGCTATAGTCATAAAAGGACCTGTATTACCCACAGCACACCAAGCAACCACTAAGAACCTCTCCACGTTTTAGTTCTACAAATGTCACAGTAGATACTACCGGCCTGGACTCTGTAAAAACTTAACAGCAGGTTCACCTGACTGCGACCTCAAAGCTCACTCAGGGGGAGTCTTCAATTAAATTTCCCTACCTACTTCTCCCCAAATTTTCTCTATCCCTATCTTACCCTCAGCAAATGAGCCTTGCTGGTATGCCTAGATGCTCTCTCCCCCAAACAATCATAATATAGTCCTCCCCAAAATGTACAACAATTCACCTAAGCCAGAGGTTCTCAGATCACCTGCTGTAGCCCATGGGGCAGGGACCACTGTCCAAACTACACCTTACTGCTAACTGCACACCTGGACCCCATACCAGATTCCTGCCATAATTTAATCTCTCACGGTCCAGGCTGGAAGAAGTGTCATTGTTGAATGAAAAGACCTGAAGTCTATCAACACTGCTACTCATTACTTCTCTGGTCTGAAATAAGTCCTGGAATTTCTGTAGGTCTGTTCCCTCATTGGTACAATGAGAAGGTTGAGCTGTTAAACGAACAGTATGATTCCTAAAATCTACCTGAACATGGACTCCACAACAGTGGTGCATGCTACTAAGATGCTACGTTCCACAGGCTGGGACTACATGAGAGGCTTGGGCTCAATTTCTGGTCCTATCTACAGGCTAGGTGCAGTTGTATGCACCATAGTCCCCGCAAGCTGGGAGACTGAGGCAAGAGGGTGCAAAACAAGGAGATCCTAGATTCAGGAACATTGTAATAACCATACATACATTTATAAAGAGAGACAATGAGAGAGGGAAAGAGAGAGTCCAACTCTAATGATTTGGGATTCTACTTCAAACCAACTACAGCTGGATGAGAAAACTCAAGTAACTCGCTGCTGTAACCTTAAGGGTTGAAAACCAGGGAGATGGTGCATATTGTCCTAATCTGGGACATTCATGTTGAATGCTGATGTCCTAGGGAGCCTTTTCCTGTATGTAGGCACATTGTTTCTTTCTGGATTACCCCCAGTAACACAGGGGAAGTAGACAAATATACACAACTCACAAAATACATTTGGAAAGGACCATTAGAAGTCTTGCCTCCTGGAGGGTTCATGGCCTGGTAGGTTACACCTCTAAAAATAATGCAGCCTGGGTACCAGCAATACAGTTCCTTAAGAAGACCCCTCCTTCCAGGACTTGACTGAAACAGACAGGGAGTAAAGAGTTTTCTGTAGATGACAGTGCAGGAGTGAAATATAGCTGTCTTCTCTTTCCCTTTCATGGTTTTTCTGCCATGTGAATGGTTCTTGCTGTGGGAATCCACAGCTCTCCACCCCCTTTCCTCTAGAGAAGAAGAATGGCATCGCTTCCACTTCAGCTGTCCCTCTGAAACACCAAAGCCATAACTGCACCATGATATCTAACATCATGTTTCCAACCAATACAATAAGTCACTTTGTTATTGCACATGTTTTAGAATGCCAGGGTTGGATTATAAATGCTCATCCTGTTTTTACCACATTTTAGAAATAATAATATGGGATTTTCCCTCCAGTCTTGATTCTTACATCCTTACCAAACTGTCAGAACTAAGTTAAAATGTCTAAATATGTCCTCATCTCAACTTCCTTACTATAAAACAAACTTTATCTGTGATAGTGTATCTTACTGCTCTCCCAGGTTTATAACTACCCACTGTATTTCCCACAGCATCTCCTTTGCATTTTCTGTTTTCCTTCACTGGCTTTGCATACTGAGCTTCAGGGTTACCATAGCCTAATCCCAAAATGTGAGCAGACTCCACTGCCAAAAAGGATTCTCTACACGAAGATTTCTACAGAGTAAATCCAATTCCTCCCACTAGGAGTTCTACCTCTCACATCTCAAAATTTTTAAGTAAGCAAAGACAGACAAACATCAAACACCAACCAGATAACAACAAAGCGCTATGAAATGATGGGAGACTCCAACTGTTCAACATGATGCCATGATCTAGACCAGTGCTATACACTCTCCATAGCACAGAACGAAGGCCAAGTTAAGAAGCATACTCACTAAGTATATAGCATAATTATATCCAAAGGCATGAGTGAAACCTGACAGAAGATCTCCTACCAAACTCCAAACCTTCACACATGGGCTCTTTCTGCATAGACAGATAAGCTTTAATAAGATGGTGGCAACAGCAGCAGGACCCAAACCCTTGCAGGAAAGCATAGGCCTCTGATAAAGCAGTAAAGCTGCTCATTCTTCCAAGGACCCCATGAGAACATTAAGTAACCACAGCTGGAAAGAGGGGGGACCTTTTCATACAAGGTGAAATGAGATCTCCCAGCAATTAATGTTTTTACTCCATGAGAAGACTGTAAAAAAAAGACACTAGGTTTAAGTAAATTTAACCAAGAAAAAGAATATACATCAATTAATCTAAAATTAGGAATCATGAGAAACATAACAAAAATTACTAAAATGCCTGGTAAAAATATATAAGAACAGTAAGATTTCTTCCTATAAATATAGATCCAACAAAAATATGCTTATTCATTTTATATCCAGACAGAGAAAGTCATTAGATATATATTTAAATAAAAGTTCTAGTGTGAAGATCAGAATCAAAATCCAGATTTCCACAATAAACCAGGAGGTACCCAAGTCAGACATATCCCTCTGTAGACAATCTTTAAGCAAACCATGGACCTTCCTGTGTGGTTTTGGTTCACCTAGCTGGCAAAAAGAACCACTGGAAAATAAGCAAAGGAAGTCATGAAAAATAGTCATGAATGGACTAGTGTAGGTTATTCCAGAGAAAAAAAAACAGTGTACAAATTCCTCAAGGAATACAGTAATATTCAGCTAGAGTTGTCGATAAGCAAAGAAGGTTATACATGTTCAAGGTACTCCAAAACAGCAATCATTCTCTTTTTAAGTTTATTTATTTAGTTCATGAAAGAGTGAGACCCCCAGCATAGTCCTCACACCACAATTCACCCCAGTCTCAGCCAGCCTAAACCATGAGTACGTATATCATGTATAGAAAGACCTTGGGAATGTGCACCTAGGACCTTCCCATGTTCATTCAGCATTACAGAGCACTGTGATACCACTATGCCACAGTCTGGCCCACATAAATCATTTCTGACGTTTCCTTACAGGGCAGCAGACTTATCCCATAAAAGGCCAAATAGTAAATATTATACTTTAGATTTTGTGAACTATCCAGTCTCACTCAACTCCACTGTTTTGGTGCAGTAGCATTAAACATTTCATAAATGAGGTGCCAACAGGTGGTGTGGTGACTAAGGCACTGGATTCCCACATGGCTTACCACAGGTCAAGTGGCTTGAAAAATCACACTGAGTGTGTGAGCATGCATGCCCAAAATCCCAGGAGGAGAATGGAGGAGAATGGATTATGGTGTGGCCATCCCCCTTGGTGGGTGATTTCTCACTTCCCCTCCCTCTCTCTGTCTGTCTCTCTGGTGAGCGCATATGCCTTAAGACAAAAAAAAAAAAAAAAAAAAAAAAAAAAAAAAAAGCCTTAAAAAAATAAAAACTTTATTTGCAGATTCTAAAATTGAACTTTTTATACAATTCACATATCATGAAATAGTATTATTATCTGGAATTTTTTTCAACTGTTTAAGAACTTTTTATAACAGCTTGCAAGCCATACAAAAATAGAGAGCCTGTGCCAATAAGTTTGCCAATCCAAGTTCTTTTTTTTTTTTTTTTTTTTGGAGAGATTTTTGCTATAGGGCGCGTGCGCTCGCCAGACAGACAGAGAGACAGAGGGACAGAAAGCGAGAAATTACCCCCCAGGGGGGATGGCCACACCGCAATCCCTTCTCCTCCATTCTCCTCTCGGGATCTTGGGCACGCACGCACACGCGCCCAGCGTGAGTTTTAAGCCACCGGGTCCGGGATGCGAACCGCAGTCCACTACGTGGGAGTCCAGCGACATAGCCATTATGCTAACTGCTGGTCCCCAGCCAATCCAAGTTCTTTAATGTCCACCAGTTGATTTGACTTCTGTAAGAGCTCTGCTCTTCAATTACTATTCTGCCACTGGCCAGAATCACAAAGGTAATGGACTCCATCATTAAATTCCTAATGAATCAAGACTTAGAGTTAAAAAAACTTTCATCCAAATTCCCTTAATTTCTAAATGATACTATGAAAAAGCTAATCTTAATACTGCACACTACCTTTTCTGTTCCCTATCGCATTAGAATTAGTGGTAAATGCTTAACCAAATTTTTAGAAATCCCCCAACTAGTTTCATAAAATAACAAAAATATCTCCATCCTTCATGTATCACTAAGCTGTCAAAGGTTCTATGAAAACATGGGACCAAATGGTAGCACAGAGGTAAAATTTGACAGTCTGTGAGGCAACTGAACATGGGAAGGTTCCCAGTTTGGGTCCAGAAACGTCACTGAGTATTAGAGGCACACGCTTGCCTATGATCTGAGGCTGGCTGAGGGCTGGAGGTAGTTTGAGGTGTCATGACCCTCATGAAGCTGCTGTCTTTCTCTTTCTCTCTCTTTGTCTCTCTCATGAAAGAGATAAACATTTTTTTTTCCAATGGAAGATTTCCAAGTTTCCTCAATTATAGTATAAGCCAAAAAGCTCTCTACAAAGCACACTCATAGTATAAAACCTAAGTAACAGAGCAATAGCTGGTTTGGTATGAGAAAGTCAGGCCCCATCGATCAACTATAGCCAAAATAAACCTCTCGAGAAACAAGAAACTTAGATAACAATACTAACTGGACAGTTAACTAGTTTGGTTAGGCATTTCAGAACAGAATCACACTGACAAAATTAAGAAGTTTAGATTTATGTGTTGGGAACCAGCAGTTAGCGTAATGGCTATGTCGCTGGACTCCCACGTAGTCGACCGCGGTTCGCGTCTCGGACCCGGTGGCTTACAACTCACGCCGGGCGCGTGTGCATGCGTGCCCAAGATCCCGAGAGGAGAACGGAGGAGAAGGGATTGCAGCGTGACCATCCCCCCTGGGGGGTGATTTCTCGCTTTCTGTCTCTATGTCTCTCCCTGTCTGTCTGGCGAGCGCACGCGCCCTATAGCGTTTATGTGTTTATTTCTTCCATGATAGAGAGAGAAGCAACAGGCACTCTCTAGCAGGGTCCTCACACCATGATCCACCCCCAACTCCAGCTCGCCAATATCATGGGCACATATGCGTGCGACCAGTGGGTACAAGAAGGCCTCAGGAATCAAAAGCAAGATCTTCCCACAGGGCTTCAGCATCACAGAGCATTGCGTTACGGCTGCACCATCATGGCTAGCCAGTAAGTTTAGATTACTTCCTTGTGGTTCTTTCCTAGCTCTAAGATGCAACAGTTCTATAACAAGCCAGGTGTTGATCATTACATTGGGCTTAGCTCTTTAAAGGTTTCAGCATATTTTCAGTAAAGTTCATGTGGACAGCATTTTTGTCTTGCATTATCCTTGAGATAAAAGTCAGATAATTTCCTCTCTACTCATTTATCTCTGACTTTTTAGAAGGCGAATGAAAATGTACTTCTGATCAGAACAGCTGCTACCCTCTTAGAAATAATCCCATCTTTATATAGAGGTGATTCCAAAAGAAAATGTAGTAAAGTATAATATTATAATATTTAAGAAATGTTTCTAAAGAAACATATTTGTGCCTGTTGCAACTATAAGCTCCATGTTGTAGAACTTCCCTATAATGAAAACATAATTTCAAGTTTTTATTTTTGTTTTTGTTTTTTGTTTTTTTTCCTTTTGGAGAGGTTTTTGCTATAGGGCGTGTGCCCTCGCCAGGAAGACAGAGAGACAGAAAGCAAGAAATCACCCCCCAGGGGGGATGCCCACGCCATAATCCCTTCTCCTCCATTCTCCTCTCGGGATCTTGGGCATCCGTGCACACGCACCCAGTGTGAGTTTAAGCCACCAGATTCGGGAATCAAACCACAGTCGACTACATGGGAGTCCAGTGGCAGCCATTATACCAACTGCTGGTCCCAATTTCAAGTTCTTTAGCTATCATAGAAGTTTCTCTTCAAAATTGCTTCAGTTTTCTCCAGTAATCACACCTTTGACCTATACAACCAACAATCCAGTCTGACTCTAAATCTAGCAGACCTGGATTTAGTCCCTATCACTGCTACTTATGAACTTAACAAAAGTCATCCAAGCCTCAGTGTCCTCATCATCCTAAGAACAGAGTATTATTACACTTGGTTATAATAGAAATACACTTACACATATGATACATAATATGTATATATAATGGTGTATAAAAAATTGATGTGGGAAGACATCTGCAACACATTGTTAGGCAGGAGGAATCATTTCCAAAGCAATAGAAAAAAAGACGGCACCACTGAAAAGTTAAAAAAAATCACACAGTGGAAAAATAGAAAACTGACACATTTTACAACATGGATGAAACTTGAGGATTATGCTAAATGAAATAAACCAATCATAGAAGAAATACTATAGGGTTGGCCCCCTAGCCTATGATTAAGGGAGCTGGATCCCACACAGCCAACCAAGGTTGGAATTGTAACTTCAGTGTCTTGAAAAACACTCTGGGCATGTGTGCATGTATGCCCAGGTCCTGACAGGATGGAGAAATGGAGAAAAAGGGTATTACAGGGTGAGCATGCCCCACCAGGGGAGGCTTCTCTCTCTCTCTCTCTCTCTCTCTCTCTCTCTCTCTCTCTCTCTCTCTTCCTCTCCCTCTGTCCTCTGGCAATTAAAAGAAGAGATAAGTACTGTATAATTCCACTTATATGAGGTACCTGAAGTAGTCAAATTCATAGATACAGAAAGTAAAATGGTGGCTGCCAGAGGCTGGAGAGATGGGAAGAGAATAGAGAGTTGTTATTTGATAAATATAGAACTTCAGTTTTATAAGAAAAAAGAGTGCTACAAATTGGTTACACAGCAATGTGCATGTACTTAACACTAGTAAGCTATTCACTTAAAAATGGTTAGGATGGTAAATGTTATGTTCTATATACTTTACCACAATTTCTAAATTTTTTAATAAACTTTAAGAATAAATTAGTATTGAAATCAGCAGTTGGCATAATGGCTATGTTGCTGGACTCTCATGTAGTCGACTGTGGTTTGAGTCCCGGACCCGGTGGCTTAAACTCACACCAGGCACGTGGGCATGCATGCCCAAGATTCCGAGAGTAGAATGGAGGAGAAGGGATTGCGGTGTGGCCACCCCCACTGGGAGATGATTTCTCGCTTTCTGTCTCTCTGTCTTTCTCTGTCTTTCTGGCGAACCTATGCACCGTATAGCAAAAACCTCTCCCAATAAATAAATAAATAAATAAATAAATTCTTATTAAGAGAGATTTTTTGCTATAGGGCATGTGTACTCACCAGAGAGACAGAGAGAGAAAGTGAGAAATCACCCCCTGGGGGGATGGCCACACAACAATCCCTTCTCCTCCATTCTCCTCTCAGGATTTTGGGCATACACACACATGTGCCCAGCATGAGTTTCAAGCCTACCAGTCTGGGACTCAAACTGCAGTTAGCCATGTGGAAGTCCAGTGCCTTATCAAATAATTTTTTTTAAAAGCATACCCAAAAGGGTATCTCTAGCAGTGGAATTACTAGTGAATTTCACTTTCTACTTTATACACATTTTTCACTGTTGCAAAAATAATGCCAGTGTACTAGAAAAACATTCAATCCAAGGGGGAAAAGGCATTTATATTTTATTTGAGAAGTAAGTCTAAACAGCTGAGAAATCTAGCAGCAAAGGGACCAATCATTCTTGAAATATATTAAGATTAAATACCATAGCCAGGAATTTTATTTATTTACACACACACACACACACATATTTAGAGTTATAATAACTGGCTAAGAGAATTATAAAGAATTGATAAGAATTGTGTACATTTCTTATTCTTATTGAAAAATAATAAATTTTAAATGGTAATTATGAAAGTTTATATAAATTTTAATTGTGAATAAAGATATTATAAAAATATAAAGAGTTAAAATGTCATTGTTAAATCTAATGTCTAGCAATCCTTACTGAGTGAATAAATGAACAGATATGAAACAACTCCTTAAATCTCAGAAAATGCATAAATCACTTGGAATGGGTGATTATGTTACACTGCTACTGGCTGGTGACAGCACCCCAAAGACACAAGGAGTAGGAAACTGTACATTATAACGTATTGACAAGATGTAAGTTTGTGAGTGAGAGACCTGTAACATCTGTTTGCCTGTGAAAGCTTTATTTTCCATAAAATACGGCCATCTTCCTTTAAAAAGGCTCACTATTAGTCAACCATGAAAATGGTATGAGGTGGTAGAAGTACCAGAATTAAAGGAAGATCCACTTTTGGACTCTTTTTTGTTTTCGTTTTGTTTTTGGATTCTCCTTTAGACAACTTTTTTCTTCAGTTTACACAAACATGACTTAGGGTTGCTGTGAGGTTCATGTGAGTTGTTGGTAAAAATACCCATAAACAGTAAAATGACAGGAGTTAGCATTACTTATTATTAATTAAAACAGTACTATTAACTTTCATAATAAGAAAACATCTCTGAAACATTTCTATGTATAATCTATGTATTTATGTCTAACAAACAAAATGCATTGGCTCTTTGAATGTTAAAATGCCTAAAGGTAAAAGAAGAGCAAATATCTCCTTTGACCAAAACATTTTTTAATACAGTATTCTATCTCCTCAATTCAATTCGGACTTTTTTTTAAAAAGCAGAAACATGCCCTACATATTTTTATGAACCTAATTTATTTTTAAATTGGTGTTTGGGAATCCAGCATATTGTATTTTAAAACAGTGTCCCATGTTAGTCGCTGTTTCCACAGCCCATCAGCACTTAGGCAGGAAGTGTGATATGCAAAAATGGAACTGAATTGCATGGGGTCTAACAGTAATGTCCCTTAGCACTTTATTCAAAAGTTGACACACACGCAACTGTTACTGAAAACTAGAGATATTTTTATATTTACAATGACAACCAGTGTGAGACAGAGAAGAGAACAGGAATCATTTGTGACTTATTATTACAGAAGATAACTAAGATAAAAGTGAAGTTAATCAAAACTAGGGCTAGATGAACAGCTTTTAGATTTCCTTGTTCTGTACAATGTTAAAATAATGCTAGATTTTTATATTTGCCTAATATGATTTTCTAGCATCAAAAACTTGGCCCCATAATAAATCTTAAGTAAATGATAATAAATAAAATGGAATGAAATTTTTAAATCATTTTATCAATATTATAGTGTATTAACAAATATATTCCACTTTCATAAAACCAGACTTAAAAGATCTGTCTTGGCCATTCATTAATAATGTAAAAGATGCTGGGAATGTGTGCATGTTTTTTTTTGAAAGAAAAACAGGTTATATTTAAGACAGATAATATCAAAATGAACAAAATACAGAGGCCAGTGAACTTCCAGGCATTATATAGTACCAACATATTTAAGCAGAGCCATGTTTCAAAAATAGCCAAGGAAGTCAAAACATAAAACATTAGGTTCCCACACACTATTTACAGAAACTAGTCCTAATTCCACTTGAAACACTATTATAGAAATACAGATTTAAATGTTATAAATATTTTGTCCTATACAAAATAATTATAAAAGTTATCTTTTTCTTCATTTCTGTAGCTTAAACATTTTTTAATTAGGTACTATTTTTAAATTATAATAAAGCGCTTAACTCTAAAGCATTACGAGATAAAAAGAAGAGCTCATAGACTTTTTTTAACACCAGCCATAAGGCATAAGTACACTGAATGTAAAATATAACATAAATGTAAAAAAAAGTTGTATTTATATAATCAAATGTCTATTTTCAGATTCTTGCTAACTACAATCAATGTCTACTAGAGATCAATTTCTTTCTTTCTTTCTTTCTTTCTACTAGAGATCAATTTCTTTCTTTCTTTCTTTCTTTCTTTCTTTCTTTCTTTCTTTCTTTCTTTCTTTCTTCCTTTTTTTGAGAGATTTTTACTACAGGGAGCATGTGCTCACCAGAAAGAGAGACAGAAAGTGAGAAATCACCTCCCAGGGAGGGTCATGCTGCAATCCTTTATCTTCTTCCATTCTCCTCTCAGGTTTTTGAGCACTCATGCACATGCTACCTGAGTGAGTTTCGAGTCACCAGAATCAGGACCACAGTCAACCACATGGGAGTCCAGTGCCTTAACCACTACACCACTTGCTAGTCCCCGGAGACTTTTTTTTAATAGAGAGAGATTTTGTTTTTTTTGGTTTTTTGTTTGTTTGTTTGTTTGTTTTTGCTTTTGTTTTTGTTTTTTTGTTTTGCTACAGGGCATGTGCACTCACAGACATAGAGACAGAAGGTGAGAAATCACCCCCCCCAAGGTGATTTTGCACGTTGCAATCCCTTCCCATCTATTCCCCTCTTGGGATTTTGGGTATGCACACAGATGCACCCAGTGTAAATTTTAAGCCACTGGGTCCAGGATTTGAACCACAGTGGACTACGTGGGAGTCCAGTGATGTAAACATTACACCATCTGCTGGTCCCGTATTTCTTTCTTTTTCAAAAAATTATTTATTTATTTTTATTATTTATTAGTTTGACCAGAGAGAAAGAGAGAGAGAGAGAGAAGAAAAGTGAGAAACCAAGCTGCTAGGTCTGGGACTCAAACTAAGGTTGGCCATGTAGGAGTCTAGCGCCTTAACTACCATGCCGCCTACCAGCCCTGGTCCATATTTCTTAAAGGTGAATAGGTTATTTAGGTAATTTGGCAGATAGTTCAATAATAGCTGTTTCCTCCAAGCACAGATCAAGAACTTGGTTGCTGGGCCGGCAGGTGGTGTGGTGGTTAAGAGTGCTGGACTCCCACATGGCTGACTGTGGTTCAAATCCCAAACCTGGCCGCTTTCTCTTTCTCTCTCTCTCTCACTTTGTCCCTCTCTGGTTAAATTTAAATAAATAAATAAACAAATAAATCGTTAAATAAAATAATTCTTTTAAAAAAAGAACTTGGTTGCATAATTCCTCTTGATCCACTTAATTAGTGATAAAGTGTGTGGGATACAGAAACTTTTTGAACTTGGAGTCATGAAGACTGAGGTATTCATTCCAATACTAGAATATAAATGTATTTGTATGAATTGATGAATATATAATGCTGGTAATTATATAAGATGACCCTAGAAAAGTTTTATTTACATTTTTCAACAAAAGAAAAGAATTTCAAAGAAACACTGAGACAAGAACATGGTCATTGGCATGACCATGCCCCATTTATTGAGAACTTTAGTATTTGTTAGACACTGAAACACTATGGTAGAAATTCTCATATGTTCCATATCACAGGAATTTTCTTCATGCTGGCCATAACAGCATGATGTACAATATGTTAGAAGGCACTGAGTCAACCAAGAGCTCTAAATGTTTTAAATGCCTATATTAACACAGTTTTTTAAAAATTTCTACTGACTATTCATTTCTTTTCAACACATACAATGTATTTCTGAACTGTGAAGAGAGTAAACAAGCTGACTATTTCATCCTTTCTCTGCAGAGAATCATCATGATGAAATGGTAAAATTCTGAGCAACTGGATACTACAAAAGTAAGGTCAAAAAATCCTTTAGCTATCTCCCTGGGCCTTTGTTCATCACCATTCAAAAAATCATTTTCAGAACATTGGGTTTTCCTCCATAATTTAACAATTTTACTGTATATATACAAAAGGTAATCATTTGGTTCTGGTTTAAGTTACTCTGTCAAAAATACGTTAATCATTGGGCCAGCTCAGTAGTCCAGCAGTTAAACACTGTGCATGGGGAGCTGGACACCATACGGCCGACTGCAGTTGGCCTCCTGACCCAGCAGCTTGAACAAAACATGCAGGGCACATGGGCATGCATACCCCAAATACTGACAAGCAGAAATGGAGGAAAAATGATTGTGGCATGACCACGCCCCACTGGGAGTTGCTTTTTCTTTTCCCCAACTTTTCTGAAAATTAATATGTGTGTGTGTGTGTGTGTGTGTGTGTGTGTGTGTTTACTCAAACCAGTCAGTATCCATCCCATTCAAAATTCCCTCCTGAGAAACATTTTTTAAGCCTTTCAGTAAAAGACGGGAGAAACATATTCTAAGAAACTAACTCAGTAAGCGAATCTGACACTGTAAAAGAAAAAGTATATAGATTACATGTTATGGACTTGCATAATTTTTTCATTCAATGGCTCAGGAGGGAAATTTTGCTTTCAGCAAACATACACACACACACACACACACACACACACACACGTTACCACTATAACCGTTAGGAAGCTAGCAGAGATTCTACATTGCTAATCAATTTGAAATAGATTTCACTGAAAAGATATCATGCTAAAAACTTGAGTAATTAATGAAGCTTGTAAACATAAGCAAATATTGCATAAAAATAGCAATGTATTAGAAACTTGAAATCCAAAAATAATAACTCTTAATTGATCTTCACTGAAAATTACTCAGGCAAACTTCAATGTTCAAGAATATATGTTCACAAAACAAGATGTCTTTTCTGGGGGCCGACAAGTGGAGTGGAAGTTGGAGATACTGGACTACCACATTGCTGACTACAGTTCGAGTACCAGACCTGGTGACTTGCTTTCTCACTTTTCCTCTCTTGCTCTGTCCCTCTCTGGTCATATTTAAATAAATAAATAAAGTTAAATAATTCTTAAAAAGAGTTTTCATATAGTTTCATTATATTTGCCTTTTTTTTAGAGAGAGATTTTTTGCTATAGGGCACGTAAGCTCTCCAGAGCCACAGAGATAGAAAGACAGAAAGCAAGAAATCACCCCTGGCCACACCACAATCCCTTCTCCTTTCGGGATTTTGGGCATGCACACACATGCGCCAGGTGTGAGTTTTAAGCCTCCAGGTCCAAGATTCAAACCACGATCAACTCTGGGAGTCCAGCGACATTAACCAGTACACCATCTGTTGGTCGCAGTCTTTAGTCAAAATAGAGATATCAGATTAAGAACAAGATAAGTATCCTGCCATTTACTACAGCATTGAGAGGAAAAATAAGGTGATCCTCTTTCCCTTTTTATGTAGCCTCTATACTGACAATATTATTATCAGCCTACCACCTATAATCACAAAAATAATAATAACAACAGTAACACCAGACTATATCAAAAAATAACCTCCAGTTACAATGACAGTCACATAATACCCATCTTCCTCCAAGCCTGCCCAGGAACAATCTCAAAGGCTTGTAAGCTCTGTTAACAACCTACATGAATTGTTTCTGAAAATATCATTACCTGACCCCTGCACTTTTATCACCTTACTAATAGTCCTTTCTGTAACTCACACAGACATAAAGTCTCTCCTTCCAGCTCATTTGTGAAGTGAAAGGTTCCTTTCCAGGAAAACAAACACCTGAGCTCCAGGGACCATAACAGAAAACAAGAGTAAAATTCCACTACACTTAGCACAGATAGTTCTCTTTTCTGCTATGTTCTTTCAGGAAGAAATACACTGTGAAAATACACACGTTCTCCTATATAATCATATAAGTAGTTTCACTTGTTTTCTGAAGTGGAGATAGGCAAATACCACTTGGGTACACTTTCAATGGCAATGATTAGGTTTCCTGCTTTCTTTCCTTCATTTGCAACAGAATCATTTTTCAATCATCCCTACGAATTTTTATACACAGTAGATAAAATGCCAGTTTCACTGTTTCTGCTCTAAACAAATTCCTATAGCTTCTTCAATGCTTTCCAACATCAATATTAAGATGTTCATCTAGTTTCTTGGTGCTGAAAAGGAGTCCTAGCTTCACAACATAAAAGGCTATAGTACAGAATACATATTAAGAAGCTTTAGAGAATACCTACCAGACGTCTGAGTTCAGAAAAGACATAACCCTTTAGATACTAGAATTTCTAATTTTTAATGTAACTCTTACCGTGGCAAAGCTCCAACAGTATTTCTCAATGAAGGTGCTATGGGCATTTTAAGCAGAATTAACACTACGGTTAACATCCTTGGCTCCTAGACATTGAAGGCCAGTACCACTGACCAGTCATTGTGACAACACAAAGCCCCCACACACATTTCCACATGGGCCCCTAGTGGAACAGGGCTGCCCTTCCAACCTTAATATGCATTTCCCTGCCATCAAAGTCACTCTAAGCTCCAAAGAAACTTCTCTTAATAACTCAGTTTTCCTGAAGACTGCCAAAGAGATGAAAAGATGACATGAGATACAGGATTAATCCCTAAAGGAGCTCTTAAAGAAGCTGCTTGAAACAGTCCAAAGATCATTTTGCTTTTAGATCACTTATTTCTCCTCTCATAAAGGTATTACTGCTAAGCCTCTGCTGTCCTATACAGTAGGAGCTCACTACAGATGGCTATTTAAAATTTATATTAATTAAAATTAAAAATTCAGTTATGCAGTCACACCAACCACATGAGCTCAACAGACACCATATTATAGAACATTTCCATTATGTAGGAAGTTCTATTGGACAGCACTAGTCTAAAACTTCTGTTTTGAAGAATTTTAATTTATTTATTTTACATTCATTCACTGTACATCATCACAGCATACAAAAAGAGATTTCTCATCCAGAATACACTGTATATTGGCTTAATCAATAATACTACTATACATGTTATCATCAATGAGTAATTCTTCCTTCCTTTTTTTTTTTTTTTTTTTTTTTTGGAGAGGTTTTTGCTATAGGGCACGTGCATTCACCAGAAAGACAGAGAGAGACAGCAGAAAGAAAGCAAGAAATCACCTCCCAGAGGGGATGGACACCCCTCAATCCTTTCTCCCTCATTCTCCTCTCGGGATCTTGGGCACACACATACACACGCCCAGCATGAGTTTAAGCCACCAGGTCCGGGACTCAAACTGCAGTCGACTACGTGGGAGTCCAGCGACATAGCCATTACGCCAACTGCTGGTCCCCTTTTCTTGTTTCTTATACCTTTTGCATTTTTTCCCCTTGATTCCCTACTTCTCACCCTCTGCCATTTCCCACCCTCCTCCCACACTCTCTGCTATCTACAGTTGCTTAAGCATATGACCTGCCACATCAGTGCCATTTTGAGGCACAAACTTAGAATTCAGTTCATTTTCAAACTCTCTTTAACACTGGCTCTCAAACAAAATTCCAGGAAAATGCATCATTAAAACAGAAGCTTCAGTATTAGAATAACTTGTTTAGTATCTACAGAATGGATCATCCTCTCTACAGAAAAGATAGTATCTCCTAACCAAGTTATTCTACAGGCAATGTCAATCAGTGAAGTAATACTAGGCACATACCGAACCTTCCTCTCTTGTCTCGATATCTACTAAGGGCCAAACTTTGTTTTATAAATAAAAGGAAAATATCCCATGATTGATACACCCTTCACAAGGTTTTGTGTAGCCTTGTGGGGCCACAGAGGTATAGGAGTCTATTTGTTCCTTCCCAACTCAGAGCTGTTCCATCTCATGTTTTATATGTCACTGAGTACTTTTTCTCAAGGGCTTGTTGTTCACACACCTTGGAATCCTGCCCAAGATGGGGCCCAGGAAGTCAGACCCCAAGTTTCTATAAAATGTTTAGTATATAAATTCTTGAGAAGGCGTTTGATAAGGCTGTAAAAGTATTTTTGCTACCTCTTTAGTAACTGAAGATGAGGGCAGTAATTCTGTTGTGAATTCCTTGTAACCCATTATTCTCCTATTTGACGTACCTGAGTTTATTAATAAGCCTACTATTTTAAAAAAGATACTCCAGTCTCAAGTACTTTGGAAGGCAGTGCAGCACAAGCATGCCTGAGTGGCACTGCGATTCACTACGCACTGATCACCTCTGAGATCACAGACAGACTGCAATGGCAAACCACAGTCGCTGTCTGTAAAATGCAAGAAAGATGATCATGCAAATTGCCTAGCGCATCAATAGGGCATAAAGTATTTTGTGAATGTTACTTTGGTCTTTGCTGTTCTTCTGCCTGGAACACCTTCCCCCTGATAGTGCACACAGCAGCTCCACATATTTTAGGTCTCGATTTAAATCACTTTCTTAGAGAGGTCTTCCCTACCCATTCAGGTTCAGTATATATCTCTGTTTAGTTCTTTCCTGCTATTTCTGATGATCTATAAAGACTATAAATATTAGCTTAGCTTTACCAGTTCACGATCAGTTTTTCTCACCGGAAGGAAAGTTCCATGAGAACAGTATATCCCAAGAGAACAGCACAGTAACTAGCACATAGTAGATGCTCAGTTTAAACTTGACAGATGAATTAATGAATTTCTGTATTAAACAAAGTTGACTTCCCTTCCTACGAGACCGCTCATACTTTTCCAAGCATATTTACCTCGTGCCTCTTCTAGAGGGCCATAGGGGATGTGGTATTTCTCCACCTTAATGGTGATAGAAATCTTTTCTTATGGAAAAACCTTCATAGCTTCAGAACTAATGTGCTATGGTAAAAAAAATTCAGCTATAGATGCCCATTTAGTTGTACACTGTTAAATATAAATAATACCCAAATGTCATCTAGGGATTTTATCCACCTATCTTGGCAAAAGGGGGTCAGTTACTCATTTGCACCATAAAAAAAAAAAAAATAAAAAATAAAAAAAACACTGAAATACCTTCTGATCTCTACAGACTTAAAAAGAATAATGAGAGACCAGCAGTTAGCGTAATGGCTATGTCACTGGACTCCCACGTAGTCGACCGCGGTTCGCGTCCTGGACCCGGTGGCTTAATACTCACGCCGGGCGCGTGTGCGTGTGTGCCCAAGATCCCGAGAGGAGAATGGAGGAGAAGGGATTGCGGCGTGACCATCCCCCCGGGGGGTGATTTCTCGCTTTCTGTCTCTATGTCTCTCTCTGTCTGTCTGGTGAGCACACGCGCCCTACAGCGAAAATCTCTCAAAAAAAAAAAATAATAATGAACCTTTTTTAAAAATGATTACTAATGGACTAGAAGAGAGAACACAATAAAAAATCTATATCCTGCCTGGTTAAAAACTATATCTACATAACCGGGACCAGCAGTTGGCGTAATGGCTATGTTGCTGGACTCCCATATAGCCGACCACAGTTCAAATCTCAAACCCGGTGGCTTAAACTCACTCCGGGCGCACGTGCATGGGTGCCCAGGATCCAAGAGGAGAATAGAAGAGAAGGGATTGTGATGTGGCCATTCCCTCTGGGGGGGGGGGGGGGTGATTTCTCGCTTTTTGTCTCCATCTCTCTGTGTATTTCTGGCAAGTATACTCACCCTATAGGAAAAAAAAATAAAAACCTTTATCTACATAACCAAGCCTGATATGATGAACTAACACTAACAAGTTCATATTATCTACCCCCGGCTCAACTCTACAAAAGTTGACAGGCTATTTAGTTCAATTTCTTAGATAGTATTTCTCAAAATAGATTACTGCATGTTTAGACACATGTGTCAAACATAAAGAACTGGGAAGGTGCAGAGTTATTATTAGAAATCAAAAAGTGGAAGAAATATCAGTTTATTATGGAGGTAAAAAGGGACAGGAATCCCAGTCTAATCTCATATCATCACTAAAAAATCCAAGAGGCCATATATCGAAAAAGAAAAATTACACACTAGCCCACCAGTGTGTTTTATTAAGCCCAAATAATATTTCAATTTTTAAAATTAGTTGCTGGTGTTTGTAAATTGGAGAACTTAACACAAAAATGACATTCCTAATTTTCCTTGAAAAGTTAGAAGATACGGTCTACAGATGACCTACATTCCCCAATAGCAAAAACTGACCAGAATAAATAACTCATTGCTTTAATTTACCTCTCTGACCCCTACTATAGGTATCTGAGTTTGCAATTCCTGGATAGACTCAAAATTGAGATCCATGTCATGAGCTGAACACCAGGAATCAGAAAGAAGCAAGCACAACTAATAAAAATGAGAGTATTACAGGGGGGACCAGCAGGTGGCATGGTGATTAAGATGCTGGACACTTGGGACCAGCAGTTAGCGTAATGGCTATGTTGCTGGACTCCCACGTAGTCGACCGCGGTTCAAGTCCCGGACCCGGTGGCTTAAACTCACGCCGGGCGCGTGTGCGTGCGTGCCCAAGATCCCGAGAGGAGAATGGAGAAGGGATTGCGGCGTGGCCATCCCCCCTGGGGGGTGATTTCCTGCTTTCTATCTCTCTGTCTCTCTCTGTCTGTCTGGCGAGCGCACGCGCCCTATAGCAAAAAAACCTCTCCAAAAAAAAAAGAAAAAAAAAAAAAAAAAAAAAAGATGCTGGACACTCCCACATGGCCAACCACGGTTTGAGTCCTGGACCTGGTGGCTTTCTCTCTCTCTCTCTCTCTCTCTCCCCCTCCTTCCCCCTCCCTTTCCTTCTCCCTCTCCCTCTCTCACCAAATTAAAAAATAAACAAATAATAAATAAAATTCAATACATACTTCTTTAAAAAATAATAATAATAACACTAGGTATTACAGTATACAATGCCACCCATCCTGTTCTGTGAACCAGCTCACTGCTTACTCAGGGCAGCTTTCTATAGGCTCACAATCAACCACCTGCCCATGCCAGCTAAGGCTTGCCTATCACCTTCCTGTGCATTACCGTCATGTCACCAGCAAGTGTTTATTCCCCTTACTTGGCATTTCACACTTGTGATGAATGTAATAATAATAATGCCTTTCATTTGTGGCAACATGTTTTAAAAGCTTTTTGTGAAACCTAGATACGTATATGTGTACACAATCAGAAAACTTACCTCAGGGTGCGAAAGCTAGCATTATTATTCCTAACTTGTCAAAGGATGAGGACACAAGTCAATACATAGTCACTCACACAGGTAAGGGCAGAACCATGACAAATACCCAGATTTTCTAAACCAGTGGATTTTTCTCTCTTCCAATTATCCCCTAGGTTTTGTTACGTGTATTAGTTAGGGTCCTGGCAGAAAGCTGAAATCATACACAGATTTGAATACTTTGAGAATCTAATAAAGGAATTACTTCTCCATGTGTGCAAAGGGCATAGGCTTTAGTGGAAGAGCATAGGCAGACTCACTCTTCCAAGACCTCCAATCTTCTACCAGGCTTTTCTGCATATTAGCTAAGTCCAACCAGAAGACAGAGCCAAGACATCTGACTGAAAAAGTCTGTATTAATCACCTCCCAGGGCAAAAAGAAAGGGCAAAAAGGTTGAAAAGTGAATCTTACAAAGTAAACAGAAGCTGAGTGATACATCATGCAATTACAAATTTTCTCAGCATCTATTTCCCAACAGAGTAACCACTGCTAGCAGCATTTCAGGATCCACAATTACATATTTACTTCTCTTTTTGATTATGGCCACTAAGACAGATCTCCTCAATGTCACGGTATTCCCTCTAAGACCTTAACGAATTCATTTTTTTAAGAGAATTTTACTATAGGGTGTGTGCACTGCTGGACAAATAGAGAGACATAAAGCGAGAACTCACCCCCCTGCAGGGGATGGCCAAGCTGTAATCCTTTGTCCATGCTCCTCTCGGGATTTGGGGCACATACGCACACATACCCAGTGTGAGTTTTAACCCACCTGGTCTGAGACTCTAACCACGGTCAACTACATGGGAATCCAGCAACGTAACCATTATGTCATCTGCTAATCTCAGTGAATTCATTGTTATTAGCCTTGAGTATAGAGATATCACCAAAGGTTTTCTTTTAATCAACATTGTGTCCCGTGGTTTCTCCTTTTTCTGGAGGGAAATACACCCTTTCAGATACATGTAGTAGATTCTATTCCAAAAATCACGTAATTGTTCCTCAAAGAGTTAAAGTTGCTTCCTTAGTTAATGATTTGTTGTTTATTATGCATTAAAATCACTGGTAAACTAGACATTACATTTAAGTTTCCTTCATACCTTTGGAAAGATGTCTTAAATCTCAGAAACATAAATATATTTTATTTACCAATCAACCCCAAAACACCCTCCAATCTAATATTTACTTCAGGAGAAAATTTAGAATTTTGAAAACTTTGTAGTAAGTAAAATAAGTCGGTAAGAAAATAACAAATATTGGGGAGCTGGGAGGTGGCACCGTGGTAACACTGTTAAGACTGACTCACATTGGAAGATTCTGGGTTTGCATCCAGAGACCCCTCTGAACATGCTGGGTACTTGCATGCCCATGATCTGGGGCTAATAGGGGTGGACTGCAGTGTGAGAATCTATTGGGGGCGACTGTCCCTCTGTCTCTCTCTTTCTCAGTCTTTATTTAAAACTCAATAAACTTTTAAGAAAGATAAATATCTGGCACTAGTTCCTAGTATAGTCAAATTCACGGCGACAAAAAGAACAATGGTTGGCAAGGGGGAGTGAGAAGTTAGGGATTAATATTAAGTTTCTGTTGCAGAACATGAAGAAGTCCAAGAGATAGATTATGGCAATGGTTGCACAATAATGTGAATATACTTAATGCCACCGAACTATACATTTAAAATGGCTATATATATGTGTGTGTGTGTGTGTGTGTGTGTGTGTGTGTATGTATATATATATATAGCCAGAATTTGAAAATTTAGAAATTAGACATCTACCTCCCAATATTTACCTTAAACTAAGACAAAACATCCATTTAGTATCTTTGCTACTGGCCCCCCCCTTTTTTTCAGAGTGTGCATGAGCTTCCCAGAGAGAGACAGAGACAGAGTGAGAGAGAAAGTGAGAAAGCAACCCCTGTAGGCCACACCACATCATGGGTTGGCCCACACTTGCACTTTTTTTAATCTGAAAATATCTTTTACAATACAAAGAGTACCACTGATTCCCTAGACAAATTTCTGTCTTCAAAGTATTTCAAACCCCTCAAGGTATTAGAAACCTTGAAGTTTCTACATAATCAGGTTCAATTTCATGCCTCAAAAATTAACTCAATTTCCCCTATACCTAGCATCCATTCCGAGAATAAAAGCTCCTATGATCCCTTGGAAACAATCTTTAGATCATTATGTTCCTGGTCCATGCCAAATACTGACATTTCAAAGATGATTAAGTTGAAATGTTCTGTTAAATGTTCTGTTCTGTTATCCAAAAGTTCAGTTAGTGGGAGATACAAACTTGGATGGATATCATCTGTGCTTCCCCAAATTCAAGCAGGTATATTGCTTCAAAGAAGGCAAGCATCTGAGTGGAAAAAGTCATAGTCTAAGAGCTTATTTGTAACAGCTCTTACTGGAAACCACCCAAATGCACACCAACAGTAGAATGGATAAACTCTGGTCATAAAATGGAGCACTATCCAACATTAAGGATGAGCAAACAATTGATACAAGATAGTAAGTGAAATTTACACAAATAATATTCACAGAGAAAAGCCAGACAAAGTAAATGAATACTATATTTATTCCACTTATATCAAAATCAAAATAGGTAAAAACATAATGCCAGAAGCTAGTAACCTTTGAGCGGTAGCTTAGGTCAGTGTTACTGATGGGAAGAGGCATGAAGAAGGCCTCCAGAGAGCTGGCAATGTTCAGTTTCTTGATCTGGGACACGGTGACATGGTTTGTCATTTTGTGAAAATCCATCTATTTCTAGTCTTTCCTCCGTAAATGTTACATTCAATTTCGAAATCTACTTTAAAGATTTTCTGCTCTTATTTAAGGGGGAGGGAGATAGGTGTAAAATACATAGTATATCAGATGATGATAAGAACAATAAAAAGAAACTAAAGCAGGAAAGGGAATATAAAGAGTCCTAGGGCATATAGATGGTATAGAAGGGAGATTTGTCATTTTTAAAGGTCAAGAAAGACTGAAGTGAGAAGGTGACCTTGGATTAGAAACCTGCTAAGGTTTTGGGTGTGGTCCATGTGGTTTTGCAGGGGGCAGCAGAGAACACACCATTCAGCTTGTGCTTGTATACTGCTATTGAAAACGATAACAGTTTATATCTTGGGTTATATAACACCTGTTATCAAAATTAATTCATCTTTTTTTCTTTGTTACTGTGTCTTCTAGAAAATGTAAAGTTTAATATAAGGCTCATGTGTGGCTTGTATATCACACCTCTGTTGGCTAGCATCATACCACATTACACAACCACTGAGGACAAGGTGTTACCAAAGCTATTTTCGGGTCCCCTAGGGAGCCCACAGCTCAGTAAACCAGTAGGTATTTGCTGGATAAATAAATAATGTATGTTTTCACAGTACTGGTCTCCAAGGGCATCGTTTTTAAAATGTGTTGTTTAGGAAATGCATTCTGAGGCATTTTGTTGATTATTTAAAGTAGTTTTGTCTTTTGGGTGATTATTTTAGTATCCTTTTTATAGATCACAATTTATTCCTCTGATACTTCACTGAAATACAACCACCATTTTAAACACTAACCTCCAGGATTTCAATAGTTACTATAGAGACATTTCAAAATTCAAGAAAATAAGAAATCTACTGCTTTATCTTTTAAAGAGTGCCCTCTAGTGCTGATAAAAATTATTAGAATAAATACATAAATCCAATAAGATCAATTAACTTTATAATAAAATCGAAAAGAAATTGAGACAGCCCCATGGCCTAGTGGTTAGAAGCGTCAGATCCCGGCTGACCATAGTTCAAATCCCAGCCCTAACAGCTTGAAAAACAAACCAAGCACATGTGTGGCATGCCTCAAATCATGACAGGATGGAAAAATGGAGGAATTACGGTGTGACCACACTCCATTGGGGAGTGCTTTCTCGCTCTCCCCACTCTGTCTCGCTCCCTCTCTTTCTCTCTCTCATGAGCTCATATGTCCTCTAGCAATAAAAATAAGAAGAAATTTTAATTATGAAATATAAAGACTCAGTAAAACAGTAAAAACCAAATGCTGCATATAGCTAAAATATTAGCCTCAAGTGAACTAGTTTAAATGAAAGGAACTTGGGACCAGCAGGTGGCATAGAGGTTGAGGTGGCTGGATCCAACATGGCCACCTGAACAATTTGAGTACCAAACCAGGCAGCTTGAGAAACACGCTGGGCCCGGTGTGTGCATGCTGAAAATCCTGAGAAAAGGTGAAGAAGGCGGGACCACCCTCGTGGGTGATCTCTCACTTTTCCTTCCTGCTCCCTCTCTCTGCATGTGGCCTATAACAAAGCTAATAAAGGAAAAAGAAAGAAAAGAACTTGAAGAGAAAATATCCTTTGGTGTCATTTTTTTAATGTCAATAAATATTTCATTTTATAAAACTGGGTAAGTCTATACCAAATTTTATTAGTTTTACTCCACAGAGACCCAAAAAGACATTATGACCACCAGATTAATGAAAGAAACTAATGTATCTGGGATATAGACAAATTCAGGAAAATATCTGGGAGGATGTCTATAGAATTCAAAAACATTTCAATTGCTTTGAATTTTACAAATCAGAACAAGGGTTAAATAATTCATAGCAATAGGAGAAGCTTTTTAGAAAGTAAGAAGAGGTGTAATTATGGTAGGTGATTCTTGGTACCAGAGAGAACCAGACTCCAGAAGTATCTAAGAGAAGCCTTGGTGACAGGCTTCCTGTGAGGTCCGTGTATGGACAAGTAGTAAGGTCATTAATGGCTCTGCAGAACTGGGAGCTGACTGCACCTTACAGGAAATCAATATGGATGAAGTTCAAGGGTGGTGCATAGAGTTCAAAACAGAGATCAGTTTTCAGAGACAAGAAAATGGGGCTAAGCATAGAACATCAAAGGAGAAGCACTTGTCTTGAACAGCCAGACCAGAGATCAACATGGCAAGTCCAAAGGCCCAAGGAGGGTGCACGTAAGGACGGCCGTTCCCAGTCAGCCCACTCCTGCCAATGCCTCCTGCCTTAGCCACATCCAGCTTCAGGACTCCTTCAGGACTCCTCCAGAACCCAGCTAGATGCCTAAGGATAAAAAATGCCAAACTCATGTAGAGGGTACTATACATCATGCTAGCACTTACTTATAGCTTGGAGCTCTTCTTTGGAGTTACTGAGAATGGTGATGAAGGGAGAGTTTATAGAAGCTCCTGGGCAGTGGCTAATGGCCTGCTGAAAAACAGAGACCTAAAAGGAGACATACTGAAGGATTGGTGGTTAGGAGGTGGGAGAACGGAATGTGGATGGGCAGACTATTGAAAGGCTCAGAAGGAGAACACACACGTAAATTCTCACCAGAAGGCCTGACTACACAAGTTCTGAGTCAGCCTTCTTAGTCTCTTTTGCTAGTTCTTCTTCCCCACCTCCTTGGGATAGGAAGTCCAGAATACAATTTAAGGCCTCTTCTCTATATTCACTTCTTTAGTAATCACATCTAATTCCATGACTTAAAATACTACCTATAAATGTGTCCAAAATCTCTTTCTCTTTATCTCCAGATTCATACACAACTACCTACCAGGATCTCTTTCTGAATGCCTGAATATCTCCAACTTAATACATCCCAAACTAGTATTCCCCCAAAACCTGCTCCTCCTTTCACTCCCACTAGCATTCCCACTTCATGTGTCTCCACTGGGGTTGGGAACTGGATGTTCTCTCCAAAGAATCTGATACTTAGCAGTGATTTTCAAATAATAATAGAAGGGGGAGGGGGGAAGTAGCTGGAATTCATTCATTCATTCTGCCAGTGGTATCCTGAGAAAACTAGCCATTCATTCCTGCCATGGATCCCCAGAGATACTCTAGATTTTGTCCTTTTTATAATCTATTCTTCAGCTTTTCATTAGATTCTCATTTTTTTTCATTTTTCCTTAAATTAGCCAGAGTCAGTTTCTGCTGTTTGCCAGTCAATGCCCTGACCTTGCACAAGCTCTCGACTCGAAGACTCCACTTCATTAATTTTCAATGTGCCACTGACCCTGCCTCCATTCTTCCTTCCACTTACAGTGAGGGTGAAAAGGCAGAGTCATCCCACTTTCAACTCTAACAGACTCTAATCACATACCCAAAACTGTTCTGGCTACTATTCGAGAAATTCTAAAAATTGAAATTATTTTTCACCAAAATTTTTGTTTTCAAAGTGGTCATGTCAGCTCTTCCTAGAAAACACAATAAATAAGAAATCTCTAATAGGATTCCCCCTGCAACTCATGTAAAGTAGTCCTATACCACAGATTCTGATAATCCTTTCCTATGATCCCACACAATCTCTGACCTTAAACACAATTAATCGGGCCTAATTTCTTTGTTTGGGGTAGGGGGAGACTTTTGCTATAGGGCATATGCACTCACTGGAGAGACAAAAATCAAGAAATCATCCCCGGGGGGAAGGCCATGCCTCAGTCCCTTATTCTCCATTCTCTGCTCAGGATTTTGAGCACACACACACACACACACACACACACACGTGCCCAACGTGAGTTTCTAATCAAACTGTGGTCTACCATGTGACAATCCAGTGCCTTAACCATGACACCACCTGCTGGCCCCCAAGTAGGCCTAATTTCATGAAAGAAAGGAACTGTGTCCTCTCTACATCCCCATGTGCAGTGTGCTTGATAAATGTTTGTTAAATAACATAAACTACGCTTCACATTTTTTTGTATCATTACCACACTTCAAATGGTGTTTTGGGTTTCTTTATTTTTGGAAAGAATTTTGCTATGGGGTGCATGTGCTCACCAGAAAGACAGGAAGAGACAGAGAGACAGAAAGCTGGAAATCACTCCTGGGGAGATGGCCACGCCACAATCCCTTCTCCTCCATTCTCCTCTTGGGATCTTGGGCACACACGCACACGCACCTGGTGTGGGTTTAAGCCACCAGGTCCAGGACTCAAACCATAGTCGACTACATGGGAGTCCAGTGACATAGCCATTATGCCATTCGCTGGCACCCCAAAATGATGTTAATTACTGGGTCAGGATAGTGGCACAGAGGTAAAACATAATCCTCTATGAGGCAGACCCACATAGGAAAGTTACCAGGTCACATCCAGAGATCTCTCTGAGTATGCTGGGTACACATATGTCCATAATCTGGACTGGCTGAAGCTGAGGGTGGATCATAGGGTCAAGACCCTGTTGAGAATGCTGTATCTCTGTCTCTCTGTCTGTCTCTCTCTCATAGAATAAAGGAATGAACTTCAAAAATGATGTTGGGGGAGGTCAGCAGGTGGCATGGTGATTAAGGGTGCTGGACTCCCACAAGGCCAATCCATGGTTTGAGTTCAGAACCGGGTGGCTGGCGATCTGCTTTCTCACTTTCTCTCTCTCTCTCTCTCTCTCTCTCTCTCTCTCTCTCTCTCTCTCTCTCTCATTCTGTCCCTCTCTGGTCAAATTTTAAAATAATAATAACAAGTAAGTAAATAAATACAGTTAAGTAATCCTTTTTTAAAAAAATGATGTTGAGGGATCAGCAGATGGCATAATAGTTACGTCACTGGATTCCCACGTAATCGACCACAGTTCAAGTCCTAGACCCGGTGGCTTAAAACTCATTCTGGGTACCCATCTGTGCATGCCCAAAATTCTGAGAGGAGAATGGAGGAGTTGTGATTGCGGCATGGCCATCCTCCCAGGAAGTGATTTTTCACTTTCTGTCTCTTTGTCTCTCCAGCAAAAAAAAATCTCTCTTAAAAAAAATTATGTTGATTATCTACTACAAGTATATTTGAGTGTGAACTATCTGCTAAGTTTCTCTAATCATACTGAAAAATCAAAAGGAAGATACAGAGGCCAATTTCATGCACATCTCCAAAATATAAATACTATATTTAATTCTTCCCATCTCATTCCTTTTGTAGTAAGTATTTTATGTTTAAGCTTAGGGGTTGGGAATTATATGGGTCAACAGAATGATCAAAAAGACCTTGAAAATTCTAATCTACTTTTTGCCCTTACCCTGCAGTTTAGCCTTAAAATGTCTCATCAACAGGGTGAGCAAGAGTGTCAATATCACTATTCAATTCTTATAGATGAACAAGACGTGTGTTTGTCCAAAATACCATAATTTATTATTATAAGAGAGTCTCACAAATACGTGAACAAGCACCATCTAGTGGCATTTAAAAAGTACTCTAAATAAATAGTTACCATTGACAGTAGATCTAAATTATCTACCAAAATACAAATCATGGACAGTTCTTGTTCAGGAACCAATTTTATTAACAAATGTAATAATCATGAAGCTAATAAATCAAGAGTAAGGCCTGTATTAAAGCCTGAGACTGAATGGTGATTAGGACAGTCTAGCTTCAGCTATTTTAACATGCTTGCATGAACCTCTTCAACTCAAAGCAGAGGGAAGCGAACGATGCCTACAACCAGCTTTCACTCTGCCACATGTGTCAAACACACTGGCATACACTCCATGTCATTTAATCATCACAGCAACCTAGTGAGGGAGTCATTAAAATCTCCATTGTACAAACGAAGACACTGACTCTGAGATATTAAATAATGTATCTAACGTCATATAGACATTACGTGGTAGAGTCACCACCCCATCTGCCCCACACCTACTACTGGGTCCTTGAGAAAAAATAAAGTAATACAATCGGTGACATATGTATGATCTCACTGAGCATTTAGTTTAGGCCACGTGAAATAGACACTAACATGAACAAGTCAGATGTGCTGCTTGATAACAGATAATCCCTCAGACTTTGGGATTACCCAGACTGGTGGTTGAAGGGAAAGAGTGTCTACCTTAATCCTGAGCATGGTGAAGAGCAGAAGAAAGATCACGGACTTGGGCAGCAAGCCAAAGCATAAACCAGGGCTAGCCAACTATTAACTGAAGATCTCCCCTGTGGCAGCACACAGTGCCAGGGCAGGGACACAAGGGCGACTGGCAGACACATCCTGCTCTCACGGATCCTGCAATCCTGCCTTGAGTAACTTTCTGTCTGTGGAGAAGCTGACAAGTGAGTCAAATGCTGTAAGAGGATACTTACCTATAACCTATTAGGGACAAACTGGAGAAGATTCCTATAAACTGGGGGGGGGGGGGGGGTTTATTTAAAAACAATCCCCTTCACAGGGGAGGCCGTTATCAATTATTCATCCCATCTTTCAACAGTTTCGCCTTCCTCTGAAACACACACATTCACATGCACACAAAGCTGAGACAAATATGTGCCAGCTGGAACTTGCGTGCGAACTGCTGCTTTCCTGCAAACATGCTGTTTGCAATGAAATACAATTCTGCAAGTCCTTATATCATCACAGAATTAGATCAATTCCTTCTTAAGAACTGACCAATGCCACAGATAGATGATGGCATAGCTTAATGGAAGAGGAAAAGTTCTCAGAACCAAAAGGAAATAGCTATTGAAATTCTGAGTCTGCAGTAACTAATTAATAGATCATTTGGATTATTTCAATTAAAAAAGAAAAAGAGTAAGGAAATGGGGGTTGAATTAATCATAATCTTCTTCTTTCTTTAATCTTCTCCATTCTAAATAATTCAGTTCAAAGTTAAAGGTGGGTCCAAGGAAGGTAGGCATCTTTGCTGGGGTGGGGACACGGGGGGGTGTAGCAATGGCACTGAGATCCAAAGCAGGGTGAGAGGAGCATCTATGCATTGGAACAATCCTGCTTGAGGTGTCCACACCCAAGCAGGAGGAGGAGAGTAGAAGAACAGAAGACACATCACACAGGGTGTCAGAGTCCAGGGGTGAAAAGGTAAGCAGGAAGGATGCAGAGGACAGTGGGTGTTGGAGCCCAAACAGGAGCCCTCAGAGGAGGGCTCTCAGACCTGTCCTGTCAGAGCAAGAGTGAGATGAGAAGGGATGGTAAGAGGTACTGGTTACAAACAGAGGGATAGAGTCAATATATGTAATTTTTTTTTTTTTGAGAGGTTTTTGCCATAGGGCGCATGCGCTTGCCAGACAGACAGAGAGAGACAGAGAGACAAAAAGCGAGAAATCACCCCCCGGGGGGATGGCCACGCCACAATCCATTCTCCTCCATTCTCCTCTGGGGATTTTGGGCACGCTCCACACGCGCCCGGCATGAGTTTCAAGCCACCGGATCTGGGACGCGAACCGCAGTCGACTACACGGGAGTCCAGCGACATAGCTATTACGCTAACTGATGGTCCCTAGAGTCAATGTATTAAGGATAGTGAAACCAGGGCTTCTCATTATCAGGAAGGAATAACTATGGAAAGGAAGACAAATTGAAGGAAGCCTAAATGGATTAAATTGGAATCTGACATAGCAATGTGGAACTCATGACTCAAGACAGATTAAGTACTAGATATACACAAGAATAATACACAGTATCTACACATGTGCATATATCTATATGCACATATATATTTATATTCCCTTGTTCTAGTTTCTGAAAATACTGGGAGTAGAAATATCCACACGCAGTAAGCACACCTGTGCCCAGATCTTGGCGTCTAAGTATTTTTCTCCGTTAAGAGGAAAAAGAGATCCTTACAGAGGTGTTGATTCCAAGGCTGGAGCAGAAAAAGTAGAAGTTGAGATTGAAACATTTTAGAAAGTAGTGAGGTCCTGAGAAAAGACAGGAACATGTCAAAGAATAAAGAAGCCGTCACAAAGGGGCTCCCACAGATAAAATCTGAGAAATCTGCAAATCAAAATAATACTGACAGTAAAAATTGGGCTACAGCCCACTGATTATGACAAGAAACCAACAGTCTACCCTGGCATAAAGAAATAAATACATGAAAAGGCTGAAGAAGTCACACAGTTCCAAGTGTCTCTTCAGAAATACCTAGCTACAAAAAGAAATAGATGGACTTTATTGTCAGAAAGTTTTGAAGGCACCACCTTAATCAGGTGACCTCAGTAAGAATCATCAGAGGCCAGATGGTGTAAAGCAGCAGTGGCTCAGCAAGGCCCAGGTGGGAGGAATTCTGGGTTCACACGCAGACGTTCTTGAGCACACCAGGCACACACGCGAGCTTGAGATCCAGGCTAGCTGAGGCTGCGAGTGGATCACGGCATGAGGAACTGCTGGGGGTGCCTATCTTTCTGTGGGTTTCTCAGAGATGAAATAATTAAACTTTTTCAGATCATCAGTTTTGGAACAAAAATCACATGCCACCTGATAGAATGCAATGAAAAAGAGAGAGAAAGAGAGAGAGATAGAGCATCATTTCTGTGATAGTCCAGGAAAAAAAATGCATACATAACCCAAACTTCATCATGAAGAACCACTAGATAAACCCAAATTGAAGGGTGTTCTACAAAACAACTGGCATATATTCATCAAAAGTATAAGGTTGGGAACCAGCAGTTAGCGTAATGGCTATGTCGCTGGACTCCCACGTAGTCGACCGCGGTTCGCGTCCCGGACCCGGTGGCTTAAAACTCACGCCGGGCGCGTGTGCGTGCGTGCCCAAGATCCCGAGAGGAGAATGGAGGAGAAGGGATTGCGGCGTGACCATCCCCCCTGGGGGGTGATTTCTCGCTTTCTATCTCTCTGTCTCTCTCTGTCTGTCTGGCGAGCGCACGCGCCCTATAGTGAAAAATCTCTCCAAAAAAAAGAAAAAAAAAAAAAAAAAAGTATAAGGTTACGAAAGTCAAGGAAAGACTGGGAATTTCTGCAGACTGAAAAAACTCTAGAAGAAACATGACAACTCAACATGAGGTGTGATTATAAATGGGATTCTTTTGCTGCAAACCACAGTATTTGAATCACTGGTAAAATATGAGTACGAGCTGAGGGACACTGTATCAATTCCTGGTTACTTCATCTAACTCATTTCTGTTTTTTAAAGAATTATTTTTATTTAACTTTATTTATTTATTCATTTGTTTATTTCAATTTGACCAGAGAGGGACAGAGAGAGAGAGAAAGAGAGTGAGAAAGTAAGACGCCAGGTCCGGGACTTGAACTGCAGTTGGTCATGTGGGAATCCAGTGCCTTTAACCCCCATGCCACCTGCGGAATGGAAAGATTCAAGAAAGATTCATGAGGTACTATGAAGTTGGAAAGATTAGCTAACTAACACATGTAGAGGAAAGAACAGATTTCTGGTTTTGATGGGTGTACTATGGTTATGTACAACATACTCATTTGTAGGAAATATACAAAAACGTATTCAGAGTGATAGGGTTCCATATCAGCAAAGTACTTTCAACTGCTTCAGGAAGGAAAAAAACAAACGAAAGACACTGAACTATCCTTTCAACTTTTCTATAGATTTGAGAGTATTATAAATAAAAAATTTAATTAAAAAAATCAGCCAGGACTGTGAGTGGGGCCTCCGTTTAGATGATCAATTGTCCCTGGTAAGCAGCCATAAACAGAAGAGCTCAGCTGGTAACATGCATGGGGAGAGGAGAGGCCCAGTGCCCTCGGTGGCCAGGGGCTTACGAAGTTGAGATGCACCATGTTGCAGGGGTAAATCTCTTGGAAGTAAAGGTCCTCAGGAACCACAGACAAGGACATTAAGGAGCCAGTGACATAGATTGACTATACAGGATGTACAGACTGTGGGGTATTTAGAACTGTCTGGACTCAGGTAAATAGATGTGTCTGATTTGCAGATGGGTCATGTAGCCTCCCTGATAACAAAAGTGAAGAATCCATACGATGATGAAGACTATGAGCACAGGGCTAGGCGATGGTGAAGTGGTTAAGGCAGCTGGATCCCATGTGGCCAACCATGCAGTTCAAGTCCTGGACTCATCAGCTTGAGAAACATGCCAGGCACATGTGTGTGTGCCCAAAATCCTGAACGAAGGGAGAAATGGAAAAGGGACCATCTCTCATAGTGAGTGCTCTCTTTTTCTCTCTCTCTTTCCAGCAAGCACATGTGCCCTCTGGCAAAACTAAAACTAAAAAAAATTTACTTTAAATTTTAAAAATCATAAAAGATATGAGCATGATGGGCCCAGCCACAGGTAGCACAAGCAGTATGGCAGTGCTGTCTCGGTCCACATGGAAGGTCCATGTTCAGTTTCCCAGACCAAAACAGACAGGGCATGGTCGTGCACTCCTGTAATCCTAGCTATCTAGGAGGACTACAGTATGGTGAGACCCTGTCAGAAATATCTATCTCCCTCTCTCTTCCTCTTTCTCCCATTAGGGAAAATAAAGTTTAAAAAAAAAAGGATATGAACATGATGGAAATGATGTCACATCATGTAAAGTATACTTTGAGAGGAGCATGAAATATGAAGGTCAGTGCTAAGATCGAGCCACAAAGTTCGCTGGAGCTACCAACGGAAAGCCCGGGCTATTAGGTTTAGATGTCTCTATTTTACTTGCTAGGCAACAGAAAGACATTAAAGGATTTGAAAGTAATATCCCAGTATGAAGGATAGCTTAGGAGAGATTAGAAGCAGGAAGATCAGTCCAGAGATTACTATAATAAGATTATAAGGGCTGAAATCAAGGCAGAACTAGAAATTGAAGAAAGATTCATGAGGTACTATGAATTTGAAAAGATTAGCTAACTAGCACATGTAGAGGAAAGAACAGATGATTAATGTGAGTCTTGAAAACAGTAAGATTCTTAAGAGAAAGTGGGCTGTCAGGAAAAAGTGAAGAAATGGAGCTAGAGATCTGTGCCTCATTCAAAAAACGCAGTAGGCAGTTGAAAATGCAAACCTGGACACTGGGAGGGGGCCAGCAGGTGGCTTGATGGTTAAGGCATTAGACTCCCACCTGCCCAACCGTGGTTTGAGTCCCAGATCTCGTGGCTTGAAAATCATACCAGGCATGTGTGCACGCCCAAAGAAGAGAAAAGAGGAAAAGGGATTGTGGCGTGACCATTTCCCCTAGAGGGTGATTTCTCACTTTACCTCTCTCCTTATCTCACTGTCCCTCTCCTCCCTGGTACACACATGCACCCTATAACAAAAACCTAAAAAAAAAAAAGCAAAAGATAAAAGATATACAGATCTGACTTTCATTGATAGGAAATTACTAGAGTAACACATAAGGAAAAAAAAAAAAAAAAAAAAGTCTGCTAAAAAAAAGAACCTGGGAAAAAAATACCTCTTCTTGGGAAAGAGTGCCAATAAAACAAAAACCAGTTAAAGGAGTCAGAGAAGAATGCCTTATGAGAGATACTGTCCATTTGTCCCTATCACCTTCCTCTGCCTGCTTGCCCTCTGGCTCTTGGTTGAAGAGCTTCCAACAAGAGATCAAGTGAGTAAGCAGACGAGAGGACAGAGTATTTCCTTCAGGCTCCCAAGGTACAGCTTGGCCTTGTCTGTTTGTTGTAGGCCACAGCCTTCCCATATGGTACCTCTCTGGGTTCCAGGAACTGCTGCTAACCCTGGTCCCTTCATGCTTAAGGATGGTAATGACTCCCTTCTGCTGCTAGCTCCACGGCAGCACTATCCTTTGTTACTGATAGAATATGACTTATTATTATCACACCCATACCTTTCGAAGCAGTCCTTTCATTAAATTCTCCTTAATTGACAGTTTGAGTATATGTGCTATTTCTTTCTAGAATCTTCTTTAACACAGTGCTCTGTCTTTGTCAGTCATATTTACTCCATAATACATATCAAATCAAAGCATTTAATTTTCCCCGGATCCTACACAAAGTTCTCTTCAACAGTCTTTTCCAGGATCTAATGGTCAATGCTATCATTTGTCTCTCCCGCTGCCTCTCAAAATGCTAGAGTGTTGGGACCAGCAGTTAGCGTAATGGCTATGTCGCTGGACTCCCACGTAGTCGACCGCGGTTCGAGTCCCGGACCTGGCAGCTTAAACTCACGCCGGGCGCGTGTGCGTGCGTGCCCAAGATCCCGAGAGGAGAATGGAGGAGAAGGGATTGCGGCGTGGCCATCCCCCCTGGGGGGTGATTTCCTGCTTTCTATCTCTCTGTCTCTCTCTGTCTGTCTGGCGAGCGCACGCGCCCTATAGCAAAAACCTCTCCAAAAAAAGAAAAAAAAAAAAAAATGCTAGAGTGTAAAATATCAGAAGTGGGATACATCCTCACTAACCCCTAGGAAGCTGGTATCTCCTGGTAAAAGAGATGTGAGGACACCGGAAGAACTCACAGCTGCAGATCAGGAAGCAGCCTCTCCCTTACCCAGTAAGAGACACTGTTCTACATACACTTGCCCAACGTTCCTGACCGGTGCTTTTTTTCTTGAAGATGTGTACCAAGGGCCTGCAAGCCTACCTACTTTAACAAAAAACGTAAGGCTGGCTAAAAGAGGTCAAAGATTGATGCAGCTATCTTAGCTGAATGGATACGACCAAGGATGGTAAAACCCCAGCTGACCCAGATCAGGAGAGAAACTGAAGAGGGCAGAGATATATGAGAAAGAGAAGATGACAGGGGACTCTAGAAATGTCACTGGGGTTACAAAATACACCTACTTTAAGATATTACAGTATAGAATGGAATTCCTTTTCAACCTTTTGTTTGTTTTTTGGTTCTTCTTTAAAAACACCATCATTCTTGGACTGACCTATCTGATCCCAGCATAAATATGGTCATATTTACAGGCAGAAGCTCTGTAGGCACCTTTCTTCCTCCCCACCCTTCTGTCACCTAAATGTAGTTCTCCAGCAAGAACTACCCCCATATAAAGCCAATAAACAGGAAAGTCTTCCCAGAGAAACATCAAAAATCCATTATTTGAAAACCACATCATCTGCATATTTTGGAATATAGTCACATTTCCCAAACAGTGGTTTAGAATACAGTGCCCATTCATTACTAAGTGGATTCAATAAAATCAGATTATTAAGAAGAAAGAAAATTATGAATGCATCTTTTACTCAGAATCAGAATATTAGAATTAAAGAGACCATTCAAGAACACATCTAGACTTTTTCAGTGTTCCTTAGAATATTTGACGTTGCATTAGCAAAAGAAAAACAGAAATGAGTTGGTAACTAAGTTTGTAACTACTTAGCATAATTCCAGATTCTAAATTTCGTTTTCATTGCAAAGGCCTCATTCTTACTAACTGACTTTAAGTGGAAGAAAAAAAAACAACCTTTTAAAACAAATATACAGGGCCAGCCAGTGGTGTGGTAGCTGAGGCAGCTGGATCCCACAGAGCTGACTTTGTGGTTCGAGTAATGGACTAGTGACTTGAAAAATATGCTAAGTGTATGTGCGTGTGTGCCCAAAATTCTGAGTGGAGAATGAAAAGATATTGAGGCATGACCACTCCCTGGGGGGTGATTTCTCACTTTTCCTCTCTCTCTCTCTCTCTCTTTTTCTTTGTCTCTCTCTGTCGAGCACATGCACCCTAGATCAAAACTTAAAAAAAAAGAAAGAAAGGAAGGAAGAAGGAAAGAAAGAAATATACGGTAAATATTTTTAAAACATGTATTTATTTATTTATTTGTTTATTTGTTGTGATTTTTCAAGCCACAGGGTCCAGGTCTCAAACCACAATCAGTCATGTGGGAATGCAGCACCGTAACTACCATGTCACCTCCTGCCCCATACAGTAAATATTTTGAACATATAAAATTGGAAATGCAAAGTTAAAAAAACATATACCATTCAACACCCATTAAACTAGCAACAATGTTTGGTGACACTGTTGAGAAATAGGAGCTGCATGTACTACTGGTAGAATATATAATGGTACAGCTATTGTGATAAAATGAATCACTATTCAAAATTCCTCACATCTTCCCCCATATTAGAACTAAAATACACAGATTGATCAGATGGTTACATGGTGTCACCCACTAGAACGCACAAAGCATATTCCCTAACCTACAGATATTGACTTGGCCATGTGACTTACTCTGGCCAATGAAAAGTGGACAGAATGACAGGGTGTCATTCTGGGCATGGCCTATATGAGGTTTTGCACATTCCCACTGGCCTTGTTCTGCTTCTGCCACTTCCCATAAGAAGAACATATCCTGGGGAACTGTTTGTCCAAGAGAACAAGAGACATGGGAAAAGGAAGGAAGGAAGGAAGGAAGGAAGGAAGGAAGGAAGGAAGGGAGGGAGGGAGGGAGGGAGGGAGGGAGGGAGGAAACAGACAGACATGGACCAGATCTGAACCCAACCTGAATCTTCCCTGCAGCCTGTAGACTGGAACCCACAGCCTAGAATCTGGAATCCAGCCCAGTTGCAGCTCACCCACAGATAGGGGGAAAAATCAACGCTTAACTGTTTTAAGCTGCTGAGTCTGGAAACGTTTAGTTTATCTGATTGCTTGTTTGTTTTACATATGTAGTGTTGCTGCAGCAATCACTGTCTAATGCAACTATTCTGTAAAACCATCTGGCAATACCCGATAAAGCGAGAGATGCTCACATGGCCCGGAAATGAACACTTCAAAGTGCTCTAAAGAGGTGGTTCTCAGCCAATCAGATCTAACACCTCCTTTTATAACAAATCATTTGGTTTTTGTTCTTTTAAGTATATTTATTTCAGAACCAGCAGATGGCATGATGGTTATGTCAATCACATAATTGACTGTGGTTTGAGTCCTGGACCCAGTGGCTTAAACTCACGTTGGGTGCATGTGCATGCATACCCAAAATCCTGAGAGGAGATTGGAGAAGAGATTATGGCGTGAGCATCCCCCTTGGGGGTGATTTCTCACTTTCTGTCTCTCTATTTCTCTCTCTCTCTCTCTTTCTCTCTCTGTAGTGAATACACATTCCCTATAGCAAAAATTTCTCTCAAAAAAAAAAAAATTTTTTTTTCTTTCATGAGAGTAAGACAGAGAGAGAAAAAGAGGAGCACCCTTAATGGGGTCTTATGCCCTGATATCCCCACTTTTGACCCCAAGCCTTCTCAATTAGCAAGGATCTTGGGCACCCGAGCCTGCAGGTACACATCAACCAGGAAACCGAATCCATGATCTTCCATCTGGACCCAGCATTGCTTGACCAATGTGATTCCACTGCATCATCTAACCAGCCCATAACAACTTATCTGAAACACTCTATCCTGCAGTAATCTACCTACTAACACACACACTTTTTTTTAAAAATCAACATAATATCCTAACTACATATCAAGAAAAAAATAAACAATGTAGTTTTCTTATCAGGACAGGACTAGGATGAGGCAAGCAAGATCTTTTTTGTTTTTGTTTCTGTTTTAGGTTGTTGCCATACGTTGTATGCACATGCCAGAGAGAGAGAGACAGAAAGAGGGGGCAAGTGGGAAATCACCCTACAGGGGAAATGGCCATGCCACAATCCCTTCTCCTCCATTCTCCTCTTAGGATTTTGGGCATGTATGCATACGCACCCTGTGTGATTTGTCTAGTCACTTGGTTCAGGACTTGAACCATGGTTCCTAATGTACAAAATTTTGGAAGTAAATAATCCAAGTACTGAAACTACATGTATAGGATTCTGATTATTAGTATCTCCTTAAATTTTGCCCAGGCTAGCCAATGGCATGGTGGTTAAGGCAACTGGATCCCACATGGCCACCTACACGGTTGAAGTTCTGGACCCAGCTACTTGAAAAACACACCAGGTGGGGACCAGCAGTTAGCATAATGGCTGTGTCGCTGGACTCCCATGTAGTCAACTGCAGTTCAAGTCCCGGACCAGGTGGCCTAAACTCACGCCAGACACGTGTGCATGCGTGCCCAAGATCCCAAGAGGAGAATGGAGGAGAAGGGATTGCAGTGTGGCCATCCCCCCCCCGGGGGGGGGGGGGTGATTTCTCGCTTTCTCTCTCTCTGTCTCTCTCTGTCTTTCTGGTGAGCGCACGTGCCCTATAGCAAAAACCTCTCAAAAAAAAATTTTTTTAAATCATATAGTTCCTTAAAAGCTATCAGAAATTGCTACATTATTTTCCATGATAATTTTAAAAATACTCTATGTAAAAACTGAACATTTATAGGTATCCTTTTATAGCCCAAACTAACTGATCTCTGACCTTCCTTAAACTTAATTGGTGTTGTTATCAACACTTCTGTGCTTTCAAATACATAAACAAAATTTGATTATTCAAATAATGTAAAAAAAAAGAGTGCTTTTTTTAATTTAATGACTTTCTTCAGTGATTTGCTGGATTTGTTTATTACATGGTCGGATGTTTACTAAATGATAATATAAAAAATGTGTAGTTTAGAGAAAAAAAATTGAGAAAAAGTCTCCAGTAGTTTAAATTGTAATTTAGCCTCTCTCATATGTAAGGTACAATTTAAAGCACTGGGTTTTTTTTGTTGTTTTTTTTTTTTTAAAGCCCGGATAAAAGCGAAATATTCAATAAACTAAGAAAAATGTCTCTCTACACCATAAGGTTTAAACTGAGAAAGGAATAATTTCTTTTATTTTGTTTTAAATAAAAGCTGTCAATGATAAGAGGATAGAAATTCTACACATGAATGCATACACAAACACACACATACACACCCCAATCGAAGCCCCAGAAAAAAAGTGCAAATCAGATTTTACACCAGCTTTTGCAATGTGACACGATACAAATCTAAACATATGTCACAGAAACAAAATCAATTGAGCCATGTAGATGTAATTAATTGCAAAACACCCCAAGAGAATTTATTTATTAGTTTTATTAGAAATGCTCAATAAACAGCATCTATCAAATAAATGAAAAAGACCAATTTCGTAGGGAAGTAAATTTTATTATCCTATTCCCAAAACAAGGAGACCAGAATTGAAAAAGCTTAGTAGAGGGAAGAACTGTAAACATTCTACTATTATTATTAAGTGTTCTAAGTAATAGTAGAATAATAATACTTTTATTATTTTTAAATAATAAAATAATAGTTCAGAATGTTAATCCATCTGACAATGAAACTAGATCACATACAAATCCTGGCCACACTGCTTATGTGTGAAAGTTACTTCTTTATTTTAGACTATTTTATGCCTAGGAGTGTCTCATGCTATGTAAACTGTCAAATTGTCTTGTTTTTCTTTTTAAAGACAGGGTCTGCCATGTCTCAATCCTCCTGCCTCAGCCTACCTGCTGGGATTACAGGAGGCACCACCTTCAATGGGCTCGTTTATTAAACAGGGTTTCACTACGTTGCCCAGGCCAGCCTTGAGCCTGCAATCTCCTGGATTTCAGACGGAGTCACCACATCCAGCCTTTAGGTTGAACCGGAAAGCGAACCAGGCTTTCCTCGTGTTTCCAGCCGCAGAGCACAGTCTTGGCAGTGCACACCATTATGACTGGGCCCAGTTGAGCTTTTTCATACTAAAACAGTCTTTGCTCAGTGACCTCACAGATTCCTTTAAAGTCCTTTCATTCTCGAAGACTTGCTCAAAATTTCTAAAAGACAGACACTTAACCAAGATCTTTTATTAGATGTGGAAGTCAACTTAAGGACCAAAGTGAGTGTTCCCCTTAGACGATAAATGTAACCAGAACACCTTCCGTTTAATTTCCTAAAATTCAGAGAGGAATAAAATGCTCTCTCTGATAAATGTTGCCTTATTCTGCTGAGAGATTTGGTAACTGCCATTAAACTGACTGCTCTGGCCACAGCCACGGTTAATGTAAAATACTGCTAGAGCTAACTGGACCTGTCAGTTTCTTATTTTAGCAAGTACGTAGTGTGGGGAATGCCTGCTATATTTAAATAATGAGTAACAGTGACACATGAGCAACTGTCCTGCTCCACTGTAACGTCAAAAACGAGTTTCATTACATACTGTTTCTTCTCAAAAACTCAAAACCCTTACAGTATCTTTACAAGGATATCTCAAATACAATAAGGATGATAAGGGATATTGTTTTGTGTTTACAACACACATTCAGTGGTGTGGTTCCAAATAAATCAATAACCCGTTAACCTGGCTGGCGCAATTTCAGAAAGAATATCTAAGGTAAAAGAGATCCCATTATACATCTCAACCTGTCATTTCTCTATGAGAATCAAGTCCATAGATACTAGCTTCTGAGGAAACAGCCCGCTATAATGCCTGAGATCCAAATATTAATAGTATTTTACGGTCTACAAAATGCCTTCTCCATCATTTTGCCATCCACATGAAGCTGCATTCCACTCAAGGAACTAATCCAAGCTGGAAGGCAAAAGGCAACTATCTCAAGCACACAAATATTCGAAGACTGCACAGGGATGTGGTTATTAGAGTCAATGAAGTGTGAGCACTCTCAGGCTAGCCCCATAGCACGGCAGGTTAAGTGCTGTGCATAGGAAGACAGATCCCACATGACTGACTGCAGTTCAAATCCCCACCCCAGCAGCTTAAAAAACATGCTGAACGCATGTGCATGCATGCCCCAAATCCAGACAGGATGGTGAAATGGAGGAAAAAATATATGGTTTAATGACATCCCATGGAGTAGGGGGTGTTTTCTCTCTCTCAATCTCGATCTCTCAACCTCTCTCTTTGGTAAGCACATGCATGTGACCACTAGTAATAAAAATTTTAAAATGGGCACTAGCAGTTGGTGTAATGGTTATGTCACTGGACTCTCCTGTAGTCGACCGTATTTAAAGTCCTGGATGCAGCAGCTTAAAACTCATGCTGGGTGCATGTGCATGTGTACCCAAAACCCCAACAGGAGAATGGAAGAGAAGGGAAGGGATTTCAGTGTGGCCATCCCCTCTAGGGGGTGATTTCTCACTTTCCATCTGTCTCCTGGCAAGTGCACATTCCCTATAGCAAAAATCTCCCCCAAAAAAAAAAAAAAAAAAAAAGTTCTTAACAAATTTTTTGGGAAAGAAGTACAAACCCACTTTAAGTGGTGGTAAATTGAAATTGTGGTCCCTGTCCAGTTGTGCACTTCCTGAGAATGCATTCCAGTCCGACATCAAGACAATCCCAGGGCTGTTCTGTCTCCCCGCCCATGTTTATACCACACCACCTCTTCTTCTCCTAGTGTTTCCGGCTCTGAATTTCTCTATTGGTTGCACGTCAGGTAGTCACCTCCTCTGAACACACGGGAATGCTTTTTTTGTTGTTTTTTTCCTCATCTTAGAACTCTTCCCCTGGTTACCTCTGGCAAATTATTCTGAGTTTCTGCTGTGAGCCCAATAATAAGCCCAGTCTTGAGTGCTCAATATCAGCAATAAGAGAATGGAAAAAGTCAGACAGTAAGTGAAATGAGAAAAGGACACCAAGCCATCAATCTTAGGAAGCCTTAAAAACACTCAAAGTAATTCATACATTCATTTTTCATGTATCATTGCCATACAATGCCCAAACGAAAATACAAAGATGCGGGACCAGTAGGTGGCAGAGTGGTTAAGTTGCTGGGCCCCCACATGGCTGACTGTGGTTCAAGTCCCAGACCAGTGGCCTGAAACTCACACCAGGCACATGTGTGTGAATCCCCAAAATCACAAAAAAAGAATGGAGAAGTGATTGCAGTGTGGCTATTCCCCCTGGGTGTGTGTGTGGGGGGGGGGGGGGGTGTTATTTATTGTTTTCTGTCTCTCTGTCTCTCCAGCAGGTGCATACTCTCTATATATAGCAGAAATCTCTTTAAAAGAAAAAAAAGAGAAGTACAAAAATGGAATAACTCACAATCTCTGTTTTTAAGCTCTTCTGAGTTAATTAAGGAAACAATCCCTTCCAAATGTACTCCAAAGTCTCCACCAAGTTCTCATCTTCATTCATAATTAAGCTGCTTTCCCACCAAAATACATTTTAAAATGTATTCGCTCGTATTGTTTTCTCTATTAGGACAACTAGTATTAGTATTGTAATAGTACTTACTTCATTTTGAATGATTTTCACTCCTCATGTACAAAGAAAATATGTTATATTATAGGATGTAGATAGATTTTTTTAAAGAATTATTTTTTAATTTAATATTATTTATTCATTTATTTTATTTTAATTTGACCAGAGAGAATGACACAGAGAGGGAGAGAGAGAGAAAGTGAGAAAGCAAGCCGCCAGGTCCAGAACTTGAACCGTGGTCAGCCATGTGGCAGTGTCCAGCACCTTAACCACCACGCCACCTGCTGGTCCCAGGATGTAGATAGATTTTTGTGAACAAGCCCAAAGAGTTCAACAATCAATGGTGATAACAAGTCAATAAAGGTTAATTCCTCATTCCTTCCTAGTTCCAACCAACAGATTTACATTCAAACTCTTTTTTTTAAGAGAGATTTTTTTCTATAGGGTATGTGCACTCACCATAGAGACAGAGAGACAGAGAAATCACCCCTTGGGGGGATGGCCACATTGTAATCCCTTCTCCTCCATTCTCTCAGGATCTTGGGCATGCATGCACACATGTGCCAGGCGTGCGTTTAAGTCCCCAGGTCTGGGACTGAAACCGTGGTGGACTACGTACGAGACCAGCAACATAACCAATGCGCCATTTGCTGGTCCCTCAAACTTATCTTTAAGATGTGGCTTCTGGGCCACCGAGGCTCTCAATGCCCCTATAGAGTTCAACCCGGATTCTATGGTGGTATGATACCCAAGGTGGAGTGGGTGGCGCTTCTTTTTTTTTCTCATTTAAGGTTAAAAACAAAAAACAAAATAAAAGAAAAGGATGTTGTTTCTCTATATCACCCTTGTTCATAGGAAAGGGAACACACCTGGAGGCATCAATGAGCAAGGCAGTACATTAGAGGATGCTCATTGTTCAACACAGAAAACAAGTGTAGAAATTTGGAGGAACGTAACTGCCATCAGGTGGGTCCAAGTAGTAAGTGACAGAAAAATGCACTTTCAATTCTACAGGCACCTGCCTTCAAATCAATACATGAATGAACATGGTTTGGAGTCAATAAAATGGACTAGTACGATCAGGTATACAATATATGGTTTTGGATAGGATTTAAGTTCTGTGCTCAGGCCTCAATGCTAAATGTTATCTCATTTATAAATCAAACTAAACCAATGATGGGCCAGATGGTGGTGCAGCAGTACCACCACCAGACCCACATGGGAATGTCCCAGGTTCACGTCCTGAGGCCTCCCTATACATGCCAGGCACACAAGCACACAAACACTGTAAGGCCACAGAGGGATGTGGTCATTAGAGTCTATTTAAAGAGTCCTAGTCCATGCCAGGCATATGGGCTGGCTGAGACCAGGGTGAACTATGGCATGAAGAATTTGTGGGGGTGCCTATCTCTCTCTCCCCTTCTCTGAGAGAAACAAACAAACAAAACCCCTAAACCTATGAAAAGATTACTGTCCACACCTGATATGGAAGGAAAGAGTCTTAAAAAGTAATTTGTTCAAAGATACTCAACATATGTAAAACTGGGATTTGAACTCAAATCTTCTTATTCCAAATCCAGTGCGTGTTTTATCTCATCAAAGCTGGTATTTACTTATCTCTATAGATAGACAGTATTTGGTGAAGAAAAAAAGTACTGCAGTGAAGCTGGCTATAAAACACATTTCTATAATACTAAAAGTATTTTCACTCTGACTACTCATATAACCTTAGAAAGGGTTTCTATCTTAGAGGGAGGAATATGCGAAAACGTGAACTTAAAACTGTGACGTATTCCTAATCACTGCAAGTGACATTTCTGTGTGTTGTTTCATTATGCCTGCCAATATTACTCTGAAATTTTTCTCATCCAAATCTTTTGACTACCTTATTCTTCTCCTAGACAACAATCTTTTCCATATTGGCAGGACCCTGAGCTCTATCCTTCAGATAATGTGAGGTACTTACGTCTATAAACCTGTGTGTTTAAAGTATCAGGTTATGTCACACAAGCTGGCTACCAAAGTGATCAAATTTTGGCTCTTAACATTCTTTTTTTTTTTTTTTTGAGAGGTTTTCACTATAGGGTGCGTGCACTCGCCAGACAGACAGAGAGAGACATAGAGACAGAAAGCGAGAAATCACCCCCCAGGGAGGATGGTCATGCCGCAATCCCTTCTCCTCCATTCTCCTCTCGGGATCTTGGGCACGCACACACACGCGCCCGGCGTGAGTTCTGAGCCACCGGGTCCAGGACTCGAACCACGGTCGACTACGTGGGAGTCCAGCAACATAGCCATTACGCTAACTGCTGGTTTCCAACATTCTTTATATTAAATATACATTACAACGAGGGCCAGATGGCCAGCCTTCCTTAAATTCTATCCCTGAAGAATGGATCAAAATATATTAACATTTTGGAACATCACTAAACATTTCAGGGTTATCTTTATAAGTTCAGCTTCAATAAACACAATTATCAGCCTCGTAAAAATGACTACATGGTGGTTCCCCAAGTCATTTCCTCAAGAACACTGAGTTACAACAATCAATTGACGTGGTTTTTCATTCATTCATAGTGAGCACTTGAAAACCAACAAATAATATAATTTTAAAAAGCTTGTTAAAAGTTCATCCTATTAGATTCTAAAACCATTTGAACACTCTCCTATCTAACTCAAAAACAGAGCAACTAAAATCAATCACCAAAGCTCATACTAGTGTGCGATATTTCTTTTTTTTTTTTTTTTTTTTTTTGAGAGGATTTTTGCTACAGGGCACGTGCACTCACCAGAAAGGGAGAGACAGAAAGCGAGAAATCACCCCCCAGGGGGGATGGCCACGCCGCAATCCCTTCTCCTCCATTCTCCTCTCGGGATCTTGGGCACGCACGCACATGCGCCCGGCATGAGTATTTTTGTTTGTTTGTTTGTTTGTTTGTTTGTTTTGAAGAGATTTTTGCTATAGGGCGCGTGCGCTCGCCAGACAGAGAGAGACAGAGAGACAGAAAGCAGGAAATCACCCCCCAGGGGGGATGGCCACGCCGCAATGCAATCCCTTCTCCTCCGTTCTCCTCTCGGGATCTTGGGCACGCACGCACACGCGCCCGGCGTGAGTTTAAGCCACCGGGTCCGGGACTCGAACCGTGGTCGACTACGTGGGAGTCCAGCGACATAGCCATTACACTAACCGCTGGTCCCTAGTGTGCCATATTTCTAATGTGTCTGTTTTCATCCCTTTTTAAAAATCTGTTTTTCATTGCAAGATTGGTTGTCCACCTGAAGTTTTCTTCTGTCTGGTCTAAAAGAATACTGTGGAATTCTTTGAAATGTACTCTTACCCTAAATGGCACTGACTCAATGAAATTAAGATCCAGGAAACAGAACCGGTGAAATTACCTAAATGGTGCAATCTAACACTGTGAAAAGAACCTTAAAAGTATTTTCACTTGAGAAACTACATAATGAAAGAGCTTTTAAAAAAAGTATTGCTCATCAAAAAAGAAAAAAAAGTATTTGCTCAGCGAAGTCCATTTTTTACATTTAAATTAAATTCTACTATCCACGGCTCTCTGAATCTGACCTGCATTTCCACTGGCTTTGTTCCGGAAGTCCCTCTATGCCCCCAGCACAGGACTGTGTGGTTCTCCTCACCCTCTGAGGGGTATGCAGTCAAAGGAAAGCACTTTGCCTTACTCCACTCCATGTATTATGGGAAACTGCACCCAAGTTGAAAACTCCTTACGTAGCCTAAGTTTTACAAACCTCTACATCTTTCCTATCATAGTACCTGTCACGCTGCTCTACGCAGAAGAGACCTTCAAGAATTATTTCAAAACATCAAGTTAAGCACATTTATGATCAAATGAGGCTAAAAGTACTACATTAAAATTGCATCATGTAATCAAGAACTGGCCAAGCAGATATCCAAGAACAGCTCGAACCTTTTTTTAACCAGATTCCATCCCCTTACAGGGGCAAAGCTAGCCCTGTATGGTGGAAGCCCTGGCCCCTGGCTCCTGGCTCCCTCACTATGACTGTGCCTCAGTTCCCCTGAAAAGGGTTGTCTGTGCCCCCCAGTATTCTCTAAAAGCAGCTCCCACATGGTGGCCTACCTAGGGACACACATCTTCCTCACAAGAAGAGTGAGCACCACAGGACTTGAGTACAGAAAAGGCAGTTTAGAGCCCCCTGCAAGGGACAACTTTAACCATCAACAGGGCTGTTCCTGCCTCGCCTCATGGGGGCGCTAGCTAGCCAGTTATTTCTCCCTGAGCCTCCCTATCCCCTCTCCCCTCAATAACTTTATTTACAGGAACTTTCCCCAAAAGGGAGAGGAGTTAGCCAGGAGAGGAAGAAATCAAATTGACAGCAATCTTTCAGCAGTTTTTCTACTATGACTTACCATTTTTACTTAAAAGGGAAGGAAAAAGGCCTTCAATGTCTGCCACTGCCTTTTGAAAAACCTAATTTGTTCTTATGTGGTTTGATGTCATAATTTCACATCTCAAAATTGATAGCAAGGTCCCTCCCCCCCCCATATATTCTTGCAGAAGTAGCAGAGAAGTAAGTTCTTAGTATACTTCTCCTTTTATCTTACTTAATGACACAAATGTGCAGCGACTACAAGGGAAACACCACTCCAGCATCACTACCCTACTGGGGAAAATAGCTTCAGGCTCCCTCTACCAAGTGTCTAATGAGGGTCAGCCCACATGGCCTGTCCATCTTCATAGTTTCTCTATCTGTAATAAGCTCCAATAAGAAATACCCCTGCACAAACTGACAAAGGTCTCATTGAGAAACATTAGGAAAGGTGCTAGCTCAGAAAATATCCAAAAACTTTCTTCCTTTAAAAGTTATACAGTAGAGGGACCAGCAGATAGTGTAATGGTTATGTTGCTGGACTCCTACACAGTCAACCACAGCTCAAGTCCCAGACCCAGCAGCTTAAACTCACGTCGGATGCGTGTACATGTGTGCCCAAGATCCTGAAAGGAGAATCGAGGAGAAGGGATTGTAGCATGGTCATCCCCCCTGGTGGGTGATTTCTTGCTTTATCTCCCTGTCTCTCTCTTTCTGGGAACACATAGCAAAAACCTCTCTTTAAAAAAAAAAAAGAAAAAGCTATACAGTAGGGGCTAGCAGGTGGTATAGCAGTTATGTTGCTGGACTCCCACCTGGTTGACCACGGTTGGAGTCCCAGACCTGGTGGCTTGAAATTCACCCTGGGCACATGTGCATGTGTGCCCAAGACCCCAGGAGGAGAATGAAAAAGGAATTGTGGCATGCCATCCCCCAAGGGGTGACTTCTCACTTTCCTTTCTCACTGTCTCTATCTCTCTCTCCCCAGAGAGCTTATGTGCCCTAAGGTAAAAATCTCTTAAAAAAAAAAAAAAAGTTATACACTTAGGGCCAGCAGGTGGCATGGAGATCAAGGCGCTGGACGCCTACCACAGTTCGAGTTGAGGACCTAGACAGCTTGAAAATCAAACCAGGCACAGATGCATGCGTGCTCAAAATCCTAGGACGAGAATGGAGAAAGGACTGTGGTGTGGCTATCCCCCCTAGGGGGATGATTTCTCACTTTGCTTCTCTCTTTTCTTTGTCTCTCTCCCGAGAGCACAAGTGCTCTCTAGCTAAAAAAAAAAAAAAAAAAAAAAAAAAAGTCATACACTTTTCAGTAGTATTTTTGTTTCTTGCCCTTTTTTTAATCAAAGTTGATAAACTTTGATATGTGGCACTTGTGGTTACATGCACACATACACACGTGAATGACTAACCTATTTGAAGAAAATGTGGTACACGAATGTTTTGAAATAAACATTTTAAGAGCATTAATGAAAATAAAAATTGAGTATTAATGAGAAACATATTTTCAGAAATCCTACAGTGAATTCTGCAAGAGGAAAAACAAAATCAAACCCACTTATCAATAAATACATGACTCCATTACAGCATACATATATTAAAACGTCTTAAAATTATAGGACATTGGGACTAGAAGGTATCCTATAGATGTATTTGTTAAAAGCAAGGAAGACAATATCGCACCCAACATGCACCCTAGAAGATGAAAACCCAGAAAACGGAGGTCTCTGGGATGACTAAATCCAAGGGACTGAGCGGCATCTACTGTATTTAAATGACCAGCAGGTTCCAGGGTGCAGAAGCCCATCCGCCTCCCAGGCATACTCTCCAAGGGATACTATGAAACAAATGTACAAATGAACACGTGTTCAAATTAGAGTAATCAAGAGGCTGAATCTTAGTATCTAAAAACTGCAAGTACCTAACAGAATGAGTACATTATCTCCAGTGTTCTAAGAAATGTTTCCGTTTAGCTAACAGGGGAGGGGACGACTGCTTTCCCAGACCTGAATTCCCAGAGAGTGTAAATAAAACAATAGAGAAAAAAATACAGTATATGCATATACTATGAATAGATATTCACTCATGACTATAAGGATTCTCCAGTGTAGTCTGAAATTAAAAAAGAAAAAAAGCAAGCGAGCAAAACCTGTCTACCAGGAGTTCCTCAACTACTTCCAGACTTCAAAGGACTGTAACCGTTCCTTGGAGAGATACTGTGTTGTGTAAGTGTCTCTGGAGTGTGGCTGTTGTGAACGTCTTCCTGGTACTGAACCATCCTGCCGGCGGCTGCGAGTGCACCGACACGCGGTCCTCACTACCGCCGGCACTGCGGGCCGGCCCGGGACAGGCGGGTCACCGGCCTGGAGGGGAGGCCGAGGTAGGGACCAGGATCAGAACCCCGAGTGCGGCCGTCAGAAAGCCCGGGCCTCCCGTCTCAGCCCTGCGACATTCTGTTCGGTACCCTGACACGTCACCGCACACCCTAAGATCCCTCGGGGAGCCACCTCGCCCTGTCTGCTCGCAGCGACCGCGGCTCGGGGCCCGCGGAGGGCGCCAGGGGGTGGTCCCAGCCCCCCAACCCTCACCCGGGCAGCACCGGCAGCAGCGCCCCCTCGGCCGCCGCCGGCCCACTCCCCGGGGCGCCTCGGCCGACTCCACTTGGGACGCTCGGCGGCCGGGGCCGAGAGGCGGCGCGGAAGGGCTCTCTCCGGACGCCTGCGGACGACTCGCCCCGGCCCAGGGCGGCCGCCTCGGGCCGGGGTGCCGCGCCGCCGGCCCCGCCGCCTCGCGACGTGCGCGCTGCGCGGCTCCTCCTCCGCGAAGGCCGCCCGCCGCCCCCGCACGGCCCGCCGCGGGGCCCAGCCACCTGAGGCGCCGCGTCCCCGGCGCGCCCCCGAGCGCGCCCCCGCCGGCGCGGCCCCGCGCGAGTTGCACTAACTTTCCGGGCGGGGGAGGGGCGCGGGCGGCCCGGCCGTACCTGTGCTCAGATTGTCGTTGATTTTCAAGGGCACCCGCAGGATGTAGACCAGGAAGAGCACGACGAAGAACCACACGGTCCAGAGATACGTCCACGACCACACTATGCAGGACTTGAGCTGCTCCAGAAAGCCCGCGGCCGCTTCAGCCATGTTCCGGCGCTGCTCTCTGCTGCCGCGGCTCTCGGTGTCTGCCGGGATGATTCACCGGCCCGAGGCGCCGCCGCCGCCGCCGCCGCCGCCGCCGCGGCCCGGGCGCCCCCGGAGCCCGCCCGCCACCGGGGACGCGGGCGCGGCGGGAAACCGCGCGGGCCGCGGGCGCGCTCGCTGTTCCTTTTCAGGCTTATTGCAAACTCTCGGAAGGCCCCTACAAGTGGCTTTGGTGGAGCGATCACGTGGCCCCTGCCCGCTCGCGTTCTGATGCCATTTATATTTATTATGCTAATATTTAGAAAGACAGGCCAAGCCGGGCGCTGAAGGAAACGCTTGAAGTAATAAGTCACGTATGCTGAGCGTTCCCTGTATGCCAGGCACCGCTCCACGCTCTGTGCAGCCTCCTCTAAGGCCTACAACGGTCCCCGCTGTCATCCTCGGAATATGGGTGGGGAAACTGAGGCACGTGGAAGTTCTGTCGTCTTCCAAAACCTTGGGCCAAAATTCAGTTGTAGTCCCTGATTCCAGGACCCCGGTCTTAAATCCTACTCTCTTCTTTCTCCCAGGATCCAGGTTCAAATGGATGAATAAACCCTGGGCAGCTAGAAAAAAGAGGTGTGCTCCCTTAGGTTAGCAGGCCTGGAGAGAAATCACTCCATTAAGCAAGGTTTGGGTTGCCCGTGCTATTTACCTTTGTTTTGATGTCTTTGAAGCAGCAAGGGGGTTTTCCAAAGAAATTTCGACAAGATGAATGTTTATCTTCCAATGTTTTTGGCCATCACAGTTCAAACAACTCTGTTTTCAATATAAGCAGTCCTCTAGGGTAATTTTTGGCTTCTTCCGAACCAGCTACTTTAAACATGAATTACATATATGCACACATACATATATTGGCCTGTGTTGAATAAACATTGTATTTATTTTATCAAACGTTTTCTCAGGGCTAACAGGTTGGCATGATGGTAAAAGCACTGGATCCCACATGGTTGAATCCACAGTTGGAGTCATGGACTCAGTGGCTTGAAACCCACACCCCCATCCAAAATTCAAAAGGAGGTGAAAAGGAGGTGACCATCCCCCCCAAAAGGAAGGGTGATTTTTCTTTCTCTCTCTCTCTCTCTCTCTCTCTCTCTCTCTCTCTCTCTCTCTCTCTCTCTCTCTTTCTGGTGAGCACATGCACCCTTTGGCAAAATTTTAGAAGAAAAAATTGGGGCCTGCAGGTGGCGTGGTGGGAAGACGCTGGACTCCCCCATGACTGGCCTCCCACGTGCAATTTGAGTTCCAGACCTGGCAGCTTGCTTTCTCACTTTCCCTTTCTGTATCTCCCTGGCCAAATTAAATAAAATAGTTCTTTTTTAAAACAGAAAAAGTATCAAGTGACATTTTCAAGTCTGTTTCTGTCCATAAACAATTTGATTTCCTATATATTAGATAGGAATAAAGTTCATTGCAGGTGATACGATCTTCATCCAAGACCTTTTTAGAATTCTGAGCGTTCAACAGAATATTTTATTAAAAATCTTGTTTTGCTTCCTCGTCGTTTCTTCCATAATAAATAAATCCCTTTAGCTTTTTACACAACTACTCCCACATTTCCATCAATCCTGGCTTCACTCTTAGGTACTGTTTCCACGACACGTTTCATCTCCTGCAGAGAGGTGCAGGCCAGGGTGTGAGGAATGCCACACTATGCCTGTGTCTTTTATAGTTATCTATGGCAGCACCCTACCAAATGAGTTTTGCATCTAACAATGTTGCCTAGATTCTTAGTAGAATAAAGTAACATGAATACATGAACCTGCACGTTTCCCACAACTCACAGAACAAAGATATTGCCTACTTCATTGACATGAGCATTCATGGGCCTGGCTTTTTGCAGTCCAGGAACCTCAATGAAGGAACCTGAACGTGACCCAGGTGAGCCACAATTTTCTGGCCATCAGAAGTAGGCCCCCCTGGAGGGTCAGTCCTATATTACTCATTGCTGCACTCTGGTATGCACTCAGGGATGAAGTGGGCAGTCGGAGACATGTCTCTGTGCTTCAAAAGAGAAGCGAGAGAGGAGGACCATCCCTTGCAAATGGCAGCTGCTTCCGTGTGGTTGGAGAGTAGCTCCGCTCAGTGATGTGAAGAGAAATTAGGATGAGAGAGGCCCGGATATAATGTGACAGGGCCTTGTAGAAACACTCATAAGGTGTTTGCAGTTACTGGGCATTGCACACACTACTGCAGATGACCAGTCAGAGATGTATGTAAACAGGGACTCAAGAAATATTAAGTAGAATTGGTAGAATTGACAGGCCTTAATGACAGGGCCTGCGGGGTAAAGAGAAAGGGCAAAGGGTAGCTCTTGAGTGGAACCATTCATGAATAGTGATGCCCCACAGTCTTACCACCTCTTGATGCTCTCCCAGCAGAACGGCCTGCAGTCACCCCAAGGGCATCACTTCCCAAACAGAACTCCTTACTTCCTCACCCCCCACCTGCTTGTTCCTCCTTCTAGAGTTCCATCCAGAAATGGGCACCACCCATCCAGCTCAGTAATTCAGAAATCTGAGGATCGTCCCACCGGAATTCCTCCCTCTCCCCCACTTCCTTTCCTCTCTGCATCCCATTGGACAGCAAGATTCAGATCTGTCTGTTCTTTTATTCCCCTGCCGTGGCCTTGAGCGACAGCCTGATCATCATTCACTGAGAACAAAGCGTGGGTTCCATGCCACTAGATATACCTTCCAAAGTACCAATCTGGGCTCCAGGGGCATGTAGGAACTGTGGAGCTCAGGGACCCATGGCCCACTGCGGGTTCAGATCCCCCACACGCTCAATCTGAAACATAGCCAGCTGTGAGCTCATGCCCAGGACCTGGTAAGCTGAAGGGCTAGGAGAAGGGGTCACAGTATGACTGGACCTGTTTCAGTGCTTCTCTCCCCACCCCGTCACATGCATGCTTGTGCATGCTTGCTCGATATCATGAATAAAATTGAGAATTTAAAAAAGAAGTACAAATCTGATAGCTCACTTTCTGCTTCACATCCTTTAAGACTTCTCTCCACTCCACTCCTACTTCCACTGACATCAGGTGATACACGGGTTGGTTCAGGTCACTTCTCCTTACCTTTGTGCCACCTGCATTTTGATTGTTTTTTCTTTTTTTAGAGGTTTTCACTATAGGGCGTGTGCACTTGCCAGACAGAGACATAGAGACAGAAAGCGAGAAATCACCCCCCAGGGGGGATAGTCATGCCGCAATCCCTCCTCCTCCATTCTCCTCTCGGGATCTTGGGCACGCACGCACACGTGCCTGACTTGAGTTTAAGCCACCGGGTCCGGGACGCGAACCGCGGTCCACTACGTGGGAGTCCAGCAACATAGCTATTACGCTAACTGCTGGTTCCCAGCTACCTGCATTTTGATGAATGCGCCATTCCGCTTCACACCTTTGCACCTGTCGTGGCTGCACCAGCGCCTGGCTTCACAGCCTTTGATGTTAAGTGATGTGCTCGTGTCATTAACTGTAGTCCTTTTAGCCTCTGCGTACCAATAGCGCCGTGTTTGGCACATGTTCGTGTTTCTGAGATACTTACTGAGTGTTGTATAAAGGAAGGAAAAATTAGATATTAGATATTATTTAGGAATTTTGGTTCCATTTTAATCTATGCATTTTCCATGCAGTGTCCCATTCAAAGGATGGTGTATGCCTCATCTGTCTCATGTGGCATCTATCTCATGTGGCAATCACAGCGAAAGAAATTCCAAATTTTACATTTTACAAAGAATACTATTACTGAGACTGGCAGTTGGCGTAATGGCTATGTCACTGAACTCCCCTGTAGCCGACCGTGGTGGCTTAAACTCATGCCAGGTGCATGTGCGTGCGTGCCTAAGATCCCGAGAGGAGAATGGAGGAGAAGGGATTGCGGTGTGGCCATTCCCCCTGGGGGGTGATTTCTCCCTTTCTGTCTCTCTGTCTCTCTCTGTCTTTCTGGTGAGCGCACACACCCTATAGCAAAAACCTCTCAAAAAAAAAAAAAAAAAAAAAAAAAAAAAAAAAAAAAGAATACTACTACTTAAATGTAATTCTGGGATAAAAGTTAAGACCCAGCCTTTTACCACATGGCGAGCTTCCCTGAACGTGTGTTTCAGGAAGTGCAGCCACCCTTGGACTGGACAACCAGCTAAATGACCACTAACTTATGGATATTATGTTGAAAACAATATACCCCTAACTTCTTAAATTGGTTTATATATTTGGTTAAAATGTAGATCTTAGTCTGATAAAATATCTGAGCTAAGAAACCAATGTGTGAGTGAAGAATTTTAAAAGTATCTCTGATTTCTTGTTTTGTAAATTTTGTTTGGAAGTATGTACACTTTTATAGGCTGTCACCATCTTTAGTTTTATTATCAGTTTAAGAATTTCATTCCGGGGCTCAGCAGGTTACATGGTGGTTAAGATGCTGGACTCTCACATGGTTGAGTCCCATTCTAAGACCAGACTTAGGGGCTTGAAAAAGGCACGCCAAGCATGTGTGTGTGCATGCCCAAAATCCCAGGAGAACAGAGGAGAGGGGATTGTAGCATGGCCATCCCCACAGAGAGTGGTTTCTCACTTTTCCACTGTTTCTGTTTCTCTCCAATGAGCACACATACCTTCTGACAAAACTTAAAAAAATAATAACGAGGGACCAGCAGTTAGCGTAATGGCTATGTCGCTGGACTCCCACGTAGTCGACCGCGGTTCGAGTCCCGGACCCGGCGGCTTAAACTCACGCCGGGCGCGTGTGCGTGCGTGCCCAAGATCCCGAGAGGAGAATGGAGGAGAAGGGATTGCGGCGTGGCCATCCCCCCTGGGGGGTGATTTCCTGCTTTCTATCTCTCTGTCTCTCTCTGTCTGTCTGGCGAGCGCACACGCCCTATAGCAAAAACCTCTCCAAAAAAAAGAAAAAAATAATAATAATAATAACGATAAAAATAATTTAACTCTGTAAATGATTTTCAGAGCACATTGAGATTTAAACACAACGGGAGCCAGCAGATGGCACAGCAGTTATGTTGTTGGAGTCCCACGTGGCCAACCAGGGTTTGAGTCCTCGACCCCTTGAAACTCACACAAAGCGAATGTGTATGGGTGCCCAAAATCCTAGGATGAGAATGGAGAAGGGATTATGGAGGCCTGGCCACCCCTGGGGGTGGGGAGGTGGGGGAGTGGGGGTGGGGAGTATTTCTCACTTTTCCTCTCCCTATCTCTGCCCCCCCCCCAAAGCACACATGCCCTAAGGCAAAAACCTCTACAAACAACAACAAAAGCATGATAAATAACTTCTAACTTTTTGGGTTTTGTTTGAAAAATCTCACCTATGCTCACCAGTTGGGTTTACAATTGATCAACATCCTATGTTTATGATGGGCAGCCTAAATAACGATTTATCTTTACTTAGCAACTAACCTAGAACCGAATAAGTGCAAATTCAACCTAGTTTAGTTTTGAGAACAAGAGCAGAAAAACAGGTTGGAAGGGAATTTGCCATTTCTAAGTTCTTTAAGCCAACATACTTTCTCATAGAGTATTAGAGAGTATTCAACATATAGTTGAAAAGATGATTTAGATGGCAAAAAAATCTTGCTGAGAACTTCCCCGAGATGTAATTCTGCAAATATTTTTGTAATTAATGAGAGAATGCATTTTAATAATTAACATCTTTATCTTACAGTGAAAGATTCATATTGACTAGGTTTAGAAATTGTATGGTGAATTATAATCACATTTACCTCTTTTAATACTTTTTAAATTTAATTTTATTCATTGTCATTATTTTATTTCATTTTTTTGAAGTTGACCAGAGAGAAACAGACAGAAGGAAAGTGAGAAAGCAAGATGCCAGGTTTAGAACTCGAACCACAGTCAGCCATGTGGGAGTCCAGATGCCTTAACCACCATGCCACCTGCTGATGCATATAATCACATTTGCCTTTTTTTTTTTTTTTTTTTTTTGAGAGGTTTTTGCTGTAGGGCACGTGCGCTCGCCAGACAGACAGACAGAGAGAGAGAGACAGAAAGCGAGAAATCACCCCCCAGGGGGGATGGTCACGCCGCAATCCCTTCTCCTCCATTCTCCTCTCGGGATCTTGGGCACGCACGCACACGCGCCTGGTGTGAGTTTTAAGCCACCAGGTCCAGGACGCGAACCACGATCAACTACATGGGAGTCCAGTGACATAGCCATTACACTAATTGCTGGTCCCCACATTTGCCTTTTGATCCCCATTTCTAACAAACATTATCTTAGTTCCTTTGTAAAGCTTTTCACACATACATCAATACTGACTGACATTCCTTAGCATTGCTGATTTGTTTTAAAAAAATCGAAATTATTTTAACATGCTTTGCTGATATACAGAATAATTTTGATAACATAAATGCAAAATAGAACAAGTAGAGTAGTCTGTGTAAAAAACCTTGTTCAAAAAAATTTGAAGGTGGGACCCGCAGGTGGCATGGTGGTTAAGGCATTGGATTCCCACATAGTTGGCCACAGTTTGATTCCTGGACCAGATGGCTTGTTTTCTCACTTTTCCTCTCCTTTTCTCTCTCTGTGTCTCTCTCTGGTGAACATGCATACCCTGTAGCAAATCAAAAAATAATAAAAATGATAAATATAATTAAATAATTCTTAAAAAAAAAAAAAAAAAAAACTGAAGGCAAACTAATCCCACCTTCACCCTAAAAACCTGCCCCAGCCAATGGAGGATGGTTTTTTATCTTCAAACAAAAAAGAAAAAATAAAATTCTTTTGGAATGAAGTAGGTAAGTCAACAGAGCTTTCCTGTTTATGCTGCTAAAATATAATCAGGAGAGGAAAGCAGTGGAAGCCAAATAATATTTTTTAAAAATTTCATAGCAGAGAGATCAAATAAATGTGTTCAACAAAAGAACTGATATTCATTCAGAGAGAGAGAGAGAGAGAAAGAGAGAGTGAAAGGCATCCCCAAACAGATTCTCCATGCTGCAATGTACCCCTAGGCTTAGCCAGCCAAGAAAATGGGCAAATGTACACCCAGTGTGTACACAGAGGGCCTGGGATATGAACCACGTACCTACCCATGTAGGTCCATTTGCATTGACCCTGTACCTATATCTGGCTCCCAGAAATTTATTTATTTATTTAGGAGAGGTTTTTGCTATAGGGCACGTGCACTCACCAGAAAGACAGAGAGAGACAGAGAGACAAAGAGAGAGAAATCACCCCCCAGGGGGGATGGCCACGCCGCAATCCCTTCTCCTCCATTCTCCTTCAGGGATCCTGGGCATGTACGCACACACGCCCAGCATGAGTTTAAGTAGCCGGGTCTGGAACTGGAACCGCGGTTGGCTACATGGGAGTTCAGCAACATAGCTGTTGCACTAACTACTGGTCCCCCAGGAATTTATTTTAAGGAACCCACTGAATCTCTGTCTAGTCCATTGCTTCTTAGACTGACTAATCATCAGGGATAAAAATATTATCCACCTTTTAAACATACATTCTATTCTTTGCTATGGTACTCAGTCTCTTTTCTCTTGGGAAGATTCTCTAAGATGGGTTAATTTGCCAGTTGCACTTTAAGTAGCGTGAAAATGTAATCGTACACTTTTTTCCCCTTTAATTCTTGACACTCAAATGAAGAGTTATTATTATTATTATTATTACAACCATTTTCCTTCTTTTTTCATTCTTCTTTTTTTGTCAGGGGGCACCTGCACTTCCCAGAGGGAAAAAAACAACCCTCCAATGGAGCTTAGTGATGCTGCTATTCTTTTTCTTCATTTCTCCATTCTGTCAGAATTTTCAGTATGCACACTTATGTGTCCAGTGTCTTTTTTTTTTGTGGGGGGGGGGAGGTTTTTGCTATAGGGTGTTGTGTACTTGCCAGAAAGACAGAGAGAGACAGAAAGCAAGAAATCACCCCCCGGAGGGATGACCACAACCCAATTCCTTCTCCTCCATTCTCCTCTTGGGATCTTGGGCACGCATGCACACGCGCCCCACATGAGTGTAAGCCACTGGGTCCAGGACTCGAACTGCGACCAACTACATTGGAGTCCAGCGGCATAGCTATTACACCAACTGCTGGTCCCGTGTCCAGTGTCTTTTTCAAACCAGCAGGGCCAGGATTAGAATCATAGGCAGCCATGTGAGTTCCAGCTCTGTCCACACACCACTTAACTCCTGCATTATGGGGCCCACCCTATTTATCATGTTTCAGTAAAATAAAAATCTAATGTATAAAATATTCTGTATAGGTAAAATATCATCAGATATCCAGATTTTACTATTTTATTTCAAAACTATGTATTTTTGGTCCATAACCAGCTAGGATTTCAGGAACCAGAGCCTCATGTAGATATCTCTTTGCTAAAATTACATGGTTTCAAAAATACCCAGCACTAGTGATAACCATCATACAAAATCATTCGCAGCCAAGTACAAAAATAAAATGCTGTCTCCTTACTTCCCATGTGCATAGCATGTTATTCTATGGTTTTGACTTCAAGTTTCAGATTCATGCACACAAAGTACCTGACAGATTTAGGCCCATCAATTAGACAATCTTCTGCATTGAAGAAAAATCCACAAGGCAGGTTAGGCCAACGTTACAGAATTATCAGTAGAATTAAGAAAATCTGATAGCAGTGACATAAGCTTTACTTTGATTTTATGGACATGGATCAATTATCCTTAAATTGAATAAAAACGGTTTCTGTTTTTTTAGCCAAGATATATTGTCTTACACTTTATTGGTTGTATTTAATTTTGTTCTCCTTTTAATATACACAGCTATATATACTTAGGCATGCAAATTAAAGCGGAACTTTCACAATCATCTGGTATATTTGGCCTATGTAGAAACCTAATCTAAAAAAAAAAAAAAAGGAAAGAAAAAAAACAGACTATTTTTATCTTAAAGTACATTTCAGGCTAGTATTAAGTAATATGACTGCCCACTTTAGCCTAAATTAACTGTATTCCTAGTATTAAATCTAACTTCTCTATTTTACATTGCATTGCAAAAAAATCACTCCAGGTTTCCATTTTATTTTGCATTTCAATGCCATTTGCACAACTTCTAAATATAGCACCTTGTTCACATTTAGCTATAGTGGGTGTATTCGCCTTGTTAATAATAATAATGCACATGGATTATAATTGAAGCCGTGACTTCCCTTGCTTGAGTTTGTCCTCCCCCTCAAAATTATCTTTATTATACCTTTTTTTTTTTTTTTAAGAAAGAGATTTTTACTATAGGGAGCACATGCTTGCCAAAGAGACAGAAAGGGAGAAATCACCTCCCAGGGGGGATGGTCACACCGCAATCCCTTCTCCTCCATTTTCCTCTTGGGATTTTGGGCACACACACACACACACACACACACACACACACACATGCCCAGCATGAGTTTTAAGCCTCCAGGTCCAGGACTCCAGTCGTGGTCGACTATATAGGAGTCCAGTGATATAACAATTATGCTAACTGCTGGTCCTTAATATACCATTTTTACAGTACAGTTTGTCTCTGTGAACAAGTTTGTCATTTATCCTTTACACTAAAGATGTCCACATACTCAAGCCAATTTGAATTAACTTAAATATGACTGATTAGATAAACTATAGCAAATAACTTGCTATGTCCTAGATTTCATTATCTGCACTTTTATTTCTTTTCTTTTCTCTTTCCTTTAATTGTCAAAAGGTGTGTGCACTCCCAGAGAGAGAGAGAGAGAGAGAGTGCAAGCACCCCCACAAGGTGACATGGTCATCTGCAATCCTTTCTTCCCCTCCATTTCTCCTTCCATCAGGATTGTGAGCACTCATGTACACGCACCCAGCATAGTTTTCAAACTGCTAGAGCCAGGACTTGCACTGTGGTTGACCATGTGGAATTCACTCCCAAATGCACGGTGTTTAACCACTGCACTACAGACCTATACTGTCTCTTGTTTGCATTGCAAATGACATCTTGTTGTTGTTGTTCTCCAAAAGGGGCATTTATCTTGGGCTATAATGTTTAAGACACAGTTATTAAGTGTTTATAGATTTATTCATTAGTCCACGTGCCTGTATTAGATCTGTTCCTGGGCCTAGCAAAGGTCTTGTGTGCTGAATTAAGATGAATATGTTGAGTTGGAGAGGAGGGAGGGATATGGTTGTCGTTTGATTTTCTGACCTCTCAACAAATTAATTTAGCTATATCGTATCTATGGCACATGTAGTCCTAGTGGCCTGCTAGGTAGTTAACTAAATTCAACTGTAACTAAATTTAAACAAAAATTCCCTCAGAGGAGCAACCTTTCACAGAAACTAGTTTTACTGGTTAAAATGCACCCTACCTAGTTTTCTGAGGCTGCCACGAATGACCATGAACTCTTTCCTATGAATTCTAGCTGTCTTGGTCTCCCCAGTGTCTCAGAAATATCTCAATTCAGGGACCAGCAGTTAGCGTAGTGGCTATGTTGCTGGACTCCCATGTAGTCGACTATGGTTCGAGTCCTGAACCCGGCGGCTTAAACTCATGCCAGGCGTGTGCATGCATGCCCAAGATCCTGAGAGGAGAATGGAGGAGAAGGGATTGCGGCGTGGCCATCCCCCCTGGGGAATGATTTTTCATTTTCTGTCTTTCTGTCCCTCTCTGTCTTTCAGACAAGCGCACACACCCTATAGCAAAATCCTCTCAAAAAAAAAAAAAAAAAAAAAAAAAAGAAATATCTCAATTCAGGCTTTCTGTTGGATCGTGCTACAGCCCCCCGTTCACACACTGGGAACTGGAATCTCTCTCAGAAGGATTTAGCTACTTTGTTTCCCAACTCTTAGGGACAACTCTTCTTGCCTTATGGCCAGTGTCCTAAAAATTGTTTCCTATATTTTGTGTATTTTATAGTTGTTTCAGACACAAGGGTAAATGGAGTAAAAGTCTATTAAGATGTCCTCAAATAACTGTGAAATAATTGATAATACAATGTGTCTTTTAAGAGAAGTACAAATTATTATGAAGAGTCAAGAAAGACAGAAATTAACTTACAAAAAAAAAAAGACTTTTTTTTTTGAGAAGATAGGCCTTGAGTCAGGTCTTAAGATAATGGTGAAATTTGACTTATAGGACATATGACATATGACAGAGGAAAGAGAAACATAAAGTCAGAGACAAGTCAGGAGAGGGCTAAGTATAGATAAAACAGACTTACAGTATGGATATCTTTGTGAAAATGTTTCTAGGAATAATTCTATCACTTCTATGTCTATATAAATAATTCATCCTTTATACTGGGGAGTTTTCTCGTTTCACAGGTGAAGTGATCTCTTCTTACATTTCAGACAACTGCGTTTCATACACTACTTTCTCTACACTGTGCAGTTATGCTGCCTTCTATTCGTTTGTTCATTCATTCATCAAGAAGGATTTACTGAGTGCCAGTCAGTGTTCCAGCTGCATGGTACACTTCGGTGAACGAGACAAAGAACTCTGCTTTGATGGAGCTTATGATCCAAGACAGATAGGTGGCAGGAGAGTGGGAAGGAAAAGAAACAATAAACAATGATCATGATATAGTCAGACCTGAGAAGTTGATATATTATTTTGTGAGAGAGAAGCACCCTTAACCGGGTCTCACGATGTGATCCTCTGTCCAGCCTTCCCGGCCAGCCAGGATTATGGATATGTGCACTCACTTGTGTGTACAGTTCCACCCAGGATGGAACCCAGATCACCCGTACGGCCCAGGCATTAGGGAGTGGCTTACTACCACTGGGCCACCATGGCCAGGCCTTTCATCATTTTTTAAAAGAACATCTAAATTTCTTTCACTAAGTTTGTAAGGTAAGGTTTAAGTTGCTGAGTGACTTGTATACCAGCCCATTTCTTGTATAGTGCCTTGAAGGAGCGGAAAGAGCTACTGTCAATAGTATCTAATAAAAACATACCATACAGTCTTTGACCCATGTTTGGAATTGAAAAACAGCTTTATGTTATAACAGAGATGAATAAGGGATTCGTGAAAGAGTAAGTTTTGCTAATTGGTAGGTAATTATGGCTGAAAAAAGAGAGTAGGACATTGAACGGTGCTGGTTTCCGACTTCAAAGTTGCTGAACGTTTAGTAAAGGAGAGGACATGTAGCCTTTTTTTTTTTTTTTTTTTAAGTTATACAACATAGTGATAGCAAATAATGTCCATAGCTACCAAAAAATAAAATAAAATTTAAAAAGAGGCACCTACTTTTTATGGATTATGTGACCACTTTGCAACTGACAATCTCAGGTCACATTGCCGTTCTAGATATTATGTCTCAGAGTGGGACGTCCTTGGAGATCTGTGAGTTGTATAAGAGAGTCAGAGAGGAAGAGAAAGATAGAAAACAATCCCCCCCCCCCCCCATGGTGAGCACTGGTCATGCTACAATCCTTTCTTCTCCATTTCTCCATGCTGCCAGGATTTTGAGCATGCATCCACATGCACTGACATGTTCTTCAAGCTGCCAGGACTGGGACCTAAACTTCAGTCAGCCCGTGGCCCACTTGGTATTAGGACCAGCCCTGCAAGAACTTTTAAATTATCCTTTTCCAGTTGTGTGATAATCCTGAAAAACTGTTGTACATACATTTGGAATGACTTGGATCAGGCCCTACAGTGCATATTTTCTGGGGCAGGACTTCTACACCATGTTCAATCATGCTGTGAGTGAAGTTCACAAAGACTGCAATGTGGGGACCAGCAGTTAGCGTAATGGCTATGTCGCTGGACTCCCATGTAGTTGACTGCAGTTTGCGTCTCGGACCTGGTGGCTTAAACTCACGCTGGGTGCATGTGCGTGCATGCCCAAGATCCTGAGAGGAGAATGGAGAAGGGATTACGACATGGCCATCCCCCCTGGGGGGTGATTTCTCGCTTTCTGTCTCTCTCTCTCTCTCTCTCTGGTGAGCGCACATGCGCCCTATAGCAAAAACCTCTTCAAAAAAAAAAAAAAAATTGCAATGTGAAGGGGCCTTGGAGTTTTGCCGTTATGTGGTCCTGTATCTTGTTATTAACTTACATTTTCTTCCACAAAGTTTAAGTGCTGCATTTGCATCTTATTCATGCATTTCTCAAATGATTATCGAGAACCTTCTATGGAGGTACCATGATCTGGGGATTCATGTTTGTATTCCTGAAGATTGTGTTTAGCTGATGTGACAGAAAATCCAAGTCATAGTGGTTTAACCAAATATAGGGTCTCTTTTTCTCAAATAACAAGACATAAATTTTTCTTAGCTTTACAGCTGTACAAGAACAAGCAATAGACTAGCTTTTGTTAAAGAAAAGAATTATTCATGGCACTTATAAAGAAGGCAAGGCAGACTTCCTTCAAGAGCATCATGACAGGGCTTTGCAATGGGGAAGAGAGATTGAGCTTAATTCTGAACACAACAAAGAAAAATGGGAATAGCCAAGGAGCTGGGTGTGGGTCACTGGATGGAAAATTACTAAGAGGAAACATAAAGGGGGGGTTCTAGCTAAACCAACCAAACAGGTTTCTTGCTGAAGGGAGGCCAGAATGATCAGACATCAGCTGGAAAGTGTGATCATGTATCAAAGGTGGGAGATTCTGGTTAAACCAACTTAGCAGGATTCTTGCTAAAACTAGATTATGCAGAATTAAACACAGAAGTCCCAAAGTCAAGGCCTACTTGAATGAGAGCTCAGGAAGGCTTAATTTGGTCAAAGTGAGACTCTTAGTTAATTCGGCTCAAAGGTTGTAGATTGTAAACCTTGGTTTAAACTACTGTTTGTCAGGTGACTTACTGCTGAAAGCATGACTGTGTGTCCAAGGGAAAGGAGGAAGGCACAGGACCCTCCACATCATCTCCCTTTGTTTCTTTATCTATCTATATATGCATATATATCCAGAATCCTCTTTTTAAGCCACTTTGAAATATACTGTATGTGTGTGTGTGTGTGTGTATACGCCTTCCTTCTTAGCTTACATGCTATCTTATTTATTTATTTATTTATTTATTTATTTATTTATTTATTTATTTCATTTTTTATTATTATTCAGTTGGACCAGTGAGAGAGTGAGAAATCAAGATGCTAGGTCCAGGACTTGACGTGGGAGTCCAGCATCTTAACCACTATGCCACCTGCCCAGTTTACTTGCTATTCATTCACAGAAACTTTTCTACTCTTTTGTTTTCCACACTATCTAGCATTTTTTGGTTGGGTTGTTTAGGGCCTGTCTCCCCTTTTGTGACTAACGATCTTTTTTTTTTTGGAGATTGACTAAAGATCTTTATATCTAACTCATCGTTGCATTCCTAAGTACCTAGAAGTGTCTCCAACCAATACCCAGGAGGAGCTGGAGAAGCTTGTTGAATTAATTATGTCTTCCTAAAAAATGTCTAGCAGGTGGCGTGGTTTAGGTGCTGGACATAAGTCTGTGAAAAATGTCTTCTGGTCTAAAAAATGTCTGAACAGAACATAGAGGTTAAGGAGGCTGGAAACCCAGTGGCTGTCTGAGCTATTGGACTTCTGGACCCGATGGCTTGAAGACATACTAAGTGCAAATACGTGTGTGCCCAAAATCCCAAGAGGAGAGTGTGGAGGAGATGGGATTTGCAGTGTGGTCATTCCCCCTGGGAGAATGCTTTCTCACTTTCTCTCTGTGTGTCTCTCTCCAGCATGTGCCTTATAGGAAAAAAAAAATCTGAACATATTTACATCAGGAACCATTGAATTTTAGGAACTCTGAATTTCCTTAAATTATATAAAGAGGGGTGTGTGAATTGCGAGAGAGAAAAGGAGAAAAAAAAAAGATAGTGACATGCAGGTACATATGCAGTTTTCTGAGAAGAGGGGGTCAAAGTTTTCTTCAGATTTTCCAGTGAGTCTATGACTTCATAAACAGTTAGGAATCATTGTCATCTTGGCTTGGATATACAGACTACAATTTTTCTACAAGGGTCAGTGGGTAATATCCATGGTTATTGTTCATTATTTTCATACATGTGGCGGTGCTCTTCCCTCTGGTGCTGTAAAGTTCTTTTTCTAGACCAGCAGCATCCTTTTGCTAAATAACAGCCACGTTATGACCAGCCCATGTGTTCCAGAGAGTGGGATACAGGATGTCCTGGCCACACTCCCCACATTCAACATCTCCCAGAAGTGTGATCAACGTGAAATGAGAGGAGTGACACCTACTGGCTCCTCAGAATCTGCAACCTTATAGATCCCTCCTGTGAAAATGACACAATTTCATGGCATCAAGCACATGCTCAGAAATATAAAACATTTTCCCTTTCAAGAATTTTGAGACACTTAGACACATAGTGATAACATCTCTCGTCACAAAAGATGCCAAACACAAAATTAAGAGGTAAAAGATACCGAGGAAAATGTTTGTAACCATTACTAACGGACTCCTTCATGAATATACTTCTTTAGAATATTTAATGTATTCTGTGGTCAGAAATGTTAAATATTTCAGTTGTACAAATGCATGAATCTCTTTCTTTGTTTTTTAGTTTAAAAAAAAAATTGCCAGAGAGCATGTGTGGTACCAGAGAAAGAGACAGAGAGAGAAGAGGGAGAAAGCAGTCCCTTCTCTTCATTTCTCCACCCTGTTGGGACTTGGGGCATGCATGTACACCTGTTTTTTTTTTTAAGCCACTAGGGTCAGGATTCAAACTGTGTGGTTGGCCATGTGTGATTCAGACACCTTAACCACCAGGCTATGGACCAGTCCTCAATCTTTTCCTTTCTGATTTCTGATGCTTATCATTTCTTTTAATAGAAAGTTTATTTCTTCCATGAGAGAGAGAAGAGAAAATGCGTAAGCATTCCCAACTAGGTCCTGAAGTCAAGAATAATCCCTAGTCTTCTGCCAGTCGTGGATCATGGGCAAGTGTGTGCCTGGCATACTCAAGGAGATCTCTGGGCATCAACCAGAAACCTTCTCATGGGAACTGCATCACAGAGCATCCTTAGGAAATTTTTTCTAATTTAAGAAAATTTGTTTCCAGACACTCACTATTCGATTTGGCAAGATCTGAAAGCCCATCTGGAAATTTGTAAATACTTTAATTTTTAGTTGACATAATTCTATATATTTATGGCATAGAGATGACTTTTTCCAGTACATGAATATAATATATACTGATCAAATTAATATAATTAGTAGATCCATTATGTCTACCATTTATCATTATTTTGTGTTTAGAATATTCAGAATCCTCTTTTTAAATTATTTTGAAATACATAGGAAATTATTATTAACTATAGTTACCCTACTATACTATAGAAATAGAACTTATTCCTCTTATCCAGCTGTAATTTTTATACTGCTAACAAATTCTCCCTTCCCCCTAACCTTCTCAACCTGTAGTAGCCACTGTTCTATGCTTTACTTCTATAATGTCAACTCTTTTTAGTTTCCAAATACAAATGTGTATATGTGATTTTCCTCTTTCTGTGCCTGGCTTACTTTACTTAATATAGTGTTCTCCAGACTCAATCACATTGCTTCATATGACAGGATTTCATTCTTTTTAATAGCTCAGTACTGTTATTGCACACACATTCTACATTGGTAAGAAATCACACACACACACACACACACACACACACACACACCCAAGGAGGAATGGCCACACTGCAATCCCTTCTCCTCCATTCTCCTCTCCAGATTTTAGGTATGTACACACACATACACACCCAGCATGTTTCTCAAGTCACCGAGTCTGTGATTTGAACAAGCCTAGTAGGCAATGTGGGATCCAGCACCTTAACCACTATGTCACCTGCTGGCCCCAGTGTACATGTTTTAATTAGAGAATCTAATCTACTTACACTGGAGGTATCAATAGGTAAAGACCTACTCCTGATGTTTTGCTAATTGTTTTCTGGTTATTTTGTATCCTTTATTCCTTTCTCCTTCTTTTATTGTTTCTCTTTTTGTGGCTCCATGGTTTCCAGTATTGACAAGGTTTAATACCTTTTCTTTCTCATGTGTGTTGGCCCTATCAGTGAGTTCTATAGTTCCACAAATTTTTGTTATGGTAGTTATCATTTAATTATTTCTAATTGTAGGTCTTATGCATTTCTGTAAGACCTGTCACCTGTCTAGTGGTGACAAATTCCCTCAGGATTTTGTTTATTTGTTTTTTGTCTAAGAAAGTATTTCTCCTTTACTTCTGAAGGATAACTTTGCTGGGTATAGTATTCTTGCCTGGCATTTTTTGTTGTCGATATTTTCTTTGAGCACTTTAGGTATGTCACCTCATTTTCTTTTGGTCTGTAAGAGTTTTGCTAAGAAATCTGTGATTAGTTTAATGGTGACTCCCTTATATATGACTTGACATTTTCGCTTGCTGATTTAAGAATTCTCTTTGTCTTTGACTTTTGATGGTTTCACTATGAGAGTCCTGAAAAAAGACCTTTTCTTTTGAGCGGTTTTTGCTATAGGGCACGTGCTCTCACCAGACAGAGAGAGACTGAGAGATAGAAAGCGAGAAATCACCCCCCAGGAGGGATGGCCACGCTGCAATCCCTTCTCCTTCATTCTCCTCTCGGTATCTTGGGCAGGCATGCACACGCACCCGGTGTGAGTTTAAGCCACCGGGTCCGGGATGCGAACCGCGGTCGACTACGTGGGAGTCCAGCAACATAGCCATTACACTAACTGCTGGTCCCAGAAAAGACCTTTTTAATGTGATTTTATTTTGAGATCTTTGAGCTTCCTAGATCTGGATACCCATCTCTCCCCAAGAGAGAATTTTTCTGCCATTATTTTAACAAATGAGTATTTATGACTAATCTTGTTTCTTCTCCTTCCAGGACTTCTATAATGTGTTCACTTCATGGTGTTCTGCAAGCCTTGTTGAAAATTTTTATATATTTATTTTCTTCTTTGATTGTGTTCTTTTAAATGACCTTAAGAGTTTAAAAGATAGTGTTCTTTTAAATGACTTAAGAGTTTCTTTCTTCTACTTGATCTTGTCTGCTATTGAAACTTCTATTGTACTTTTAATTTAAATATATTATAGAGTTCTCCAATTCAATAATTTCTTTTGCTTGTTTGGAAAAGGTTGCTTTTGTTTTTGATTTCTTTCATGACAGTGGAAGAGAGAAAGAAAGGGAGCGGGGAGCACCCTCAACAGGGTCCCATGCTGCAATCACCCACCCCAAGCCTTACCAGCCAGTAGCTATACAGGCCTGGGAATACACAGGTTGGCCACGGAACAGAACCCACAATCTTCCACATGAATTCAGCAACAGTTGAGTAGTGTGTTACCAATGTACCACCTAGTCAGCCCTGTCTGGTACTTTTTTATGATTTCTATTGCTTTGTTCAATTTCTCATTCTGGTCTTGAATTGTTACCCAGTGTTAAATTGTCTATCTGTATTCTCTTGTGTCTTACTGAGTTTCTTCTTTTCTTTCTTTCCTTCTTTTATGTCAGAGGGAGAGAGGGGGTTTGATATTTTTGAGAGTGTCTTACCACATTACAATAGTCCTTACATCTCTGCCTCCTGGCTAGCTAGGACCACAGGCAATCACTACCACATCTGGTCCATTTTAGGCTGGGATGAGAATCAACCCTAGGCCACCCCTGTGACCTCAGCCACTGTGCAGTGGTACTCTACCATTTGTGCCACAGTTACTTGACCTTGCTGAGTTTCTTTAATATCATTACTTTGAATTCCTTTTCTGGCAGTTTGTAGATTCCTTCTCTTTGCATTTAGTCCATTACTATAGTTTTTGTTTGTTTTTTGCTTTTGTTTTCTTTTTGTTTTGTTTTATGACAGGGAGAGAGAGAGATATTTTTGACAGTGTCTCACCCTGTGATCTTTCAGCCCCAGTCTCCCAGTTAGCTAAAATTACAGGCATGTACCACCACATGATCTGTTTAGGTTGGTCCAGGAACTGAATCTGGGTCTCCTTTGCAAACCAGCCTCATGCAGTGGTGCCAAAACACCAGCTGCCACTGCAGCCGGGTCACTGGAGAATTATTGTGGCCTTTTGACAGTGTCATGTATCTTTCTTTTTAATATGTTTTTTGTCTCTAAATTGGTATTTGCACATAAGGTCAAACAATTGTTCCTACTGATTTTATAATGTGGCTTTCATGGTGAAAGATATTCTCCTGAAGGAGGTTGGTTGGGTATGTTGCATTGGTTTGGTTCTGAGTGGACTCAGCAATGTAGTCTCTGTAGTTTCTTAAGATGTATTCTGTGTTAGCAATATTTGCAAGTGCCTCAGTAGTCTAGGCTGCAGGGGTTTGTTGAGTTGGTTCACCAGCCAGGACCTGGCTCTCCTAAAGGCAAAGCAGGTCATCCCCGTGGCTCTGGACCTGGTTCGAGGATGAAGGCGTGGGAGTCACAGGGCTGTTTTTATAAGCTGTGAGAGGGCAGGATCACTTCCAGGGCTGGTGTGCTATCAGTGGGAGGCTGCTGGCCTCTGTGAATTGCAGGTGAGTGAAATTGCTTCTATCTCTGGCATGAGGCTGATGGCAGGGCTACCAGCCTGTCTTGGCAGGCCTTAGGTGTGTGGAGCTGCAACTGGCGTTGGCACACAGATGAGTGCAGAGCTGTCTGCCTTTCTCTGCAGGCCACAGGTGGGTGGGGCTATTATACAATAGTTGGGCCCAGGGCTGTCAGCCTGTCTCTGCAGACCCTGAGTAGGTGGGGCACTTTCAGCACTTGTGCTTGGCTGAGCATGGAGCTTGTTTCTGCAGACTATGCCTGTACAGGGCCAGTACTGACACTTTTATGCAGCTGGGCAAGGAGCCACTGGCCTTTGTGTGGTCCTGAGTGGGCAGGCCTTCATGCAGCAGCTGCCTCACTGAGAGAGCAGAACATAGGGCAGACTCCTCTAGGCCTCTGCTGCAATGTGGACTCCCCTTGCATCTTCCCAAGCTGGGTGCAGGGCCTGGGAAGGCTATAGGATTTTTCTGCAGTAAAGACTACCGATGTCCATGGCATCAACAGGTGCTGGTAGGGGCTTTCCACTGACCACTTTCCCTACTACAAGAAGGCCCTTTGTCTCCAAGTACTCCTGACTGAAGGCAGGGGCGTAGTATACGTAGGGTCTACCAATCCCTCCTTTACAGGTCTGTGCTGAGTCTTGTTAGTCTCCCACTTCCCTGCTGTACTCATGTTCTCCCTCAATTATTCTGGGTAAATGTCATATGTTTATTGCTGAAATTTTTCTTTATTATGGGAGACAAGCACACCCAGTCCCTCTAGTCAACTATCTTGCTAGGAGTTCCTATTTTTTAGTATCAGAAAGTAGGATGGAGTGAAGTTCTATCATATTTTGTTTTGTAATTTTGTTCTAGCAGCATATATGCTCACGTTAGAGAGACAAAAAAGAGAGAAACAGGGAAAGTGAGAAAGTACCCCCCAGAGTGATGGCCACACTGCATCTCTTCTCCATTCTCTTCTCAGGATTTTAGGCATCTCTTCTCCATTCTCTTCTCAGGATTTTAGGCATCTCTTCTCCATTCTCTTCTCAGGATTTTAGATGCACATGCACACATACCCAGAATGTTTTTCAAGCCACCAGGTTTGGGACTTGAACTGTGCAGTCAGCTATGTAGGATCCAATCATCTTAACCATAAGCCACTGACTGACCCAAGGCTCTACCTTTTAAGATTAGGTTAATAGACAAATAACAGTGGCCAAACAAGATACAGCTTTATTTCTCTTAAGTAAAAATCCAGCAGCTGGTTCGAACTGGACTAGAGCTCTGAAGTGTGAAGGATAGGGTCCATACAGCATTTGTATCTGGACCCGATGGTTCAAGATGGTAGTATCTAAGTTTCAGGCAGCAGTATATGGAGAAAGAGTGAAAATAAGAAGGGAAGGAACTGGCAGGTGGCATGGTGGGTAAGAGTGCTGGACTCCCACATGGCCAACCGTGGTTCAAGTCCTGGACCTGGTGCTTGCTTTTTCACTTTCCCTCTTTCTCTCTCACTCTGTCCCTCGCTGGTCAATTTAAAAATAAATAAATAAATAAAGTTAAGGAAAATAATTCTTTTAAAACAAGGGAGGGGGGACTACTCAAGTTCTGACCCCTAAGGAAGATCCCAGTAGTAGTCCTATGACACTTTTATTTATTGCATTAGCTAGAACCTTGCCACATAGCCACTACTAGCTCTGAGAAAAGATGGAAAACCGTCTTTATTCTGCAAAGGCAGATGGGCAGCTAAAAATGTCCATTAGAGGGGCAACTAACAATTTCTGGTACAGATCATCCCTTTGACCTATGTGAATGCACCTTTCTTATTACACAAAGAATTGAATTTACCCCTCCCCAAGGGAAAAACTATCAAAGACCCATCCATAGTCAGCTCAAAGTCCATTTCATGAGTACACAGTTCTCTCCACCAGGCACAAATATATCTCACTGTTTAGCAAACTGTGAGTTAAAAAATATTATCTGCCTCAACATACTCAATACAGAAAAATGAGCTGAATAATAAGTTAAAAATGATGGGAACCAGCAGTTAGCATAATGGCTATGTCTCTGGACTCCCACGTAGTCGACCGCGGTTCGTGTCCCAAACCCGGTGGCTTAAAACTCATGCTGGGCGTGTATGCGTGCGTGCCCAAGATCCCAAGAGGAGAATGGAAGAGAAGGGATTGCGGCATGACCATCCCCCCGGGGGGTGATTTCTCACTTTCTGTCTCAATGTCTCTCTCTGTCTGTCTGGCGAGCGCACACGCCCTATAGCGAAAATCTCTCCCCCCCCCAAAAAAAAGTAAAAAATGAGACAAAATGAAAACTACATATTGTCACTGCTTATCAAATACCACTCTGTAGGAATTTTAAGGTCTCCCTATTCTGGCAGAAGAGTTTCTAGGTCAGTCTACGGGGCAGCCCTTGATTCTGCTCTCTGGTTAGACCTCTTGTTCAATGTCCCAGAGAAGTTTCTTCACAGTACATTGTCCTTCCTGGCTACAACAGCGGTTATCTTTCAAAGCTCACTGCAGTTGATTAGGGTGATTGCACGTAGCTATTTTCCCAAGAGAGTTCCTGTTTACACTTGTTATTTCAATGAAATTGTGAAAAGCTCTCCTTTCTTTAAAAAATATGATGGTTTGGGTAACACATTACATAATCACTCCATTCCTGAATGTAATCGACAAGGAAATACATTCTGCCAACAACCACTTGAGCTTGGAAGAGGAAACCATGTCTCAGATGACATTGCAGCCTGCTGAAACTCTGAACAGAGGACTCAGCTAACGTGTGCCTGAATCCATGAAAACTGTGAGATAATAAACGTGTGCTGCTTTAAGAGGCTAAGTTTTGATCACCTTACACAGCAATAGATATGGGCTTCTCAGACAATGGGCTTGAGTGGGAAGGCAATACACTGGTTCTCATCTCTGCCCTCAACTTTATATTCTGCCCTCTCTTTAGACTATAAATAGTAAATACCAGTACAGCATTTGATAAAATGCTTTATCAAATGAGAGAATGAACAAGCGAGAGAAGAAACAATCCTGACATCAGGTTCAGTGGACTTGCGAGCATTTTTGGATCAGTGATTAGTACGAAACAATCTTTGCAAGATTTGATGTTTCAGGAGTTCAGCGGGGCTCAGATGGCTCCTCAGACATTCCTGACGTGGAAGGAGGGATTCAGTACAGCTGTTAATCCCTTTCTTCCTCCTTCCATCTCAGCCTGTGACCAGCTAGCTTCAGTCTAAGAGCACAAGTCACCGTTCTGAACCTGCTCTGCCATCTTCCTTACAGTTAAAGCCATAGCAATCTACTTTCCACGTATTCAAAGCAACCATTGCAATGTTTTACACGGACTAACAAGGGTTGCCAGGTTTCCAGCCTGCAATATCTATGCCTTGAGCATCCCCCTAGTCAGTGAACCAACACTCCTTTCCTCTAGGGCCTAATTTTTTTTTTTTTTTTTTTTGGAGAGGTTTTTGCTATAGGGCGCGTGCGCTCGCCAGACAGAGACAGAGAGACAGAAAGTGAGAAATCACCCCCCGGGGGGATGGCCATGCCGCAATCCCTTCTCCTCCATTGTCCTCTTGGGATCTTTGGCATGCACGCGCACGCGCCTGGCGTGAGTTAAGCCACCGGGTCCAGGACTCGAACCGCAGTCGACTACATGGGAGTCCAGCGACATAGCCATTATGCTAACTGCTGGTCCCTAGGGCCTAATTCTTGATAGCCACAAGTATCAGAAGGAGTCATTGGCATTTAGTGCCAAAGGGGAGAGATAAGACAGAGGGCAGTCTCGCACATTGTGCTGAATTCAAATATTAGTATCAGGCTGTTGAGGAAGTCATGATGTATTTTTCTATGCAAAAATCATGCCTTTTCCCATAACCTAACAGAATCCCTTTTAGCCAATGCCACACTTTCACTGTTACTTGTAGGACCACACTTCTTGTACCAAGTTCTGTACAAAAATGAGGCAAGAGTGATAAACAAAACAAATCCAAAACAGCAGTAGCCTAAACAATGTTTATTTCTCAATAAACATCTAATTAGGCAGTGGTAAGGCTCTCCATGTCAGGAACCCACATATTGCAGGATGTATTTTTCAACTTTCTATTGGATTCCTAATTGTTATGTTACAGGTGCTCATTAACCATTAGAAAAATTAACCATCTGTTAAATAAGTTGCAAATATGCTTATCCCCATGGTTGGTTTATCTTTTGTCTTTGCTCAGAGCATTTTTTAAAAGAGGTTTTTGCCTTAAGACACGTGCACTCTCCAGAGAGAGAGAGACAATGAGAGGGAAAGAACGAACTCACCCCCCAGGGAGGATGGCCATGTCTCAATCCTGTCTTCTCTAGGGATATTGGACATGCATGCACACATGCCTGGCATGAGCTTCAAGTCAATGGGTTTGGGACTCGAACCACAGCCAGCCATAGGGGAGTCCAGTGATGTAACTACTATGCCATCTGCTAGCCTTGCCCAGCATTTTAAGCCATGTAGAAAATCTTGAGTTTTATGAAGTCAAAAACTTTAATTTTTATTGTATGGATTTTGAGAATTTGGTCTAAAATGCTAAAGTTACATAAAAATTACTGTGATTGGGGCCAGCAGGTGGCATTGTGGTTGGAGCTCTGGACTCCCACAAGACTGACTGTGGTTCAAGTCCTTGACCTGGTAGCTTGCTTTCTCACTTTTTCCCTCTCTCTCTCTCTTTGGTGAGCACTTGTGCTCACAGTAAATTAAAAAATACTAACAACAATAACAAATCATTTAAAAATTACCATGATTATCTCAATAATTTTATACCATTAAATTTTTGACTAATGGTATAAAAATTTTAATTTGGCATAAGCTCTGAGATATGGATCCCATATGTTGGCTGGTTACTCTCTTATCTCTGCATCATTTACAGAGTCCTCTTTACCCCTGTTGATTTGAGATGCTGCCTAAAAATCAGGACTGGGCACTAAAGTTTATCAAATGCTTTACTGGTATTTACTGAGAGGGTTTTATGCATTCTTCTTCTTTAATATGCTAGTGTAGAAAGCTACATTACTAGATTCCTAGTTAGGAGTAACTACTGCATTTTAGTAATAAACCACACCTGGCCATAATATAATATTCTTTGGTTATTAACTAAGGAATTGTGCTTTTAAGTTTACAGGGAAATTCCAACTTTCTTTTCTGAGTGACATGCACACACATACATAATTGAAAAGTCCCCCCACCCCACCCCCTCCCAGAGATACCCTTGATAGGGTCTCTCCATGCTGCATTCCCAACCAGCCAAGAGCCTGGCATATTCAGATCAATCCAGGATCCAAACCTGGGGCCTCCTATATGATCTTGTATCGTGCAGTGATGCCCTACTGCCTGCACCACCATGGCTGGGCCTTTGTGTGCTAATTATTTAAGCTTATGCCAGTCTCATAAAATAGATTTCCACTTTTTCTACTATCTATTGATAGAATAACTTCCGTAACATAGACAATTATCTATAGATGAAAAATTGGATAAAGCTCACTATAAAACAGTGAGTCTACTGGCTTTTTAAAGAGGTATTAATAAACCTTTTATCCAATTTATTCTTTGATTATGGACTCTGCCATTTTTCTATCTTTGCCTGAGTTAATTTTTGCATAATTTCATTCCATCAAGAGTTCCAAATGTGTCAGCCTAAATTGTAGGTATGTGTTTTTTTAGACAGTGTCTTGCTATGTTGTGATCTTCCTGCCTCGGCTTCCCAAGTAGCTTGGACTATAGTCATGTGGCCACCACACCTGGCTCTTCAGACAGGGTCTCCCTATGTTGTCCACGTTGACTGCAAACTCATGATCCTCCTGCCTCAACCTCCCAAGTAGCTAGGACTACAGGTGTGTGTCACTGTGCCTGGCTTTAACGGCGGGTCAGAAATTGAACCTGGTACTCTTCCCAGGCCTCAGCCTGCTCAGTGGCACCATAGAACAGTGTGGGCTACTGCAGCAAGGCCATAGGTTGTGTAATTTTTTAAATGACAAAATTATTAGACATAATAAAGTTGACAACATTGTAATGAGCATATGTGTACCTATAACCCAGTTGAACAAACAAATGCCTATAGGTATAGCTGTCTTCCTCTATACTGTTTCCTAATCCCATTCCTTTATGTTCCTCCTCACAGGAGGGGGTCTTCAAAGTTCATAGAAAATACGTATTATGAAAAAACTGCATGGATTTCAAAACTTCTTCACATCAAAATAAACATGTACTTTAATTCCATTTTTCCCCCACAAACTGAAGCCTTTTATTGTGCGTATATTATCCTGATTTAAAAAATCTCATTGTGTGCTTTATACATTTGCTAAACAGCAAATGATAAAATGTGTGTAGTTTTACAGATTTTAAAACTTAGTCATGGGAACCAGCAGTTAGCGTAATGGCTATGTCGCTGGACTCCCACGTAGTCAACCGCGGTTCATGTCCCGGACCCAGTGGCTTAAAAAACTCATGCTGGGCGCGTGTGCGTGCGTGCCCAAGATCCCGAGAGGAGAATGGAAGAGAAGGAATTGCGGCGTGACCATCCCCCCTGGGGGGGTGATTTCTCGCTTTCTGTCTCTATGTCTCTCTCTGTCTGGCGAGCGCACGCGCCCTATAGCAAAAACCTCTCAAAAAAAAAAACAACAAAAAAAAAACTTAGTCATAGTACTGTAGGGTACTTACCTTTTTTCAATTTGCCTTTTTCTCTCCATGTTTTTACAGTGTGTTACTGTATGAAGCTCTGATACACATATTGGTTAAGAGCTGTATGTTACCCCAATGTCAATCAACCACAGTATTTGTACTCATTCTCTGATGTTGGATATTTTGATCAGTTTTTGTCATTACAAGTTAGTGGAATAAGATTTCCTTTTAAATTTTATTTCTTCTTCCCCCTCAACCATAAAGTTTCCAAGTGAGGGAAAAATTAGTGCACACAGGTAAAATTTTCTTTGCTTTGCTTTTTCCTCATTTGGATACTTCCCATGTCCTGGAAAACTGATTTCCTGTATTTTGCTGTGCATTCTAAAGTCTTCCCCAAACGTTTGATTTATACCTAAAAGACCCTAGCTCATGGCTATTTTTCTTTTGTACTCTATTGGAAAACAGGAGGCAAGCCCTCACTTTCAGGTAAAGGTCTAGGATGAAGATCTTCATGCTGCTCAGATTCTTCTAGTTTAGTAAGTTAGCATCACAAAATGTGAGACCAAAGAGAAACGAAATGATGTATACTCTTTAGCTAGTAAGATTTCTGTGGATATTCTTGCATTAAGAGAACTTGGAAATTTATTTGGGTTAGCAGTGAGGCATTTTACAAATATTCCCAAGTCATCAATCTTCTGATCTATACCAATTTTGTTTCTTTGACAGGCTATTACTTGAGAGTGCTTTACCTTCCCGTCGTCCCATAAGTCCCATAAGCTAATGAGTCATGATTTATGTTATCAGAAGTGGCTGATCTGGCATCTGAGATAAGTGTGTTTTCTAGTCAGCTTGCATGAAAAAAACGTTAGTTCTGATACAGTCACACTGTGAAAGAATAAAAACTGCCATTAAACTAACGAGGACACTTTTGTTAAGTTATACTAAAACCAGGGATAAAAGTATTTTAACATCTATTAGCCATACCATTATTGAGAAAAACACTTATTTTTAACTTTACTGTTATGATTTCATTTTGGACTGTGGTGTTATAAAGCCATATTAGTTTTGAACTGGGTAATGCTCTTTGACCCATGCCATCTCTACACTAGAAAGCTGTTATTTGAATTTGGCTGTTTTATTAAGATACAAGAGGATTTCCTGTCTACCAGTTACATGCATACTCAGAAAAAATTTGAAATTCATCTTTTCCAGAAAATGTTACTTGGCTTGACATGTCTGTAAAAGCTACCTTTGGGGGCCAGCAGGTGGTGTAGTGGTTAAGGCACTGGACTCTCACATGACTGACTGCAGTTCAAGTCCCAGACCTGGGGGTTTGAAAATCACACTGGGCACATGTGCACGTGTGCCCAAAATCCTGAGAGGAGAATGGAGAAGGGACTGTGATGTGGCCATCCCCACTAAGGGTTGATTTCTCACTTTCCATCTCACTGTTGCTCTCTGGTGAGAGTATGCACCCTATGGCAAAAAACTAGGAAGAAAAAAAACGCGCCCCACATGAATTATTTTTTTTTGAGAGAGATTTTTTGTTACAGGGCATGTACACTCTCCAGATACAGAAAACAAGAAATCACCCCCCAGTGGGGATGGCAACACTGCAATCCCTTCTCCTCCGTTCTTCTTTTGAGTATTTTGGGAACACATGCACCCAGCATGAGTTTTAAGCCCTTGGGTCTGGGACTTGAACTGTGGTCAACTATATGGGAGTCCAGCAACATAACCATTATGCCATCTGCTGGTCCCAGGACTTGAAGTTTCTATCACAAACAATCCTAGGTATTTCATATGTGCTCTCCCTGGTACATCTTCCCATATGGGTGTAAGGGATGCCCAGATACTGATCCCCTCAACCCTTTGGTAGTTGGCAAGCAGCTTTATGCACTTCCTGCAGTATTTTGAAATATCATTTGGTATATGTTGTGATGTGGAAAAGTCTTGGAAAGCACTGCTAAAGTCCCATCAATAATTTGTAGACTCCTTTAAAAAAGTTTATTTCCCTAATTCCCCTAGTTCTCTGAATACAGTTGGATTAATTTTGAATGACCTGGCATTACCTTCTAATGCCAATTAAATCTTAAAAGTTAAATTGGTTAAATTTTAATTGGTGAATATTTTGTATATTCTTCGAAAGTCAGCACTACTGGTCAATCCTACAATAAAGTTTTTGCATAATCATCAGAATGTCAAATTTGGAGATGCTTATACAGAAAAGCCAGCCTTAATAAGTTCTGTTTCAGGCCTTCGTATCTACACTTAAAGACTAACAAATACACTGCAGTTCTGCTCTTAAATAACTCACCTTAAAAAAGTGAATATGCACATACATCTTTTGCAGGTTGTTTCAAGTGCGTCCATCACAAAATACCCATGTCCACTCCTGGCTAAATTGCCTTTATGTCTTATTCCCAATACTGCAAAGGCACAAACCAATCATCAGTATGGAAGATCTTTGGAAAGCATCTTGTATTATGCCTAAGCTTTCAGTGTGGCTATTAGAAGTAAAAATACCAACCACAGAAAGGGACACCCCAATGCTACAAAATTATACATCACAGTCCTTAATTAGTTTCCTAAGAATTTGACTTTTTAGGACATTTATAATGAACTAAAACTTTGAGGCCACATTTGTTTCTATGCTTCTTAGGTTTTGGTTGTTTTAATTGCTAGAGGATATGGAAGGGAGGGGAAAAAGCACCTTTGCGGCATGGTCATGCTGCAATCCCTTCTCCATTTTTATCCACCCTCTCTGATTTTTGGACATGCACACACATCTGGTGTTTTTTTCAGGCTGCCAGGACCAGGATTTGAAGAGTAGCTGACCATGTGGGATCCAGCTTATGAAGCTTCCTTACTTCCTAGACTACATGCTAGGCCGCAGGACATATTTTTTTCTTTTCTTGTAAAATTTGCTAGAGGTGTCAGAGAAAGGAGGAGTGACAGGGAGACCCTGAATCCCAGAGACAGAAGGCCAACAGGCAGGCCCAAGACACGCAGCTTGGCTTGAGCTCAAGAGCTAGGACTCCCATCCAGATTGCTATGGGGAAGAAGGGGGCCTCCAGCCTTCAAAAACCAATAGCCAGCCTTCAGAAACCAAATCCGGTTCCTGCACTCCCTGAGAAAGAAGGAGCAACAGGGAGACACTGCAATCCCAGAGATATAAGGTAAGAGCTGTTGGCCCATGTGTGCTGACACCATTCTGCCATTCAACCATCCAGGACCAACTGGCAGGCCCAAGCCAAGTGCTTAAGTTCATGAGCAAGGACTCCCCAACCTGCTGGAGGGGAGGAAGGGCTCCTAGCCCATGCAGTGAGCAAGTGCACCATGTGAATTAGTCTATCACCTTACCTTCTGTCAGTGCAACCTCCATCCATATTTGGCACAGTTAGGTTTGGGTATACAAGAACCAAATACCTGAAAGTAGGAGTCCCTGGAAGAATTCTTTCTCTATAACTCCCTTGACAGCAAAAGGAGAGAAACTCCCCTCTGAATGGCTAAACCCTGAATTCCTACTGTGGGTTCCACACTCCCACCCACATTAGAGGTGGGGAATTAGTACAGATCTTACGCATATCATAGTGAAGTAAAGGAGCACACAGCTACTGAAACACACTCCAAAAAAGTAAGAAGTGAGTATACCACCAAATAACTAAAAATCAAAGCAAAGCACAAAGAAATGAGAAAATCAGGAAATAACCCCCCCAAAAGGATCATACTTCTCACCAATTATGGGTAAAATATGAGAGATTTCAAAAATGTCAGAAAAATAATTCAGAATATTCACTGCAAAAATATTCAACAATATGCAAGAGGAAACAGAGAACCAACTACGGGAGATAAGAAAATCCTTTCACGGCATGATGGAGCAACTCCAAAAGGAGACAGACAAACTGAAAAAGAATCAAACAAAGGAACTTCAGGAGACAAAGAATACATTGCAGGAAATCAAAACCTCTTTTGAAAGTATCAACAGCAGATGAGACTATGCAGAAGAATTGCTGACCCTGAACACAAAACTTCTGATGCAGTCAAAGTAACTGAAAAGAATAGAATAATAATCACTGAAAATAAGGACAAAATACAGGAAATCCTGGATATCACTAAATGGCCAAATATCTGCATAACAGGTATTCCAGAAGATGAAAAGACAGGTAAAGGCACAGAAAACACCTTTCACCTTTCATAATACATTAATTGGAAACCTTCCAAATTAAGAGAGGCTGCAGACATCCAAATCTAGGAGATATAGACACCAAGTAGATATAAGCAGATCCTCCTCTCCAAGGGATATCACAGCCAATTGGTAAAAATTATAGACAAAAAATCTAAAAATGGTAAGAGAGAAATACAAAGTTACTTACAAAGGTTATCCCATTAGACTAACATCAGATCTCTCAGCCAAAATAACGCAGGCAAGAAAAGAATGGGATGACATATTTAATATTCTGAAGGAAAAGTAATTTCAGCAAAGAGTACTATACTCAGCAAGATTATCCTTCAAATGGGTAGGGGAAATAAAATCATTGCCAGGTAAACAAATACTAAAAGAATCCACCAAAATTAAACCAGCTCTTCAGGAAATAACAATTCTCAAGGGACTACTATATCAGGAAAGCTAAAGAGGGACAAATAGAAGAGAACACAAAACAACTAGAAAAAAGGTCAAGTCTACACATTAATGGTAACACTGAATTTCAGGACTAAATGTAGATTCAAACAGTTTTACACATGAACAAGTTTAATACAAATCCACCAATTGTTTGATAGACAGCTGTCTTCCTATATATATATATATATATATATATATATATATATACACACACACGTATGTGTGTATACCTATTGTATAGAGCTAGATAATAGAGAAAAAGTACAAAATGTTACAAGAGTCTTTCTTTGAACTGAATTTAAAAATAAATAAGCTAAATCAAGAACTTTGTGAATTCTATAAACCATCAAATCACTGGCTTTACCATGTCTTCACTTCTAAACATCTCTTTACAATTTTATCTTTTGTTGCACTTACTTTATGCACAGTACAGTATGGAAGAACTGTGTGAGTAAAAGTGTTCTGTTTCTTTCTCTTCCTAATACGCCATTATGCACAATTTTACTTATCTCTAGCTGATCCAATGATTGATATCCACATATTTTTCAGACTATACTTTTTAAGAAAAAATAATTGCTAGAGGCCACATGTGCTTGCTGGAGAGAGTCAAAGAGAAAGTGAGCAAGCATCCCCTGTGGGGGATGATCATGCTGCAATCCCTTCTCCTTTACTTTTCTCCTCTTTTGGGATTTGGGGCACACATGCGCACGTACCTGGTGTGTTTTTCAAGTTGTCAGGTCTGGACTCAAACTGCACAGTTGGCCAGGTGGAATTCAGTCACCTTAACCACTATGTCACCGCCTGCCCCGCACCTTTCTTTTAATACTTCTGATCCCATTTAAGTTTCTAAAATCTCAAGGGAAAATCTCATCTATATCTGTACCATGAGCCAGCCGGTGTGGTGGTGGTGTGATTAAGGCAGCTGAATCCCACATGGCTGCCTGAACAGTTTGAGTCCTGGGCTGATGGCTTAAAAAACACACAGGTGCATGTGTGGGCATGCCCAAAATGCCCCATGAGAGGGAGAAAGAGAGGAGAAGGGATTGCAACTTGACCATCCCACAAAGGGAGGCTCTTTCTCACTTTCTCTTTCTCTGTCAAGCACACAAATATCTTGCAAAAAAAGGTCTGTATTACATGTTTATTTAACTCATAAAAATGTAACAGAAATAGAGTGCATCCAGGTACAGTCTGGACAGACAGAATAGTTGCTTCTACCCAAATTCTGTTTTTCAATATCCACTGAGATGTTCTTTCCACTCCTGGCTTTCATGTTACTTGCATTCCTCATTTTTCCCTTAGCTAGTCATTCCCGTCATTACTAACCACTGTAACTCTGTGAAATCTCAATTTTAAGCAAACTACTCTCTAAACATGCTTTTTTCATTTCCAGGTCATTTCTTCTAGTCTCTCAACTTGAATAAATACTTATCATCCACTGATTGTGCCACATTTTAACCGCCCCTCCCATCCTCTCATGTCCTTACTTCTCTGCTTACCTAGATTAATAACTATCATTATTTATATTATAATATGTCTATTATTATAACCCTGTCCCCACTTCATGTGGTCAGTCACATACCTGGCAAAACCATAACCTTGCTTAAATTCATTTCATGCACTCTGTGCTTCCATCTGTGTGGTTTTATGCAGCAGAGGCAACCAAACACTGGTCCCACTGTAAACGCATTATCTTGCATTTAGTAGGAGCCCTTCGTCTTGCCCGCTGTCAATCTCCCATTCTTCTAGTTATGAACCTTCCTCCCGCCCCCATCTCTCTTTTTTGATATCATATCATGAGAGATGATGCTACATGATATTTCCCCTTGAAATCTAAAATGGAAGTCATGACTAGCCCTTCTTTTCCCAACCTACATGCTCTTTCCCAGAATCCTATCCAATTCCTCAAGCCCAAAATATCCTTACTGATTCTCTTTGTCTCTCATTACACAAGCAATCTTTCAGTAAATCTTAACTGATTTTACCATTAGGATATAGGCATCACTCACTGACTCATGTCACCTCTATAGCTACCACCTCAGACCAAGTCAGCATTCACTCTCAAATAGATGCCAGCATTCACTCTCAATTAGATGCCCTTCCTAGTTGTTCTCCCCCCTTTCATCTCATGCCCCCACACTTCAGCTCATTTAACACAGTAGCCATTATGGTTCCTACTAAAATTACATTCCTGAGCTTTAGGAAAGGATTACTCTTATCGTACAACCATTATTTCAGACTATACTCTGAATTATTTTTGATGAACCTTTCCTTTCACATGCAAAAACTTAAAACTTGCATATATTTTCAAAATACATTCTATGCTATAAAACAGGATCAAAGTAATTGACCTTCATGGATACAAACCCATAATATTCCAAATGATTTAACTAAGCTATCAATTACAGATTCATTTAGTATTTAATTCAGAATCATTATTTTGCATATGTATTTTTTTTAATTGCCAGAGAGCACATGCGCTTGCCAGAGAGATACAGACAGACAGAGAGAGGAGGAGAGATCATCCCCTAATGGATCATGTTGATTCCTTCTCCTCCATTTCTCCATCCTGTTTGAACTTTAGGCACACACATGTATGAACTCGGAGTATTTTTCAAGTCACTTGGAGCTAAGATTCAAACTGGAGCTGGCTGGCCACATGAAATTGGCTCCTTTAACCACTAGACCACGTGGCCAGATCACATATATATATTTTTTTGAACAGAAAACCGATAAAGTTACCCATTCATTTTTAAAGGAATCCTAATGTGCTAGAACTTGCATTTTAAAACTAAAAAAGATGATGATATAGCCTAAAATGTCAGAACTTCATATTATGTTCTCCATGCTTTTGAAGCCCAACAGGATTTTGAAAAAGAAATTAAAGATGTTTTCATTAAGAGGATCTTAAAAAATCTATACAATTCAAGCTAATGAAATATTTTATTATACATTAATAAAAGTGGTGTTTTTTTAAAAAAACATTTCCAGGCCCAGATAGATGTCTGAAGTATGTGAGGAAAGGATTCCACTCAAGTATCATAAGTAATACTCTACTGAATGAAACCGTAAATCCACCCCACTCCTTACAGTTAATACCAGCATTCACCACAGGCTTGAAATTCCTGTAGTATCAGTAAATCTATTTTTTGAAGTATTACAAACATGCTTATAATGCATAGGATGGTGAAAAAATTTAGACTGTAACTGCACACCATATGTAATCCCAGCTTTTCTAATTTACAACCAGTTAAGAATTACAATATTTGAAGCAAGTATTTTAAAATAGTATATGACTCACTGGTAAGTGATTTTCTACTCAAATAAATAGGAAAATTTGCATTTTAATGATACAATGAATTTCAGTCTTTTTCAATCAAAAAAAAAAAAAAAAAAAACTGAGACATGGTCATGAGTTCAGGATTATATATATTACAATTTGCCTTGTTATAATACATTTGTGGCTTTATGATAAAAATAACTCAGGGACATGGATTCAAGCTAATTTGCATAACCGTCACAAGAAAAAAGCATTAAATGCATTACTGAAATAAGTATTTTCATTTAATATCAGAATCTCAAAACAACTTTAGATCTTGGCCTTGTTTAAAAAAAGTTTAGTTAAACACTAAGCTAGCTAAATAACCTTTTTGAAAGGTTTAAACACAATTGATATAGAAAATGTTTTCCCTCTAATCTCAGTCTTACGTAAGTGGAAGAGGTGGGGGGAAGGTAGACAATTTCTTTAGCAGCATACGTGGCTAAATCCATCCACCTTAAACCATAATGTCTATTATTGACCCCATTAAAAAGAATTGGGCAAATATACAAAGTTACCCATTTCGGAAACCAAAAGACAACAATTTTAGGGTTATAGGAGGTAAAGTATTTTCGAAAGCCTTCAAAAACTTTTAACCATTAAACTAGAGGAAACATCTCTTCATTGTAAGAAAGAAGGTGTAACAGAAAGTAAAATACATTTAAACTAAACTGATTTTCAATTCTCTTTGAACAAAAGAAATGAAAAATAATGGTTGATTAGCTAAGCTTTATGCTCTAACCAAACTAATTAATTACAGTGATTTTTAAATGGCAACAGCCCATCTGACTGGGCAGCTTGACAGTTCTGAATACTTTTGCAATGATTTTTTTTTTTTTTAACGCAAAGACACTAAAATGATCCAGTCATGCAATGTTCATCTTATGCATTCTGCATCTCTTTGCCAATCTTGTAGCTAAGGATCTTGTTCCAATCAATTTTAGTACGAGTAACCGGCAACTGTCGACGTAAGGCTTTGAAAGTAGTGTCCGACATTGTTTGATAATTCTCACTGATGGCAGTCTATAAAAAACAGTAGTTAGAAGTTTAAACCAAATAAAAGGCACAACAATTTATAAAACACAAATGTTTTTAGAACAACCTTTATTTAAGCGGCCTATTTTACTGCTTTTAAGTAGTTAAATAAAAATCTCAACATAGTTTTATAAAGCTGTTCAAAGGCAGTTGAAAAAAAACTTATCATCATTTTAAGTGATTAAATGTAATGAAATATAATTATAAATTAGATTTAATATTTGTATATTCTTGTCTTGAATCTGTTTTACTATTTCAGTCAGAACAATTTATAAATTCTGTCCTTTGTGTGCATTTATTTTTTCTTCCAGAGAGTATGTTCTCTTGTTGGAGAGAGACAGGGAAAGTGAGAAACCACCTTCAATGGGGAATGGTCACACCACAATCTCATCTCTACTTCTCCTTCCTTCTGTGATTTCAGGCCGGCACTCAGATATCACACAGTTGGCCACAGTGATCCAGCCACCTTAACCATGATTTCATGACTGGCCCATAAATTCTGTTTCTAAGGGAGGGAGATTCATCTAATTCACAAGTTAAATGCTTAAGTTCAAGAGTATAATTTAGAAGCTGATAAATAACCTTCAAAGTAGAACACAAAATGAAATGTGATGTAAGCAGATTACACTTAGTACAAATAGTTTAGGAAACACCTTCTAAATGAGAATTTCTAATCAGAAACAAAATAGTAATTTAAAATCTTGAGATATTTTGATTAATACTGAGAAATTACAGTTGGCTGAAACCGAGTACTAGTATTTTTAAAAGACAGTATCTTAAATGAGTTTAATTTACTGGCCATTCTTTTTGACTGCACTTTTATAAGTCTGTCTCATACTAAATGCAACACGTGACAAAAATATTGTGTCTTGTACACTGAAACAAAAAAACTCAGGCTTATGGCTGGGACATTTAGTACCATTAACTTATAAGTAAATAAAGAGTATATAGTATTTTTGAAAATCGTACCTGGTATTCATTTTCTGCAGCTTCTACAATCTTTATAAATTCTTTTGCTGTCTGCACCTCATTCTGAATAAAAAAGGAAGACCAATAGTAAATATAATAGTAACTTAAAACTAAAATAACTGTTATTTTAAAACATATGTATGATTAATGAAATGAAATTCCATAAATAACACAGATGAAAAGTATGACAAGTAAAGAAAAAAACATATTGTAAGAGCAATTATTCTAAGTCCAAGGGAAACTAGGAAAAAATAGTTTAAAAGTCTACATAATGAAACTAGTCTCAGTATTTAACTGGCAAAGGAAAGTAAAATGTTAACATGTATTTAACAAAAATTCAATTAGAACACTTAACATGCATTCCAACAATTTTTATAGGTTAAGAAGTTAGACACAGGTTTCTAATTAATGATTATCTTTATCTAAATACTATTAAGTATTTAATGAATATTTATTTACCACTGTAGTGATATAAAGAAATTACCAATTACAAAGAATATATTTTAAAGAAGGACATTTAGAAGAAAAATAGAGAGGCAAAGCATTAATGGGACAAAGAAATGTGGTATTATCTGTTGAAGATAATTTTATAGTTTTATCAACTGGACTAGGGAGAAATGTTCACATGTTGGAATATTCACTTTGTAAACTAAATAACATGATTGAATGTATAAAAGAAAATGAAATACAAAAAATGTTTAAGGTGAATTTATGCCACTGCTTAAGTATTTTCTGGGAACAAAATTCTGACATGCCAATATATGGCTATGTTTGTCCTAAATGTGAAGTTAATGAAAATCTAGATTTTTTTAAAAAAAATTAAAAGTAGATGATGTCTCACATGGCCAACAGCAATTCAAGTCCTGGACCTTGTCAGATTACTTTCTTTTCTTTTTTTTTTTTTTTTGGAGAGGATTTTTTTGTTATAAGGCACGTGCACTTGCCAGAGAGACAGAAAGCGAGAAATCACCCCCCACAGATCCGCAATCCCTTCTCCTCCATTCTTCTCCTAGGATCTTGGGCACTCACGCACACGCACCTGGCATGAGTTTAAGCCACAGGGTCTGGGACTTGAACCACAGTCGACTACATGGGAGTCCAGTGACATAGCCATTATGCTAGCTGCTGGTCCCCAGATTGCTTTCTTGCTTTCTCACTTCCTCTCTCTCTCTCTGTCTCTTTCTGTGGTGAACACACGTGCCCTATAGCAAATTGAGAAAAATAATAATAATAAAATTAAATAAATCTTTAAAATTTTTTTTTAAAAATGAAAGTGTCAATGTAAGATTCTCTAACACCTATTATATATACTTGTATTTATATAATGGAGGTGAGTTTTTTTTTCTCTTTCTAAAAACAAAAAAGCAATGAAAACCTAGTAAGACAAAGTGAAAAACTATTTTTCCTAAAAAAAAATTGAGTATTGATAGCCTAAGAGTCAAGTTTAATTACTATAACCGTCTCTCACATTTTCATAGTCTATAATTTTGTGGACAAAGCTATCTTAGAAAGAATCTTCTTTCAGTGTTAAAATCCTACAAGGAAGACAGTATACCAAGTACTTACATTATGCAAATAATATTACATTTCATACACAACTGAATGGAATACAGTGTCTCATAGAAAACCAGACATTAGTACATTTCTTTCTGCAAGAAGAGAACTTCCACTTAGCATAAAAGTAGAAACTACCCAAGTGCTAATGAGAAATTTAAAAAAATGCATCTTCTCAGGCAGCATCTGGCCTAACACATTAAAACATTCTACTCAAAGCTAAATGCTTTCTTGAATGAAAAAATAAATATTTAATATTTTCAAATAAGTAGTTGATGTTAATAATATACTAGTACTTTCAGGTATATATAACACAAATGTTTATAGGAAAATGTTACTCTTAAGTGTTATACTATAAATGTCCTGGGGAAAAAACAAGAAAACAGTTGCATATGTAATGGAAAGAATATGTGAAAAAACTGTGAGAAAATAAAACTAAGTTAAAAAATCCTGGAATTTGAAAGCTGAACTTAAAAACCTTCATTAAATCATAATCCAAATAGCGAGAAGAAAGAAAACATATAACACAATTCAAAAGTTAGATACAAGATCAGAGATCTAATTTAAAGACCTAAAACTATAAAACTCTTAGAAGAAAACACTAGAGTAAATCTTTATAACCTTGGGTTAGATAATAGTTTCCATTAACATACTAAATACACCAACAACAAAAGAAAAGAAACTGGACATCAAAGCTACAATCTTGTTTTGCAATCCATATGACAGAATGTGAAAAGACAACATGCAAAAGGGTAAAAATATTTGCAAATCACATATCTGTTGAGACTTGTATCCAGAATATATAAACAATTATAACTCAGTAATAAAAAAATGAGCAATGATGAAGAAATAGGCAAAGGACTGAACAGACATTTTCCTGAAGAAGACATACAATCAGTAAGTACATGTAAGATGCTCAGTATCGTGGAATCAGGAAAATGTAAATAAAAGCTACGTGGAGATACCTGTTCATACCAACTGTCATGGCTATAATAAAAAGAAAAGTTTTAGAGAGAATGTGAACAAACTGGAGCCACTTTAGAAACCAGTCTGGCAGTTTTCTGAAAGGTTAAACAGAGTGTTATCACATGACACAGCAATTTCAGCTTTAGGCACATACCAAAGAGAAATTAAAACAAAGGTCTACATAAACAATAATAATGCTTGTAGCAGCAAAAAAGTAAGTAGCAATGTCCATCAACTGATGAATGGCAGATAAAATGTGTTACAGCCATACAATGGAATATTATTTGGCAATAAAAATAAAAGAAAGAATACATGCTCCAACAAAGATGAAAATTGAAAACATACTAAGTGAAAGAAGCCAGTACCAAAAGACCACGTTATATAATTTCATTTACATGAAAGGTTGTGGATGGGTAAATCCACAGTCAGAAGTTGGACTGGGGCTGCCTAAGGTTGAGAAGGGTATCTGGGGAGGGCTGGGAAGAAAGGGCAGTGACCACTAATGAATATTTAGGTTTCTTGTATGGGGTTTCTTATAAGGAGAAGGAAAATGTTCTAAAATTAGATTGTGGTAATTGTGGCACGACCATGTTAATATACTAAAAAACACTGATTTTTTTTTTTTACACTTACAATGTGTGAATTGAATGGTATGTGAATTATACCTTAATAAAGATGTCCAAAAAATTATGTGCAGATTTGTAATTATTGCCATCTTTAATCTATTTAGAAACACTTTAATCTGAAGCAGAAATAAATTAAAATTTTAATTCCAAAACTGTTCTGGTTTTACAGAAGTATTAGACTATTCAAATTTTATTGTGAAATTACTTACAGACACTGTTAGGGAATCTTGTATATCTTTATGACTCACTAGCTGAACATTACCATCTTCATAATAATGAACCTATTAGGAGAAGAACAGAAGCCACATTACAGAAGCCTCAAGAACCTCATGCCTTCAACAATCATTATCAGTGTGGATGACTACCAATTTTATCTCTGGTCTTGACTTATCTGCTGCGCTCCAGGCCTTTCAAACTCTAGCAAGACTCTTTCTGCTCTGTCTAGTTTCTGCAATAATTCAGACAAGCCCTCCATTAACCTGATTGATGGACACTTTTATCACAAAACTATTCTATTAGTACCTAAATCCAAAATGTCTAAATTGACCTCACAACAGTCTCACACAACTACGACTCCTCTGTTGTGTATTTCCACCCATTGTTTAATTCCCCAAATTCACAAACATGAATTTATTCAGCAAACATTGAGTGGTCACTATGAATAGTGACATCTTATAAGATTCTGAGGATACATGACTTTAAAAAAGACATTACCGGGACCAGCAGTTAGTATAATGGCTATGTCGCTGGATTCCCATGTAGTTAACCGCGGTTCAAGTCCCGGACCTGGTGGCTTAAACTCACGCTGGGCACATGTGTGTACGTGCGTGCCCAAGATCTCGAGAGGAGAATGGAGGAGAAGGGATTGCGGCGTGGCCATCCTCCCTGGGGGGGGGGGGGGGGGGGGGGGGGGATTTCTCACTTTCTGTCTTTCTGTCTCTCTCTTTCTGGCGAGCACATGCACCCTACAGCAAAAACCTCCCCCCCCCCAAAAAAAAAAGATATTATAGTCCCTGACCTCATATTTCAATTCAGCATGATAAGAAGTACGTACAAAAAACATTGGCATCATTCTAGACTTTCCGAGGGTTAAAAAAGGACTTCACCGTATTTTGGAAAGGAATGGAGGTATTTATGGTTGGAACATATGTCAGGTGGAGAGGGAGAGGAGTGGCTAGAGAAACAGGCAGATAGAGGACAAGTCGACTTTGGGGTGAATAGGTCCGAACCATCTCGTAGGTAACTGTATCACTAAATGGCCTTACGTAGGCAAGTAAAATATTCAGACTTAAATTTTTAAAAGTCATCTTTCTGATGACAGTGTGAAAAATGGGTTACAGGATGTCGAAGGACCTGACAATTCAATAAAATAAAGTAACAAATACAGGCTAGTTCCATAGCCTACTGGTTAAGAAAGATGGATCCCAGAGGGTCAACTGCAGTACAAAACCCAGTCTAGAGACTTAAAAAACACACCAGGAACGTGTGTATGTGCGCACGTGGTTGTGCACGAGCACGTGCCCAGAATCCTGATAGGATGGAGAAATGCAGGAGATGGGATTGCGGTGTTGACTATGCCCTATTGGGAGGTGCTTTCTCCCTCTCTGTCTCTCTCTGACAAGTGCATACAACCTCTGGCAATCTAAAAAAATAAAACTACCAATAAAGCAAAAGTAACAACTATATGCTACCCACTATGCTAAGAGCTAAAGATAGAATTGAGAACCAGATTATCTTTGATCTCAGTAAGCTTTGGACCAAAAAGGGGAACCATTTTAGAAGTTGCTGTAATTATCCAGGTCAGAGCTACTGTGGCCTAACTGAAGGAATGAATGCTAACAGTAATGGCCAATATTCATTAAGTACTTTGTGTCTCGCTCTGTTCCAACCATTTTACCTATGTTAGCTAATTTTTGAACAATCACATGAACTTTTTTCCTTTATTCACGATAGAGTACATGCATATGAGAATGGTTAGAAACACACACACACACACACACACACACACACACAGAGAGAAAGAGAGAGAGAGAGAGAGAGAGAGGCAAAGTGGGGATGGGAGGAGAGAGAAGCACACCCACAGAGTCTGGTCTTGCCACAACCCCCTTCCTCCAGTCTACTAGCATATCAGATACTGGGCACTTGTGCATGTGCCCAGTGTTTGGTGCTGACTGGGTTGGAGATTTGAACCACAGTTACCATGTGGGACCTGGCTTCTCTTGAGCAGAGCTTTATGGCTACATCATGGAGCTGGCCCTACACAAACTTTTTTTTTTTTTTTTTAATGGATGAGCAAACACACAAAAAGAGCTTATATAACTTCCTGAGGTCATACGACTAGTAACTGGCAGACCTGGGATTTAAAACTCAGCCAGTCTGGTTTTAAAATCCATGTTCTTAACTTCTCTAGTCCCAAAGGGATAGGCACCAAAATATTAAAGCAATAAGTTATCAGACTAGAAATGCATACTGGAGCCCGAAGACAAAGCAACAGTATCTGATTCATCATTATTCCTTTATAGCTCTTAGCACAACACCTTTCCTAATAATTGATGGACAAATGTGTTGCATAGGTAAGTAAATCTATATAGAAAAATTAGTATTCTCACTTAACTTATTTAGTAATACTTATATACTTGGTTTTACTTATCAAATATTCTATATAAACATGTGAGCTTAAATTAAAAGTAAAAGAACTCAATTCTAGTGGGGTTGTATGTAAGAAGCCAAGTTTAAGTACAGAATATATTTTAAAAGATATAATATATAATATATACATATATTAATATACACATCTAGCCTATTTATATATCCATCCATACATATAATATCAAACTTCACCCAATCCATCTAATTCAGATGACAGAAAAGCACAATTCAAACTCAGAAGATGCTTAGATGAACAAATTGTATGAAGAGCAGACCAAATGGTAACATCTAATTTTAGCTGTGTTTTAGAATCTGTCAACTATCCTCATAGATCTCTGATGACTAGGGAACAAACTACAAGGTTATTTCAAAGATTTAAATAGCACTACTGGTTTTTCCTATTAACCCAAACAAAAATTTAGAAAAGAAATGGTATGGTGTTCTATGGAAATGTAAACTTATGAAATAGTTGTTTTTCTGTTCAGAATCATCTGCACATGATTAAAAAAAAGTATTTTTTATTTCATACCTGAATTTTCAAGATGCCAACCACCTGAGTGGTTGAAGGAGTAATTGTAAACTTCCACTCTGACCTCCAACGACCATTCCTTAAAAATAAAAACAGCAGCTGTAAATAGGTAGGGAAAATAATTTGAATCAATGTTACGTCTTGGATTAAATTTAATGCTACAGTATGAGAGTGTGTGGGTGCTGGACATTGATTTTCTAATCACTAAAATATGCAGAATAATTAAAAAGTTCAGTTATGAGATATTTAATTTTCAACCTACTGATAAAAAGGACATACACAGGGCTAGTCCAGTGGCCTAGTGGTTAAAGACAGCCAGATCCTGCATGGCTAAATTTGAATACTGGTCCCAGTGGGTTGAAAAACATTCTGGAGACATGTGTGTGTGACCCAAATCCCTAAAGGATGGGAAATAGAGGAGGGATTATGGAATGACCATGACCCCAATTTAGAGGTGCTTTCTTTTCTTTTTTTTTTTTTTTTTTGAGAGGTTTTTGCTATAGGGCGCGTACACTCTCCAGAAAGATAGAGACAGACAGAGAGATAGAAAGCAAGAAATCACCCCCCCATCCCCCCAGGAGGGATGGCAACGCCTCAATCCCTGCTCCTCCATTCTCCTCTCGGGATCTTGAGCACACACGTACACGTGCCTGGCGTGAGTTTAAGCCACCAGGTCCGGGACCCAAACCATGGTCGGCTACATGGGAGTTCAGCGACATAGCCATTATGCCAACTGCTGGTCCCAAAACAATTCTTTTTTTTTTTTTTTTTTTTTTGAGAGGTTTTTTGCTATAGGGCGCATGCGCTCACCAGACATAGAGAGACAGAGAGACAGAAAGCGAGAAATCACCTCCTGGGGGGATGGCCACGCCGCAATCCCTTCTGCTCCATTCTCCACTTGGGATCTTGGGCATGCACGCACACGCGCCCGGCGTGAGTTTAAGCCACTGGGTCCGGGACGCGAACCGCGGTTGACTACGTGGGAGTCCAGCATCATAGCCATTACGCTAACTGCTGGTCCCCCAAAACAGTTCTTAAAAAAAGAATACTCTAAATAAATGTTCAATTTATCAGGGGCTTTTATAAATGCAGTCTTTATAGTTTAACATCTACTGAACGAGATAAAGTACTGAATAATATAAAAAGAATGGCTAGTAAATGTTACATAGGACTAACCAGGAGGTTTGACATCTAAAAAAAGAGCTATTATAAATAGCAAAATACCAGATTTTGCCCACCCCCGCCAATTTTAGGTAAGTTTCCACATCCTTCTCCCCAGTCCTGAAATAATTTTTGTGTACAAGTCAATACATATTCATGGTAGAAAACAAAAATTACAAACAGGTATATTATTCATTTCTGTCTACTAATGAACTTTATCCTATTTTTCTGTCTTTTTAAAATTTTTTGCCTCTATTTGCTCTCTGCCCTTTAAAGATAGGCTTATACACAAATTAACAGTATTAGCTTTTTTAAATGGTATATATTTCTAAAATGATCACAGTGTTAATGAATCATTATGCTGACTTTTGCTACAAAGTTATTTCTGGGTTCCTTTCAATATTCTTGCAGTTCACTCAGTCATAAAAGTCTACATAATGATAGTACTCTCATATCTAAAGTTATCCCACAACATCTGAAGACTATTGGAACTGCATATATGTTCTACAAAATGAAAGAGAACTTTATAACATATCTGAATTATGAGCTTCATCAGAGATTAATTATTCAAAGACGCTTGATTGGAAAAAGAACTTAGACCTATGCATTTTTGTTTCATGATTCCAAAAGAAGTTATTCATTTGATTTAGGTATCAGTCCCAGGAAACTAGTGAGTTCTAAGCATCTATATATTGTTGATTATTATGACAATATACATACATCACCACTGATTGTGAAGAGAAAAAAGCATTACTGTAATAACATTAAGTGACGTTTAGCAGATAGTATCCTCTTATTAGTGGTGTGAACAGCCAAGATGCCTCAGCTTTTGATTATATTTTTGCTCTCTCTTTACTAGCCCCATAATTAGAAATGTGTATTCATTCAACAAATATTTAAGCCCTCAATACTGCAAGACACTGGGAAAACAAGAGATAAAAAAAAAAAAAAAAAAGTCTTCAGTGAAATCTAAGAAGCATCCCAAATAGTCTCTTCTGATTTTACTTCTATTTTAAGTGAACTGAAGTATATATTTCTTTGTATCAGAATATTTAGATTTTACTGAGGTTAGTGACATGATATTCAGCACTTCAGAAAACCATATAAAATTGATCTTTTCTAGAAAGTGCAAATCATTTTTAACTTCAATAATAAAGCATTCATAGTGGTGGTTTAAAAAATTCCTGGCTATGAAAGTGAAATAGAAAACTCAAGGACAGAAATTTTCTTATTTTATATATGCTAAAGCTCAAAGGAATTATATTTTTGAAAGCTAATTAGTAAACTTACTATGCCATCTCCAATACATCTTAAACTTAGTAACAAGAGTTTTCCTTAAATAGTTCACTTTCAATAGGAGTGATTTTATTATATATTTCATGGCACAAATAATGATATTTTCATGAAGATCTGTGGTTTTAGGATTCTGGTAGGATAATAGGATAAAGTTTTTAGACTTAAAGTAGAGAAACTACATTTATATTACATTCATGAAAACTAACTTTGAACACCATAATCTTTAGGAAACTTACAGCCTGTTATTAAGGCATACGTTTACATATGGAATTGATTTTTCTTTGGTGGTGATAGATCTGCAATGCTTCAAATATTCTTGGTTAACCTTGTAACCTTGCGTTTATTTCTGAGATGGGTAAGCAGTGAAGCAAGCTTGGGCCATGGACTAAACTGGCCCATAGAGGTTACTGATACTTGTTATTTTATCCTCCATAGCACTATCAATCAACTTGGCTAAAAAGTCAAAGACTAATACACTTAAAAGGTAAATATTATTACTGTACTTACTCTGATGATCTCAGCGAGTATTAACAAAAAAGGGGGATAAGGGTAAAGAATTCATTCAATTCTGAACTTGTAAAGTCTTGGAGAATCTCAGAATTTTAGAAGTGGCACTATCTCAGAAATAGTCTTGTCTAAGAAGAGAAAGGATCAACAACTTGTCAAAAGTCCAAGATTAATAGGGCAAGTCAGAGCTTTTCGGGGCTAAACTTCTTATAGGGAATAATGAAATGACTTGTACATAAAATGACAATACATAATTTTAATTTGCCTTGTACAAAACAGGTCAGTGGCTTTTTCACACTGGCCAACCGAGCACAAAACAATCCCCATAAAAACATCTACTTCAGAGTCCCCAAAGCTCACAGAAGAAACATGATTCTGTGCTTTATCCTCCTCCCCCATTATGAGTTTTGTTCAGAAACACTCCTCAGAATGAGCATATGGGCCTGCCAACTGGTTTGCTCACAAGCACACATGATCTGTGAGGATGTTGCTTGCTAGTCTCTAAAAACACCATGCTCTCCCACAATCTTTCAGTGAATGTCAACAGATGTACTGCTACCTTTAATGACTAGGCTGATTATGGAGCAGATACATTTTTTATATCAAAGGCCAAAGTTTCATATATTGTTCTTAGTCACTCTTACAAAAACAAGGTGGTGTTCTGATCAATAAAACAAAAACTACAAAGAATACAGGGCCAGCCAGTGGCATGGTGGTTAGGGCAGCTAAATCCCACATGGCCAACTTCATGGTTAGAGTCTCAGACCTGGTGGCTTGAAAAACATGCTGGATGCATGTATCCAAAAATCCTGAGAGCAGGAAGGATTGTGGTGTGCACTCTTCCTCTCTGTCTCTCCAGTAAACACATGTACCCTATAGCAAATTAAAAAAAATAAATTGTGCTAGCGGGAGGCATGGTGGTTAAGGTGGCTGGATCCAACATGGCTGACTGCACAGTCTGAGTCCTAGACCTGGTGGTTTGGAAAAAATGCTGGACGGACCAGCAGTTAGCGTAATGGCTATGTCGCTGGACTCCCATGTAGTCGACCGCAGTTCGAGTCCCGGACCCGGTGGCTTAAAACTCACACCAGGCGCGTGTGCGTGTGTGCCCAAGATCCCGAGAGAATGGAGGAGAAGGGACTGCAGTGTGGTCATCCCCCCTAGGGGGTGATTTCTCGCTTTCTGTCTCTCTGTCTGTCTCTGTCTGTCTGGCAAGCGCACACACCCTATGGCAAAAACCTCTCCAAAAAACAAACAAATAAACAAAAAAAAACAAAAAAAGCTGGGCACATGTGCATGCATGCCCAAAATCCTGATAAGAAAATGGAGGAGAAGCAATTGTGTCATGGCCATCTTCCCTGTGAGGTAATTTCTCACCACCACCCCAGCCCATCTCTCTCTGGAAAGTGCACACACCCTAAAGCAAAACTGGAAAAAAAAAAAAAAAAAATGGAAAGGAAGAAAGAACTATGAAGAATATTCCCAAAAGTGCAAAATTTTAACTTACCAAAAATTTTTTGCTTGGAACTGATGGCTTTCTATGCATGCAATAATGGTTTGCTGTCCATCTATTTTTTTACCGTACACCTTATAGGCAAAAAAACAAGTACGAGAGTGAATTTAGAACCATTGAATAGCTAACTTTAAGTATCTATAAAATATTAAAAATAGTACATTTCGGCTAGAACACATCGAAGAATACAAAGCAACAGGCTATCATTTCAATATAGTAGATAGAAATACAAGTTTTCTTAGAGAATTAAGAGTTCATAATTACTGAAGTGCAATTTATAGGGCAAATAGAATCTTACTCCAAAATATTCATAAACATCCCAGATATACAATCATGCTTTCATTCCAAAAAGTATTAATATTTTAAATACACAGATATGTAAGCAAGCAGATAATTTAAACATGTTGATATCAAACTAACTCTTTTAAAGTTCATTACTAACTTGTGATTATCATTTTTGTTCACTTCAAAATATTAGGGGTTGCCAAGTCTCTAGTTATTTTGAAAAGTTTTGGGATTAGGGTAAAAAAGTTAATTTACTTTTAACTGAGAAAGGTCATTTAACAGAATGGCTGTGATGCATGGCAATGTTATTTCTCCTCCTGCCTACTGCTTAAAAAGTAATGATTGATTAGTACCTTTAATCCTCCAAAAATAACAGTGAACTATCTATCTCAACTACTCTGTTGTCTTGTTGAATTATTCTTCCAAAATAATCAACAAGTTATAATTCAAAAAACATGTAAGGGGAATAGCAGGTGGTATAATGGCTATGTTGCCGGATTCCCATGTAGCCGACCGCAGTTCGAGTCCTGGACCTGGTGGCTTAAACTCATGCTGTGTGTGCGTGCGTGCCCAAGATCCCAAGAGAATGGAGAAGAAGGGAATGTGGCTTGGCCACCGCCCCCCTGGAGGGTGATTTCTTCCTTTCTATCTCTCTGCCTCTTCTCTCTGGTGAGCACACATATGCCATAGCAAAGACCTCTCAAAAATAAAAAGAAAAAACATGTAAGATATTTTAGGTTATGTTGCTATATTTCTCAAATAATGATTGAGAGCTAGATACTTAAGCAGACCACATGAATTTCTGTCCTAATCAGGAAAAGTGTGAAAAAGAAATGGAGTGCTAATGGTAGTATTAGCAAGTGTTGTGAAGGCCACAAGATGGCACAGTGGTGGCGGAGCTAGACCCAATTGGAAGGGTCCTAGGTTCGTGTCCCAGTTCCTCCCTGAGTATGCCAGTCATGGCTCACATGTTGTTCATCCAAGCTGTGGATCACGGTGTGAGGACCTTGTTGAGGAGGACTCACTCTCCTATGTCTCTCACAAAAAACATGAATGCATAAACTAAACTAAAATATATATATATATATATATATATATATATATATATATACACACACACACACACACACACACATATATATATATACACACACACACATACATATATATATATATATATATATATACACACACACACACACACACACACACACATATATATATATATATATATATATATATATATATATATATATATATATAATGTTGGGACAGCAGTTATAAACTACAATGTATGGTCTTGTTAGGTTAGAGAAGTACATAGAGGCTAGCCAGGTTCAGAAGGCCTTGTAAACCATGCTCAGAAGCCTGGATTCTACTCTAAGTGCAATTTGGAAAATCTCTGAAGACTTTCAAACAAGTGATTTTCATGACCTGATTGCATTTCAAAAGATCACTGCCTATGGAAAAAGTCACTGGACACAAACTAGGTATGCTAAAATGCCTGTGGGCACAAATAAACATAGCGAGAGTCTGGGGGGGGGGGGGCAACAACAAAACAAAATAACACAAGCCAACAGGTGGCATTGTGGTTAAGGCACAGGATACCACATGGCTGAGTGCATGGTTCAAGTTCTGGACCTCACTGCTTGGAAAAACATGCTGAGTACATGTGGACACATGCACAAAATCCAAAAGAAGAATGGAGAAGAAGGGACTGTAATGTGACCACCCCCCTCAGGAGGGTGATTTCTCACTCTCTTCCCTGCCTTTCTCCCTCCCCCCAGTGCAAATGTCCTTAGCAAAAAACTGAAAACACAGGAAATATGACCATAAAACACACAAAGACATGATTTTACTTCTAAATAATTTTATTTGTTCTAAGATTTCTATAAATTAATAAAAAGAAATTTGAAACTAAATGTATTGAGAAGAGTCATGAACATGAGATTAGAGAATCTCATCATATCATGCTCCTTTCATCAATATATCAGAATTCCCACTTGAATTAATTCAAAGTACAACCATTTCTCCATTTTAAGCTATCATAACATATCTATGGGTGCATGGAAAAGCTGACATACTTTTGCATAGAAAATGCAAGTTAAGACTTTTCTGATGACCCAATATTTACTACAGAAAATTTATTACCGAAAATTTCTTTAGAAACTAGGAAACATTCTTAAACAAACATACTTTAAAAAAATCAGAGTGACAAGTTATAAAATGTTAGTTCTGTAAGTAACTGTAAATTTTAGGACCAAAGGAGAGAGCTGTCCACTGATAACTCACCGTGCAGACCCCGTTTGGGTAATGTTCTTTTACGTAAGCTCGCAGAGCGGTTTCTACTGAAGTTCTCCAAGATTCAATTGCATTTTCTGCTTCATACGGTCTTGGATCAGTTGCTTCCTTTCTCAAGTGATCAAATTTGAAACAGATTCTGTTTTTTGGATCCAAAAACTTGCCATTTCCCAAGTCGCCATGTTCTGTTATCAATACCTTCCATGATGAAATGAATTTAGAAAACAAGGACTTAAAAAGGTATTTAAGGACTGATATATGCAATACATATTTACCTAAGCCTTTTCCTTAAAATTATAAAACAATCCTATTCTAATTATAATGAACACATATAATAATACTTCAAATGAGCAGAACACATAAAATCACTGGAGCTATTCTTATTCAGCACAGATCAGATTTTCTCTCAATACAAAACTTCTAACCTCTCTGTAGAAAAAAACACACCTTCTAATACTTTTTTTTTTTTTTGAGAACCATAATGGCTTCCTGTTTCTAATACCAGGCTCCAGTTCCTCAAACCAAGGAAATGGTCGATAGCCTTCAATAATTAGGGTGGATGGGACCAGTAGTTGAGATAATGGCTATGTCGCTGAACTCCCATGTAGTCGACTGTGGTTCAAGTCCCAGACGCAGTGCCTTAAACTCACACTGGGCATGTGTGCATGCATGCATGCCCAAGATCCCGAGAGGAGAATGGAGGAGAAGGGATTACGGTGTGGCCATCTCCGCTGGGGGGGGGGGGGGGGGTGATTTCTTGCTTTCTGTCTCTCTTGTAAGCATTCGCCCCCTATAGTATAAACTTCTCAAAAAAAACAAAAAACAAAAAACAAACAAACAAAAAAAAAACAAAAAACAAACAAACAAAAAAAACCAGGGTTGTTAAAAATGATTTTCATCTAGTGAGAATCCTCCTCAGTGTGTCTCACCTTACCCCTTGGGCCCATAATCTTATCTAAACTGTAGTACCTTCTGCTGCTATTTTTTTTTTAACTCATTCATTCATTCATTCATTCATTCTGTGTATGTGTGTGAGACAGAGATGGGGAAAATACAGCACCTCCAACAGGGTTTCTGCACTGTTACCTACTCACAGTTTCAGCCAGCTGGGATTATGGGCAATGTTGGTCACTGAGGTCAGGATATAAACTGGTAACTAACCTTCTCATGGCGGTCTGCCTTGCAGAGTCTTATTTTACTGCTGTGGTACCATCTGGCCCTCATGTAAAAGTTTTTAACTTAAAAAATAATTAATACATAATAAAATAAACTTTTTTGAAGTATATAGCTCTATGAACTTTAACAAAAAATACAGATTCTTTTAAGCATTGCCAAAATTAAAATACAAAATAGTTCCATTTCCCTAAAAAAGTCCCTATACTACTCCTATATAGTAACATTCCCTTGCACTTACAACCACTGTGTTCTTCGTCACTATGCAGTTTTGTCTTTTCAAGAGAGCCATGCATTAATAAATGGAATCAAATAGAATGTAATCTTTTAAGACCGACTTGTTTTGGGACCAGCAGTTAGCCTAATGGTTATGTCGCTGAACTCCCATGTAGCCGACCGTGGTTCGAGTCCTGGACCCAGTGGCTTAAACTCACGCCAGGCGCATATGTGTGCATGCCCAAGATCCCGAGAGGAGACTGGAGGAGAAGAGATTGTGGCGTGGCCATCCCCCCTGGGGGGTGATTTCTCGCTTTCTATTTGTCTCTGTCTTTCTGGCGAGCGCACACGCCCTATAGTAAAAACCTCTCCAAAAGAAAAGACTGACTTGTTTCATTCAGCATAATGTCTTTCAGATTCATTTAAATTGTGACATGTATCAATATTTGCTTTCTTTTTATTGCTGAGTAGTATTCCATTGTATGAATTTACCATAGTTTATTTATCTACTAAAGGATATTGTGTGATGTCCATGTTTTGGTTTTTGCAACTGTAACATTCAACTAACTAAAAGAAACACTTAAATTTGTGTCAAAGGGTAAGCAAGAAATCTTCCAGCTTTTACCACTGATAATAATATGCTTGAAAAAGAATTTTGTTCCAACATTCTCAACAAACATCTTGTGACAAAATTTAAAAAATACCATCTAAAGTTCCCTAAATCAGAACATGTAATTTCCATTACAGAAATGCACATTCTTCATTTATTGAAGGAAAGTCAACTTACCTTTAACTATGCTTTTTCTAAACTTTCAAAATTATTATTTTTAATTTTATACATTTAATAACTATAGCTTACCCAACATGAATACACTTCACACCAGTCCAGGTGAGGATACAAAACATGTTATCATCAACAGGTAATAATCCATTTCTGCATCTCATAAATGTTTTACCTATTTTTCTCCTTAATTTCTTTCCTTTCACTCTCCTCCTTCTCCCACCCTCTTCCCACATTGTCTCCAGTGTCCATAATCATTTTCAATGCTTCTATGTCCTCTAATCTTTCAGTTTCCACCATAGAGTGCACAGAGTTGGTATATGTTAAGTGGAGACTTACAATATCTCTCCCTCACAGCCCGACTTGCCTAACTCAGCAGTAAATTTTCCATATTTGTCCATTTTCTATCAAATGCCAGGGTCTTGTTTTTTATAGCTGAGTAGTATTCCATAGAGTATATGTGCCATACTTTTCCAATCCATTTGTCTGTTCATGAACATTTGGGTTGGTTCCATGTCTTAGCAAGAGTGAATAACAGGGGAGCTGTGTATTCCATAGAGTATATGTGCCATACTTTTCCAATCCATTCTTCTGTTCGTGGACATTTGGGTTGGTTCCATGTCTTAGCAAGTGCGCATAACAGGGGGTGTGTGATCGGCCCAAGGTTATCTAGAGATGCTAAAGTTGCTGGCACCTGCCCACTGGCTGGGGTCAGGAGGAAGCTGACTGGGTTGGTTTTAATCTGATAAATGCATGCATTCCCCCTTCATGGAGGTGGTCAGCACCCGTTGGCATGTATTAGCTTGCTGCTGCTTCTTTATACACTAAGAATTGACAGCTGTTTCTAACTAACTTCCAAGTTTTAATAAACATAATTAACTCATTTATATACATTTAAATTATACCATAAGTTTGCTATTTCGTGCTTTATTTTAAAATTTTTCCTCATCTTCCTTCTCTTGCAACTTTCCAAACTTTTGACTCCTTACCTGTGTATCAGGAGTTCTCTATACCTTTGGTGTAAATCATGCTAAACAAAAAATGTATCCCCTTCTATTTTTTTCATAGTCATAAAATCCTATATAAATATACACACATTTCTACATGCACATATACATAGGGTTTTCTTGGTCATTATTTTATAAGAATGGAATGAAATTCACAAACATACTTTTTCTGCACCTGGCATTTTTCAATAGAAACTTCTTAAATTACTCAAAGTCAACTATATACTTCTTACCATTCTTTTTAATAGTGGCATAACATCCCATGATGTAACTTATAACAGTTTATTCTGCTAATCCATTATTATATGCTATCTCTATTTCTAAGCTGTTTTCTTGTTTTGGAGGGGAGAAGGGCACATTAGAATGTATTGTTGTATATATATTTGCTTATACTGATGTTTTTATTACCACTGAATGTATTTCTATTGGATATATTCCCAGCAGTGGTGGTGGGAATAGCAGGCAAAAGGTTTATACATTTTAAATTTGTAATAAATAATAATGGGTCGTCGGAAAAGTCATGACACATTTTTGCATATAAAGACATAGAAAATATGTCATGCCTTTTCCATCCCAATAGATCACTTTTAAAAAATGGCTGTGACAAATCTACATTTCTACAAAGACTATCAGGATATGGCTCCCTCCATACCGCCATCATCAATACACATTATAGCTCACTTTCAGTCTGTAGGGTAGATAATTATTTTAATCACATTTCTCTGACTACTGATAGATCTAAACATCTCGTGTTTGTGAGTTATCTGCTCTTGTGACCCAAATATCCTTACTATTTTTTTAATTTGGGTTGGCTTTTTTCAATTTTAGTTTTTTTATGTTTTTGCTGTAGGGCACATATGCTTGCTGGAGAAAGACATTTAGAGAGACAGAGAGAAAGAAAGTGAAAAATCACCCCCTGGGGGAAGGAGGGTTGGCCATGCTGCAATCCCTTCTCCTTTCTCTTCTCAGGATTTGGAGCAATACACATGTGCCCAGTGTTGATTTTCAAGCCGCTGGATTCAGGACCTGAACTGCAGTTGGCCATGTGGGAATCCAGTGCCTTAATCACCACGTCACCTGCTGGCCTCTGGGTTGGCTTTTTTTCCTTCAAATTTATGAGTTAAGGTCTCTGTTTCATTCTACAGTTAAAAACATAATATGAAGTAAAATTCCTACCTTTTTAAAAATGGTTTCTGGGTTTCCCGTCTTATTTAATAAAACTCTTATGTCTCTATTTTGTACATACAGTCTTAGATTTTCTCCTAAAATTTTAGCCATTTCACAAATTTTTATCTGAAATTTCTTTCTTTATATTAGTATGAAACAGAGGCCTAACTTAGGTTACTACTTGATGGAAACCGTTTAGCCATTATCTGCATACAAATTTTGAAATACTCTGGAACTAAATTCTATTATAATTATTTATTTCATCTATTCCATTCACTTCACTGATGTGACTTTACATAGGTGGTAAAACACCTTCTGCCACATATAAGGCAATTCTCTCACACTGTCCATTTTCTACATTTTTCTTGGTTATTTCATGTATATATTTTTCATATAAACTTCATGAAAATATCACCAAATTAAAAAAATAAGTTAGGAGTCTAATTCAAATAGCATCATATTTATATATTAATTTTTAAATGATTTAACTTTTTAAGAAAGTAATGTAAAATGCCTTTCCATTATTCAGATTGTTTTATGTGTTTCAAAAAGACCACTGCTATTTTCTTCATAATCCTATATCTGTCTTTCTTTTAAAAAAAAAAAATCTGCTGCAGGGTATGTGTGTGTCACCAGAGACAGACAGACAGAGAGAGAAGAGGAAGACAGCACTTCAAATGGAGTGTGGTCACACTGCAATCCTTTCTCCATCTCTTCATCCTGCTGGGTGTCTAGACATGCACGCATATGTACTTGGCATGTTTCTCAAGCCACCAGGGCCAGGATTAGAATGATGAGGTTAGCCATGTGGGATCTGGCTCGTTCAATCCCCAGGCCATATGCCAGCCCCAATTCTATGACTTTCTTTTTGAGCTTATTCCTAAACTGATGTAGTTATTACTATATTTTAAATGGAATTCCCTGTCCCAGCTTACCTCAGTCATTTCTCATTTTAGGTACTTTCCGCATTAGAGGACAGCTAATGAGTTTTATACACTTACCTTAAATTCAACCATCTCTTTAAATTATTTGGTTAAATCTAATTATCTTTCTATGGTTGGGGGGTGGTTTATATTACTAGACTCTCTTGGCATTCTTAAATACACAGAACACATTACTAAAAAGGTTTCTTCTCTAAGTTTTACAAGTTTTCATTCTCTTAACTTCCTACACCTCCATTTGTGATAAGTAATAACTGTGATGAGTATACACACCTAACTGATTTTTAATTTTAAGTAAAATTGACTTAGTGCTTATAGTTTGTATTTATTATTATTATTTTTTTTTAAATAGACTACTGTATTTAAGAGGTTTTATTCTATCCTTCGAGGAATGGGAATTAGCTGCTGGATTTTCCAAATCCCTTTCATTATCTACATACATATCATAAAGTTTTTGATTTGTTGGTTAGGACTAACATATTGCCTTACATGAAACTACTGTTGCATGCCTATAAGAAACAACATTTTTGGGGGATGTATTTCTGAACTCTATTTGCAAATATCTTACTTAAAGTTTTAAAATCTGTAGTGTCAAGGGCCAGAAGGTGGCATGGTGTTTAAGATGCTGGACTCCCATGTGGCGATCAGCAGTTCAAGTCCTGGACTTGGCAGATTAAAACTCATGTCAGGCGTGCGTGTGTATACACGCATGTATGCCTAAAATCCTGAGAAGAAAATGGAGAAGGGATTGTGGCGTGGTCATACCCCTAGGGTATGATTTCTCACTTTGTCTCTCCAGCAAGTGCACATACCCCATAGCAAAAATCTCTCCATAAATACATAAACAAAAATAAAATGAAATCTATAGTCATACATGAAATTAGTATACAGTTACTTTTCTATTGTCTCTTTTTAGGTTTAAGTATTAAAATTAAGCTCGATTTGTAAAATCACCATGGAAGTTATACAATATTTTTAAAAGACCCAGTAATTTTTAAAAATAATTCATCTCAACAAAATAATTGTCAGTGTGACTAGAAGTATGAAGGGATATAGCACAGTTTATAATAGTAACACGACAACAATAAAATACGAAACAAAAAAGAGCAAACAATAAAAATATCCCAAGAAAGAAATAAAATAAATTTAGGAGATTAACCATGAGACTATGTATTACATAATGAATAATGCCAAATTTAAATTTTGACATAATTGGCCATCAAGGACATTCTCTTATGTCCTTTTTCAAACCGCTTCCTCTTATGTTCTACCTATTTTGTTCTTCACATTGTTTTATGAATTTATGCTTTATGCAAGCATGATATAATTAAAATTAATGTTCAATCACCAGTAACTCTAAATTAAAAAAATAAATTGTGATCTTTCATTGGTTTTCTTAGTTTAGTAATTTTTTTTTTTTTTTTTTGGAGAGGTTTTTGCTATAGGGCGCGTGCGCTCGCCAGACAGACAGAGAGAGACAGAGAGATAGAAAGCAGGAAATCACCCCCCAGGGGGGATGGCCACGCCGCAATCCCTTCTCCTCCATTCTCCTCTTGGGATCTTGGGCACGCACGCACACGCGCCCGGCGTGAGTTTAAGCCGCCGGGTCCGGGACTCGAACCGCGGTCGACTACGTGGGAGTCCAGTGACATAGCCATTACGCTAACTGCTGGTCCCTCTTAGTTTAGTAATTTTAACTAGCATTTTGTAAAGAAAAGGTTTAGTAATTACTAAATGCTAAATTACTCACATGAAGAACTATAGAATTTCAGAGCAATGAAATTATGACATAAATCTTACTAAAATATATATTCTAGATGTTGAATTAATACAGGATTGAATTTTTTCCCTATAAAAAATAAGAAAGTAGATATAAAGCAATTATTTTCTAAAATCTTGAGCCAATTTCATCGGAGTATTTCTAAAAGGGAGTTCCTGCTCAAAAAAATTTTAGATCTCAACAAAAGAAATTAAATTTCAATTAGTTGCCCATAAATGGCTATGATTAAAATCAATACATTCTGATATTTAAGTGTATCACAATTTTGCAGGATACATAAGCTGTTATAAACAAAACAAAGAACAGCCAAATCCTGTTTTTATAGGAAACATACCTGATCTTCATAACCTTCAATTTTTACTGGCGTGAACTGGTCCAAGTTATACTGTGCAAAAGCACTAAAAAAGAAAAAGGCCAATTATTTAAAATTGAGTATTTACTGCTTTTAAAAAGTGACATTAGAACACTATAGACCTGCCAATAGAAAGTATTCTCCTACATTGCATATGACAAGACAAATTGGTAAACACAATTGGCCTTTTCATTTAAGATGTTAAAAGTAAGTTAGCTATTTATAAAAGACATATCCAATTATTCAAATATAAATTTAGTATACCAGGAAATAGACTAATGCCATGGGAGATGCAAAGAATAATTAGACAAATCCTATGATCAAAGGGTTCACAGTGAATAGGAGAAATAATGGATAAACATAATTATAACACGAAGTAAAAGTATCTTTAAAAAATTACAAATAAAGCACCAATGAGAACATATGTTTTAAAAATTACATTCTGTTGAGGCAAAAGTAAAATGATATGATAATGGGGGAATTTAATCATGAATGGAAAACTGAGAAAGTGTCTTGAAAAGTTGGGTAAGCTCTTGAAGAAACTGTAGAGAAAGGAAGAAAAGAGTATTTCAATCAGAGGGACCACTCACTATAAGCAAAATGCAAGAAAAGACAAGTTAGGTCCACATACAGCACCAAACTCACTGCCAGGCACATAGCAGGTGTTTCAGTTATATTTAATGAGCTGAACTGAAAAGCCTTGAGTGAGGGAATACTTACTTTATTTGGGAGGCAAAAGAGAGTCACAGAAACTTTTAGAACAGAGAGCACAGAAGCACTTCTAAAGATAAATTTGGCAGCAGTGTATATGACAAATTGGGCAGTGTAGCAACTAGAACCTGAAAATTAGGCATTCACATTAAAACTGCTGTCTAACTAAGCAAGGAAATGGTGACAAGATGGATTCAAGAATAACGCCTCTCTCTACTCTTACATGAATGAATAATAACACATCGCCAGGTAATTACATAAATAAGTGAAAAATAAACTTTTACAGTACAAAAATTGTCTACAAATTATATCAAGAGCATATTGGGTTTTTTTCGGAACCAGCAGTTAGCGTAATGGCTATGTCGCTGGGCTCCCACGTAGTCAACCGCAGTTCACGTCTCGGACCCGGTGGCTTAAAACTCACGCCGGGGGCGTGTGCATACGTGCCCAAGATCCCGAGAGGAGAATGGACAAGGGATTGAGGCATGACCATCCCCTCTGTGGGGTGATTTCTCGCTTTCTGTCTCTATGTCTCTCTCTGTCTGTCTGGCGAGCGCACGCGCTCTATAGCAAAAACCTCTCCAAAAAAAAAAAAAAAGAGCATATTGTTTTTCATTAACTCGCTAATCTAGGAAAGTACTGCCACGTAATAGAAAAAATACTGAGAATTGTAAAGTTTAGGACTCTCTCTAAAACAGAAACTACTGATACTTGGAAACTTTTCAGATTACTAGGACTATCCAGGATATTCCCTGAATTTTCAGGTATTAGCTTCTAAGTCACCTCTACAAAGAAATGTTTGGTTGAGTAAAGTATTACTGGTGAGTTAGAATTATACATGTAAAAACAGCAATGGAGATTTAAATTACTAGCTGTCAAATTCCTGACACTGCATGTTCAAAAACATGGGGGTGAACTCAGATGTGCATGAAGGGGAGGGAAGAAAAAGAAGCTATTCATTACTGATTTTCTTAATGCATTAAAAAGGTAATTTTCCTAAGAGTAGCCTCAACATAGCCAATTACCAACCTTTAAGTGATTTTTCTCAAAAGTAGGTCTGTAAAATAAATCACTTAGAAATTATTTTCTAGTAAAGTCATTCCTTTTCTTTTTTTTTTTTTTTTTTTGGAGAGGTTTTCATTATAGGGCGCATGCTCCCTGCCAGGAAAACAGAAAAGGGACAGGGAAACAGAAAGTGAGAAACCACTCCCCCCCACCACCAGGGGGATGGCCACGCCACAATCCCTTCTCTTCTATTCTCCTCTTGGGATCTTGGGCACGCACGCATATATGCCCGGCATGAGTTTAAGCCACTGGGTCCAGGACTCAATCCACGGTCAACTACATCGGAGTCCAGCAACACAGCCATTACGCCAACTGCTGGTCCTGTAAAGTCATTCTTAAATAATTCACTTAATTTTAATACTATTTAACAAGTAATTTAGTCCCAGGTTTGATCAAAAGCCTTTTACTGCCCATGATACCAAACCCCATCCATCCTTCCAACTCCACTTGGAGGTGGGAGGTAGAAGAAAAACAGAAAAATTGAAAAGGAGATAATGACTATAAAATAGGTAAAATGTTACCTTAAATGCCTAAAGTGAGTTAAATGGTGACAATTTCACAATACTGATATAGGAGTCAGACTATCTGCATTTTGTTCTAACTCTATCACTAGCTAGTACAGTTAATCTTACCTATAAACACAGTGGTCTGGATAATCCTTTCAGTTCAGAAAACTCACTCCATGCACCCACTCTTCATTTACTCACCCACCTCTTCATCCACACAAATATTTACTGAGCTCTTGCCTATCATGTGCTAAGCACCCTACTGACACAAGAAAAGCAATGATCTCCCCACCCTTGTTTAGTTCCATGGCCCAAGCATCCACTTCTGGATCTCTTGTTCCTGTATTCAGATTTTTACACCAGTACTATAATCAGTCACCAAAATCACATCCTAACACACTATGAGTGGGTGGTTCAAGTCCTGGACCTGGCTGCTTGAAAAACACACTGGGTGGGTGTGCACGCATGCCCAAAATCCCAAAAGGAGAATGGAGATGGGACTGCAGTGTGACCATTCCTCATAGGGGGTGCTTTCTCACCCTCTACTCTCTAAGTCTTTCTCTGGTGAGCACACATTCTCTCTAGCAAATTGAAAATAAATAAATAAGTAAATAAATAACTTAAAAAGCCTTCTTTTGGGCTCCCAAACTCTTTGATAGGTCTCTATTAGTACATTTTATCTCACTTGGTCTGATATTAAACATGTCTGAAAACCCACTGGAAAAATCTCAAACTGGTTTATGTGTCTCATCATCATAGTATCAAAGAACATCACTGAAGAAGAAGAAACAATATATGGCCATACACTTATTCTCGTGAAACTGCCACTGGACACATTCTAAAAGTTTTATGATGCCTTCTAAATTTATGCTATCTAGTTTTAGCCTAAATGATAAGTGACAAATCATTTTATTAGAACAAATCCAAATCTGGATATTTAAAAAATATTAAAATAGAACCAAGCAGGGCGAACAACGGAATAACACCGTTTTGTTCAGAAATTATTTCACAGAGAGGATACTGTGACAATGTCATTCAAAAGCCAATCACTGATGGACAGTCTATCTCTGCACTTCACAGACACCCTCGGATGTCTACAAAATGAACTCAAATGAACTTTTAAGAAACTGTGTGTGAAGATTACTGACATCAATAAAATGACCAGTATTTCATCAAGGTGGCATGTACTGAGTGAATAACCATGTGCAAGGAAATCTCAAGTTTTTAATGAAGGTTTTGATTTTTTTTCCCTTTGGGGCATAATAAAAACATTGTATTTTACCACAGTTACTGATTTCCTTGAAAACTCATATCCTTAAAAGAGCAGATATTGTGTATTTCCTATTTCAATGTACCTACATCCTGAAGTATATATCACAGCTGCCCCAAATATTCAGTTTACAATAAAAGAGAAATATAGTTACCTTCAAACTTCTTTAAGGAAAAAAACAATCAACTTATTTATTTTCTACTTTTTTGGGGGGAGAGGTTTTTGCTATAGGGCACATGCGCTCACCAGACAGAGAGAGAGACAGAGAGCAAGAAATCACCCCCTCGGGGGGGATGGCCATGCCGCAATCCCTTCTCCTCCATTCTCTTCTCGGGATCTTGGGCATGCACGCACACGCACCCGGCGTGAGTTTTAAGCTACTGGGTCCGGGACTTGAACCACGGAAGACTACATGGGAGTCCAGTGACATAGCCATTACGCTAACTGCTGGTCCCAATTTATTTAAATTAAGTGTAATAATCATTATTGAATAAATACTTCTTTGGACAGATATAATTACAAATTTTTATTTATCTTCAGCCAAATGTATGAGCACTTCATACCTCTTATAGTTATCTGATTTTCATTTATTTTATTATGAAAAACCATTCTTTAATTAATTCAAGCTTTTCATTTTCTTAACTTAAAAAATATCCACTACTTTTTACACCTAAATGAAACAACTCCACAAATTATTTAACAGGGAACTAAGAGGAAAAGTTTATTTTGAAAGTATAGCTGTTAAAAGTTAATAAATACTGTATGTTTTCTTTGTAACTACAAAACTTTTGTGACCATGCTCTGTCCTATTATAGAGAAAATTGATATTGAATATACAAAAAAATTCAGTAAGACTTAAAGAACTGAGGTGTAAGTAGACATTCACTCAGATACTGGTAGAAAAATCAAAGGTATAAACTAAACTAATTTCTTTTTTTTTTTTTTCTTTTTCTTTTTTTTTTGTTCTGGAGAGGTTTTTGCTATAGGGCGCGTGCGCTCGCCAGACAGACAGAGAGAGACAGAGAGATAGAAAGCGAGAAATCACCCCCCAGGGGGGATGGCCACGCCGCAATCCCTTCTCCTCCTTTCTCCTCCTGGGATCTTGGGCACGCACGCACACGCGCCCGGCGTGAGTTTAAGCCACCGGGTCCGGGACTCGAACCGCGGTCGACTACGTGGGAGTCCAGCGACATAGCCATTACGCTAACTGCTGGTCCCAAACTAAACTAATTTCTATAAAGCACTTTTAATTAACCGGGGAAAGCAACCCAAGTGTCCACTGACAGATGAATAGATAAAGAAAATGTAGTATACATATACAATGGAATATTATTCAGCCTTTCTATTAAAAAAAAAAGAAAATTCTGATATATGTTACAATGTAGATCAACCCTGAAGTTATTACACTAAGAAAAACAAGCTAGTCACTAAAAGACTAATGCTAATATGATTTCACTTACATGAGGTATATAGATAGAGTAGTCAAATTCATAGAAAGTAGAATGGATGATGGTTGCCAGGGGCTGAGGGTCAAAGGGGAGTTATTACAAGTATTTGGGAAGATGAAAAAAGTTCTGAAAGTAGATGGTGGCTACAGTTACACAATTATGTACTTAAAGCCATTGAATTAAAACTTCCTGATTAAAATGATAGATTTTATTTTTCTAAAATAAAAACAATAAAAAATAAAAGTTGCCACTAAAAAAATAACAAGAATTTTAATAAATGCGAAATATGCCCAGATGTCTATTGAACGTCAACTTCGTTAGGGTTAACCAAAAAGATCAGATTTTAAAAATAAAGCCTTCAAATGTTACAAAAATGGAACTAGAGAAAACTTTCCTCAGTCACAATTTCACACACTGGATGGTATGACAGTATGAAAAGTACCTGACTGAATGGACAATGAATGTTTTTGAAAGACACTAAAAGTATTACAAGTGCATTGTTTTTAGATGAGTAATAAAACTGGTTTACCCTAAAAGACAAGTTTTGAGGGCCAGCATGTAGTATGGTGGTTAAGGTGCTAGACTCCCACATGGCCAACAACGGTTTGAGTCCTGGACCTGGTGGCTTGAAAACTACATGTGAGAAGTATGTGAGAGCATGCCCAAAATCCTGAGAGGGGAATGGAGGAAAAAAGATTGTGGTGTGGCCACCCCCCTAGGACTTGACATCTCACTCTTCCTTTCTCTGTATCTCTTCAGTAAGTGCATGCACCCTATGGCAAAAAAAAAAAAAAAAAAAAAAAAAAAAAGTTCCCAGACCTTATTTTGGGAGGAGGGAATGAAAGAAAATCAGTTACTGCTATAAAATCCTAGGACAGTTGTAAGAAGTTATTGCTATGTCACTGGCCCAGAGATGATGTATTGATTTGGAATTGACTACTTCTCTGACTCACTCAAAACTTCAGTAAACATTTATATAGCAGGTACTATGTTAGGTATTTATGGATGAGCAAAATAAACTCCAACTCTCAAAGATCACAAAGTCAATTAGAGTCAAACATATAATAAAAAGTGAAATCTACATAAAAATAAAGGCAGTCACAATTTCAAAAATCATTTTATCCAACTTTCCAAATGTCAAAATGTAGAATTAACTGAGTATATAAGCCACCACAAAACACATAACAAAAAGAGAAGTTCAAGTTAGAGAGGTCCCTTTAAGTTCCTTTGTGATCAAAAACATTTCTCTTCCAGTCGAATGTGTGTATATAATTATATATATATATATATTTAACCTTGATGTGCAAATATTCAAGCCAGGGATTAGTGCTTAAAAATAATTTTTAAAATAGTTTTTATTTCCTAGGTCATTTTAGTTGTTACTTTAATATATAATACTTACTGGGCTGCTCCTTCCCTGAGAAGATTATCATTATTAAGCAGTAACCGAACATCTGTAAAACAAATATTATTATTGTTCTACATTTGAAGAAGGTAGTGAACGCAGATTGTTTGGGCGCTGTATATTCTGAACCCCAAATGCAAGATAAAATATTACCGACCAAAAATAACCACAAAGACACCACAGATATTAAAAAAAAAAAAGATTTCTGTTAGGAAATAGAAGAGGGAACTAAATACAAATAAACACCATTTCATACCCTTAGTAGTCAATGCAGATAGAATGTAATGTTTTTCAAAGAACTAAAGTGGAAATAAGCTACACTAGACAGTGATCTAAGATCTGCAGAAAAGATTATATCTCTCAGTTTGATATAATCCTCTTTTCCCCATGAATTTGGCCTAAATAAAAAGCAATTTAACAAGAAATAGTTTGTGAGCAGTCTAGTGATATAGGGACATTTCTGTCCTTACTCAACCAACAGATAAAGAATTCTGCTTTATTTCACATAATGCTCTCATTTAGGTTGATTCTCACTTCCAATTCTCGTATAAACATTTGGCTGTTCATCATTAAGACATGACCTCCAAAATAACTTTTTCCTGAAACCTAACCCCAGTCAGAATGTCTAAGATTAAAAAAAAACAAAAAATGTTAAGTGTTGGTGGGGGTGTGGTAAAAGGGGAACGCTCTTACACTGCTGGTGGGAGCGTAAATTAGTCCAGTCACTGTGGAGAACAATTTGGAGATTCCTCAAAAATCTACAACTAGAACTACCATATGATCCAGCAATCCCACTCCTTGGTATCTACCCAAAGGACAGAAGAATGCTTAATCGGAAAAGTGCTTGTACATCAATGTATATTGTGGCACTATTCACAACTGCTAAGACATGGAACCAACGCAAATGCCCCTGAACAGATGAATGGATTGAAAAACTGTGGCACATATACTCTATAGAATACTATCCAGCCATAAAAAAGCAAAACCCTGGTTTTGACAGAAAGTGGAACAATATGGAAGATTTACTGCTGAGTGAAGCAAGCCAGGCTATGAAGGAGAGACATTTTATGTCCCCACTTAATATATACTGAGTGTCATCACTCTATGACTGAAACTGATTGACTGAAGGATATACAAACACAGTAAATGAGTGTAAATACCAGATACAGTGTGTGGAAGAGTAGGGTCTGAGGAAGGACATTTAGAAGAAAAATATGAAGGCAAAGCATTAATGGCACAAAGAAATGTGGTTTTATCTGTTGAAGATATTTTATAGTTTTATCAACTGGACTAGGGAGAAATGTTCACATACTGAAGTATTCACTATAAGCTAAACAATGTGCTTGAATGTATACAAGAAAATGAAATAAATAAAGTTGAAATTAAAAGTTCATTTTATTGAAAATTGGTTTTATTAAAATCTAAGCATTTTGTAAAACATAAAATAAAAAATACATAATTTCACCCAAAAGAATTCTGTTCTAATATTGCTGTATTTTCTTTCATTATTTTTCCTAAGCACTTACTATTTTACATAGTTGCTAATATAAAGTACATAAAACGATGTATCATAATTTTTTCATTACATTAAAAATAACACAAATAATTATCTCCCATTAAGAAATTGGTTAAATATAAATAGACTGCAGTTCTTCTACAGTGTAAAACAGGGGCAGCTATTACAACTAAACTAGGTATTTACTTATTAATGTGAAAATACATTCATAATATAAAACACAGAAAGAGGAAAGATCAGCAAGAATAATGTTATCATATTTACGTACTATTACAGTTTATATGAGTGTCAATTGAGAGCTCCTGGAAGTAGTTCGAATAGCAGGAAACTAGAAGGTAGAATTTCACGTGATTTTTAGATTTTTCCTGTGTTTGAAAATTTTAGAATGATGAATCATCTTTACAAAAATAATAAAGTCATTTCAAAAGAAAAAAATTGCCTATTCACATACCTCTTTTTGGTAAAAGCCCTCAATTTAAAAAAAAAATCTCTTTGCTATCCACTAAAATAGTACTAATCTGATTTCCAAATGAACTGATTTTAAAATAGGGATATGCCTATTAAAAAATAACTTAAAAATACAGACATTTACACTTACAGTTATTCCCAAAGTAAACAGGAAAGTTCTATTTGATAAATGTAATTCTTTAATCTTCAATATTTCAAAAATAATAATTAACAGTGGTATTGAGTGGTAGTATGTGTCTTTTCCAGTTACAAATAAAATAATTTAAGAAAAGTATCTGTTTGATTCAGTCAGTTCTACTCTGAAAATTTCCATGGTTTTATTACAAGGAGAGTAATGGAAGAAACAGGTAGACACTGAAGAAATTCAGTAAAATAAAATACTATTATTTCTTTTTTAATTTTTTTAAATAAATTTGCCAGAGGGTACATGAACTCACTGAGAGAGAGAAAGTGCATCCTATGTGGGGATGGTACTCAATCCACAATTTTCCTCCATTTCTCCCTCCTTTTGAATTTTGGGCTCACAAGCACATGTACACAGTGTTTCTCTCAAGCTGCTGGGTCCAGGACTCAAGCTGTATAGTAGATTATGTGGGATCCAGCCACCTTAAACACCATGTCACCAGCTGGCCCCAAATACTATTGTACATGTTTATGCATTAGAACCATGGAATGGTGGGTGGGAGGCACAGATTTCAGGGCCCTAGAGCCAGACCTACCAACCAGCTTTTGAGATTGAAGACCAGAAATCCATGATTCGATGATTCTAACACAGTCAGCCTAGAAAATAGCATTTGGGTGTGCTGGACCTGTAGTGCAGTTGTGTACGATTTCACATGGTTGATCATGATTTCACAAGGCCTGAATCCCGAGCCTTGTGGCTTGAAAACATTCAGGCGAGTTTTCATCCTGATGAGACGAAGAACAGGAGGAAAGAGAATTGTGGCATGACCAGACCCCAATGGGGGGATGCTTCCTCTTTTTTTTTCTCTCGTTTAAATGTATGTGCCTTATAGCAATTAAAAAAAAAAAAAAGGCACTTGGAAACCACTAAACTGACAAGATTTTATAACTTTGTAATTCTAATTTTGTGGCTTCTATGGGGATCATCCCTATAATAAAACTTTCAGCAAAAACAACAGTCACTAATGTAACCAGCAGATGGCTTAATGGTTCTGCTGCTGGACTCCCACATAGTCAACTGCAATTTGAGTCCTGGACCTGGCAGCATAAACTCACACAGGGCACATGTGTATACATGCCCCAAATCCTGAGAGAATGGAGGAGAAGGGATTATAGTTTAACTGTCCCCCTGGGGGGTGATTTCTCACTTTCTGTCTCTCTTTTTTTCTGTCTCTCTGCCAAGTGCATGCGCCCACCTTACAGCAAAAACCTAAAAAAAAAAAGTCACAAAATAATACAATTCACCTTCAAATATTTAATTTTTTTTTTTTTTATCTGTAAAGTACTCTCTTAAAACTGGTTAGATACATCTTATCCCACTTATATTCTACAGCTCACTCTTAACCCAGGCCTCCTTAATGGCTCTTCATAAGTACCCACATTTACTGTACCATCTGACCTCATGTGACAGGCTGCAGTTAAAATAATGTATACAGAACATACCACTTCACATCATTTTTAAATGAGACTCTGAGAAAAGTCATTTAATTTCCAGACTCAGACTTTTTTTTTTGGAGAGGTTTTTGCTATAGGCGCATGCGCTCGCCAGACAGAGACACAGAGAGATAGAAAGCGAGAAATCACCCCCCTGGGGGGATGGCCACGCCGCAATTCCTTTTCCTCCACTCTCCTCTTGGGATCTTGGGCACGCACGCACATATGCTAGGAGTGAGTTTTAAGCCACCAGGTCCAGGACGCGAACCGCGGTCAACTACATGGGAGTCCAGCGACAAAGCCATTACACCAACTGCTGGTCCCCAGACTCAGACATTTTAAAGCATCTTTTTGATTACAAAATATGCAAAGCAATTAATTCAGGGTGAGAATCGTAAGTAGAAAACTTTTCTTAGAATTATAATTTATTCTTGCCTCTATGAATTGTACAAGTGTTTGGGGGCTACTGACTTTAGTGCAGTTTCGCCATAATCAATTTAAGGTGCAGTGCAGGTCAACTTTTGGATCTAAGGAGAAGGCTATCTATTTTAATCCCTCAACCATCAAACGTATTAATGTATGTGTAAATTATAGAAGTTTACTATTTTATTTTCTTAAGAGAGATTTTTGCTACAGGGCACATGCACTTGCTTGAGAGAAAAATCACCTCCTGGGGAGATGACCATGCCGCCATCCCTTCTCCTCCATTTTCCTCTCAAGATCTTGGGCATGCACATATACACACCCAGTGTGAGTTTTAAGCCACAGGGTCTGGGACTTGAACCATGGTCGACTACATGGGAATTCAGCAATGTAACCATTATGCCATCTGCTGGTCCCGAGGTTGACTATTAAAACAGATGTAAACCTCACAGGAAGCAGAAATACTTTTGAATTCTCTCCAACTGTCTGGTGTACTATTTGACATTACACAATTATGCTTTTTATTTACGTCTATGCCAGAGGGCATGTGTGCACATGAGAATATACACATGGTATGAATATGTACAAGAGTGTGTGTGCATGTATGCACACCCCAATGAGGCCTTTTCATGTGCCATGAGGATTCTGGGCATATGTGCTCATGCCCAGTATGTTTTTCCAGTTGCCAGAACTGGGACTAGAAACCTAGTTAGTTGTGTGAAATTTGGCTTCTTTCATGTAGGGCTAAAGCGGTACACTACAGGGCTGGCTCCAGATTTTATAATTTTTTGAGAGGTTTTGTTATAGGGCGCGTGTGCTCGCCAGAAAGACAGAGAGAAACAGAGAGACAGAAAGTGAGAAATCATCCCCCCCTGGGGGGGGATGGCCATGCCGCAATCCCTTCTCCTCCATTCTCCTCTTAGGATCTTGAGCGTGCATGCACATGTGCCCAGCGTGAATTTAAGCAACTGGGTCCAGGACTTGAACTGCGGTTGCCTACATGGGAATCCAGCAATGTAGCCATTATACTTTCTGCTGGTCCTAAATTTTATATTTTATATAGAGAATTATTTTAATCTCTACATTTTTTTTAACAGATTTTCTATCATTCCTCTAAATGTAGCACAGTGGTTAAATTTTACAATGCATAAAGACTGCTGTATGTAATTATATGTACTATTTTATAGTTTATGGATGATTTAAAGGATTTTCAAAGGTAATTTTAACTTTATACAATTTTGCCTCATCTTTTCTTTTTTTTTTTTTTCTTTTTTTTTTGGAGAGGTTTTTGCTATAGGGCGCATGCGCTCGCCAGACAGACAGAGACAGACAGAGAGATAGAAAGCAGGAAATCACCCCCCAGGGGGGATGTCCACGCCGCAATCCCTTCTCCTCCATTCTCCTCTCGGGATCTTGGGCACGCATGCACACGCGCCCGGCGTGAATTTTAAGCCGCCGGGTCCGGGACTTGAACCGCGACCGACTACGTGGGAGTCCAGCGACGTAGCCATTACGCTAACTGCTGGTCCCACCTCATCTTTTCTGAGGTGAGATTCCACTATACAGGTTGAGCATGCCTAACCTGAAAATCCAGAAACTGAAATGCTCCAAAATCCAAAACTTTGTGAGTAAAATCTGATGGCACAAATGGAAAATCTTACATCTGATCTCATGTGACAGGCTGAAGTTAAAACAATGTATACAAAAATACTATATAAAATTATTGCCAGGCTAGGTGAATAAGGTGTATATGATGCATAAATGAATTTCATGTTTAGACTTGGGTCCCATCCCTAAGATATCTCATTATATACACACAAATATTCTGAGATCCGAAACCCAAAATACTTCTGGTACTAAGCTTTTCAGATAAGGGATACTCATCCTGTACTATGAATGAAAATGAATAATTAAGCTCCTTTAAAAAAACTATAATTTACTCTAGAGTAGAATGTTTAAAAAAATGAAATTCAAGGGTCCTATGTAAATGTACTTTAAGACTTTAAATCCAAATATATCTGAAGTAGAAATAATAAGACATTTACAGTATTTATGATAATTTATTCTTCTAACTGCTTAAAAAGGGCTTTGTGACCACTTCAGCCATTTTTTTTGGGTGATTCTCTCAACTGTGTCATTCTTACTGCTAAAGTTAATTATTTTACAGTCTTTACAGAAACTAAGGAACTGTATAGCAGTTTAAATTTCTGGTAAATGGGTGAATACTATAAAAACACCTTCCAAAGAGGTTTAAAGAAAGTCATATTTGAAATACTTAGAAAATATAATATAAATAACAAATTGTTCTTAAGGTGTCATTGTCCATGATTGTAATGTTTGAAAATGTAACGTTTTTTTTTCCCCTTTTGTGAGGGGGGGCTGTTGACATTAATCTATTAGGGTTTTCTTTAAAAGAAATACAAACATGACGGGGCCAGTAGGTGGTATGACAGTTAAGGCACTGGATTCCCACACGGCCAACAATGGTTTGTGTCCCAGAGAATTGAAAATCATGCTAGGGGACCTGAGGATAGCAAGCATGGCAGCTGTATCACTGGACTCCCGCATGAATGACAGCGGTCTGAGTCCTAGACCTGAGGTTGTGACACAATGTGTGTGTGTGCATGCTCAGGGTCCCGGGAGGAGAATGGAGAAGGAACTATGGCGTGACCATCCCCTGGAGGGTTATTTCTTACTTTCCCTCTCACTTTGTCTGCCTCTCTCTCTCTCTCCTGGAAAGTGCACGCACTCTAGGGCAGGAATCTCTTCAAAAAAAAAAAAAGAAAGAAAAAGTAAATCGTGCCAGGCACACATACATGCATGCCCAAAATCACAAGAGGAGAATGGAGAAGGGATTGAGGCATGGTCATCCACCCAGGGGGTGATTTCTCACTTTCTTTCTCACTGTCTCTCTCTCTCTCTCCTGAGAGTGCATGCACCCTATGGCAAAAACCTTAAAAAAAAAAAACAACAAAGAAATACAAACATGAATTTCACAATTCCAAAAAATACTCAGTTAAAATGAAAATATGCTGTCTTTTTAAATCATTTAAATGTCCTATACTGAAGTAATAACTGCTATATGTTCTTATAGATTTATTTAAATAAAACAATTTGCCAAAAGGACATTACTTTCCTAGTATGAGGATACCCTAAATTAAAGTCTAGACTAAAATTTTATTATTTTAAAAGGGTTAATTTATTCAAACAGGGTTATCATATCATAGATATATTATATTCTAGCCATTAAAAAAATCCAGATTAACAAAAATTTTCACTGTGATTCAGAAAACATATTTTTCTGCATACATTTCTTAGTTTATTTTGATTACTATAATTTTTTTTTAAAAAAATCAGTGCTTAAAAAAAAGCCTGATCTATCAAGATTTATCTTATAAATTAACACTTACCATTAAACACCTCATTGAATTCTCCAGGAGGGGCATGAATGATGAATTTTGCTGCTATACGCACCTACAAGAGAAATGAAGATATTTATAACTGTCTATAGCATAAGCCTTGGCTAAACAAACAAACAAATAAACAAACAAAAAAAACCCAAAAATGAAAAATTAAATTATGTCACAATTCTTTTTTTTTTAAGTGGCAGAAGGGTGCATGTGCTTACCAGAGAGAGACGTGAAAAAAGGAAGAAAAAGAAAGCACCCTCCAATAAAGTAATAAAGTATGGTCAATGCCACAATTCCTTGTCTTTCATTTCTCCAACCTGTTGGGATTCTGGGCATGCATGCACACATGTCTGGTGTGTTTCTCAAGCCATTGGGTCTGGGATTCGAACTGTGGTTAGTCATGTGGCATCTGGTTTCCTTGATCATTAGGCCATGGGGCTAACCCTCAAAATTCTATTTTTGAAGAGTTTAAGATACTTCACTCAAGTACCTTAAGTTTACTAATGTTTTAATTATTTAATATAATCACAACATACAGGCTGAATGTAGATAAAGAATTTAAAACCATTAAGAATTCAAAGCTGCCTACAAACATTTTCTTAAAAGCAACTTTCTTTTAAAATAAACGGGACCAGCAGTTAGCGTACTGGCTATGTCGCTGGACTCCCACGTAGTCGACCGCGGTTCGAGTCCCGGACCCGGCGGCTTAAACTCACGCCGGGCGCGTGTGCGTGCGTGCCCAAGATCCCGAGAGGAGAATGGAGGAGAAGGGATTACGGCGTGGCCATCCCCCCTGGGGGGTGATTTCTCGCTTTCTATCTCTCTGTCTCTCTCTGTCTGTCTGGCGAGCGCACACGCCCTATAGCAAAAACCTCTCCAAAAAAAAAAAAAAAAAAAGTGAAAAATATTCATTGAATTAAGAAATATTTAACAAAAACAAAAGCCCTGATTTATTTTTGTTTTATTGATAATAGCACTATTATTGCTTTGATGTATAAATTAAAAATAATGAAAAGAAAATGAAATGGTATACATGCTTATGGACATATTATGTGTTTGTATACATACATCTAAGTACAGATAGAGTTTTCAGAGGAGAGCACCTTAAAAGAGACATGGATGGCTCAAGAGTGGAGATGTTCTAGTCAAAGGCTACATGAATGACAAGGCCTTCAGAAGCCTTGAAGACAATTATTAACTTTCGGTCAATTTTGCTGCAACTTGAGAAGACATCTTCATGGCTCCTGAGAACTAGTGATTTCAGGGGAATAAACTAAATGAAGATTTTCCACTGATAATTCAGACTCCAGCCAGCCCACAAACTTGAGTGAGCCGCGCGCTGCACGGTTTTCTAATTTTTGCTTTAAAAAAAAAATAATTAAAAAAAAATTTTTTTTTTTAGTTTTTTCCTTCTCTTTTCTCTGTTTCTTGGTTATTTTTGTTACTGCTGTTTCTCTCTCTCTGTTTCCTTTTCTGCACGCTCCTGGATGTGCAGATTGAACTTCAAGTGTGGGAAGAAACAGACCATCCATCAGATGACTAGAAACCACTGCAGGGCCACAAGAAATACAGGAAAAGAAAATACCGCTCCTCCAAGGGAAAAGAATAACTCCTCTTCATCCACAGACAGTTCAATGGAAATCATGGAAATGTCTGATAAAGAATTTAGAACATTCATAACTGTGAAGCTAACAAGAGATGAAAGAGAACAATGAACTGCTCATTGCTGTAACTGACACAGAGGAAGAAACTGATTCCTGAACCTAAAGAATGACTGAACTGGACAATCACCTTGAGCGACCACTAAATCATTACTGAATGCTAAATAAATGGGCAAAATCATAAAGTAATAATGGGATTCACAGTTTGTAAGCACCTCTCCAATACTTCATTTCAAAGGAATAAATGGTTAAATTTTATATTGAAGAAATCTGCTACACACCACTTTTATAAAATGATCAATAGTGAGGCCAGGTGGGGGTACAGTGATGAAATACAATGCTATGGGATGCAGACAGGCAGGAGGGTTGCTGGTTCGCATCCAAAGACTCCCTGAATACACCAGGTGCACGTGTGTCCATGATCTGGACTGGCTCAAGTTGGAGTAGAGCACAGCGTCAAGACTCTTTTGGGGTGCTGTATCTCTGTCTGTCTCTGTCTTTCTCGCCCATCGAATACGTACATAAATTTAAACAATGTTATCAACAGTAATAAGAAAATTGACATCATGTGTCTCCTGAGAGGATATAATGAGAACACAACATCAATTTCTGTGATATTCCTGCCAAAAAGTCATTGACTGATTCTCATTATGAAGAAGCATCAAACGAACCAAAATTGAGGGGCAGTGTAGAAAATAATTAGTCTGTACTCGTCAAAAGACTTAAGGTCATGAAAGACAGACAATGCTGAAACTGCTCAGATTAAGGAAGATCAGAGATATGATGGCAAAACTCAGTGATTTTGGTTTAGATCTTGGACTTGGGGAGAAAATAAAAGGCACTAGTGATTATAGTGTCACTGGTGAAATGTGAATAAGGCCTATAATTCGATAATAGCATTTTATCATAGCATTAGATCATTGTACTACAGTTACATAAGAGAATATCTTAAGCATGCTATATAGAAATTGGAGGGTGGGGGTCCTTCTCCACTCTGAGGTTGTAGAGGTCTTCTCCTATAATTTTTTCTAACTTTAAAGTTTTGCTCTTTGTATCTAGGTGTTTAATCAGCCTGGGATTGATGGGCTGATTTTTGTATATGCTATGGGATGAGGATCTATTTTTTACTATACTGTCATAGGAATAAATATTCCAGCTATAGTACTATTTGTTAAAGTATACTTCTTTATCTCATTGGATTAAAAACTAAAAAAAAAAAAAAAAAAAATCTGGCCAGCCACAACAGCACAGAAGTAATGCAAAGCTTCAGTAGTACAAAGTTTCAGGGTGCTAAAGCTATGTGGAAAGGTCCTGGACTCATGACCCGAAATCTCCCTGCCTATGTCACAAACATGCACATATACCATGATCTTGGTTGGCTCACCCTGGGGATAGGATTACTGCATGAAGACCCTGTGGGAGTACAGCCCCTCATCTTATCTACCTCTGTCATGAGAGAAATAAACATTAAAAAAAATTTTTTAAAGGGGGAAGGGGGATAGTCTTTAATATTCAACTCTACTACTTTTAAATGTGAGTTACTTGTTTATTTCAGAAACGGATATGAAAGCACATTCATACTTTTTTTTTTTAAAATCCACATGCTTTTTTTTTCTTGTAGAGGTTTTTGCTATAGGGTGCATGCGCTCACCAGAAAGACAGAGAGAGACAGAGAGATAGAAAGTGAGAAATCACCCCCCCAGGGGGGACGGCCACGCCGCAATCCCTTCTACTCCATTCTCCTCTCGGGATCTTGGGCATGCACGCACACACGCCTGGCGTGAGTTTTAAGCCACCAGGTCTGGGACTTGAACCGCGGTCGACTACGTGTGAGTTCAGTGACATAGCCATTACGCTAACTGCTGGTCCCAACACATTCATACTTTTTTATAGGCTGTGCGCACTCACCTGAAAGAGACAGAGAGAAAGGGAGAGAGGAAAAATGAGAAATCATTCCCCAGGAGTGGGACCACACCCACCTGCACCTCCATTCTCCTCTTGAGATTTTGGGCATATACACACACACACGTCCAGCATGTTTTCAGGCTGCTGGGTCTGGGACTTGAACCATGAAGTCAGCCATGTGGAATCCAGCACCTTAACCAGCATACCACTTCCTGGCCCACATTCACACATTTTAATAAATTCCAAAAATTCTTCTGAAAAGCATCTAAAGAACTTAGCAGTATTCATTCAGGTAGTGACTGCAAGAATGGACTTCCTGGAATTAGATGGTGGTGCAGCAAAAAAAAAAAAAAGAGATCTCTGCAAAGCAAAGGTTCAAGTCCAGGAGACCTCCCTGAGTTCACTGGAAATGTACTTGTCTTTGGTCCAGAGTTGGCTGAAGAATGCGAGTGGATCATGGCATGTGGACCCTATTGGAAGTTCTCACTCTTGCTCATTGAAAATATAAACAGGCTTTTAAAAGGTGACTCCCCCAAGGAAGTTCTAAATACTCAATAATATTGAATAAGCAAGTATCAAGAAGAGAGTATTTAGTAGAAATTTTGATTAACATTAAGATAGTTATTGACTATTAAGTCAATCTTCAAGGAATTAAAAATTAAAAAAAAAATCTGGCCAGCCACAACGGCACAGAAGTAATGCAAAGCTTCAGTAATACAAAGTTCCCATTTATTTAGAATGGTTACTTCATTACAGTATTTCAATGAAATGAACATTCTACTAGTTATCACCATTGCAATTCCATCTATAGATGTTAATTTTCATATAACTTATGTTTGAAACTAAAAAAAAAATAATGTTTAATACAAAGAAGCAGTATAGCGTAATGATTTAGTGTCTGAAGCCAGACTGACTGGGTTAAATTTTCACCTCTACTATTCAATAGCTATGTGATCTTTGGTGAACAAATAATATTAGCTATTACTATTAGCAGTAATAATAGATAATTAAGTATACTTGCACTGATATAGTCCCAGTACTCTAAAAAAATAGCTGTGGAATATAGGGAAGAAAATCAGGGAGAAAAAATAGAGAGGCAAGACATTTGTGAGGCACAGAAATGGTTTATTACCTGTTGATAATGTATATAGTATTCTCAACTGGACTAGTCTGAGGTGTATTTCATGTTGCATAAATTCTCTTTATAAGCCAAATGATCTATATCGATCAAATATGTTTAAAATAATAATAATAATAAAATGGAATTTTAAAAAGATGTCAAAATAGCTCTGGAATATAGACATTTTCACTTACATATGAGTTCCTTTGTACTGTACTGTATTGTAAGGATGACTTGAGTTCATCAATGTCTATGTGTTTGCAGTTAAGTTTACTTTCCATACACCATCACTGTTTCTCCTCACTTGGGACAGCATTCCTTCCCACTCTATTTGACCTGCTTACTCACTACAAACACCAATGAGTCCCATGTGAGAGAAAAAGATTCCTAACAGCCTGGTGGTAATATGTAGTTAGGATCTAGGTTTCAAGGGACCCAGGCAATGGTAATGTAACCAGGCACACATAGGAAAGGTCCAGGGTGTGCATCCTGGGACCTCCCTGAAGACACTGGTGGCACACACATGTCCCGTGATCTGGGCCAGCTGAAACTAGGGGTGCACAGTGGCATGAAGCCCCTGTTGGGATGCCTGTCTCTATGTGTGTCTCTCTCATGGAAGAAAAAGGCAAGAAAACTTTCTAAAAAATCTGGAGTTTTACCTAAGTCAAGGCAAATCATCTGTAGGTAAGTATTTTTATTCTGTTAACTTCTATAAACCTCAATTTTTAAAGGGGTAAACTAAGAGGGATAGAATATATAATTTTTTTAAACCTTTTTAAACCTCTGGTCCTGTTAGATAAAACAAAATAATGCCTATAATTATTCTCCGAGACACCTGTTATTAACCCTTAGTTAAATTGCAAGAGGGAGTTTAATTGCACTCGCCAGAGAGAAAGAGATGAAAAGGGGGAGGGGGGAAGAGGGGAAAGCATTCCCCAACACAATCACTTCTCCATTTTTGCATTTTGGTGGGATTTTGAGCATGCACACACATCTGATGTGGCTTTAAAAGACCATGGTGCCAGCCCCAGAGTTTTTTTTTTTTTGCAATATGCATTTTTTCATGAGCTTTTTGAAGACCTCTCAAATTACTGCCACAAGACAGGTTTCAGATCTACACATCTCCTAGTACAATCCCTCTGAACACCAAGACCCATTCTTCTAGCTATATCTTATCTATTAGAAATCTCCACCAAATGCCTCAAAGATACTATGGACTGTCTCACTCAAATATAATTTCTTCTGTTCCCTCTCTCCCAGTCAGTCACATAACCAATGAGTGCCTGTCTTTTGCTCAAATCCAATCCCATTTTTTATGACTTCATTACATTCAGTCAGTTTGTTCCTGGATTGTTACAAAGCTGCCCTACCTCCAGTCTCATCCATCTCCTAATTTTCCACCTTGTCACCACACCAGAACCTTTCAATGCAAATTCTGATGTTTCTCGGGACCAGCAGTTAGCGCAATGGCTATGTCGCTGGACTCCCATGTAGTCGACCGCGGTTCGCGTCCCGGACCCGGTGGCTTAAACTCACGCCGGGTGCGTGTGCGTGCGTGCCCAAGATCCGGAGAGGAGAATGGAGGAGAAGGGATTGCGGCGTGGCCATCCCCCCTGGGGGGTGATTTCCTGCTTTCTGTCTCTCTCTGTCTGTCTGGCAAGCGCACGCGCCCTATAGCAAAAAAACCTCTCCAAAAAAAAAAAAAACAAAAACAAAAAACTGATGTTTCTTCCATGGCTAAAATCATCAAATGGTTCCCAGTTGCCGATAAGATAAGATCCAAAGTCCTCAGCATGATATATAAGGTTCTTCCAAGGTTGTATAATATAACTGTTAACAGCATAATTTCTCAAATGAAGATTGCATAGATTAGGACTACAGCTCCACTGCTTACTACTTTAAGCAAACTATTAATAAATTGTTTCCTCACAAGGGACCAGCAGTTAGCGTAATGGTTATGTTGCTGGACTCCCATGTAGTCGACCGTGGTTCACGTCCCAGACCCGGTGGCTTAAAACTCACGCTGGGCACGTGTGTGTGCATGCCCAAGATCCTGAGAAGAGAATGGAGGAGAAGGGATTGTGGTGTGGCCATCACCACTGGGGGGTGATTTCTCGCTTTCTGTCTCTCTGTCTCTGTCTTTCTGGTGAGCGCACACGCCCTATAGCAAAAACCTCTCAAAACAAACAAACAAACAAACAAAGTAAAAAAAAAAAAAAATGTTTCCTCACTTGTAATAAGTGATATAATACATTTAGATACCTGGCACAGATTAAGCATCAGATACTGTTACCTTTTTACTCTTTCTGACCCCTTCTATCGCCTACTCTTTCTCAATCCCACATACATACAATACTGGAACTTTACCACTCTATTCGGGCTCTCAAACAAGAACTCTTATCTTTTCTGCCTCCTACTACTTCACATATATGATCTGAGCATTTTTTGTCTACTGGAATAAAAGTGTACAAGGGAAAAAGTATCTTAAACTCTGCAAATTATCAGAAGAAAAAGTCATTAGAAAGAAAAACTGTACAGCCCAGACTCTGTGGTGAGGTGCAATGCAGTGTTCTGCATCGATAGAGTCAATATGGACGCTCAGAGTTAGTTCCCAGCTGGCTGAAGGCTGGGGGATAGGGAAGAGTATCATGGCATGGGACCCAATAGAGGGTGCCTGTATGTTTGTTTATCTTTCTCATGAAATAAATACATGAATAAACAAAGAAAAATCCAAAATCAAACTTTATTATTAAAAACTGTTTTTTAAAGCTTTACTTACTCATTCTTTATTCATGATAGAGAGCACACACACATATGCAAGAGTGGGGTGGGGGAATCCAGATCCTGGGCATACATGCCCATGCACACATGCATGGCATATTGCAGGTTGACAGGGCAGGAACTGGAATGGGCTACGTGGCTTCCAGCACAGCAGTCTGGTATGCTACTAATTGCTCCATCTAGGCTGGGCCTATATTTTATTTAGTATAGTAATCATTAGTATTGGGTCGTCGGAAAAGTCATGACACATTTTTCTATGTTTTTCTATGCAAAAATACATCATGACTTTTCTGACAACCCAATAAGTACTTCGATAAGGAGAGAATACTACTGAGAACTGTGGTAAAAGGCCTAACACTAAGGCCCAATGATGCATGTGCCTTGACAACTGGGGAAAACCAGGAGGGACCCAAATGATCTAAATGCATTTTCCCATCCTCATTCTGCTCACGCAGATAAGGTCCCCTAGCCAAACAATCCTCCTTATCACAAGGAACAGGCACAGTCCCCGATTATCCCTGAGTAGCAGGCTCTATTTCCCTGCCAGCCCTTGAAATTACTCAAACAATCACATCCTCCAGCAGGAACCAGGAATCACTCCACCCTCTTGATATTACAAAGCCTGCCTCCCACAGCCTCTGCTTGTTCACTCTATTCCTGAGTGCAACCCCCATGTGGGCCTGTGGTGTGCTATATCTCCATTTCCTGGGCCACTGAGAAAGGGTGATTGATAAATGTCATCTGTTCAGTGCCACATGTTTTGTATTCAGCCAACCTCACAACCCTAAGTTAGAAATCCCTCCCCACCAATGTGATGAAAAGGAGGCAATTAAATCAGCCCACTTTATCATAAAACTCAAGTTTAACGTATGTGAGGACAAAGAAGCAAGAAATTCAGTCATTAAAAAATTTTTTTGGGGGGGAGGCAGTAGGTGGCATGGTGGTGGTTGAGATGCTGGACACCCACATGGCTACTGTGGTTTGAGTTTCTGATGTGGCAGTTTGAAAATCACACCGGGCACATGCGTGTGCATGCCCAAAATCCCAGGAGAAATGAGGAGAAGGGCTTGAGGTATGGCCATCCCCTCTAAGGGGTGATTTTTCACTTTCCTTCTCACTGTCTTTCTCTCTGGTGAGTGCACATGCCCTATGGCAAAAACCTAAATTAAATAGTAATAATAATCTTTTTTTCTTTTCTAAGAAAGAGACAAAGAGAAGAAAGAGGAAAGAGGAGGAAGAAGAAAAACAGAGACAGGTATTTTTCAGAGTCTTGACACTGATCCCTTGCCAGCCTTTCATTCAGTAAGGATTACAGAGGTGTACCACTGTGCTTGGCCTGTTTAGGTTGGTCTGGGGACTGAACTCAGGTCTTCCATGGGATCCCAGCCTCATACAGAAGTGACCCACTAGTCGTGCTACTATAGTTAGTCCGTAAAAAATAGGGACCAAAAATTGGCATAATGGCTATGTTGCTGGACTCCCATGTAGTTGACCGCGGTTTGAGTCCCGGACCTGGTGACCTAAACTCACACTGGGTGCGTGTGTGTGCATGCCCAAGATCCCAAGAAGAGAATGGAGGAGAAGGGACTGCATTGTGGCCATCCCCCCTGGGGAGTGATTTCTCGCTTTCTGTCTCTGGTTCCTTCTTGCAAGAGCACCCCAAAAAAAAAAAAAAAAAAAAAGTGTGTGTGTGTGTATCTATCTATCTATCTATATTTAGTTTTGCCATAGATCTATCTATCTATCTATTTAGTTTTGCCATAGGACAAACACTAGAGACACACACACACAGAGGGAAAGCACGAAATAACATCCCCCACCCCAAGGATGGCAACACCACAATTCCTTTTCCTCCATTCTCCTCTTGGGATTTTGGGCACACATGCTATCAGGTCCAGGACTTGAACCACACAGTCAGTCATGTGGAATCCAGTTACTTAACCTCCACACCCTTGCTGGCCCCCTAAGATATATTTTAAGCACATAAGTAAGATATGAGAGAAGACTGACTCTAAAACACATTGGTAACTTACTGCTCAAGAGAAGCCAGATTCCACATGGCAACTGCAGTTCAAATGAATACCTGGCCTGGTCAGCCTGAAGCACACTGGGCGCATGCCCATGCCCACAACCAACGGGCTAACGTACTGGAGAAAGGGAATCTTGACATGGCAGGATGCTATGGAAGGTGCTCCTCCCTCCTTCCCTCTCACCCTCATGTGTATGCTCTATCATGAATAAAGAAAGAAAAGGGAGGCTGGTCCCATGGCCTAGAGGATGAAGGGGAAAATCTCACATGACTGACTGCATGGTTCAAGTTCCAGATCCTATGACTTGCGAAACACTAGGTGCATGCTGTGCATGCCCAAAATTCTAAGGGATGGAGAAATAAAGAAGGGACTGCGGAATGACCATGTCCCACTGGCAAGGACAAGGGCTTCTTCCCAATTGCCTTCTCTCTCTAGCACCCACTTGCTTATAAACCAAAAAACAAAAACATGCACATAAAAAGGAAAAGAAAAGGTATGAGAGAGATTCTTCATAGGTCTTATTTTCATTTCAGATACAAATTTACAAATGTGGTTATTGAGTTCTCTATCATTCAATGGGTTTGAAGGGAGGAGGGGAAAGGCTGACATTTATACTTAGAAAGAGAAGGATGTAAGCCAACCTGATAAAGGCTGCAGAAAACAAAGTTCCTCTACAGAAACGAAAAAATTAAAAATCAACTTCTGAAATTCAGAAGCCATTCAAATCTCTTGAAAAGAGAGAGTTTCTGGACTTCTTAGTAAATACTTTTTTTTTTTGGAGAGGTTTTTCGCTATAGGGAGCGTGTGCTCGCCAGACAGACAGAGAGAGACATAGAGACAGAAAGCGAGAAATCACCCCCCAGGGGGGATGGTCACGCTGCAATCCCTTCTCCTCCATTCTCCTCTCGGGATCTTGGGCACGCACGCACACGCGCCTGGCGTGAGTTGTAAGCCACCGGGTCCGAGACGCGAACCGCGGTCGACTACGTGGGAGTACAGCGACATAGGCATTACGCCAACTGCTGGTTCCCGTAAATACATTTTTATTGAAGAACTCCAAGCTTCTATCAATAATCTCAAGAAGAAAAGGCAAATTTGGTACGAGACACTGTGATCAAAAGCTTTGGTATCATGATGAAAAACACAGATGAACCAGACAAACACCAGAGTGTTTCTGAATTGTTATTCTTGGCCTTGGGTGATCCCTGAAACAGAGTAGTGCAAACTTCAAGTATTTTTCTTGGCCTCTGCTAACTGGATTATGAAATTTGGAAATATACAATCTTATGTCTATACTGTTGAGTAAGATTTTAAAATATCTCAGGGATGGACAGCTAGAACATAAGTTCCACATGTATTTTTATGCTATACAGTACTTGAGTCTATCCTCTTTGCATTAGTGGTACAGAATGCAAAGGATAGCTTGAAGGTGAAATACCACAGATGGAAGTGAATGGAGACCCTCAATCTATGTTGCCCCTTCAAGACGCTATTACTGGAAGTCATAAGCAAATGGCCGTGATATTTCAATTTTAGAGTTACCAGCTAAAATATGAGCATTCAATTGGAAGAATTACGGTGGGTTTTCAAGCAATTGTCACAATTTATAGAAGTAGTTGGCAAAATAATGTTACTGCCACTGTCTGTGCCCATAAATTCTCCAAATATTCCTGGAGACTTTGCTAGACATTTCGCCACGTTTTTAGGTAAAACTTTAGTTCCAGGAGATTTTAAGATCATTTGAAGAAGACATTGGCTCCTTAGTGGAAAACAACATCCTCACTAAAGCTACTCTAAATACAGTAATATAGTAAACTGGGTCAGCCTATGGAATGGTGGTTAAGGTGGCTGGATCTTACATGGTCAACTGTGTGGTTTCAGTCCCAGACCTGATGACTTGAAAAACACAAGAGGCACATTTGTGTGGTGCCCAAAATCCTAAAGGGAGGGAGAAATGGAGAAAAGGATTGTGATGTGACCCTTCCCCCCATGGGGGATGCTTTCTCACTTTCTCCCCCTCTTTGGTCTCTCCCTGGTGAGCATATGGACATTCTGGCAAAATTTAAAAGTAAATAACTAAATATAGTAAATTCACAAAAAATTTTTATTTTTTTTCTTAGAGGTTTTTGCTAAAGGGTGCGTGCACTCGCCAGACAGGAAGGAAGAAATCACCCCCTAGGGGGGATGGCCACGCTGCAATCCCTTCTCTTCCATTCTCCTCTCGGGATCTTGGACATGCATGTACACGCGCCCAGCGTGAGTTTTAAGCCACTGGGTCTGGGACACGAACCGCAGACAACTACGTGGGAGTCCAGCGACATAGGCATTACGCTAACTGCTGGTCCCCAAAATTAAAAAAACTTTAAACCTTGAGCAACTCAAGTGGAAAAATGGACAAGGAATTAAAGTATGAGCAGCAGACAATGCACATGCATAAGAGCACACACACAAACACACTACACAAAAAATCACCATCTGGAACCATTAAATTTAGAGGCAAACAGCCTCTCTTTCCCAAAGGTATATTACATGGGAAATACCTATACTAGAAATGATTCACTGTTTATCTTAAATTCAGATTTAACCAGATATCTATATTTTATCTGAGAATCCTACTTACAACCCCTGTAATTTCTACACCGTAGACAGCATGTCTCATGGTTACTTCCTCTGTGATCAAGGAAGGAGATAATATGGTAGGAATTTCCTGATATTTATCCCTGTCATATTCACCTGGAAAGCCTTTGAAAAAAATACAGATTCCCACTCTCCATTCCAGACCTACTGAATTAACTTCTAGAAAATTTGGACCTGGAAATCTATATTTTAGAAGATTCTCCCAGGCATGATAGGTGACAAGATATTGCACCCATATCCTGAAAGGGAATATCTATGCAAAATTTTAGGTGTTTGGTCTTACCAAAAAAAAAAAAAAAAAAAAAAAAAGAATCATAGGTTTTACTTGATTCTGATTCTGAAAGAATGTGACACCAAAAAGGGTCACTGTCTTAGACACTGGCAGTAAGGGAGCTAGTATATATCTCTCCATTCCAATTACAAGACTTTTTTTTGAAGTTTCCCACAGCTCCAAAAACTGCCTATGTCTTGTTGAGAGTTACAAGAAAAATAAGACTACAAGAACACTATTTTGAATGTTATAATGTTTAAATAATTTATGACCAAGTGGTCTCTATGGCATATCTGTGTTATGGACTAATTTATTTTAATGAGACTATATTTTAGAATGATACTTTGTTTTAATGAGTTCTGTTTAAAATTTTTCTGCCTTTATAGTTACCATTTTGAATGGTAATTAAAAAGGCTCATAACACTTAACCTAAAACTAGGTTGTCTATTGAATTCAACACTGATTCTTCTTAAATTATAATTTTACTACTTATCTAAAGCATTCAGAAACCCATAAATCCAAGAGAGGTATTATCATTGGCTAAAAAAGTAAAGGTTATATGAAATTTTCTTTACTTTACATTTTTTATTTCTCAAAATCATTTTCCTCAGCCCACAAACACTCCTAGATTTTCTCTATCTTAAAAAAAGGGGAGGGGCAGAAGGTGGCATGATGGTTAGGGGCACTGGACTCCCACTGGAGCAACCACAGTCAGAGTCCCAGACCTGGTGACTTTCTCTGTCTCTCTCTCTCTCTCTCTCTCTCTCTCTCTCTCACACACACACACACACACACACACACACACACACACTATCCTTCTCTGGTAAAATAAAAATAAATAAATAAATAAAGTTAACTAAAATAATTCCTTAAAAAAATTAAAAAAAAAAAAAATCCTTGGGCTAGGCCTGTAGCTTAATGTTTAAGGGAGCCAGATACCACATGTCCAATCTGAACCCTTAAGCTGGGTTCAAATCCCAGCTCTAGTAGCTTGGAAAAAAAGATGTTAGGTGCATGAGTGTGCCCAAAGTCCTGAGAGGATTGAGAAATGGAAGAGAATGGATTGCAGTGTGACCACACCCTATTGAAGGAGGCTTTCTCTTTTTCTCTTTCCTTCTGGTGAGCACATGTGTCATCTGGCAATTAAAAAAAGATCCTTAAAATGAAATATTGATAGTAAGAAAAAAGCCATACATAACACCTATTTTTTTAATTTCACTACCAAATTTTTTCAAGCATAATTTACTACTGTCTCAATTTCTTACCTTTTTGAAAAGTTTATTTTGTTCTATAAGTGAGAGAAAGAAACAAAAGGAGAGTGAGAGAGAGAGACCGTACCCCTAACAGCCCACCCTACCTCAGAGACTTGGAACCCTTCCATGTGGGCCAGCCTCACAGAACATCATTTTACCACTGTGCTACCATCTAGGCCCTTTACTTCTTATCCTTTAATCATTGTTTGTGTGTAGAGAGGACAAGGTATATTTACTTTTTAGACTGGGTCTCTCTATGACTTATTCTTTCTACCTTGGCCACTCAAGTAGACTGTTGGGAGCACATGCATATGCTACTATATCCAGCTCTTTCAGACCAGGTCTCACTATGTTGCCCACACTAGCCAGGAGCTCACAATCCTCCTGCCTCAGCCTCCCAAGTAGTTGGAACTATGGGCATGCACCACCATGCCTGGCTTTTTAGCATGAACTAGTAATTGAACCAGAGCCAGGAGGACCTGGCCTTGGTCTTCCAAGGAACAGTAACTGGCAAGGAACTATCTAGACTGGGCTTTTTTCAACTGACGCTTACTGAGATTCACCCCTGACTGCACACTGAAATCTTTTAGGATTTTCTTTTCTTAAGAGAAATTTTTGCTAAAGGGTATATGTGCTCGGTAGAGAAATAGGGAGGCAAAAAGTGAGAGATGGCCACCCTTCTCCTCCATTCTCCTCTCAGGATTTTGGGCATGCATGAACATGTGCCTGGCATGAGTTTTAAGCCACCGGGTCCAGGATTCAGACTGTGGTTGACTAAGTGGGAGTCCAGCGATGTAACCACTATGCCATCTGTTAGTCCCCATCTAGGAAATTTTTTAAAAAAGCAAAACAACTTACCAGTTCAAAACTGCTTTTCATGAAACCATCAGCTGAACTTGCTATTGTAAATAGTTAGATTACTTATGATATTGTGTGATCAATGAAATGTTGGGAGAAAAGAAATTGAAGATAACTGTAGACAGCAGAGATAGTGTAATAAAGAGAGTGGAATAGGGCAGAGGGTCAGACATGGGGTAAAAAATATATATACATGAAAGTAGAAATGGAATATTATAGATGATAACATGCATGATTAAGCCACTATCCAGTTGATTAAGCCACTATCCAGTTTATTCTAGATGGGAAACCACATTTTGTATGTTGTGATGATGCTCAGGGAATGAATGTAAATTAATTGAAAAAAATTTTTTCAGAAAAAAAAAAAGGGCATTAAAAATACCTATCTGATGACTGCAGTAAGGAAAAAAAAAAAAAAGGCAAAACAAAACAGCAGACACTCCAGGTCTTACCTATGACTGAAACCTAGGTAGTCATGTTTGTTGATACTCTCTCCAGTTCATTCTAATATGCAGCTAGAATTGAAAAACACTGATCTAGTATATGCTAGACACTCTATTAGAATTAATAAGGATGAGTAAGTCATAGGGTCTGACCTTGAAAAACACAAGAAATAAAGTTAAGCCAATCTATTAAAACTGGATATGCATAACAAAGGTATGCATTATTAAAGGATGAGTAGTTTATAACAGACAAGAATGAAAGACCATTTTTGGAAGGGAGAAAACACGACATCCTTTTTAGGCCCTAGTAATCTAATCTAGTAAAACTGTTCTCTAAAAGGTCACTATGACCCCTAGTCTATAACTTAGCCATATGTACATGTTTTTCATCTGTAAAATGAGGATAATAACAAGGTTATCCTAACAATAAATTGAGGTGTTATATTTTAAAGTGCCTGGCATATAATATGTACAAGCATACCTCCCTTAAAGATTGAGTTCCAGGGATCAGCAGATGCCATAATGGTTACATCAATGGACTCCCACGTAGTCGATCACAGTTTGAGTCCTAACCCGACAGCTTAAAACTCACTGGGTGCATGTGTGTATGTGCCCAAGATCCCAAGAGGAGAATGGAGGAGAAGGGACTGCAGCCCGGACATCCCCCTGAGGGGGTGATTTCTGGCTTTCTGTCTCTCCTGTGAGTATACATGCTCTATAGCAAAAATCTCTCTTAAGAAAAACAAAAAAAGATGGAGTTCCATTCCTATGACTAGGTCCTTAGATGAAATGGTCCACAACTGAGGAACTTGAAGGCAGATGTCTTGTGGTGTGTCGTGGCACCACAGGTATGTATCAATTTTCCAATAAATCTCTTGAGATGCCACACTAGAATAATACAATTCTAGTCATGCAAAAAGCATATATTAGATAAGCTCCAGAACCAACAAGACACATTAAAACTGAATCACATAAATCCAGTGTAATCATTTTATTTACTCTTATACTATTGGTGCCCAGCAAAGTACAAATTCATAAACAAAATATGCAGACTTGTGTCACTACAAATGCTTCATGCAATGAATACTAATCAATAGCAAGAAAGGTAAAAAAAACAACTAAGGGGATTTCCTACTCTGGAGAACTGGTTGGTTATTAAATATTAATAGTTAAGTGAGGAATGATTATAATTTGTTTTTGTTTTGTTTTTGCCCTTTCTTCTTAAACCAAAATGCTTTTTTTCTTTTTCTGTTTCTTTTTTTTAAATGTCATAGACTGTGTGCACTCGCCAGAGAGACAGACAGACAGACAGAAGGAAATTCAGAGGTAACCCCCCAGGGGGAATAGACATGCACAACCCCTTCTCCTCCATCCTGCCCTTGGGATTTGGGGCACGCATGCACAAGTGCCCAGTATGATTTTTAAGCCACTAGGTCCGGACTCAAACTGCAGTTGACCATGTGGGAGGCCAGTGCCTTAATCACCACAACACATGCTGGTTCCCCAAAAGCTTTTTTCAGTCTCATCATCCTTTTTACTCTCTGCAACACTGGGCACTAATCCTTCTTGAAATTCTCACATTCTGTGACATAAGCACCTCTACCCTCTGCTAGGTGTACGACACCTCTACTTCAAATGTCACTCCCCATAACTTACTTCTTTTTATTTCTCAAATAAAATATCCCAAAATATATGTTCTCTGTCCTCTGCTCTTAGTTATGTCTGAACTTTTTCTCCTAAAGTGCTTATCCCATCTCATAGCTCTAGACCACAGAGGACTTCCAAATCTCTATATAATCTCTGAATCTGAACTCTTTTCCAAACTCCATTTCTTTATTTATATCTGTTATTTTCATATAGACATCTAAAACAAACATCCTACTAGAATCTCAAACTCAGTATTACCAAAATTAAATCCATCATTATTTTCCCAACTCATACATTCTCCTTCCTGTATTTTCTAATTATCAGTGATAGTACCACTTCCCAGTCACGCAGATTATAACATTTGCAGTTCTGCTTTATGCCCTTCCCCTATATTCACTTACAAAGTCCTGTTAATTCTAACCCTGAAATCAGTTAGCAATCTTTTTTCCTCCACTTCTTGTGAGACTAACTTCAAGTCAGATCCCAGGCTCCCAATTGTTCTTGCTAGCTCCAATATGTCTAGGCCCATGGTTCTTAATCAGATGTGATTTTGTTCCCCAGGACACATTTTTACTCTCGACTAGGTGGCCCAATGCATGGTACATCCCTTCCCCAACAAAAAAATTATCTGGCTCAGGATGTCAGTAGTGCTGAGTTGAGAAACCCTGATGGTGAAGTACCTAATAGTACAATTCACCTTTGCATCCTCAACTTGCAAAGATACAGTAGACATTAGACTATTTAACTGAATTCCTTTTGGGACATAACTCATTCACCCTTGCTCATTCCCATCTTCCTTTTTAAAAATTCCTATTGAGCCTGACCAGAAGTAATTTTCTTATCTTTGGAATTCCCATGAACTTTCTATCCTAGTATAGTACATGTTATATATGTGATTCATCTTTGAATACATAGTCTGGTACCTACCACACAGGTGACCAAAACATGACACTTTAGCAAATCTCAATTTATGGTGCTATTATTGCTAGTCACAAATATTTCAATTTTCCTCTTCTTCCATGACCCCTCTAGAATTAGATTTATAAATGTAACTTGCTTTAGCTAACTGAAATCTGAAAAGTAAAGTGAGCTTCTCTAAAGGGAGCTGAGGGAAGCGTTAAAAGCTAGTGTTATATACTCCATTTCCTTCCCACTGCTGCAGTGACCAGGGAGAAACGTTTAGACTGAAACTCTCAGTCTGTATCTCTAAATGACTCTGCTAAGCAGGGCCCTTCCTTGATTCACACTAGACATGTTAGAATGACTGAGGAGACCTATCCGAGGACCCCACACTCAATCCTCTAAGATTTTAGGTCATTATTGCCATTATAGCCTTGCCTATTCTGACTTGCTGTCAATATACGATGAATAAAAAAGGAAAAAAATTCTACCAGGCCAGCTGGTAGTGTAGTGACTGGTGTTGCTGGATCCCACATGGCCACCTGCACAGTTCAAGTCCCAGACCCTGCAGCCTAAAATCCACACTGGGTGTGTGTGCATGCACACCCAGATCCCAAGAGAAGAATGGAAAAGGACTTATGGCATGGTCATTCCACCTGGGAGATGCTTTTTCTCTCTTTCATTCTCCTTTCTCTCTCTGGCAAGCACCCATGCCCTACAGCAAATTTTTTAAAAAAGAAAAAATGCTACCAAGAAAAGATCACATGCCATTGTTCAATGCAGCCTATTTTCAGAGATCCTAAAATAGAAAAAAATATGAATACCGGAATCAACAGAATGTAACATATTTGGTAAATCAATGAATGTCGAAATAAATCATCTTCAAGTATTATTTTTAACTCATTTTCAGTTGCAACACTGTGAACTAAAATGTGCAAGAAAAATTCTCAGCCATTAGATACATAGTGGAATATGTACATAAATGGAGTAAGAATGTTAAAGATTAAGGGTACCTAACCTCAAAATAAAGTTTGTGAATTCTCCTTTTTTGACCACAGCTATAGGAATTTTATGGACTCTGTTAAAAGAGTGGTCTTGAGAAGATCAAGACCCTACTTTCTTTGATATGCATGAATACCTTTTAATAAATTACTTCAGGTGATTGGTTGGGCTTTTAGATTATACCCTGGAACCACAGGTCAAGTTTTGCCATCATGCTTTTCAACCTTAAAAATTATTTTCTTCTGTTCCTTTTGGCCGGAACCACCATCTTCCAGTAATTAACCAAAAGAGGAGAGGCACCCGATATATGTTCTCTAGGCCTTTTAGAAAACATGGAGTGGTTCCTTTGGTAACATATATGGGAATCTACAAGAAAGGTGATATCCTAGACATTAAGGGAATGGGTACTGTTCAAAAAGGAATGTTCCAGGGACCAGCAGTTAGCGTAATGGCTATGTCGCTGGACTCCCACGTAGTCGACCGCGGTTTGAGTCCCGGACCCGGCGGCTTAAACTCACGCCGGGCACGTGTGCGTGCGTGCCCAAGATCCCAAGAGGAGAATGGAGGAGAAGGGATTGCGGCGTGGCCATCCCCCCTGGGGGGTGATTTCCTGCTTTCTATCTCTCTGTCTCTCTCTGTCTGTCTGGCGAGCGCACGCGCCCTATAGCAAAAACCTCTCCAAAAAAAAAAAAAAAAGAAAAAAAAAAAAAAAAAAGGAATGTTCCACAAATGTTACCATGGCAAAACTGGAAGAGTCTACAATGTTACCCAGCATGCTGTTGGCATTGTTGTGAACAAACAAGTTAAGGGCAAGATTCTTGCCAAGAGAATCAATGTGCGTATTGAGCATATTAAGCATTCTAAGAGCAGAGATAGCTTCCTAAAACGTGTGAAGGAAAATGACCAGAAAAAGCCAAAGAGAAAGGTACCCGGGTTCAACTAAAGTGCCAGCCTGCTCCACCCAGAGAACACTTTGTGAGAACCAATGGAAAGGAGCCTGAGCTACTGGAACCTATTCCCTATGAATTCATGGCATCATGGGTGTTAAAAATAAACTAATCTGTGGTCTATTTAAAAAAATTATTTCTTCTGAGTTTTTTCATATCTGTACTCTTACAATGAAATGCATTATTCAGTCTATTCAACTACCCTTATATTATGTAAAAAGTTTCCAAATGCACAAAAAATATACCACAAATGTCCTTTAATGTGCAAATTCTTAAAAACTCCACTACTTCTACAACTGACAAGGTCCCACTTATGGTAGGAATTTTTACATTTTGTTGGTAAAATAACAGAATTTATCTACATAAAAAATTAGTAATGAATATTTTCCACATAACATCTCACCGTTGAGCTTTCCTTCTGGTCAACAAGAAAACTACTAATTTTACATTAATTAGGATGAAATATAATGGAGGCTTACATTATTTTTATATACACACAAAATGTTTGAAGCCAATTAGTGAGGGAAAGCCATATAAACTGCTTAAGAAGGATATTTAGCATCTGAACCCTAGCCAGTATCACTACCTATATCTCAAAGAGCAACAAGAATTCCATTTAACTATTTAAAGATGAATAGCAACAGTTAGAAATGAAAAATCTGGGCGCACTAGATTTTCTCTGAAAAATCTGCTATTATATGTTACTTTTACTTTTCATGAAACATGTAAGTTGTTTTTTCCTTTTTTTTTTTTTTTTTTTTTTTTAATTACCAGAGGGCATGTGCACTTGCAGGAGAAAGAGACTGAGAGAGAGGGGGACAGGAAGCACCAATGGGGCATGGTCATTCAATCCCCTCTTCTCCATTTGGTCAGGATTTGGGGCATACTGCATAAATACCTGGCATGTTTCTCAAGTTGCTGCTGTTTTTTTAATTTTGGAGAGGTTTTTGCTATAGGGCGCGTGCGCTCGCCAGAATGACAGAGAGAGAAAGAGAGACAGAAAGCGAGAAATCACCCCCCAGAGGGGATGGCCACGCTGCAATCCCTTCTCCTCCATTCTCCTCTCGGGATCTTGGGCAAGCATGCACATGTGCCTGGTGTGAGTTTAAGCCACCAGTTTCGGGACTCGAACTGCGATTGACTATGTGGGAGTTCAGCGACATAGCCATTATGCTAACTGCTGGTTCCTCAAGTTGTTGAGGACAGGAATTCACACATGCTGGCCATGTGGGCTTCTGCTCCCTTAACCACTTGGCTATGAGGCCAGCCCATAAAACTTATGTTCTCTATCTTTTTAGGTTTTAATCATAGGGTACATGCACTCACTGGACAAAGGCAGAACGAGGTGGAGAGAAAGTGAGAAATCACCCCCACAGGAGGGATGGCCACACCACACTCCCTTCTCCTCCATTCTCCTCTTGGAATTTTGAACATACACACACATGACTGGTGTGATTTTCAAGCTGCTGGGCCTTGGGTTCAAACCGGGATCAGCCAAAGTGAGAATCCAGTGCCTTAACCACCATGCCACCTGCTGGCCCAAATCATATGTTTTCTTTTAATTCTTTGAATTCATGATTTATTTACTCACTGAACCATTCTACTCACCACATGCAGAGTAATGACATATGCTAAAAGTGACATTATTCTGCGCTTACAAATTCCAATAGAAAAGGAGAAAAAAGTAAACAAATTAAGTATTATGCAAAATTCTATTTAATACTAACAATGCATTTCAGGGTTCAGAAGAGCGATCAAACTGGCCATATATTCTGAGCTTTATAAATCTTGAGGGCTGAGTAAGATTCTCATCTTTTTTTTTTTTTTTTTTTTTGGGAGAGGTTTTTGCTATAGGGCGCGTGCGCTCGCCAGACAGACAGAGAGAGACAGAGAGATAGAAAGCAGGAAATCACCCCCCAGGGGGGATGGCCACGCCGCAATCCCTTCTCCTCCATTCTCCTCTCGGGATCTTGGGCACGCACGCACACGCGCCCGGCGTGAGTTTAAGCCGCCGGGTCCGGGACGCGAACCGCGGTCGACTACGTGGGAGTCCAGCGACATAGCCATTACGCTAACTGCTGGTCCCAAGATTCTCATCTTTAAAAAAAAGGGGACAGACCTAGGAGCAACACCAACTCTCAAAGAGAATGAGATATTACACACATCTCTCATTTTGAGAAAACTAACTAAAATTTGCTGTGTGCTTACTATATTACTTCAAAAGTAGAGAAACAACAAACTAAAGTTTGGCTTAAATACAGGAAACTACTAAGATCAGGCTAGAAACTTTATAGTATGAGCCTTACGGTGGCAAATAAGAGAGAAAGGACAGATAAAAGACATTTTTTTTTCTAACTTTACTTTCCTCCCTCAACTTTCTTTCTTAATGATTCTTTCAAAATAGATACAATTTGCATTGTTTGTACAGTGAAATTTGGGGACCAAAGTATAATTGTTTTATTAATACAGTCAACTGACAAGCAATAAATCAAATATTAATATATATTACCTTTTCAAAAAGAATTATTCATTCAATTTATTTATTTATTACTAAATTTGCTATAGAGTACATACAATCACTATGGGGGGGGGAGAGACAATGAGAAAGCAAGTCACTAGATCCCGACTCAGATCACCGTCAGCCATGTGGAAGTCCAGTGCCTTTAACCACCACGCCACCTGCTGGCCCAAATGAATTAACTTTTTAAGCAAGACATAAATCACTTGTATAAGACACATTGTGATGATCAACGTGATAGAATTTAGAAACTGATCATTAGGCACAGGGCGCAAGAAAAAAATACTTAAACCTGCAGTTAAATACTTGGATGACTAGAATAACAAGTATAAAGAAATAAAGAGGAAAAAATGAGCAGGAGGAGATAGATGTTGGGGCTAGGGAAAGAAGGGAGTTAATAAATTTATTTTAGGTAGGTTTCATTTGAACACATCTCATGAAGAGTCTCCTGTGAACAGGACCAGCAAGTAAAAATGACCTGTGCTCAGGAGAGAATGTCGAGCTAGAGCTGTGTACCTGAGACACAGCTACAAAGACACAAAAGCTGAAGGTCTGGGAGAGACCTATTCTAATCACTGGGGGAAGGTGGGAGGGGTTGTAGGGGAAAAAGGGAACATCCTTTCCAACCAGTAAGGGTCTTCCTTCTTAAACTTGAATTTACTCATCCAGAGAGGGGCTTAGGAATGGTCCATATGAGCTTTATATCACATTTCACAGAATTTCAAATGCACAAAAATGCTTTACTGTACAATAAAGCTCACCCAGGAATGGAAATCATGAACTATTTTTGGCCTATAATTTCTATAACTATGTAAAAAAAGCCTGTGGGATACACTATTGCAAATGAGTAGCTTTTCACTATGCTTTGTCAGTTAAATCTATCTCCTATTAATCCAGTGGCAATTAATTTTCATAGTAGTATCCTCAAAAAGCAATTGTACATAACATTAAAAAACAAAGTTATTGGGACCAGCAGTTGGCGTAATGGCTATGTAGCCGGACTCCCATGTAGTCGACTGTGGTTTAAGTCCCAGGCCCAGTGACTTAAACTCACGCCAGGCGCGTGTTGCGTGCATGCCCAATATCCTGAGAGAAGAATGAAGGAGAAGGGATTGCTGTGTGGCCATCTCCCCTGGGGGTTTGATTTCTCACTTTCCATCTCTCTGTTTCTCTCTGTCTTTCTGGTGAGCACATGCGCCCTATAGCAAAAACCACTTCAAAAAGAAAAGTTATTATTCTAGATTAATTTCTAAAATGCTTCCTACCATAGGACATATATGAAATGATACTAGTAGCATAAAACATTCCAATGTGCCTAAACAATAATAAACTTTGTTCTAAAATGACCGAAATACAAACTTAGAACTCAACACTATTTAATCTCTGGTACTCAAAGTTTTTTTTAAAAAAGAAGCAGCAGCACTCTTTCTCTTTTTTCAAAATAAGCTGTCAACACATTTAAAACTGAGTGACAAACCCACAAGAGGGTCCCTGGGGTAAGGGATCATGGTTACAAGGCCATGAAGTTTGGCCTTTATACAAACTTGAGTTTAAATACCACCTTTGCCTTGGGCTGGGCACTGTACTTAGGTGAATTATTTGAAGCTTCTGAAACCTCTTACTTTCTGTGACATGGTAACAGTAAAACTGCCAACCTCAAACTTACAATTAATTAAGCAATTAATTCCATTTATCTAACTGAGCCAAACACAAAGCCTGGGACTACATAGATCTCAACAGCTTCCCTCCTTGACGTCTATAATTAAATGATAAGAATGTTAGAACTAACTGGTTACTAGAATTTAATCCAACAGTTTGGTTGTATGTTTCTTTTTTTGAAAAATCAGAATTATTTAATTTGATATAGGGCACATGCACCCACCAGAGAGAGACTGAAAGAGAGACGGTGAGAAAGTAAACTTCCAGGTCCGGGACCTGAACTGTGGCCCACCATGTGGAAGTCCAACATCCTAACCACCATGCCACTTGCTGACCCCAGCATTTTTCTTAAACTAGTAAATATAATGATAAAATCTTTATGTAGACTATCTACAGAAAATCCTTAAGAAATTCTAAATAAAAACAAAACTACCAAAATTCAAATTAGAATTTTATTAATTTATTCACAAAACATTGTGACAGGCATGCTTAAACACCCTCCCCTCCTTATAGAGAGCTTAGTGCTCCACGAGTGCAACATAATAAGAAATCTATCATCTCATTTTGGAAAAAAATAAAATGAACTTTGTTATTTTAGGCTTTTCGAACACATGGCAGGTCTCTATTAACTCCTACACTTAGTACTCCCTCCTCAGTTAATTTCTAGCCACTTGAAATACTAATCGCCACTTATGAATGGTAAAATAAACAATTAAAAGACAATCTCGTTTAAAAACCTTTTAGCACTACTTAATTCGAAATATGTGTATGTATTACTCATGTATATCTTCATTTACCAATTTAAAGTTAAGTATCAGTATTACAGATATGAATTCTGCATTGCAACTTCTGTGGTGACAGCAACCTGCCTACTGGGTCTGCGGATTGAGAATCCTGTTCTCCTTATTTTGTTGTTTTAGTATCGCTTTCACCTAAAAGCACAGAGAAAGAAAAACGAAAGATGTGCAAAGGTGAAGATAAGGCTGACTTCCGCACACTGACATCGGAAAGGAGATATCCTTAGTCTTACGTTAAGCTTTCTTAAACATCAGAATGTACCTCTACAGGTTTTCTACATGGCTGCACAGCTTCACGACTTAAAAACGAAGCACTGATTAACTGAGTGGCCATTTCCCAAACTGTAACCATCACTTATTCATGTTATGTCAGTTACTTCCAAGTCTGAGAAACGTTAAGGTCCTTTCCAGAAAATACTCAAAACGAGTAGGGCTCCCACTCACCCCCTTGAAATCCGCCGGCGCAGGAGTCAAGTGACAAGGGCGAATAAACCAGTTGAATGATTAGATTTATTTTGAATGTCCAAGAACTCAAGTCGTTCATCTGATTCCATTGCTGTCACAGCATTTAACACAGTAAAAGGAGTTGCACAACATCCCCTCTTAGGAAGAAGTCTTAGCAGGAAGATGAGGTGCCACCAGATAGGCCCCCAGGAGGGCTGCTGCCAATCTGGGCTGAAAACAGCCATGGGCGGGGGTCTTTTTGTGAGCAGTTCCACTGCCTCCTAGGGAACATGGGAGCTACAAGGCTTACAGCTACAGCCAAAAAAAGAAAAGAAAAGAAAAGAAAAAGAGAGATGGAGAGAGACTTCCCTGGGTAAAGAAAAACCCCTAGAGAACCAAGAAAGGAAGCATTTTCTCCAGGGAGGGGGAAGTAGAAGCGAGAAGTGAAGGTCTGCTTCCTAAGCGATTTCTGCCCTTACCCTTCACCCCTAGCTACACTCGCCGGCCAGGCCGCCCGGCTGGCCTCTGCCCCCGCGGCTCTCGCGCCGGGACGCAGACCCCGTTGCAGACCCAATCCCGCGCAGGGGCCCGCGGCCTCGACGCAGCGAGGGAAGGTCCTCCGCGGCCGCCGCCCTCCGCCCGCGCCCCCGCCTGCCCGCCTAGCCAGGCCCGCGCCCGCTTCCTATTTTCGGAACACACACCCTACAAGGAGTGGAGCGAGCAGGCCTGGCAGAGACCTGCCCCCGCGCGGGCCTCGGGTGACTGACAGGGGCAGGCACCGGGGCGCAGCGCGGCGCCGGAGCAAGGGCAGCCGAGGCCGTCGTCCCAGCAGGGCGGCCAGACTCCGGGCTGACACGCCGCGGCTCCGCTGGCCCCCGGCCGACTCTGCCGCCCCCGCGCTCTTACCTTCTCCTCATCAGACAACTGCTCCTCCAGATCCGCCATCTTCCTTTTGGCGACAAACCGCGGCGGCGGCGGCGGCGGCGGCGGCGGCAGTGGCCACCTGACTTCCCCCTTTCCGTGCGGTCCTCCGCGCCGCGCGCCCCCGTCAAGGGAGGGGCCCGCCGCCCAGGCCGCCGCGCACGCGCCCCGGGAGCCCCGCCTCCCTCACCCCGCCCGCGGGGCGGAATGTGCGCATGCGCGGAGGCTGCAGCGACCCAGGGTCGGGAGAAGAGATGACTTCTACTGCCGCCTGCTGCGGACTTGTGAGCATCGCTAGCAGAGGATTCGCTGTCTGCTGGTGACCATATGGGTCCAGCCTGCGACGAGTACGTTCTGAGGCCTTGATGTTCCCGAGTCCTGAATTCTGTCAGCTAAAATGAGAAAAAGTGTGCAAAGAAAAGCTTATTCAGTATTCTGTTTTTAGAAATATTAGGAAAAACATTCAGCTTTAATTAAAATATGTGCACCCAACCCAGTCTTTAATTGGAAGATTGCTCTTGTTACATGCCTTTATTCATACACTATTAGTCCTTTATGAGTGCCCAGTACTATGTTAGTTTCCATAGGTAGAAAATCTTGAGCAGAAAACCCCAGAAACCTCTGTTCTCAAGGAGCTTACTCTATAAAAACATCTAGTCAGTTGGGGAAGGCATTAAACTATTGCAGGGGAATACAAAAGTATATTAGACATGGATTTTGCCCTGCTGAAGAGAGTCGTGAGATTAAATACAGGACAACTAGCAAGATTTGAGTCGCAGATAAATGATATATTTTTGAAAGTATAAGTATGTCCCATGAAGCAGTTGAGACATACTAATAAAACTATTCATTGTTGGGAACCAGCAGTTAGCGTAATGGCTACGTCGCTGGACTCCCACGTAGTCCACTGCAGTCCGCGTCCTGGACCCGGTGGCTTAAAACTCACGCTGGGCGTGTGTGCGTGCGTGCCCAAGATCCAGAGAGGAGAATGGAGGAGAAGGGATTGCAGCGTGACCATCCCCCCTGGGGGGTGATTTCTGGCTTTCTGTCTCTATGTCTCTCTCTGTCTGGCGAGCGCACACGCCCTATAGCGAAAACCTCTCAAAAAAAAAAACAAAAACTATTCATTGTTTTAAAATTTCATGGGACATTGTTTACTATTGTTTCTTTTTAATTTTGCCAGAGGGTACACATGTGAGAGAGAGAGAGAGAGACTGTGAGAAAGTACTCCCTCTCTCCATGGGGAATGGTCATGCCACAATCCCTTCTCCATTTCTCCCTCTTGAGATTTTGGGCACATGTGCTTGGCATGTTTCTCAAGCATGAGTACCTAGAACTCAAACAATGCAATTCATCATGTGGATTTCAGCGCTGTAATCACTATGCCCATGAGTTGGTACCATCATTTACTTTTATTTGCTAAACCTAGCAATCCCTACTTCTGAAGTGCACAAGAAAGTAAAAATATTGTGTATATGTGAACGAGCTGGGACTTGACAAGCGCTCATGCCCTGTAGTAAAAAAAATCTCTCTAGAAAAAAAAAAAGAAAAGAAAAGAAATGACGTTGCTAATACATAGATCTGAAAAATGGCTGTAGAATTAGCATTTTAACACAGTCCCAGGTGATGCAATACTGGTCTAGAAACCACATCAAGCCCTTAACGTTTAGATAGAAGAAAAGCTCCTATTCTGTAGAAAATGAAAAGCTGTTGAAAACTTTTGACGGTTATCAGAGACATGTTCATCAAGATGAATCTAACATGTAAATTACATGTGAGAGTACCTTAAACAGCTCAAATACCTATTCAAATGCAAGACACTGTTATATAATTTACTGAATGTTCATAGTGTGCAAAGTATTGTTTCTTATGAATGGAAAGAAAATAGAAGCCATGCTACTGAAAAACTTACAGTCCAACTTAGGAAGGGAACAGAGAGGAGAAGCATCCTGACAGACACATGGGTTTGGGGGAAGCGGGTGTCCTGTTGAGGATAAATGTTGTAAAGAATATTTGAAAGAGAATAAACCACACAGTTGGCTAAAGATCTCATTGTATGTAAATCGATTAACATGTATATTGCTTTACACTTAGAACCCATTATTTCTCTGATTTCTCACTACAACCTTATGAAAAAAGGTGCTTATTAGTATCATTACATAATTTTGCAGGAAAAAAAAATCCTGAGGGTAAGGTTGTACTGCTCCTAAGTGACCAAGCTAAGATTAAGACCAGGCAGTTTATTCTGTACCCTGTGTTTTTTCTTTCTCCTTTTAAAGTCTGGACACTCTAACCACCAAGTAAAACTTAGGGAAGGTAATTTCACATCCCATCAACTCAATTTACAATCACCTGCTGCAGCAACATGACTTCTTGTTTTGTTATTTTCTTTTCCTGTTTACTCAGCAACACCTAATATCAATAATGTACACAGTGGGTACTCAGTACATGTTGCTTTACTAACTGCTATCTTTCTCTAGAAGTCTAGTCCAAATCGGGTAATATTTTGCAATAATTTGAGTCAGTGTATGTTTATAATTATAACCTTGGTGATATTTTATTTGTGGTTCCCCATAGTGGCACAACCAGCAATTATGGATAGTTTCCGATCATCCTTTCAGTAACCTCTTAATTCCACCCTCCTGATAAAATTGAAAGTAATTACAGAATTCAGGTAACTGCTGTATCCAGAGAAGGTTTCAAACTGCCATACAAAATAAGTATGAATGTGGAACGATCATTATAGAACTGCAAGGAGTGACGTACTGGTGTTTTTGTTTTGTCTTGCTTTAGGTTTTTTGTTATCGGGTGTGTGTACTTGCCAAAGAGAGAGAAAGAGAGAGGAAATTTGAGAATCACCTCCCATCCGGGATGGCCACACCACTCCCTTCTCCTCTACTTTCCTCTTGAGATTTTGGGTAAACACGCACATTCCCCTAGCATGTTTTCCAAACCACCAGGTCTGGGGCTTAAACTACAGTTGGCCATATGGGATCCTTGCCTTAAATATCATGCCACCTGCTGGCCCAGTTGTGTATTTTTGGTCATTGTCTTGTTTTTTATTTTAAAAATTTGTTAGGGGGCACATGTGGTTGCCGCAGAAGGAGAAGTAAAGTGGGAAAGTACTCATCATAGAGGATGATCACTTTGCAATCTGTTCATTTCTCCTTCTTTCAGGATTTTAGGCATGCTTGCACACCTCCCCAGTGTGTTTTTCAAGCCAATGTGCTAGGACTCAAACTGGGCAGTCGGCCACGTGGGATCCAGTCACCTATCTGTGGTCCATTTCCTCAGTTTTTCACCTTTCCTCCCTACACCAGGCCGCTGATTGACCCACTGGTGCTTTTGATGATCATTTTGTTTTTTAATTGCCATAGGCTGTGTGCGTGTGTGTGTGTGTATGTGTGTGTGAGCACGACAGAGATAGAGAAAGACAGAGAGAGAAAAAAAAACCACCCTTTGGTGAGGGGTAGTCGTGCTGCAATCCCTTGCCTCCATTTCTCCAAACTATCAGGATCTGGGACATACATGGACATGTGCCAGGTGTGTTTTGCCAACCACAGAGGCTAGGATTCAAACTGTGGTTGATGGAATAGGATCTAGCTTCCTACACACAGTGCTTACCCACTATATTACGGGGACCCCGGTAGTCAGTTATTTTATGAGAAAAGAAACAAAATATTCCACACACACACAATTCTACCTGCTAAGGGAGAATTTCTTTTTCTTACATAATTTCTTTTCTCCTTTAACCTCCAAACTCACCTTTCTTCAACTTATTAGTAGTGTGATCTTTGCCTTTCCAATTAAGTACACCACACCTGATTTTTTTTAAGTTCTTCCTTTTGTAGTACCTGTTTTTCACTTACTTGTGTAATTCTTACCTATTTTCCTGTGGATGTGCTCCAAACCCTTAACTACACTTCAAGCTTGTTGGCAGCAGAGATTGCCTCATTTCATCGAATCATAATCTGAGGATCAATCTGGCATAAGCCTCTTGTTTTACCTATAAGAGGAGTCTTAGATAAATTAGGTTACCTGATAAAAGTTGCATATCTAGGTGACACTATTTTAGAACCCAAGTGTCCTGATGATCAAACTCATAATTTTTCATACATATATTCTATGACTATATATGGCTATATAATATATATCTCGCATATAAAAATATAGTAAGATGATAAATATGATTTATTATTATTATTATTATACTGATTAACTACTAAAAGATTGCACCACATATAGGTTGCTTTAACACCATCTGATTTCATCTTTGCACCAGAAAACTAATATCTGCAGTTCGAAAGTTACACTTACCTCACTTTTCAGAAAAACTACCAGTACTGGGGTCGGCAGATGGTCTGGTGGTTAAGGGCGTTGAACTCCCACATGGCCAATCATTTTTTGAGGACTGGACCTGACAGCTTGCTCTCTCACTTTCTCTCTCACTCTCTCTCTCACTTGTCTCTCTCTGGTCAAATTAATGAGTAAATAAATAAATAAAGTTAAATAAAGTGATCTTTAAAATTTTTTTTTTAAAAAGAAAAACTACCAGTATTAAACAACTAATATTTGGTCATTTGTTACTTTTTAAATTTTTTTTTATTGACTTTATTTTATTTATTTATTTTCATTTGACTGGAGAGGGATGGGGGTTGGGGGCAGGTGGAGTGAGAAATCAATCCACCAGGTATGGGACTCGAACTGCAGTTCCATATGTGGGAGTCCAGCGCCCTTAACCACCACACCACCTACAGGCCTGACTTTTGAGAGAGTGTTTTTTTTTTTTTTCTTTCTTTCTTTTTTTTTTTTTTTTGCTATAAGGCACGTGTGCTTGCCAGGAAGACAGAGGGAGACAGAGACAGAAAGTGAGAAATCACCGCCACCCCCAGGGTGGATGTCCACACCGCAATCCCTTCTCCTTCATTCTCCTCTCGGGATCTTGGGCACACACGTACACGCGCCTGGCATGACTTTAAGCCACCAGATCTGAGGCTTGACTGCAGTCAACTATGTGGGAGTCCAGCAAAATAGCCATTATGCCAACTGCTAGTCCTTGGTCATGTGTTACTCTGATGGTCAATTAATACAATTGGTCTCAAAGATGGTCCTGTATGGCTATGGAGAAGTGTGAAAACTGTGTATATTCAAAAGTAGTTGCCTTTCTAATTCAAATTGTTGCCTAAAGTATTGGTTATTTGTAGTTTAGTAAGTGGGTCCTACCTGTGGTCCATTTCCTCAGCTAGTTTTTGAAAAGATTCACCAAGTGGTATCCTTGGAGAAGCCTGACATGTATGCTTCTAGAGCAACTGAGGAATTACTAGAGAAGCTTGTTTTTCACCCTTCCTTCCTCCTGAATGTGCTATTCTTCATAATTTGATTCCTACTAGTTTTTCCAGACCAACTTCTGCCACTGCTCCAAATGTACACTGAAACATTCAAAGCTACTTAAGCTTCATACTCTCACGTGCTCCTGTTGAGGCGCTTTCTGGAATGTTCTTTGTCATCTATCTATCTTTTGAAATTGTGCTCTCTCTTTTTCTTTGAAACTCTTGTTGACTCCTCTAGCTAAAGTTGGTAACTTTTTTTTAAAGAATTATTTATTTATTTATTTATTCATTCATTCATTTATTTTAATTTGGCCAGAAAGAGATGCAGAGAGAGAGAGAAAAAAAAAAAAAGTGAGAAAGTGAGAAAGCAAGCCACCAGGTCCAGGACTCAAACTGTGGTCAACCATGTGGGAGTGGCCAGCACCTTACCCACCACACCACCTCCTGGTTCTCTGTAACTTCTAGATCCTCAGAGAAAGTTTTCCATTGAGTTTTGTCATTTCCTCTAGAGATAGCCAAAAAGACTTAGGTTCTGAACTTTGTTCCAACCCCAATTAACCTTAGGCAACTTGCTTTGGAATTTTACATGTCTTTATACATTAGGGATAATAGTGGTAACTACCTCATGGGACTGTTGTCAAGATTTAATGAGATAATGCAAGCAAAATGCTTAGTACCAGCACAGGCCTTAGTAAAGGTCTAAATGCTGTTAGCTATTATCATCATGTTATGATACCAATCTGCTCTTTGAGAACATGACCTATGTCTTAATTAGCTGCCTGGTGCATACAATGTCTTGCACATAAATGCTTACAAAAGCTTTGTTGAAATGCATATGAACTGAATGACTTTATCATTTCATAGCCCTAAATGAGAGCTGAAAAATTAAACTACCGATCCATCTGGGGTTTAGAGATTGTTCTAAAACATGATTTGGAGAATCATGAACAATTCAAATAGTAATTTGAATTTGAAGAGCAATTTTTCCAGAACCCCCAAAATGATACAAATCTCTGCTCTTTACCACTCATCACTTAAACACCACTAATTGATTTCTTTCTCTTTAATTACTCTGTCATTATAAGTTCAAGCCTTTGGTATCTTCATGCAATGTCACCAATGAAGTTCAAGGGACCAGAGTAACCACGGTGCATCATTGGGGTGAGGTAAGGAAACCTGAGAGCTTTTATTTGCAGAATATTTTGCCCAGAAGGCCCTCAAGAAAAGATATCCAGGAGGTAAATTTGTACAGAGAGAGAGAGAGAGAAAGAGAGAGCAAGAGAGAGAGACTTTTGCCAGGATAGAAAAGGGATAGTTGCAGCAGGACAGAGTAGGGGAGTGGATCTAAAGACCTACTGGCTCCTCAAACAACCTTTGTCTGGAACACCTGATCGGGGGTCCCATTTTCAGAGGTACTTGGTGCTATCAGATCATAGCCCTTGAGAAGTCTGTGGTGACAAATCAAACCGATTCTTGGCTTTCACCACCAACACTTTAGTATTTGTCTTTTTGCAGACTCCAAGTCAGTTCTGATCCTTAACTTACCTTCTAGCCTCAACATTTATGCTAGTCTTGTCTCCTTTGGTTTTTCCACATTGCTGAATGTTTGTTGATTAAAAAAAATTTTCTTCTAGTGGGTTTTGTGAAGGAGAAAAATTAGATATGTGTGTTCACCAACTTTACCTAAAACCTAGAAGGAATGCTCAGCTTTGCTTTCATGGATGCAATATCTTACACCTGTGAGGATAATATTTTTTTAAAAATAATTACTTGTTTAGTTATTATTTTAATTTGCTATAGGGTACATGCACTCACCAGAGAGAGAGAGAAAGCAAGCCCCTAGGTCTAGGACTCAAACCATGGTTACTCATGTGGGAGTCCAGCACCTTAACCACCATGCTTCCTGCTACCTGCTAATATTATTCAGAATATTTGAGGGTTTTGTTTTTTCATTTTCTTTCTTTCTTTTAATTGTCTGAGAGTGCCTGCACTCTTCAGAGAGAAACAGAGAGACAAAGAGGAAGAGCTCTCCCAATGGGGTGTGGTCCATTTCTGCATCGTGTTGGGATTCCAGGTACGCACATGTGCTTGGTGTGTCTTTTAAGAGCCTGAGATTCAAACTGCAGTCCGCTGCTTGGGATCTGGCTCTTTCATTTCCTGAAACTGTATTTTTCAAAATATAAATCTGATAGTGTCACTTTCCCATCTTACTTCGATTTCAGCAGCTTTTATTCTATAGCTTTTAAAGACAAAATTCCCAAGGATGATTTCTAAGACCATATGTGGGCACAAATTTATGGTGAAATATATGTATTTTGTAGCACTATGTTATTTTGTTTCAAATTCAAATTGAATTTGAATGCCTCTGGGCAAAGATTATACTCTCCATTTTACCATGGGTTCTGTCACTCCCTCTTTAATGTGTTGTCATTTCACACATTATCTGCCTAGTCCCTGAGGTATCAGAGTCACTTATCACTACCTTGCATATTTTGGCATCTCCAGTTCATCTTTCTCCACAGTCCCCTCTTTCTCCCAGCTCTTGAAAACTGGTCTTCTTTTGTTTCCTTGCAAGCTATGCTGTCACTGGGTGATATAAGTCAAGTTAAAATATCTTGTGATTCTTTTTCAGGTAGCAATAAGGTATTTTCATTACTTGAGTTTTGCAGGTAAGTGCCATAACAAAACAAAACTAAAAACAACAACAACAAAAGAAATCCACAGTGTATTACAATGATTTGCCTCTTTATTTAAGCATTCAAGCTTTTTGTTACGCGTTCGGCAACAATAAATGCTCTGAAAGTAAAACACATAATTAATAGTAAAATACATTATCTAATAATGTGAGGATTTCTTCTCCTTAAGTACTTTAATAATTAGATCCATACACCTGAAACTTCTGCAAGATAAAATAGATAGTAGAAATGATGGAAGTTTACATAAATTAAGGTTTGCTTTAGGATGATTTGTTTGAGTCTCTTTAGTGATACATATTTAAGATTTAGCCACACTATAATTAGTGTCACAGTGTCCTTAATAAGTATCCTAAAGCAATAGATCACTTAATTGTCAAAGGTGAAAATAAATATTCATTTTTTTGTATTGAAAAATTCTGATAGTCATTCTTAGCAAGATAAAGTCACGGAATTGTAGGTTAAATCACATTACATTGTTAGTATTAAAAGTCTGTTTTATAATTATTACATAATCTTAGGATATATGAGAATTTTGGGGGGGCAGGGGAGAAGTTTCTACTTTAGGGCGCATGCACTCACCAGAAAGATAGAGAGAGACAGAGAGACAGAAAGTGAGAAATCACCCCCCAGGGTGGATGGTCACGCCACAATCCCTTCTCCTCCATTCTCCTCTCGGGATCTTGGGCATGCACGCACACGTGTGCGACGTGTCTAAGCCACCGGGTCCTGGACTCGAGCTGCGGTCCCACATGGGAGTCCAGTGACACAGCCACTATGCCAGCAGGTCCCAGGATATATTAGAGTTTTAACAGAATGATTAATACTGCAATAATTTACACACACACACACACACATATGCACACACATTATCACATATCCATTAGCTCAAGTAACGAATTTGAAACATGATACATAAAGACCTGTAACCAGTAAGTCTACATTAGGCCAACTTCTTATCCAAATGAACTTTCATGTAGAGTTTCTTTCTCCTATGGATGTGTGCATGCAAGAGAGAAACACCACAGGGTCTTAATGCTGCAATCCATCCTGAGCTGTCTTCCCTCAGCTTTTAACCAGCTCTGAATCACTAGCTTGTATGCGCTTGAAGTGCTCATTGAGGTCTTCAGGCTTGAACCAGGAACTCTTCCATGTGGGATTGTTTTGCAAAGCATTGAGTTTTACCTCTGTGCCAGTGTGCATCCCTCCCAAGTGAATTTTTTTTCTTTTTAAGCCAAAGGGTGTGTTCATGCATGAGAGAGAGAGAGAGAGAGAGAGATTGAGATTGGACCTATCAGGCCACAATCCTTTTTCCTCCATTTGTCCATCCCATCAGGATCCGGGGCATACCTGCATACGTGCCCAGTGTGCTGTAGCCAGGGCTGGTTTTTGAACTGGGGTTGGTCATGTGAGATCCAGCTTCCTTTGCATAGTACTTAATCACTGTGCTATGGACTGGACCTCCAAATGAACTTTTGAGAACTATTCATGATGCCTGTGAATCACAGAATTCTTCCTTTCCTTCCCTTCTAAACACTTGGTGAGCCTGGTTTTTGTGTACTACAAATATTTGGAAATTTACAAAGTTAATTCAAACACAGAAAATTCCTAAAAGATCCTCATTTATAGGTAACTATGTACTGGTGAGAAAGTGTGTACTCACAGCACCAATGAATAAAGCAGCAGGTACGTTTTTCTTGTTTTACACTAGTGTATCACCTAAACCAGAGCGCCCTTTTAAAAAAACACAAGCAGTAGTGGGGAGCAAGGAAAATGATGTAGAGTGCTAAGGTTTTGGATTGTTTTTATAATTAATAACTATCCACCATGATAAAAAAAAATGTAATTTCTGTGTTAGTTATACTTTTTAGTTACAAAGACTGGAGACAAATTCAAGTTACCTGGGTTCTGAGGTATTTATACCACAGAAACTGGAGATTTAAGGAAGAAGGGCCTCTCAGAGAGCTGATGGGTTATCAACACTAAGAACTCCCCAGGTTTCAGTAGAAAAGGAGGGACCTAAGTGTACTTGAACTTTCTGGAGATCCAGTTACCTTCAGGATCTGCATGATCATTTCAGACAGGCTCGCGGCAGCTCTTGCTAGATTATTTGTTCACTTCCTTAATCCCTACTTCATGTTTAGCCAAAATGTGATTCAATTCTTTTATGCCCCTGTTGCCACCATTTCCAAAACTATAAGACAATTAACTCACTCTTATGCCTCACACTCTAAATTCTCTCAGTTATCTGAAAAAGCAAACATAAATAAAAACGATCAATCAGAAAGGATATGCTTGGAGGGAAGTAAGTGCCACTCAAATGGTTTTCTCTTATTAATTTCCTGAGGAACTTCTGATTACTCAAGGATTTTGCTCCCTTGAGATCTGAGCTGGGGTGGCTGGCCAGGCGCAGAGGTCAGTACCTGAGGGCTCTGGGGCCCGGGGCCGGAGACGGCGTGACCATGTCCCAGACAGACTCCTCAACTTACTGCTTTTACACTTATGTTCTCCCCTCGACTTTCCCAGGATGACCCTGGCTAGGTGCCACTCTTGGTGCGCCTGGAGACCCAGGACTACTATCATGGGAGGAAGCAGTCTATGCAGATGTGAAGAGAAAAGAGCATCAAGCTGGACATGAAATTATAAGAGAAGAAACGGCAGGTGGGGAGAATGCATTTCTCACATGAAGAACGCCATTTTCAATATCCTTAACTCCTCCGTCAAATGCAGTCTTCTACCAGGTTTCATCTCTATCCAGGGCTTGGGCTCCTGTTCTAGCTGAACCTCTACAAAAACAAGAGTGGTGATCAACAACTGATGAGTAGAGAGACACCAGTGGTTTTTAAATGTACAATTATGTGGAAGCCCAAAAAAGGTTTGTATTTAGCCAAAGGCTGTCAGTTGTAGCCTGTCAAACCCATATCCCTAGCCCAGAGAATAATGCCTCTTATACAACACAGTGTAACAAATGCTTATTAAACGAATACACAATTATGTAAGTTACTTATAAATATCTGTTCTCTCCCAAAGTAGCAGATAAATCCACATTTAACTAAAGCTGATGCATTTTTATTTAAATGTAAGCTATTAAAATTTGGAGAAAAACAGTTAAAAAAAAGAAGGATCCTACCTCAAGACCAGTGAGGCCAGTCATGGTATAGTGGTTATGACCCCACATGGCTGACATTGTGGTTAGAGTACTGATCCAGGCTGGGTGCTTGTGTGTCCCCAAAAGGAGAGAGAAATGAAGGAGAAGGGATTGCAGCATGACCATTCCCCATGGGGGATGCTTTCTCCCTGCCCCTCAACCCTCTGGTAAATTTAAAAAAACAAAAAAAAAAACTAGTTGGGGTTGGTTTACTACTTTATGTCTCCCTTTCTAACTTGCAACAGGATGATCCGATTGGTAGAGTTCTTATCTGTCATCTTCACTGAGTGAAGATCTCATTCTATATGACCTCATGATCTACTCTGAGTACCTTCCTCTGGCCAAATAAAAGGTATTTTTCTCAATAAATGATCATCTATTATGAAATGTCATTCAGAAATTACTTTTGATGTTGAAAATAGGTCTCCACCCCTGAAAAACTTGGACACCACCATGCTATAACATATTTTTTATTGTTGATAATCTGTAAGTATCTCTGATTATTACTTTTTTTGGAGAGGTTTTTGTTTTTGTTTTTGCTTTTGTTTTTCTATAGGGCGTGTGCGCTCACCAGAAAGACAGCGAGAGACAGAGAGACAGAAAGCAAGAAATCACCCCCCAGTGGGGGATGGCTGCAATCCCTTCTCCTCCATTCTCCTCTCAGGATCTTGGGCACACACACACATGCACCTGGCGTGAGTTTAAGCCACTGGGTCTGGGACTTGAACCGTGGTCGACAACATGGGAGTCCAGCAACATAGCAATTACACCAACTGCTGGTCCCTCTGTGATTATTTTAAATGCTAAAATCATCTATGGAAATGAGTGGATTCTGTGCATCTTCAAATAAACTATTCTGTTTATTAGAATATAATGGATAATATATCAAAAATTGTTTTCCATTGATAAGTGATAACAAGGATTTATCTTGGGTAATAGTATTTGGTTCTTTTTTCTTTTTTTTCTAACACAGAAGAGGCATATTTTAAAAAAATAGACTTATATTTTGGAGTAGTTTTAGGGTCACAGAAAAGCTGATTGGAAGGTCCAGTGATTTCCCATATTTTCTCTACCCTTAAACGTGCATAGCCTTTCCCATTATCAACATCCCCACCAAAGAGGCACTTTTGCTACAATTGATGAACCTGCACTGACACATCATTATCACCCAGAATCCATACTTAACATTAGAATTCAGTCCTGCTGTTGTGCACTTTGTGGGTTTGGACAAACATATAATGACATGTATCTACTATTATAGTTTCAGTATCCTAAAAACCTAGTGCTCTACCTACTTATCTCTCCCTCTCCCTAATCCTCAGCAATCATTTTTTATAAAACATTCTTCATAGTTTTATCTTTTCCAGAAAGGCATATAGTTGAAATGGTGATGTGTAGACTTTTCCTATTGGCATCTTTCACTTTATAATATACATTTAAGAGTCCTCCATGTCTTTTTTTCTTTTTAAAAAATTTGCTGGAGGGCACATGTGCTTGCCAGAGGGAGCGTGAGAGAGGGAACGTGGGAAAGAATCCCTCATGCAGCATTTTCACATTACAATTTCCTTCTCTTCCATTTTTCAATTTTGGGCATGCCACGGTGTTTTTCAAGTCACCAGATCTGGGACTTGAACCATGAAGTTGGTCATGTGGGATCCAGCTACCTTAACCACCACACAACAGGCTGACTCCCTCCATGTCTTTTTATGACTTGATATCTTATTCATTTTTAGCACTGAGTGATATTCCTTTGTCTGAATGTACCGGTTCATCTATTCAACTACTAAAGGGCATGTTGGTTGCTTCCAAGTTTTAGTAATTGTGAATAGGTCAGCTATAAACTTTCACGTGCAGGTTTTTATGTGGACATAAGCCTTCAGTTCCATTGAATAAATACAAGTATGATTGTTGGACCATATAGTAATAATATGTTTAGTTTTCTGAGAGACAGGTAAATTGTCTCTCAAAGTGCTTGTACCATTTCCCACCAGTAATGGAGAGTTCCTATAGCTCCATATCCTCACCAGTTTTTGGTGTTTTCAGCATTTTAGGTTCTGGGCATTTTAAATAGGTGTATAGTAGCATCTCATTGTTGTTCTAATATGTGTTTCCTTGATGATATATGATATGAAATATCTTTTCATATGCTTATTTTCCAGATAGATAAGTTCTTCATTCACTTATCTATGAAGGTCTTTGGCTCTTTTTTTTTTTTTTTTTTTTTTTTAAACTGAGTCGTTTGTGTTTTTACTGTTGAGAGTGAGGTCTATTTTTCAAAATTTAAGTCTAGTAATTTTTTTTGTACTATTTTATTAATGTAATTCATAGGATGATGACCCTCCTGATTAAATCCAGGGCTCACGGAAGGTAAGGGTAGTAGAAATAAATGTAAGAAACTGTAAGACACATTTTAGTCACATTTAGTTCTCTCTTGACCCTGCTTATTCTCTTCCTGGAACTAAAGTTTTCTTGGGTTTCACTTTTTCTTCTTGCACAGAGGTGGTAATGAATGCAAAGACAGAGAGAGAGAGAGAGAGAGAGAGAGAGAGAGAAAGTACTTGCATCCTCATACAATTTGAAATGTGCACCCCTGGATTGTTTTAATCTTCTACTTAAGCAAAAGACTAAGTTTATTCTTGACACTTTAGTGAAAAAATAAAATAGAAACTATATTAAAAGTTACCAAACCTGTACTGATGCCAAATTAAACATTGTAAATCAAGATAAAAACTCCTCAGAGGTGAAGTAGCTTGCAGTTTTGGGTATGCAATGGTGACCTATCTGGGGACCAAAACCATGGATAACCTGGAATGGCTCGGGAAGAATTTACTGAACTCACATTTTTTTTTTTTTAATTTTTAAAAGGTTACTTACTTATTTCTTCTGAGAGAGAAAGACAAGCCCCTTCAACAGGGTCTCAGGCCGTGATCAACCAGCCAGCCAGGCTCATGGGCATGTGTGCACCCCATGCATACGGGTAGACCTGGGAGCTGCACGTACACCCCCTCTTCCACATGGATCCGGCATTGCAGAGTAGTGTATTGCTGTTGTGCCACCATGCTGGCCCCATAAATAAAATCTGTATGCAAATCAAGCAGGCCGTTCTGGCAGATCTGAACATAGAACAAAAGATTGTTACTCACAAGTCACAAAGGAGATTTCATTTGGTAAAAATGATTCTGTATTTTGTTGTGCTTGTCTTTACATGTAAAATCCTATTGAGAGGTAAACAGGCAGTTCCGAGGAAGCTGAGTTTCTGCATAACCAGGGTGTGTCTATATATATTTTTTTCTTTTTTATTGTAAATTCTGAATTGTTTTCACAAGTGTGCAGAGCCTACTGGGAGAGAAGAAAGGCCTTCGGAGGCTTTCCCTGGCAGGCTGGAGGAGGCTGAGAGCCTGGGGTGTGGGACACTGCAAGAAGGGGAAAGAAGAGTGAGTGGAAAGAGAAAAAGGAAGTTTCTTCTCCTCTCTGTGGCTTACAGAAAAGGGAAACTGGGTTTTCCCAGCTAAGCAAATGCAACTGGAGGGGAATCAGAGTCTTGGTGGTTAGAGCAAGCCCTAGTATCAGTGCACGCAGAAGGGCCAGCAGCCTGAAAGGTCTCTCACGCTAAACTGATAAGAATCCTAGAAACCTGGAAACCCAAGTCCAAGCTTGGGGACAAGTGTCTGTCTTCAAATTCAATATACAGAGAGAAGGGTGAGTGAACACTAGAAACAAGATGAGGACTAATGTGAATTACTGGTTAAACATCTGAGAGAAGAAATCCCAACTGAATTTGAGATTTTACCTTTATAAAGGGTTTTCTCAGTTAGCTCCACTATCTAGCAGTTAAGGAAGCCAGATCCCACATGGCCTAACACGGTTTGAATTCTAACCCACCCCCCTCCCGCCCCGTGGCATGTATGCCCAAAATCTCAGGAAAAGAAGGAATTGCGGCATGGCTATCCTCCTTGGGGTGATCTCTCACTTTCCCTCTCACTGTCTCACATTCTCTCTCTCTGGCAAGCGTGCGTGCGCACACACACACACACACACACACACACACACACACAATTCTACTAAATGTAATACTGGGCAGTGGCGTCAGAGAAGCATCTAGTCCTACTTGCAAATGAAACTGTGACCAATCCCACGGAGAGTTCTGAATGCCTTCCTATGCCAGCTGTTCACCTCTGCTCTTGTTTTTTTTTCAAGATCTTTAAAAAAAACCTCTATGCTTCTGGGCCAGTCAGTGGTGTGTTAACTAAGGCAGATGGATCCCACAGAGCCACTGTACGGTTCGAATCCTGGACCCAAGGTATTGAAAAACACACTAGGTACTTGTGCATGTCTAAAATCCTGAAAGGAGAATGGAGAAGAAGGGATTATATAACAGTCATCCCCCCTGGGGGTGCTTTCTACTTTCCTTCTGTCTGTCTGGCAAGCACACACACCTTATAGCCAAATCAATCAATCAATCAATAAACAAACAACAACAACAAAAAAAAACAGAACAAAATAAAATGCTATGCTGAGGACCAGGAGGTGGCTAAGGTGCTGGAATCCCACATGGCCATCCATGATTCAAGTCCTGGACCCAGCAGGTTGAAAATCACACCAGGCACATGTGTGTGTGCTGTGTGTGCTCAAATTCCCCAGAATAGAATGGATAAGTCGTTGTAAGGTGCCCATTCTTGCTAGGGGGTGTGATTTCTCACTTTTCTTCTTGCTATCTCTTATCTTTCTCTGTCTCTCTCTGGCAGTACACACATCCTATGACACACATACACACAAATCCTTAAAATTAAAAAATAATAATAAAAGTAGATTTTTAAAAAGTAGATAAAAACTCTATGCTGTCTCTCAGATTTGCCTCTCTAGTATCAGCATAGCCTACATTTACAGCTTCATGTAAAACTTTTCCTTCTGAATGTCTTAGCTTACTCTCCAAAACAGAAAATAAAATTCAGGTTCCTTTCCAGTTTCTCTGTATGGGTTCTTTTTTTGACTTCCCCATTTGTGTTGGTGACTGCTTATTTGTAAATCTCAAAACTTTGTAGTCACTTTTGCTTCCTCATCCCACTGGCGATGCAAATTCTGTTGCCAATTATGTCTGAGTCCCTCAGACATTTCTTCCATCCCATTCTTGGTGTTAACAGCCATCCTTTTAGGCATAGATGACTGCATATTGGAATGGAGTCCTGTTGGAATTCTCAAGGCATGGAGTCTCTCTTTCCCCCCCCCCCCCATGATAAAAACCTTGCTGTTTTGCCAGGTTGTTTAAGAACATGTTCTCTTATGATCTATTGGGTTAAGACGGAATAAAAAAAGGTTTTATAATCTCCTTTAGTAAATAGTCCCATTTGCTTAACACATTTCTCCTTCACCTTTCTTTACACTCTGTTCATGTTATTGTATATTTGACAAGTTTGGGGACATTGCTGAGCTTTCTCCCATGTTTCCAAAAAAACCTCAACCTCAACCATGTAGCCAGTCACTCTCACATTTTAAGACCTAGTAGAATCACCTAAAGGGCTCCACCTCATGATCTAATCATATCCCATGAGCCCCACCTCCAAAGTTAGGATTTTTTTTTTCTTCTTTTGAGAGATTTTTGGTACAGGGTGCATGCACTTGCCAGAGAGACAGAGACAAAAAGTGAGAAATCATCCCCCAGAGGGGATGGCCATACCACAATCCCTTCCCCTACATTCTTCTTTGTGGATCTTGGGCATGCACACACATGCGCTCGGCGTGCATTTTAAGCCGCTGGGTCCAGGACTCGAATTGTGTTCAATTACGTGGGAGTCCAGTGACATAACCATTACACCATTTGTTGGTCCCCAAAGTTAGGATTTCAACATATGAATTTTGTGAGGACACATAACAAACAATCTTGGAGCATTATCTCCACCTCCTCTCTTCATTCTCCTGTCTTTCCTTTCTTTCTGTTTTCTCTCCCTTGAGAAGTAACTAACATGCTATTGAGATGGAGATAGTCTAATGGACATCTTACTCCATGGAGAGTGGAAACCAGGTTTCCTCTTATTCTTTCACTTCTTCTACCAGCTGCCTACATTAGTAAAAGAATGCCAGGGCTTTCTCTTGGCCTCTATGAAGTTAATCTATGACGTTTAGCTAGCCAACTAATGTCTCTGTCTGCATTTGGTTGGGGAGGTTATACTCATGCAGAGCCCTAGGTTAAGGGTATCAAAGGATAATGAGGCCATCACTCAATATGAAAAATAAAATGGCAAAACTGAGGTGATTGCTAACCATTGTAAAGGAGGCACAGCCTCTCTGAGCAAACTGCTCATTCCTATAGCGTGCAGAGGAAGTGTGGAGTTTAGAAACTGGTAGAGCTACAGGAGCTTAAGAGATTCATAGAGTGTGGTTACACAGATGAGGTTGTTGTTGGGTGGTTAATAATATAGCATATTTGTTGGGCTGAGCCTGTAATTTGCTTTCTTCCTTCTATTCTTTCTTTAAAAAAAAAAAAAAATTGCCAGAGAGTGCATGCACTCACCAGAGAGAGAAAGAGAGGGAGGAAGGGAGAAAGTATCTCTCACGGAGGATAGTCACACCACAATCCCTTTTCCTCCAATCTCTTTTTGGGATTTTGGGCACACATGCACATGCACTTAGCATTTTTTTAAGACTCCAGGTCTGAAACTTGAACCACACAGTCAGCCATGTGGGACCTAGCTGTCTTCACCACCACGACACTGGTTGGCCCAGCTAACTTTCGTAAGTAAGGGGCTGAAAATGATTGGTTTGCTTGTAAAAGCTTTCGCTTAGACAAACTGTTGTTGATGACTTGTCCATGTTCCCAACCGGTTCTGTGTGCCACTCACTGGTGTGACCATAGGGCAACTGGGCCCTTCCTAGGGCTGAAGGCATTTGTTTTTATTTTCCCTATTCAGCTTCAGCAATAATAAAATTGATACTGCCCTTTTATCTCCTGAAGACTCCTTGTGCACATTTCTCCAACTGATTAGAAACTGGTGAGAAAAAGGCTATGTTTGGTGTTCCCAACCTCTCTAGGTAGGCAGGATTAGGGTTGAACTAGGTTGTGTTACAGCTGGAAGGAACTCTAAGTGCACTAGGTATAAAAGATTTTCAAACATTTTAAAACGATGCAACCACCTCTTTAAGAAACAACCTTAATGTAGCCTAAGAGATAGTGTTAACTAGTTTATCCAAGATGGGGAGAAAACGGATGTTTGATCTTACATCACACGACGGTGTTTCTCAGAAGTTGCTCTTTGGGATCTCCTGATCTTCTATATTGACTCTTGCTCCACTATGCACCTCAGCTCACTTTGCTCCTGGTCACCTCCTTAAAACCCTGTGCACAGGCCTTGGTGGGATTAGGTCCCCTCACCCTGGGCCTGGGTAGGGAAGAAAAATGTGGTATAGAGAGCTGTCTATTCTACACACTGTCCCTTCACCCTCTGGGGTGTCTTGACACCAGGTAACCAGGTGTCAGACTTAAACACAGACAAAACTTAACGAACCTTTCCCTGAGTCCAGTGGGCAAAGCACTGTGAAAGGCAAAAGCTCCAGGAAGGCTCCCAAGCATTCCTTCTCCGCTCCCCTGCTCTCCTCCATACCTCTCTATATCTGAGCTTCCACCCTCCTTTTAATGACAAAGCTCAGTTAACATCAGACATGGATATGGCTCTACAGCCAGCCTTTTCTCTCTGTAGCGCTCAGTTTTCTATGTCTGAATCCTTCAACTTAGTTCTATACTTCATATATTTAAAAAAAATTTTTTTTAGAGAGAGATTTTTGCTATAGGGCATGTGTGCTCCCCAGAGAGAGAGAGAAAGAGACAGAGAGATAGAAAACAAGAAATCATCCCCCAGGGAAGATGGCCATGCCACAATCTCTTCTTCTCCATTCTCCTCCTGTTGGTCCCTATACTTCACATATTTTGAATCACTTGGGATCTTGTAAAATGGTAGATTCCAGGACCAGCCAATGGCATGGTGGTTAAGGCAGCTGGATTCCACATGGTCAATTTTGTGGTCTGAATCCCAGATCTGGTGGCTTGAAAAACATGCTGGGCACATGTATGCACACCCAAAATCCCAAGAGGAAAACGAAGAAGGGATTTCAGTGTGGCCATCACACTCTGGGAGGTGATTTCTCAGAAATCAACCCCCCATCTTTCTCTGGTAAGCACACATATCTTGTAATAAAAAAGGATACAAAAAAAAAAAAAAAAAACAAAAACAAACATGTAGATTCTGATTCAGTCTGTTTTAGGCAGAGCTTGAGATCATACATATCCACCAAGTGCCTGTAGATGCCCATCATGTTGAGCTGCCACACAGTTTGAAAAGGAAGGTTCCAGGACCAGCAGTTGGAGTAATGGCTATGTCGCTGGACTCCCATATAGTCGACCGTGGTTCGAGTCCCAGACTCGGTGGCTTAAACTCATGCTGGGTGTGTGTGCATGCATGCCCAAGATCCCGAGAGGAGAATGGAGGAGAAAGGATTGTGGTGTGGCCATCCCCCCTGGGGGAGTGATCTCTCGCTTTCTGTCTCTCTGTCTCTCTCTGTCCTTCTGAAGAGCGCACACGCCCTATAGCAAAAACCTCTCCAGGAACCAGCAGTTAGCGTAATGGCTATGTCGCTGGACTCCCACGTAGTCGACCGCGGTTCGCGTCTCGGACCCGGTGGCTTACAACTCACGCCGGGCGCGTGTGCGTACGTGCCCAAGATCCCGAGAGGAGAATGGAGGAGAAGGGATTGCGGCGTGACCATACCCCCCTGGGGGGTGATTTCTCGCTTTCTGTCTCTATGTCTCTCTCTGTCTGTCTGGCTGTCTGGCGAGCGCACGCGCCCTATAGCAAAAAACCTCTCAAAAAACAAACAAACAAACAAAAAAAAACAAAAAAAAACCTCTCCAAAAAAAGAAAGGAAGGAAGGAAGAAAGAAAGAAAGGAAGGAAGGAAGGAAGGAAGGAAGGAAGGAAGGAAGGAAGGAAGGAAGGAAGAAAGAAAGAAAAGGAAGGTTCCTACAACATTCTGGCAACACTCTGAGGCTAAGGATCCATCAGGACAAGCAGGGAAGGTTGCTGACGTGATTAGGTTTGTGACACATTGCTCTCAAAGTAGAGCTTAGGCTGGGCTTGGGGTCTGTCCACTGGGTCCCCTTAGTGACCTTTTGCTTCTGTAGTTGCAGGCATCAGGGTGGAATTTTGACACTAGGAGACTACAGGAACAGTTGCCTGCATGGATCTCTTCCTCCACAAATACTAAAAATGATGTTGTGGACTGGCCCCATAGCCTAGTGGTCAGGGAAGAGAGAGCCCACATGACTGACCATGGTTTGAATCCAGCCAGGTGGCTTGCAAGACATGTGTGCATACTCCAAATCCCGACAGGATAGCGAAATGGAGGAGAAGGGACCACAGTATGACTATGCCCTGTCGGGGGGTACTTTTTACCTCTCTCTCTCTCTGACAAGCACACATAATCCCTCTGGCAATCAAAAAAGCTATGTTTTATGACTGCATGGGTCCAAAGATACATATAATCCAAGCTGAGCTTGTTATTACATGTAATTATATATCATGATTTGAAAAGAAATGAAAGGGAAATGCTGTGCCTAATGGAGAAGCCAACCATGGTGGGCCTGCCTGATGGACCAAATGCACTGGTCGGCCATGAGAAAACTGCTCCTCAGAGATGGTGCTGTCTAAATTCCTAAGAAGGATAAACATATTTTCTTAACTGCCTAAAATTTGCAAAGTGTCTTCATCGTGTGGCACTTCATTAATATTCAGCAGAGGAATTCATTTAACTTGTTCATTCTCCTCCCTGCTGCTTTCCAAATTGTGCTCATTTGGTTTGTCATGAATAAAAGAAAAGAGTGTAATATTTTAATGGCTGCCCCTTTAATTACAAAAAGAGGAGCTTTGAGAGTCTTCTTCAGGAAGGACTTGATTACATTTTTAGTCAAGGGTCTATAGTTCTGCTTCATTTCCATCAACAGGTATTTTATTCTTACAGTTTAATAATATATAAAATATATGTGGAGTCACTCTGGTTGAAGGGGACACTGGGGTCCCATCTGCCCAGGTTCTTCTCCAAACCTCCTAGGAGGCCTAAAACACCCTTGAAGAATACCAGGCCTGGGACCAGCAGTTAGCATAATGGCTATGTCGCTGGACTCCCACGTAGTCAACTGTGGTTCACGTCCCGGACCCGGTGGCTTAAAACTCACACCGGGCATGTGTGTGTGTGTGTGCCCAAGACCCCGAGAGGAGAATGGAGGAGAAGGGATTGTGGCGTGACCATCCTCCCTGGGGGGTGATTTCTCGCTTTCTGTCTCTATGTTTCTCTCTGTCTGTCTGGCGAGCGCACGCGCCCTATAGCGAAAATGTCTCCAAAAAAAAAAAAGAATACCAGGCCTCTGTAGAACCCAGTTCTTGAGCCACCAATTGAATCCACACCTCCGTAACACTTTACATGTAAGGAATCAGAGGGCCAGAAAGTGTAATTGTCTCCTTCTCCTCCCACTCCTCTTTCTCCTGCTTTTCCTTCTCCTCCTTCTTTAAAAAAAAAAAAAAAATGCCAGAGGACACACACAGGAGAGAGAGTCCCTCAACAGAGCCTTGTCATGCCACAATCCTTTTTCCTCCAATTCTCCATCCCGTCAAGATCCTAGGCATGTGTGTACGTGTCCAGCGTGTCTGGCATGCCTGGCATGTTGTCTTCTATTTTTTTAATTATAAAGTCTGATGTGTTTCCAGGTATACTTGCTCTTAAATACTTGCTTTCCTTTCAGACAGAACAGTGACTCACTTTGTTACTGAGAATGATTTTGATCCCAGAACCACACCCTGATTTCCTGGACAAATAAAAAGAAAGGCCGGAATGGAATTGTCAAGGCAACAATGTCCTGCTACCCAGGAAGAAATAATTATAGCACATAGGTACTAAAAACCACGTGGGTCAGATAGGTTCTTATCACTTGATATGGGGAAGTCTATACACTTCGGGGCAGTGTATGAAGTGGGCACTGCCTCATTCATGTTAAGAAGAGAGTTCCAGTAACTCATCCAGAGTCACTGGGTACGCAGTTGTGAAATTAGCCTATTGACCTAGCCAGTCTGCCTCAAGGGTCTGGCTCTTCATTCTTCTTCAGTGAGAATAGCCGTAAAAGTCCCTATCCCTGTACATACTGACATTTTCTGCTTCTGAGAACAGATTTGTCCCCCTTTCTTCTTACTTAGCTTCTGCTGCCTCTCTAAGGAATTAACTCTTCAACACCCTTTCTTGTCTAGAGATACTGCTCGCCTTACTCAAAATCCAGCTGCAGACAAGAACCCCGGGTATGATCCTGCTTCCCATTTCTCTGCTCACGGGGTGGGGGGGAGTGAATTGTGATGCAGAACTGTCCTGGGAGGTCTGAGTAGAGCTGTTGGGCTGTTGTGAAGTCAGAGCTGGAGCCAGATTAAGGGTTGTTTCTGTTTCTCAGAGCTCTCTAGGTCACCCCAGTCTTTCCTACTGTATGCTGGGGGGCCATGTCTGCATCTCAGGATCTGAGCCCTCCAACTTGACCAATAAGTCTAGCTGTGACCATGCCCAGAGAGTCATATGTTAGGTGAGTTCCCCTCACGATGAGTTTGCTGCTCCCATACCTATGGGAGCAGTTGAGTGTTTGGACAGAAGATAGTCTTCATGAAGCCTACTAAGAGGCAATGCTGGTTCCATTACTCACTAGTTTAGAGATGGTGAAGGAATTACTTAATTCACTGGTTCCTCCCTTTGCTTATCAGTAAAATAGTATTATTTTACCTGTAAATTATGGCACCTGTGTCATTTAGCTGTTGTCAAGAATGAATGGGATAATCTACGTAAGCACTTAAAACAGGACCCAAACAGTGGTCAGCCATGTGGGAGTCCAGCACCCCAAACACTACACCACCCAATTTAAGAGTATTTTAAGACTAGAATTCTTGGGGAATCTTTCACCATTCTAGTGGACCTCCTTCCATTGTATAGTCAAAGAAACACAGATCTCTCAGAGTAAGGATAACAGTCCCCAGGCCCGTATGCCCCTTTACAGCCGGCTGAGGACAAAGCAGAGGCCCAGGTAACAAACTTCATTTCCTGTGAGCTGTCAAACTAACTCATTCCATGAAGCTGGCTCCATTATGTCTGTTAATCATAGTCTGGGTTATATTACCAAATCATGTCTCATTCACTGGATTCAGCACCATCCCCAGAAAACCCACATATCACTGTGGACAGGCACTCCCCACCCCGTGCTCTATTTCCTTCCTCATCACTACTTTACCAGGTATATTCTTGACTTTGTTCTGTCTTGCCTGAGATAAACCACTCCCAAATGATGCCCCTTTTACAGTTCAGCCTTCCTGCCTTACTCATTTTCTCTTCCTCTAGATCATGTTTTTTTTTTTTTTTTTTTAATATCATATACAAACAAGTGTTGTGGTGGACACTGTGTTGTGTGACTCAATTCCTTTTGAGGATGAAGGCCTTTGTACTTGCTGCTGGAAACATTACCAGAAGAAGACCCTCAGCTGTCACCCCCTGTGTAGATGGCCTCAGTTGAAGAGAGCTTCTTTGCCCAAGGTCAAGATCTTTTCCCAGGTGGCCTGCATCCAATGACTGATCAACATGGGTGTACAAGGACTCCTCTCATATCAGGGAAACTTTAAAGGACCAATTCAGTTTTAAAAGTCCTTGTATGATTGGCTGAGACCTCCATGGAGCTGACATTGCAGATTAACTTCCTTCCCTACCCCAGGCTGCTTCCTTCCGTGTCTTCCCACAGTTGCTGATTCTAAGAGCACTCCCAAAGAATGTTCCTGCATGACCATCTCTGTCTCAGAGGCTATTTCCCAGGAATCCTGACGTGTAATAGGTGTATAAATCATTTATGTCACATAAAGAAAAATAAATTGAACTTTTATGTATCTTTCATTCCGTTAAAGATATTTTAGCAGTATTTTGAAGCCCATTATATGCCTTTTCCCTCCATTGTGTCCCCTTCCCTGTCCACACCATCTCTCCAGGTAACTATACTACCTTGAGTTTTGTGTTAACCATTGTTTTGTTTATCTTTATATTCTTTAGCCCATGTAAGTAAGCATTGTTATGCATTTTTTTCTCTGCTTTTGAACTCTAAAAAATGTATCCTTATAGCTTATATGTTCTTTGGTACTCAGGCTCTTCCTTCAACTCTCTCTCTTTCTCTCAAATATGTATAAATATGTGTGTATGTGTATGTATATCTATATCTATATATATCTATAATAGGACTTTTTTGTTGTTACAGGGCATGTGTACGAGAGAGGGAGAGAGAGAGAGATCATTTCCCCGCTCCCAGGGGGATGGCCACACTCCAATCCCTTCTCCTCCAGTCTTAAGATTTTAGGCATGCACATACATGTGCACAGCATGATTTTCAAGCTACCAGGTCCAGGACTTGAACCGCTCAGTTGGTCATAAGGGATCCAACACCTCAACCGCCATATCACCTGCTGGCCTCAATATTATAGTTTTGAGATTAGCACAGAATCCAGTACAAAGTATGCTCCATGAATATTTCTTCTTCTTCTTTTTTTTATAATTACATTTTTTTCCCCCTCACAACCCTCAGAAGGAAACACCTTGCCAAGTTTGATCTCAGACGTCTAGCCTTCAGAACTGTGAGATAATAAATTTCTACTGTATAAACTATCCAGTTTATGGTATTTTGTTACAGCAGCCTTGACTGACTAATACACTCTTAGGTCTTCTTTTTCCCTCTCCTTTCTGTATATTCTATGGCTCAACCATCAGAGAAAGATAGTCTTACAGCAAGGTATATCTGTTTTGAAAAGTCTGAGGTTCTGAAATGGAAGGCAGCTTAAAAATGGTGGAAGACTCTTCAAAATAAATCCACATTATTCAGCTTTTCAGTTTCTAGTGAAAAAATGAGGAACTGTAATAGGGACCTGGTTTAGCCAGACTGACTCCATCTTAATAATCAGTTTGTTTTTCTCCTTCTCCTCAGTTTGATATTCTTTATTTGAGATTTTTTTCTTAAGAACTCCAAAGAGATGGACAACACAGGTAGTCAACCTGAATCTCAAATCAGTGAGGAACATTCCACCCCAAGGAACTGAATCTTCTGTTTGAAGCTTGATTGTATCCATAGTTTAACCAAGCTAAAAATTAACCTGAACTATGCTTTTCTGCACATTGCCACTGGCCTCCAGTCTATTCCTTCTCCTATAAAAGCACGTATAAGTTGGCTGGCCAATCGAAGAAATTTTACATGTCTTTCCAGTGTGGCATCATTGTAATAAATCCTCCTTTCCTCTTTCACCAACAACTTTCCTTCTCTGTGTCTTTTTGAGGGACAGAGTCCAACCTGCTTTGGGTCTTTGGACTGGGGGCATAGAGTCTCTCCACCAACAACAGAAAAGTAGCAGAAACTAAAACCACAAGCATCCTTATACCAGAGCTGGGCTAGGATGAGTTGTACATGGACAGGTGCCCATGAAGTAGTCAACACCAAGCAGATGGGAGCAGGAAGCATAGCAGTCAGGCAGATCCTGGGCAACAGGAGTTCGTAAGTGGAAAGGCTCCGATTGAAGGCAGCTCAGTAGGATGAGAATCTGTGGGTCAACCAGGAGACCTGATGCAAGGTGCTACATAGAGTAAGCAGGTGGGTGAGAAGGCAAGGACTTAAAACAATTTTTCTTAAATTAACATATAATAATTGTACATGTTTGTAAAAGTTCATGGAAAATGCATATTATAAAAAAAGCATGCATTTCAAATTTTTTTGTACCAAAAACTCTTCTATTTTAATTCTATTTTTCTGCATCTCTCTCTCTCTTTCTCTCTCTTTTTTTTAATGCAAAGCAGGTATATGCACTCACCAGGGAGAGAGAGAGAAAGGACCCCCTCCCCCAAATGGTCATGTTGCAACCCTTTTTCCTCTATTCTGTCAGGACTTTTAGCATCCATGCATGCACATCCATGTGCTTGGTGTGTTTTTCAAGCTTTGGCACTACACTGAAATCTCGGTAGCCACGAGGAATGAAAGTTTCTATGCATGGTCTTTAGCCTTTATTCTATGAGGCTAGCTGTTTTGTCTTTTTTCTTTTTTTCTTTTTAGGCTTATTTACTTTCTTCCTGAGAAGGAGTAGAGGGGCAACCTCGGTAGGGCCATGTTCCTATACTCAGCCCTACAGCCCACCAGGATCACTACTCTGGTAACCCTGGGACCCAACCCTGAAGCCTTTCCCTATGGCCTCCAGTATTTCTGCAGTCCTCATAAGTTAACTTTAGAGGTAGTGAGAAGTCTTAAGAGATAGGGAAGACAGTTTTGTTTGTTTGTTTTGTGCAGAAGAGGCCTTCTGCTAGAGAGATGTATATCCTGTTTGTCTTTAAGATATTTTTAGGAATCAACGCCACCTCCCGCAATAAAAAGAGGCTTGTATTTATAGCGCACTGCTAGTGCTAACACTGACTCGGCCACTCAACCGTTCTAGCACTTGTCAGTGTTCACAGTATTTTCAGGACTCACCAAAAGAACATCTAGCATCTCCTTTCCTTTTGGCAGCTGCTTGCTTGCTCTGTATTTCCAAGTATTATTAAAAGAACGGATTCATGCATTTCGCTCAGGAATTCCAAAATAACCTGGAGCTGTCAAAATAAGTATATCGTTGGCTATTTTTCTTAAACAAAGCTATTACAAGATGTGTGCAAAGTTAAGACTCTTGTTTATGGGCCATTTTCAGACTGGTAAGTGGAAGTGAGAGAGATGGTAACAAATGGTACTCGAAACTGAGGGATTTCAGAATCTGAGCTTTAACTTGGATTATCACGCAGGGTTTCCAGGATATAGACTTTTTGTTCTTTATACTCCTTTATGGTAAACAATGGGTTTACAGGTCCTAATCTCAGCTATCTGGGAGGCTGAAGCAGGAAGATGCCAAGTTTGAAGCCAGCCTGGGCAACATAGCAAGACTCTGTCTCTTGAGGGGGAAAAAAAGTAATAGTAAATGTTACCTTTCACTTGTCACGATTTTAGACATGGATGCACACTCCCAGTGTGCTGCTGGGGTCAAGATTTGAACCACAGTTGGCCATGTGGAATCTGGCTCCTTTAACCATTAGACTATGGGATTGACCTACGACTAATGCTTCATAATGCATGTTTGTTGAGTGGCTGAATCTACTTAATGCCTTTATTTTTTTTATCAACAAATGTTTATTTGTATTGTTGTACTCCATGCAGAGTGCTAGAGATGCAAGGATAAAAATTCTCATCATCAAAAAGGTCACAATATGCTATTAAGCTAATAAATTACTGCCATACAGCTCTGAAAGTAAAATAACACATGTATGTATTAGTTAAAGTGGCAGCACAGGGAAAAAAAATAAAAGGACCAATTTGGAATTCAGTAATTGGGAAATTTTGCAGAAGAGATCCTTGAGTTGGGCATTGAAAGAAGAGCAAGAGGAGTGAGAGTTGATGGGAAGGCATTTCCAGCTGAAGAAACAGTCTGTATCAGAGCAAAGAGAAACAGGACTTTTAAAAGTCACATTGGAATGGCTGGAGCATGGGAAGGCATGGGGAGATAGAGGCTGTGAGCCTCACAGAGGCAGGACCTTCTCAGCTGACTGGGACTGTGTAGAGAAAGTGTAAACTCTGAAGGCTGTTAGTTGAAAACTTGTGCTTCCGACAAATTGGATGTTGGATTTAGGAATGGTGAAACTGGAGGACCAAATGGGAGACTATTTAAGCTATTAAGGTAGAAGATATTGAGGGACTGAGTCAGGCAGTAGACATGGGCAGGAGAGGATGAGAGAGAAGTAGAGATGTTTAAGAGTTAGAATTTTAAGTAGGGAGGGGCTCAAGAAGAAAAAAAATGAACAGACACAAGAATGGAAAGTTATCTGTTGAGAATGATGTATATGGTAATTGACTTGATCGACGTGTAATGCATACATGCGCTGCTAATGATCAGTTGGATCCCACATGGTGGCTATGGTTTGAGTCCCTGGCCTGGTCAGCCAAAAAACATGTTGGGCATGTCTGCAAGTGCCTGGGATTTGATGGGCTAGAGGATTCAAGGAAGGGGGTCTGTGGCATGATCAGACCCTGTGGAAGGTAGTTTCCCCTCTCTTTCACGTGCATGTGCTCTATCATGAATAAAGGGAGAAAAATGAAGTTATGTCAGTCTGCTTTAAAATAGACCTTAAATCTGTCTGCCCTTCTTCATCTTCAGCATTCTCACTCTTATTACTCTGCCCAAAGTGGGGCTCTTCCACTCTATCATCTCACTGTTAAATGTTTCCTAGTTTTTATTCCAGGTTAGTATCATTTGATTTAATTCTTTGCTTGATATTCCCCTGTCCCCAGAATGCAAGTTCCACAAGGACAAGGACAAGGACAAGGACTCTATCTTGATTACTGTCATATCTCCAGTGTTTAACATGATGGACAGAGTATCAGCAGATGCTGAACAAATCCTTTGGGAGCTGAATGAAAGGATCAATGAATGAATAGTTTTCATGTAGAAGGTGGGGACTCAAGTAAATAGTCCCATCCAAATGTGACTGAAACAACAGCCCTCGCCCCCCCCCCCCCCCCCCCGCCAAAGTGACCACACCCATGGTCAGCAATGCAGTCTCTGCAGTCTTTGAGGTACATGGTCACTGGGGCTGGCTCCCTGCACTGGCATTCTCTTCTTCTCTAGACCCTGGTTAAGTTGCCATTATTCTTCTCTGACATGGCTATAATATAAACAGCACCTTATGGTATGATAATTTGCATAGCACACACAGGTATATGATTCATATTTAATAACTTATGAGATTACATTTTACTGATGGGGAATTTGAAGAGTAAATATGCTGGAGAGTTAGTAAGGGCTGAAATCAGTATCAGCCTGCATTTCTGACACTAGAGCTGCTTTGTTGCCATTGCCATGCTTACATTTTCTATAAAAAGGCGATCAGGGACCAGCAATTAGCGTAATGGCTATGTCACTGGACTCCCATGTAGTCGACCGCAGTTAACATCCCTGACCCGGTGGCTTAAAACTCACACAGGGTGCGCGTGCGTGAGTGCCCAAGATCCTGAGAGGATAATGGAGGAGAAGGGATTGCGGTATGGTCATCCCCCCTGGGGGGGTGATTTTTTGTTTTCTGTCTCTCTCTGTCTCTCTCTGTCTGTCTGGCGAGCGCATGCACCCTATAGCAAAAACCTCTAAAAAAAAAAAGGCTATCATAGCAAGTTTCAATGGGTAGCACTGAGCAAAGGCCAATGCCAGGTGATTTGCCTAAATATAAACCTTTCTGTTGCAAAGGGACATCTATTTTAGAATTTCACCTAGGCTTCATCTTGCTTATTTCTGAAGACCAAGAAAAAAACCCAAGACCATAATGATGTATTACTTCCTGAAATTTTATATATAATGACCTCACTTATTTCTCAAAATGACTCAAGGAAAAAGTACAATAAGTTTTTCTTATCATCATGGTTGAGATAAGTTATCTGAGTCTAAGGAAGGAAAGGGTTCACTGTTACCCATTTATACAATATTGATTAATTGGGTTAATGGGTTCCTGGAAGAACACTACCTGTGTTTGATTCCTGGTCTGGCTATTTACTAATTATATTGTTTTGGGTAAGTTCCATAACTCTCTATGCCCTTGTTTCCTCATCTGAAACATGGAGATAATAACAGTGTGTATTTCATCAGGTAAGTATGTGCATTACATCTGTTAATCCATGTAAAGTATCTTGTGTAATGTTTGGCATATTGTAAGTTCTCTATAAATCCTGGCTATTAAAAAGTGATCAAGGGCCAGCAGTTGGTATGGTGGTTAAGGCGCTGGATCCCACATGACTGAATGAACAGTTCCAGTCCCAGATTTCTCCTGGTTCCTGGCTCTCAGACTTTTCCTCAGGAAAGAAAGGAAGAATCATAAAAAATAAAAATAAAAAACTGAGCAAAAGATACTTTGGGCCAGCCAGGGTGGCTCAGATTAGTTCAGCTGCCTAGGTGCTACTACTGCTCAGTAGCTAAGGCTGCATGGAAGACTGGGTTTGATTCTTGGCCCAACCTGGGTGTGGTGGTGTGCATGTGGTCCCGGCTAACTGTGAGGCTGGGGCAGGAGGAAAGTGACATGGTAAGATCCTGTCAAAAAAAATCTCTGGTGGGACCAGCAGTTAGCGTAATGGCTATGTCGCTGGACTCCCACGTAGTCGACCGCGGTTCGAGTCCCGGACCCGGCGGCTTAAACTCACGCCGGGCACGTGTGCGTGCGTGCCCAAGATCCCGAGAGGAGAATGGAGGAAAAGGGATTGCGGCGTGGCCATCCCCCCTGGGGGGTGATTTCCTGCTTTCTATCTCTTTGTCTCTCTCTGTCTGTCTGGCGAGCGCACGCGCCCTATAGCAAAAACCTCTCCAAAAAAAAAGAAAAAAAAAAAAATCTCTGGTTAAAAAAGAAAAAGAAGATACTTTGAAGATTAAACAGCATGATGTTTATATGGTTCAGTCCCTGATGTGCAGTGGAGGTTCGGTAAATCCTTGGGCCTTTCCTTCCTTCATAATGCAAGTTCTAGGAAAGAACTAAGCTTTATTTCAGAGTTCATATCAGAAGCTCACAGGCACATTTGGTCTGCTTGAGCAATTTTTTTTTTGGAGAAGTTTTTGCTATAGGGCATGTGCTCTCACCAGAAAGACAGAGAGAGACAGAGAGACAGAAAGCAAGAAATCACCCCACAGGAGGGATGGCCACACCGCAATCCCTTCTCCTCCATTCTCCTCTCAGGATCTTGGGCACGCACGCACATGTGCCCGTGTGAAGTTTAAGCCACTGGGTCCAGTACTTAAACCGCAGTCGACTGCATGGGAGTCCAGCGACATAGCCACAATTGCTGGTCCCACAATTTTTTTTTTTTTTTTTTTTTTTTTTTTTTTTTTTTTTTAAGAAAGAGATTTTTTGCTATAGGGCATGTGTGTTTGCCAGAGAGACAAACAGAAACCAAGAAATCACCCCCTGGGGGGATGGACATGCTGTAATCCCTTCTCCTCCATTCTCCTCTCGGGACTTTGGGCACAAACACATATGCCCAGGATGGTTTTTAGGCTGCTGGTTCTGGGACTCAAACTGTGGTCAACTACGTGGGAGTCCAGTGACATAACCATTATGCCATCTGCTGGTCCCCTACAGTTGGTGTCTTAAAAAATGGACTAACATATATAAAACTGGGAGGTATTATATATAAAAAAATTGGTTGTGGCTTGTCTTAGGAGAAAATGAAAAGGAGAACATGTGCTCACACGGAGCCTGCATTACCAAAGACACACACACACACACACACACACACACACACATATATATATATATACACATACATATATATATAGAAATATATATATAAAGTTTATTTATCTCTTTCTACTGTAAGTGAGAGAGTACACATACATCCCAACATGGTCTTCATTCTGTTATCTGCCCCTAGGCTCAGCAAGTCCTGAATCCCAAGTACACACATGCAGGAAGCTCTCTGGGACCCTCTTGAGTTGGTCAGCCTTGAAGGGCTTTGTGTTACCACTGTGCCATGATCCAGCCCCCACAGGGCCAATCTCAACTGGAATTTAGTACTAACTGCCTCTTTAGATGACATGTGACCCTCCATGTTATCATAGTCCAAGTATAGCCTGATTTTCTTATTTGTTGGGAATCATCACTTTCTATTACCTGCTAGGCTTTTGTGGGGATTTGAGATCCCTGTTTTATGGACCTGGAGTTGAGGTCCCACCATCATACTTGAAATTGTTCTGTAACCATGGGGTGAGCGGGGCTCCCTAAGACTCGTACAGAGTGGAGGTGAGCAAGCAAATAAACAAACAAACAAAAACTCATGCTGGAAAAGACAGACATATGAGACTGCATAAAATTTTACAATTTTGTTTGGCAAAGAAATCAGCACAGTCACAGGACAAATGATCAACTGGAAAATACCATGTAATAAAGATAAAGGGGTAACATCTCTAATGACAAGAGTTTACCAAATACTAAGAAAAAAACAACCAACCCAAGAAACAAGTTGATGACAAGCTATGTTGGGCATAGACTATGAAAAGGCAAGCTGAAGTAAAGAAACGGGCCAGCCCTGTGTGGTGCAGCAGTTAAATGCTGTGTGAAAGCCATGTCTCACACAGCTGACTGGCGCTTCAAGTTCTGATCCCAGCAGTGCTGGGTGCTCAGGCATGCCCAGGATTCTGATGGGATGAAGATCAGAGAATAAAGGATTGGAGTGTGAGTGAGCCCCATTGGAGGGTGCCCCTCCCCCTCTTTCTGGTGCATACTTGCACCCTCAGGCATTTAAAAAAAATAGTAAAAAAGGAAGAAATTCAGGGAGTTAATAAATTGACACAAAGTCAATTTCACTGTTAATCATGGAAAGATAAATTATGACAATACTGAGAAACCATTTTTTATTATTAATTTAGGAATACTTAAAAGTAGTGATAATTGGGGCCGGCAGGTGGCATGACGGTTAAGGTGCTGGACTCCCACATGGCTGGCTGCAGTTCATGTCCTAGATCTGGTGGACTTTTTTCTCATTTTACCTTTTTCTCTCTCTGTCTCTCTCTGATCAGATTAAAAAATAATAATAAATGGGGCAAGCAGATGACATAATGACTATGTTGCTGGACTCCTACATGGCTGACTGAAGTTTGAGTCCCAGACCTGGAGTCTCGAAACTCACACCAGGTGAATGTGCATGTGTGCCCAAAATCCTGAGGGGAGAATGGAGAAGAGAGTGCAGCAAGACCATCCCCCCAGGAGTGATTTCTCACTTTTTCTCTGTCTCTTCAGTAAGTGCACATGCCCTATAGCAAAATTCTCTCTCTAAAAAAAAAAAAAAAAAATCATAATTATAATTAAATAAATAATTCTTTAAAAGAAAGAGAGATAACATTCCTTGCTAGTAGGGAATAAATTAAGTACTCTCATATGTTGTTAAAGTATGAAGATGTACTCTTTGGGGAAAATAGTAATAATTCATTAAACAATAAAATATATACTGTATTTGATTTAGCAAATCCCACTTTTTGGACTGTGTCCTAGAGGATAAAAGGCCAGTATGTTAGATTTTATGTGAAAGATATATTTTTTGCAGTATTGTTTGTAATGGTAGACACAACAAAATAATCAAAAACAGTGGAAACAACTTGAATGCTCCAAAGATGAAAATAATCAAATAAATTTTTAAACATCCATTCTGTAGATTATTAGGCAGCAATGAAAAAGACTAAGTTATAAACTAAAGGGATATTTGTGATATGCTGCAAAGGGAAAATAAGCTGTTTATAGCATTATCTTATTATTTTAATTTAAGAGCTCTGAAACAAACATATATGCATGTTTTCCCATCAGTGTGAGAGGCATGTAGATGTGGAGGTGAAAGACTCTATTGGAACAGAGACAGAACTAGAAGGGATTGTGCAAATTTGTAAGAACGTTAGTTAACTTTTTAAAAATTTATTTATTTTTTTCCTATAGGGTGTGTGTACCCACCAAAGAGTGAGAGACAGAGAAAGAGAGAAGTCAAGTGAGAAATCATCCCCCAAGGGAGACAGCGACACTACAATCCCTTCTTATCCATTCTCCTCTAGGGATTTTGGACATGCACACACACACACCCCTGGTGCAATTTTCAAGTTGCTGGGTCTGAGACTTGAACCATGATCAGCCATGTGGGAGTCCAGTGCCTTAACCACTACTCCACCTGCTGGGCCTGTGGAATACTAGCTTTTAAAGAATTTTATTTTGGAGCCAGCCCTGGAGTGCAGTGGCTAAACCCTGTGGGGGTGGGTTGTACACAGGACAAACTATAGTTCAACTCTGAGCCCCAGAGGCTTGAACAACTTGCTAGGCATGAGTGAATGTTTGCCTCGAATCCTGAAAAGGTGGAGAAAGAGAGGAAAAAGGATTATAACATGACCACGCCCCACTGGAGTGCTTACTATTTCTCTTCCTCTCTGTTTCTGTCTCTAGTGAGCACATGCACCCTCTGACAACTAAAAAAAATTTATATCTTGACATTGTTTTACTCATGTAAAGCACGTATTACTTACATAATAAAAAGTCTAATGAAGGGGACAGCTGGTGGAGTGGTTGTTAAAGTAGCTGGATTCTACATGGCAGGCAGCACAGTTCAAGTCTTAAAGCTGGTGGCTTGAAAAACACACTGGGCATGTGTGTGTGCATGTGTGTGCCTGCTGAAAAGTCCAATGTAGAAAGGGAGGAAAAGGAATTGCAGTGTGACAATGCCCCATGGGAAGGGTGTTCTCATTTTCATTCTCTCTTCCTCTCTCTCTCTCTCTCTCTCTCTCTCTCTCTCTCTGGCAAGCTCATGTACCCTATAGCAAATTGAAAAAAAAAAAAAGAAGTCAAATAAGAAGACGTTAAAATCAGTCAATTCATGTTTTCATTCTCCTAAAGCCCCTTGATCTTGAGAAAACATTGATAAGATCCCTTGAGGCAACTAACAGTGAAACTGTCTGTGCTCGAAGTTCAAACCTTTGACCTTGTCTCAAAAGCACAAAGCACCAACTAAACACATGCCTGCTCTTTACATATCATCACAGCAAACTCAGACTGTTCGCAAAATTTTTAAATATATACTGATGCAAGATTACATACCTCCTTAATTAACTATGATTTCATTATTATGGTAACCTTTTAATTCATAAAAAATTGATGCAACTTGAATTTCACTGTAGTGTAAAGCTAAAATTCTCAAGTCTCAAGTCCAGCTATCATAAATGTCATTGCCCTTTCTTCATTGGCCTACCCAACATTTTTAAGAATGGGTATTTAATGTCCTTTAAGCATATCTGCTATTGTCACACCACCTACAGGTTTCAGATGAATAAAGTCTTTGAAATATGACTCTACTCAGCAGAAAAGAGTCCACAGCACTTGGCAGAAAGATTATAATCTTTGGCCTTCCTGTGGTAAGATTTACAACTGTGACCTTAGGCTCTATTTCTTTAGGAGAATAGTCACTTTAAGTTACCAGTGATGATTGCTTTGAGTTACTAGGTCAGCGTGAATTGTCTAATGTCAGATCCGTGCTTTGTAAGGGCTGGGCAGTATTAGGGACACGAAACAAAGTGAATTTTAATGTCTGCAGCAAGCAGTGCTCTGATTTATGAGCCACCCTAGTAACAATGAATGTCCATGGCAGGAGCTTTCAGCACCAGCCCCTAACCTCTTCCATGCTACCCATCCTTTAATTCATGAGATGTTATGAGTTCATTTTTAATTAGGTGAAATAATCGGAAACTGCCTGGTAAAAGAGTTGCAATCTAGGTCCAACTTAGGGTCAACCTTTCCCTAGAATGATTAAAAGATGGAGTTGTACGAGGGAGGATGCAAAGCTGGAAACAGTGTCCTTCAATTCTGCAAACTCACCTTGACCTAAAAGTTGAATGCAAACTTTGTTCCCATTGCAGTTCAAATATGAATATTTTAGGGCCAGCTCTGTGGCTTGGCAGCTGAGGGAGCTGGATCCTACATGGCCAACTGAGTGGTTCAAGTCCCAGACCTGGAAAGTGGAAAAACATGCAGGATGTGTGTGTGTGTGTGTGTGTGTGTGAGTGCATGCGTGTGTGCGTGCACGTGTGCCCCAGATCCTGAAACGAGGGAGAGATGGGGAAGAAGGGATTGTGGTATGACCATTCCCTGGGGGGGACTTGTCCCTCGCCCTGTCTTTCCGTTTCTTTCTGGCGAGTACACGTGCCCTCTAGCACACATGTGCACGCACGTGCACGCGCGCGCGCGCACACACACACACACAGATAAATATTTCATTTGTTTAAAATTTGTTATGTAGGGACTCAATGCTAGCTCAGTGATAAAATATTATATAAAGTTCTACAAGCATAGGCCCTTATGGTAAGGTTACTGGTTCACATTTATTGACCTCCCTGAGTAGAGACTGGTGTGTACCCTGACCTGGGCTGGCTGAAGCGAGGGTGTTACTGTGCTAGGGCTTACGGTGTTGAGACCCTGGTGGGATGCTATATCTCGGTCTTTTGAGAGAGAGAATAAATGAATAAACTTAAAAAAATCATATTCATATCCAGATGGCAAGCAATACAGGTAGTTTAAGAGTTTAGTTTTTGCTATTCAGACATTGCCCGGCTTTTAACTGGGAAAGTTATAGTGAATCAAACAAACCAAACCCATCTTTGAAACACTGCATTTAAATTTATTGTCACCACGAGATGGCACTCTAGGGTTGCTTTTCTAGTATGTCCCTCCAGTTCCAAGGTCCTTCGACATTAATTACCTCCTTTTAAAAGAGCAAACACAGTATTTAAACAAAGGGTCCCTGTAGTTGCTCTGTAGTTCTGTTTTTATATTTATAGTCATGTAATCAATATGTTGGGAGAGTAATTAATTTTTAACCTCAATCCATGGGGAGATCAAATGTTAGTGGAGTTAATGGATGGAACAGGCTTCATTTGTCTAAAGTAACACTAAGGGTAAGGCAGGGATGGAAACAGGGAGGGCTGTAAACAATTGTGCCATCAAACGCAAGCCTAAAGCAACAGAGCAGTGTGACCGCGGGATGCCGACCTCTTACTGCTCGCCTTTATATAGCAGCAGTTTCTCTTTTGGTCAATCAGACCCCTGTATAGTTGAATAATTTCCTAACTGATTTTACGAAATGTTTTGTTTTTGTTTTTGTTACGGGGTACATACCCTCGTCAGAGACAGAGAGGGAAAGTGAGAAAGCCTCCCTAGGGAGGATGGCCACGCTGCAATTCCTTCTCTTCCATTCTCCTCTCAGGATTTTGGGCATACACACACATGTGCCTGGCATGTTTTTCAGGCTACTAGGTCCAGGACTTGAAATGCACAGTTGGCCATGTGGGATCCAGCACCTTAACCACCACAGCATCTGATTTTTAAAGATTTTTCCTCTTATAATCAGTGCTGTTAGGGTCCTTAGTCTAAATAATAATTCTGATTTTGTTGCTTCGTTTGAAAGCCTTTTATTTTTCCCCATGTCCTAGCATCTCAGGGTGATAGTAAAGCCTCTTCATGATTTGGACCCTCTCTACACTTCTAGAGGAGACACCATAGCTCCAGGACTGTCATGTGATTGTTCATTTGCTGAGTGTTCTCAGTGCTTACCATGTGCCAGCCTGTGTGCTGTGCTCTTCCGAGAAAGGTGACAACTCAATGCAGCTTCATTTGGTATTGCGTCACATCCAGGGGCAGGGAGAGTTCTGGATGAGCTCACTTCCAAGTCGAGGTGGATCGGCATGGCCAGAGCTGAGGAACTGGAAGCCAAAAAGAACAAAGGACTTTCTTTTAGTTTGATTATGTCCTCCCATGACCCAACCCCATCCTTGAACTTCCAAACCCATTTTCCCAGATCATAAGAATATAAGAACAACCATTAATTTACAGGCAGGGCAGGCTCCCAGTTGATTGTACACCAAGGCTCACCATCAATAGACACTTTATTATTTCCCCCCTAATATTATTTTTGTTTTCAATTGCCAGAGGGTGCATGTACTCGCCAGAGAGAGACAGAGAGAGGGAGAGAGAGAAAGCATCCCTCTAATGGAGCACAGTCACACCACAATACTCTGTCCTTATCTATCCTGTCAGGATTATGGATATGCATGCATGTGTTCCTGGCATGTTTTCCAAACTTCTGTGGCCAGGATTCAAACAATGCAGCCAGCCATGTGGGAGCCAACTGACCTTAATCACTAGGCTATGGGGCTCGTCCTCAAATATTATTATATTCAAATTACTGTTTCTTGTTTCTTAATGATTCTTGCACTTTCCTGACTTCTTTGTTGAAAAAATGTCTTTTTCTACTTATCCCACTAGGCCCAGTTCAGATGCATTTTGTTTCACACAACCTTGTTTAAGCCCTTCTATTATACTAGATCTCTTTATAAGCTGAAACCCCAAATTTCTTAATATATATGCTTATTCTGAAAACCTATTATAGTTAGGATTTCTGTCCTTATTTTTTCTTTCTAATCAAAATGTAGATAATGGCCAGAGAGTGACACAGCAGTTAAATGTGATGCTCTGGGAGCTTAGGTCACATGAGAAGGTAACAGGTTAGCATGTGAGGACCTCCCTGAGTAGGCTGGGAACATGCATGCCCATGATCTGGGACTGGCTGATGCTGGGAATGGATTGAGGCATTGAGACCCTGTGGGGTGGGTGGATGTTGTCTGCCTGTCACTTTTACTCTCTGTCTCTCTAACTGTGGAAGAAACAAACTTTTAAAAGTATAAATAATATGAGAATTTGTAAATTTTTATATACCTTATCTTGCTTGACCAAATGCCTCATGCAACATAGTCTCTAAATGTTGAATTTACCGAAATTAGTTAGGATAAAATCAATCTCAGGACCCAGGATGAATGATTGTGTGGCAGGAATAACTCATTTTTATTTTGGACCGATCATTACAAGAGGAAGATTGTTAAAAGGTTTTTGTCCATAGAAAACACTGGTTGATACTGGTCTTGCCTACACTCTGTGAAAGACCACTCATTGCCTGTCAATATTCTCTTCTTTCTTAACATACCTCTGACTTTTGGCTGAAGATCTTGGGTCAGGAATAAAGGCCTACCTTTCCTAGTCACCACCTAGTCATCTGGGTGTAGGCAGGAGTTAAGGTGTTTAAAAGGAACAGGTAGATGCAGGAAGCGTGATTTTCCACTTCAAAATAGAAAGCAATCTTGGATATAATTGGAGTTAATTTAATGATGCAAACTTTAGAACAATTTGAAATGAAATTCTTCAAAAGAACAGAGGAGAACTGTCAGGGATTACTATTTGTAATGCAAAATGACTAGCTAGTATTTGGTCTTTGCTCACCCATTCCATTCAGCTGGGCCTAGACAGCCTGAGTTAAAAGAAATGCTCTCTTTTTACTCCTTAGGGTATGCCACGGCTCAATTCTTTCTTTTTATTTCTTTCCCTTCCTTCCTTCCTTCCTTCCTTCCTTCCTTCCTTCCTTCCTTCCTTCCTTCCTTCCTTTCTTCTTTCTTTCTCTGTCTCTTCTTTCTTTTTCTCATTCTTTCTTCTTTCCTTCCTTCTCTCTCTCTTTCTCTCTCTCTCTTCCTTCCTTCCTGTCTGTCTTTCTTTCTTTCTTTCTTTCTTTCTTTCTTTCTTTCTTTCTTTCTTTCTTTCTTTCTTTCTTTCTTTCTTTCTCTCTTCTCTCTCTCTCTCTCTCTCTTTTCTTTCTTTCTTTCTTCTTTCTTTCTTTCTTTCTTTCTTTCTTTCTTTCTTTCTTTCTTTCTTTCTTCTTTCTTCTTCTTTCTTTCTTTCTTCCTTCCTTCCTTCCTTCCTTCCTTCCTTCCTTCCTTCCTTCCTTCCTTCCTTCCTTCCTTCCTTCTTTCTTTCTTTCTTTCTTTCTTTCTTTCTTTCTTTCTTTCTTTCTTTCTTTCTTTCAGAACCAGATATTATTTATATTCTCATAGTGGGAGTGGGTAGGGAGAGAGAGGATTAAAAAAAAGATGAAGGACCAGCAAATGGCATAATGGTTACGTTGGACTCCCACATGACCAACTGTGGTTCGAGTCCCAGACCCAGTGGCTTGAAATTTGTACTGGGCACACGTTTTGTGTGTGTGTGTGTGTGTGTGTGTGTGTGTGTGTGCCAAAATCATGAGAGGAGAATGAAGGAGAAGGGAGTGTGGAGTGGCTATCCCTTCTAGGGGGTGATTTCTCATTTTCTGTTTCTTCTGTGAGCCCACGCACCTTGTAGAAAAAAATCTCTAAACAAAAGATGAAATTAGTATTTATTGAGTACCTTTAACAGGTTATCAACAAAACATACATACTTCTATTTAATCTTTCTAGATGATAGCCTTACAAAAAGATAACTCCTTCTCAGTGTCATCTCCTGACTTCTAAACATCGTAGAATCCTGAGTTGTATGTATCTTTGGTCTTCTTTAGCTTCATTTTTTTTTTTAATTTAATAGTTTTTTAGAGGTCTTTTTTGCCTTAGGGCATGTGTACTCACAGGGGTAGGGGGAGAGAGACAGAGAAGACATTGAGAGGGAAAGTGAGAAATCACCCCCAAGGGGGTCGGCCATGCAGCAATCCCTTCTCCATTCTCTTTCTGGGATCTTGGGCATGCTCACACACGTGCCCAATGTGATCATCAAGCCATCAGGTCTGGGACTTGAACCACAGTTGGCCATGTGGGAGTCCAGTGATATAACCGCTATTCCATTTGCTGGCCCCTCTAGCTTCTGTTCTTAGATGATCTCATTGTGGTTCCATGGCTTTATACTACTGGGTTGCCTGGGAAGTCATGACACATTTTTGCATAGGAAAACAGACAAATACATCATGACTTTCCTGATCACCTAATACAAATGTTGACAGTTCTGTGTCTATCATTTACTTTTTTTATCCATCTGTCTTCTATCCTTTTCCTTGCTGTGGAATAAGTACCCCTTAGAGACAACTGTCTTGGCTAGTTTGTTCCCTGCTGTCTCTTCCTTTCTTAGAACAGTGCTTTTCATGTAGAAGGCTCTCAATAATAATTTCACATTGAATAATTGAAAACCCAAATCTGTCCACAGGCAAATGGTGAGTAGGTGGCAGAGCTGGGAGGGGAACCTGGCCCTATGTTGCTTCAAACTCTTGTTCTCTTCTTACAAGTCCTCCCTGCCAGTCAACCAAGACTTAGAGTGCTTTTCTGGAACTAAAGCCAGGGCTACTTGAGCTAAACTAGGTGTAGAATTTCAGAAATAATTTGATTAATTTGTGTTTCTTCTAAATGATTTTACCTTAACTTCACAGATGCTTTAAGTTAACCATGTGTATTTTTTAATTTGAAATTATTTCAATAAGTGCCTAAACACTTTTTGGCTATTATTTATTGTTCTTTTTATGTATGAAGAGCCATTTCCTTTTATAAATAGTGTTGTTCATACCCTTATGAACTAGTTAATTTTCTTTCCAACATTTTTTTTGGGGGCCGTGTAGATATGACCTAACGGTCACTGTAATAAAGCTGCTGTTTCCAAGGGTAGAGACCTTTTTTCATATCAAAAAAATTGATTGTGAAGAAAAAAAAAAAAAACGACCTCATACAGTGTGAGAATGCCTGTTTTTCTTGGTAATATTCATTTCCTTAGCAGGACTATTTTCTTCTGCTTTCCATTGTCAGCAGACAAAAACGATACAATTAAATCAAGGAAACCTGGCAGGGCTGATTTTGGAAAATACAGTGAATTCAGTTTCTGATTTGAACAAAGCTCAATTTATTATGTTGGAAAAACACTGCTTTGATGAGATTCAAACTCCACATGTCTCAGGTTTAGCGCGGGATACCACCTCGGCTCTCCATTTGTGCTTACCTTTGAGAAGGGGCAAGGATTTCACCCTCAAACTTTGAACTCCAAAGAGGGTGTGAAGTTGTTTAAAGGTCGACTAGCCAGGAGCATCAAAACCCTTTTGGGGGGGGCCAGCAGGTGGTGTGGTGGATAAAGGTGCTGAACTCCCACATGACCGACTACGGTTCAAATACTGGACCTGGCGGCTTGCTTTCTCACTTTTCCTCTTTCAATCTCTCTCTCTTTCTGTGTCCTTCTAGACAAATTAAAAAATAAAATGAATGAATAAATACAATTAAATAAATAATTTAAAAGAAAACAAACAAAAACCCTTTTGGAGGCCAGGGGCCACCTTCGCAGCCTTCTTCAGCAACTGAGCTCTTCAATTCCTGTACAATTTGTGTAAACTCCAGCTCTTAGGTTGGAGCATACAAGGGTTGGGGCCTGCCAGAGGGGGTTTTATGAACCAGAAGAGTTCTCAGGAGACTTCTGAAGTACAAACTACATTTGATGACTCCGACAACCACAGTAACACCTTGTCATTTTATAAAACTGTACCATAACACTCTAATGTTTACCGTCAGCACAGTGAGGTATAGTTATCTTCATTAGTTTACAGATGAGTGAAATACAACTTAACAAGATGAAATGACATGGAAGGTCTCACACAGGTAGGCAAGGCCAGTCTGGTCTAGGATCTTGTTCCTCATATCAGGTTGGGATTTGTAAAAAGCATGAAGAAAACCAGGATCTGTTTTTGTTATTTTTACCTACACACTTTTCTGGACTGAGTCAAACTTTGAACCTGTTCGGTGGCAATTTTATTCTAGAGTCTTCCATATTTTTTGTGAGTTGTAAAAATAAAATTGTTCAGCGATGCTTGTTAAAGCATGGTAAGGGACACTTTACTCAGAACCATCACAGTAGGTATGGGGACGACTGCAACGGGTACACTGAAGGAGAGGGATTGGAGTCAACTCTGAATAAAGCATGGGCAAGCGGGAATGTGTAGCCAAGGAGCAGAGTAGGGGTCAGTAGGTGGAAAAGTACTAAGAGGAAATATTGGGGCCAGAGGTATCCTTAGGCTAAAATGACCTAACAGGACTCTTGCTAAAGACTGATCTGGGTGATTGGACATCACCTGGAGAATGGTGGAGGGTAAGAAACCTGACTGGATATGGAGAACTAAGGTTTCTTCCTAAAACTGGATTTTGCAATGAAGGGCACAGGTAGGCCTAGAAGATGACAAAGCCTGGGGCCAGTTGGTGTTGTGGTGGTTAAAGCAGCTAGATCCGACATGGTTGACACAGTGGTTCAAGCCCTGGACCAGCAGCTTAAAAAACATGCTGGGCTCGCACTTGTGCATGCTCCAAATCCTGAAGGAGTGATGGAAGAGGTATTGCAGTGTGGCCATCTCCCTGGGGGGTGATTTCATTTCTCCCCTATGAGCACACATGCCCTACAGCAAAAAAAAAAAAACAAAAACAAAAAGATGTTGAAGGCTGATTAAAGTTTGGCCAAACAAAGAGCCTTTGTCAGGAGCGGGCAGGTGACAAAGAATTTTTGAAAGGAAATAAAAACCAAGGCCTTCAGAAATAATGACTGCCACTACTCAATTTTTGCATAATCTTATGAGGAAGCTACTATTAGAATTTCCATTTTACAGATGCAGAAACTGGGGCTTAGGGGTTTTAAGCAGTCGGTCCCCAAATCACATTATCAGTAAGTAGTCTAGTCAAGCAATCTAGCATGTCTGTTTCCCAAACCTGACCTCTGCGCTACAGTACTTCTAAGGGAATGAGAAGAGGGGTGGGCTGCCAGGCAGGTCACTGGGCACTGGCTTGTGACTGAATTTCAGTCAGCAACATGGTGTCAGGCAACTCAGTTAACACATGTGGCAAAATCAGGCTTGGAGTGCTCCCGCCAAAAGGACAGTTAGGGCAAAGGAAAATAACTTGCTAAAGTAAACAGCTCATCTCTGTGCTGTATGTGTGCTACATGTGAGCACCGTTTAGTCAGCTAGAAGTCATCAATCAGCTGAAACTGAAATAATCCCTCCCAGAATGCTGCTTGTCAGGAAGGGGCGATTTATTTTTATTACCCAAGTTAAAAACCCTTTAGAACTTCCAAGTAGTCTGGAAACTTCCACTGCAAAAGAGAATCAGAATTTTAGAAAAATAGAGTATTTTGCTGATTTTTAAAGTATATTCATTCTGTTTTAACAAATAGAAATAAGTCAGTCTATCAGTTTCTATTTTAAAAGAGAAGTAATTTCAATCACCTCCCATTTAAATAAAAAAGTGAGCAACAACAAAAAAGTAAAAAAAAAATATGAATTTGAAGGGACACCAAATTATCAGTCAGCAGGGGTAGATGTAGTTCAAATAGCTTGGTCTAGTTCTGTTTATAACAACTCATACCTCAAAGGGGGATATTTCTGGTGAGACTTCAAAGTCACAGAGGTAGAGAGATAGTTACCATGACTGGGGAGATGACATAGAGTAGTAGGTCAATAAAACAGAGTCAATCAAAGGATGTACTGAAGTGGTTGGCTTAATTTTTTTTCCTTTCTTTTTTTTTTTTTTGGAGAGGTTATTTTTCGCTATAGGGCGTGTGCACTCGCCAGACAGAGAGAGAGAGAGACGTAGAGACAGAAAGCGAGAAATCACCCCCCAGAGGGGATGGTCACGCCGCAATCCCTTCTCCTCCATTCTCCTCTCAGGATCTTGGGCATGCACACGCGCCTGGTGTGAGTTTTAAGCCACTGGGTCCGGGATGCGAACCGCGGTCGACTACGTGGGAGTCCAGCGACATAGCCATTATGCTAACTGCTGGTTCTCTGGTTGGCTTAATTTTGACATGACACAAGGTAGGACATTTCTGAAAGAAATAAGAGAGTGTTAACATGAATTACCCATGGAGAGTAAGGATGAGGGTGAGGGAAAGTGGTTCAAGGTTATTTCCTTCCATTTTACCTATCTTTTTGTCCAATTAATTTTTTTCCATAAGGATATATTTTATTAAAAAAATAAACAAAACAACATAAAGGATTCATGCAGAGAACATATAGAGTGGGCATAGATTTTCAAGCAGGAAAGTGACCTAATTATATATATATATATATGTGTGTGTGTGTGTGTGTGTGTGTGTGTGTGTAGCAGCTGTTTTTAGATTTTAAGGAAGAAGCAATCTGAAGAGGGCAAAATCAAGAGGTCAGCTGTTAGAATAATCTTGGAATAAAATGTTGAATAATGACTTCTAAGCCAATGTGGAGACAATATTCTAAAGCTCACATGGAAGATCCACATTGTGTTCAGATCAGAATATTTATAATTAAATGATTCAAGGCAAGCAAAATTTTAAGGAACTTTGATATGCTTGCACTAGAGGGAGTTACATTTTCATTAATAGGTTAATTCTCTGTCAAAACAACAAACCACAGTAAGCATATTCTCAGAGTAAAAGCACAAGACAAATGTATGAAAAAAAATGAAAAAGGATATATATTATCTGAATCACAAAGTAAAAAAATGAGTAAGAGTAGCACATGATACATTTTCAGGTCAGCTTTTTTCCCGCCGTGAATCAACAACGCTTGGTAGTGGCAGTCTTGATTTTTTACGTTCTGTCATTCTTAGCATTCGTTTACTAAACAGTGTTTCATTAAGCAAGACTAATCCCTGAGAGCATTACCTTAGCCCATTAGATTCCAGACAGTCATTAATTCCTGTGACATGTCCTAGGATGAGATCATTATTGTTATCATTATTATTTTTTATCAATTAAGTTCATTTTCAGAAAAAAATATCTAAGTAGTTTTAACACTAGACATTTTCTTTCTGAAACGTTGTCTGTATCTTACCAACAATGACTTGCTTTTTCACCCAAGTATAGACAAAGACCATTTGACTATGACCAAAGCTACTTAAATTCTCTATGCTTAATTTTCATTGCTTAAACAAAAATTAGAAACAATTTTGTAACTGAATCACAACAGGATTTTTCAGTTTTGCTTTACTGTCATTTTTCTTTACTGGGACTTTAGACATTGGCTCTGAGGATCACATGACTGACTTCAGACATGTGGTCTCGAGAATTTCACAAAGACTCTCTGCATTTGGCATTTCTTGTTTACAAGAATTGTTGCCACTGATGAATATGGTAGTTGTTTAGTCAAAGATTTACATTAAGAAAGCCGTGGTTTGATGATGATGGAAAGAGCAGATGTCACAGGAACAGAGTGGTGAACATCAACGTGAGGGCTTTGTCTGGTCGAGTGGTCAGCCCATTCGCAATTCTCAGCACTCTTAGAATGAGAGACAGACAGAAGAAAACTCAGAAAAGAACTGCAGGAATTCTAAACAACCAGGAAAGGTAAATGAAATATGGGGCTTAAAAATCCCAGTCTATTCAATAAAAACAGGAACTGATATTACAGATCTCGTGGACCATAGATGAGAAACGCAAATGGTTCGGGAGCCAGTGAAAAGCAGTTCTGACATGTTTGGATGCCAAAGATTTTTAAAGTTGATCTCGCTTGGCCTGGTAAAATTTTATGCATTTTTGTCGTTCCAGCTGAGAGGTCTAAGGATTAGTAGATATTTCTGCCAGCCTGGAACTCATGTGGTGAAAAGAATGTACCCATGTGACAGTGAAAAAGTGAATGCATGAAGACAGACAAAGGGTCTCTTTTCATAAAAAGGATAAAAATGATCGTAGTCTAGATCCAGTGCCTCAAAATAATGTTAAGTTAGTAGCTTATTTTAATTAGAAGTTTCTGTTTATGTATCCTAACTAGGGCTGTTTTCATCTCAGAGTTGCTTCTTGAATGCTACCTCATTTTCAGAATGCTACCTCATTTTCAGAATGCTTGATGAGGTAGGGTTAACTGTCCAGGAGAACGGGGCCTGAGTTCCATTCTAAATTGGTGTATACAGAAATCTAGCTTTTAATAATAACAATAATAGGGAACCAGCAGTTAGCGTAATGGCTATGTCGCTGGACTCCCACGTGGTGGACCGCAGTTCGCGTCCCGGACCCGGTGGCTTAGAACTCACGCCGGGCACATGTGCGTGCGTGCCCAAGATCCCGAGAGGAGAATGGAGGAGAAGGGATTGCGGCGTGACCATCCCCCCTGGGGGGTGATTTCTTGCTTTCTGTCTCTATGTCTCTGTCTGTCTGGCAAGCGCACGTGCCCTATAGCGAAAACCTCTCCAAAAAAAGAAAAAAAAAAAAGAAAAAAAATAACAATAATAAAAGAACTAGTGATATTTGGATGTTTGAAATATAATTTTATTTGGGACTGATAACTAATAAACTTATATCATCTTCTTATGGCCTACACTTCTTATAGATAAGAAGAAAAAGACATTCATCAGACTAGATCAGAAACATCCAAGGAAAAATGTGAGGAAAGTTCCTTCCGTTTTCAGGATTTGTTATTTGCCTTGAAGCCAACATAATACTATTATAGTTGGATGACAGGATAGTGAGTTCCATTAATGATGGGCTTTTCATTACTGTGGAAATGCTTTTGCAATTTTCCTAGTTTTCTGCTCCAGGGTCACATGGTAAGTCAATAGTAGTTATAAACCTCTCAGCGTTGTGATCAATACCTTTGGCTGACGTAATCTAGACCTCTGGTGTAATTTACAACAAAAGACAGTTTGGGCAAGCCTCTGTTTTATTACCTTCAATTCACCAACTGAAATATTTCACTGGTTTATGACTGAAGTTCTTTCCAATTTTTTGATAGGGAATTGAGAGAGTTCTGAAGAAAAGTATCAAGTATAAAAAGAAACATTATCAATATGTGTTTCTTCCTTTGGGGCATAGTGTCTGCATACCTTCCTGTCATGAAATTGTCTAAAATGCCACAAGAGGCGATCATGTGCAGCTACTTGTATACATCTAGTCATCTGCGTAGATGACAATACTCGTGAAGCATTCCTTATTGTCCAAACATACAGAATATAAATAAACCAACATAGTAATTAGTCTACTTTTTCCTGAACCCAAATAATCACTAACTATTGATTTGAGAAAAATAAATAATAGTAATAACCTCCAGATACCAATACTGGGGACTGTGGTTCCTATCATTGCAACTTCATCCAACATTTCTATAATTTAGTTGGATTGTTCTTTTCCCTGTCTGTTGAGGATACTAGATCTGAAAGTTAAAAACAAAAGGGCTAGGCAGTGGCTTGGTGGCTAGGATGGCTGGATCCCACAAAAACAATTGTGAGGTTTGAGACCTGGACCTAGTCGCTTGAGAAATATGCCATGTGTGCACACGTACCCAAAATCTTTCTTTTCCCCATTGGGTACATGTGCTCTTTAGTGACACAGGGAGAGACAGTGAAAGTGAGAAGCCACTCCCCAGGGGTGGATGGCCATGCCACAATCCCCTCTCCTCCATTCTCCTCCTGGGATTTTAGGCATGCACACACATGTGCCCAGCATGATTTTCAAGCTGCCAGGTCTGGGACTCAAACCATGGTTGACCACATGGGAGTCGAGCACCTTAACTATCATGCCACCTGCTGGTCCCTGTGCCCAAAATCTTGAGAGGAGAAAGGAGAAGAGATTGCAGCATAGACACTGCCGGGGTGGAGGGCTTTCTCACTTTCCCTCTCTCTCTTTCCAGGGAGTGCACAAGCCCTATAGTAAATTTGGAAAGAAAAAAGATTGGAATAAGGGAAACCAGTCACTAGAGAAGTGATTAAAGGAATAGTAGAAAGTTCAGAGAAAGAAGGGATGGAAAATAGTGTCCTTCAAGTGTTCTGCACTCAGGAGAAAGGCATCACTCTCTTGTCACTCTTCTCATCACCCACTTCATCGTCTCAGCAATGCTGAGGATAAGGTAGAATTCTGCTGTTTCTACCGTATAAGGAGGTTTAAGATGAAGAATAAGGTAAAGATTTGTACTGGAACATCTATAAGGTCCCTTTTACCTCATTTCACTCTTAATGAGCCACAAGCTACCTTTACATGGGCTTTTACTCCCTAAGATTAAGTTGAATATTATTGCAATTATTATGCAACTATGGTGTGTCAGGTGCCTTTACAAACTTTTTAAGATAAAATTCACTCAGCATTATGTTAATCATCTTAACCATTGTAAATTTTATGGTAAAATGGTTTTTAATACATCCAAAGTGTTGAACAACTAGCATTACTGCTTTACATTCTATTTTTAGTCCTCAATAAACTGTGAGGTAAGCAGGATTAGCCCATTTGACAGGTGAGGGTACAGGCATAGAGAGATTCAATAGTTGTCTAATTGAGTCAGGATTTAGTCTATTTGCCCAAGAGCCTGTACTTTTTGTAAATTTATTTATTTACAACAAAAGACAGTTTTTTAAAGAACTATTTTATTAACTAAGACGTGTATTCATAGATACGTATATATCAGCAGAGCTTGCTATTGAAAGTAGTTAGATTATTTAAGAAATTCTGTGAATCAATAAAATGTGGGGGAAAAAAGGGAAAAATATATATATGATTGTCTGTGTGCTATAGCAGAAACTGAAACTTCGTAAGGTATAGAAGCTGGGAAGGCAATGGTAGATATTAGAGAAAGTGAAGATAGGGGTAATATGGGGGAGGGTAATGAAGGGAGGGAAGGAGGGGCACAGGGAAAGGAAAAGTATGTTGAATTGACAAAAAAATGAAAAGCTGTTTACTGATGATAGTATATATAGTAATGTCTTTATCCTGACTATATACATCATATTCATGCTGGAAAAAGCAATGTTGTACACTGTAAAGATGAATGTGATTAAATATAAATTAAAATTAAATCATTATTAAAATAGAAAAATAATTTTATTTAGCTTTATTTTTTATTTATTTTAATTTGACCAGAGAGGGACAGTGGTGTGTGTGTGTGTGTGTGTGTGTGTGTGTATGTGTGTGCGTGTGTGTGTGAGAGAGAGAGAGAGAGAGAGAGAGAGATGGCAAGCTGCCAGGTCCAGGACTCAAACCACAGTTGACCACGTGGGAGTCCAGCGCCCTTAACCACCGTGCCACCCGATGGTCCCAACTTTTTGTAAATTTAAATTGTGATGACATTTTACATATCTAAGAAATACACAGTTCTAATATTCATTAATTTTGTAACATTTTTTGTCTCTGCCATTAAATCCTTAGGGTGAAAGAGACTGTTTATTATTATTATTTTTAATAATTTTTCCATAGAGTGCATGTTCTCACCAAAGACAGACAGGAGAGAGAGCAAGCACTTCCCTGGAGGTATGGTCATACCACAATCCTCTCTCCTCCATTTCCCCATCTTTTCGAGATTTTGGGCACCCATGTACATGTGCCTAATGTGTTCTTCAAGCCACTGGGTCCAGACCTGGACCACATAGTCAGCTATGTGAGATCCAGTTGTCTTAAACGCCACATCACCAACTAGCTCAGACTTTATTTTTATATCCCCATTACCTACTACAGGGCTTGGCACTCAATAAAAACTTAAATAATATCCTAATCAATTTCTTTACATAATGCAAACTCATTTCCTGAACTAAACTGGGTAGATTAACAATGTGAGACATCAGCTTTCAACTATTTGATTTACTTTTAAAGGTCTTATATTCCTTCCCCATATTTCTTTTCTTTTTTTTTTTTTTTTTTTTGAGAGGTTTTTCGCTATAGGGCGCGTGCGCTCGCCAGACAGACAGAGAGAGACATAGAGACAGAAAGAGAGAAATCACCCCCGAGGGGGGATGGCCACACCGCAATCCCTTCTCCTCCATTCTCCTCTCGGGATCTTGGGCACGCACGCACACGCGCCCAGCATGAGTTTTAAGCCACCGGGTCCGGGACGCGAACCGCGGTCGACTACGTGGGAGTCCAGCGACATAGCCATTACGCTAACTGCTGGTTCCCTTCCCCATATTTCTTTAAGGATAGACTTTGCTGTGTAGGTCACGGAGAGCAAAAATTTTGGGTTGTTGGAAAAGTCATGACCCATTTTTGCATAGAAAAACATAGAAAACACATGTCATGATTTTTCTGATAATCCAATATAATTATTTCACTGTGAAGTGAAAAATTATATGGTAATTAAATATTCAAAGCATCAAGCAAATCTTTGCAAAGGGATATCTTTTTATCTGTTTTCCAGAAAGATCTTTCCTCTCTATGTCAGTGTTTACCAAACATTCTGGGGCTACATAGACAATAATTTTATTCTTAGTGGCTTAATGTGATTGACTGAGGATAAGAAAATGCTGTTCAGTTAGACAGTTATTGGAGAACCTACTAAATACCAGATACTAGTGATGTAAAGATATAAATTCTTGTATTTATGAGAAAGTCTGATTGAATTTCCTATGGAAATACATCTTTTGGCTCAGATAGAGTCTGACTGTGTAGAGGGACTGAATAATATCCCGGCAAAGAATCAACCCCCACCATAATATGTAGGCATCAGCTTAAACTTGAGTCTTTTAAAAATAATTTTTCTCCAAAGTGCTATACAATTCTTAGATGACTGAAATATTCTTTGAATTGTCTTATTATTACAAGAATATACATGGAGATAACCAAAAGGTACTTTCTCTAACTAGGGGTTCTATGGGGGGAAGCTATGGTAAGGGTAGTTTGAGGGGGTCAGAAGGCCTCTCTCTCCACCCCTACCTATATATCTCTGAATCGGGAGGTTACAATTCCATTGTCATATCTTCTAGTCTAAGGACACACCTTGCAGGAGAAGAGCATCATGGTAAATTAGGAACCTGGTGCTCTAACAGTTGAAATATTGTCAGAAAATACAGGTAATTCAGCCGTGAAAATCAGAGACTTCCTGGGATCCAGGAAGGCAAGTTCAGTTACCTACCACCTATGCATTACCTTGAATGAGGCTCTCTTGCTGTGGATGAGCTCAACGTAGCCAGGTGATATGCGTTACCTTGACTGATGCTCTCAATGTGGATGAGCTCAGAGCAGCCAGGTGAAATCAATCTTGGGCTTCCTCTGTCATTATGTAAATAGTATGTAATCAAGCATGACTAGAAATAACCAACTCTCAGAATACAAGTTGTTTCATCACTTTATTTTAACTGTACGACTTATCAGAACAACAACTATTAATATACAAAGTACCATTCAGCTCAACTGCAGGTATAGGCAGTGACAAGTATCTAATTCTCGGAAGAATCACTTAACTCCCACAGTCTGTCCAGAAATATTACCCTAAGGACGAATTTATAAATAGCAAACATGATTTTCACATTGCAGTTTTCTCAAGCATGTATATACAGGTGAGTCCTGTTGATGGGCTGTTTCTGCAAGCACTTTCTGTCTTTGACACATTAATTCTCTTGATCTTGGTAGAGAGTTATTTCTTTCCACAGAGATTTTTCTTGTCATCCACCATTTATAATAGTCTTTGAATTAGTATTATTCTTCACATTTATGAAATAGTAATATTTGAAGTATCTCTGCAGTACAATTCCTTGTGTCTTCTGGTAAGTCCTACCATCGTCAAAGAACTTTTGGTTGCAATAATTTTCTTTCAACAACAGCTAAACTCAACTCTTGGGTATCAGTGTAATACACTCTGTAGCTTGCTGTGTTAACCCTTGGCTTCAAGTGCTGGTGATGTAATGAAGGTGGGGTGTACTGGCATTTCCTTATCACTATTTACAGTCATTTGAAATCATGCCGTCATTGATCCGAGTCTGACATGCCTTTTCTGAAATGTTCACAGTGCAGTATTTTTGTGGCCTGACAAAATTTTTTATATCATTAAAAATAAACATTTTTATAAAAATATAATACTTTAAATGTTTACATTGATAAAACCAGTTAGAGTAACCTATGCCACATGCACTCTACAGTAGTAAGCACAAAATTCCACAGAACAAACATCACAGAAGGTCTGTGCAGAGTAACGACTTATTCATCCAGGCAAAATAGCCAGGATTTCCAATTGCTTTTTTGTTTGTCTTTAATATATGTTTTGCTTAATACAAAACATGTCCTAATGCAAAAGAAGACTCCCCAAAAGTGTTGTCTCCAGTTGTTTGTGAGCAGCTGCCTGAGAAAAGGGCTAATCTTCCAGTCCATCGACCCTTTCTTTGTTCCAGATGGGGGGCCGTGATTGGAACCAATGAACCTTTTAGTCAGATGTAGTCTGCTTTAAAAACACGTTGAGTTACCTTTAAAAATATTTAGCATCACAAATTGCTCGTCTATTTTCAGAGTCATCATTTAGAAAAAATACAGACAAAACATCTCAATGTCCACATTCATTAGATCAGAGCAGTATCATTGTCACGTAGCTCATTTTCAAATGACAATGAAATATTTCATTGTGACTAAGCTATTTTATGAAAATCTTAATGTCATTTATGTACAATATGTAAATATCCCTGTTAATTTATAAACATACTTTTGTGTCATGCTATTTTGAAACTGACTGCATTATCTATGGATATTCCTCCAGCAAATGGAATGTGCATACAAAAATTTAAAAGGGAATGTTTATCTTACAGACAGATGACAACATCCATCAGAAAAATGTTAGAGACCATAAAACACACAAAAGTTTTTAAAAACACTGGAATTCTAAATGGCTGGCCTGGTTCTGGGGCTGCCATGTCTCTTTTGGACATTTCTATCTCATCTGTGATCAAGAAGCTGTCAAAATTCTTCACCTCAATTCTCCATATGAAATGAAGTAGGACTCTGGTTTTTCAAAATCTCAACTCAGAATTTAAGTTCTGGACTCCAGCGTGACAGGAGTGTCATTATAAGTGAAGTGTTGCTGTTGGTCACTTGCCCATGGAACCATGCCTCTGGTTTGGATGCTTTGTGAGTTGAGAAAGTCTTAGATTCCAGTAATTTAAATAACAATACAAAGTACTGTAACAGTGCAATTTTGGTAAAAGCAAAATATCTCAGATGGCCTTTCAAAGGCCAGGCAGTGAAAAACTCTTAGGTAAAGTGTGGACTGTTTGGTCTAGAACTATAATGTTTCTTGGAGGGAGCTGGTGGAATGCCAATCCCTCAGGTGTCCACCTCTCCATCAATGTCATCCTGTGATGACAACAGAGAAGGATATGGAGCGAGACATTTCACATTCACATAAGTAGCGTTCACATGGACATAGTGCTCCCCGATGAAAGTAGAGAAGATGGCCGATATCCTCGAGACCAGTTCAGAAAAGGATGGGCGCATTTCGGCTTTCGGGTGCCAGCATTTTAGCATCACTTCAAACCTGTTTCAGAAAGAAAGAAATGCTGTGAGAGTCATCTTAGGGCAAGTATTTCTCTAAAAGTAAAGAATATAAGAGAAACAGAAGATCATGTTGAAACTCCTACTTACAAGGGGTCCGGGCAGTATTCGGGCTGTAAGAGCCTTCTGCCTTGCAACAAGTAAACGGTTATATCAAAGGTGTTCACGTCAGGGTACGGAGGGGCTCCTCTTGTCATTAACTCCCAGAGGAGCACACCAAAGGACCACTAGTCAAACAAAGGAAATGAGAATCCAAGTGAGAGAAGTGTGACCACACAAATAGGAGAGACAATCAGTAGATCTTGGTAACCAAGCACGGTTTAACATATTCAATGTTAAGAATATGTCCTAGGGACCACCAGTTGGCGTAATGGCTATGTTGCTGGATTCCCATGTAGTCGTCTGCGGTTCGAGTCCCGGACCCGGTGGCTTGAACTCACGCTGGGCGTGTGTGCGTGTGTGTCCAAGATCCTGAGAGGAGAACGGAGGAGAAGGAATTGTGGCATGGCCATCCCCCCTGGGGGGTGATTTCTCACTTTCTGTCTCCCTGTCTCTCTCTGTCTTTCTGGTGAGTACACAAGCCCTATAGCAAAGATCTCTCCATTAAAATAAAAAAAAAGAATATGTTCTAAATGTTCATGCTAAAAAGAAAGATATAAATTCGTATAAATAAAAATTCATATTAAAAATAATAAATAATAAAACTGCTAGGCAACATGACTCTATTAAAAACTAATTTCAGTGGAACTGTAATTTGAAAATGTTTGAGTACTAGATTAATAGAATAGCTGTATCAGTATTCTTAAATCATAGGGATGTGGAGAGGTTAGGTGACTTGAGAAGAATGTCCTAATACATCTGAGTTCACACTGGGATAAACATTTAAGAGTTCTAAATGTGCCATCTCTTGATTTAAAACAAAGTTTTGGGCCAGCCTCAGAGTCTATTGCTGTTTTGAGCAAAAATTTCCATAGAGGCAATTATTAAGCTGTATATTTCATAACCTGTTTAAATTAGAACCAGGTAAGGTTTAAATTATAAGCGAATAAAAGTTTTCAAAAAGAATATCTGAGGTCTGGGACTCAAACTGCAGTCGATTACATGGGAGTCCAGCAACATAGCCATTATGCCATCTGCTGGTCGCCACCCTGGTGTGAGTTTTAAGTCACCAGGTCCGGGATTTGAACTACAGTCTACTTTGTGGGAGTCCAGTGACATAACCATTATGCCATCTGCTTGTCCCCTACTATTTCTGTTTTGAAAGCTTATTTATTTATTCCATTAGTGAGAGAGAGAAAGATATATAGAGAGGGTAACCTCAACAGAGTATTGACACTACAGTCTACCCTCAGCCTCAACTAGTGTGGGTTCATGTACATAAGCAAGCCTGGTATATCAGGGAGGTCTCCAGCTACGAACTTGAGATTCTCCCATGTGGGTCAGCTTATACAACATTCTTACTGTTGTGCCATGGTCTGCCTCCTGTAAACCTCTTTGAAAGATATCAGTAAAATAATGAAAAGGCAATCCACAAGGTAGAAAGTATGTTTGCAAAAACACATATCTGATGACACATACTTGTATCTGGGATATATAAAGAACTCTAACAGTGTAATAATTTAAAAATAACAATTAAAGGACTCAGAAAATAAATTCTAAAGCTTAAAAAAAATTACCCAAAGATCTAAGTAGACATTTCATTAAAGAAAATACAGGAAGGGTAAACAAGCATTTGAAAAGATACTCAACATTATTAGTCACTAGGAAAATACAGATAAAGAAGAAAATAATATACTACTACACTCTATTAGAATGGTTAAGCTCCCCAAAATTGACAATGCCAAGTGCTGGTGAGAATGCCTAACAACTGGAACTTTTATAGATTGTTGGTAGGGATATAAAATGATACAGTCACTCTGGAAAAGAGTTGGCAGTTTCTCATAAAGTTGAACATACACTTATCTTACAACCCAACAGCCTTACCCCTAACTATTTACCCCACAAGGGAAAAAAAAATCTTTAAGCAAAAATCAGAGCCATTAGAATTATGTGTAAGTAATTGCCTAAAACTGGAAATAATCCAAATACTTTCACTAGGTGAACAGGTAAATAAAATGTGGTATAATCTGTACAGTGGAATGTTACTCAGAAATAAAAAGGAATGAACTAGTCTGCTATGGAAAAACAGTATGGAAGGTCTTCAAAATATTTAAAGTACAGTTATCACATAATGTAGCAATCCCACTTCTAGATATGTACCCAAAATAACTAAAAAACAAGATCTCAAAGAACATTTGAACACCCATATTCACTGCAGCACTACTCAACAATAGTGAAGAAGTGGAAGAAACCTGAATGTCCATCAGCAGAGGAATGGATAAAGAAAATGTGGTATATACATTTGATAGAGTAATATTAGCCTTGAAGAAAAGGAAATCTTGTCATTTACAACAACATGGATGAAGAGAGGACATTATGTCAAGTAAAACAAAGCAGTCACAAAAAGACAAATACTGCCTGATTCCACTTACAGGCATCTAAAGTAGTCAAGCTCTTAGAGACAGACAGTAGAATGGTGGTTTCCAGGGCTGCGGGGAAGTGGGGAAGGAGAGCTATTCCATGGATAGAGTTTTAGGACCCGAACCGTGGTTGACTACGCAAGATGAACACGCTCCAGAGATCTGTTGCACAACAACGTGCATGTTGTTTACCCTGTTGTACTATACAATTAAAATGTAACCATTTTTAAGATGTTAATTATTTTTCAGTTTTTGCTATAGGGTGCATATGCTCACCAGAGACAGAGGTGACGGGGAGGAGAAAGTGAGAAATCACCTCCTCCCTCCCTTGCCCACCAGGGATGACCACACTGCAATCCCTTCTTCATTCTCCTCTTGGGAGAATGGGCATATACCTATAATACATATACATGCCTGGTGTGATTTTTCAAGTCACCGGTTCTGGGACTTGAATTGTGGAGTCAGCCATGTGGGAATCAAGTGCCTTAACTTCCATGGCACCTGCTGGTACCTTTTTTTGTTTTTACCATAATAATAATAATAATAATTAAAGCATGAACTACTGATACATTGATCCTGCTGATATGACATGAATGGCTCTCAATTCCATCATGCTCAGAGAGAGGAAACAGAATCAAAAGGCTACTAACTGTGTGATTCCATTTATATGATATTCTGGGAAAAGTAAAGCTACAGAAACAGGGAATAAATCAGTGACTTCCAGGATGTGGGGCTAGGGTGCTCGGTATCCTGATTATCATGGTGGCGTTTGCACAACTGCATGCATTTGTCAAAACTTGAAGAAGTATACAGTCAAAAGGGCAAAGAGTAGATAAACTGCAGAATGTTGATGCCCTACAGAGAAGTCAGGAAGTGAGAAACTGCCAGTTGGGCAGGAAAGAATTTGATTTTGAACATGGCAAATTTGTGATGCTGATTATTCCATCTAGGTAGAGAAGATCAAAGGTGAAGGTTGATAGGAATGGCTGCAATTATTGAGAGGGGCCACCCTTGAAGATGAACATCCTGCAGAAAGCTATATACAGTAGGTGAGAGAATGAGGAGATGCTTCAAGGATAATGAAAACACAACGGAGAAGCGGGAGGACAACCAGATGGCACAGTGTCCCAGAAACCAAAAGAAGAGCAAATCTCAAGAAGGAAGGGGTGTTCGACAACGTTCAATGTTTCAGAAAGAGGAGGCAGGATGAGGACTGTGAAAAGCCAGCTGGATTGAACAACTGAGAAGTCAACACTAACTTTAATGAACGAAGTTGTACTGAGTGTGAAACATGGTACAGTACTGGGCACGAGTAATTCCAAATGTACTTGCACTCCAATTTTGTTTGAATGGACTTAAGAGAGTTATCAGTCTTTAGCCAAATTCCATCTGGGCACTTGCTGGAAAAGAAACCTGTCTACAAGATAAGTTTTTGCTTATAGGTCTCAACATACATACAACTTATTACATGCTTTTGGAAACGTTCCATGTCCATGTTCAAAAGACTATGCTGCCCTGGAAGTGAAACCGTGTGCAATCAGTAACCATTTGCCAGAGGAGCACTGTGTATGGATTACTCAGGCTCAGCCTTTATGTAGTACCATATAGCGTCCTTCAATCAGGGGAGAGAGAAATAGCAGTGTTATATCTGCAGAATCCTGTGTAAATTTATAGTCAAGTTTCTGAGTGACAGTTGCCATGTGAGAGGCATTGGCGTCCGTGCTGTGTGTGTTTGTTGGGAGGAGGTGGTGGTGGTATATGCGTGGGTTTGTCAGACAGCTCAGAATCCCAACTTTGCCTTGAATATTCAAAATTTCACCAGGTTCATTTGTTTGCTCTTTTTTGCCTTTAAAAAATATATAGAGCGTTGCTGAGGTGTAATTATAGTTAATGATGTTTAGTACATTTATATAGTGTTGCTGTCTTCATAGCAACACACCAGACGGTTCCCTCGTTCCCATGAGTGTCATTCCTTGCTCCTACTATTAGCCCCAGGTAACCACTATAGTTAGACTTATAGACTTATAGACTTAGACTTATAGACTTCTCCCTCTATAGTCTGATCTCTTTCTAGAAATTTCATATAAATGGAATCATCAACATGTAATCTTTAAAAAACTTGTTTCAGTTGACAGAGGGTCCATGCAGTTGCCACAAAGAGAGAGAGAGAGAGAGAGAGAGAGAGACAGACAGACAGACAGACAGAGAGAAAGGCACTCCCCAGTGGGGCATGGTTAGTCTTTTCTCCATTTCTTCATCCCACCAGCATCTTGGGCCTATGCACAAGTTTGTCAAGCAGCCAGAACACAGATCTGAATTATGGCAGGTCATGCGGGATCTGGCTCCCTTAACCACTAGATACAGGGCCAGCACTCAACATGGAATTTGAGTCTAACTTCTTTCACTTAATACAATGGTTTTGAGGTTGATCCATGCTAAAGCATGTACTAGCAGTTCCTTTACCTTGTCAAGGTATCATTCATTTATATGTGTATCTATATCTATAACTATATCTATATATATATACCACTTTGTTTATCCATCACCAGTTGATAGACATGAGGAATGCCCCTGGGTTTTGGCTCTCATGAATACTGCCCCTGTGATTATTCATGCACAAGTCCTCCTGTGGGCATATGTTTTCATTTCATCTGCTTGTTAACCAGCTATTCATACATCTCTTTGGTGAAATGTCCATTAAAATCCTTTGCCTATTTTAACAAATCGGGTTACTTTTTTCTTTTCCTTCTTAATTTGTCAGAGAGAATGTTCTTAAGTGTTATCATCATGAGGGCCTCATCTTCATGACTTCATCTAAATCTAATTACCTTTTAAACTGCTGGAGAGAGAAAGAGAGCGAGAAAGCACCTCCTATGGGGCATGGTCATGATGCAAATCCTTCTCCATTTCTCCCTCTCTCTGGGACTTTGGACACATGCCTACATGCACCCAGTGTATTTTTCAAGCTACTGGATCCAAGATTCGAACCATGTTGTTGGCTGTGTGAAATCCAGCCTCCTTAGCCACAAGGCCACAGTTGTCCTGGGTTACTTTTTCTTATTATTGAGGTGGAAGAGTTGTCTCTGGCTCTTAACAGTAAGTTTAAGAGTCAAGTGTGAATGAAGAGTAAGTTATGTGATGATGCATTAATTCTCCCTACCTTCATCTTCATTTGCCTTCATCTGCCACCATCATTAACATCTCCTCAGCTTTTCTTCCTAGCGTCTACTTCTTTTATCTCTTTTAGAATCCTTTAAGATCAGAATCCCAGACATGAAGCTCTGTCATGTACTATCAATTTGTCTTATCAATCTTATGCACCCTGAACACCCATTTCTCCATCACATCCTCTTACACTTTTATTTACTGAAAACAAAATCTCAGTCACACTCGATTTATTCACTACTGTTTTCTCTACTTAGTCACAGGAGCTGAAATTCAGCTTTTAGAAACTTGTAGACCATGATTTCTTTGAAATTCATGTCAACAAGGCCACCACCTTCTCACTCCCTGACTCACAAAGGAAAAGGGTACAATGACTTCTTGCTTCCCAATAACGCACTGAGATCCCTGCTCCCAGTCATTTCTCAGTAGCTGACAACCCAGTCTCTTTGCAAGTCCATGCCTTCCATGAACACTGTTTGCTGCCCACTTTACTTGCTGCTATTATGAATTTGTGCTTTTTCCTTTTTTCAGTTGTTATCCTCCAGGACTGAAACATCAATGTTTCTCTACCTCCAGACAGCACAGTCCTCTTGTTATTATATACTACTAGAGTAAGTACATCTTCCATTCCACTCAACATCTGGCCTCTCAGTACACTCTAGACCACTGAAATCACTCAAATTACTCCACTTCTAAGACCTTTCTAATGTGGTAGGTAGTTTACTCTGCTGACCATTCTAGTTTTTCTTGAAACTGTCTCTTCCTCTGGCATTTATGATAGTCTCTTCTCTTGGGTTTCCAACCTCTCTGTTCTTCTTCCACATGTCATATAGATTCTCTTAAATAATTGCTTTTGGATTCCCCAAAACATACTTCCAGCCTTTACTCTGCTGTGGACTGAACTGTGTCCCCCACAAATTTATATGTTGAAGCCCTACCCCTGAAAATGATAGCATGTGGAGATATGGCCATTAAAAGGGAATTAGGTTAAGATAAAATCACGAGGGTGAGGCCTCATGATGGCATTGGTGTTCATATAAAAAAGAAACATTGGAGAACATTCTTTTGCTCTCTCTCAGCCATAGGAAGACATAATGAGAAGGTAATCGTCTGTCACCAAGGAAGACAACCTTCACCAGAACCTGACCATGCTGGCACCCTGATCTTGGCCTTCTAGTCCCCAGAACTGTTGGAAATAAATGTCTATCTTTTAAGCCATCCAGTCTATGGTATTTTGTTATGGCAGCCCAAATTAAAAAAACCCTTTTATACAAGCTCAAGGTCCTCATTTCCAAGGTCTCACAGGACTCTGTCTGGATGTCTTTCTCCCAGGTCAAACTCAGTGTGCTCAAGGCTCAACTTGTTATTTTCCCTTCTCCTTGGTTTTTGCTTCTAGACTTCAAATACTTGTTATTGCACCAGCATATAATTTTACTAATCTTTTACTTTAATCATTTCTTGCTAAGTAGTGTTGATTCTACCCCGGAGGTGCTTTTCTTTTCCTTCTACTTCTTTTTTTCCATTCTCAGAGTTTCTATTTTATTCAGGCTCTATCTCTCATTTCATTTTCCTGCCTCCATTCTCTCAAGTCGTTTTACAGAATGGAGAAGGATTGTGATCTAATCTGATCATATTTTTATGTTTCCACATGGTCAGAGAATAAATTTTAGACTCTCTACTTTGGTTTTTAAGGACCTCTATGATCTAGTATAAATATATTTTTCTTAACTTCTTCTTCTAACTCCCCTCTGTTCCTTCTGTTCTCGCCAATGCATATACTTTCCCACTCCTTTGCCCACTTAGACTGATATTTCCATTCACTCAGCTGCCCAGTTCCAAACCTGCTACCTTTAAAGTTCATTTCAAGCTCCTCCTTGATAAGGTAGTAAAGCTGGCTGTCCGAGTTAGTATCTCTCCCATCCTCATTGCTAAGCTCCTTGCCTTCGGAAAATTGTTCTGTGAGAGGCGGATAGTCCTTGCAGATAATAGAACACACTTTTCCAGCTAGGTGAGAGGATAATGTCCTCACTGCTAGACCTGCCTCAGTTACAGCTTCTAGTTTCTCCAGGTGGAATTCTTGCTGCCCTTGGCTATAAAAGGCAGATCTAATTCCTGTCCACTTTGTATCACAGTCATCAAAGGCCATGTGTCTTCTCTTCCTGGCTGATCCAAAAGAAGGGTTTGACCTTTATTCAGTGCTGGGATTCCTGAGAGGCCAGCATGATGTCCGCTCCACAAATGTTTTTGGATAGAAAATGTATGAAAATAGGGACCAGCAGTTAGCGTAATGACTATGTCGCTGGACTCCCACGTAGTCAACCATGGTTCAAGTCCCGGACCCGGTGGCTTAAAATTCACCGGGCGCATGTGCGTGCGTGCCCAAGATCCCGAGAGGAGAATGGAGGAGAAGGGATTGCAGCATGGCCATCCCCCCTGGGGGGTGATTTCTCGCTTTCTGTCTCTCTGTCTCCCTCTGTCTGTCTGGGGAGTGCATGCGCCCTATAGCAAAAACCTCTAAAAAAAAAAAAAAGGAAAAAAAATGTATGAAAATAGATTATGGGCACCTATGAGACAATCAATTCCACATTTACATATAAAAAATATAAAAGTAAAAAAGGAGAAAGTCAGGGGTGGTCAATACATTACCACATCTGACTTGGTGGTGAACTTCTGAGTTTGCAGACTTTCCAAAGCCATCCACTTCACTGGCAGTTTTGCACCTGTTTTGTTGTGTACACTATAGTATTCTTTATCATACATATCTCTGGCGAGACCAAAATCAGCAACCTTGACGGTAAATTTTTCATCCAGCCTGTGGAAAGGACAAAAATTATTACTGGCAGCTGGAATAGAATAATTTACAATGATGCTGAATATCTATAGATTAGAACAAGGGCTTCGGTATTTGAAATCCATAATTTCTAAAGGGAGTGCTTCATCCGGCCTCTATTGACTAACGTTAAATTACAACAGGACTTTTGAATAAAAATGCTTGACATTTACATTACGAATTCAACAGGCTCAAGGAAAGAAATCATGAATAATATGGCATAAGGAAATCCTTTTGCTTTAATGTAGATCTGGAGAAGTAATAAAGCTGGCTCCCCTCCCAGCTTTCCTTGGTTGCTAAATAGAGTATGCCAACTGACTACCCAAGCCATCGCCAATCTTCACTTGTCAGCTTATTAGCAATACTCAGTTTTATGGGACAGACATGACAGGGTATTATTACTTTAACTTTTCATTTTCAAATGAGTTAAGTCAGTACATAAAACTCATTTACCCCTACACTAAGGTAAAAGAGAAACAAGATACACAGTAAAGTATCTAAATAAAACAGCAAGGTTCTGGGTCCAGATGTTGGGGCTGTAGTGACTCAACACTCCATGATGCTGGACCACATGTTAAGGTCCTGAGTTCATGCCTCAAGTTTTCCCTCTACATGTTGGGCACATGTGCATGCTTGTGATCCAGGCTGGTTGAGGCTGGGCTGGATTGTGGTGTGAAGACCCTATTGAGGGGTTCTCTCTTTCATGGAAGAAAAAAATAAACTTGAAAAACAATCCAGCATGGTTTAGCAAAAATCAGTTTCTGCTGGGGACTTGGGGCTAGGCATCCTTTGTTTAAGCTGGCTTTTGTGTTGTTACATTCACCAAATCCTAGGTAGGAAATTAACAGCACAGTTCTTTCATTCACACATACCATAAGTCATGAATCAGTGCTGTGTAAGGGAACGCACTGAATCAATTACAAATTGTTGACTGTTGTGTTACACAGCCAGGCAGCCGGACACAAATAAAGTTCTTTGTATATTCATTTCCAAATACCATTTTTGGTAGGGTTTCTTTTTTTTTTCTTTTTTCTTTTCTCTTCTTTTTTTGGGAGAGGTTTTCTGTAGGCGGACTTCAAATCCACTCTTGGGAAGTTACAATAGCTTGGTATTTGTATTACCAGCCCTCTCCTTTTCACTGTAAAATGCTGAAGATCAAATTCTTCCTCCCTAAACACTAACGCAGTGTGAAACCACAACATTGGGGGGCTGCTGGTGGGAAGGACCAAGAAAAGCAAAAGTACACAACAGCTGTATAAGGCCCCCTAGGAAGAATTCCTTTTTAAGTCTCTGATAAAGCCTAAAAGCCCCGCCCACTTCCCCAAGGCTTACACATCAATTTAAAACTGTAACGAAAATAAAGAACTTCTGCACAAGAAGAGAAAACATCCTCACTAGCTTGAACAGTGGGAAACAAATTCTTCCTTGTCACTTAATCTGGACTGTGGGTGCAGAGAATCTAATACTTACATACAGTTTCTTGCAGCCAAGTCTCTGTGGACAAAATTTTTGCTTGCAAGGTATTTCATGCCTTGGGCTACTTGAAGACCAAAGCCAATTAAATCTTTCACAGTTGGGTTCTGCAATCAAAGAGTTGGAAAAGCATAAACTAAGCAATCTGCCATTCGAACTCTGATCTTGGAATTCTGAAATGTTTAAAAGAGTAACTTTGTCTCAAATAAAAACCTGTGTCCTGTTTACAGTATTGACTATTTGTTAAGTATTTATTGTATATAAAGCTCCAGACTAGACATTTTTAAAAAGTATGACTGATCCACATACACTTTTGTAAGGCGGGTGTTACAGACTCTGTTTTCCAGATAGCGGATTGAAGGTGTTTTAAAATGTTACGTTTTATTATTCTTCGGGTATGTTGTATAAGGTATGCCTTACATATGCCAACATATATAAGGGCACAATTGCTATTTTGTATGCTGTAATGATACACAGTGATTGAATATAAAAAAAAAAACAGAAAAGATAGTTTGTTCATCATAGTTTCCAAGAGAAGGAGGTACACAGCTCATGCAGCGTTGCATGGGGAAGCTCTACCGGTGGACAGGAGGCAGCAAATAGCAAGGGGAAAAACATGGGCCAGAATTGTTACTATGCCTAGGAATTAGCTAGCTCTGGGAAGGAGAGCCCTTCAGGGTCAGCAAGTCCACAGCCATCAAAGCATCAGAAACACACGGTTAATAGGGTCAGAGTAAAAGAAATCCCCTTAAACCACTCAGTGGTTAGGTGGTGGAGTTGGGACTTTAACCTAAATCGGTTAGGCTCCAAAGGCCCTATTATAGTGAAATGATCACATCAGCAGTTCCGCTACTGGTACTGAAACACCAGCCCACAACTCCAGGAGTTCTGGACTCATTACAGAGAACAGGATACCCCATTCTTCCCGTACTCAATCCACAACCCTGGATGGACAGAGGAATGCCTTTGGTAACTACCAGAACTACAACTGAAACTGCACAGACGTCACTTTGGCTGGCAGCCCTAGCCAGGGCCCAGCCACCTGGAGCAGGATATGTCTTCTTTAGCAGTCACTGTGGAGTTTGTGAGCACAGAAGGAAGTCAGTGGGGACCCTATAAGAAAGACTGCAGCCCTTCTTTAATGGCACACCACATGTGGAAAGGCTAGTTCATTGTGTTTCAGGATTCTCTTTAAGACATAGCTGTGTTAGTGGTCATTATCAGTATGGACTCCTTGAGTTATAAAGGGCCATATTGTACTGGAAAATAGGAAATCTCTATCATGCTCTAACCTTGGGGGAATAATACCCAGTGAAGGTAGTGTATCCAACCAAGGTAATGATAAAAATGAAAGTGGAACAGCAGGATCTGTCACGGCAACTCTGTGCTTCACAAGCTGTGAAATAAAAATGACAGGAGGCTGTAATTTGGGACCAAGCTTCTGCTCCAGGCCCAACAGGCCAGACCAAAATGGAGCCACTCAGGCTAAAATGTCATATCATAAACTTTAGGAAAGCTGATAGATCCCAAAATAGACCATGCCCCTCCTCTCCCTGACAACAGGAGATTCCAGTGTGTCCGAGCCAGCACTTCAAAGACATAAAACTGCACATCCGTGGCTTTCTTAGGAATGTGCACCTGAAATAGCTCAAGATGCTACCTGAATTCACTGGACGTTTTTGTTTTATGAATCTCCTTAGTACTCAAGTCTATTCTTCTGTTACATTTTAGACTCACTCTCTTCACATTCTGCCTATAATTAAGCACAGTGATCCAGGCAGTCATGAGGCCATTCTGCTGCCTTTACAATGGGACTTAACCAATCGCTGTTGTCACAAGACTCCTTGTTATTCTCCACTCCTCTTTGCAACCTTGGCCTTTAAAAGTCATTCGGAAATTTCTAAGGCTTTGGCACACGTTATTCAAGTAACATGGATTTTGTAGTGCCCATGCAATCATCCTAACCCTGGCATTAATAAATTGTTTTGTATTATTTGCTTCAGCCTTCCTTTCTTCGTTTGATAAAGGCAAATTCAACTTATGTGCGACAATTCACTGCCAAGGAGTGTTTTTCTATTCTTTTGGCTGGACACAAAGTATTTCTTTACGTCTGAGAGTTTATTTTCTCTGAGAACTTATCCCATGTTTATAAAGTTGTTTTTGATCAAGAGTAAAGCGACTCCATCAGTTCCCACGGAGATCTGATCTGGACAGCAGGAGACACAAAGGAGCCTGAGGCCATCTATGAATTCAGCTCTGGGTTAGAGACTCCTCTCTCTGAACGCCCTGGTCCTAGCCCAGACAACACCTGCTCACCCTTTTACTGGAAAAATGGTATGAAGAAAAAGCTACTTGTAAGAGTCTAAGAATTTCGTTTATAACCCTGAGCCCATTCACTCAACATATATTTACTCAAAGCCTGTGCTGAACATTACTCTAGGTGTTAGAGGTTTAGTAGTGAACAATATACATGAAAATCCCTGCCCTCACAGCCTTATAGACTAATGGTTTATGGGCATGTACCTATGCATGCACACATATATACTATGATTTCTTTCTTTACTGTCTAGTATAGTTCTAGTATACCATGATTTATTTCTTTACTGTCTAGTATAACACTATCCACTCGAAATATAATGCAAGTCATGAATATATATAATTTAAAATTTTCTAGTAGCCATGTTAAAAAAAGCACAAAGAGGTCAAATTAATCATTATATTTATTATAAAATGAATTACTATAACTATTATATTTCAACATAACACATGCAAAATATAATTTCAACATGTAATCAATATAAACAAGTATTAATGAGATAGTTAACCTTTTTCTTCTTCTTTTTTATTTTTTTAGAGAAAAATATTTGCTATAGGGTGCACTGGAGAGACAGAAAGAGACGACGGAAAGTGAGAAATTACTCTCGGGGGGGATGGCCATGCTGCAATCCCTTCTCCTCCATTCTCCTCTTGGGATTTTGGGCATACATGCACACGTGCCCAGCATCAGTGTAAGCTGGGTTCAGGACTCAAATAACAGTCAACCATGTGGGAGTCCAGTGACATAATCACTACGCCATCAGCTGGTCCCTCACCTTCTTTCTTATATTAAATATCTGGAATCTGGGATGTAGGGCTAGGACAGCAGATAATAATAGGTGTGATGGAGGAGAATAAAGAAGGGAAAAGCAGACAGACTGAGGTTTGAGGGCAGCGTGTGTCAGCTGCAGTTTTAAGAGGTCAGGGGGCCTCATTTTGAAGTTCATATTAGGGCAAAGAGCTGAAGGAGATGAGCAAGTGAGGTATGTGGATATTTAGAGAAAGAGTATTCCAGATACAGGAAGAATGAAGTGCAAAGATCCTGAGGTAGAAGAACAGGTGGCGAGGTTGAGGAAACAGTGGAAGACTCGTTTGTAATTAAGTCTTCAATGTCTCCCCTCTGGAGTTGAAACTCCATGTGGGACAAGGTTCATTTCACTTCTATTTCTCTTGTGTGGTACTCAGTTTCCGGTATATATACCTCCATTTTGAACTCCTCTACCCTAAGATGTTCCTTAGTGATGTAATCATCCGTTGCCAGACCCCTTGTCCTGACCCATGAAAACCATTAAGATTCCACTGTGTTTAGGTAGGAATGGAACATATCCTTAAGAATGATTAACCTGCTTGTTTTGCTTCTATAATTCCCCTTTGCTTTTACATTGTAAGCCCCTACCCCCTACCTTTTCAAGTCCACTGTTCTTTGTTCTATGATTGCCACGTCAACCTGGAAAAGAGTGTGATTTTTGCCTTTATAAGTACCCTTCTCCCTACACTCGAGGCTGCAGGGTTTTTGAGAAACACGAGTCTCCTTGTATGCCGCTGGCTTTATCAATAAAACTCCAGTAAATTTGACTGAGTCTGGATGGTCTCTTACTTCTCTCGCTGACTGAACCATAACAGTAGGTACTCAAGAATGACTATCAGGAGACGGTTCAGCAGGGTTACTTGCAGGGTATGCGAGAATCATTGCTCCAGGAAACTTTCAAAGTATCACTATCTTCCCCCCCAGGACAGAAGATCTGAGATCCGACTGAATGGTGCCATCTTTTCACATAAACATTTTGAGCTAACGGCTTTTAAAAAGGATCAGAGCAGGCTTACTTGGAAGGGATGACTAGCTTCCAGTTAGTTCCTTAGTAAGCTTGTAAGATACTTACATGAGTCTCATTTCGAATGAAATTTCGAAGATCTCCATGTTTCATGTATGGTAAGACCACCAGGGGAGACCCTTCACTTCGCAGGCAGATTCCCAGCAGCGAGAGGACATTGGGGTGGCTGAAGTCTTTCATGATGATTCCCTCGGTTAGAAACTGGGAGACTTCTCCTATATCAGTAATTCCTGAGAAATCCAGCAGTAGGGACGTTAGCTTTACCATGGAACAATGAATACTTGGTCAAATTGAGATGGAAAAGCAACAGAATGTAACCATGGTGACACTTTGTCCTCAGGGCTCAACCTCATGGCTTTATTTTTAACACTGCATCTGAGTGAATGATGTTACCAGGCACGCTTCAAGTTACCACCTACTACTCACTTTGATAAGATAGAGTCTAATGACCAGTCTGTCTCACAGAAGAAAAAAAAAAAAATAGGGAAGCAGGCCAGTTAATTTCTGTAGTAATGTCTAGGGCAGAGGCTGGAAAATTTCTGTGAAGGGGCAGATAGTAAACATTGTTTTGCTTGGTGGGCCACATGTGTCTGTCGTGAATACTCAGTTCTATTGTATCATGAAAGAGACCGCAGACAATAGTGGCTGAGACTTACTAAACTTTATTCACAGAAGCAAGTTGTGGGCCATAGTTTGCTGATTCCTGGGTTAAGAGAAATCGAAAACCAATCATCATATGGTATCTAAATTGACCTGTGTGTGTGTGTGTGTATATGTGTTTATATATATATATATTTATATATATATATATATACACACACACACATATATATGTATGTATATATATATTCTTATATATGTATGTATATATATTTTCTCTCTACACACACATACACACACACACATACAAAATTTTAGTTTTTTTTTTTTTTTTTTTTTTTTTTTTTTTGCCACCGGGCACATGAGCTCACTAGAGGCAGAGAGAGATAAAGAAAGGGAAGATGAGAAATCACACCTCAAGGGAGGATGGCCCATGTCACAATCCCTTCTCTTTCATTTTCCTCTAGGGATTTTGGCCACACATGCACATGTGCCCTGCATAATTTTTAAGTTGTTGTGTTTGGGACTTGAACCATGGTCAGCCATGCGGGAATCCAGATCCTTAACCACCATGCCACCTGCTGGCCCTAAGTTAATATTTTTTGGTATAATAATTTCTAGTAATTTTCAGATAGAGATGCTGAAGGCCCGATACTATTGGGTTGTTGGAAAAGTCATGAGGCATTTTTCTGTTTTTCTATGCAAAAATGTGTCATGACTTTTCTGACAACCCAACAGTTAGCATTAATGAAGAATTATTAACCTTCACTGTATTAATCTGACTAGTATCTCTTTGGCATTAGCGATAGTGTTGATATTCTTTTACGAATGCAATGCATTCTGAGACCTGTCAAAGCTACTGGAAGTCCATATGGACTGAATAGAGAGCAATGCACACTAAAGGCAGAGAAAGATTTCTCACTGTTAGAGTTACTGTGAGTACAACTGACAGTAGTGATCACTGATAAGGCAAATGTATTGACAATCACACATAATTCAGCACAGTTTGTAGTTGGGTTTCATATAGACTGTCACTTTAATTAACTAGTGGCCAGACTTTCAATGAAATTAACCACATAGAACACAAACTTAACCATATAGAACCATATAGAGCATGAAGATTTATATTTAAAAAGGCTGAAATTGTTGCGGCAATACTGTATTTTGTAGGAGAACCTTCCAATTTTTAATTTAAAACTTATTAATTCTAATATAAATGAATAATAGAGTTGGTTACTATTTTTCAGGTACACATCATAAGCAAAAAACTTTGAAATGGGAGTAGAAAAAGTAAGCACATGAGACGTGTCAACAAAGCTGGAGCCAGCAATACTCTAGAATATGAAGTACATTGGATTGTATAATATAGCAATTTCTGTCCACAATTATGGGTCTATGTCATCACTAAAGACTTAGCTATGTTTGGAAGCATTCTCTGTTTCTTAAATGGAGTATGCATTTCATCTTAAAAGGATTTTCTCAATAATAGCTAAAATTTTAAGAAATGTTCCAACATTAAAAGGGAAGAAGTTTCACTTAGGAAGTTCATTTACGTGGATTGCTTCATTCTCCAAAAATGTGGACAAAGGAGGTATTGTCATGCTTATAATTTTTCAGTTTTCTGCCAGCGTATTTTTCTCCTGCTTGTTGTATTTCATTTTTTATCTTTTAAATGGAAGTTGTGGTTAAAAAATAATTATAGTAATGCCTCTGGGTAAAATGAGTCATTACTACTGCATGTGCCAACATGCTTCCAATACTTTCCATAAATGTCATTCACAAAACAAATATTATAAGCCAAAACATAGTTAAATGATACTCAGTCCATCCAAGAACCTTATTTCTCCTACACTCTCACTTTTGAAGGTTGTAAGGGATAATTTCAGAGGAAGTATATCAACAAGAGTTTAGCCCAAACACTCTTTTCTCCTACACTCTCACTTTTGAAGGCTGTAAGGGATAATTTCAACAAGAGTTGAGCCCAAACACATTTTCAGGATTAGACCCATAATTTCTGCCATAACTGATTTTTCCACAAGGGAATGTATAAATCAACATCTTACTATAAGCTATTTATTAGGTTTTTTAAAACTAATTTTAAACCATGAAAGTATACTCTACTGTTAAATAAAATGTAACTTACTGTTCAAGGATTTCACAGCACAGTGAATTTTCCTGTCATCATTGTCCAACAAGGTCCCATGATATACACAACCAAAATGTCCTATGTGAAAGGGGAAACTTGGTTAGTGGTGCATAATGTTTAACTGTGCAATAATTACTAACCAAGCCCTTCATGACATTCATTTCTTTGTTTTTTTCTTTATGGCGAACAAGTATGGTGTGTTTCTGTACTTCTAATTAACAATACCACTGTATGTGTGTGTGTTTGTGCATATATGTAAATACAATGCATTTTCACAAAAAGATATGCAATATGGTTATTTAATACATGGTAAAGCTGTAGGTGATAATAAAGATATTAAAGACTGTTATTAAAGGCTAATATAATATTCAGCCATAATGGAACCACTAAAAATAAGAGTGACATCTGTATACATGAAATGTATTATTTTTAATGATAAAATAATATTTAAAAAATATGAACGTAAAGTTTTGCCTACATGAAGAAATGTAATAAAATAAATGCCCTTTCTAATAAGCTGAAATGAAATAAAAATGTTACCATTAGAAATAAGATTAGTATTATAGAACAAGGATTTCCCCCGTTAGTCACCAGTTAATGCGTAATCCAGGTTGGCAGAAACTGAAGGGCAGTTGCTTAAATGAAGCAAACTCACTCTGACTCATTTGATCCAGTTCTCTTTGGCTTTGGCCACATGACTCTCCCAATAGCAACCTTTCATCCAGTGGCAGTAATTTTCCCCAGAGGTGCCAAATGTCTGAGAGCTATGTAAGTCATTCGTTCATTAATTCATCCAGCCTGCCAAAGAGGCTCTAAGTACCTAGTATGTGAGTGTCAGGGATTAGGCTACCCTCTTGTAATGCAAAGATGAATAAAATAACACCCATGCTCATGAGTGCTCATATTCTTCTGGAGGAAAATATATAAATAAATAGTACTAAATATCTATAGAACTGTTATGATTACTTCAAAAGAGAAATAATTGCCATTTAGCACCTTTCATGGTGAAAAAAATTCTAATTTTACAATGTGTAGAATGAGAACATAATTAGTGAGTCATGCACTCTAAAACAGGCACCATTACTGGGATTTACAGGCTGGTAGCAGAACTTGGTAAAAGTCTGATGCGAGACATGGAAAACATGTTAGCAGGAAAGCTGCTCACTCTTAGGGAAAGAGAGGTACCTGACAGGTTACACTCTGCAGTGTGTGACACAGGAATGTGTGGATGCTATCAGAGGAAAATGAGAAGGCCTAGTGTTTGTATAAGGCAAACCATCCCATCAGCTTCTCCTGTATCATGCTGGCAGATGCCTGTGCAACCTCTCACATAGAGAATAAAAGAGATCAGAAAAGGGAAAAAAAAAAAAAAGAAATGGAAAAATAAAGTTCATTTCCTGGCTTCTGGTTGGTTTCTTTTCCTGCTGAGTACTTCCTCGAATAAGTACTGCTTATTCTTGATGCCATTGCTGATCTGGGGAACTTATTACAAATATTCATTCCTCTTTGTACATAAAGACTTTGGAGTGCACTGCAGAGATGATACATGTTGCTTTGAATCAGGGGACTGCTATAAATTCCTTGTCTTCTAATGCTGTCCAGCAGTGTACAGACTGTTATAAACCAGGGCTTCATAGAGTTTGTCACTGTTCTCAGGCTACAGAAAGCCTGGAAGCAGATAGAGATGAAAACACCCAAACTTAAAAGAACAACTTTTAAAAAGGAAGTAAATGGCACCTGGCAAGAAACTGTAGTTGTCAGTGTGAGAAGATGAAGAAGGAATGTGATTTATTTCTAACACATTGGGAGATTACCCTAATGCTTCCATGCATCGGGGGACAATCCCTGTGGATAGGATTTGCAGGGCTGCAGTTCTGCAGAACTGAAATCAAGTACACTTGTTATCAGCGCTCTGTCAGTTGCTTTCACCATTGTCTAAATTCCTAATCTGCAAAGGCAGAAGATAAAATGCTTACTGGAAAATCGTATTTAACAAAAAGCTGAGTGGAAATACTTACCTCTTCCTATGACTTCATTGAAATGCACGATCAGCCTGTTCGGCCCAATCACCACATGCTGGACTGCCTGGACCAGCTCTGGATTTAGAGTGCTGAGGTCAATGTGGACAGTGTTTTGCAGTAATGGACTGGATATATCAGAGTCCCCACTTGTTAGGATGGGGGACAGGTCCGTCAGAGGATACTGCACTTGTCGGCATGATCCATTCTGAGATGCGATGGGAAACTGGTCTGCAAGATAAAGAAAATTATTAGAAAACAACAGTGAAGCTTCACCTTGTGAGGTCTGCAATGGGGCAGCTAACTGAACTAATACCAAAGTCCGAATTTTAAAATGAAAAGAAATAGTGGTTACGTCACTGAATGAGGCTAGAAAGAGGCTTTACAAAGCTTGGTTTGATAAAAAAGATAATAAATTGGCTTACATACACAAGCATTTTATAAAAAGTTTACAAATTTCCATTTAAGCAGACTGTTAACTTTGAAAGCTTATTTACCTTCATCATTTCCTCAGACCTTTCTCTTTTTGTCAATAGCAAGAAGCCGGCCTGAGGTTTATATTTGAATGTGCTATATCTGTAAGAATGCGAAGATAGGCAAGCAACTGCCTAGTATCACAGAAATCCACTTCAAGCATAAGAACATTAAAAACATGCGAGACTAGTGTTTATTAGTGGAATTAATTAGTGTTGCACATACCTAAATGGATTCTTGGTCAAGGAAAAAAATGTGTGTGTGTGTGTGTGTGTGTGTGTGTGCATTCAAAACCTTCATGGAAAGTGGAATTAAAGTACAAGTTAATTTTAGTATAAAAAGTTTTTAAATGCATAGATTTTTCATGTGTATTTTCCATAACCTTTTTAAGACCCCTAATATGTGTGTGCCTGGATAAATGTACGTATGCGAGACTAGAAACATATAATCGCTAGCTTTTCAGAAGAGAAAGCTTCTCGCATTAGTGGCAATTCTCCAGTGTGTGACGATGACACCAGATTTTGTGTTATTGTGGCTCAGGGAAGGCAGGGGAGAACTGGGTCAGTGTGCCAGTCCCATTTTTCAGCTAAAGGGACTTGGAAAGGAGGCAATATTCCTTATAAGTTGATCTTTATAACCAAAGCCCTATAAGAACCTCAGAGCCTCAGGCAAGGTCCCCTTTGGCACATAGAAGATTTTTTTCATTTCGGGGCTAAAGAATTTTGATGAGAGTAAAATTTTTAATGCCAATTAGAGGAGAGAAATAACCACTGTTTGCCTTTTCTACTGGAAATCCACACATATTAAGGAAGGGGTATTATAACTGTAGCAACTGTCTGAAGGAAAAACCAGGTAGGTGTTGGAATGTATACAACACAGGAAAAAAATATGTGAGCAGTCCCCATTGGCACCAAAGAAAGGTACTATTATTTGTTCGCAAATGAGCAGGAGAGTCAGAATTTGAGAAAAGGGCATAAGAAGAAAGTTAACAGAACATTGATAATTCCTAACCCTACTTAAGCATTTTTAGTACTTTCTACAGTGGACTGATAATAAATGAAATTGGCTAGAGCAGGAAATCTTGAAAGTAGTTCCAGAAAAGCTTTGGGAGTCACCTGAAGTAATGTTAGTCACTAGGTGGAAGGAAGAAAGTTGCACCCCTAAAGGAAGAATGTTAGGTAGGTGAGGGAAGGAAGAAGCCTAGCTGAGTGCCTGTTCCTTTAATACCAAAGAATCAGGTTCTCAAACCTTCCTCTGGGACTAGAAATGCAAATGAACCTCTGTAGGCAAGTCCCAAACCTTTGTACCTAGAGATTAGGGTTCTAAATTCCCAGGAGTGCAAAGGCTGAGGAAAATTCTTAGTGAGACAGGAAAAAAACAATAAATCCTCTGACACGGAAAATCTGTTGAGCTGTCAGCTAAATCCAAACATGTGCAGAAACCAGTTTAAACCATCAACGTTATGAGCTTGGTGTAACAAGACAGAGAATTCCAGGCCTCCATGAACAAGACTGATGAGAAAGCTGTCTCCACCAGATACACAGAGAAAGAGGCAATAGTTGCCTCTTTAGTAGGTTCTGGCTGTGCATTTCTTTCCTCGTTCTTCTCTCTAGATGACTCTCTTTTGCTAACTTTATCTTTCCACATCTACAAGGGGCAGCTTCAGGCTCAAGCAAAAAAGAATGAAACTCTGCCTTGTTCAGAATGATGATGGAGGTCAAGTGAAGAGGTTGAGAAAAGATTAGGTAAGCTTTTTCTAAAAAGTTTTTAAAAATGAGTTGTGAATTTCAGTGATCTCAGATTAGAGCTATTAAAGGTGAATATATAAAAAAAAGAAAGCTAAATAAATCCTGTAGATCTAAATTTTAAAGCCATGAACTAGGTTTGATTTGTTCATATTATGAATGGAATGGATTTTTAAAAGGTGAATGGAGTCATGGGGGAAGACATAGTGTTTATGATGTGTATCTCTATAAAAGTAACATAAACATCAAAAAATAAGAGGCAGTAAGTACTGAAGAAGTTAAAATGTTAAGTTCCTCATTGCTTTTGAGCTTGTTTTGATGAGCAGCTTCTAACTTTTCCAGTATCCTCAACCGTCTGTGACTCATTGTATTTGTTCACGGGTAAATATTCAACCAGGGAAATGCTTGTACTTGACTCACGTCCTGTTACTTCTAAAGATAATGGAGCTGATACGACACAGATATTTTGCTTTTACCAGGAAATTTTAAATAAAACAATATGAAAAATTCTGATTAACCTATAATTAATAGGTCTAGTGTTTTGCAAAGCAGATGATATTGACTCCTTTCTAAGTAGCATAACTGAATGTTTTTAAAAATAACTGTCGAAAATAGATTCAAGTTCTGAAATCCTACAGGTAAAAGGCTGTGTATTTTTTTAAAGAATTGTTTTATTTAACTTTATTTATTTTAATTTGATCAGAGATGGGGAGAGAGAGAGAGAGAGAAAGAAAGAGTGAGAGAGAGAGAGAGAGAAAGTGAGAAAGCCAACCTCCAGGTCTGGGACTTGAACTGCAGTCTGCCATGTGGGAGTCCAGCCCCCTTAACCACCATGCCACCTGTTGGCCCATAAGGCTGTGTATTAACAGTACGTTGAGAATGCTTTAGAGGATTATGAAAGGTACAATTTAAATGGAGTTCAACAGGTAAAAAAAAGAGCAGCAATTTGTACTTAAATAAATGTATGTTTTATAATTTAACTCTTGCTAGGTTGTCAAAGAGCTACACAATTTAACATTGCAGGGACCAGCAGTTAGTGTAATGGCTATGTCGCTGGACTCCCATGTAGTCGACCGCGGTTCGAGTCCTGGACCTGGTGGCTTAAACTCATGCCAGGCGCATGTGAGTGCATGCCCAAGATCCCGAGAGGAGAATGGAGGAGAAGGGATTGTGGTGTGGCCATCCCCCCTGGGGGTTGACATATCGCTTTCTGTCTCTCTCTCTCTCTCTATCTGTCTGGCGAGTGCATGCATGCACCCTATAGCAGAAACCTGTCAAAAAAATCCTCCCAAAAACAAAAAACATTGCACTCAGATAGTAAATGATTAAAAAATTAACATTTTTTGGTGAAAAAAGAACTTAAAGACTCTAATATAATATAATATAGTATAGACATGAATTAATTCAAAAATAGCCACATAATTCTGTGTCAAATTAAACACTGCTTTAGCAAGAAGAGTGAATACTTCTATATATAAAGGCAGGACCAAAAATAAACAATGCCACCACCTGGCAAAGTATATGTACCATATAGGTATTTACCAGAATAATAAACTGAAATATACCTTCTGGAAAAGTAGCTCGGTAGTCTACAGATTCATTTGAAACCATTTCTGTAGTTGGGCTTACACTTCGGGCGCTTACAAGCCTGTCCAAATGAGGGGTGTGAACTCTTGCATCATAGCGAACTAATTCACTGCCCAGGTCTTAAAACAGAGAGAAAGAAAGAGCTTGTTAAACTTGGTTATCACGGTTCCCGGGAGACCTTGACCCAGTGCCCAGAATTCGGGTTTTATGGATTAAGTACACATGAATGTGTAACAATTTTAAACTGTAATGACATCACTACAAAGGTAACATCTAAAAACAAACAATAACAACAACAAAAAGTGCACCTTTAATTTGCTTTCTCTTTTTCAGCCACAGGAAAAGCCCGAGTAGTAATAAGAGTATTGTTGATATTGCGGCAACACCCACAATCAGTCCTGTAAAATTCTGGTCAGGTTGAACTATTACTTTCCCAAGTAAGGTTGAAGAAACTGCTTGCTTCCACTAAAAATGACATAAAGAAAACTCCATTTAGCCATGATGGAGACAAAATAGCCTACACAGACTGAAGCACAATGTCTTTGGGTCCAAAACACCAACGGATTATCACAGTCCAGAAATATATTGCCTTCACAATAAAAGATTCCTCAGTTCTGTTTCAGTGTTCAAATAATTAGGGCATACTAATCTCCAAAGTACTTACATTATAGTTTGCTGTATTTACAACCTGGTATTAAGGATAAAAGATAAATAAAAATCGGTCTCTGATCTTGAGAAATTGAGGTACAGAAGAGGAGATGTTTGAGGCGTATCTGTGCCATTGCAAGCCAAACTGTAGCTGTTTAATATGTGAAATCTAATTGGCATCTTTGGCTGTAACATCTGACATATATGTTTATGCATTCTGAAGATTTCAGATGGATAGTAGTCTAAGAGGTTACTAAAGGTAGTAAGCCATTTTATGTTTCCTTTACAGAGATTATTAGAAAATACAGGGGTTTTTTTTTGCAAGAATTTTTGTCTTAAAAGATAATTTGTTTTGGGACTAGCAGTTAGTGTAATGGCTATGTCGCTGGACTCCCATGTAGTCGACCACGGTTTGAGTCCTGGACCTGGTGGCTTAAACTCACACTGGGCACGTGTGCGTGCGTGCCCAAGATCCCGAGAGGAGAATGTAGGAGAAGGGGTTGTGGCGTGGCCATCTCCCCTGGGGGGTGATTTCTCGCTCTCTGTCTCTCTGTCTGTCTCTGTCTTTCTGGTGAGCGCGCACGCGCCTTATAGCAAATACCTCTCCAAAAAAAAAGGATAATTTGTTTTAATATTCTGTTTTTCAGATGATGAAAGGGTTTTTTTTCTTTTTTTCCTTGTTTTTTTTTTTTTTTTTTTTTTTAATAAACTTAACATGCTTCTGTGTTGGAAAGCTTTTTTGATTTAAAACCTGTTGGGGCTTATAGTATACTATTTGTTCAGCTTTAGGAAAAATCATTCCTTTTCCCAGATCAGACTAATGCTTCTAAAAAAATAAATGCTTTCAATAGCAGAAATGGCATTGCTTAACAATCAGGATAAACATTTGAGGTAGTGTTTTATTAACATATTTGTAAGTACTTGTTCATCATGAAACTGTGTACTTGACTACAAATGTATGTGGCTATGGAAACCACTTTTGTAATTCAGGATATACAAGTTTTGTGTGTGTTTAGCTTATTGTATTAAATTAGTATTGCATTTAACCTAAAATAAGGATTAAAGTTGCATTTAAAGAGATCACTGAATGTTACTCTTTGTGAAATAACATTTTATGCACCATATGTAAACATGATCTATAAATCAGTACTTAGAAAACTTATTTTCTCAACTTTTTAATACAAGGAATAAAGTATAAAGCAATTAGATTTAAAAAGAGACAAACACATAAATAAATGATTATAATACAATATAATATATACCAGAGAAGTATGAATAAATAGCAAGAAAGAGAGACAATGGAACATCAATTCTGTCCTAAAGGATGAGGCAGAGGGCAAAATAAACATTTCATAAGAGCTAAATAATCATATTGTTATTTTGGAACACTGAAGTCTCAGAATATTTAAGTTTCATTACACTGAAGAAATCTTTTTTTTTTTTTTTCCTTTTTTTTTTTTTTTGGAGAGGTTTTTTTTGCTATAGGGCGCGTGCGCTCGCCAGACAGACAGAGAGAGACAGAGAGATAGAAAGCAGGAAATCATCCCCCAGGGGGGATGGCCTCACCGCAATCCCTTCTCCTCCATTCTCCTCTTGGGATCTTGGACACACACGCACACGCGCCCGGCGTGAGTTTAAGCCGCCGGGTCCGGGACTCGAACCACGGTCGACTACGTGGGAGTCCAGCGACATAGCCATTACGATAACTGCTGGTCCCACTGAAGAAATCTTTAAATCCCTTAATGGCTCTAATTCTAAATTTTAGTATTTATGGTCCTTATGAAATTCCAACTCTAATTTCATGATTCTGTCTTAAATTTTCTAATTTTTGGTACCTTTCCATGTCATACATCTTTAGAAGACATCAGGAACTCTTTAAAAATCACTTACTATTAGATAAACAAAATGTGGTATGCACAATGGAATATTATTCAGCCATAAAAAAATTCTGACACATACTACAACATGGATGAATCTTGAAAACATGCTAAGTGAAATAAGCCAGACACAGGCATACAAATACTGTTTGAGTCCACTTACATGAAATATCTAGAACAGCCAATACACAGGGAAAGAAAGGAGAGGAGAGGTTACCAAGGGCTGGGGTTGGGGCAGAGAGAGAGGGGAATGAGTCGAGTTAGTACTTAATGGTTACGGAGCTTCTGTTTGGGACGATGAAAAAGTATGGCCATTAGATAGTGTTAATAGTCACACAAACTTGTGATGACAATTAATGACACTGAATTGTCCATTTAAAAATGGTTAAAATGGCAAATTCTGTTATATCTATTTCACCACAACTTAAAGAAATTAGCAGCATAACACCCGAACTCATGGAACTAAATACTTTTTTTTTTTTTTTGAGAGGTTTTTGCTATAGGGTGCGTGCGCTCGCCAGACAGACCGAGAGAGACAGAGAGACAGAAAGCAGGAAATCACCCCCCGGGGGGATGGCCACGCCGCAATCCCTTCTCCTCCATTCTCCTCTTGGAATCCTGGGCTCGCACGTACACGCGCCCGGCGTGAGTTTAAGCCACTGGGTCCGGGACTCGAACCGCGGTCGACTATGTGGGAGTCCAGCGACATAGCCATTACGCTAACTGCTGGTCCCGGAACTAAATACTTTTTTTAAAGCCTCCAGGTACAGGACTTGAACTGTGATCAGCCATGTGGGAGTCCAGCACCTTAACTGCTATACCACCTGCTGGTCCCTTGAACTGAATACTTTAAATGGGTGAATTGCATGGTGTATGAATTACATCACAATAAAGCTGTTAAAAAAGTGGAAAAAAATCATTCACCCGAATTCTAGGTTATGGGATTTAGCTGCCCATGGGAAAGAAGTTACTGTAAAATAGTTTAATTCTTATTTTTACTGTTCCACGTGCATACATGTCTCTTCCAGGATTCTATGCATTTGTGATCACTGTAGTATGAAGATGATGATCAGAGGTGGGGAAAGAGACACTTGGTGTGTCCTAAACTCTTCGGAGAATTATAGCAAATGTTGGCAAGAATGTGGCATGATAAAGAGGCAGTATGGGTAGAAAGGGCTTTTAAGACCTACCCTCCTAAGCTTGGGAAAGGAAACAGTGTGACAAAAAACTCACTATTTCTAAAATAACAACTAGGAGCAGAGGCTGAGTTGATGAGCCAAAGCCAACACATAAATGAGCTTTAATGATTTATTTTAAGCCTGCAAATGACATAATTACATTGGCTTCCTTATTTACATCATGAGAGGAATGTAGGAATCCCACCTCTATATTTAGCTCGCTGTTCAATTTCAGCAGGTCATTGGGGACTGTACATAAAACGGCTTCAGAATGTGAGTGTATGTTCTCACAGCTCTTATTTCCAACTTTTAACACTTCACCTTTAACTGCTTCAGGGTCAATATCATTTCCCTGGGAGAGAGAGAAAAAAAAAAAAAGGTTGTTAACACTTCATAGTTTCACAGGAATGCTAACAATTGTAAAGGAATATAAATATACTGTAGCAGGCTATGGCAACATTTGCAAGGCACATGATTTTATAATACTCGTTTTCATGGGAATTAGAACAGGATCATTTCAGGGCACTAATTAGTCAGGAGTTGTGGCATCTAACTTTTCTATCCGACTGGATTTTGGAGAAAAGGAAAGGCATTCTTGTTTTACATCCTTGCATTGAATGACGTTGTACTCATAACCAGATATTTTTAATTTTGGGGGTATGGATGTTAGGTAAAAAAAGAAACAATTTAGAGTTTGAGTTATTGTATTACCTAATACTGCCTAATGCAGTGATTCTCAACCTTGGCTTCACTTTTATCCACAGAATCACACTGACAACTTTAAAACAAAACAAAACAAAACACTGTTGCCTGAGTCCCACCTCGAGTCCCATCTGATGTCACTGGTCTATGTTAATATAGTCCTTTTCTGTTTGAGTTGGGCAGTTTGTTTGTACCTTCCTTGGACACTTGAATCCTACACATAAATTATTTCATTTTTAAAGGCATTCTTGCACAATGCCATATGACCATTATGATTTGAGAGTACAATTACATGATCTTGAATTATAGTTACACAAGGATCCTTTTAAAAAACATGATTTAATTCAATATATTTAGTTAGCTGAAGTTACCATCAAGCATTTTTAAAACATCAACGTTTTGTTGAAGAAACCAATAATTAGCTTTGGGAAAGAAGTGTAAACATAGGTACAATTTTTCATATCAAGACTTAGTGAGCATAGTAATTTATTAAACAAACCATTATTGTGAGGGGAGATATATCAAATCCCATTAATATTTTTCTTATGGGAAAAGAGCAGCCAGAAATAACTATAGTACTGCTACTTTGCTGTAAGTAATACTTTAATACTTGGCACACTGCTTTCACATACATTGTCTCTTACGATCTCAACACACTGGTAAGTCAGATATTATTCTAGGAAAAGAAGTTGGAAGAAGATATTTCTTTATAACGTAAAGCTGGAGTTTACTTAAAGATGGCTATAGACCAACTCTATCCTTACGCTATTTCTAGAAGCGGTATGTGTAATCCATTGAACCCGGTCAGCCACACAGGGCAACTCAATGAAGAAGCACATAAATCTAACAGATCACTTGGGGCTTCAAATGACAACTTGTTGGTTAGGTCTGAGGAGGATGATGGCCCTTACTCACATATTGGAGAGAATTCAGAGAATGACAAAAAAGATCAAAGGGGTGGAATGCTTGATTTATGAGGGAAGGACTACGATGTCTTGCCTGCTGAGATAATAACTAAAGTGTGGGGGGGGAGGGAGGAACACACTGTATCTACACTTCCAACATGCATTCTTTTTGACTTAGGATCTCCTTGGGTGTTGTATAAAGGTTTCTCTAAAACAATAAAAAAATGATCATACAGCTGAACAACTCAATTCCTCTTTTTCATACTGATGAAAGAACATGTGGGAAGCAATGACATATATAAGAAATTACTGTAAACTTTATATTTATATACTTAATGTTTTAAAAGCCTAAAGTCTAAAATACCACAAATGTGATCCTGGCAGCCCACACCCACATAACAGAGAAGCCTAATCAGAAAAAATAAAAATAAGACAGACTCCTCCTTCTCAATTGAAATAAACATAGCTTTACCTAGCTGTGAAAAAAATGTGTTTATAACTTTATTATTATTATAAAATAGAAGAACATGTTTACAATGTTGGCTCAGTTCTTCAGTCATTGAAATGGTACTTTATATATACATATATATGATACTTTATATATATATATGTGTGTAAATATATATATATGTATAAACATAATTTTTTTTAAGAAAGAGATTTTTGCTATACGGCACATGTGCTTGCTGGAAAGACAGAGAGACAGAAAGTGAGAAATCACCCCCCCAGGGGATATGGCCATGCCACAATCCCTTCTTCATTTTTCTCTCAGGATCTTGGGCACACACGCATATGTGCTCAAAGTGTTTTAAGCCACCGGTTCTGGAACTTGAACTGCAGTCGATTACACGGCAGTCCAGTGGTGTATCCCTTATGCCATCTACTGGCTCCTGGGTTTTTAAAAATAAAGCAAAGAGGGAGCTTTCTCCTTTTTAAAAAAATATTTATTTAATTTTACTTATGATTATTATTATTTTGTTTGCTATAGTCCATATGCATTTGCTAGAGAGGCAGACAGAGAAAGAGAGAGAGAGAGAGAGAGAGAGAGAGAGAGAGAGAGAGAGAGAGAGAGAGAGAAAGTGAGAAAGCAAGCCACCAGGTCCAGGACTTGAACTGTGGTCAGCCATGTGGGAGTCCAGCCCCTTGACCACCACGCCACCTGCCAGCCCCAAGAGGGGCTTATTTATTTATCCTAAGAGAAAGAGAAAAAGAGAGAATCCCCAGCAGGGTCCTACGTTGTGATCTACCCCAGCCTCAGCCAGCTTGGATCATGGGCAAGTGTGTGCCGAGAATACTCAGGGAGGTCTCCAGATGCAAACCTCGAACCTTTCCATGAGTCAGCCTCACAGAGGCTGTGCCAATGTCTGGCCCTGAGCTTTCTGGTATTTAATTCCCTGCACACACACACAGAAATGCAGAGCTATAATGATCTCGTTTTATCCAGCAGGGACACCCTTCTCCTTGGGGTAGGTACTTTGCCATTCCTGTTTAATGCATGGGGAACAAAAATTCAGAAAAGGACTAGGTCACGATGCAAGTCAAACTGATACAAATCTACCTGCTATCTACTGTGTGTTAGACACAGTTCTAGTGGCTGATAAAGTTGAGTGAGTATATTTTTCCAACTGTAGTGCTGCAATGTTAAAATGAATCAATTCCAAAGTGAAAACTAATTACTCCCCATGTGTCACGTCAGGAGGTACCTTGGCCCCTAGTCCCCTAGCTCTAGTCAGGTACGACATGACGTTTCCATCCAGGAGTCAGGCCTGGTGACTCACATCTTAGATGGCTACAGAACAGAGCAGATGGTACGATTCCAAAAACAGCATTAGGGACCAGCAGTTAGTGTAATGGCTATGTCGCTGGACTCCCATGTAGTCGACCACGGTTCGAGTCTCGGACCCAGTGGTTTAAACTCACGCAGGGCGCGTGTGCGTGCGTGCCCAAGATCCTGAGAAGAGAATGGAGGAGAAGGGATTGTGGCGTGGGCATCCCTCTTGGGGGGTGATTTCTTGCTTTCTATCTCTATGTCTCTTTCTGTCTTTCTGGCGAGCGCATGTGCCCTATAGCAAAAAACTTTCAAAACAACAAAACAAACAAACAAACAAAAAAACACAGCATTATACTAGTAGGGGGCCTGCAGGTTTTCAGCCATCCTGGTGGCCACAGGTGAGTCCGGGAAAGTCAGTGAAAGCAGCAAGATGCAAGATGGTAGCAAGACCTAGGCAGGCAATGGTTCTTAGTCCAGGGACCTCAGCTGCAGAAAATCTGCGAGTTGGTGGGTGGTGGAGAGGGGCATGAGATTCACACTTTACCTACAGAGGATAAGCTCCTTGGCTTAGGAACCAGATCAAAGAACCCTCACAGAGGGCTTCAAAACCGAGTTCCAGGGGCCGGCAGGTGGCATGGTGGTTAAGGGTGCTGGACTCCCACATGGCTGACTGCGGTTCGAGTCCCGGACCTGGCAGCTAGCTTTCTCACTTTCATTCTCTCTCTCTCTCTGTCCCTCTCTGGTCAAATGAAAATAAATAAATGAATAAATAAAGTTAAAGAAAATAATTCTAAAAAAAAAAAAAAAAAACAAAAAAAAACCGAGTTCCACAAGATGTCAACAGGTATTTAGGAAAAAAGTTCTGTTCATTGGAGGAAATCTGGACAAACCAAAATTAAACTGGTCTCTTCACTGGTTACTTGGAGGTCTGCACTTTGTACTTGAGGCCCTTCACTATTAGGTACTAGAAAACTACGGGTGTTATCTATGTGCCCTGGAATATACTTTTCCCCAGACTGCCTATTAATGTGTGTAGCACAGGGAAATACTAGTTTGAGAGTAAGGTATGAGCGACGTCAAATAAGAATAAATCTTGCTGCTGGGGGCAAAATGCTATCTGAGAAGAGAACCCCTTCACTTGTATCCTGTCTGGTCAGAATAGGCCTCATGGTAGTTGTGATTGGGGATGGTCCTATACTTCTGAGTAAATTAGAGGAAGGAGGAACACAAATTGTGGCTAGCTCTGGGCCACAGGTGAATTGGCTTGGCTCGGAACAATTCTCCCTTTTAGACCTTTCTAATAAGACGCAGATGCCAAGTTCTATTTGACCTCTCAACATTTGTTTTTGTGTTCAGTGTATCACAGCAGAAGTCCCTGCCACCTGCTTTTGTGCATCTTCCTGTCTCCTTTTTCCAGTTTGAACCATCTTCTCCAGGTTGGACTTTTGAAGCATCTCTACTATTATATATTCCTATATGCTCCTGAATAAGACAACCCCCCCAGGGCAGTGTCCTGATTCTTTCATTAAATACTGTACTTCTCTACCTTCCATAAAATATGCTCATGCACAAAAAGTTAGATAACAAAATAATTAGGAAAAAAATACTTTCTTTAAATAGAATCAATTTATAGACATATTTATAAAAATTTTAGGCCTATTTTACTTAAAGAACTGCATAGACAGGTATATACCAGATGATTAAAAAGTTTCTCTATTATGAACAGTATTCTGATATACATTAATTAAGGTTAATATGAGATGCATTAGGGACCAGCAGGTAGTGTGGTGGGTAAGGTGCTGGACTCCACATGGCCGACCACAATTCAAGTCCCAAAGTTGACAGCTCGAAGATCACATCAGGTGTGAATGCGTGCATGCCCAAAATTATAGGAGAAGAATGGAGGAAAAGAGCCATCCCCCGAGGGCATGATTTCTCACTTTCCCTCTCACTGCCTCTCCTTGTCTCTCTGGTGCATGCCTTATGGCAAAAACCTTAAGAAAAATAATACAATAAAGAGACACATTGTCATTTGGTGAATTTATTTAGTGGAATTTGGAATTGCGAAGCTTGAGTTTGAGCTCTGGTTCTGTTGTTTGTTTCTGGAGGACCAAAGACACATGAGCTAATCTTTCTAAACTTGTTTACTTATCTATGAGTAAAGGTAATCATCACTGACGTCCCAACTTCAAAGGTCCACATGAGACTCAAATGAAATAATGACATGTGTCAGAGTAGTGTGTTCACCGTGAAAGTCCAACATACATGAGCTGTTGTTGAGCTGCTGACAGGAGCACCATGCTCTAACACATACCTGTAAGGAGATGCATACTTCTTCTTCTTTTCTTTTTTTTTGTGGAGAGGTTTTTGCTATTGGGCGCGTGCGCTCACCAGAAAAACAGAGAGAGACAGAGAGACAGAAAGCAAGAAATCACCCCCCAGGGGGGATGGCCACACCACAATCCCTTCTCCTCCATTCTCCTCTCAGGATCTTGGGCACACAAGCACATGCGCCTGGCGTGAGTTTAAGCCACTGGGTCTGGGACTCGAACCGTGGTGGACTACATAGCCATTACACTAACTACTGGTCCCTGGAAGGGGCTCTGAACTTTTTTTTTTTTTTTTTTTTTAATTTTCCAGAGGGTGCATGCATGCTCTGGGGGAAGACAGAGAGAATGAACCCTCTCCCACCATGGGGAATGGTCATACCACAATCTTCTCTCCTCCATTTCTCCCTCTTTTTGAGATTCTGGGAATGCATGAACATGAGCCTGGCATATTTTTCAAGCTGCTGGGTCTGAGACTTGAATCACGTAGTTGGCCATGTGGGATCCAGCTACCTTAACCACTATGCCACTGGCTGGTTGGCTGATCTCTTAATGTGATCAATTTTAGATACCAATGAAGGGTTAAATTGCTGACACAACAAAAATTCTCTTAAACCTTAGATTTCCTCTTATACAAGGGGTCTTCAAAAAGGTCATGAAAAATGCCTATGATGAAAAAAGTATGTATAGATATCAAAATTTTTTTGCACCAAAGAAAACACTTTAATTATTTTTCCCCCCCAAACTTCTGAAGTTCCTCTCTTATATATGCTCCTCAAATGTAAGGGAAAAGAAGGATGAGAAAAAAATGAAGTCATGATACCAAAATAATTCCTATAAAATGCTCCCACTCTCACTAGATTACTACCTGTGACTTGGCAGGGGCTATATACTTGTCAGAGAAAAGATCACTCTGTAATAGGCAAAAAAGAAAGCACTTCGTGCTTGTCTCTGGCGATCCCCTTGGACCATGCTGGGGATAACATTGACAGACTGAAGATGATGTCAAATCATGTTTTTCTTGGTTCAACGATTTTGTAGGAAGTTGAATAATGGATATTTAACTCATAAAAAAAAGAAGTTTTATCTTCCACTGTAACACTGTGCTTGGGAGGCTTGATAAAAAACCATTTATCTCTAATACCTCTACCATAGACAGAAGAACAGAAAAACAGAGTTTCTATTTGCACATAAACCTTTGTTTTCATCAAGGAAAACCAAATGGAATCTTTCAATTTGCAAACAGTAATTGTTGAAAGCAAAGGTCACACTAGATTAGTTTTATTGAAGAAAAAAGTAGTGATAAAAGCTCTTTCTCTCTAAAACTAATTAAAGAAGCAGATGAAAGAGCTTTGCTGTGGTAAACACACTGTTCACTGAAGCAGGCTCCCATTTAATTTCATGCTGGGCTTGCTTAATTTTTGCACAAAACACAATTGTGAGGTGAGTAAACTTGTATGAGTGTGAATGTGTGCACGGTCTGGCCTGTAGATAAAATCTTGAAAAAAGCAGGAAATTTTCAGTAGAAACACATTACTCGCATGGAGATGACTGATGGGAATCTGTAATACACAAGGACAATCCTATTGTTTTGTTTGTTCATACTTGTATTCAGATTATCTTTCAGGAAAAAAAAAACCTGAACATTTAAAATGATATGTAGAAGGAGAAATATTTTGCTGTTTCTAGTGTCTGGAGCAATGAATAAAGTCTTGATCATTTTGTCTGTTTTATTATTTGAAACATCGCTGAAGTGACATAAGAAAGCTGTATTCTAGTCCATTCTGCTGCTTTTTGATCACTTGTCAAACTACTTAACCTCTCTGGGCTTTAGTGTTCTTTGTAACGGGCTGGCTTAGTAAAGATAATCTGTTATTCTCTATTACATTATATTTAGAAGCTAATATATTCCTAAGGTGGTAGAAATAAATCAGCTCAGAGACAACCATACCCAGACATAAAATACCAAGTATTACAAAGAAGCACAGAACAACAATTGATATATTTCCGTTCATGGCTCTTACCTTGTATCTTATAATGAGCACATCTGGGTGAAGTGTCTGGAGAAATGTGTAACATTTGCAGGATAATGCATCACAGGGAGCCTATTCAATGGATTTGTGTCCTGCATTGACTATAATTAATATATAGCCAAGAAAGGGTTTTTAAATGTCTAATTAAAAAGCAGCCCGCGATTGTATTTGCCTTTTAGTCTTATGACAAAAAGATTTGTTTTTCAGAGCTTAGATATTTGCTGACATAGAGTAAGGTATAATGACCAAGTACAATAACTCCATTATGGAATCACTGATTGAAGCCAATCAAGTTCAAGTTGATGATTAGGAGAGTGTTTTAAGTATTTCTTACCTTAATTTCCAGTACATTTTCATTGCCCATTGAGATCATCACTGGCTTTTCAAAAGGCTTAAACACAGGATTATGTACATAAGTGAGATCAAAGTATCTGGAAGGGGTCCCATCTAACAGGAAAAAGGCTTTGGTTTTCAGAGGGAGCTGCAGATTCAGCTGTTGTAATGAAGGAGTTGTACAGCATATTATCTCTGAATTAGAGCGATGGTGACAGGCCTACACGAAGACACAATGATCCACTGTAAACAGAATATAGTTTGACAACATCCATAGCAACTTTCATATGTCACTACTTCAGACAATCGAGGGAAAAGACACAATTTTTAAAAACAATTTGCATTTAATTTCCTAATATTGAAGAACAATGTTCTGGAGACACGATAGATACAAAATTACCTGAACAATCCAGTCTTCAAGGGAACACACAGGTTTGCTTACCTAAAATATTGCATATCAATTTATCTGAAGCTGGCCCTCATGTCATCATTTTATTTTTCTTAAGACAAGACCACTGCCCAGACAGACTGTTTCCTCATCTTATTAACAACTATGGCTATGTGCAACCTGGACCTTATAGGCTTGGAAATCCTTGGTTTATACTGTAGCTTTAACTTGAACTGTCAGAACCAAGTTTCCTCATTTAAACATTAAGATGAAATGTTATGTATAATGTGAGATACTCCATGGTAAAGTGCTTGTAAACTGCCAGGAACCATACAGTTAACATTATAATTAATTACACAGTTAGGTCGCCTTATTAATGTCATTATATTCATAGATACTACATTATTAATTATCAAGTGCCAAGTTGGGTGCACAATACTTTACAGGATTGTTCTTTTTTAATTCTCGTAATAATCCTATAGGTAGGTGCAACTATTATCCACAGTTTACAGATGAAGAAACTAAACTTTGTGAGTTTTTGTTATTAGACCAGCTGATAACAGCTCTGAGTCAGAGTATGGAATATAAGTCCTAGGCCATTAATGAAAGAGAATACTCTTAACTCCATGTTATACTTACTATTACACACACACACACACACACACACACACACATATATATATATGGTTTTTGTTTTTTTTTTTGACAGAGTCTCTCTATGTCACAATCCTGCTTCAGCCCTCTAAGTGGCTGAGACCACAGGCACACACCACTATATCTGGCTTTTTAGGTTGGGTGGGGAATCAAACTCTGGCCTGCATGTGGCCTCTGTCTGAGCAACAGCATCTACCAGCACAAGCTACTGTGGCTGGAGTCATGCTATACTTCTTGTTCATTATATTTTCTCTACTGGTAAATCTTTTTCTATGCTATCTGTTTTGCAAAGGCTTCCCTATTATTATTTCACGCCCTTTCATCTCTCCTTTAAAATTTTCCCCTTTGGAATTCTGATTTATGGAATTCTGGAAAACATAGTTTCCTCTTGACTGTACTTCAACTAAACCAGAAGACAAAGTAGTAGTACATGTAAGGTTAAATAGTTGCGTTCCCCCCTCTGCAGGAAAGAGAAACAAGCAACAACATCCCATAGATTTCCTCTACTTGGACAAGTATAGTTGGAGATAAAACAATTAACTAAGCCCAGAATAGAAAAAGGCCTCAGGATATATATAAAAAGCACAAACTAAATTTTATATTTTATATTTTCTTTAAAAAATACTTTAGAAAATTATCCTACATTTAAAAATGGATGTTGTGAGCGGATAAAATTGGTAGATACAATACGAATATTATATAATTTAATTTTATATCAAATTCCTATTATAATGCCAAAAGCTATTTATTCCTATCATCTTGAAAAATGGAAATAAAAAAATTTAGTGCTATCACAATTATTCTCTGCATAACAAGAAATGTTAAAACTACACCGAAAAATTGCAAGCTTTGGGACACAATGCATATTAAAAAAAATAAACTTTTTATTAAGAAGTGGATTATTTTTGTTTTAAAAGATTGTAGCTTACTGAACTTAAAAGTTACTGTGGCTGGATCTATATATCTAAATTAGATTTGACCAACAGTTTTTATTTGTTAAATAATTAATGAATTCAATTTATCATAGTCAGCTTCGAATTCTATAAATGGCATGTAAGAGACATGTAAGAAACACATGTCTCCTTAAGAGGTAGTTTTCATAAACAATAGTAAAATGGTAAACAGTAAAACAGAACCACTGAATTTTTTCATGCTTGTCCAATTCTAATGCATAGTTCCACTGTATTAGCATGTTTGCAGTTAAAACAACAGAGCTTTACATTTCCCGATACGTGAACAGATTTTTATCTCCTACCATTGTTTGAATCTTCCTTGAAATGTGCAACTCTTATGCTTGACACCAACTAGGTTTTTAATAAATATGTAATTGCAAGTGAATAAAGCTAAGTGGCATTCTGTGTCATTTAAATGCTGGTAAAGGAGAAGAAAGGAAAGTTGGTCATTCTTTTAATCCTGTAGGCTTGGTGTTAATTAGATAAACCAATAGTTTTCCAAATTTGTACTTTAAAAGTCACATGCAAACATGAAAAGGGGTTACTGTTATTTGGTTAAAGAAAAAAAAAATGGCTATGCTTGGTTGTGGAGAACCAGTCTTTTCCATTAATAGCAGTGGTATTTTAACTTTGTTTGTGGCCATGTGTGGGGACTGGTTTCAAAATCCTTTACTACAAATAGGGGCTCCCTAGAGTACAATCTCTAAGGAGTATGATAAAAAATCTAGTAATACTCTTTAGAGGTGATGCAATGTGGCTGATTGAGAAGGTCAAGAAAAATCTCATTTCAGATGACCTTATTGTTTGGTCGTTTGGCTTGACATTTTTAGCCCCAAATTGGTTTTTGTAATTAAAGAACACAATAGCTTTAGTCTTCAAGAAATATTGAATGGGAAATCTAAAAGAAAGTGCTGTAATTCAATCTATCACCTGCTCAATCAAGACCCTGCTTGAGCAGGAGCACTTAGAACTTTCATTCTAAGTTAAGTGCACAAGTCCAACTAGATTATGGTATTTCATATTAGAGGAAAACATCAACAGCAAGTATGGAATTTGGGGAGATAATTCCACCTTGATACCGTTTAAACTAAAAGTACCATTTCAATGTGACCTATAAAAACTGTTAAGAGCACAAAATGAGTCAATCCCTTTTAAAGAAACATTCAGTGAAATTTCGATTGACATTGTAAATAAAATAAGAAAAGATGAGGAAGTACCAAATGACATTCACATTCACATTGTGGGACAGAACACACATATTCTATTGCTCTTTCTTGCTATTTGATAAAGTGCTAACAAAGGGACAAGAACAATGGCAAGAACAGGAGGGTATAATCAAGCATTGTCTGTCTGCCACTTATATTGAAAGACAGGAACACCACTGCAAGATCAGAAGCTTTATCTAAGGGTCTTGTTAGAGCATGTTCTATGATGCATTAAAAAGTGGCAAAACGGAATGGTGTAATTTCTCTTTACACTCTTTTTAAAAACACTGCTTGGGACCTGCAGTTAGTGTAATGGCTATGTCGCTGGACTCCCATGTAGTCGACCGTGGTTCGAGTCCCGGACCCGGTGGCTTAAACTCATGCTGGGCGCGTGTGCGTGCATGCCCAAGATCCCGAGAGGAGAATGGAGGAGAAGGGATTGCGGCGTGGCCATCCCCCCAGAGGGGTGATTTCTCGCTTTCTATCTCTCTGTCTCTCTCTGTCTGTCTGGCGAGCGCACGCGCCCTATAGCAAAAAAACCTCTCCAAAAAAACCAAAAAAAACCCACTGCTTTATGTTGATAATCTTCATTTGTGTCTAACCATTACACATGTATGCATGTGCATACCCACGTGTGTGTGTATATATGTTTATTCATGTATATTTTATTTATGTACATAAGTCAGATATGTAAAAAAAGTCAGCTCTAGATTAGATCACTTTTATTGTTGAGTAATATTTGATCTATGCTGCAAGGAAGGTAACTAGCAAACATGAAAGGCATAGCTAAAATGTCCCATGTACCCTGAAAGCTAGGTGGTGAAAGAAGAGATACAAAGCTTTGAGCATCACCACCCCTCAAAGGACTTACCACTGTGAAGTTCTTTTCTGCTTCAAGCACATTTATTACCATCTTTGGGACACTAACTGAATTCAAGTTTTTTCCAACACCTGTTATTGTGCTCCCACCACTGGCAAAATAAAATAGAAACACGGCAATTTTGAGAGGTTCTTTTCATTATTTTAAGATAGAGGTTCAATTTAATCACAGGTAGTGATTTCAAGTTAGAGGCATAGCCAAAGTCAAACAGAAGTTCAGGGGTAACTCTTCTTTGGGAATAACTTATTTAACTTTAAGCCATTTAAAAAAAAAATCCTTATTTCTGGGACCAGCAGATGGCATGATGGCTACATTGCTGGACTCCTATGTAGTCGACCGCAGTTCGAGTCCCAGACCTGGTGGCTTAAACTCATGCTGGGTGTGTGTGCGTGCGTGCCCAAGATCCCAAGAGGAGAATGGAGGAGAAGGGATTGCTGCATGGCTACCACCCCATCCCCCAGGGAGTGATTTCTCACTTTCTGTCTCTCTGTCTCTCTCTGTCTTTCTGGTGAGCGCACACGCCCTATAGCAAAAACCGCTCCAAAAAAAAAAATTTCTTTATTTCATGGTGCTCGGCATATGGCACTGCAGTTATGTTATTAGACTCCCACATGACTGACTGGTTCAAGTCCCAGATCTGGTGGCTTGAAAATCACACCAGGCTTGTGTGTGTGCATGCCAAAGATCTGGAAGGAGAATGGAGGAGAAGGGATTACAGCACGGCCATCCCTCTATGGGGGGTGATTTATCACTTTTCCTCTTACTGTGTCTGTCTCTCTCTCTCCATGAGTGCACATGACCTAAGGCAAAATCCTCTAAATAAATAAATAAATAAAATTAATATTTTGTAAGCCCAAAAGGGAATTTGTATTTTTATTCACTACATATACAAAATAATTTTTTTCTCTCTCTGAAAAAACGAACTTAACTGTCGTTGGTACCCTGATAGAATTAATGGAAACAGAATAGACTGGTCTAGTGAGATACTGAGTCAAAGGGAGTCTGGTATAGGGAAAAACAGTATGTAAAGCAGGCAAGGCAAAACACACTCACACGTGAAAGAAAAAAGGTAATTTCACTTTTGGGCACTAAGGATAGTATGGAATTGTCATGTACAGAACACAAGTGCATACATACTTGGTGTAAAATTACACTATTTTACTGTAATCCATTTAAAATTTTTATTATCTTGTAATAAAGCAGATTAAGTGCTAATTCAGAGTTAGTACTGACAGATTCAAATCATACCCAGACCTGAATGTATTGTAGCTTTCTTGACTGAATCAGAAAAGGCAGCCTTCAGAAGAAATGCAACAACTTCAAAGCCAGAGATAAAACTGCAATTCCTCTTGACTATTTGACAGCCAAATCACCCTTACATTCATTATTTATACCCATCACATGCTTTTACTTACCTAAGAAAAGACTTGGTTGGATAAATTTCATGGACAATAGGGTTTTCCAGGTAACTGAAGCTGCTGGTCTCTCGGTTGGCTAAATCAATTTTCAATTTAACAGGAAACTCAGTTGAAATGGTTTGCGCTGGGGTATAACATTCAAGAATACTATTTGACACACTGAAAAAAAATTAAAAAATGGACCTTAGTTATTAGAGATACACATATTTTAGAATTATACCCATAAATCAAAAAGATATAAACTTTAGTGGCTCTCAAATGAGAATTTCCTGAGGTTATCTAGAAAAACTGCCATAGCAATTGTGAATAATGCCACAATAAACATGGATATACAAGTGTTTTTCTGATTGAGTTCATTCCTATCCTTTGGGTAGATACCCCAAAGTGGAACTGCTGGATAGTATGGTAGTTCTATTTGTAGGTCTTTGAGGAACCACCATGTTGTTCTTCACAGTGGCTGTACTAATTTACATTTCCACCAACAGTGTAGAAGAGTTCCCTTCTCACCACAGCCTCTTGAGGGTGGGAAAAGGGGGAGGGTATCAAAAGGAAAAAGAAAGAAGCAAAACATTTAAAAGATACAAAAATGAAAAATCATCTGTGGATGACGATGTGTATCTCTGGACTAATATACAGTGTATTCATGATGGGAAAATTCACTTGGTACTCACTTGGTATGCTGTAATGATATACAGTGATTGAATGTAAATAAAAGAATAAAAGAAAAAAAAGGGCCTTTATAGCAGATTTGGCTGGATCCCAAACTTAGCCTTCTTGTAGACAAGTCATTCTTTTTTTTTCTTTACTTCTTCTTCTTCTTCTTCTTCTTCTTCTTCTTCTTCTTCCTTCTTCTTCCTTCTTCTTCCTTCTTCTTCCTTCTTCCTTCTTCTTCCTTCTTCTTCCTTCTTCTTCCTTCTTCTTCCTTCTTCCTCTTCTTCCTCCTCTTCCTCCTCTTCCTCCTCTTCCTCCTCTTCCTCCTCTTCCTCTTCCTCTTCCTCTTCCTCTTCCTCTTCTTCTTCTTCTTCTTCTTCTTTTCTTAAACATTTGATCACTATGCATCATTTGGCTTGCAAAGAGAATTTATCCAACATGAAATACATCTCAGACCAGTCCAGTTGAGGATACTATACGTGTTATCATCGATAGGTAGTAAACCATTTCTGTGTCCCACAAACGTCTTGCCTCTCTATTTTTTCTCCCTGATTTCTTTCCCTATACTCTTCCCTTTCCCACCCACCTTCCACACTGCCTCCAGCACCCACAATTTTCTCTTCTTTTATGTCCTCCAATCTTTCAGTCTCTACCATAGAGTGTGAACAGTTGGTATATATTGAGTGGAGACATACAATATCTTTCATAGCCTGGCTTGCTTCACTCAGCAGTAAATCTTCTATTCTCATATATGATCACCTTCTTTTCTTTTTCTTTTTTTTTTTTTTTGAGAGGTTTATGCTATAGGGCGCATGCATTTGCCAGAAAGACAGAGAGAGACAGAGAGACAGAAAGCGAGAAATCACCCCTCAGGGGGGATGGCCATGCCACAATCCCTTCTCCTCCATTCTCCTCTCGGGATCTTGGGCACGCACGCATACGAGCCCAGAGGGAGTTTAAGCCACTGAGTCTGGGACTCGAACCGCAGTCGACTACATAGGAGTCCAGCGACATAGCCATTATGCCAACTGCTGGTCCCCAGGGTCTTACTGTTTTTTTTTTTTTTTTAATGGCTGAATAGTATTCCACAGAGTTTACATGCCACATTTTTTCAATCCATTCATCCTTTCTTGGACATTTGCGTTGGTTCTATGTTTTAGTAATCCTGAATAATGCTGCAATTATACATTGTTGTGCAGGCACTTTTCCGACTGAGCATTCATTCTTCTGTCCTTTGGGTCAATACCCAGGAGTGGGACTCCTGGATCTTATGGTAGTTCTATTTGTAGATCTTTGAGGAAACTCCACAGTGGCTGGACCGATTTACATTCTCACCAATAGTGTAGGAGAATTCTTCTTTCACCACAACCCTGCTAACACTTATCATTTTTTGTCTTTTTAATCTTTGCCATTCAGTCAGGGTAGACAAGCCATTCTTGACTTAAAAACATTTGTGATTTTAAGCAACTTTTTAAGTACTTTTGGTACTTGATTAAAACAGAACTCTTCTAAGAGGCAGAAACATAACCTTCCAAACCCAGTCTCCCCTGTGTCTTGTCTTCCCAAAACAATTTAGTCTAATTGGAATTATTGGTGGAAGTGTTTAATTTCTTATCAATTACTAGACTCACAGCTCATGGTATAGCTAGGATTCTTAGATATTTATAATAAAGAGGGCAGATAGGAAGACAAAGATGAAAGAAGGATTAATCCATAAGAAGAAAAAAAAAGTCAACAAAAGGGAATAGACACATTTGGGAAGCAGGGTGTTTTATCAGCAGAAGAGTAAATAATAAACATCTTGATTTTTCTCCACAAAAAGAGAACAATCTTTGCTTCATTTGTTGATACTGATTTAACTAGATGGATGCAACACAAATAAATTTACAATACCTTTTTAAAGTACATGTTTTTCCACCAATTGAAATGTGTCTAGAAGTCCCACTGCTTAGGTACCTTCCAGTTAAAGTAAGTAAAGTGCCACCAGCCTTTGGACCATAGCTTGGAGAAAGACTTGTAATGATAGGATCCTGAATGGGAGAGGAAAAACAAAACAAAGTAACTTCTTAATTTTACAATTTTAAATAGGTTGAAGGTTAAATATTAAATAGGTTAATTTTACAATTTTTAGTTAAGGTTAAGTAAAAATCAAACATTCTCATTCATTAGTAATGTTTAGACTTACCACATAAGAAAATGTATTATATTGTGTTGTCCCTCGGCCATTTGAAATAATTATGGACATATTAAAATGCTCAGTCATTAGAGGACCAACTGTACATTTCAACCTTAAAAAAAAAGTTTAATATGTTACAAATCTAAAGTCATTTTCTGATATAGCTGTTTTACATGAAGGGACATAAATTTTAAATTTGGCTCATGTTCTGCATAGCATGCAACTTTCATGATGAACGTTAAGGCTGAATATTGTATAATTCTATCACTGTACTATTACACTAAAATTTATTATGCTGACCGTGCGATAGAATTTATACAGACAAAACAGGAAATGTTAGAGCTCATCAAGGCATATCACATTAATTGAAAAGTGCATAGCAAACGATGTCTAAGCCCATAAAATTGTAGAAGAATGTTTGTCATACTTAAGATAAAAACTGTTTGCTTTTTTTTCACTAGCATGTGAAACAATAGGTTAACTACAAATAAACCAATTTTCCTCATTAAAATATATCAACAGGTACACATCTGTGGCTATACTTGTCACATATTTATTTTAAATACTTGAAGAAGAATGAAATTGCGATTTACTTTTCACAGAGTTATTATTAGTAGTATTTTTTTAGACAGATTTTTACTACAGGGCACATGCTAGAAAGACAGAGAGAAAGAAAGTGAGAAATCACTCCCCAGGAGGGATGGCCACACCATAATTCCTTCTCTTCCATTCTCTTCTCAGGATCTTGTGCATGAACACACATGGGCCCGGTATGAATTTCAAGTTGCCAGGCCCGGGACTCAAACCACGGTCAACTATATGGGAGTCCAGCGATGTAACCATTACGCCATCTGCTGGTCCCCACAGGATTATTTTTCAGTAAATAATCTTGTTTTTTTTTTTAGAGGTTTTCGCTATAGGGCGCGTGCACTCGCAAGACAGAGAGAGACAGAGAGATAGAAAGCGAGAAATCACCCTTCAGGGGGGATGGCCACGCTGCAATCCCTTCTCCTCCATTCTCCTCTTGGGATCTTGGGCACGCACACACACGTGCCCGGTGTGAGTTTTAAGCCACCGGGTCCGGGATGCGAACAACGGTGGACTATGTGGGAGTCCAGCGACATAGCCATTACGCTAACTGCTGGTCCCTGAGTAAATAATCTTTTATTTATTTATTTTTATTTTGCTATAGGGTGCATGTGCTTGCCAAAGACAGAGAGAGAGAGAGAAAGTGAAAAAGCACTCCTCAGGGAGAGATGACCATGCTGCAATCCCTTCTACTCTATTTCTTCTGTCAGGATTTTGGGCACACATGCACACGTGCCCTGCGTGTTTTTCAAGCCACTGGGTCTGGAACTCAAACCATGTAGTCAGCCAAGTGGGATACAGCTTTTTTAACCACCATGCCACTGGCTGGCCCTAAGCCAATAATGTCATGGTTCCGGAAAAAGCTTAAACATAATTTGTTTCATTAAATAACTTTTAAAAGAAAAAAATAAATTATATTTCACCTTTACAGGTCCTAATTTATAATGTAATGATTAAGAGTTTTAGAGAACTGAGACCAGCAGATGGCATAATGGCTACGTTGCTGGACTCCCATGTAGTCGACCATGGTTTGAGTCCTGGACCTGGTGTCTTAAACTCACACCGGGCAAGTGTGCATGTGTGCCCAAGATCCCGAGAGGAAAATGGAGGAGAAGGAATTGTAGTGTGGCCATCCCCCATGGGGGGTGATTTCTCGCTTTCTGTCTCTCTCTCTCTCTCTCTCTCTGTCTTTCTGATGAGCACACAAGCCCTATAGCAAAAATCTCTCAAAAAAAAAAGTTTTAGAGAACTTACAAGAGAGATTTCTAGAATTAACTTTTCTATTAGACTAACAAATATGAAATTAATTGATGTTTTGATTTCAGTAAAATGAACACATTTGATCCTTCATGTAACCCTGGAATAAACTGTAATATGTATAAAATAACCACTTAATAGAATAGATTCAATAACAAAGATTACCAATAAAACTAAAAGTATTTGGTTGTCGTTACTATATGGTAACTAATAATTTCTGGATTCTCTGTTCATTATGGAATTCGGAGCTTATAGAAGGTGCATACAGACCATAGTAGGCTAAGCACTGGCCTTGGATCAGAAGAGTTGAGCTGAAGGTCTACTAAACTCTTATTCTCTGTATTACCTCTGCTAAGCTACACTTCACCAGTCTGAAATTTTAGTTCTTCCTTTATAAAATATTGGCACCTCTAGGGACTTCCAAAATGGTTAAATGAGACACACCCCACAATTATAGTATGAATAAGTATTAGCTGAATATAAATTTAAACTCATCCAAAAACAGTCTAAAAAATGTGACATAGCTGCTTCACTCTCTTTCCCAAGTTTAGAAAGCATATTTAGAAGAGAGGATCTCTACTGAGCTATTTAGTGATTTTTACAGAAAAAAGCCTTTGGAGAGCCTGTATTTGAAGAGTCTAAAGTAGAAGTGACCTTAACTGATGCTACTCTTCAACTAGTGCTACTCTTTCACATCTACCCAGACAATTTCTGAAGAGTTGTGACATAAATGGTTGAAAACCTCTCAGGGCTGGCATGTGGTGTAGTGGTTAAAGATGTTGTACTCCCACATCGTTGGCCATGGTTTGAGTTTCAGACCTGGCAGCTTGCTTTCTCACTTTCTCTTTGTCTCTCTCTGTCTGTTTTTCTCTGGTCAAATTAAAACAAATAATGATAAGTTAAGTTAAATAAACTAATTCTTAAAAACAACAACAACAACAACAAAAAACCTCTCTAGATGCTCAATTCTTCTTGTCTTCATCCAGACCATGTCACCTTTCTCTCTCCTTAATCCTGGTGTGTAAATAGGATTAAAAGAACAAAATGAAACAAACCTGCAAGGGATGTGACAGGCCAAGATCGTTTTTTAACTCAAGAGATGGGCATTGTTTACAAATATTTTGAACATTGTTTAACAAGTATTAATTCAAAAACAAAACCTGTTTTCCAAGCACACCCCAGCAAAGCATTTTAAATCCTTACATATTTTTTGTGCTCTCACTTAAGGTCAAGGTGCAGCTCTCATTTCCGAGGAAAACTCTAGTTTTCTTTAAATCGAATTTATTATTCTTTCTGAATCCAAAGTCCCAGCCACATATGGTCAATGTTGTCCCTCCTTCAAGGGGTGCACTAGTTGGGAAAACCTACAAGAACAAAATAGAACTTAAAAAAAAAAAACCCACATATTTTAATTTTTCATATACATAGAGAAATAACCAAATAAATAAACAAAATATGTATCCTTAAAAAGCCTGAAATTCTACTGTCCCACAACTTATTAGGTCATTGGGAAAGTCATGGTGCAGTTTTCTATGTTTTTATGCAAAAATGTGCCATGACTTACCCAACGACCCAACAGTAAAAAATGAATTTTCCAAAAAAGAAAAAGGGTAGCAAATTTTAGGACCTCTGGAACAAATATTCATACTATCCAGTGAGGCCAGATGGTGGCACAGTGGTAAAATGTAATGCTCTGCAAGACAGTGTGAAGTGAGAAGGTTCCTGGTTCAAGCCTGGGGACCGCCCTGCATTTGCTAGACATAAGAGTGCCTATGATCCTGTCTCTGTCTCTTCATATTCACGGAAGAAATAAATAAATAACCAAAATAACACAAACAAAAACTACCTAACATGTTGATGAAACAAGATGTTTTCCAGAAATTCAGAGATATGACAAACAGAAGATTCAGCTCGGATGGAAATGAAGGACCCTTTTGGGCCACCTGAAGTGAATTAATCTTCTAAGGAATCTTTGGTGCAGAAGTAGATGTACTTTGGGATCAGACTTCTACTCACTGATAACTATATTATAACTCCTTCATGGGCCTCCAGACCAAATTCCAATCAAACCTCCTTCATGGGCCCTGTAAGCCAAGGTCTAACACAAGCCCTGCTCTATGCAGCAGCTGCTAGTGTGCTGCATATTGTAGCTACGTATTCCTTACCCAGCGAAGAAGGTCACACAGTAAACACACATTTTGGGGGGAGGTGGATGAGAGAGTTCAGAAGAAAAGAATTAACAGACACAAGCATGCACATAAACAAGTCCAATAGGTTATGGAATATCATACCAATAAGAGTAAAAGAATGTGGTTGAAAATTTAATATATACATCCAAAAGAAAAAAAAAAGACCTTATAGGGCGCTGGACATTCCCACATGGCCAACCACGGTTTGAGTCCCAGACCTGGTGGCTTGCTTCCTCACTTTTCCTCTAGCTCTCTCTGTTTCTCTCTCTGGTCAAATTAAAACAAATGAATGAATAAATAAAATTTAAAAATAAAGAAGGAATATTCAATGTGCACAATAATGCAATGTCCAATGTTGAAGATGATGAGTATGCTAACATCTCTGATTTAATTGTTATACACTGGATACATGCTTTAAAAAAAGCATACTTTGCCGCACAAAGATGCACAATGATTACACGTGAACCAGAAATTACAATTAAAGGGAAAAAAACCCACTTCATTCAGTATTTAGTGTTTGTACAGTTGCATTTAGCAGCTATCATAATGCCAAACACATAGGCAGTATTCAATACATATCTGTCAGTCATTCATTCATTATATTTATTTACAAAGCACCTCCTATGGGCCAGGCATGAACAAATAAATGAATCTGCTTCTTTGTTTCATTATTTATGTTTGATGTGTTCACGTATCATATATCATGCATGAATGAGAGAGAGAGAGAGAGAGAGAGAGAGAGCAGGGAGAGAGGGGGAGAGAGAGAGAGAGAGAGAGAGAGAGAGAGAGAAGAACCTTTGGCAGGATCTCATCTCTCCATGATTCCCTCCCCCTGCTGTCCAGATCTTCAGAATCCTGGGCACCTGACTGTGCACCAAGCATGTTTTAAGGGAGCCTGGGGACCTGAACCCACTGCTGGCATGTGTTTGCCACCTTGAAGAGCATTGTGTTACCACTATGCCATGTCAGCTGGACCAGAGTCTACTTCTTATAATTGTTAATTCACTTGTATTTCTAATTTAAAATTTTTCTTTTTTTTTCACATGTGAGAGGACTTCAAAATGTTCATGACAAAACAGAATTAAAGTATGAATTTATTTTAGTGCAAAAATAGAAATCTGTGCATAATTTTTCATGATAAACATTTTCCATGAACTTTTAAAGATCCTCTTTGCATGATCCTATCTGATGAGTTGACACACCTAGCATTTAAAAACTTAAAATACATATTTAATATATACACTATTATTTTTATTAGAAAGAGAAACAGAATTGGAGCGAGCCCAAAATCAGTATCATGAAAATTTTCCTAATGATCTCTATTGGCATTATTTTACATCTCATTTTTAGGACTCTTTTCCCCTATTCTTAATTAATGCTCAATGTTAAAAAAAATAATAGGTTCATTTTATTAATGTAGGCTCACTATAAGACAGCATTAGGGACTTACAGTCTCTAAGACAACTGTTCTTAGGCTAAAACTATTAAAACAAAACACATTTCCAAGTTAAAAATAAGCTTCTCCTCGGCAGCTTTGTGACAATTGGGGAAGGAAATGCTCTTTTTGGGGGATGGATATATTGTAAATTGTGCTGTAAAGCACAATGGTGGGAAAACGGAGCACCAAAATGAGGCAACTCAAAAACGAGTCAAAGTATTTGCTAAAGCCCAGTTTGTAAGAGTTTAAAAGTAATTCTTTTACAATTAGGACAGGCTTTTAGCAAAATTCAAATTTGCAAACATTCCCATCCTTTCTAAGTAAATAATCCCCAGCCAAAGTCTTAACTTACCCTTGTTACCAAACCCCTTTAAAGTCTTAGCTTAATGCTTTTATGATAGCCATTTTACCCATAAAAATCCATTACACAGTTGTGCCTTTCATGAAAATTTACCTCGCCCTTGTCTAGCCAAATGAGAACTGCTAGAAAAAAGTCTGTTTATTATTATGTTGGAAATCCAGTAGGAGAGAACAAGATATCCGACCTTCCCAGGACTCAATTCAGCCTGCGGCAGTCACACAGCTGCAATTCCCTCTTCTAATGAGGAGGCTTCCCCATTGAAAACAGCTGCCCAAGGCTGATATTGGTCTGATCCTATTGTCTACATCCCCCTTTTCTTCGTAAAAATAGGTCTGTCACTCTACACTCATCATCACTTTTCTAAAGGGCAAAGGAGTGGGAGATGGTTTGAGAAAACGCACTGAACGTTATTCAATTGGTGCACAGGCAGTAAAAATGGGCAGAGGACCACTATGAGACTTCAGGATTCAAAGCCCAGCTCTGCTCGGCTTTCTCTCTGGACTGAGCATTTTCTTCTTAGCTTACAGGGTAACCCTCACTCTTCCAGGAAAAAAGGAAGGAAGCATTAAGGACTACACACCCTTGGATAGACATGACAATGGAATGGCAAATTCTGAGTTGTACTTAAAGGCGAAGAAAAACTCTGCAGCAGGAAGTCAGTGGTTGGCACAGAGCCATGAAGGTGAGGTCTCCTACCTGTCGGGATAGGGGAGATGCAGACACAGAAATATCCCTCATCCTTCCACAGGTTAAAGATCATTTTGCTGATGAGCTCATTCCAATAGCACTTGATTTGATTTAGAAAGTATATGTTTTCAATGAGAGGGAAAGAGATAGACAGGTACCCACAACAGGGTTTTCATGCCATGATTCATTCCCAGCCTTAGTCAGCCTGAATCAAAGGCACACATATGTGTGCCTGGTGTGTACAGGGGACCTTGGGAGAAGAACCCAGGATCTTCCCATTTAGGTTCAGTTGTGTGACTGCTGTACTATCAGGCCCTTCCAACAGCATTTTAAATAACCATGTATTCAAAACTTATTAAGACATGAAAAAAAAAAAACACCACCAAAAAGAACTAAACCCTAAAAATTAAAATTGACAATCGATACCTCTTTTCCTCTTTATAGGAAAAAAAATGAAAAAGTAACAAATATTGCCTGCAAACTCTCCCATCTCCATAAGATAATGCTGTTGCTTCTGCTCTGAGTCTTCAGATCAATTACTAATGAGTTTTATTGTCTCGCTGGGATTGAATTCAGTCCTGTTAGATATGATAATATTATCTTTATAAGTTCAGAATACATTGCAAAGTACTTTCTTTTCTGAAGCATTTTTCATTGCTTTTTAAGTATAAGATCAGATGACACATTTGAAACAAAATAATGGGCTTACAAGCCTGCAACATCTCATATCTGGAACTGCAAAGAATTTGAACCACCGAACATCATGTACCTTGAAAAGCAGGTTAACCTGCATGTATTGAAAAGTGAAACTCTATACATTAGCTGGAGTTTCCGCTTGCAGAGTTTAAGACAGATAAGAAAAAGATGAATACTCTGTCTTATTTTTTGCAGCAAGAATGTTAGATGTCACGGTTTGGCACAGCATGAAATTTTCCTAACAACTATGAACCGAGAGGGATTTATGGACTCAGCTGCACAACTTTCCTTCTAAATGTACAGCCCAAGCCTCGACAGGCTTGTACGTGATACAATGGAACCTTTTAAAACTGCCAACTACAGGGTGCTGGAGTTAGGAGAGGTGGAAGAGGAGGGAGATTTGAATATTATAAGACATTCTCTGGCTCCAGAAAACTACGATATTTATTCTGTTTTTCACCGTTATAATATAGTTTTCATGATTACTAAAAGGAAGCACACAGGTCAACGTTAAACTGTTTTGTCTGTACGAGTTACTAACATGCTTTCCTTCCTTAAAATTCCAGCTTAGCTATTTTTCAAATGAAATTGCACATTGTTGGATTAATTGTGTGCACTCACACACACTCTCCATGTTCTCTTTGTTGACATTGCGGAGTTCAGATTTCTCGGGTCTTGAATAGCCGAGAGTGTGTTTATAAAAGCAAAAAATTGCATTTGGTTTAAAAAGTATATAACAACAAAAAGAGTGCATAAGTACTATGGTACAGATTTAAATGTGCTTTCTTACTCTCTTTTAATTTATTCATTGCCTCATCAAACTAAGTCTTAATAACTGTGTCACACCTAACAGAAAATGATTTGGTTTAAACCCCAGTCACCCACTACAAATCTTGCCCCAAACCGTAACTAAATGAAAACAGCCATACGCGTGGGGTGGTTCTTGCTCCGACTCGTATACTTTGTTTACTTGGGCACAAACCAGGCGACCGAGACCTTTAACTTGAATCTTTCATAATAGCCCTTTACTAAAGTCCAACTGTTCCACATGCAGGCAGAGGAAATGCATACTGGGCCCCAACCAGGGAAACTTTTCAAGCCAATGTATTTGGACCTAGAAGTTTTTTTAAAAAATTGCATGGCAATTTTCACAGCATCAAATATATGCTTAAGGAAATGAGGCCACAGAGTTAGAAAGCATGGTTGCAATGCCACGGTCGATGCACATTTCTAGAAGCTAAGTTCTCAAACAGCAGGAGGTGTGTTTGTCTAGTTGTGGACTATATCCTCCCAGTGACTGGAAACGGTGTGTACTCAATAGATGTTTTTAGAATGTGTTGAAGAATGAAATGGTTTATGGAAGTTCAGATGTTAGGATGGTCATCATCTGAGCCTTTAGGACAATCCTTCAAAAGCTTCATGGAAAAGTGGAATAGAAGTACAGATTTATTTTGGAATAAATATTTTTGAAATTCACGTATAATTTTTTTCATAATAAACACTTTCTCCTGAACTTTTGGAAGACTCTTCAAACTTCTCTTTCAGGAACACTGAGAGGACTCATAGCCACTCATGGATGTCAACCCTCCACTAACCTCTACATTGCCCTCGAAAATAACCTTTAGTCTCATCTGTGATGAGACAAGTCTGCCACCTATGTCTCCAACAGGAAGAAACCTTCTGTCCTATCCAGTCATGCACGGCTAGGATTGCTGGACTGCATGGTTCAATTTAGGATCCCAGAGTATGCCATGAGCAGAACTGTTTCTGTATTTGGGGCTCATGTCTGGGAACCTGGCAGATAAAGTAGGTGGTGACAAATATAGAGAATAGGGGAGCCAGGAGGAAACAGGTCCCAGTGTGAGGAAATGGGAAGCCATGTCTATCATGAGCCTCCACTCTTATTCACATAGCTCTAAGGGAGAATAGCTGTCCATGGATAGAACCTAGTGCATGTGAAGCAAGCATTTCAGTGCAGGACTCAGGGAATGTGCTCAGGAGGGAGATGGTGCTTTAGCTGAGGTCTTATAGCTACTTGAGTAAGTGGACTTTTTCTTTTTGGTGGGATTTGTGTTTACCAAAAAACATGCAAACAGATGACAGAGACTCCTACCTTATGGATTGCAGGTAGACAGAGCTCTTGAGTCCAGGTCCCGCTGGGACAATCCTCCAATCGCACACATTTATCATGACACCAGCCACACTGCACAAACGGAGGGGCAGAGAGACACTGACTGCAGGATTGGAAATGTCCACAGCCCAAGCCATTTAATGGGATCTTTGTGAGCTGTGAAGAAAAAGAATAAAAAGATCTTCCAGGGGAGTTTTTGGTTTGCTTGTTAAGTAAAAACTGAATACACAAAAGATACATGTAAATACCAGGGTACTTCGAATAGTTAATAAAAAATGGAATTATAGTTCTAGTTCACTTTGGTGTGAAAAATTCCTGAAATCCATGCATAGTTTTTTTTCCACAATACGCATTTTCCATGAAATTTTTGGAGACCCCCCCCCTTGTATTACTTTATGGAGTCTACTAGAAATAGTACCTATGTGTACAAATCATGTAATAATGGTTAAGTGATTAAAATTTTAAAAATTAAATTGCTTCTTTCCTACTCTTGTTACATATGTAATAAATGTTAACATGGCTCTTCAGTAAACATGAGCATTGTCATTCAGTATTAGAGGTTTTATAGTCATGATATTTTGCCCTATCTGGGATAATTTAAAAATAATAAGAGAGTATAGTTTAAGCTGTAGGAAAACACACTGAACCCCTGGCAAATTCTAAGTAAGGTTAGGTATCATTCTGGCACAAAGACGCACAATTCTCTGTCAGAGGAAAGGGATTACTGATGGAGTCAGATTACAATGCACATTTCCAGAATTTATCTGCCTGCTCTAGGGTTCTGCCATTAGGACTGTAATTCTCATTCTGTGTTTGTTTTTCTCATTGAGAAATTTGGGACAAAAGAAGCACACATTATGAAAATGGACTTTTTGGGGGTCCAGTCTTCTTGACTAAAAAATAACTTGATTTCAGATCTCTGGAACACTCAAGAAAAAATTTATTGGAGGAGAGGTGAATATAAGACAAAGAGAGAAATTACGATAGGGACTAAATGACACTGGCTGGAAATATCCATTCAGTAAGAACCATATCCATGGAAACTTTCTATGGGAATAGGGTTTACCTTTTTCCCAGTGACAACCAGTGTGTAGCCACTTTGGTTTAATCGTTGTTTCACAATCATATCTGGAGACACAGGGTGGGAATCCAGGTGAAAATTCACATGAGGAGTTGATCCCGATCTAGAAAGTTCAACCTGAGAAACAAAAAAGGAAACACCCTTATTCTGGCAAGCTCAGTTTAACATAAGTAGAATATGTGAATGGTAGGGGTAATAACAGATTGGCAGAGCTTGCGAATGTCTAACTAAAGACCCAGCAGTTCATCTGGTTTGTAAATCAATATGACATGTTCTTATCTTCTGCCTTGAAGTCAATTTAGCTGAACCCCTAAGACCAACTTCTACGTAGGCTCTTTTAGTGATTTCTAAGGAAGGAGACCTCCCAGTCAATCAACCAGCACTTTCAGACAAATCCTCACAATTGTTTTGGGAAGTTAAGGAGCCAAAGCCCTCTCTAGGAAGAAGATACCATATATGATATAAGGATTTTGGATTATGTTTTAAGCTCCTCTCAATCTTCCCCACCAGGCATTCCTTTGACGTAATGCTAAGAGTAGAGAATAGAGAATCTGGAAACCTGGAGCTTCTTCCAACTTTGCTACACTTAAGTCATATTTATAAGTCTTCTGAGATCAAAATAGACCCCTAGCTACTTTGAAATGATGTGTTGTATTTTTTATAAACTATCATCCCATGATACGTTATAACTTGAATTATAAATAAAGTTCTGCATCTTGGCCTGGCTTTAAAATAAGACCTTATGGTTTTAACAATGTCTACAAAATAAAGTTTGATGACTGGTGTCATTCTTACTTTCAGATATTTCTAATTTGGGATGTTGCTTAACTATGTATTTCCATCTGTTCTGTTCCTAGAATCCAGTATTAATGAAGCTCAGAGGTTGTGATGGGATAAAATCAGGATTATTTCAATTGAACACTTAGATTTTAGGAAGGTTTAAGAACTCTCAGAAAGACTTTCACTTTTAAGTAGGTCATTGGGTTGCTCCTATACCCTCATGTCCACCTTCATATACATGAGAGTGGAGGAGGCTGAGCACAGCTCTGGCCTGGAAATCTACTTTGGGAAATTGCCTGATATACAAACACTTTTTACATTGCATAGAAACCAGGGACACAGACAAAAACACAAATATCCATAAGAAGATTTTATATTGCCTGGGTCTGAAACCAGAGAACATGGACATTTGAGAAATCTGAAGAAGACTTATACAACATTAAGATTCTTGCAGAGATACATGTAATTATGAAATTATGGAAATGTTATATGCTAAGTGATAAATATCATTGAGTGATTTTCTCATAATATAAGGGAACAGGAAAAATTATAGTAAGATTATCAGACTTTTATAACAAAACAAAGCTAAGAAAAAGAATCTTCGTATATTAAAAAAAAGCTACTGATGGGATCTTTTCATACATGGCTAAATTTTGAGACTTTCTTTAACTACCTATATGCTCTAGAAATTTCTGTTCTCCCTGTTCACAACCAGATGTACAATAGAAATACTTGATACTGTTTTTCTCTCTGTGTGTAAAATAACAAATCATTGAATATGTGATTGGTTATGTATTCTATTAAACACTAAAGAATAAAACATTCACTTCTTTCCAAAGACAAAGATTACTCAACCACTTTTTCCACTCAGCTTTCTCATTCATAAAATGGAAATGAAAATTACAGCAGTAATTAACACTTGTGCTCTAACATACATAAGTTTAAATGTTCTGGGGAATAGTAGGAAACTTTTTCTTCAACACAATAAAGGAGCCAAGTAGCCTAAAGCAATTTGGGGGAATTCCTTAAGTACCTAATTTGTTCCCAGAGAGTGGATTGTTGATAGAAAAACTAACCAAGCTCCCATAGAGCTGTAAAAGCTAAACGTGATCACATTTTTGCTACCCCGTTTGTTTCTTTTGCTTTCACATTTGTTCTACCCCAAACACTCAACATTTTCAAAACATCTCCATTAAGCTGGGTGGCTATATTTGCACAGAAGTTAAATAATAGAGCAAAGGTCACCTAGTCAGGATGGGAAAGGATAGAAACTATTGTCATTTCCTAAATTTAGGGTCCAACAGACATTTGAAAAGAAGTTCAATTACCAGGTACACAACTCTCTGGGTGCTGGTTACAAGCAGAATATCAAATGTCAGAATTCCAGTCTCTATTCCAAATTATCCAGATTTCAGTTATCCAGTTCTGCAATCTTAACTCCCTTCTGGTGCTCACCACCTCTCATTTCTTGTATCCCTTCCCATCTTCCTCTTGTATTTCTTGATCATTGCCAATCACTTTAAACTGCAAAGGTGGAGGAAAAATCCTTTTCTTTGGACAGGCTCCATGGTGCAGCTGTAATGCACTGTTCAGGAGAAGCTAGATCCCACAAGGTGAACCTGGTTCAAATCCCCTGCCTATTCTAGTCAGCCTGAATCAGTGGGTACATGCACAAGTGCTCAAGATCCAACAGTTTGGAGGACTGAAGGAAGGAAATTTCATTATGACCAGACCCTGGGGAGAGAGCTCCCTTCTCTCACTCACTCTCATATGCATGTGCATATGTTCTATCATGAATAATAAAAAAAAAAACCCTCTTTTTCTCATGTACAAGTCAAAAAACAATACAAACACCATCTTTCTTAATACCCTGAATATGTTTCCCATCTCATTTGGTACTTTCTACTTTGCTGAAGTTTATTCATCACTATGAACTTTCCTATGGATATTTGTATTTTGTGTCTGTGTCCCTGGTTCCTTCCATTTTTTTGCAAACCTGCTTCGTGACAATCACCTCTCAGAGCCCTTTTTTCCTCTTACCTTCTCGCTCTGTTTCATAGCATTTATTATTATAATTAGCAATGCCTTAATTACCAGGTCATCATCTTTGACTTTATCAAGTATCTGAAGCCCATGCAAATATTCATTTCCCAGAAAGAATTAACTTTTCTCTTTCATTTTATAAAGAAGCTATTTGCACTTCTGAACTTGGGTCAACTGATAAATACACCCCCGTTAAGTTTTTTTTTTTTTTTGTTCAGAGTGGGCCATACATATGGTACTTTCATAACAGGTAACCATGTCAGGCATTGTGCTAAGTGTTTTTCTTTTTTCTTTTTTTGGAGAGGTTTTTGCTATAGGGTGCGTGTGCTCGCCAGACAGACAGAGAGAGACAGAGAGACAGAAAGTGAGAAATCACCCTCCAGGGGGGATGGCCACCCTGCAATCCCTTCTCCTCCATTCTCCTCTCGGGATTCTGGGCACGCACGCACACGCGCCCGGTGTGAGTTTAAGCCACCTGGTCCGGGACTTGAACCGTGGTCGACTACGTGGGAGTCCAGCAACATAGCCATTATGCTAATTGCTGGTCCCTGTTTTTTTTTTTTTTTTTTTCCAAAGAATAATTTAATTTAATTTATTCTTATAAGTTTTAAATTTTGGCCAGAGACAGAGAGAGGGAAAGTAAGAAAGCAAGACACCAGGTGTAGAATTTGAACCACAGTCAGCCATGTGGGAGTCCAGAGTCTTAACCACCATGCCACCTCTTAGCCCTCCAGGCTACATGTTCTTTTTTATTTTATTTTTATTTATTTATTTATTTATTTTTTGAGAGGTTTTTGCTATAGGGCGCGTGCGCTCGCCAGACAGAGAGAGACATAGAGACAGAAAGTGAGAAATCATCCCCCAGGGGGGATGGTCATGCCGCAATCCCTTCTCCTCCATTCTCCTCTCGGGATCTTGGGCACGCACGCACACGTGCCCGGCGTGAGTTTTAAGCCACCGGGCCTGGGACGCGAACCATGGTCGACTACGTGGGAGTCCAGTGACAATAGCCATTACGCCAACTGCTGGTTCCCCTGGCTACATCTTCTAAATAGAGATTTCATTTATTACTCACAATAATCTCATAAGGTAGAGACTATCATTTTCCTTAAGGAAAGTATGATAGAATTTTAGCCAGAAAGTACAAGAACCAGATTCCAAGGAGCTTATTTAATGCCAAAATCCATGCAGTTGACCTCTTCTTAAACACTCAACTGCTAGATTCTTGGAGCACTAGAGTAAATACCAATAAAAAGCTTCAATTCTGTTTTCTCAAGAGCCACTAGTGAGTCAAAGCATTACAACAAATTTCACAATATATTTACTTCGCCGATTACTCCTTGTATCAGTAATGATGGCTGCACAAATTAAGTGTGCCTAAGAAGAGAGCCTCTGCATCTAAATAGGTTTTGATAGCACAGAAGAAATGTTAGCGGCACAGCTAGTGAAGCTCTGCTTTTGACCATGAGCAAGGATGAGTATTTCTTGGTATAGAAATGGGACAAACAAGAGAAGTCAGAAAGGCCATGTGGAAAACTGAGATGATCATCTGGAATTTTGAGCAGAGGCTGTAGCACAGATACAAATACCTTCTTAGCTGATCATTAGCTGGTTCTCTGTAGGGATACTTCCTGCTATAAAATGCCAAGAATGTTTTCTATCATTAATTCCTCACTTTCTCTTATTGCTGGAAATCTAAATAATTGACTAACACTTTAATTCTCAAAATACTCCTGAAGCAATGTTTGCAAGAAAGTAGTTCCTTCTGGTTGTCATGGAGATGCTTCTAGGGACAGAACTGAACTTGGCATATAAAATTAATTCTTAGGATAAATCACCTGGTAATCTTAGAACAAACAGTATGAAATACAAGACTAGCGATCTTCTAGACTCCTGAAATATTCAGACAAGAAGCCATTTAAAGCTGAGGTGTGTCCTGGTCTGTTCAGGGAAGCTATGCTCTAAACTCCATCTTCTAGATTCCCAAAATATTCAGACAAGGTAGGGTGACCTCTGTCCTCTCGCTGTCTCTGGCTGTCTGTCTTGTGCTCACTCTCTCTTTAAACTTTAAATTAAAAAAATTTTTTTTTCAACCTCTTCTCCTCACCTTGGACCTTTCCTTTTCACTTGCTAACTTCAGAAGACATTTGAAAGCTGAGGTATGTTCTGGCCTGTTCGGTTTTCATTTTTTATGTGTAAAAATTTTTTATTTTTCCTCTTTTTGGAAATATTTTTCTAGTTTTTCCTTTTTTTTTACACTTTTCTTTCCCATTCTAAGCTTCACTCTCTACACACTGTATGTCCAGATAGGCCTTTGTGTACAGTAGCCAAGCATCTGAATACTATTAGAGTCATTGAAATCTTCAATGCTTATTGAACCTCCTGCTTTAAGGAAGAAATTTCTTTTTATAAATCTGAACTAGCAATCTCTTTCTGTGGATACCACATTGCGAAGCACAGTGGAGGAGAGATTTTGTCACAGAATGACCAGAAACCACCGCAGAGGCACAAGAAACATGAGAAACTAAGAAAATATCTCTCCCCTAAGGGAAAAGAACAATCCCGCATCATCCACAGACAGTACAGTATAATTCGTGGAAATGTCTGATAGAGAATTCAGAGTATTCATAGTGACAAAACTAAATGAGATGCAAGAGCTGAGAGATAATGAACTCCAGAAGATGCAGGAGAAAAGAGGCAATGAGTTTCAGGAGGTGTTGAAGTCCTTTCATGATCTGAAAGAGGAAATACACACCATAAAAAAGAATCAGATGGAGCTATTAGAGATGAACGCTGCCATTCAGGAAATCAAAACCTCCCCTGAAAGTATTAAAAGCAGATTAGTCCATGCAGAAAATCAAATCTCGGATATTGAAGGAAAAACCTCTGATCTAGGAAAAAAACAACCAAAAAAACCCCAGAGAAAATACCCCCCAAGATGAGAATACTATATGAGAAATACTAGACAGCATTAAGCATCCAAATGTCTGGATAATTGGTATCACAGACAGTGAGGAAATTAATAAGGGCATTGATAATCTATTCCATGAAATTTTGGAAGAAAACTTCCCAAATACAGAGAGGCATTCAAATATCCAGATCCAAGAAATACAAAGGACCCCTAATAGAATCAACCCAAGAAGATCTTCTCCAAGGCACATCATAGCCAGACTGGCCAAATCTACAAACAAAGACAAGATACTAGAATTGGCAAGAGAGAAATGTGAGGTTAGTTATAAAGGTTATCCAGCCAGGCTAACCTCAGACCTCTCATCAGAAACAATGCGAGCAAGGGAAGAATGGGAAAATATATTCAAAGTGATAAGTGAAAAACAGTTTCAACCAAGAATACTATACCCGGCAAGATTATCTTTCATGTGGAAAGAAAGGATAAAAACATTCTCAGATAAACAAGACCTGAAAGAATTTGCCAATAGCAGACCCACTCTTCAAGAAGTTCTAAAAGGAGTGCTCTGCCAGGAAAACTAAAGACACATACAGAAATAAGAGAATAAAAGGCAACCAAGAAAATGACCAATTTAATGCTAGGGACAAAAATATCAATAATAGTGTTAAATGTTAACTTCCAGGATTTAAATGGACCACAGTAACACTGCATATTCAACAGAAGAAAGTTTGAACATAAGACTGAACTGGTGAAATAGAATTTTATGACGTTTGAGTGAAACATTACTGATTTTTTTTTTACTATGCTTTTTTTTTTCCCAGTTTAAGCATTTTACTTTCTTTTGAGTTGCTAATAGGTTAAACAATTTGTTAAAATATTTTTCTTATTTGTTTCTTTAAATGGAGACAAACTTTTCTTCCTTCCTGACACCTCTGGAATTGGAAAATATTTGGGAATATTCTTATTTTGTGGCAGAAGGGTTATTTACATAAGTTCAATAATGCTTGTTGCATTGAATCAGAAATTGGAAATATTCATTATTGGACAGGGCTTTGACGGGAATGTCATATCTGATGATTAATCAGAAAACTATGGAACTAAGGTGGACCTCAAGTAAGCCAACAGAAGCTCTTAGAAAGATGGACTGGCACCATAAATAGTCCTGCTTGGCAGAGAGGATTAGAGAAGCTACATGAAATAATTTATAACGTAAAACCTGCACTTTTCCAGCCCAGCATTGTAATCAGTAGAGACTGCAAAAGAGCAACCACACCAGAAGATTATCTTGAGAAAGACTCTGAAGGAAGTAAGAGACTGATTTTTGCTAGCAGATGGTATATCACAGAATACTTGGTAGGCAGGGCTGAATGGAAAAGGTTTATGTGTGACTTATGTGCTGGGCATTTGCTTTTCAACAATTTGAGTAGTTGACATGTAAATATTTTCTCAAAAATATTTAAAACCATACTGTCTCTGTCAGAGTCAGAAATAAAATTATACAAAATTATAAGAAATATATTGAACATTATCTTTAAAATTCAGTATTTTGAAATTTTGAAAGTTGTTTCATTAACTGTCAAGAACTATGGAGTATGAGCAAAATTTTTTTGCTATGTCAAGTAAATGTTTGCGGAAAAGTGTAAAAATCAATAAACAAATGGAAAAAAAGAAAAAGAAGGCCAAGTGAAAGAAACACACACACCCACACACACACACAAATAGAAGACTGACAATTGTATTTTGAGTTTCTATTGTGTCAAGGAATAATTGTTTTTTCTCTAATGTTAGAGGGCATGTGTACACACTTATGAGAGAGAGAGAGAGAGAGAGAGCGCACACACATCCTCCAGTGGGCTTGGTCATGTTGCAATCCCCTTTCCTCCTATTCTCCATCCTTTCAGGATCCTGGGCACATGAACACATGTATGCCCAATGTGTTTTTCAAGCCACCAGGGCTGGGACTTGAATCTCAGTCTGCCATGTGGAATCCAGCTTCCTCTGCATAGCACCCAAGAGCTGTACTAGAGGGCCAGCTAATCTTCAGCATTTAGGTCACAAAACCTTTTTCTTTAATGCTCTTGAAAATACAGGAATATGTATGTATATATACATACATATGTATTTTTTTCATTTTTTGGAGGGAGGTCGGAGGAATATAAACTTACTACTTTATTGTGGTTATGATCTCACATAACGTCTTCCAGATAAATTATCTAGGGGAGGATACAGGAAAGAAATATCTGTGCAAATAAAATAAAACTGTGTGGCAAGGCCCCAAAATTCATAAACCTGAACAAAATAATTTTGTATGAGAGATCTACAAATATGTCAAGGCCATATTTAACTCCATGCACAGAGTGTTTCTACAGCAATTTAAATTTTTTTTAGAATTTAACTTTCTTTAAGAATGATGCATTCTCGTTAGTGGCCTGAGGTGATATTTGAAAATGGTTTGCTATTCACTTGACCCAGAGAACCCCACAAAGTCATGCAAGTCAAGAGGTTCAAATCTTCGTGTTCACTTTAAGAATACTCGTGAAACTGCCCAGGCCATCAAGGGTATGCATATCCGAAAAGCCACCAAGTATCTGAAGGATATCACTTTACAGAAGCAGTGTGTGCCATTCCATTGTTACAATGGCGGAGTTGGTAGATGTGCCCAGGCTAAACAATGGGGCTGGACGCGAGGTCGGTGGCCCAAAAAGAGTGCTGAATTTTTGCTGCACATGCTTAAAAATGGAGAGAGTAATGCTGAACTTAAGGGGTTAGATGTAGATTCTCTGGTCATTGAGCACATTCAGGTGAACAAGGCACCAAAGATGCGCCATCCTATGTACAGAGCTCATGGGAGGATTAACTCATACATGAGCTCCCCCTGCACATCAAGATGATCTTCACTGAAAAGGAGCAAATTGTTCCTAAACTGGAAGAGGAAGTTGCACAGAAGAAAAAGATATCCCAGAAGAAACTGAAGAAACTTATGGCGTGGGTATAAAGTCAGCATAAAATAAATGTAGATAAAAGTAAAAGGAAAAAAAAAAAGATATTTGTAAGTGGCTTTCTGTCTACTCCCTTGAATTTTTTTGTTTTTTATGTTTTTTGTCATGCACGGGTGCATGTGCTTGTTGGAGAGAGAGAGAGCAAGAGAGAGAGAGAGAGAGAGAGAGAGAACCCCCCCCCCCCCCCTGCCTCCACCATGGAATGACAATACCATGGTCCTTTCTCCTCCAGTCTCCTCTCAGGATTTTGGGAATGCACACACACACACCAGGACTTGAACTGCAGTTGGGAATATGGGAGTTCAGTGCCTTAACCATTGTGCCACCTGCTGGCCCCTGAAATTATTTTTTATTATTTTTTAGAGAGAGATTTTTGATATATAGCATGTGTGCTTGCCAGAGAGACAGAGACAGAGAAAGAAAAAGCCTGAAATTACCCCTCGGGGAGATGGACACACCACAATCCTTTCTCCTCCCTTTTCCTCTTGGGATTTTGGGCATACATGCACACGAGCCCCGCGTGAGTTTTAAGCCACTGGGTCTGGGACTCAATCCACAGTCGACCATGTGGGAATAGAGTGCCACAACCACTACACAACTGCTAGCCCTGCCTGTAATTTTCTAAAGAACCCTGGACTTCTGTAGAAGGGGGTCTTAGGGAGCATGAAGGTAGGGGAGAAGGCATAGCAGGACAAAAGTGGATTCTCACTAAGGGAAGCAGTCAGAGTGGGAGATAAAGAATGCTCCCTAGGTGCTTGTGCTTGGCAGAGGAGGTGAAGGGTTGGAGGCATCTCACATGGGAGGCTGCAGAGCAGAGGTGGTGGAGGTGGCTGCATGGTGGACTGGAACTATGAAGATAAGGGTGGACATCTTGAAAGAAAGGGAGCATGTCTGGAAGTTACCAAAGGATAATCAGACAGATGGTTTAATCAGAATTTCTGTGGACTAAGAAAGTCTTAAATACTTTAATATTCTTGGAGAGGGCCCAGCTGTGGTGTTGTACAGGGAGTACTACTGCTTAGGAGGCTGGAAGCCACATGGAGGCACAGATTTAGTTCCTGATCTAACCTGAAAATACCAGGCAGGGTTGTGCACACCTATAATCCTAGCTAACTGGGAGATAGGGCAGGAGGATTGTGTCTCGACAAGACCCTATGGAAAATACCTAACTCTGGTCCAGCCCTTCTTGGGCAGTGATAATTCAATGCCCTTCAAGGCTAGAGACCACATGGTTTACTATGGGTTTGGATCCCCAGGCTGGTCTGAAAACACATGCCACACACATGCATGGATATCTAAGAACCTGAGGTTTTGAAGTGCTGGGGAAAGGAGATTATGGTGCAAGAACATTCTGTCCAGTGTGCTTCTCTCTCATGAGATAAATAAATACACTTAAAATATATCAATTTGTGTCTCTCTCCCTATCTTTCATCTTATAAAAAAATTGTCTTGGTGAAGAGACCTGAATAACCACTGGAATTCCTGTTGGCTGCATTTCTTTGAACGAGGCAGTGCTCTAGGATTCAACTCTACAGGAATGAGTTTTATGTGTAATGCTCACAGAGAATTTGAGATGGCAGACTTTTAGAAAACATCCAACACAGTCCTTCTTGGTATAGTTTTCCTGGGACCAAATAACAGAGTAGACAGTCTTGCAGAAATTTAGGTTAAAATGTAACCAACAGGTCTGCATAAATCCTTTTAAAGATGGAAGCAAATTTTCCTTTATAAAAACAAAAATATACACTTGGATTTGAAGGCAAATAAAACTGAACAAGAGCTTTGGTACCATTTAGATTATTTCTAATTTAAAAGTTAAGAAAAACAGGATTTCTTTTAGGGAACAAGAAAAAATTCTTTACTTTCTACCCTTTCTTCCTTTCTTTTTTCTTCACTTTCCCTATCCTCTCGTTTCTTCCCCCTCCCCTCTCCTCTCTTCTTTTCTACTTTCCTGTTCCTTTCTTTCTCTCTTTTTTCTTTTTTTGGAGAGGTTTTTTGCTATAGGGCGCATGCGCTCACCAGAAAGATAGAGACAGAGAGGCAGAAAGTGAGAAATCACCCCCCAGGGGGGATGGCCACACCACAGTCCCTTCTCCTCCATTCTCCTCTCGAGATCTTGGGCACGTATGCACACGTATCCGGTGTGAATTTATGTCACTGGGTCTGGGACTTGAACCGAGGTTGGTTTCGCTATGTTGCAGTCCTTCTGCCTCATCAATCTCAGCCTCCAAGTACCTAGGATTGGAGGCACATGCTACCGTACCCAGCTGTTAGGATGGGCCTGAGATAGAACTCAGGTCTCTCACGTGACCTCAGATGATAGTTAAGAAGAAAATGTTAATACTTTTCTTTCTTCTTTTTTTTCTCTTTCTTTCTTTCATGAAAGACACACACATGCATGCACACAAAGAGCATTCTCATGTGGTCTCATGCTGTGATTCCCACCCTCCAACAGCCTTTTTTAGTTAGGTAGGATCACAGGCACCTGCAAACGCCTGGTATGTACATGTTGATCTAGGAACCAAACCCTGATCTTCCATATGGTCTCCAGCATGGCAGAGTGTTGCACTGTAGTTGTTATGCCACTGTGGCTGGGACCTGAAAACTTCTTTTTTAATGAAAGATTATGTAAATTATTGGAATTTGAGGCTCAAAGAGAAAAAAGTGTAAGTAAAGACAGACAATGACACCATTCATATAGCTGGATGTGATCTTATGGATTCAGGGAGCACATCTATTGTTCCTGTCATTCCCAGCACAGACTCTGGCACACAATAAGCCCTGAAGACATATATATTGCCTTACTATATGAACTGATAGAAATAAGAAACTCACTTTCTCTTTGATAAAGCCTTGGGGTTTTTAAATGTTTCATAATTTAGATAACCTTCAAGAATTTAATCTTCATTTTCAAGATATAATTTCTGATGCCTCTTGTTTCTTGCCTACTTTAGGTTTACTGTTTTCAGTATGTGACAGAAATTGTGTTTAGAAAGAAATAAGAATATAAAAACTAGAGTTGTATGTTTCACTCAAGGTAAACATCCAGTTTCGCGAAACAAAGAAAAAAAAAGACATAGAAGTTGAAGATTGATATTAACAGCTGAGAAATAAAAATGGAAAGACAAAGTACTAGCTGGCAAAAGCTGAATGAAATGAAGTTTTACTCTGTTCTTTCCTTCTTTCCTTCCTGCTCTTTTTGGTAAATGAGTGTGAATGCTTCTATACCAACTTGAAACTACAAAGGCCAGGTACAGTCAAAAGGCAGAATGATTTTCCTCACTATTACAATACTGATGTGTTTTTCAGTTTTTTAACATGAGTCAAAACTGACTCGAAATGAGTCAATACCAGATTGAGACATTAGTTAGGGAAAAAAAAAAAAAAAACTGCAAACATCTAAAAACCATGAAAATTTGTAAAATATTTAAAAATAACGAATATTTTCAAATTAGCATACCAAATATACTGATTGAGCATTAGCCTGTCTAGATAGACTATATCTGTTCCTGAAAATCAGAAATGTTAGAAGTTCAAAAAACTACTGATACATATTTCATGTCTTAAAATGTGTCTCTGTTCTTTCTAAACAGCATCCATGCAAGAAATCCCAGTTACTCCTTGCTACCAAAAGCCAAACCAAAAGCTTAGCATTTCAAATGTATATATAAAAATATATACCCATGGAACAGGGTATCAAAATAAGTCTTTGAGGCCAGCGGTGGGGGTGCAGCAGTAGTGCATGCTCCGTGATGCTGAAGGCTGAAGCCACATGAGAAGGTCCCGAGTTGGTGTCCCAGGGTCTTCTTGTGCACTTCAGGTACACAGCATGCGTGTCTTTGACCTTGGCTGACTGGGGCTGGGGGTGGGTCACTCAGGGAAGACTCTGTTGGGAGTACCTGTCTCTCTCTCTTTTGGAAGAAATAAATGAATAACCTTTAAAAAGGTCTACCAAGAGCACGCATTCTTCACTTCAGAATGCATGAACTGGCCATCACCTTATTACTTATAAGTTCTCTTTCACACACATACAATTTTAGAACTCACGAGCATATTTTCTTCTAAAGAAATATATCAAAGTTAACATTCTTCAGGGACATAACTAAATTAATAATGTACACATTAAAAAATAAAGCGTATAATATTCTTATCCGAGCATTTTATAAAGGAGACAGATAAATTAGCAATCCCTAAAGACAAATACAGTTTGTGTTTAAGTTTATTTGGCTCTGTCTCTGCCTGATGCTTGCAGCACTGAGAAATTGATGATCTGCATCTGCATACTGTAATAAAACAGCAATAATCCCAAATGCAATGTATGCCACTGGCTTTCAATACAAAGCACTGACACACCATGATGACTGCACAGGAACCAAAGGAATTTGAAGACAAGAGGTCAATAGACAAATTGATTCTTCTTACTGGAAGTGAGTCATTATTCTCAGGTTCACTGATTCCTAATATAATCCTTTAAGTCATGGTCATAAGTAATGATATGAAAAAAGGACATCTTTCTAGATGATCCCTACCTTTTTAAGTTTCTTACTTAAGATCTAATTGGCTCAGTAGAGACAGAAGAAAAGGGGGATGAGGAGTAACATCATTCAGGAAAAGAAGGAGGTGGGGAGAGAAGGATGATGCCAAAGAGGCTGATGGCAGCACTGCCTGGCAGTGACCCAGGCAATGGCCACTGTTAGCAGGCACAGGGCTGTGCACATCGTAGTTCTCTCGTGAATGTTTGCAAAGTTGAACTTGAAACAAGTCTTGAAAGGACCTCCTCACCCCAGCCCCCATCCCTGATCCACTCACTCTCCCTGGCCTGACAGTCATGCACAAATATTTTAATAGCAATGCTCTGCATTTAGAGATTAAAGGCCTTATACAAGTGCTGTTAAAAAAAAAATCAAGCAAGCTTTGTTTTGGATGTAGATTAGACGAGGAGCTCAGAAGGAGAGACGCAGGCAATCCCTGTGATTAGTCCTGTGATCTTCATGAGAGTCCCTCTTCCCTCTCCCACGTAGCCGCACACACTGTGTTAATGTTCCCAAGTCTTGTTCTTGACCATGTCCCCTCCCCAGCAATTTGTAAAAAGGCACATTCTGTTTACTTATACTATTTCAAACATTGCTGATCATGTTATCTTACTTCAAAGCTTCCCAAGAGAGTGATCATATAAATAAAAACTGTTTTTGAAATCTATATCTATATTGACCTGGCTCTACAGATATAGAGGCTCAAATAAATGTACACAGCAGTATATTTAGACATAGCTGCACCTGTATGAGATAAGTCACATATGTTGAAATGTTAGGAACATGTCAAAAATGTCTTCTCCAACCTACGCATAATATTGTTAGCTAAACAGTATAATTCTTTCTAATCAAATAACCACTGTGAAATACCTGATTCACTTTGCACCCAACAGCTGGGGCTGTAGCTTGTGTTCCCAGCCAGAGCTGAACCTAAGTACAATGGGAAGGGCAGAAACAGCTGCAAACTCTTGGGAGAAAAAAATGTGCCAAGCAACTTTGCTGTTCGGTTTCAGGGTAGGAAGGAAGCAAAATCATTTTTCTGTTCCTTTTCATGTATGGCAGCTGTCTTTGGGAAAACAAAAAATGATGTCCATTCTATTTTATAACAGAAACGCCATAGTATTAATTAAAAACGAGTTGTAGAAACTTAGGGCTGGCCACAGATTTAGCACTGTGACACAGTCAAAACATTTACACAACTTGGTAGGAAGTTACTGCTCTGGCAAATTATACTGGAAGGTCCTGGTATCTTTACTCTACTCCGGACTCCTCCCCTTCCCTTATTTGCTGTAAACACACTGGACTGGAGTGATGTTGATTGTTGGATCCTTCAAATGCTTTAAGCTTATTTATATCAGATTTAACTGAAGGGAATTCTCTTGGGCAAGTGTCAGAGAAACAGATCCTCTGTGGATTCCAATAGCCCTTTGTCTGTGTGTCCTATTGTTAGCAGGCTAATGTTTTAGTTTCATCTACCAACATTTGAGTTCCTTAAATGCATGTTCTGGGTCACTGTTTCCTTTGCTTCAGTCATTTGACTAGTAAAGAAAAGTAAGAAGGCTCCCAGCATGTATTTGATGAATTAAAAGCCACCTGATTTAAAAAAAATATCAGAGACTCCAGTATTTTTTACAAGTAAGTATCTATTTATTATCAACTTTTATTTGGATGCATAGTTAATAGTCACTCTATAGTTTTTTTTTTAATACAAAAAATGCTGGGAGACAAGAATGAGACGTTTGCAATGTATGTCTGTTGTAATGAAACTGTTGTCTAAGGCACTTCAAAAAGTTCTTGGAAAGGGTATTTAAAGAATGAGTTTCTTTTGGTGCAAAAAATTTTTAAATTTATGGATAGCTTTTTTAAAAAATTTTAATTTAATTAATAAATTAATTTTTTTGGAGAGTTATTTTTTTGCTATAGGGTGCGTGCGCTCGTCAGACAGAGAGAGACAGAGAGATAGAACAGAAAGTGAGAAATCACCCCCCAGGGGGTTGGCCATGCCGCAATCCCTTCTCCTCTGTTCTCCTCTCAGGATCTTGGGCATGCACACACACGCGCCCGGCGTGAGTTTTAAGCCACCGGGTCCAGGATGCTAACTGCGGTCAACCACGTGGGAGTCCAGCGACCTAGCCATTACGCTAACTGCTGGTCCCTATGCATAGCTTTTTCATACGATGCTTCTTCCATGAACTTTTTGAAGACCCCCAGTGTATGACCTATCTCTGGGGTGGTAAACTCTATGGACATGACAGAATTTATTCAATGAATAAAATAACCTATTTTAAAATGGGATTTTTATTAGAACTTTAGAATCTGGAAATAGGCCAGGAACCTTTTGATGTTAAAAAGTATCAGAGCTTGGGGGAACCAGCAGTTAGCGTAATGGCTATGTCGCTGGACTCCCACGTAGTCGACCGCGGTTCGCGTCCCGGACCCGGTGGCTTAAAACTCACGCCGGGCGCGCGTGTGTGTGTGTGCGTGCCCAAGATCCCGAGAGGAGGATGGAGGAGAAGGGACTGCGGCGTGACCATCCCCCTGGGGGGGTGATTTCTCGTTTTCTGTCTCTCTGTCTCTCTCTCGCTGTCTGGCGAGCACACGTGCCCTATAGCAAAAAACCTCTTAAAAAAATTTTAAAAAAAGTATCAGAGCTCAAGCTTATTAATAAGAAACTGGATTGACGAAGTTAACAAAAAGAAATGCAGAAAGAAAAAAAAAGGGAAACAAATTAATATAAAGAAGACATGAGAAATTCAATAGCTAGCTCTCATCCTCATTTTTTTTGAATTCTATAGACTACTGTGACTATAAATTAAAAACACATATAAACAAAGTAGCAATAATATTACACACATCTTACAAGGATATTAGATATGACCACATTTCAAATATTAGTCCCCTATGTAGGAGGGGACTGAATATCCTTTTGTCAGATTTTGAGACGTTTATGATAGAACTAAATGGTCAAGATGGATGAGATAAATAAATAAGCACACTGGGATGGGAGATGGGGAGGAAGGAGACAACAGGTGTAATTAACTGTGAAGCAATAGCAGGAGGGGCGACTCCTATTTAGATAATAGGATCTGAATGATTGTTATAAGCGGGAAGGTTCTGGTGTTTACATGGTTTATGACTAGAAAAATTCCACCATGACCACTAGTACTAGAAAAACAAGATTTACGGTTCTTAAAATATTGCCATGACCAAAATCCATACTGCTACAAAGACGGTGGTAACTTTTTAAAATGTGTTTTGTAAAAGAACACAGATATAGAATGTACAGATGGGCAAGTCATGGGAAAAATCTCCCTATCTCCAATGGGTTTACTAGAAGTCATTGTTTGATTAGGATGTTAACTATATCAGACTGTTATGAAATAAGCCTCACATTTTAAAAGACATTTCTGGTATTTGTGGAAATTCAACAATTCCCTCTATAGATGCCATTGTCATTCTGCATTAATTGATGGCTTACTAATGAACTCATGTTGAAAGTACCAAGAACTAGTAAAGTAGTAAAACAAATCCAACATAAGGATATTTTAATTTGTGCAAAGTGCTATGATTCTCATATCTAGGAAACAACACGGTAGCTTCAAGTCTGAAATATGAACTTTTATTGTATGGAAATACTGTTGCGGCCCATTAAAAGCGTTATGAAATCTTTTTTTAAAACTAATTAAAAAAAATTCAAACTTCTTTGTGTCCGAGCCTACCATTTTGTAGAATCAGGAGAGCTGGAATTACAATGGGATTTTGATGATAATGTCCCTTCCTAACTCCTGCCAGTATTTCTAAATGATATGAATGTTTCTTCTCAGGGAGACACACGGTTCACACAATAGCTCTCCTTTGATCCGTAGCTTCCCTTGAAATGGGAAAACATCGCCTGGAAGTGCTTTAATTGTTTCATTTTATTTTCCAATCATGTGATAAAAATTATGAATGGAAAAAAAAAAAAACTCAGACAAGAAAATTAAAGCAACCACATTTAAAGAGAAACTTTCATGAACTTAACAAAAATAGGCAATGCATTTCATAAAAGTTGGACCGAGTGTCATTGTTTGGCTTTCAGTTTGTCTCTAGCTTTTACTGTGACTTGTACTTTACAGCATTTGCAAATACCTCACGGCAAAACAAAACAAAATTGTTACATAATACCAGACAAAATGGGCACAGCCACTCTCAGAAAGCACTCACCTGCATGAAGCGACCCTCTGCAGTCCCAAGATTAGCAATAGTGAGGTCTCCCTTAATGAAGGTGGATATAGATGTTAAGAGGACTTCTTTGAATTGGCCCATGAATAAGTCAACGCGCGGTAAAGCTGTGGTAAACTCTGTTCGGTATTCATCACTGCGCACTTCACAGCCTGTTGAATTTCTCAGAAGTGTCTGGAATAAAATATGGTCATTGAGTTAATATGAGTCCAGATGTGAACAAGCTGGTAAGAAACTTCTTTTTAGTGTGTCTTTTCAGACCCTGGAGAGGAATGAACCAGGATAACCATATCCCAGACAGGCATAAATATGTCTTAGTGACTAGAACAATTCCAACTCCACTAGGCACTATGTGCATACATGGATTCTAAAACTGGCGGCAAACCTTACTATTGCAATTTGCACCATGGTCTAATATGTGCATATAAAGAGAACGTGGCTGATGCAATTAAAAAAAATTAATGTCTCAGTCCTTGGCATAAAGGCAATGCTTCTATCAAGCAAGTTTGATGAGGTGAATTTCAAGAATAATAATAAATGTTAGAGTCACATTATGGCATTATATTTTAACATGTGTGTCATTACACATTTGTGTGCAGAGAGGTGGTGGGGCGTGTCAAATAATAAATAATTCATGGAGAGGTAGCAGAGTGTACAGCCCAGAGCTGGCATCAGATCCCAGTCCTTAATGCTTACTTATTTTGTATAATTCGACAATCTTTCTATGTTTTCATCCCTCTATCTGTAAAACAGAATAATAGAAAGAATACCTTCCTTAGAGAGTTGTTGTAAGGACTCAATGGTCTAGTTTACATAAATCTCTTACAATAGAACCTAGCACATAGAGAATGCCACTTAAGTTTCTGTCATCATTATAGTGAAAGACACAAAAAACATAAAAGTTGTTGTATGCCAAATGCCTCAGTAACCACTTTACTGCCAAACAGTTACCACTCAATCCAGCAACTATCCTCTAGGTTCAACCACGAAAGAAAAGATTTAGAATATTGTTTAATAACATAGGGAAAACACTGGAGATCCTTCCCTTGTATGTGACATTTCAGTTTCCTGGGTTTCCTTCTGCCTCTCAGATTGCAGCATTTGTTTCCTTTGCAGGTTTCTCAAGACTGCATCCTAGGGCCGCTTTCCACTCACTGGTCGCTCTCCCAGCAATCTCAGTTTCTGCTATGAGGTCCACGGTTGGGCTGGCACAAACACCTGTAGCTCTACTCAAAGACCTTAAAGACCTCACAACCAACATGACCAAAGCAGAAGCCATAGTTTTCCTCCTGCCTGATCTTAGATAATACAGCCCTGCACGAATCCCTCTCCTCTCCCATTCCTCCAGGTGCACAAGTCAGAACTCTAATTCTTGGTCCCTTGCTCTCCTATAGTCCCCATAAGCAGTCCATCACCAATTCCTATCAATTTCACTTGCTAAATACCTCCTGGACAATCTGGCCTTTCCTATCTCCATCTCCAAAATCTTTTGCAGCCACTCCGCCCCCTCCCAGGACTGCCACATCCACTGTCACCCTTTTCAGGTGTTCTGTTCTCCACAATGTAGCATGATTAAGAAGAATACACAAATACAGTCATGTTCCTCTCTATTTAAAGCACTTATTGCTTCTCCATTGCTTTTAGGATAAAGGACAGCATATTAAACATGGCTCCTGGGCTTCCAGTCATCTACTCCCTGCCCAACTTCTGCAGATCTGTGCTCTGTGCTACAATTATCCCGCCTTCTTTCAGTTCTCCAATACGTCATGTGTCCTTCTGTTAAGGGCATACCGCATTTCCTCTGCCTGGAACACTCTTTCCACCTCCATTTACCTTGTTAACTCCTACATCTCCTTTAGATCTTAGTTTCCCACTATCAGGAGGCCTGCCTTGCCCCAATATCTAGGTCAAATGCTTCTTATGCAGAGTCTTCTACCTGTTACCTATGCATCATGGCAGAGCAGAGTAGTAACAGTCACAGCAGCACTACGACTTAATGTTTCTTTCTTTCTCTTTTTCTCTTTAAGAGGTTTTTACCTTAGGGTGCATGTGCTCACCAGAGAGAGAGATATACAGAGACAGTGAGAGGTAAAGTGATAAATCACCCCCTTAAGGGGAATGACCACGCTGCGATCCCTTCTCCTCCATTCTTCTCCCGGGATCTTGGGCAAGCATGCACACACACGTGCCCAGTGTGAGTTTTCAAATCACTGGCTCTGAGACTTGAACTGCGGTCAGCCATGTGGGAGTCCAGTGACATAACCACTATGCCATCTGCTGGCCCCATGTTTCTTGTGGGCTTATAAGATCCTAGACTTCGTTCAAGTGGCTGTGATCAGACATCTTGTGATTAAGGATCCTCTTCATTCACTACGGTATTGTCAGTAGTAGATTACACATCATACATAGTAGATTTTTAATAAATATTAATTGAATGTATGTAACTGAATTAATTATGAGTAGAAGGGAGATAAGTGTGGAGTTATGAACCAATATTATCAGAGCTATTTTTTTCAAACAGAAGGGAAGTTAAAAGTTTATGAGGGGCAAATAAGGGCGTTTTCCTCCTTACTGTCCTGATACAACAGCTGGGAACTGGTAAATGTGAGGCAGACAATGTGAGCAGGAGGATGTAAAGGAACATGAAGTCTACCTTGTAAGACGAGAGAGAAAAAGTCCTTTCTTACACATCTTTGTATGTAGCCAAAAGTCCAAAGAAATGATTCAAAAGTTAGAAATTCTCTATTTTTGCCTATTAAAATAATCAGAAAATTATCCTGGTATATTTATTTTTTAAACTTTTTAAAAATATTATATTTCATTTAATTTATCATCATTATTACTTGTTTTTAACAGAGAGAGAGAGAGAAAGAGGAAACAAGCTGACAGGGCCGGGACTTGAGCCATGGTCAGCCATATGGGAGTCCAGCGCCTTTAACCACCATGCCACCTGCTGGCCCTTATCCTAGTATATTTCAAATCAATTTACTATTTAAAGCAAATGAAAATAATCATACTTCCATTTAATGATCTTACTCTTTAAGATCAAACATCTGTCATACAGAATGCAAATGTCTTACATTTATCAGCCTTTATAAGTAATAACCATCTCAAATGCTCTATGAATTTTTTACAACCACAACCATTTCTTCTGTTTTCTTTTAACTGCCAGAGGGCGTGTACACTCTCTAGAGAGAGACAGAGACAGAGAGAGGAGGAGAAAACACATACTCCAATCTCTTCTTCCCCATTTCTCCATCTTATTGGGCTTTAGGGTACACAAGCACATGTGCTTGAGGTGTTTTTCGAAGCTTCTAGGGCTGAGAGTTGAACTGGGGTCAGCCATGTGGGATCTGACTCCCTTACCCTTAGGCTTCAGTACTGGCCCAGCTATTTCTTCACTTTATTTTTTTTTATTTATTCATTTCAAATAGCAATAAATGAGCAAATTGGGAGTCTTAGAGATGCTAAACCTACTGACTCCTACTGACTCCTGTAATTAATAAAACGTTTTAGGTCTAGACATTTATTTTGATATATTAATGAGTACTGTTTCATGATTTAATTAGAAGATTTTCTTCACTAAAGTACTATAGATTACTCCGAGGAGTAGCAGATAGTTGAGATGTACTGGCAATTCAATAGTAACTGATTAATTGATAATTAAATTTCTATTGGTAATCAATCATCCACTTTACAGAGACAGGCAGAGCTAAGGGAAGTTGCTTAAAGGAGCAAAGACCGGTTTTAAGTCTAAGGCCATCCGATATTCCATTATTGAGATGGCTGCTCCTTGGGTCAGGCTTTTGCGGTTGGCTGTTACTTCTCTTGCTAGTACTTCTTCTTCTTTCTCTATGTTGAACTGGCATCTTGTCGACTTTAAACTTTAACTAGATATAGTGCTACTACAGATACAATGGATTCACTGGGAGAAAAAGAAGACAGTTCACTGTGTGTGGTCTTATTTTTTAAAAAATTAATTTATTTCTTCCACAATAGACAGAGACAGCATCCTTAATAGGGTCTTCATGCTACAATCCATCCCAGTTTCAGCCAGCCAGGATCACGGACATGCTCACTGGCATGCTTAGGGAAGTCCCAGATGCAGACTAAGGACTCTTCCCAAATGCATCCAGTCGTTCTACCACTGTGCCATTTCCTGGCCTCTGGAGCAGTCTTTGATTATAAAGTTATTATTAGCCTTTTATAAATAAGGTGACCAGAATTGTCCAATCATCTTTTATCCCTTGTGATCTGTATTGCATGTAGCAGGCAGGTATTTAATAACTGCTTGTTGAAAAAGTAATGCATCTACAAATTCCTCAGAGATAAAGCCCCTCCTGCCTACTCAGCGTGTCTCATGGTCTGCCTTGACGACCAGGGCAGCAGGGGATGGTGGTGAGATGATCTCTAAGTGGCTCCCTGACTGTCTGCAAACCTGTAGGAACTTGCTGATCTATTTCATTTAGGGGACAGAAATGCCACCAAAATGTTAGCCTCTATGCACCCATTTCCACACACGTAAGGCATAGATGTAGAGTGCTACATCAGAGTTAATGTAATATTTATACTGTGCATTTCAAAGCTTCTTCAAGAAACAATGAGGTGTCTAAATAGTACCTCTTCAAGAACTAATAGAATTAAATCATCTCCTCTGCCCCCCAAATACCATTCCCAAGAATAGAGCCATTGCACAATGTTGAAATAGGATCTACAGAACTACTCGATTTTGAAAAATTATGCAATTGGGACCAAAAACCAAACAGTATGTCAGGTTCAAGTGGCATTCAGATTTCGTAAGCTAGGGGAGCCTAATCATTGTCAATTTCCTCAGAGCTGAGGTCTGCAAGAGAGCAGAAGGGGCCCTAACTTTCACGAAAAAATAACATTCCAGCATTGTCTTCAGGAGAGGAGATTCTCCTGTCCCTTCCTGCTGAGAATCCTGATAAACTCAGTGACTAGGATGAGGGTGGCAGGAATTGGCTTAAGGAGTCGAATGCTGTCTCTGAGGTGTAACAGTACAACTTTAACAGGTATGAAGCCTTGGTTTAAGCTCTCAGTGTCCCAGAGGTAACGCACATATGACGAAGTCTCAGTCTGATTCTGATTCCCCTGAAAGATAATGCTGGGTATATTTGCTGCTCATTTATGCAGGGAAGACGGTGGCTTCATCTAGGCACCCTGTACACAGTTCCTCGGTGTGGCATTTGGGGTGGGACTCGGTTGGTTAAAAGAATAACTCTATATCTGCTGCCAATGTCTCCTTGCGACTCTTGCTTCCCTCGTAGGCAGGAGGTCATGTGCCTTGGGATAAAACTGAGTATCACAGTTCTCTGGGACAGTAGCTGCTTTGGGGTCCTGCAGGAGAGTCTACAGAGGTTTCACACCAGCACCAGGAGGGAGCCAGACTGACAATCTCCCTACAGTAACAAAGGGAGGAAGAAAAAGGAGGAAGGAAGGAAGGGAGGGAGAGAGGGAGGGAGGGAGGGAGGAAATCAGTTTTTAACCTGCACCCATGAAGTGCCAGGCACTGAACTGAGCCTTTTTTTGGTAAACAACTCACCGAAACCCCATGAGGTTTTATCACACTCAATTTTAAGGATACAGAGACTCTGGGCAGCCGAGGACTCAGTCACAGTGGCCAGTGCAAACTGAAACAGCTCTGTTTACTATTCTGGGCAATGTTCTGAGGATTGCGCAACTACAAAAATGGAATAGCTCTTACGATCATCTTCCTCCAGTACTTCGTTTTAAGAGGAGGGGGGTTAATTATTATTTCCTGAATAACAGCAGAGAGATATCCACTAGCATTCCGGGCTGTGCTACCATTTAGCTTGCTTCTTGAGTCTAGCTCTCCTGGTTGCCTGTTTTGGTTGGTGAACGCTATCATGCTTGCATTCAGGTAACTTTGAAACTTCAGTCTTCACCAGTCCCTCTTTCTCTAGCATTTGCCACATTGAACCAGTTACTAAGTCCCAACTGTGTCCACAGTGCTGTTTCTGTGGAGTTCTTCTGGCCACACCTGTATCCTCCACTCGGGTCAGGTGTCTCCTCACTGACATTCTGGTTTCCTATCTCTTCTGTCTCGAAGCAGTCATGAGCTGTCATTCCCTTCCTCAAAACCAATTCTAGAATACTAAAGCACAGTAGAGTATCATTAATAACAATTTAATATATAATTCAAAATAGCTAGTGTTCACAATATCAAGAACTGATAAATGCAAAGAGATGACAGATATGTTTATTGTCCTGATTTAATTATTACACATCACATACATCTATTAAAAAATCACACTGTATTCCATAAACATATACAACTGTTAAATGTCCATTTAAAAACTACTGGGACCGGGGCCAGCAGTTAGCGTAATGGCTATGTCGCTGGACTCCCACGTAGTCGACCGCGGTTCGAGTCCCAGACCTGGTGGCTTAAACTCACGTCGGGCGCGTGTGCGTGCGTGCCCAAGATCCCGAGAGGAGATTGGAGGAGAAGGGATTGTGGCGTGGCCATCGCCTCTGGGGGGTGATTTCTCGCTTTCTATCTCTCTGTCTCTCTCTGTCTGTCTGGCAAGCGCACGTGCCCTATAGCAAAAACCTCTCCAAAAAAAAAAAAAAAACCAAAAAAAAACCAAACAAACTACTGGGACCAGCAGGTGGTGTGGTGCTTAAGACGCTGGACTGACGTATGACTGAGGTTTCAGGTCTCAGACCTGATGGCTTGCTTTCTCTCTCTCTCTCTCTGACTGTCTCTCTCAGGTGAGCACCTGTGCCCTATTGAAAATTAAAAAAAAAAAAAAAAAGATTGGGGGACCAGCAGTTAGTGTAATGGCTATGTCGTTGAACTCCCAAGTAGTCGACTGCAGTTAGAGTCCCGGACCCAGTGGCTTAAACTCACGCCGGGTGCATGTGTGTGCATGCCCAAGATCCCGAGAGGAGAATGGAGGAGAAGGGATTGTGGCGTGGCCATCCCCCGAGGGGTGATTTCTTGCTTTCTGTCTCTCCGTCTCTGTCTCTCTGGTGAGCGCACACACCCTGTAGCAAAAACCTCTCCAAAAAAAAAAAAAGTTAAATAATTTTAAAAAATAAACAACAATAAAAACTATAACCCCCCTTTCCCTAAGTTTAGTTGCTTCCCAAAGGCCAGACTCCTTAGTACTGCATTTGAACCTGTCTCAATGTAATTTTCTGCCTTTTCCCCAATAAGGCAAGGATCAGGTGATCATCTCGTCCAGGACACCAAATGAATCTCAAAGTGACTGTCCTGCCACAGTTCCTACACAACTTTTGCAGCTGATTCTCTATCTCCCCCTTGTCATGGTCACCCATTCCTTGCTCAGGAAAACCCGCATCTGGTTCTTTTATAAAATCTCTCTTTATGGGGTCTTATGAATGAGAGAGGTAATATGTTTTACTGGAGGGGGAGGGGTACATGGTGACAAAGAATAAGGCAGATAATAGATGGCTACAAGAAGAAACCCTATAACAGGATAACCGAGTCAAGAGGAAAAAAAGAAATGAAAAAAAAAATCCATTCAATACAATATGTTGTTCAGGCACATGCAATGTAGTGCAATTACACGTGAAAGAAAGATGAACACACAATTTACAACCGTCGTTTACCCATTTTTCTGAGAGAGAGAGGAATACGACTGAGAAGGAACACACAAGGGGTTCAAAGGCATTGGTAGTGTTCTCTTTCAAGCCTGGTGGTAAAGACATGAGTGCTCTATTTTTTTAGATTTACATATGTCCACATACACACAAAACACACATACATTCACATCTGTGTGTATATGGTACATAATTATCTCATATATATTAAGTACATTGTAATAAAAATAAATTTTAAAAGATAATGAATAAATGGGAAGTGAGGAAGTGGGGAAAGCCTATTAAAAACTTTCACCACTCCAACTTATTGCTGTCCTAAGGAGTTTTGAAACATTCTCATCACACTTCTTAGCTCACAATAATGATGTTATGTAACATTTGCAGAGTGGACAGATGAGAAGTACACTATCTCATCTGATTCTTTCAACAAGTCTGCCAGCTGGGATTGTTGCTATAATTCTATAGATGGAGAAACCAAAGTGTAGTGTGAAGTCAATACTAGAGCACGAATCCTAATTGCTGACTTCAAATTCTACATTCCTTATGTTGCATTATGCTTCTCACTTATAAGCTCTTACAGTATTTCTGCGGCAAACCCACACTCTAGGGATGGCCTCAGGACCTGGCAGAAAAGAAGAAACGAACATGTGGATAGGACAGGGACAAGGCTGGTCCTACCTAGCTGGGTTTTGATGGCTGCATTACCTTAGGCAAGTCACTTGATTTCTCTGGGTCTCAAATTTAGTTACTTATTTAAAAAACACATGTGTTCACGTGTTTAGGGTGTGTCAGACATTTTTACAAATATTAATTCACTAAATTTCATAGAAATAATTCTAGGAGTTAACCAAGGCACTGAGTTGGTCACATGACTATCAGCAGCTGGTTCAGGATTAAACCTTGGCCACCTGCCCCCAAAGGCTTCACTGTCATCTAGGTTGCCTGCTCCTTGACTGAAAAGGGAGGAGTTAAGTGAACTGATCTCAAGTTCTCTTCCAGTTCTACCATGGAGTAGTTCTATGGTGGCTTCCCAAAGCTTCTGTGGCCTGGAAATCATCAATGGCCTACAATCAGAGTAAATCATTGGTTGGGATGTTTAAGTTACCAAGTGAGTAACAATCACTGTCCCCAACCACCACAGGCTACCCCAAAACTTAAATAGGTTCTGGATATATACACCTATACTAAATAGAGTTTAAGAAAAGCAAATAACTTTTCAAGGCTTATTTAATGCTTCTAAAATATGGCATTAACTCTGAGAACCAATAATAAACATCCTGTTTTATTTTTCTAAAACTTGCTTACTTAACCTAAAGTCTTTTATTCTGTCACAGGGTTAACCAATAAGAATTGCTCTCTAATTTGGGAGTCTTGATGCATACTTTAATGAAGTTAGCCTTTCTTTACCCTTCCATGAGTATTTGTCTGATTATTTTTTACTTGAATCAAATAGCTTTTCTTTGTATAAAAAGAAAAAGTGCTATATACCTAACTATATTCGATTCAAAATCGTTCCTCTAATTGATTATAATGTATGCAATGAATATGCAATTGGATTTAATTCAGTGCAATTAAGGATGTGATATATTTAAAATAGTGATTCTTTTAATTGATCTATAGGATGGATTTAGCTCATCTATAGATAATTTAAATCAGTCTTACAGATAAATTTTTGGAAAATGTCCTGTCTTGTAAAATCTTTGCCAGTTCACTTATACCAGCTTTCTTCCCTCAAGTTACCAGAAGCATGTTAGTATAAACTTTGTTTATAACCATACTTTGTACAAATTCTAACTACACACAGGAATGGTTTTCTAAGGGTTCCATGTTTCAAAATAGAGAGTTTCTCTCTGCCTAGAGCTTTTCTTAAACTTGGATAAAAGCTCAACTGCTTTACTTTTAGAAATTCTACTTAGTTAATTTCCCTATATTTCACTCATTGTTCTCTTTATTAAATAGAACTGGAAGGGGCCATAGTTCAGAATTGACTGCAGATAGAGACATAAAGCTTTGAGCTTCAGAGTCTGATTATATTTCTTAGAGATACTTTAACTCTTCTCAGTCTGTACTCAAAATGTCTACGATGTCAACAGCAAGATGTCAACAACGAAGCCTGGATACATGGTAAAATGTAGAAGAGTCAACTCTCTGGCACAGGGAGTCCCAGGGCAGGCTCTTCTCTTTGGCATCCTAAACACAAGGCCAAATTGTTAGGGTGGTGAGGTCAACCCTGTGAGTCTGACCACTCTGTGGTCAGAGTCTGTGCTAGTAAGGGCTCTAATGTATTCCATGCACAGTTGAAAAGAAAGACATTTCCTCAGTACTTCTGCTTCTACTAACTTTCCTGGATGAGTAATACTACCTTAGTAGTAGATTACCATGACTAATCCATGGTTTCAATAGCCGCGGGGTTCATGAAAACCTGACACCTCACTGGAGTTCTAGCAGGGGAGCTGAGCTGGGAATAGTTAAAGGTTTATTCGTGTCTAGGCAGGAAGAAAGAACATCCTCTCTGGCTGTATGTACAGTCTCAAACAGCCATGAACATAGGGTAACAGACATTTGGCCAGCCAGTTGCAGGCTCAGTGCTAGTGATTCACAAGGTGGTAGATGCTGGAGCCTTCCTGCCCTAACAGCCTTGAGGGTGACCTAATTTCATGTCCCTCTTCTGAGGACCAGTTGTAACTCTGAAACTGCCTCCAGGTTACCTTTCAATAGGCCATTGATGGCATTCGTACCCATCAGTTTCCCTTCCAAACTCATTTTTTCTTCCAGATTTCTATTTCTATTGGATTGCTGGAAAAGTTATGACACATTTTCCTCTTTTTTCTACGCAAAAATGCATCATGACTTATCCAGTGACCCAATATATGCCTCTCCCTAGGTTGAGGTCTCAGCCATCCTTGAGTCTTCTTTTCCTTTATTGCTTATATTCTCTTCAGTAATTGAATCTTTTAAAAAATCTATTGCTTTCTTTCCTAAGAGTAAAAACAGAAAGACAGACAGAAAGAGAGAAAGACAAACCCCTCAACAGGCTCTCACACCATGATCCATCCCCAGCCTTCAGAGTCTGCCTTCATCTCGGGCAGGTGTTCCCGGTGTATACAGGTTGACTGGGGAACTGAACATGTGATATTCCATGTGAATCCAACATTAAGTGAGCAGTGTATTACCACTGTGCCACCAAGTCTGCCCCATTCATTGATTCTTAGAAATTTTTCTATAGAATTAAAGGAAATGTCATCCTTGTCCTACTACAATCTACAATATGATTTTCTTGTTTCTAGACTTCTTTCTTTTCTTTCTTTTTTTGAGAGGTTTTTGCTATAGGGCGCATGTGCTCGCCAGTAAGACAGAGAGAGACAGAGGGACAGAAAGCAAGAAATCACCCCCCAGGGGGATGGCCATGCCACATTCCCTTCTCCATTCTCCTCTCGGGATCTTGGGCACACACGCATGTGTCCGGTGTGAGTTTATGCTACCGAGTCTGGGACTCAAACCGTGGTCGAATACATGAAGTCCAGTGACATAGCCATTACGCCAACTGCTGGTCCCTCTAGACTTCTTTCTTAAGCCCACTTCTATGTATTTTTAGCATAATGCTCCCAAGCACTTTTTCAGTAAGTCTCATGGTAATTATACAAGCCTAGTGGAGAAGAACATGGGCTCAGGAGTAGCCTGCCCTCACCAGCTGTGCAGACGTAGGATACTTGGATTGCTAATCTTAGTTCTTCCTTTGTAAAGTGCAAAAAGGCATACCTATATGAAACATTTGTTTTTCAGGTTTAAATTAAATCAGTCTAGTGTCAGGAACATATTAAATGGTCACTTCTTTCCTTCATTCAAGAAGCATTATTATAGAGTCCTGTAGTAGTTGAAGAGTACTCACCCTTCCCAATTAATGTCTACTTGGAGCATCAGAAAGTGATTTTATTTAGAAATAGGCTCTCTGATATGTAACTAGTTAAGGGTTATGAGATAAAGTAATCCTTAATTTAGCGTAGGCCTTAAGTCTAATAACCATTGTCCCTATAAAAGGAGAGGAACAGAGAGACACATATGGAAAGTACTCATGTGAAAATGGAGGCAGAGATTATAGTGATGGTGTCACAACCTAAGGATTACCTAGGACTCCAGAACCACAAGAGGCAAGGAAGAGTTCTTCCTTAGCACCTCCAGAGGGAGCATGACCCTGGTGGGCAGCTTGATTTTGCGGTCCTGGTCTCGAGAACTGTATGAGAATAAACGTGTGTTGTTTTAAGTTTGTGGTGATTTATTATGGCAGTCCTAGGACATTAATACAAAACCATATTATGTGACAGACATTGTTCAAGGTGCTAGAAGGATATAGCAGCTAAGAAAAAGACTTAAATACCTGCCATTGTGCAACTTAAACAGTTACAGTTTTCATCTGTGAAATGGAAATACATCTATCAAATAGAATTATAAGATGCAAATAAGGTCATCCATGGGTACCCCAAATTTGTATGGGCCTGTTTTCTATCCACTACCATTTTCCATTATTCTCTAAAGCAGAAGTTGGCACACCCCCCCTTTTTTTTTTTTTCGTAAAAGGGCCAGATAACAAATATTAGTGTTTGAGGGCCATACGTTCTCTGTGACATATTTTACCTGTGTGTATGTCTATTTATCCTTTAAAAATGTAAAAATTATTCTTAACTTCTGGGTGTACAAAAACAGCTCTATGAAATACTTGTACCTATGGCCCAGTCTGAAGGCACTATGACATAGGGAGACAAGGGACAAACACACAAAATAGCTAACTAATAACACAAAGAACTCATTGGATAGGTAAGTTCTGAAAACACTGTACAGTTAGTAAATGCATAAGACTAGGGAAAGGATAACCAGTGTGGGCTTAAGTAGCTGGATAAAGCTCATGTTAGAGGTGGAAGCTGAGTTAGTTGGGTTTCGATAGAAGTTGGATTAGTGAAGAGGAACAAGAGAAATACTTGGAGCAGAATATATTTCTGTACAAGTATGCATGGATTTATATATACACGTGTACAAATGCATTTCCACACCATTGAAGTTAATATATATCCACTCTCTTCTCAAGGTATCAACAGGATTCAAAAAGCTAGAATTCTACAATATGGGTTTTGGAATTCGAAGTGTTAAAAATTTTGCTTCTTTATCATTTCCTAAGGTGAATCAGATCTAAAACAGACTGAGCCCATGTGGTTTCGGTTAGCAGCCTTCAAACTGCACTTCAATCACAGCCAAGAGTGACAGAGTGATTCATAGAGAAAATTGCTCCAAGGGAGGCAGAATTTAATGCTTAGTATACAGAAGTTTTCTGCCTTTCTCTATTTAGTTAACAGAAACTAAATTTGAATGTTCTTACTGAAATAGATTTTCAGAAGATACAACACCTATCATGCTGCACTATCCAATAAGAAAGAAATAATTCTTCCTGTAGGTGATAAGAACCATGGTCTGTTGATGTGTCACGTTCAATCTAACAGGCTGATAAATGTCTTAGTGAAGGGCGAGAAAAGGTGAAAGACGAATGTGCCCCAGTAAATTAAGCCTATGATTGTATTCTAGTCTGCCATTAATCTGACTGTTGGTATCTCCTTTCCGTCTTATCACTGTGGAGCAAAATCCTTTATTTCCCTTCTCCCCTTTTCTTCTGACTAGAACTGCTTATCAGAAACCTCCCTTTGTAGGCAGCCCTTCTTCTCAGTGGCCAAGGTCGCTGAGGCCCTTACCCAGTTCCTTCTCCTCTCACTACATTTATACCAAGGCCAAGCTTGGGACAGTGTCCCTTTACATCAGGCCTGCACTTGGTGCCTAGGAAGTGGTGTCACTGTGGGGTACTGTGGCCACAGGAAGGGTGGTATTGATAAAGACTTTTGCCCTTCATTTCCTTTAGCATCGTCAACTTGAAACTATAGATTGGTGGCCAACAATGAAAACTGTATATTCTAGGCCAGATGGTGGTGCAGTGCTAACATAACTTTATCCACATGAGAAGGCTTTGGGTTCACTGCCCAAAGTCTCCCTCAACATGTTGGGCATGAACTTGCCCATAATCTGTGGTGTCTGATGCTGGAAGTGGATTATGGCATGGAGACCATGTTAGATGTGCTCCCTCCTCCAAAATAAATAAGTAATTAAACTTGAGAAAATTTATGGGATCGAAAATAGAACTTTGAGAGAAGACACCTTTATTGGTACCATTGTTCAAGCAACTCCACTAGAAGGTGTTGTCTAAAGTTTCTTTTATAGATAGTATTATCCACTTGAAGGTGGTTTTTTCCTCTTTTTTAATTTCCAGAGAGCATGTGTGCTCACCAGAAAGAGAGATAGAGATAGACAGATAAATAGAGAGAAGGCATCTCCCTATGAAGTGTGGTCACACCTCAATCTCTTCTCTATGAAATAGGTAGATATAAACCACAGTTCCTCTCTGCAAGGGGTTAACGATAGAACTTGTGAACATATTACCATTAAGTGTGGTAAGCAAAGCAACAGGGTATAAATAAGCAAAGAATGCTACTGGGATTACTCAGAAAAAGCAGCTCATCTAGAATATGGAGGAGGAGAAGGGGAGGAGAAAGCTAAAGCTTTCTTGGGGGAAGAAAAAAACCTATGTGGAGTTTTAAAGATTAGGGAGAATGTATTAACCTGACAATATGAGTATTAAAAGGAATCTGAAGTAGACCAAGCAAGGTGTTAGGGCAGGATTGTGAGGGAGACCTATGGTTTCTGGAAACCACAGGAACGACAGGTTAAGAACAGAGCTGGATGGCTGTGGTGTCCCCGAGCTTGCTCGTACCAGCTCACAGCATCAACTGTGCATATCTCTTCCTAAGTTTTATTCAGTGAATAACAAGAACTGTTTCAGTGGTAGCTCAAAATTGGCTTGGTGGGGGTATATACACCACAGAAATTGGCAAACACTACAAGTCAGGGGCTTCTTTTTTGCCTCCCTGCAAAGTTAAATATTTATCACTACTATACTGGGTGTGAAGGGGGCCAGGAAATAGCTGAGGCTAAGGTAAGACATTTCTGGAATATCACACAAAGGAGTGTGAGTTTTACTCTAAAACCATTGGGGAGTCCTCAAATTATTTTTAGGGCTGCAATTATACAAAAGTGTTTGTTCTCAAGGAAGATAATTTTTTCCAGCAACACTCTAGAAACACTGGTTGGTGATGAGAACAGAGCCAGGAAAATCCAGTTTTATTGTACTGGCATCATTTCTGATACGCACACACACACACACACACACATCTGTCTGGAATGATAACACACCATTTTCTTTTTCTGCTTTGTGTGAATGTAAGAGAGAAGTAAATAAAATTTTGTATTTACTATGAGTGAAACCAGGTTTGATTTTGAAGAAGGATTGGAAGAAAACTGAATTGTGCTAATGCAGAAGGCTGAGTGATTCTTTAGAAATGCTAAGTCTCTTGATGAAATAGGTGTTATTAGTTGCATCCAAGCCAGCCGCTGGATAAGGTGCTTAAGAAAGTCCTAAAAAAGGTTGGGGCCCAAGAATGATAATGTCAACATGGGTTAATGAATGAGAGAGGTTATGTAAACTATTACTTAATCCCGATTGAGGGTTTCCTGAGCCACCAGGGAACTGGGCTGAGATTGAGATACAAGAATAAGGTTAGATGGATACATCATTAAACAAATAATAGTTCAGTTTAATTTGTGATTTACTCATAGGTCAGAGTATAAAATGAAAGCCTTGCTAATGGAAAGAAAGGTAAAATGAAGCTATGCCAGTGTTGTTTTTAAAATAACTGTCCAGTCATTCACTGGAACAGAGATTTTATTATCTACTGGCAAAAAGAATAAAAATTTGACTTTCAAAAGTAGTTCTTGAGCCCCCAGCAGAAAGACTATTAAATAAGGCACTGGGAGTTTTAACAGCTGGTCCCAGGGCCAAGGGAATTCAGAGAACACTTTAATATCTAAAACTCACACAAAATATTAAATTAATATTTACTTATGAAAATTTATGTGTTTACCTTTCAAATATTTCATAATCCTTCTTTTTTCATAAGTTCATCTGCATTCAATTGGCTTGTTATCTTATCACCAGGGTCATAAGATATCCAATAGCATATAGTTTGCACTGCGGTTACTCCAGATCCCATAATAATTTTTTTTCAGTAAGAAATGTGTGTGCACGCACACGTGTGTGTGGTGTTTTAGACAAGGTCTCATTGTGTTGTGATCCTCCTCCCTCAGCCTCCCAAGTAGCAGGGACTATGTTCCACTGTGGCCTGCTTTTTAGTGTAGGCTGACACTTGAACCCGTGTCCCATGTGGCCTGTCTGCCAAGGTTACCATGGCCCGGCCAAAGGAACTTTCTTCTGTTATGTGCGGTAAAATCTTGGTACCCATTTTTTTTTCTGGGATCTATGATCACACCATGAATAGTCAACACTAAATGTTCAATACTGAGGTGAGCATGTTTTCCTGTGCAGAATCTACTAAAAACAAGTGGAGATTGGAGAGAAGGCCTGGGAGAAAGTACTGTGCCATCGTAACACATCCCAGCTTAAAAAATCTGTAGTTGCTATTCCTGTTTTTGTGAGTATTTGATTCTAAAAACTACCTAGACGGAAAATAGCAGAATTATTACCACAATTTACCAACTATGATATTTTATAAAGCAGGCATATATTTTAGTCCTCTTTGTACGTGTCAAAACCTCTGTACTTTGACCTTCCAACACTGAGTTTTAATTAAGGCTTATCTACTATTGTTAAACTATTACTTAAATATTACTCAACGTTTTGTAAAACTGATTAATAACCTTAACATTAGGCTAGTAACACAATTGGTCTTGTGCTTTTGCATGCTCAGCTATGCTTGGAATCAATATTTTTCTATAATTACTCAAAAAATAAAGGTGAATTTAGTTTAGAACAAGAAAAACTCATTTTCTTTCCATACCGGCTCTATATAAATCCAATGTAATTGATGTTCTTCAATTTAGAAATACTTCCCAATTATTCTCACTAATACATTTACTGATTCTTGTTTACCATGATGCTGGAGCCACAAATAAGTTTACATTCAATGAATCAGCAGATATATTATATCCTATTACAAATTCTTCCTCTTCATTCATTTAATTCAGTTGCTTCAACTCCAGGCTCACCTAATTTGACCTCATATTCACCTTGATTATTGCACTTTAGAGCATCTCCAGAGTCTTGGACCATCTCATAATATTGAGTATATGAAGAAAAATAGTCTTACTTTCCTACTATCTTTCCTGAAGTTTTGTATAACCCCTATACACACTGTACTCTTATAAGCAATCTTTTACACTCAAGGTTCTGGTCATCTTACTGGAAAATAAAGAGTCCTTTGCCTGTAATTACAGCCTTCAGGAAGGGGCATGCCAGTGACCTCTCTGACTTGTAGGCACAGGAATAGGCCCTGAAGACTGAATGCCTCTTATTCCCTTGGCAAACACCACTCCTTTCTTGGCCAAGTTAAAAACGAACAAAGTGAATACAGAAAAAGGTGAATATTTCTTTCCATTCCTCATACATACTTTCACATGTGAATTTCAAATCATCATGGTCGATGGAGATGACAAAAACAAAGCTTTTTACGATCTAGTCATAAAAATACATTTGTAAAATTTACCAAGAACTTTTGTCCAAACACTTCGGCAATTTGGATGGTCTCTCTTTACTGTGCAAATACATGGATTTCATTGGGAAGATAAACTTAAAAAAAATTATTATAGATGGCATTTGCTCACTGGAAAGGGACAGAGCGAGAGAGACAAAGAGTCAGAGAGAGGGAAAGAGAAAGATCACCCAGGGGAAATGACCACTCTGCAATCCCTTCTCCTTCATTCTCCTCTTGGGATCTTGGGCACAAACAAATAAACTCGGCATGTTTCTTGAGCCGCCCATCCAGGACTTGAATCATGCAGTTGGCCATGTGGAATCCAGGTCCCTCAACCACCATGCCACCTAGATGGCCCCCGATTTTTTTTTAATCAAATAAAATCAACACTATTTATTGTCTATGATCTGCAAAGCATATGCTTAGCTACAAGGATATATGACAAAATGCTTCCCCTCTAAGGTCTTAAATTTATTTTCATATTTGCATGATTAGATATAGATAGATAGATAGATAGACAGATGATAGATAGATAGATAGATAGATAAGACAGACAGACAGACAGACAGACAGACAAACATGATGAAAATGAAAAAGAGGGGCCGGGCACTGGCACGGTGGAAAAGCAACAGGGCTCAAACGGGCAAGTTTCCTGGATTTGCATCCCACGACTTTGAGTGTACCAGGCATGTGTACACGTGGCTGTGATCTGAAATAGCTGAGACTGGGGGTGGACTGTGGCATAAGGACCTGCTGGGGCTGTCTGTCTCTTCTCTGTCTCTTTCTCTCAGGGACTATGTAAATAATTTTTTCGAAAATGAAAAAGAAAGGCCAAAATGTGTCTGCAGCTAAAGAAAAGGGAGTTGCCTTTAAATGAGCCCTCCACAGAGACGGCGCTAACTGGAGAGTACGCATTGGTCCATTCAGTGGACACTCGTGATGTCCTTGCGAGTCCCAGGAGCACTTGTGCCTCATTTGGCCCTTAGTGCCACAGGATGCTCAGAAGAAGGAAATGGCCTAAAAAGAGATGCCATTGTAGAGTACAATACGCAGATGCAGAAACACAGTGTGATGTGGGATTCTCTCAGCATTCCTTTGAATTCTATGAATGTTTTAAATTTTGATTATTTAAAAGACTTTGTGTGTGTGTGTTCTCAGATTTATAGGAGCCTCTCTGTCATAAGACTAAAGGCATTTTCTAATAAAAGAAGTAAATTTATTTATTCACTTCTGTGAGCAAGAAAGAGCGAAAGAGACAGCATGCTCAACAGAGCCTTGATGTTGTAATCCTCCCCACCTTCAGCTGGTCATGAATCAGAGGCATGCACATGCCTGGTGTACTCAGGGAGGCCTCTGGACACATCTCTGGGATCCTGTCACGTGGGCCAGCCTTGTTGAGTGCTATGATTTCCTCCCATGCACCTTCTGGCACCATATTTTCTAAAATTTTAAGCTTTCAATAAAAGCAAATTTTCACCTCTTCAAGGCGGCCTTCTGTGACTACACTACAAAAATGAGATATTCCTTCTTATTTGCATTCATAGATGTTTCTTTCCCTCACAGCATACTTTATAAATCATCTTGATGTATTTGCTTATTGGTGTGATTCTTATTGTCATCTCCACTAGCTTGTCTGCTTCAGAAAGACAAGTACTGGGGCCAGCAGGTGGCGTTGCAGTTAAGGCACTGGACTCCCACATGGCATACTGCAGTTCTAGTTCCGGACCAGGCAGCTTGAAACTCATGAGAGGGACATGTGCATCAGTGCCCAAAACACCAAGAGGAGAACGGAGGAGAAGGGATTGCATGATTTCTTATGTTCTGTCTCTCTTTTTCTCTCCAGTGAGCGTATGTACCTGATAGCAAAAATCTCTCTTAAAAAGAAAAAGAGACAAGTATAGCTTGTTCACCACTGAACAACAGGGATTGGTACTTAATAAATATTTTTGAATTTCTTGTTAAATTTTGGGTGTATAAACAAATACCTTTCTCTGTCTCTTGTTGAAAACAATGATTATACGCTTTTGGCCATTTTATGCACTAAATAAAATAGTTAGGCTTCTAGCACTTGGCTTAAACTAATAAGATGAAAGAACAAGCTTGTAATGTAATTAGCTTAAAATAAATGGAAAATATTGCACACTTCATTGTCAAGATAATTTTTAGAGATATTCGTTTTTGCTATTGACTGCCACTGCATTAGTGCTTGTAATCTGCTTACTGCATTAGCACTAAATACTATTGATTCACTCAAAGTTAAAAGACCAATTTAATCTTTGCATAGTCTCTGTTTCCTGGGCATCACTTCACCTCTAGTTAGCAGACTGGTTGCTAGATGCAAGTGTTAATCAGACATTTTAAATTTAAAATGTTATTAGAAAATTTAATACACAGATTTATACTTTTCCGGTGCACAAGCTCTATCTAATCATAAATAGTTTATGAATTTGAGGTGACAACTCAACAAACTTAATTTTCATAAAATCAGCTCTAAGAAAGAATGCTTTACAAATCAAAACTGACCTTAATTCACCCTTCTTACCCAGGGCAAGATTTGAAATATTATCAACCATTTCAGTGTCTTTTGGTTGATGAATATATTTGAGATTTACACAAATAAGAAGTTGAAGTCAGCCTTTAGTCCAAATTTATAATTTGCTCGTTTTACAGCTATACTGTTCATAAACCATTTCTCCTAATCCGTGAACATTAGGAATAGTTAAGACAAACCTTTATGTTACATTAGCATACGCCTGTTAGACATTTTCTTTCCTCTGTTGAAAGATGGGAGGATATTTTTGAAGTATATATGGGCAGACACACTTCATCTGCTCCAACGTTAGCCTAGGTCAGGGATGAAGTGCAGTAAACTGCTTTTCCAAGGCAGAGCCAGACTTTTAGAATAGGAAGTCAACCCCACTTGGCAAGTAATTCATATGCAAATGATCCTGTGTGGAACATTTCAGTTGAAAAAAATATATAATTAGCAGACTGGAATGTATCCAGGATCCTAGAATCACTTAACACATTCACTATTAAAACAATAAAATCAAGGGAGCTTCAATGACTTCCAGAGTATCTGAGCCTGTGGCTTCATTTCCCTGATAAACAAGCATTGTGCAGCCCTCCCTGGATGCTGGCGATGTGACTGTGGCACATGTCAGGGCACTGAGTCATGCTGGACTGCGTGTGCCCACTGACTCAGTATCTGTGCCAATCCATGAATAAGCAACGGCAGCAATTCCTGCTGGGTCTTCTATCCAAATTCCGACAGAGCCTCCTTTTTCTTATTAGAGTGAGGAGATAAGAAACCAGGGTGGAATGGTCCCTGATAAGACAGAGCCTGAAGTAAGGGTGTAAACCCAAAATTTGTAAAATTATTTATCAGAAGTCCATTATTATTCAAGGAGTTTACTAGCCTGGCTCACATGCTTTCATTAAATCCCTGATCATGTAGTATAGCAATGACTATACCATGTATCAGAGCTGTGGCTTCAAAGTTTTATTAAGATTTGGACTTTTCAAAAATCAAATTTAAGATTTCTCTCCTTTTGCATGAATTATTTACTTACAATTGCTACCACAATTGTACCAATTAATTTCGATGTAGAAATTACTTAATAAACACGTCATATGATCTGCTTTAAAAGACATTAACAGTGAAGAATTAATTTAAAATGCAAGTGGCTTAGTTAACTTTTAATTGCCTACACACGTGGGAGATAACTACCAGTGACATGGAAAGCCTACCCACATTTTTGGTGACAGCATCAGCATTAACTGCTAGCTCTTGCTGTTACCTATTAGCTTATAAAAACATCATGCCTTGGGACCAGCAGTTAGCATAATGGCTATGTTGCTGAACTCCCATGTAGTCGACCGCGGTTCAAATCCTGGACCCGGTGGCTTAAACTCACGCCGGGTGCGTGTGTGCCCAAGATCCCGAGAGGAGAAAGGAGGAGAAGGGATTGCAGTGTGGCCATCACTCCTGGGGGGTGATTTTTTGCTTTCTATCGCTCTGTCTCTTTCTGGTGAGCACACGCGTCCTACAGCAAAAACAAAACAAAACAAAAACAAACAAAAAACACACAAACAAACCTCACCAAAAAACAAAAACAAAAAACATCGTGCCTTTGCTTTTTAGCTTTCCTGGGGTAAATCTGTGAATGAGCCAGGTTTAAAGAGTGGTTAATGGGAAGAAGGGAACAAGGCAAAAGATATTAATGGCTCTCTGTAACATGTTTTCCTAACACCCCCAGGGTGTGCCCAATGATCTCAGAGAATATTACAAAATTCAGGAAAGAAATTAATTTTAAATTTGTTCTAATAAAATAATGCATGGGTGTGGTGGTGTGTGCCACCAGCCCACTCAGAGGGCTGAGCCAGGAGGATCACATTCTGTCTAAAAAAATTAAAATTAAAATGTTTAATAAAAATAAAACAATATGTCATTTATTTATTATTTATTTTGCTGTAGGGTACCTGTCAGAGAGAAAGAAGAGAGAGAGAGAGAGAGAGAGAGAGAGAGAGAGAGAGAGAGAGACAAAGCAAGGAATCACTCCTCAGAGGAATGCCACACCATAATCCTTTTCTCCATTCTCCTCTTGGGACTTTGGGCATGTATACACATGTGCCTGGCATGATTTTCAGGCCACCAGGTCCAGAACTCAAGAGTCCACCATGTAGGATCTAGTGCCTAAACCACCCTGCCACCTGCTGGCCCACAATATGTCACTTTTCAGGGAACTGTTAGCATGGAGAATTCAAATAAATAAGCCACAGTGATGCACAAGTAGTGCCACCTCCTAGGAGGCTGGAAGCCCCATGGGAGGGTCTAGTTCCCAGGACTGCCAGAATACCCTGGACCAGTTGCACGTGCCTGTAATCCTATATAATCCAGAGGGTGGGGCAGGAGTAAGACCCTATCGAATATACTCTGTCTCCTCCCACCCACCTCTCACAAAGAGGAAAAAAAAGTTAGAAAGCAGTAACTACCTGAACCTGAGAGATAATAAAGTAGGATCTACAGAAGGAAAAAAGAAATCAAATATAAAATTAATGAATTTCTACTTAGATTTTTAAAAAAGTATATTGAATCTTTATACCTCCTTTTTGTCTTGCAAGGTTTTGTTTTGATAGTCATTACATTTGGTATATGGCCAAGATAATTAGTGTGTAGGTTGGGAGGACTAATATCAAAGATAAAGACTCTTCAATAATATTTTTCATACAGGATAATGTTCTCTCATTTATGAATGAATACAGGAAGCAAAAAACTTTGTAATCTGACTTCACATTTTTCATCCCTAATACAAAATGCATTCTCTTGAGAGTGCTAGATTGTTTAAATAAGGCATGCCGAACAAGTATAATTACATGGATGTTATTTGTAACATTGACTCCACATTTGCAGCTCAGATGGTGTGGGAGATTATAGATAGGCCGCCTATGAAGAGTTATAAATCTTTGTTTATTTTATTAAATATTACGAGACATGCCCTGAGGATGACAGATCAATAATGGTCCTTGTGGTTTCCTGATGGAAGGCTGCAATTATTTTCTTCCATTACAACTTAAATGTAACTCAATTTTACTCATCTATCATCTTTATAATAGTAATAAAGAAACATCACTGTATGTTTATTTTTCTGCCTATTCTTATTACTCCTTGTTTGCATCTTGTTTTGATTTTTGTTCTACAAAACTGTGCTGACTTTACTTTCTTCCTTTGATGGCTCTAAGTGGTGGCCCTTTAACTCTGGCATTCTTTGAAACAGAGATGGAAAATTATTACCTTAAGTTTCCTTGAGTTTGGAAAGCAGTTGGCTACTCTTTGAATTTGAGTATAAATGATATTTAAAAACATGGAAGCCTGATAAAATAACTTATGAGGCTGGCTTTTTCTAAAATCACATTTACCTGCAAATTCTTTAACGTAAATTCTTGAATGACTTGAAGTACACAAGAGTAGTATCATTTTCTTTTCTTTTTGGAGAGTTTTTTTTTTTTTTAATTGGGCGCGTGCGCTCGCCAGAAGGACAGAGGCAGACAGAGAGATAGAAAGCGAGAAATCACACCCCAGAGGGGATGGCCACGCCGCAAACCCTTCTCCTCCATTCTCCTCTCGGGATCTTGGGCACGTGCGCACACATGCCTGGCGTGAGTTTAAGCCACCGGGTCCGGAACGCGAACCACGGTTGACTACATGGGAGTCCAGCGACATAGCCATTACACTAACTGCTGGTCCCAAGAGTGGTATCTTACAGTGCTACAGCAGTTAGTATAGAAACTCTGGGCAAGGAACGCAACTTAAACTTTCTAGCTTGACTATACTGTAATTTGATTCAATCGTCTTTCTCCTCCTTTGCCGTCCAAAACCACCACCATTCCTTGACCTTCCTTGCTTTTTGAAATTATTAAATCCTCAGAAGGACTTATACAATATAAGCAATATGGAGGTGAGTGACTCATAACAGGTAGGAAGGGATGTGAAAGACCCTCATGAGCAATAGAACTGGAATGTGCCTTCTGCAGAAACAATCCAAGCATCTGAATTTGCCTTTATACCAGTGTTCCTTACAATAATAGCTGCTATTTATTTAGTACATGCCAAGGACTAAGTTAGGACCTTGTACAGACAGTAAGGCACTTGTCCACATGACGGTCCTGCATGGACATAGGTTCAGTCTCATGCTCTTACATCCATCCAGGTGGAAATTGGTGGGGTTCACATTTGAACCTGGACCTCTGATTTCTTGGTGATCTTATTGTTCTAGGTACTTTATGGATATTATCCCAAATTGCCACAAAACCCTGGGAAAGTAAGCATAACTGTCAGCATGTTACAAATGAGACCCAGGCTCAGGAAGTTAAGGAATATAGCAGAAGCCACTTGGCTGGTGTGCAGTAAGCCAAGACTTCCACGAGGAGTGTCTGGCACCAAATGTCTTATTTTTCCTCTTCAAATGTCATATTTTCCTCATTCAGTTGATCTATCATGGGTTGTTAAAATGATTAAAATGTTGGAAAAATATTTGCTACAAATCTACTTTTATTCTTTCAAATGACTACATATAGAGCAAAAGTTCGATAATAGACTACAAGAAAAACAGTCTTATGTGTTAACTCTGAGTTAGAATGGTTGTGAGAAGGCCTTTTATTTCAATGTTGGTTAAAAATCTTTCAAAAATGTATTATTCCAATTCTATTAGTAAATATGCAATAACTTAAGGAACTCTGGCAAATAACTGACAATTTGGGATTTTAAAAAATTCCCTTATTTAATAGTTGATTCTTATTTGTAGGAGACTGGGCAAATGTATACTGATTCCAGTGTTTTCCTGGAATTGTCATTTAATAAATTCTTTGTATGAGACTGTTGGAGATTCCAGTTAATGTAAGCAAACGAAATGAATTTTAATACTTTTATCCTCAAATGAAGATAGGTTTTTTTTCTTTTTCTATCCCCAAATTTGGGTCTTTCCAAAACCTCCATATTAGGTAATATTTTCTCACTTTATTTTGAATAATAATGTGCTTTTTAGGTTATTTGTATCAGCCTAAAACACTTCAATTAATACTAATTTAATATACTTATGGAGGTCTGTTAATGAACAGATAAAAAAGATGATAAAGATATTTTTAAAAGATTCAGTAGTTACTTACGCATTTATAATACCAGAGTTTTCATTGTTGGTAGTCATTATAAACAAGAATGACTTTCAAAAGCAACAAAGAAAATGGTTACATTGTGAATATCAAAAATGCATTCTTACAGGGACCAGCAGTTGGAGTAATGGCTATGTCACTGGACTCCCATGTAGTTGATTGTGGTTCGAGTCCTGGACCTGGTGGCTTAAACTCACGCTGGGCGCGTGTGTATGTGCCCAAGATCCCGAGAAGAGAATGGAGGAGAAGGGACTGTGGCCTGGCCATCCCCCCTGGGGGGAGTGATTTATTGCTTTCTGTCTCTCTGTCTCTTCCTGTCTTTTTGGCAAGCACACGTGCCCTACAGCGAAAACCTCTCCAAGAATAAAACACAAAACATTCTTACAAAACAACTGATACAATCAATAACACTGGTATTCCATGAATGGTTATCTGTGGTTTGATTGGGATAACTTTCCAAAAACAGGATCTTACATAGAGACAAAGAGTTCTGAAGCACAAATAACTTACGGGTGACGATAACCTACCCTTAGAATGATCAGATAACTCAAAAGAGGGCTTTCATAATGTTTTCAACATGAGATGATGCATGTGAAGAGTTTGCATAGACAGGTTTCACGTTTATGTGATCATAAACAAGGAAGTCAGCCCTGATACACCTGCTAGATTCCTAGAAGAGAAAAGGCCCTTTCTTGGCCCTCTCATTGTCCGATCCCAGGACAGAAAGGCTTTCTATGCATGGTGGGAACACAAGGAAGGCCAGAAAACCCCACCGTGGCTGTGCTCACACACTGAGGACCCAGCAGAAGCCTAAGTGAAAAGTGATTGCCACAGCCTTCTTAACTTGTCCAAAGAGCACACAGAATACCAGCACAAGTGGGATATTGGTTAAGGAGCTGGACTTTCACTGGCTGACCGTGGTTTGAGTCCTGGACCTGGTGGCTTAGAATTCATGCTGGGTGGGTGTGTGTGTGCATGTGCATTCAAAATCTCGAGAAGAGACTGAAGAAGGGATTGCAGAGTTGGCCATCCCCCCTCCCCGGGGGGGCGTGGTGACGGGGGGAGGGGTGATATCTCTCCTTCTGTCGCTCTGTCTCTCCAGTGAGCACATATGCCCTGTAGCCATAACCTCTAAAAAATTAACACCCAGAGTCCCTCCATAGACATAGTAAAGAGATAAATAACAAAACTATAATATGTATGTCTATTCACTAAACTTTATGCCAAAATAAAAACCCAGTTCCAAGAAATTATTAGAGTCACCTAATATTTTGCCAAATAAATTTACCAAGATAAAAAGGAATCATCTGACTGCTGAGAGTCTTTCTAAACTTGTTTGATCTTGTACATTATTTTGTTCTTTTTGGTGACGGATAGTTCTAGGTGCCTTCATTCTAAAATAAAGCTGGAAAATAATTATATCCTGATTATTAGAATGATTATAGGTCTTTCTATGGACAGTGTATGAAAACAGAGAATGTGTGGAGTTTCATTCGTGGATGAAATCTGATCTTTAATAACCAGAGAAGATAAACAAGCAAATAAATACAGTTTGAAGGTATTTGTCTTTATGGAATTTGGCCAGTGCAAAAGCTGGCTTCCCCTGGAAGAAGACTAGGTTGGCAAGTTCCATCTTGTTCCCACAAGAATTTTTGCGATGGGAGTGATAATAGTTTCAGGTGTGGTTAGTGCATTTTGGGCATTTTTCCTGGGTGATAAACCTGACCTGAGTTTCACTGGGTAATCCTGCCTCTTTGTTCCCTTTGGAACACTACACAAGTCGCAGGAGTAAAAGTTCAGATGTATTATGAGCATTTCTAGAACTTACAGTATTCTTACATCTAGGGGCCAAAATGTACAAAGTAAAATAATAAGGTATCATTATAGCCTATAAAGTCTCTTTTTAATTTTTAACAGAACGAGATTTAAAGAGCAAGGTCATGTTCTCTAGAGACCCTGGAGAAACACCTAATAGACTTTGTTTAAAGTTGTTTTTATGAAGCAACTCACTGGACACAGGAAAAGTGTTTTGTCTATAATGTTTTGTCTATAATGTTTTATTTTCTAATTCCAGGTTTCTGAAAGTCCTTTTGTTTCCTTTCATTCTCTTGTATCTTCTAGTGAAGAAAAAGGAAACCTCAGGAGGATTTTCATTGCTTCTTACAGAGTTGTAATATGCATTAATTATGTGCAGGGGAAAATCATTGTTGGTTGGGATATAATGTATGTATATACTTTAGAAGGGAGAAGAGGGAAGTTTTGTTTTTAGTTGACTAAAAGATGAACTGATTTTCTCAGAAGTATTTTTCTAACTTTATATGTATATGTACAAAAGTTAGCTAAAGTTTCCATCTAGGGAATCATTCCAGACATGTCAGCAGAAGTCAACCAAATATTTCTATATTCATATGCCCTTGCTATTGCTTGGCAAGTTAATTATTTTCTCTTATCAAAGACATATTAAATGCTTTTCCTGTTTGCAATTAAACTTTTATTTCTTGGATTAAAAATTGCTAGAGTAAGACAGAACTTTGCAAAGTCAAAACGTTCTTTAGAAAAGCTATATACTATTTGTTCATTCAATTACGGTTACTAATGGTCATTATGTTAGAAGGCACAGCCAGGTGAAAATGTCTGAATCTGGGTCCAATAAAAGAATGCTCAAAGTCACAATGGCCTTCCAGTGTGTTACACTTTCTCTGGTACCAAGTGATCGAAGGACCAGCAGAACAAATCCACTGGCTATAGCTGCCAGCTTTTAGGAAGAAAGTTTTCGAAAGTTTGTGGGAAATGTATGTTATGAAAAAACTATGCACAGATTTAATTGTTTTCTGAAGCAAAATATCCTTGTACTTTAATTCTATTTTTCCACAGACTTTCTGAAGTTCCCTCATAGTATATTTAAATGGAAGCACCAACAATTTCCCTAACACTTCCATGAAAATATACCATCTCATATAAGTATAAACAATCGTTGATCAAAATATTTATGTTTATAAATATCAAATTACCAACAAGGTAAAATATTAAAGTAGAACTTGGTGGATACATGCCTATTTAAAAAGGAAGTCTGTCATTAAAGTCAAGATCTAAAGGAAGGATTTGGGAGCAAACATTTCCTCTCTACTTTTCCAGGTTATTTAGAGAAGTATATTAGTGCATCTAAAAATGTCTTGTTTACCAACATTTCAGAAGATTTTTCTCTAGCTAAATTTCCTTAAGTAACATCAAGAATACAGATTAATTATTTGCACATTGGTGAGAGAACAGGGTCCCATAAGGAAAAAAAGAAAACCCTTTAAAATCCATAAATTAACTTGAGCATCTTCTTCTAAATATTGTAAAGATTGCATAGATATCTTAATAAGCATTTTTTACAGGAAAATCTGTGTACGTCTGATCAGAGCTTCTAAAGCATATATGAGAAATAACTTTAATAATTTGAAATGTTGCAGGCATGCAAATCCACATTGTAAAAATAATTTTTCTTTTGGTTACCACAATAACTCTTTAAGATATGATTATACTTGTAAATGAACAGTCAATTTCTAAATGTTCTTGAAAAGAATCTGCAAAAAAGTGTGGATAAAGATCATTTACAAAGCACAAAACAGCCCTTAACATTCTTTTCTAGACTTATAGTTATTCTGATTTACATATGATCATCTATAAGGGGGGAAACCTATGTGACTTACCCTATTAAAACAGTGCTCATGATTGGGTCCATAAAAGTGCTGGAGACATCTCACATTGTTTTTGTTGACGATCTTATTGAAGAATTCATTGATATATTTGACAGGGAATGCGCAGACAGCAGATCGATTCATTGGTTCGGCAGAATCTGGCTTGCTTTGTGCAAACACCCCGTAGAGAATGTCATCATTCTGGCTGGCTCCTATTTGCTTAGCAAGATGGGCCCCAGGTTTACTGACATATGCAGCCTGAAGAATATTGAACACTTCCTTTCTTGTGGATCTCTTTCTTCTCTTTTCCGTGAGAATACATTCCAGAGGCATTTCCATGTAAGAATGCAACCCAGAGTCCACAGAACAGAATCTGATGATTCGCGTGTGAAAAGTTTGAGCATCTAGAGTTTCTTTCTGGACTGTCAAAAAGTAAATAAAATGGTTGCTTTCGAAGGCATGGATATACTTAATGGGGTAAGAATCCTGGAACTCAGGTAAAACATCAATATAGGACTGGTCTGTCAAAAACTTAAAACCATCTTGTGTTTCCTTTAGTCTTCTCACCGATATCGAATGCAGTGAATGATCTGGAAGGTAAGAATTATTTATGGTATTGCCTACAAAGAAGGTGATGAACCGGTTCTTTTCAGACAGGAGGACTTTGGTTCCCAGAGGGCTCACCACACAGTCAGGACACTGGCTGGGCTCTTCGTCTGCCTGTGGGGAGAACATGCAATGCACCTCTGACTGTATATCAGCAGGATTACCATGGGGAAAGACGTGTCGTAGGCAGGTCCCTCTGTTGACACTGCCACAGCTAATGAGTTGGTCATCATAGTATGTGTCAACAAGCAGAGCCATGTTGATGTTATCTTTCCAAGCGCCACCTGATGAATTGGCCTTGCTCCTGCAGTTCTGACATGGAAAACAATCTGGGTGTTCTAGCACGGGCCCAGTCTTGTACTCAGCAACCTTCTGAAGGTCTTTATCATTTAAAACATAAATGTAGTTAATGGCGCCGAGGTAAATGTGATTCTTATGTAGAACAATATTCTGTATGGGTGTTGCTGCAGTGAAGTTGGGAAGCTGATACTCCATATCCACATTCATCTTGGACTTTACCAGTGCCTCTGTACACTCCCCATTGCTCCTCTGCACCAAGGTAAACAGGAGCACAAGGACGCCAGGTGCAAGCACAGTGGGGGCCTTCATGGTGAGAAATTTATCTGCCAAAACATGTTCAAGGCAAGAGCAGTTTAGTTGTCATTAGGAACACAGGAAAAGCAGAAAGAACTATACCAGTTAAACTATCAGAAACAAAGCTCCCTAACTGGAATTTTTACATAGAATGAAAACAAAAAACTCTAGCTAGTTACACATAAAGATGCATTGTGCAGTTGGACATGACTCCACATAGTTTAATTTTAGAACTCAAGCCACGAACGAGTAATTTTAGAGAACCATTATAAGACGCAAACAATGTTCTGTACTAAGGATGATACAGCAGCTGAGTTGCCGTCCTTCAGCAATGAAATAAATTTCTTTCTTAACCCCCTTGCTGGTTGTTTAATGCGGTTTAATATCTGTGGCTAATGACTGGGTTGATATTTAAACTTTCTTGGTTAGTCAAGTAAAGGAACTGTGGTTCAGACTCATTTATTCTAGAAATCACAGCAGGCATTGTTTCCTTGGGAGCAAGTAGAATTACTAGTCTAAATTTAGTTTCCTTTGGGAAGAAAACAATCATAAATTCTAGAAGCAATATGATCACATGCTGTTTATAGGATTTTGTGTGCAGAGGAAAGGTATGGTTATGATTTGGCTATAGTTAACCTATTGTTTCAGACAGACAAATGCTTCATGTAAGATCACTGGGAATATAAAAACAGCAGACTGAAAACATAAAATAAAATTTTCAGAACTAAAGTCTTCAAACTATTTCTCAGGGAAAACAACATAGTTTTCATTACCAAGTCAAAAAGCTATTTTGTAAAAGAAAACATTTTTTTCATATTTCATTGTTTGTACCTGGACAATAGTTCCACTAGGAAGCAGAGGTGAATTTGTTATTCAGTTTTTAAAAACTTAAGGTGCACAAGTTATAAACATTGTGATTTCTACTTATTATAGCTATATATGGGGTAGCAGGGAGGAAAGAAAGGGAATGAATGAATTAGAATGAATAGAAACTCAATAGCTTTTAATACTTGTTTTTTAAGAGCATAATTCAGACAAGACAAAGTAAGACTCAAAAAGATACTAGGCACTGTGCCAGCAGGTGGTATGGTGGTTAAGATGCTGGACTCCTACATGGCTGACCATGGTTTTGGTCCTGAACTTGGCAGCTTGCTTTCTCATTTCTTTCTCTCTGTCAAGTGTGTGTGCTTTATAGCAACTTAAAAAAAATAAATAAAATTAAATAAATTATTCTTTAAAAAAATACTAGGCATTATAATTTCATACTAATTTTGGTATGTGAATCTGTGGTTTCATCATAGGAAATGGGGCATAGTCTCTGTCCTTCAGTGAACCTATAATGTTGTTGAGCAGTAACACACTAGAACACATGACCTATAATACCCTTTACAGCACAAATCAAAAGCTACAGCATAAAAAGATGGGGACATGGCCTGTATTTAGGATTATTATGATTACAAGAATGATGGCCAAGTCCATTATTTTATGAGGCCCAGGAGAATAAGAGTAAAGTCTGTTTGGCTTACTGCTATATCCTAAGGGTGTGGTCATACAGAGTCTGGAACACAAATGTGTTAAACAAATATATACTGCATAAATAAGTGAATAAAAATTAAGCAATAACTTCAAAGTCACATAACAGGTAAGTTTAGTGGATGGAACTTGGATCTAAGTCATTCTTCTTTTAAGTTAATTTATTTGTATCTTCTATAAGAAACACACGGGGTGGGGGAGAGAGAGAGAAACAGGGAACCCAAACAGGGTCTCCATGCCATAATCCATCCATAGCCTTGGCCAGCCAAGTCATAGATATGTGCATGTGTACCTGGTACATACAGGTGGGACCTAGGGCATGAACTGGGGACCTTCCCACATGGGTCCAGTTGTGTTTGTGTTGCAACACTGTCTGGCCCCTAATCTAAATCTTTTAAACTCAAAAATCAAAGATAATTTTACTGTCATAAATTTCTAAGAATTGGGACCAGCAGTTAGCGTAATGGCTATGTCGCTGGACTCCCACGTAGTTGACCATGGTTCGTGTCCCAGACCCGGTGGCTTCAAACTCACTCCGGGTGCATGTGCGTGCATGCCCAAGATCCTGAGAGGAGAATGGAGGAGAAGGGATTGAGGTGTGACCATCCCCCCTGGGGGGTGATTTCTCACTTTCTGTCTCTATGTCTCTCTCTGTCTGTCTGGCGAGCGCACGCGCCCTATAGCGAAAATCTCTCAAAAAAAAAATTCTAAGAATTGAGGTCTTAATTAAGAGGTAACAGGAGCTGGGCATGTGTGCATGTGTACCCAAGATCCCGAGAGGAGAATGAAGGAGAAGGAATTGTGGTGTGGCCATCCCCCCTGGGGGTGATTTCTCGCCTTCTGTCTCTCTGTCTCTCTCTGTCTTTCTGGCGAGTGCACGCACCCTACAGCAAAAACCTCCCCAAAGAAAGAAAAAGAAAGAGAAAAAGAGGTAACAGGAAATCATTGAAGGGTTTTGAGCTGCAGAGTCACATAACCAAGCTTTTTACTCTAGGAATACTGATTTGGTGGCAAGGTGGCTTAGAGCAGGGAGAATCTGGTAATCGAAAATCCAGTTGACTGATTATTCCTATAGACTCTAATGAAGGAAGAAGGGCCAAAACCAAGATTGTGACCATAAGAACAGAAAGGAAGGAAGGATTTTGAGAGACATATGCAAGTAAGAAAGATTTGACACCTAACTGGAGAGCGTAAAAAAGAGAAGGCAAAGATGATTAGAATCATCTGGGGTAAAGTGTAGCAAGTTACAAAACAAGTCAGCTGTAGGAAATTAAGTTAAAGATAGGAAATATAATAAGTTGGCTTTATACAAGTTAAGTTTCATGTGCTACTGTGAGATGAGTGAAGGAAAGCTCTATTACAGGACTGACTAGTAGGTTTTACATATTCAGGAAGATGATGCCTAGAATAAATGAACAATGGAAACTGCAAGGAGACAGAGCATTTGTGCCAAAGAATATAGGTGAATAAGGAGAAAACTTCTGAGGAGAATCTGCTCTTGATGGGAAAGTGGCACAATTGGCCTTAAGTGAGATAAAATCTGTCTTGGGTGAGAGAGTGGTAAGTGGAGCACAAGTGGATCTTTTCACAATGATTCAGCATGAGATCTTGGTGGAGAAATCAGGACTATAGTTGGACTAGAAATAAACTTTGCATGTTATCTGCATAGATGTGATGGTTAAAACCAAGACTAGGTATGCTCATGAAGAAACTAGGTGAAAGAAGAAAGGTGAATGAACCAAATCTTGGAAATATCACAACATTCCACTGGGGGGAAGTTAGGTATCAGGAAGGCAAATGCTGCATTGCATCACAGAAGCCAGGTGAAAGTCCCCAAAAGGAGGATGTGGGCTATGTGGACAATCTATGTTGGCCTTCAAGAGAGTAGTTCCAGGCCAGCTGGTGGAGTGATGATTAATGCCACTGGATCCCACATGACTGTTTGCACAATTCTAGTTCCAGACCTGAGGACCTGAAAAACACATCAGGTGCATGTGTGTGTGAGCCTAAAGTCCCAAGAGGAGGAATGGAGGAAGAGGAATGGAGGAAAAGGGATTATAGCATGGTCATGCCCCCTCAGGGGTGCTTTCTAAATTTCTCTCTCTCTCTTCCTCTCTCATGAGCAGTACACTATAGCAAACTTAAAAAAATTCTGAGAGAGTAACTTCAATAGATTCAATAGTGGTGCTGGAGGTTAAATTAGAAGAGAATGTGTGGTAAGGAAGTAGACTGCTTGTCAAAGGAAGGACAAGTAGAAGGCAATGAGGGGTCAAGAGGAGTTTATTCTTAAATTGTAGGAAAGACATGAAGTTATTTATGAGACTTTTTGTTCTTTTACTAACATTGCTTCAGTGTCTACAGGACATTCATACTATCCTTCCCTGGGAAGCTAGTAATTGGTGGAAGCAATGGGTTAATGGACAGATAAAGGACTGCAGAGGAAGGATGACCAACCACACTGAAAATGACGCTAGAGCTGAGCTGAAGATGGATAAAGAATGAAAATTCCTAAGAGGCAGCCATTTGTGCAAAGGTAGAAGGCAGAAGACAGCACATGACATGGCCAAAGGCAGCACATAGTTGAGCCTAGAGAAATGAGAAAACCAAAGAGGCAAAAGAGAGAGAAAATTGTTGGAGCAGGCTAGCTCATGGCCTGATGGTTAAGGTGGCTGTGTTAAGGTGGTTAAGGTGCCAACCAAGTGTCCAGGTCCCAGACCTGGTGGCTTAAAAAACACACTGGGTGTGTATGCATGTGCATGTGTGCCCAAAATCCCAAAAGGAGAGAGAAATGGAGAAAGGGTTGTGGTATGACAATGACCCATGTGGTGCTTTCTTGATTTCCATCTTTCTCTCTCTCTCTGTTTCTCTCACTGGCAAGAACATGTTCTCTCGGGCAAAAATAAAAACATAGTTGGAGCAATAACCCAAATAAACAAAGAGAGGCATTTCCAAGAGCACTGGAACAAAAGAGAGGCCATTCTTTTTAAGATAGCAAGACAGGATGAAAATTCAGATGAAGATACAGGGACACTGAAAAAGTTCAGAGAATATGACTACAATGTTTTTTGTTTATAATTTCCAGAGGGTGAATGCACTTGCCTGAGAAAGATGGGGGGATGGGTTAAAGGGAGAAAACACCCCCTAATGCACTGTGATCACACTGCAAGCTCTTCTCCATTTCCTCATCCTGCTGGGACTTTGGGCATGCACACACATATGTCTGGTGTGTCCTTCAAGCCACTGCGGGCTGAGATTTGAACTGTAGTTGGTCAAGTAGGATCTGGCTCCTTGAACCACTAGGTCTCAGGGCAGGACTCATACTACTTAAATTGTTTTAAATATATCAGGTATATATGATCATCTGCTGAAAGTGATGTATACAGAGGAGGGACCAGGGACTTCAGGGTGGAGGAAGATGTTTAGAATAGCTGCAACAGGCATGCAAACTAAAGTCAGCAAGAAATGAATGCAAGGATTGCTTTAAGGACTCCTTTTAAGATATGACACAATGTATTGTGACTTATTCATGTTTATAAAAGACAGAAGAAACTCAGGAGAGAAGGTTCGGGATATCATGATTATCAGGGTCCAAATGAAGACATCTGATTAAGGATATGGGCTTTAATGGAATAAGCAAAGACAGAAAATTGCAGTTGGACCAGAGGGCAAAGCAAAGTTTCAGGAAGGTAAAGAACTAGAAGAGATATAAAGCATATAATAATAAAACCCACAAAAATATGCTTCAAGTGCTTACCACGTGCCAGGCATTCTGTTAAACCCTCTGAATTACTCTTCATTAACACCCTGTGGAGAAGGAAGTATTATTATCCACCTCTTTTAGAAGAATAAGCTTTCAAATGTAAGAACCATGATTCAGTGCCATGCCTGGCTAATAGAAATCCACGCATACTCTTAAATGGGTCACTAATACTGAAGCAGCTTATCAAACTGTAAGATAGAGCACACTGAAACAGAAGTAGACAAGCAGACCTTGGATTCAGGCTCTTTCCCTCTCTTGCTGTGTCACCTCAGGCAACTCATCATCCTCTGAGCCACCAGGTCCAATATCTCCACATGTTTGATTAAAGTATTAAATCTCTGAAGGCAGTTGGACCATTACTCTGTGTTTGTGTGTGTGTGTGTGTGTGTGTGTATGTGTGTGTGAGTGTATGTGTGTGTGTGTGTGTGTGTGTAGGGAGTTGTAGTTATTTTTATACATAGCTCTCATTCTGAAATGCACTAGACAATTTTTTGGTGCTAGTAGAGGAAACAAGAATTGGAAGACAAGGAAGATTAGGAACATGTCCTGTTAGAAGACAAATACAAACTGCAAACAAACTGCAAATATCTATCCAAGCCTTCTAGATCAAATTATGTGAAGAATTTCATTTTTCAGTATGGTATCAGTGTATTTTCTAGAGTTGGGAAGCCTAATAAATAATTTATTACTATATTTTTTTCTAAAAATAATAAGGAAAGGACATCAATGAGCTATTTATGCCTAAAGTGGTAAAAAAAAACCCCACTGCAATCAATTTATTTATATATTATTAATATATATTATTTATATATTAGTTGATGTCCATTAATGCAGTGTAGAAGGTGAGCGTTTTCTCTTCTAGACCTTTTGAAGGAGCCTCAAAATGATCTTATTTTCTAAAATCAGAAAATTGGGTTTTAAAACTAAGGGTCATAGCTTAAGGTTGGAATATAAGTCACTCCTTCTACTATACCTAAATAAACTAGAATCTGAGAAAATGTGCAAATGTAGAAATGGCCTTTTTACTGTCTCACTTGATGAGATGGCAAAATCCTAAGAAAACCAGTAGAAAAGGATTTTTTTTTTTCTATTTAAGAAAAAACCCTGGTGGAACACAAGCTGAAGTGAGTAACTCAGTTTCCTACTCCTTTTTTTTTTTTTTTTTTGAGAGGTTTTCGCTACAGGGCACGTGCGCTCGCCAGACAGAGAGAGAGAGACAGAGAGACAGAAAGCGACAAATCACCCCCCAGGGGAGATGGTCACGCCGCAATCCCTTCTCCTCCATTCTCCTCTCGGGATCTTGGGCACGCATGCACACGCGCCTGGCGTGAGTTTTAAGCCACCAGGTCCGGGACGCGAACCGTGGTCAACTATGTGGGAGTCCAGCGACATAGCCATTACGCTAACTGCTGGTTCCCCCTACTCCTTTTTTATTTAGACGTTTTTGCTATAGGACACATGCACTCGCCAGAAAGACAGAGAGAACAGAAAGTGAGAAATCACTCCCCAGGGGGGATGGCCACGCCGCAATTCCTTCTCCTCCATTCTCCTCTCAGGATCTTGGGCACACATGCACACATGCCCGGCGTGATTTTAAGCCACTGGGTCTGGGACTCGAACCACAGTTGACTACATGGGAGTTCAGCGACATAGCCATTACACCAACTGCTGGTCCCAGTTCCCTGCACCTTCTTTATGTCCTGAGAGTAAGAGTGAGTCTTTTCAGATTAAGAAGTCAAAGAAAGTGTTATTTTCTATTTTTTTTTTCTTCCCAGAGAGGACATGTGCAGAGAGAGTGGGAGAAATGGAAGTACCCTCCTATAGGGAATGGTTACACTGCAGTCCCGTCTCCTTCATCTCTCCACGTTGTGATTTTGAGCACGCATGCACCTGTGCCTGGTGTGTTTCTCAAGATTCTAGGTCTGGACTTGAACTGCAGGGTCGATCATGTGGGATCCAGCTGCCTTAAATGCTAGGTCATGGAGCTGGCCCCAGAAAGGTTACTATTTTTTCTTAGTTAAAGAAATGAAATTGAGAATAGTGCCCTTTGCCAACAATAGACTTTTTAGTTAAAATATGAGTTTCTGTTTAAACTTCAGATGAGAACATTTAATCACCTAAAACACCCTATTTCCTTGATCATTTCAGTTAATTATGGCCCTTCTCCATTAGCAAAGGTATATGTTGGTCAGACTAGATCTTCTCTGGGAGAAAAATTCTGCATCCTTTCTAAGGCATTGAAGGAGACCTTTTAGAGCTATTGCTGGGACCAGCAGGTTGGCATAATGGCTATGTCGCTGGACTCCCATGTAGTCGACAGTGGTTCAAGTCTTGGACCCGGTGGCTTAAACTCACGCCAGGCGTGTGTGCATGCATGCCCAAGATCCAGAGAGGAGAATGGAGTAGAAGGGATTGCGGCGTGGCTATCCCCCCAGGGGGTGATTTCTCAGTTTCTCTCTTTGTCTCTGTCTTTCTGGCAAGTGCAGGTGCCCTATAGCAAAAGCCTCTCTAAAAGAAAAAAAATAAAAAGAGCTATTGCTGAGCTGTGCTCTCTAATGACACTGCCACTTAATGGAGTAACAACTGGTGGTCAAGTGCACAATCTCTGGAGCAAGAGTTCAGAGCTTGGATCCACCCATTCACTTTTGATACTGGGCATATAAATCTGAGCCTCTTTTTCTCACCTAAAATGTGGGAGTGATTATAGTACCTACCTCACTTGTGAGAATAACTGAGGATTTGATGAGTTAATGTACGTACACCACTAAGAACAATACCTGGGACACAGTATACCAACAATTTTCTCTACTATATGGTTTGTTCATGCCTTCAACAACCTATGAATGTCTATTCTGTGCCAAATACTGTGCAGAACACTTACGATAGGAAGATAAATGAAACATTTTCCAAGTTTTAGAGCGCTCTCAGAATGGTGTGTGTGGGGGGAACACACCATGGTTTAAACTCAGTGTGGGAAGGCCAACTTAGACCTTTAAAGGAGAACTTAACTAGGCTAGATGAGTTGGGCAACCAATCAATCAGTCATGGTCCCTTCCTCATAATACATTCACAATCCTGAGGCAAAGCATTTAGGAGAACCTAGTTTTAGTTGTAACAGTACAACTAACTAGTTGTATGATCCAAAACAAATCACTGAACTCTTTCAGACACAAGTCTTTACCTGTGTATAAAATTACAGTGTTAAGTCAGTTGTATGCAGGAGCCCTCTGATACTGGCTTATGACAGCCTACTGTGTGCATTGTTTCAGTGAACTCTTCCTGCTAGCCTGAAATCAGCTACAGTGGGTGTACTTATACCATAGAAATTGGCAAACCCTGAAAATCAGGATTTTTTTTTTCTCCCTTAGAATAATAATTAATTGATATTTACCAACTTCCTGGATGAACTAGTGAACTCCAAAGTATTTTTGACCTCTAATAATTTTCAACTCTGTGATTGTTTTGCTGCAATTACATTTTATTCCAATGCCATTCACTTGGCATAAATTGCTTTCACTTCTCATTTATATAACCTGCCAGATCTGGCTGTCTGAGTAATTTTAAAATTTATACTCCAGGAATACTTCCACATTTCATATATTTTTGACTTGATATATTTATTCTTATGATGTGCACAGATTACACTTTCAATGTGGAATGTCTTTGTACTGTTTCTGTGCTATTTTTTTTTTCTGATATAGTACTAGCCATTTAAACAGCTTTGAGCTCCTTACTGAAAGGAATATGTAAAGATGATTCAGATAGACTGACTAATTCATTCTCTGAAAATGTTGTGTACATATCAGGTGAAACTGAATCACCCATAAAACATTTATTTCTTTTCAGTTGATAGTTAAAATAATCTCACTGGAAAAACAGTTCTTGGAAGTGATCATCTCAAGGCACCCTGGCCATGAAATGAATGACATTTAGGAATGTCTCCTTTCAAAAGGACGAATCTGTTAGCTATGGATGTCTGCTAGGCCTAACTTTAAAACCAGCTACTCGACTCTGCCACGTATTTGCCTCTGGATTTTTACCTTAAACTAGTTTACGTTGGTCTTTTTATTCCCCAGCAACTAGCAATACATTTAATTCTTTAAGTATTTATTAGTAGTTATCTATGCCTATCAATGCTAATACCATCCTCTAACATCATCAATAAAAACATGTCATAAAGTCATAAATGTTGTATTCAAATACTAATTCCTCAGGAGAAAAACCCAACAGTTTGATGGAATAAATATTTTGAGAGAGACTTTTTTACTTTGATGTGGGTAGCTTTGCTTACTTTAAGGATTGATTTTCTTGCAAATTATCATAATTTATAATTATGTAGACAGCACTTTATAGTTTACAAGATATACTCAGTTGCATCATCTCTTATAGTCATGATTTTCTTATATAAGCATTATTTCTTTGTTTGCAGACAACACAACTGAGGTTTTAAGAGAATAAAGTTTTATATAAACGATACTAAGCAGGTAATCCAGGTTGTCTCAGTGTATTTTTAATGATTTTAAAAAGATATATTGATGCTTTTTAACTATTTTGAATTATTTGCATTTCCTGGAAAATATTTTTACCCAAAAGGCACAGTATTTTCGTAAACACTTGTATTCATCTGCCCAGCTTCCACTGTCTCTTTTGAAAACTCTCCCTCCCATTTCTGCTGGGACTGTCAAACACAACCCAACTCTCTTACCCCAGGGTGAGGGTACAAAACCAGGTTGACCTTTCAATGAACTCTATTCTTTTGACATGGTGCTTGTTTAGGGGTGAGCATATGACCAAAGCAAGGCCAATCAGAATCTTTCTTGAAATTTAACATGAATGCTGGAAAAGAATCTTTCCCAGTCAGAGATCACAAGACAGATGTTGCTACTTCGGAGTATTTGATGATCATCTTTGCCACTCTGTGGAGAAAGCCTGTCTGAGCATGAAACTGATCCAAGGGGCAGCAGGGCTCAGACACAGAGAGAAATGGGTTCCTGATGTTATTGATGGAGTGTCTGTACCCAGCCATGTCTTAAGCTAATAGAGGTAGTACAATTTCTTCTTCCCCTCTTTCTTTTTTTTTTTTTCATTAACAGTTTCATAATGATTCTTTTGTTCCTAGCTCCTGAAAAAGTCCTAAGTAAACAATGTTCAGAAGTAAACACTGCAAAACTATGTATTCAAACACAGTTAAGATAATAAATGCAAGTAAATATTCAAGGAATTGGGACAAAGATAGTTTCTTTATTTACCCTAATAACCACTTTAAATATTCTACTTTGCATTGGGAAACATATCTATTAGTTAAGATTTCCAAGGTGGTACAAATTTTTCCTGCTATATGATTTCAAAATTGTCTACAGTATTTACATAACATATTATCAAGATAAAAATAATGTATCTAAGTAAAGAGGCAAGATATAAAAACTGAAAATATTTCAATATTGCTTTTAAGTGTATAAAAGGGATTTATGATAATGGAAAATGGCTGAGGTCCCATATTAAGGAAATTGCAGCCATAAAAACAGTCATTGCTAGATCTCTAGGAAGACTTGCCAGAGTGAAATTTTAAGAAAAATTCTTAGCCCTCTCTGCATTTATATTATATACATTAACTTTAAAAGTAGAATCATAAAACTAAAGTTAAGAAAAAAGGTTTCCATTAGGAGATGCCCAAAGACAATAAAACACTGTATTTACACACTCACAGCTTATGAAGAATCATATTGCATTTTACAATAATAATCAAATATTTGTAAGTAGCTATTGTAAGCCATCACTTGCTTAGATACTGCAATTTTCTGCCCTCGAAGAGTGGATAGTCCATGATTTGAAGACAGTAGGATAAACTCTAAAATCTAACTGTGTAACCTAAATTACAAAGTTAATGGATCCACTGGGCTGTTGACAATGCAAATTTTACACGTATTTTGTTTCTTATGCCTAAACATTTAACACTTAAAGTTATGATCAAGAGCCTGAAGTGACTTTAGAAAGATAAAGCCATGCACTATGTCAAAATTCATTATAATACTGTCAGATAACCTTTGATAGTGATTTTTAATAGTAAGTCAAAAAGACATGAAATTTTTAGAATTTTTCAGTCTATCTAGTTGCTCTTGTGTTTTTATTTATTTTTTATTTAATTATTTTTTAAGATATTTTTTGCTATAGGGCGTGTGTGCTTGCCAGATAGACAGAAAGTGAGATATCACCCTCCAAAGGGGATGGTCAAGCTGCAATTCCTTCTCCTCCATACTCCCCTCAGGATTTTGGGCACGTGTGCACACGCCACGCACCCAGCATGAGTTTTAAGATGCTGATTCCAGGACTTGAACCACAGTTGATTACATGGGAGTCCAGTGACATAACCATTTAGCCATCTGCTGGTCTCTAATTATTATTATTATAATTATTTTTGAGACTTTTGGCACAGGGTGCGTGCAACCAACAGAGAGACAGAGAAAGATAGTGAGAAGGAAAGTAAGAACCCTCCCTGCCACCGCCCCAGGAAGGAGGGCCATGCTTCAATCCCCTCTCCTCCAGTCTCCTCTCGGATTTTTGGCACACATGCACATGTTCCTCGTATGTTTCAAGCTGCTGGGTCAGGGACTCAAACTGATGGGAATCTAATGTGTATGCCACTTGCTGGCCTCCTAACTGCTCTTTCGTATGGCCACATTTAAATGATCTAAAAACACTTGTGTTATTTTTAAATGTTTACAGTTAGCTTGCTTGACAGCACATTTCATAATATTCTCCCAATGGCTTACAAAATCCGTTCAGAAAGGGAGGTGTAATGGAGAGTGTGCTAGACAGTACTAAAAACATGATGAAAATCTGAGCTTCACCATTCACAAACTTTCTGACTCTGTGTGTTTCACCCACAACATGGGTATAATGGTGGACATCGTGTGTGTTGGCCATGTGAGAGAAATGATGAGGATTCCAGTATTCAATTATGTAGCACACATCACCATTCAATAAATGTAGCTACCATTCTTATTGTCCTAAATTGTGTCTGAGTCAGTTTTTACTTGCCCTCACCAACAATGAGGAAGTTGGCACAGTCCCTGAGTGAGACCACTCCAAATACCTGGTGACTATTTCATCACTTTAGTACTCTTATCTATTGTTTAAATAGTGTTATTGCTTATTTTCCCACCCCTTGGTCATCTTGTGGTTTTCCTCTAAACTCATTTCAAGTTTTTACAGTCCTTCTTAAGTTGTCCTCCCAGACAAAGGCCACAGCAAGGACCTCTCAAACTGAGGAAGAAAACAAATAGAAACCATTACTCTACTTTTAGAACAAGGAGTTAGCCATATCCCCACTGACATTTAGGAAGTAAAGATATAGGATGACCATTAAATGTGGATTTCAAATAAATAATAAATAATTTTTTTTAGCATATAATGCCTCGTGAATGTATTTTATCTAATAATACTAGTTGGAAGCAAATGGAGAAAAATAAGGGATCAATCACATTTTTTTTTTTTTTTTTTACCAACTCAGATTAAAAAGATTTGGGCTAAACCTATTTATCTGTTGGGGTAGAATAGTTTTTAAATTTCTCTAGCACATCTAAATTGTAATTTTTTTGGGGGGTATTGCTGCTATGCACCTAAATCATGATGTTTTAAAAGGGATTTGCAGGGTGACCAGTTTCTGATGACCAGTTTTAAACTTCATATAAGGCAAAAAGGAGTAACTTTCTTTAAACTAAATGTTGTACTGCTATGTGGCAACCTGTCACTGACATGAAATTTCTGAAATAGAGTATTCCTAGATTTTCCTACTTTATTTATAATAAATTAATTATTAAAACCTTCAAATATAGGTGACTACAGGAGAAAGTAAGTTAAATTTTGTATGAGAGGCTCAGCCTCTTTGTTGCAGCCTGTATCATATAGAACTGTGGAGCTGGAAGTCACAGGCTGACTGTGGTTCAAGTACCCTGGCCTGAAAAACATGCTGGATACATGTAACTAGGAATCTAGTATGCTGGAGGAAGGGGATCATGGAATGACTGAGCCCAGTGGAGGGTGTGTGTTGCCCTCTCTCTCTCTCACAAGCACACATGTAGTCTATTATAAAAAATTTAAAATGAATTTGGCATAAGAACAATTAGCATGTGTTTATAATGTTTCTAGGGGCTGATCTAAACACTGTTTCTTGATTATTACACAAATATTTCTTTGAGAGATAAATAGTGTTTTTATAGAGATTCTTATCCAATATTGTATCCCTTCCTCCAATGATCATTTTAAAAGTTGAAAATGACTGAATTTCAGCATAAGAAAAAGCGAACTACGCATTTTCTACTTATGTGATTGAGGTCATTGTCCAACTCTGATATGGCAAGGATAAAAAGAAAAAGAATAGAATGCCATTATACTCTCAAGATTATTCTTCATAAATTCATAACCCGTTAGCAACATCTTTGTCCTCTTAAGAATGGCTGAAAATATTCAACTTCTGGGAAAGAAAAATAAATGGACATTTGTTTTTACCATTGTGAATATCATAAAAAACACTGTTCAGAAAATACATTCAACTGTCAGAACCACAACTGATAGACAGGCCCTTGCCCCATTAACAACCAGTAAATCAGACAAGACTGTTTCGTTGATTTGAAATTATGAAGGTTGAACTTCCCCAATGTTAAGAAAGTGCTAAAATGCTTGAAATCCTATAAAAGTAGCTTTTTCATATTTTTCAGCCTAATGGATGGGTAAAATTTTATAACAGATTTTATAGAATTGCCACCAGATTTTGTTCAATGAATCCAGGAACACTGAATAACATAAATCCACAAATCACATTTTGAGAAACATCTTTCTAAGTATGTAAGCTAAAATAAAATAAGCCTAGCAACCTTTTCCAGTTGCATTAAAAAATGGGTTAGATACGATAAGCCTGACTGAACAGTCAGAATGTAAAGCACTGAAGGGAGACAAGTTGGGGAGGAGTCTCATGCATTGCTCACTAATGAATCAGACATTCTCCCCCTCAGTGTTTGAAAATGCCCTCAGCATAGGCACGTATAATTCCAAATGGGAGGGAACTGTGCTAAGGACTGAGTTTATATAACTAATCCATTTCCTGTGGTGCTAACCAAAGCAAAAATCGAATGGCTGCAGAGGAATGTGGTCAGTAAATGGACCCCATTCTTGTCATGATGGCTGTCACATAAAGAAAGAGACCCGAGGAGACCAAATGGTAGGACAGTGGTAAAACACGATGCTCTATGAGGCTGACCCACCTGGGAAGGTTCTGGATTCACGTCTGGTGACCTCCCTGAATATGCTGGACACACACATGCCCGTGATCTGGGGCTGGTTGAAGCTGGGTTGGATCGTGGCATCAATACCTTGTTTTGGGTGCTGTCTTTCTGTCTCTTTATCTTTCACTCATGGAAAACATGAATAAGGTAAACTTCTTTAAAAAGCAAGAGAAATCAGTATCCAGGGAATCAGACATATGGGAGAGGAATGAGGGTGCCAAAGCCAGGTTCTGGCTTGAAATATGGAGTGGTTAAGTGAGGTAGATGTTCCCTTTTGACACCATTTTCATTTAGTTATGAATTTTATTTTGCTCATATCTAAGAACTTTTCTTGGGAGCAAATGTTAGCAAATAGACTCTGACACTGGATTGAACTAGGATCTCTTTCTCAAGGTGGATTTTGTCAGCATATGGCATTTTCTTTTTCAGGCAAAGTAGAAAAGAACTGTTAGAAATCATGAGAATACTATAAACAGAAGAAGTAATAGATGCTAATTCATTAGGTGAACATAATGCAATTCTGTGTTGGAAGAAAAATTAAAAGCATATAAATAGCACCACATTGAGATCAATATGTTATTAGAAATAAAGAACTGAACAAAACTTTCTACACAAATCTTAAATGCTTTTAAATAAATAGATAATGCCAAGCAAACCAATTTTTGTAAAAGTAGGATAGTAGAGAAAAATAAGTACAGAATCTAATTTCTAAAACTCAGTCAACATTCTGAATCTTTGAAAAATCAATAAACCAAAAGGTTAGGACAACTTAAAAACAACTGCTCAGGGTTGCATTTATATAACTGATCCATTCAAGGAAAAATAATTCAGTACAGTTGTGTATAAGTGTGTACGAGTGTGTGTGTGTGTGTGTGTGTGTGTGGTGTGTGTAGGGGGTATGTATGTTTAAGAAGAGGGAGAAACAGACAGAAGGCAAGGATGTATTATTTGAAACTAACTTCTTCACCCATCTAAGTATTGCCAGTTGACTGAAAGTCCCTACCTCCCACCCACCACACTCCAGGCTGTGCTGTAGGGAATGTCACTGGAGGAGCACAGAAGGAAGAACTAACTATGCAGAAGGAGAGGAGGGCAAGGATACTTCAGAGACGAAATACTACTTGAGCTGGCTTTTGCTTAGCTCAAATTGGAGTTGTTCAGGCACAGTGGAGGCACAGAACAGACACTTTGGGCAAAGAGGACTCTCACACAGGTACCTCGGGGAGAAAAGTGCAGGACATCCAGGAAACTGTAATTAGCATAGAGGCAGTGTGGCCTGAGCTGGCAGTGCCACTAACACACAGTTCTGGGGCAGTATCACAGCTTGCCTGGATTAATGCAACAGCTTCCTAGTGGGTATTTCCTCTCCATTATTGTCCTGATCTTCTGTTTCCCCATGCACCACAGATATGTTTCTAAACTGAAAAACTGACTATGGCTTCTCTGCTGGAAAAAAAAAAAAAAAAAAAAAAAAAAAAAAAAAAAAAAAAGGTCAGCTCCTTAGCAAAGACCTTAAAAGAAAATGCATGATACAGCTTCTGCCTAACTTTCCTGTTTTGTTTCTTGCCATCACCCCACTACAAATCAAGGCTCTAGCCATCCTGCCCTTTTCAATTTCTTGAAGCAAGTTATATACTTTCCTACTCATGTGATCCTTTATTATGACATATTCTTGTACTCATCTTCACTTGAACAAAGCCTTACTTTCTCTTTAAGTTTCACCTTAGGTAACACCTCTTCTAGGAATTCTTCTCTAATGCTGTTCTTGGGCATCTTAGAACTCTCCCATGTATTCAGACATCAAAGCTGTCTTCCCCTAATTTAGCCTTTCTCATGCTGTGTTGTAATGGACTTAACTGTACCTCCCACTAGACTCTGAGCTCCATCTATAGCTCCTAGCACAGTCCATTACATGACATTTAGTAAGCATCTGTTGAATGAATGGATAACACACTGAATTAATACATGAAAGAATAATGCTGAACAAATATTCTGGCAGTGTAGATGGAAAGAAAAGACTAGATTAGAAAGACTCTAATGAACCAGACCAAGAAATACAAAGAACCCTAAGTAGAATCAATCCAAGAAGATCCTCTCCACAGTACATTATAGCTAGATCGACCAAAAAGACAGACAAAGATACTAAGATTGGCAATAGAGAAACGTCAAATCACCTACAAAGGCTATCCCATTAGGCTAACACTGGATCTCTCATTGGATACAATTCAAGCAAGGAAAGAACGGGGAAACATATTCAAAATGTTAAATAAAAAACAATTCCAAGCAAGAATACTTTACCAAGCAAGATTATCCTTCATACGGGAAAAGAAGATAAAAACATTCTCAGATAAACAAAACCTGATAGAAATTACCAACTATAGACCAGCTCTTCAAGGAATTCTGAAAGGAGTACTATATCAAGGAAACTAAAGAGAGATGGACAGCAATAAGAGAACAAAAAACAACCAAGAATATGGCCAAGTTAATGGTAGGGACAAGTCTGGAAATATCGATAATAACATTGAATATTAACAGACTAAACTCTCCAATCAAGAGACATAGACTGGCTGACTGGATTAAAAATCAGAAACTCTCCATCTGCTGCCTACAAGAAACCCATCTCATGGATAAAAACATACACAGACTAAAAGTGAAGAGCTGGAAAAAAGGCATTCCATGCAAATGGTAACCAGAAAAGAGAAGGAGTTGCTATACTGATTTCAGACAAAATAGACTTTAAGACAAAAACTGTAAGAAGAGACAAAGAAGGGCATTATATAGTAGTAAAAGGCTGAATTCACCAAGAAGATATAAAGCTTATAAATATCTATGCACTAAACTCAGGAGCACCCAAATATGTAAAGGAAAGACTGCAAGATCTAAAAGGAGAGATAGACTGTAACACAATAATTGTTGGAGATCTCAACACCCCATTATCTCGTTTAGACAGGTCAATGAGACAAAAAATAAGCAAAGAGATTCAGGACCTAAATGATACCATAAATCAGATGGATTTGCTAGACATCATAGAACTTTCCACCCAAAAAATCACAAAATACACATTTTTCTCAGCCTCACATGGTACTTTCTTGAAGACTGACCACATGATAGGGTACAAAACTAGCCTTTATAGATTCAAAGGCATAGACACTATATCCTGCATATTCTCTGACCATGATGGAATTAAACTTGATATTAATCTCAGGAAAAACCCTCGAAAATACACAAATACATGGAAACTAAATAACCTCTTCTGAATGATATCATGACTATTGAAGAGATTAAGACTGAAATAAAAAGATTCATGGAAACAAATAATAATGAGTACACAAATTTCTATAATTTATGGGACACGGCCAAAGCAGTCAAAAGAGAGAAGTTCATAGCAATTAGTGCACACAGGAAAAAGATGGAAAGGTGGCAAAAGGACAACCTAACATCATGCCTCACGGCATTGGAAAAACAACAACAAAATAATCTAAAAAATGCAAGGAGAAAATAAATAGTAAAGATTCGAGCAGAAATAAATGAAATAGAAAATTAATGAAAGCAAAAGCTGGTTCTTTGAGAACATAAACAAGATAGACACACCATTATCTAGACTAATTAAGAAGAGAGGGACCAGCGATTGGCGTGATGGCTATGTCGCTGGACTCCCATGTAGTCGACTGCGGTTCGCATCCCGGACCCGGTGGCTTAAAACTCACGTCAGGCGCGTGTGCATGCATGCCCAAGATCCCGAGAGGAGAACGGAGGAGAAGGGATTGCGGTGTGGCCATCCCCCCTGGGGGGGTGATTTTTCGCTTTCTGTCTCTCTGTCTCTCTCTGTCTGGTGAGCGCACGCGCCCTATAGCGAAAACCTCTCCAAAAAAAAAAAAAAAAAAAAGAGAGAAAAGAGAAAAGAACCAGATAAATCAAATTTGTAATTAATCAGGCAACATTACAACAGACATAATAGAAATACAAAACATCGTTAGAGGATACTATGAGCGACTGTACACCAACAAACAAGAAAACCTGGATGAGCTGGACAAATTCCTGGAGATGTTTAATCTATCAAGATTGACGCAAGAGGACATTGAAGTTACATTCTAAAGCATAAAGAGAAAAACTCTAAGCAATGAAAATCTGGAGATGTAAGAGATCAAGTTTGGGTGATAATTCAGGAGTTAAAGGAGATCACTCGAGAAGGGACGGGTAACTGTATAGTACCAAATTTCCAAGAGGCGTCAAATGAGGTAGGAATAAGTGTCCATCAGATGTGACAGTGGAGAAGTTGCTCATGAACCGAGTGAGACCTTCTTCTTTGGGATGAAGAATAGACAGCTTGAACTGAATGAGTTAAGGCATATATGGGAATAAAGAAAATAGAAGAAATGAGCTAGAAATTTATTTTCAAGATTATTTAAAGGATAAAACAGAAACAGCAGTGATGACTTAAGGTAACTGTGTATTTAAGATCCTATCAGAGTGCCTGACATAAGTGTTTTATTTCTTTCTAAAAGAAGCAGCAAATTGAGTAAGGGCTGGATGAAAAATAGTGAGTGAGATTTTTTTAAAGATGGGAGGGGTTGGAAGGGAAAGCAAAATAGATAGAGCAAGATGCTGGAAGATTTGAAGAGTGGGATCAAGATCATAGGTTGAAAAGACCATTATCATCCTTTGAGACAGAAGAAGGTGGTGAGATGGAAACCATCTGGGCTTTTATTTACTCTTAAATAGAAGGGAAGATCTTACATTGAGGATAAGGGGAGCCAAAGGGACTCAAAAGCTTGAGACAATGGTGAAAGTTCAGAATCACTGCAGTGGGTATGGGGAAAATGGGACCAGACACAAGTAAACAGATCTGCTTGTAAGAGAGGTATGTCCCATACATTAGTTAAAATGGAAAATGACCCAAACCAGAACAAAATTCACTTGAGGTAATACTTATCCTAACGCACAATGCCCATTGAGTGTTTTACATGGTCAACAGACAGACCTGGAAATTACTGGTTACATAATTATGACCTCTGTAGCAAATTCCCTATGTTTATATAATTCATCAGATCTATGGATCTTTATTAAGGGGAAATGCTAGCATTTGATTATTTTTATTTTAAAATGAGTTTTAGTAAAATCTGCAAAAAGTATTAACTTCAGGGAAAAGAAAACACTGAAACAGATAATCTGTTCTCTTCAATAAAGTCAATAGTCTAAAGATGTTAAAGAAATGAATCTGATATAATAATCATCTAACTCTGAAAATTAAAACCTATTTATTAATTATAAGGAAGTCTTGATCTTTAATATCAGTCTAGTTATTCATTTAGAATCTTTAATAACATTTGGAAAGTAATTAATCAACTTATGACATAGACGCAAGGTCTGTCACCTTTTGTTGTCATTAATGAAACTGTCTGGGGTTTTATCTGCACTTTTCTGGTGAATTAAAGAACTCCTCTTCTTCTTCTTCTTCTCCTCCTCCTTCTCCTCCTTTTTTTTCTGTATGCTCTTTGATGACCAGAAGAATTTCTAAAATCACTGAGCCCTGACATATAGATCTCAATGAACAAACCAAGCACATGCTAGTGAGACTGAAATAAAAGTCAGAAATATCTTAATTTGAACAAGTCAGAAAGGGAATTATCAACAAGTCCAAAATGTTTACTTCTTTCCATCAGGAGGAAGCCTTTTTTCTATCAACCATCTCTGCTTTGGCTGTTTTATTTGGATAAGATTCAATAGAATTTAATATATAGCTCTATTTGAAACTCACTCTCTCTCTTGCTCATAGAAGGGATAAATAAACTTTTAAAAAGTCAGCTAAGGTACCATCTTAAGCTCAAAAGTTCACCTAGGTCCTACATAGTTCTGTTTGTTTGCTGTCTTTATCTTATCCAAATATCAGTCAGTCCACAGGCCCATTATGGACAGTTTAGCCATTGACTGAAGCCAAAGGTATTCTGCCTGAATGTGAGGACAGAGTCCCATGATGGCTGCTCGCCTAAGATTCTCAGAGAAACAAAACGATAAGAAGTGGAGACGGGCCTGATGGAAGTCTTTCTCAAATCTGCAGATCAATGTCTAATTCGTGTTTCAAATGTCAAAATGTAAATGTAATTCCTACACACACTCTAGCATGAACTTTGTATAGTCAAATCCTAAAGAAATAGCCTTTATAAGATCCTCAAGAAAAGCTAATAGATATCCAAGCAGATACTATGCCAATGGAAAATGATTATGGATACAGTTTTACAGCCATAATTTTTGGTCCCAATAGTAACAAATATTATAATGAACTGCTAAGTTAGAAAACTTTAGTCAAGAAAATGATGGAAAACCTGTATAAATTTGTCTTTAAATGTTACGATGTCCTCTGAGAAGATAAGATTTCATTTAGAGTGAGAATAGTGCTTAGGACATGCCAGTGACATTCAGAATAAAAGCCCTTTCTGCTTCTGCTCTATATTCTTGCCGTTCTTACTGGTAGCTGAGAGTAAGACAAAGAGGCCAATTTATTGTAGGACTGGACAGATGATAGTGTGTCTTCTCCCAGAATCAAATCACGTGTGACGGAAGTTGGAAGACGTCTGTACTTTTCTTACCCACGTTCCCTACCTTTTTCCCGTGTACTTCTCTTTAATCCTTATTTTGACCTGGCTCTTTCCTACCTAGAATCAGGCAGCCTAATTCCTACTGGGACATGCCCTTATGACTTTCAATGCATCCAAGTTCATGACCCTTCATCATAACCCTCCCTTTGCCTCACTGATCAAACACACCTCATCAAAACCTTCAGGTTTATTTTTTAAGAGTTTATTTATTTCTTTCATCTTGAGAGAAGAGAGAGAGAGCACCTCCAACAGGCTCTTGACACTGTGTTCCATCTCCTCCCTCAGCCAGCTCCAGATCATGGGCACATCTGTGCTCTGCATATTCAAATGTGCCTTCAAATTTGAACTGGTATCTTCCCGTGTGGTTCAGTCTCACAGAGCCTTGCATTTTGCCACTGTCCCATCATCTAGCCCCTGTTATCTACATTCTATACATGTGCCATGGGAATTACCATTAAAAAGTTCTTAAACTGAAGTGCATTTTTTCAATGTACAAATTCAAAGACATTTGTTTATCAAGTTGTGAGCCCTTTTCATCGGAATTTTAAAAATCATGTAATCATGAATGTGTGATATATGATTATTACAGATGGTTTGGTAAACCACTGAAATAAAAATCAGGTATGTCTCAACTATATAAATAAGTTACTCCTTATATGGTGCTATCTATAATGAAATGTCAAAATAAGCTTTAATGATGATGTATGTATTCACTAAAGATTCAGTTTCACCTAAGAGAATCCCCATTTGAAGATCATAATATAATTTTCCTTCTCCCCTTAACCCCAGAAGATATGAGAAATGGTCAAATTCTGTAACCTTATAGGTCACACTAAAACAACACACTTTTGATCAGAAAAAGTTTTCTGAGGATAGAATGTAAAGAGCAGTTAGAAATCTAGAACATGGCATCAAGGAAGATCTCGGCATCTATGTTTCAGTACTATACCTTCTTCTAAATGATACTTACTTTTAGAGAGGAGTTTCTGTTTCCAATGCATTTGAACTGTGCTTAAAGTTACACATGTGTGCCTAGTCCATACTAGAGTCTAGTTATCAGATAATGCACACTCACAAACAGGAAGTCTAACAACAGTAAGAAGGTGTTGCTCCACACAAGAGAGTTCAAAGATGTGTCAATTATGTAATTTGGAGCAAAACTCAACACTAGTATTATTGTTGAATATCCCTTTCTCTCTCCACAGCAGCTTATGATTACAGCATTACATTTTCTGAGCCTGTTGGAACTTGTTGCTCTTGCTTATAGATACAAGCAACGTGCCCTTTTCTGTGAATAGCTTTCAATCAGTAAGCATGTCAAGGTGGGAGGAAGGATGACAGGAATAGTAAAAGGGGAAAAAAAATCAATTTTCAGAAAGCATATGGTAACAACTGAATATTTAATCAAATTAGCCTAGAAATTCCTTCCTATTTTCGGCACTCTTTGCAAGGCAGTTGCTTCATGGTACAAAATGAATTTCAATAAATGTCATATATTTAGTTAGAAGGCTTATTTCAAAAATTTGTTGAACCAGGTCATTGACTCAGAATAGAGCCCATTTCAAGAGATGACAGATGGATACTAATATTGATTAGAAGGACTGACATTAGCTAGAAGGCTTTGGGCAAAAAAAAAAAGTCATTCATTTAACAATCAACAAAATATTTACTGAATACCTACTATGTGCAAGGATAAAATGATATTTAGACTATATGTACAATAGAAAGAGGAGTGTGTCCAAATAATTTCCTTGGGATTATGAAGGATTACAATTATATTGCACTGGTAAACAAGATCCTATTGGTGCTTTTATTTTTCACATTGCATCATAAAATGCAATAGCATTCATTCAAGCATTCATTCTGACATGGCAGCAGGATTTTAGGCCAAACATGAATTTTTGAAGATGCTGTTTACTGACCCTAAGTAAAAACCAACTTTCCATTTTTCTAGAACAAAATGGGCCTTACATGATTTCAAAGATTTTTTTAGACATTGAAGAGCTTGCAGGGACAAACAAGGGTAATGACTTAAGATTTAGTGAATCAAAACACATGGATTAAATTTCCCTTAAAAGACCCCTAGGTTTAAAATTTAAGAGCTGAAATGTTAGTCTAAATATACTCTGGTCCTAAGCAAAGCCAAACGTTTTTTCTAAAGCTAGTAGAGTTGTCTTACGAATTCCAAATTTCCTGGGTTTTCCATTCCCACATGATTGGGCCCCAAAGGAGGCAATCTACTTCTACTAAACAAATTTACTCCACCTCTGCCTCTGACTTGCAAAGACTACATTATTTCAAGGGTCTTCGCTTTTGATTGTTCTTCTTGGTATTTTTGCCAGTAAAATAGTAAAGATTAGAAATTTTCCGTGGTCATATCAAACAGCTGGAGTACTTTTTAATTTCCTAGGTCATTATTTTTTCTCTTTTCTACATACAACTTTAAACTGGGACCTACAATTCTCCGTGCTGCTTCAGATTTCCAGCTTTTGGGGAACACGAGATCACTTCAAAACAGGAAGAGGCCACTGATCTTAATATGTGCACTGTTTCATGACATATTATTATATTTGTATTTAAAATTGTAGGAAGAAATACACAGTGCCTAATCTTCCTTTCTAACACAATGGCCTTCCGGAAGGCCACTAGCCTGGGCATTTCACTCTGTTTTCAGGATTAAAGAAAACAAGTTAGTGCACAACCTGTGAGGTTTTATTCCTTTGGAAAAATAGATTGCAACACTGATCTGATTGCTTTTAAAGGGCACTGGAAACCAGCAAGGCAGTGTACGTTTTGAATTTCAATGGCAAGGGAATAACAACCAGGTGAAGTTCAGGCAGATTTTTTTTTTTTTTTAAGAAAAGCCAATATTCCAAAGGGAGAGCAGTTAATCCTGAATGAGAGAATTTATGTATAAAATTATGATGGATTCAGGTTTCAGAAAATAACTACCTCAGTTTAAGAATGGAATAACTATTGTAGATTCTCCTTTAGTTTTTAAATATACATAGTTTGATGCAAAGTATATGATTTGATGTGCTTAGTTTACACAAGTAAGTATGGGCCAATAGGTGCTGAATTATCAAATATTATTTTCTTTTTTACATTGCTCGGTTAATTTTCCAAAGGGGGAAAAATTTGAGAATTCTAGAAAATGTTATATTTTGTAGAAGTAGTCCTGAGGCTCTTTGACCATGCATATTGCTCAATTCCCAGGACCTGAAGGGGCCACAGGGACTACTTGGCAAGCATAGGCAGCGCCCAAAGTGCAACTCAGACCACCAGGAGCCAACTCTGGCTTGTAGACTTATTCTTGGTCTCTCTAGGCTGTACATTGTTTAAAGATACTGAGCCAATATTTCAAAATTGGGAAATTCCTGGCTTCTCTTGAAAATTTAAATGATACCACTACATGGGGTCATGCCATTCACTGGACCTCAGCCAACTCTGATGTGACTACCCCCTCTCAGGTGGGGCTTTTCCCAAGCAGTTTACAGTCCCTAGTGAAATAGTTTTACTCATGTAAGTTACTGGTTTGCAAGTCTTGATAGAGTATAGATCGAGGAAAAGGAGGAAAGAAGAAAATCTGAAGCAGTAGCTTAATGTTAGAAGGGAAAAGGAAGGAGAGAGAGGAAGAAAGAAGTGCACAGCAGACAGAAGCTGAAAAGCCTTTTCAGTCTTTCCTCTGCCTTATCTGGAAAGGATAGAAGGGATCAGAGACAAGGGCCCTGGGTATCACTCTCAACAAATCTGACCGGAACAACTCGCAGTATGGAAAATAAGAAGGAAAGCTGTCCAAACGGAGCACTCTTTCTGATCAGGGATGGGAGTGGGGATGGGATCAGGCCAATGTAGGACAAGACTATGGATTTTCTCCCATATTCCATACACCAAGGTGTGCCTCACTTCTATATCTTAATTTTTTTAAAAAAATGTTCTTCTTTCCTTCCTTTCATAAGTGACAGAGAGAAGGAGAGTCAAAGAGGGAGAGAGACAACACCTTCAACAAGGTCCTGATGCGGTGATCCATGTCTAGCCTTCAGCCAGTCGTGGATCATGGATGAGCTTGTCCCAGCATTCTCAGGGAGGTCTCTGGGTTGAACTAATAACCTTCCTATGTGAGACTGCCTTGCAGAGTACCATATCTTACCAAACCTGCCACCATATCTTCATCTTTGAGACTGTAGCTAACTTTGGTAGGCATCTTTCTTTCTTTTTTTTTGGAGAGGTTTTTGCTATAGGGCACGTGAGCTCGCCAGAAAGACAGAGAGAGACCAGAGAGACAGAAAGCGATAAATCACCCCCCAGGGGGGCGGGGGGATGGCCATGCCGCAATGCCTTCTCCTCCATTCTCCTCTCGGGATCTTGGGCATGCATACACACCTGCCCGGCGTGAGTTTAAGCCACCGGGTCCGGGACTTGAACCATGGTTGACTACATGGGAGTTTGGTGACATAGCCATTACGCTAACTGCTGGTCCCCCATTGGTAAACATCTTTCTAAAACAGAGACATTTGGGGGAAGCTATGTACTGTACAATTTTAGAAAACAAAATAAAATATAACAAAAGCAAAAAATAAAATGATATGAGTACTCCTGAGGAGTAAAACAGAAGCTGAGATTCATGATCCAGGACTGACTGAAGGCTACTCCCAATAACTACATGGTTCACTCCCTCATCTCCTTCAAGTTCTATTTCAAAGGCCACCTTCGAAGTGAGGACTTCTCTAACCTCTCTATACCTACTCCCTTTTATCCTTGATAATCTCTATTCCCTTTCACCATTCTACTTGCAGCTTATATCACTCACTGCCTGATGTGCAACACATTTTACTTGTGTATTTTTTTTTTATCATTTGGCTCCCTCAATAGAACAGAGCATCATGAGGTAAGAGACCGTGTCTGTTATTCTTCACTGAAACACCAGAGTCTAACCTATGCCTGGTAGTTACTCATCCTACTATCTTAAATGAATGAGGAAATCCCCAATCACATTCTTGGAGTAGGGGAGCCACACTTCCACTAAAAACTTGTGTCGTTAACCACATTTCATAATTACTATCTTTGTTGTATTAGGAGAAATACATTTTTATATCCTATCTATCATTACATAATATATATGGCCCACAGATCCTTATATAACTTCTGTGGGCCCTATAACTATAATTTATTACAGAAATAAAGTCAATAGGAGTAATCTGCATAACCATACTTACACAAATTTATACAATCACAGAAAGAGATATGTATACCTGGATATGTGACTGCAAAGTTAACTGTTTTTTATTTCACTGTGTTCACACCTCCTGCTACAAATGCCACACGTGTGATTTTTTCTCTCAATTACGGTTTACAGCTTATAAAAACACTTTCTTCATTTTGTTCCTTGAAAAACAAAGTAGTCATATTTTTACTGCATATTTTTATTGAGACAAATCCCAAGGGGAATATACTAAACTGTTAAACACAGCTGAAAAGATATCTGAGAATGAGCTTTCTGATAGAAGGATAGATTACAAAATTACTCACAGCTCTTAATCTGATAACAGAGGCAGTATACCCCACACATACCAATGAAGCCTTTTCTTGGTATGTCTTACTACAAAAAAGAGAATTAGAGCAAGAGGAGGTCAGAAAAACTCCAAGGACTGGAAATGTAATATTCATCATTTATCATTAATTTAAGGGTCCCAATCTACGCCTCAGTGGTATCCTTCACTGATGGCTGGGGAGAGGTGGTGTGGTGCCACTGGGATAGCATGAGGCTAGCCTCAAGTGCATACTCGCCTTCGCGTAAGCCATGGGAATGTTAAGGTCTCACTACTGGCCGTGCTTATCTTGTAAAGTTGTTGTAAGGACAGAAAGATGATACAGGACAAAGCAGCTTGAAAATTTTAAGGTCTTTAAGTTCCAACCTCTTATTTAAAAAACATAGTATTTCATAGCAAGCAGGATGATTTCTAAAGTTGTCTTTCTTCTGCGATGTCGCCTTAATAATTATATACTAGACTAATGCTACTTTGAATGATTTATTTTACCCACAGTGAAGGAAATTGATTATTAAAATGTACTTCTTAGACTAGCTCTCATTAAAACAAACTTTGGGTTCTATTTCATAAGTGTGATATTTGTCTGCTTAGCTAGATTGTAAACTCCCCTTCAAAGGCAGAGATTTCCTTTGCTTTTTTTTTTTTTTTCTTTTTTATGTTCTGTGAAGACTCAGCACATACAATGCTAATGTACAGTTCTCTGCTATTTGGGGTGAGGCAAATGCAGGCCTGGCAGCAACTCAGTGTCTGTTAAGAACAGCGTCAAAGTAATCCAAAATTGACATTAGTCAGTGTATCAATCATTTATTACTGAGAGGTGACTATTTTGCACTGAGCAAAGCGCATGAAGAAACTCTGCCCCGAGGGCTTGATGTCAAACACACTTGTTTCAACATACACCAGCCAGGAAAGGGAAGCTAAGTCTGGCACTTGAGTTTCTGCCATAATTTTGCCCTGAGGAGGGCACAGTTAACAAAGTGGGCATCCTAAGAACACACACAATGGACTAAGGGAAATCTATGGGCTAGAGTAAAGAAAGCATAGATGTCTCTGGTGAGGCTCATTCAGCCTAAAGATAGTAGAAAAGAAACCAGGAAACCGGAGTGGAGAAATGCAGGCACAGACAGGCTGGAAACCAGCTCTAGTCAAGCCAAGGGGAAGGGAAGAGGAGGAAGGGGCAGAGAGGTGAGAAGTGATCCAAATATATAAAGACCTGTGTCTAGCCATGGGTTCATCACTCTATACTTTGGGGCAGCCACGTAGACAGAGTGTATGTCCCACGGTATTCACTTTGTTTTGAGACAACCACATTTGAAAAAAGTGTATTTGAGACTAACACATAGATTGACAAAAGGAAAATTTGACTAATTCTACTATGAACGATTTATTTTACCTACAGCAATGGAAATTGATTTTTTTAAATGTACTTCTAGCCCTCATGGAAACAAATTTGTTTAAAAGTCAAGATTAATGTGAGACATAAGCTTATATAGTCTTAAAAGGAATTTTTTTAAAAGGACTGTCTAGAAAAGTGTCATTTTTCTCCTATAATGAATTTTAAACTAGTGAAAAATCTTTCATAGACACTGGCTGTAGTTAATCTGGTACATTTTGTCATTCAGATAAACCTTATCCCCTAATTCTGAGAGTATATAGTGAACTATTAATGCAAACCTCTACTAGGATGTATCAAGAACAAAGCAATCTTTGAAAAAGCAGTCATTGGCAGATCATCTCCTGTGTGTCACAAATTCCATCATGTTAAAAGCAAAATATATTTAAATTAAAAGAACAGACTTATGCACTGTTAAGTTTCTAAACAGAACAAATTTTTTTTGAAACACCAGTAGACTTTATAGGCAACCGTACACAATTTTCGGGCTACAAACATTTATGAATGATGTAATTTTGAACCTGTGTTATTCAGTCGTTTCAAAAGAATAAACATTGAATACACCACAAACTTGCAATGATTGGAACCAAAATATCTTACTTCTGTTCCTTTCTGGAAGTTTAATGTTCAAAACAAAGCACAGTAAGCTTAGAGATAGAAAGAAAAACTATATACCTGTAAATGACCCAAGCACCACTTACACTGTTACCATAAAAACACAATTTATGTCTGAGTAACACAGAGTAACATGATGTACATCATTTTCAGATCATCTTCATGCACAAAATATTCATTAGTCAGCTATAATATTTAGCAGTAAAGAGAAATAATGTTTTTCTGAATCCATTTGCATGGTAATGTGCATGTGTCTGGCTGATGGAAATGACAGAATAAACCTCCACGCAATGCTACAAAATGTGAACAGTCTTCTTAAAATTCAGGAGAGGGTCCAGATAATCTATCCTCGCCAGTGTCAGTTTTTACAATCCTCTAATATTCATCGAGCATCTTAACTTGGCCATTAAGGTATCTTGATTATTTTGTCTAAGAGAATTGATAATATTTCATTCTACCAGAGGGTTTCTTTGGACATAAAACTGTGATGAGGTAAAATACACTGGGCTACTATTCATGTGTGAACCCCTGGAACCCTTTCCAACTGCCAAATTAGCAAATGGCTCTTTTAAAACATAAAAGGTATTAAATGGAAAATCGTACTTTAGATTCTGCATTGGCAATAGTCGGTGAAAGTACTTTCCATGGTGTTTTAATTATTGGGTCAGCACCAGTTCTAGCCCGACTGACCGACCTCTGCTTATAATCTATTTCACCTAAAAAGATGGATGTTCTCCACCAAGCTCTAGCAAAGAGATAAGGCAGAACTGAGAATGATGGATCACAAGCCCTGTGCGTTTGCCAAAAATGAAGAATTCAGACCCTCACAGAAACACCTGCCCCTTCCTTGTGAGGAATCCCTCACAAGAGAGAGAACGTAGGGCTGGGAGCAAGTAAGTGGCTGGGTTCAAACCCTGCCGCTGCATCACCCTGGGACTGGGTGACCGGATCCCTTTTATAAGGACTGAGTCAGATCGCAGCCTTGAAACTTGCCTGGCCATAACACTCATACATCACCCACTGCCAGCGCCCCTCTCCCTCCTGAGTCATACAGGTGGCCGGCAGAAGCCATTCCCTAAAACAACAAGCCCGATTCTCGTTTCCACCTCTTTCCACGGCCGCATCCCGACTGTTTCTGAAGCCCCCCAAACTCCCGCCGCCTTACTGGTCTTGCCCTCGCGAACAGCAGTCAGCTCTCTTGGGGGAACAAAGAAAGCAGAAGCGCAGGGGCGACGGGTGGAGTGCGGGATGTGAGGGGCGAGCTGTAGTTTTACCTTGCGGTGCCCAGGAGCCGGCGGTGGAGAAGTCAGCGGGCAGGGACCACCCGCGCGCTCCGCGCCTCCCTGCCTCCTCGCCTCAAGTCAGCTGTCGCCCGGCATCTGGCTCGTGCCCTCCGCCAGGCTCCGCATCTGCTCACAAAGCGCTCGGGGCGCTGCGGGCAGCGAGGGCCTCCGGGTCACCTGCGGCCGGACAGAGCCGAACGCCCCGCCCGCCCGCCGGCCGCGCTCTCTCCGCCCCTTCCCACCCGCGCGCTGCCCGGCCTGTGACTCAGCGGGCCATCGGCGCGCGCGCCCTGGCTGGAGGCGCTGCACCGCCACCGGACGGAGGCGCTCGCCCGCCCGCCCCAGCACGTGTCGGTCTGTCCCGCGCGCTGCCCGTCTGCCGCTCTGCCTCGTCCGCCCGCCGGAGGACCGCTGAGGTGGGAACTGGAACCACCCAGAGGGGGAAATCAGTCCTCGCCCTTCCTGCGGCCCGTGCGCCGCGCCTGGCCCCACTGGGGTCGCGTTTCCTCCCGCCCCGCCCTGCTCCGCCCCGCCCCGCCCCCGGCAAGGTGCAACTTTCTAGGTGGAGAAGTTTTCTCGCCCCGGCTGCGCGCTTTCTTCCGCCTCGGCTCTGGCTGAGTGAGCACCGCCGGAGATAAGCGGGACCGAGTCTCCCCCTCCTGGTGCTCGAGCGGCGAGTGTCACCCGGCGCGCCCAGCTCCCGGCGCTCAGCCTCCGGGCCCCGCGCGAAGCTCTGCCCTCATCTCTCCCACGCCTGGGTAGCCTCCCGGCACTCACTTGGGCACGGCGAGATTTGGGCATCGCAGAAACAAGGGACTCATTGTCAGAGACCGAGGTAGGAGTGGATGATGAATTGTCCCAATGGTTTCATTATGCAGCGATTATCCCCTACTATAATAACTCGGATTTCTGGAAGGAAGGACAACAGAGGAGTCTAACCCTGAGGAGACTTCAGTTTCTTAAACTTTTTTTTTTTTTTTTCATAGCAGGAAACACGCTGATTAAATAACTAGGGAAATAGCAACGAGCAAGCGAAACAACGAAAGTTTAATTCTGAAATGGTGAAATCTCATTTTATTTTATTTTTTTTTAAAAAAGAGATTGGGGGCCTTAGTGACTTGAGTTAGAATTGTATTAGGATAACTTGATACTTCGCATATAAAAATTGATGCTGGTATACAGGAGTAAATAAACACTCAAAGGTAGAAGGATCCGGAAGGAACAGTGTTGCCTGTTAGAACTTGAGTCCCCCCCCCCCCCATTTTTTCATGAGGGCTTGTCCAGATAATGGGATTATACAGTGAAACATAGATCTGTGATTATTAACAACCATCGGGCAAAATATCATTTACTGTTCAAGTTCAGTAATTATTTACTACTGAATGAAAAATAGAAAAACATAGTACGGAGCTCGACCATTTTCTGAGAGCTCACTTTATGTCAGACACTTTACCAGAGATTTTTATACAGGATGGTTTCAATCCTCAATACCTCATGATTGCCCCATTTTACGGAAAAGAAAACTGCTCATTGTATAATACCGCAGTCCTGCACTGAACTATTTTAAAGGTGAAGAAATTGAGTTCCTCAGAGTTCCTGAAAGGGTCACGCTGCCTATTAGTAGAAGAGGGCAGGTTAAAACCCATCTCTCAAATCTCAGTGAGGTGTAGTTCACACCGTGCCAAGATGCCTTCACTGGGCAAGGCTAAATAAACAACTCAATCCTGTGAATTTCCTGATACCACATGGTGTGATATAACAACAACTACCATTCATAGTAAAATGGTACATTAATGGTTGTTGGGCACTTGGCCTCTTTTTTGGACAGATCAATTATAGATTTTGAGCTTAATAACTTTCAATAAAAGATAAATTAGTGAATTTACACACACACACACACACATACACACTCACTTAGCCATGGTTGTCTAAAGGAATGATTAGAGTGCTGTTTCTGTTTCCTGGTTTCCATAGTAATATGTTAACTGGATTTTTATATTGCATTATGTAGTTGCCTTAACAGGTTTTTTAAGCTTGAGTGCCATGATAAAAATATAAAAGAAAAAAATTACAATTAAAGTTGTAGAAAGACCCAGAAAAGCCAATGCAAACTGGAAAATAAAATAGGTTATAAATGCAAACAACCCATTATGTTTTTTCAGTAGTAAAGCTTCCTAGTTCCTAGTTATTGAGAAATTTCAATCCAATTTTAACACCATATTGAAAATTACCATTTGATTTATTAACTGTGAATAAGGGAGATACGAAAATAACATAATTAAGAATTGGATAACAACATATCTGAGAAAAAAAATAATCGATTTCGACACACTGCTTAGATAAGTGTGATCAGGAAAAGGATCAGTGGTAATTCACATTTTTGAAATTGGATGGAAGCAGATACTTTGAAAAGGTAATAAAAGTTCTATGATTCAATTTTGGTCTTATAACAAACTTTACTTGTTGCTGTTTAACTTTCTTGGGACCATGGCATGGATGTCATGATATACTGTATGATGAAGTTCTGTTGGTATTTTGTCTAACCAAACCAAACCCCTTGTGGCCCTCACTGTTGGCTGGCAAAGCCAACACCTGTTCCCAACCAGATTTTCCCTTGCCTGCCTCCCGTCCTGGGGCTGAAAAAGAGAAACACTTGCTTTCCCAGACTCCTTTGCAACCAGACAGGACCATGTGATGTCATTCTGGCAATGGGTCTTCAGTGAGAGCGAAAGTCTGTTGGGCCTTTCTGGGAAGCCATTTAGTCTCCTGATTAAAGGAACCCAAGAGACCGGTGCTGCTTCTTATCTCTTCTTGCTCTATTGATTTCATATGTGATGTTCAGTGAAAAGCTTGTCACCAGGAAGGGAGAAGTGGGCACTGACATTACTAAGCTACAGCATCAATGCCATTGTACATTTGTGTCCAGATTGCTCATTTTGTGGAAAATGCTTGTTTCAGACCCTGTTTGCCAGGGTTTCTGTTACCTACACCTCAAACCATTAAAAACTAATAGACCTCTCAAATAGGGAGTAGGATATCTCCAAGACTGAGTTTAGCAAAGTAATTGAGTCTAGGATTGAGAACCAGACAACCTGGATTTTAATCCCAGCTCTGCCTCTTATTAGCTGTGTAGCTATAGGCCAGTGGAATAAATGATCTGTGCCTTATCTATAAAATGGGGATAATAATAGTTATTGTGAGGATTAATGAGGAGCTGTGAGAGAGCACAGTGTCTGATAAAACGTTAAGTGGTCAAAAGGTATGAATTACCCTTATCCATGTATTTGTGAATAACACATAATGCTAAACTATAGGGTTGTTGGAAAAGTCATGACGTATTTTTCTGTCTTTTTATGTAAAAAAAGTGTCATAATTTTTCTGATGACCTGATCCAAACAGGATCTAATCTTTTAATCTTCAGATGGCCCTAATGGGAGCTCTGTTCAAGAGATTCTTGCTCTAAATATGCCACATGGTTTCTACTTTCCCTTCAAGTTTGAAATTTGGATCTGTGAATGTAGTCTTTAAATTTGTTTACATAGTGCTGTTTTCTAAATAAAAATGAAACCAATATCCGTGGAATAGGGACCTTGTGCCTGCAACCTAGAGCCCATAGACATTATACAGGTGCACAGAATGTATGTAGAAGTGTAAACCAAGGTGGATAGATGTATCTACTGCAGTTTGCCATTGACCTACCGTCTTCTCTTGTGTAGCGTCCAGCTCACCTTTGAGCTTGATGTCACTTTCTCCTGTAGGCATTAGGATTTGTTGTTTTTGAGTTAGAGCATTTATTCTTGAATTCTGTTTTTCGGTGTGTTTTCTTTTGTTTTTTTGTTTTTTTTTTGTTATTTCTTTTTCTTCTCTCTTTCTGCCCCAATGCTCTTATTATTGTGTCTTTGGAAAATGTCTTCCCAAAAAAGACAGTAAAAGAATTCAAGTGATGGTTCCTCATATCATTTCTGTGGACAAATACAATTGGGAAATGTTGGATTCCTATTACTTTTTTAGAGATATATAATGCACATCAGAATATTGTAGATTCTGAAAATTCATGTGGAAAAACAAAACAACAAAACAAAAACCAAAGCCCTTCTTAACTTCGCTTACCTTACCATCTCCCAAAATTCACTGAGCATGGACTACTTTTTCTTTTTTAGCATCTTCAGTGTCAATTTCCTATGAATTAATTTTAAAGGTACCATACTTTGGAAAACCTTGCCTTAAAAAATGGAAATGGTGGAGTCAGCAGGTGGCATGGTGGTTGGAGCACTGGACTCCCATATGGCCAACTACAGTTTGAGTCCCCGACCTGGTGGCTTGCTTTCTCACTTTCTCTTTCTCTCTTTCTGTCTCTCTCTGGTGAGTGTGCATGCCCTGTGGCAAATTAAAAATAATAATGATGATGAATAAAATTGAATCAATATTTCTTTTAAAAAATAAAAATGTTTTAAAAATAAAAAGAATGAAAATGGTAATGACAGAAAGTTAGATGTGGGCACTTTAAATATGAACTGCTTTTATGTTGATTTGTATTGGTCATTTGCCTGGGCTCTCTAAAAATAAATATGCAATGTTATCTAAAAATATGACTGAGCATATTTAATATCGGGGACAAGTACCAAACTGCGAGGCTACAAGTATCACAGTTTTAATCAGAAGACCTAACAAACTGAGGGCAGAAAATTCTAAAATAAATTACCACTTCAACAGGGTGTTTCAATGTTATTAGTGATTTGGTTCATTTTCAAATTCAATTTATTGCCTTTCTCCTAAAGTCTGGCAAAATGTATTTAACTTTCTTTATTAAGTGTCTACCATGTATCCATCTTGTGTTTGGAGTTCTACTTAAGTCCTCAAAACAAAACTCCAGAATAGGTATCATCCATCTTTGTCTGTATTGAGGGCAATGAGGCTCAGAGAGATCATGCAAGTAATTCCAGGTCACATGACTGGCCTAAGCCTGTCTCATTCCGGAGCAACTGTACTTCTTAGTGCAATTATTATTTTTTAAAATAATAATTTATTTATTTAATGTTATTTGTTATTTTTTTTTTTATTTGACCAGAGAGACAGACAGAGAAAGAGAAAGGGAAAGTGAGAAAGTAAGCTGCCAGGTCTGGACTTGAAATGCAATCAGCCATGTAGGAGTCCAGTGCCCCAACCACCATACTACCTACCGGCCCCTGTAGTGCAATTATTATAAACTGTCTTTGGTCCACTGACAAATAATGCAATCAAGCCACTTAGAGCAGCAGAAACTTTTTCTCTTTTGCCTTTCTTTTCTATCCACAAAGTCAGCCACAACTCAAGGCTGGCCTCTGTGTTTGCTTGATCCTTGGAGACTGATGTTGTAGTGCAAGATAAGGGTGCCAACACCCTGTATATTGTCCACCTGTAACATATGACATGGGTTGGAGCAAATGACCCAGGTGGGCTGCAGGTGCATTGGACTAGGACCTCTGGGATGTGAAAAGGACCTAGAATGCTCTTCCCCCATTCTTCTATTTTCATAAGCAGTGAGCTCTCCTTTAGAACCTACAAATGTGGGGACAGGGAAGCACCAGGTAACAGGGAGTTAGGAGTCCTAAGAGCGTCTTTCGGGAAGTGCCTATCCTCTTAGATGAGGAATTAAGGCCAAGACTTATGAAAGTCCTAGAAGGCTGTTCCTGTAATTCTTTTTTCTGGCAATACTTCCCTTCCAAAGCCATGTGTCTTTTCTTTCTTTTTTTCTTGCTTTCTTTTATTTTCGTGCCTTTTACCTTGTGACAAATTCTTTTTTTTTTTTTTTTTTAAGTGTGTTTTGTTTTCTGCCTCAAAGGACATTCCCACTTAGCTACTACTTCTTTTTTTTAATTTTAAGAATTATTTTATTTGTTTATTTATTTAATTTGACCAGAGAGGGACACAGCAAGAGAGAGAGATTGGGGGGGGGGGGGAGTGAGAAAGCAAGCCGCCAAGTCCAAGACTCAAACAGTGTCGGCCATGTGGGAGTCCAGTGTCCACAAGGGGGGCCACCATGCCACCTGCCAGCCCCTTTTGTGGCAAACTCTAAAAGCATTTTGAGAAAGAGAATGTTCATTTTAAATGTGACATAGTATAACATTATTTCCCAATTAGCTTACTCATTTTATAGGTTAATCAAACTTTGGCACTACTACAGTTTATTTGGGGAACTAATGTATCAACATGAATAAATATATTTTCTTTATTGATCAGCATTTCTTTATGGAAAGTCTTTTTGAAAATGTGTCTGTGAGTGTGTGAGTTTTTGTAATTACTGTAATTCTAGGTTTTACTGCTAACTTATGAGCGCTTTGGCATTTAACCCCTGTGGATCAGTTTCTTCAGAAATAAAACAGTTTCAAAGTCTGATGAAAATCATTAAAAAATTAAGTATCAAGCAAAATTTTACTGAAAGTAGTCAATCTAGAAAAAAATACACCAAGGAATTTACTAATAGTATTATATATAAGAGGATCTTATATTAGAAATTACTTCACTGTGAAGTTCTAACTTTGCCTTGTCCAAATGTGATACAATGATTTTTTTTCTATTCCAATATGAATGACTTTATAATCAGTTTAGGAATAATATAGTTGGTGAGTCCAAAAGTAAATTAGGCAATTTAAATTCTTAACCAAATGTTCATTGAGCCTCTACCATGTGCAAAATTTAACTGTTTAAGAGGGAAATATATAGGTTTTAGTAGCATTGAAAAATGATAAAATGTTTGAGAAGTTTTGATTAGAATCACTATATCTATTACGCATGAGTATATATCCTGAAATAAAATAAAGATGGTTATAGTAAAAGACTTTCCAACACTTCCCATTGGTCAGAATTCAACCTTTTAATAACCTTAAAGCCTAAACATAATTACCATTAGTAACTGTTCAAAACACATAGAAGAAATGACAGTATCGCTCATTTAATCTTGACTTGCTGATGAACAACTGAAAAAATAAAAACAGACAAATTGTTAAAGGTCATTCTTAGTAAATTGGCAGTGATGCAGACTCTTAGGACTTGTAGTTCATTGGCCAATTATAAACATTCCAGCCTTGACTTACAAAATTCAGTAAATCCAACCAAACCACCCCCAAGAGGCAATTGCATACTAACTTCTAGACAAACCTGTCAGATCTAATAAAATCATCTGCAAACTTTCATGTTTACATTGAAGAAACATTCAAGGCATGTATAACCTGAATTAGAAAAAACATTGTTTAAGCTTTTCCCGAAGTGTTTGGTCCATCTATTTTGGTCTCATCTCCCCTCGTTAGAGTTGTTATCAGGTACTGTCAGCTCTCTTACTACTACTGTTAACAAATGAATTTGTCTCCCCAAAGTTAAGAAAAACCAGATGTTTCCTTTGTTGTTCCATATTCTGATGGCAGATCAAAAGTATGTTTAAACAGCCCCACTGAAATTCAGATTTAGAAGTAATCGTATTAATCTGATCAATGAGGTCATATGATTTAGGGCCATTTCAAGCTTGAATGAATTTCAATATTCAGCTATCTAGGTTTATTAGATTAACCTCAAATTAATCATTTTTTGAATATATAGACCTATATTGTATAGGAATTATCATTTGAATGAAAGAAGCTATAGATAGGGGATAAAATATTAACAAGTCAGATCTTGTAGCAATTAATTTCTTAACCAAACGTCTATTGAGCCCCTACTGTGTGCCAGGGAAGTATTAGTATCTGGGGCTACAAAGATGAATAAGATGTGATCCTTAACACTGAGGAGTTTGCTGTCTACTAAAGAAGACCAACATGTAAGTTAGGAGACCTAGTACAACATGGCAAGTGCTATCCATTATTAGGAGAGTGTTACGAACAAACTTCAGGGATCAGAGGAGGTGAGGAGTCATGGAAGATACTGCAAGGGAGGCCACATAAAAGCCTTGTCTTAAAGGATGACCAGAAGTGGCCACGTGACTGTATTTGCAGAGTGATGCAGGTGAGGGAATGAAATTAGAAGAAGGAGCATGCACACAGGCTTGAGGCAATTATATACTCCAGATTCTCCAAGTAGTTCAGAACAGTCGGGACTCAGTGTGTTTGTATATAGGTCAGAAGAGGAGGCTAAAAATGTGGGTCAGAATTGGAATATATATGAAGAGTCTCGTATACCACAGCAGAAGAGAAGATCTGTAAGGTAGGTAGTGAGTCGCTAAATAAATTTAAGTAAAATAATTTGAATTCTACATTTTAGGAAGATGACTGTGGTTTAATGGAAGGTTTAGAATAGGGTGGGGTTGGAGGCAGGGAAGTAATGATGAAAGGTTATGTGGCTGTGGTCGCTGGGGTGCAACATGACAAGAGGAAAACTTGATGAATACTTAAGATGTAGAATATACAGAACCACTTCAAGGTGACAGAAACTGAGCCATGCTCAGAAAGATTTTTTTTTTTGTATACATACGTTAAAATATCACGGTGTACACCATAGCTATGTACAATTTTTATTGTTGTGTATGCACTAAGAAAGGTAGGGAAAAAAGGAAAGTTTGCTTTTTGTTTGTTTTATTTAATTTTTTGCTATTTAATGAAGCCCGGAACACAATGATACAATCAATTTGGATTCATTGAGCTTCAGATGGAGCATTTACACATACTTCACCATGAGCTTTTGGAAGTATGGTAGTTAAGTCAAAATACCACTGTGCTGATTGTTCTATTGTCTACATAGCTATGATTGGAACTGTTTTTCAGACTCTCTGTTTACATAGAATTCTAGATTGGAGTTGGTTGAAGGGAAACTCTGTGAGTTCTGGGAAGCAGGAGAAGCAGCCATCATTGTGTTCTGAAGGTTATCATCACCCAGTGGTGGTGAGAGACAGATATTGAGGTGTCAGCGGGCTCCGCCTTGCCCTTTCTCCTCTTTCCTGATGTTGGCTTTGCCCAGGCCTTCCATTACTTTGCTTGCTTTTTTTTTTTACATTCCTTACTTGCTTTGCTGAGAATTCCCAGAGATGGTTGACGTAAAGAGCCAACAACCTTCCACAGGCTCCATATCCCTCTCCAGCCGTAGAATGTGTGAGCTATGGAGTTGCCTGCAAGTTCTGCCTCCTTTGTGGCTTTTCTCTGTTTCAACTCCATGTTTCAGATCTTTACCTTCTTGACTCTTCTCATATTTGTCCAATTCTAGTAACAAATTTCTCTTCTATCTCACGCATAACTGTTCTGTTTCCCTGATTGAATCTTTTTAAAGCTACGATGGAAGTCTACATTCAAGCAGAACTTAACCCCACTATATTTTATACTCAAAACTTTTATTACTTGAAATTATTTTGCTTTTGAGTGTCTGTTTTTTTCCTCAGAATTTCTGGTAATGATGATGATCTTAATGGAATGATGACCTTAATGTGTCAAAATAGGAGAAATTAGAGTGATCTCTAAGAAGATTCTGACAAATCAAGAAATTTCAAGGGACCAGCAGTTAGCATAATGGTTATGTCACTGAACTCCCATGTAGTTGATTGCAGTTCGAGTCCCGGACCTGGTGGCTTAAACTCATGCTGGGTGCGTGTGCATGTGTGCCCAAGATCCCAAGAGGAGAATGGAAGAGAAGGGATTGCAGTGTGGCCATCCCCCCCGTTGGGTGATTTCTCACTTTCTATCTCTCTGTCTCTCTCTCTCTGGCAAGTGCATGCACCCTATAGCAAAAACCTCTCCAAATAAATAAATAAATAAAAAAGAAGAAATTTGGGAAATTTCAAGAAAATTCAAGGAAATTTGACATTAGGTTCTTATACTATTGAAATAAATGTGTGTGTGTGTGTGTGTGTGTGTGTGTGTGTGTGTATGTGTGAATGTTTTAATATAATCTAGTGCTCCAGGACTTTCTGGTCTATAAAGAGCCAGACAGGAAAGATCTCAAGTGCTTTGGAGGTACAGAGGAAGGACCAGGGCGAATTGTGACAGGGAAAGAGGTTTCCTCCTGCTGGAACATGGTGCCATTCTTGAAAGGAGTATGGGGAACGTAGGCTTTGTTAACAAAGCAGCTATGGAAAATAAACCCTGACTCTTTAGGCTCAGTGAGAATCCACTCATGAACAGGTCAAGCACAAAAGTCAGTGATGGGTATGGTCCACAATCTAGAACAAGCAATTTGCTTGTTCATCTTGGCCCACTCCTGCCCTAGAGAAAGGCCCGCTCTTGCCCTAGTCCAAAGTTAGTAACTGAAAAGGTGTCATTATTGTTTGTATTGGAAAATGAGATTTAGCTTAGAAAGGTGTGTGTCCTAGGGTTTTTTTTTTTTTTTTTTTTTTTTTTTTTGCCTTTGTTTTTCTTTTTATCTTTCTTCCAAAGCCAGCTAAGGAGAGCATGTGTGTCTCCCAAGATAAGAGTCTGTGTTGTGGCCTTGCTGACAAAAGCAATGACCTGGGCATCATTTATTCCCTTTCATGGGAATGGCCTCCTTTTCATAGTTGCATGGCAATCTCTGACTCATCCTTCAAGGTCCAAACCTAATGTTGGAAGACTTCCATGACTGGTCTTCTCCCTGGGCAGGCTGACAGGGTGCTTCATCTGTTTTCTAGCGGCACTTTATAGTCCTAATTTAGCATATCTTACACTGTATAACAATTAGCTGTTTTATGACAGCATAACCCCATTACACATTAATTTGTGTTGGATTTTGTCTGTTGTGTGGATGAGAAAGCATTAGGCAAAGAAAATGGGAATCACTGTCGCTAGGTAGGGGGTCTCATATCTCTTTTAGAGTGTTGTGTATTCACAAGGAGCTGCCTTGCTGTAGACATAGGCTGACTCAACTCTACATTTGCTTGACTAGGCAAGGTACCAGAAATAACACCAGCTATTTCAATCAGTTTGTCTAAAAACTTTGATATCTATGTATATACAAAGTTTTAAAAATTCATAAGCAAGTCTGGAAATGGGGCCAGGTCCTCTACAATCACTCTACAGGCGTAACAGGAGAGGGAGGTTATGTTGGCAGCAAAACCTTACTGTGCGGGGGGGGGGGGGACATTGCTCCTACCAGCTTCCAATAGCTTAGTGTCCTGAGGCAGCCTTGGGTAAGCCCCCCTTTATGGGCCTGATAACCCCCTGACCTATACTTTCCCTCTCCTGGAAGACAAATAGGATGAACAAACTGTTAACAATGTCTATCATCCTTTTTTTTTTTATTATTAGTTTCTTCTTTAGTGTTCTTTCTTTTTTATTTTCAACTTCTTTATTTATTAATTTTTCTTTTTTCTTTAAAATTTTTCATACATTCAATCACATTATTTAGCTTACAAAGTGAATATTTTAATATGTGAACATTTCTCTGTAGTCCAGTTGATTAAACTGTAAAATAGCTTCAACAGATAATATCACATTTCTTTGTCCCATTAATGCTTTGCCTCTGTATTTTTCTTCTAAATATCCTTCCTCAGGCCCTACTCTTTCACACACACTATGTCTGGTATTTATACCCATTTACTGTGTTTGTATATTCTTTAGTCAATCAGTTTCAGTCATAGAGTGCGGACACTCGGTATATATTAAGTGGAGACATACCATAGCCTGGCTTGCTTCACTCAGCAGTAGATTTTCCATATTCTTCCACTTTCTGTCAAAAGCCATGTTTTTTTTTTTTTTTTTTTTTTTTTTTTTTTTTTTTTTTTTTTTTAATGGCTGAATAGTATTCCGTAGAGTATATGTGCTGCAGTTTTTCAATCCATTCATCTGTTCAGGGGCATTTCGGTTGGTTACATGTCTTAGCAATTGTGAATAGTGCCGCAATAAACATCGATGAGCAAGCACTTTTCCGATGAATTCTTCTGTCCTTTGGGTAGATACCAAGGAGTGGGATTGCTGGATCATATGGTAGTTCTATTTGTAGATTTTTGAGGAATCTCCACATTGTTCTCCACAGTGGCTGGACTAATTTACATTCTCACCAGCAGTATAAGAGAGTTCCCCTTTCACCACACCCCTGCCAACACTTACCATTTTTTTTTTTTTTTTTTTTTAAATCTTAGACATTCTGACTGGGGTTATGTGGTATCTCATTATTGTTTTGATCTGCATTTCCCTTACGATGAGGGATGTTGAGCATTTTTTTCATATGCCTTTTGGCTATTCGTATGTCATCCATAGAGAGTGTTTTTTTCAACTCATTCTTCCATCTTTTAATAGGGTAGATCATCTTTTTTCAAACAGCTGCTTGAGTTCCTTGTGTATTCTGGTTATCAGTACCTTATCTGATGCATAATTTACAAAAATATTTTCCCATTCTGTGGGCTGTCAATTCACACTAGTTACTGTGTCTTTTGCCATGCAGAAACTTTTTAGTCTGATGTAATCCCACTTGTCTATTTTGGGGATTATTGACTGTGCTTTGGTACCTCAGTGACAATGAGATTGGTGTCTCCTTCCTGAAAGAGCTATTGAAGATATGGTATCATACAAAGGGATAGATGGTCATGCAGTATGTGCCAAATTCTTGTAACAAGTCTTTCTTGGTTCAGGTAATAAGGTGGCTAGCTATTTTGCACTGTTTAGTCTCTCAAATGTGGCAAGAAAGTTGGTATTGGATGTGCCATTAAACCTGTCACAAATGAGGCAAACATAAAATTGAAGACTACCATAAACCTATCTCATGGGCCTGAGGAAGGAGAGGTGCTCTTGGATGTCACCAAAACTCAAGTACACCTCTTCCCTTGCATGCACTTGGAAATCATGCCCATGACTCTTGGCTATAGGTTGGGGAGAATCCTTCTTGCCACCTTAAGACCAAAGCAACCATGCCTGCTGGGGCTCTGGGACTGCTCAGGTACATAAGACTTCACATTAGCTTGTGCTTATCTCCTGACCTTCTGAAACTACTTTCTCATTATAATTAAAAGAAGTAAAATGAAATCTGATCTAGGAAGGATCTCTAATTTTGGCAATATTCTAAAACATTTAGCAAGGGCTCTGTTTTTGAAGGAAAACATGTCATGGAGGGGTCACAATGGCTGCAAAGACTTATGTTTTGTAGGTCAAGTCCCATGGGCCTTGTTTGGGTCAAAATAACCCAGACAAAGGCCTACCAACCAGAACTTGAGAGCAGCATAAGGTCTTAAAGGCCAGGACAGCTCTAATGAATGATTTACTTATTTACTCATGATGGCCACAGTAACCTAGCCAGAGTATCCAAATTAAGGCTGAAGGGGGTGAAGACAAAGGTCAAAACAAGAAGCAGAACTTTGTTTCAGGATTGGAGGATGAGACGAGGCCATGTCTGAGGTGTGAGCTAAGAGGTCTGAAGTGGGCTGATTGTCATTTCCATATGTTTTCTACGCTCTGTTCTTTCTTGGCTTACTCTGTCAGTTTTGGTGGAATAGCCCTTCTCTTCGCTTTCTAAAAAAGGATGTATGTGATGGGACTCTTTGAAACCTCAAAGTCTTAAAGTGTGTGTGATTTTTAAAAATTTTATTCTTATCACCTTACCCACTATTTGGATGGAAATAGAATTCTAGGTTGAAAGACAAAGAGCCATTATCTTTTAACTTCACTCTTGTTCTTGAAAAGTTCAATATTATTTTAAGTCTTGATTTTTTTTTTTCACCCTATTTGTCTTCCTCTGTCTGTTGGATTTGGTTTGGAGATATTAGACCTACAGGACTTACCTTCTAATATTTTTTCATATGTAGGTGAATATTTTTATATTTCTACCATCCTCTTTCCTTCCCTTATTTCTTTCTTTTATTTCTTGGTTTCCATTAATATATTTCAGGTGAGAAAATTCACTCACATGTCTATTTGTTCTTGCCTATTCATTCACATAAAGCATGAGAAGAATTGGATTGGACGACATCAAAACTGATGAGCTGAATGTTAACTGTGGATCTAGAAACTAGTAGTTGTAAATTCAATGTGGATATTTGATTGCTGAGTCGTAATGGTATACAAACTCTTGCTTTAGACAATAAATACGAGTCTGTAGCAATTGATACTGATTGTGCAGAACAATTTTCATTTGCCTCTCAGTGTTATTTCCACCACTGACCACTTGGGACTGCTGTGGGAAGCTGACCTTTGAGTACTATATACGTGTGTTTTCTTGTCCTCTGGCTCCTGGTTGGGTTCAGCCAAGTGAGGCATCAGCAGGAGTTTGGAAGGTGTGAGGAACATGAGGTCAAGTTCATCCAGACACCCTCCCTGATGAGCTGTCAGTAGTCACAGAAGGTGAAAGGTGAAGGTTTGGTGAGGTGGCCCTCTTCACTTGCAACCACAATTACAACTCTCCAAGTTAAAGTCACTGTTTCTACCCCTTGTTTCTTTAGGCCTTGAGGTAAGAGCTTCCAGCTGTCATTAGCTCAGGGGTGCTTTGCCTTCCTTTATTGATATACCATAATCCCTCTCATATCTTTGTAAATATTCTCTGTGGTAGGCAGAGTTTTAAGTTGGCCCCCAAGATTTGTGACCTCCTAGAATGCTCATGCTATTTCCCAATAATTCAATCAAATACTGACTTAAGTAGTGCAGTGAAGGGGTTTTAGCCAATGCAAAGGTCTCATGGTAGTAATCTTGCAATAGGGAAATTCTCCAAGTGTTTTTGGTGTAATCACACGAGTCCTTTAATCTGGGTCTATAGGTCATAGACAGAGGAAGTTAGAAATAAAGATTTGACAAGCAATTACTGGCTTGAAGATAGAAGGGACTATGTAACAAGTAATGCAAGTGCCCTCTAGGAGCTGGGAGGGACTTCTTCTCAAGACCTTGGTGCTACAACAGCAGGTAGATGAATTCTGCCCACAACCTGAGTAAGTTTGGAAGCAGTCTTCCCTGAATCTTCAGATGAGAACCTAGTCTGGCTAACACCCTGAGTTCAGACTACACTGACCCAAGAACCCAGTTACATTCTGCCAGGCTTTTATCCTATAGAACTGGGCACTAATAAATGAGTGTTGTAAGCCACTAAATTGGTGGTAACTTGTTGTGAAACCATAGGAAACTAATACAATCTCTTCACTGAACTTTTCTAGTTTTCCTTTGAGTGTACCATTTATTTCATACCAGTTCACTGACTGATGAAACAAATTTATGAAATACTGTTCTCTTTACACATGTATTTCAGGTTCTCTTGTCCAAAATAAGAAGTTCTGCCTTTATTACTGATGACAACTGAGGAACGTGTATTTTCATTTTCTGAATATATTTGAATTTTATAAGTCTTACTTTCACATCATTTATTATGTAACATTTCTAGGTCTTGGGAACACTGCAGCAAACATACAGCCCTGCCTTCATGAAACTTACAATCTTCTTGAAGAAGACGGAAAGCAAACAATTAAGTAAAATATGCATGTGTCAGATAAGCATGAATGCCATAGGAAGAAATATAGCAGGAAATGGCATAAGAATTGATCCAGATTTGGGGTAATGAAATTTTATATATGGTGCCCAGAGAAGGCCTCATTGAGAAGGTGACTTTTGAGCAAGGACTTGATGGTGGTGATGGAAAGAGCTATACAGATATCCAAGGGAAGAGCATTCCATGTTGGAAGAACAGAAAACCCCAAGACCTTGAGACAGGACCATGCTTGGCGTCCTTGAGGATGAAGACAGGGGCCAGCATGGAAAAAGAAAGGTAAATGAGGGGAACAGTCTGAGATGTGTTTGTCTTAATTAGTCTAAATAAGTCAGAAGGTCTTAATTTAGTAAATTATCTCTGACAATAGAAGTAGGAAAAAAACATTTTTGTAAATTCAATATTTTTTTCTCCTTTCTTCTGAATATTGTCTATGAACACTTTATCTTTAGCTCTGACAGTTTATTAAGGTAATTTACTAGGTAACTTTGGGCAAGTTAACTTGTGGACTTTTATTTCCTGGATATAAAATAAATGAATGGGAACATGTAATGTTCATATCACATTTCACTCTAAAAGCTGATCTTGCATTAGGTTATCTTAATACTTATTAGTACTTCCATTAGAAGAATGCCTGGGATACAGAGATAAAGTGAAACTCTGAGCAGTTAACGCTAGTACTCACTTAGCATCTCTAGGAAAAGGGTTGGTTAAAACAGACCCATGTGTCTAAGCTCCAATTTTGGATTCCAAAGTTCTTCTATGTTTATTATAATATACAAACAAAAGAGATTATAGGACTTACTCAGCCAATGTGGTTCTAATTTGTTGAGTACAAGTGATAATTTAATGTAGCTATGATCATTTCAACTGCACAATTAAAACGTTTGTAGCTTTTTACATATAGTTATATGGCATGGCTCACAAAGAGCTGAATATGTATTCTTAGCAATGAAGAATGGATGGAATAAGTTCTTAGAATACGATCCATTTTTAGGAATCTGTATTCAACACTGAAAAAAATTATTTTATTAAATTGGTAATTATTCATATTTGTGGGGTAAAGGGTGATAATTCAATATGGTATACAATATGTAATGGGTAATTCATGGTAGTCATTATATCTGTCATGTCAAATGTTTGTCATTTTCTTGTGTTGAGAGCATTCAAAATCCACTTCTAACTTTGAACTATTCATAAATTGTTATATATAATCATACTATTCTGTTATGCTCTAGAATTTATTACTCCTTTGTAGTTATAATTTTGTGTCTGTCAACCAAGCTCTCTAAATTCCTCCCCCTTGCTATCTTTTCCAGTAATCATTCTGCTCTGTGATCAACTTTTTAGCTTCCACATGTGAGAGAGACTATGGCATTTCTGTTTCTATGCCTCATTTATTTCACTTAACATAGTGTCCTTCAAACTCATTCTCATTGCCACAGATGACAGCATTTGATCTTTTATTTCTGGCTAAGTGGTAATCCATTGTGCACCTATACACATTTTCTTTATCCATTTATCTATTGATAGACACTCTGATTGATTCTATATCTTGACTATCATGTAAAGTGCTGCAGTAAACACGAGAGTGCAGATATCTCTGTGAAAAGATGATTACCTTTACTCTGGGTATACCCAGTAGAAGGATTACTGGGTCATATGGTAGCTCTAACCTTAGTTTTTGACGACTCTTTATACTGTTTTCCATGGTGGTTTTTAAGTCAGTCAATGTGATGCCTCCTTATTTAAATTTCCACCAACAGTGTGTAACAGTTTCCCTTTCTCTGCATCCTGGCCAACATTTTTTTTAAAAGGTTTTTGCTATAGGGTGTGTGCACTAGTCAGAAAGACAGAGAGAGACAGAGATAGAAAGCAAGAAATCACCCCCCAGGGGGGATGGCCATGCCACAGTCCATTCTCCTCCGTTCTTCTCTTGGGATCTTGGGCATGCACATACACGCACCTGGCGTGAGTTTAAGTCATCGGGTCCAGGACTCAAACCACAGTTGACTATATGGGAGTCCAGGGATACAGCCATTACACCAACCGCTGGTCCCCCCCCCCCTTTTTTTAAAAATCATTTTGATAATAGCAATCGTATTTCATGTGACATGGTATCTCATTGTGGTTTTTATTTGTATATTCTCTGGTAATTTGCAATACTGAGCATATTTTCTTATAATTGGCCATTCATATGTCTTCTCTTGAGAAATGCCTATTCAGATCATTTGCCCATTTAAAAATTGGATTATTTGCTTTTTGCTGTTTAGTTGTTTGAGTTCCTGTTTCTTATTGAGATTAATCCTTTGTCAGATAATAGTTTGCATATATCTTTCCCCATTCTACTGTTTTTTTTTTTTATTACCCTAATGACTGTTTCTTTTGCTGTGTAGAAACTTTTGATAGTTTCATTTGTCTATTTTTACTTTGCTGTCTGTGCTTTTGGGTTATTATTCATAAATTTTTTGCATAGACCTATGCCCTGAAGCATTTTATTTATTTTTCTTCCAGTAGTCTCATAGTTTCAGATTTTACATTTAAGTCTTTAGTTCATTTTGAAATGATTTTTTGTATATGGTGAGAGATAGGAGGTCTAGTTTTATTTTCCTGCATGTCAATATTCAGTTTTCTTAGCAATATTTATTAAATGGACTGTCCTTTCCATATTGTAATAGTGTATGTTCTTTGCTGAAAATTGGTTGACTATATATATGTGGATTTATTTCTCAGTTCTCTTTTCCATTCCATTGGTTTGTATGTTTGTATGTCTGTTTTTATTCAAGTGAAATGCTGTTTTGGTTACTATAGCTTTATAGTATGTTTTTTAAAAAGACTTTCTTTTTCTTTATTCATGATATGTTAGTGTGTGTTTACAAGAGAGTGCGAGCAAGATAGATGCAACCTCCATAGAGTCTGGTCGTGATGCAAACAACTTCCTCTAGTACTCTAGCCCATCAGATCCTGGGCAGTTGTATGTGTGCCTGGCAGACCATCCCAGGGATTTGAACTGTAGTCATCATGTGTGATTTAACTTCTTTTGAATAGTATATATTGTTGTACCAGGGAACCAGCTCAGGAGTGGGTTTTGAAGTAAGTTAATGAGATACCTTCAGGAAGACAATACACCGAAAAATAGAAAGATATTCCAGCCTCATAGATTGAAAGAATCAATGTTATTAAAATGAACATACTGGGCCAGTAGGTGGTATAGTGGTTATGGTGCTGGCTGACCACAGTTTGAATCCTGGACTTGGCAGGTTGAAATTCATGCTGGGCACATGTGAGTGCATTCCCCAAATCTCAGGAGAATGGAAGAGAAGGTTCTGTGGCATGGCCATCCCTCCCAGGAAGTGATTTCCCACTTTCCCCTCACTGTTTCTCTGTCTCTCTCCTCTTTAGCAAGCATGTGTGCCCTATGGGGGAAAAAGCTATAAAAAATTAAAAAATGAGCATACTACCCAAAGCAATATACAGAATCAGTGCAAGGTCTACCAAAATACAAGTGACATTTGTCATAGAAATAGAAAAAAAAAATTCTAAAGTTTGTATGGAACTACAGAAGACCCTCAACAGACAAAGCAATCCTGAGGTGAGATTATTCTTCCAACCTTATCTTTTATACTTGATACACTACTTTCTACATATATTACACAATTTGTTAGACTTCTCTGTGTTCTGGGTCTTTTCTTTCTGTTACTTGGCATTTTTCTACCACTTTGGGCTCTCCCATCCTGATGTCACTAGACTCCAGTTGCCAAATTCCTACTCATTCCTCAACATATATATATATATATATATATATATATATATATATATATAAAATATTTCTTTACTCAAGCAACTTTTCCTCATTCTCCCAGAAACTCAGTCTTTTTCTCCTTCAAAATTTATAGCACTGTGGCTAGGAGGTGACATAGTGGTTATGTCACTGGACTCCCACATGGCCAACCGCAGTTCAAGTCCCAGAAACCACGCTGGGCATGTGTGCATTCATGCCCAAGATCTCAGGAGGAGAATGGAGGAGAAGGGGTTGCAGTGTGCCCCCCCCCCCCGGGAGGGGGGTAATTTCTCACTTTCCCTTTCACTGTCTCTGTTTCTGTCTTTTTCCAGAGAGCCCACACACCCTTTTGCAAAAACCTCTAAAAAAGTTTGTAACACTTTATTTATACCTTTCTAATGACATTTATTTTATTCTCCTTGCAAATATACCACCATATTTTCCTTTTATGTTGTAAATTTCTTAAGGGCAGAAACCATGGCTTGCTCATCTGCATTACCTTCTATACTCAGTTATTAAAATAAATTTTATATGGCAAATATGTAGGCAAAAGTCCATAGTCTTATTTAAAATTGAACAAAAAATAAAACCTTTGTAATGTATATAGGAAAAATATGTATATGCATCCTTTTTGAAAAGTTATATGCCCAGATAAAGTTATTTTCCATTCTATCATAGTTGACTACCTTTTTAAAAAACTAATCTATCTTTATTATTAGCAAAGAGACTTCCCTATTTATCACATTTTGATTACCAGAATTATTTTCTTTGGGCCAGTCATTAAAGTTAAATTTTATATTCCTTTGGAAAAGTCTTCCTCTATACCTCTGGCCAAACAAAATAATCTATAAGATTAGGCTATTATTTTTGAAGTAGCTTTGACTAGTTAACTGGCCTAAAGCTTTTTCCAGTGTTTGACAGTATCAATCCACAAAAAAGGTTGGGCCAGGTGCAGGGAAAGCACCGTTCCTCCATATTGTTACCCTACCGAATCAATGTTCTTGGAGAAATTTCCAAAAATTTAAGCTCCTTATGATTTAAAAGTCCAAAAGCTTCAAAAGAAGTTTTGGATTTAGGCTATTGTCCTGTATCTAAACTTTAGATCACCCTTATTTAAAGAGTTTGAAAAGTCTATTTAAGGAAATCTTTGGAGAGATTTCAGATGAAAGTCTGAGCTAAAAGTCATTGGTTCATATTTCATTAGTTACTATGCTGGTTGTCACCAGTAAATCTTGTACTGGACACTTGTCATTCGCATGAAAATAACACTCTTGCCTTCATATCTATTTTTTAGCTCCCTTTAAACTCAGGCTTAGACCACAGTGTTTTCCAGATGTAGATCAGATTACCAGAAATAAGTATAATGTTACAACTTTCGTTTAGCACCTGAAATAAGTTTATCTGCCTCTATAAGGGGCCATAGTTATATCTCCTTGTGTATTTGGAAAATTCCTTAAATCATAAGAAATATTTATACTGAATTTCTCCATCAAATAACAACAGTGTAAAAAGTCTTGTGATTTTAGATAATGTGAATATGTGTCTCATGTCATACCAAGGGTACCTCTTCTGAGAGTGCATTCACAGTAATCACGTATTTTACCATCATTTTATTTTTCATTCATTACACTAACTCTAAGTTATACTCAAATACAATTTGGTTATTTTATTCAAAGAAATCTGATATGGACTATCTTTTCTTGACATGTGACTTGAATAACTTCTTTTAGCAGCTGCTTTTTCTAATTTAATCTAGAAACAAACTGCATCAAGCCTGATATTAAAAGTCTATCTGGTGAAAATCTTTCCAATTTTATTATTATCTTTAGATTTATAGACAATTCAGTCACTTCTAAATTGAAGTGGTATTTCAAATACAGGCTTTCTTTTCCTTTTTGTTTTAATAATGTGGCCTTGCTTGTATTGAATATAGGATAATAATCACTTACCAGTCCCAAAGTACCTAAATACACGATTTTCAGATAACACTGAATTTCTAGTACTGCCTATTTGATGTCCTCACATGGTTGAAACAAAGAAAGCTCCATATTGCTCAACTGTAATGTTCATTTGGCTTCCTGCCATGTAAATAGATGTATTAATACTCAGTTCTCAAGAGTGTTGTGAAATTCAGTTAATTAATGTTTATAAAAGCTTCTTGAGATTGTCTGTTGAAAGATATTACAGGAGTTAAAATTATTTAAAAAGCAAACATGTAGAGCACTGTAGAAACTGTTGCTTGCAAAAGATGAAAATGCCCTATCTATTAACCATGTCTGAATCAGTGACTTCTGGTTTCTTTAATTTATTGTAGTATTTTATGGCTAGTACATAAAGATGACTTACAGGTGCATCATCTCTTTTCATAGTGCAAAAGTCCTTATGAAATTTTGGTCAGAAAGGTTTATGTAAAGCATTTGTCTGGTGCTCATTCAGGCAAAACGTTCAGATCAAGGGACTCATAAAAAGTAAAATGTTAGTCAGATGATTAATTCTTCCTCCCAAGTGAGTGCATCTGTAGCAGGCAGTCTAATTCCCCAACATCTAATCTAATCTCCATCTCTCTTTTTTTAACAATTGAATGTCTCATTTTTTGCTGGGCACATGGGCATCCAAATAAAGTCTACATTGTCCACCTCTCTTACAGCTGATTGTGGCCTGTGGTATTTAAATTTTGGCCAATACACTATGAACAGAATTGATTTGTGAAACTTCAAGGTTGCATCCTTAAAGGAGCCTTTCACTCTTTTTTACCATACTGCTTGGAATGTAGAAGTGGTGACAAGCCACTTGGATATGTGGGTTTGAAGAAAATGATCTACAGATGGAGGTACAGGAAGACAAAGGCATTGGGGCCAGGTGGTATGGTGGTTAAGGTGCTGGATTCCTACATGGTTGACCCTTTGGGTCCCAGATCTGGCCCCTTGAAAAATCACAGCAGGCCCGTCTGCGCGTGTGCCCCAAATCCCAACAGGAGAATGAAGGAAAAGGGATTATGGTGTGGCCATCCCCCTGGGGGTTGATTTCTTACTGTTTCTCTCTGTCCCTCTCTAGCAAGTACACACATCCTATGGAAAAAACTTAAAAAAACCAAACAACCCAAAAAACAAAAAACAAACAAACAAAAACCCCAAGAAAGAAAACAAACAATAAAAAGAAAACAAAAGGAGCTTGGGCCCTGAAAAATTCACAGAAGATAGTGACCACACCATTCCTATAGTGCTTTCCTGTGAATGTGTTTAAGACACTATTATTTTGAGACTTGGTTATAAACCACTTATGTCCTAACTTTTGCCCATCTCTACAGAAAACAAGAGGGAGAGGGACCAGCAGTTGGCATAATGGCTATGTCGCTGGAGTCCCATGTAGCCAACTGCAGTTTGAGTCCTTGACCCAGTGTCTTAAACTCACGGCTGGGCACGTGCGTGCACATACCCAAGATCCTGAAAGGAGAATGGAGGAGAAGGGATTGCAGCGTGGCCATCTTCCCGGGACGTGATTGCTTGCTTTCTGTCTCTCTCTGTCTTTCTAGTGCATGCACACACCCTATAGTAAAAACCTCTCAAAAACAAAACAGAACAAAATAAAAAAAATAAATAAAAAAAACAAGAGGGGGGGGAAATGATTCAGCTTTTATATCCTATACAAATTATCCACTCACAGACCAGGTCTAATTGAAAATCAACTGAAAGGTTAATTAATTAATTTTTTGCATTAAAATATTTTTTAAAGAATTATTTAACTTTATCTATCTATCTATCTATCTATCTATCTATCTATCTATCTATCTATTTTAATTTGACCAGAGAGGGACAGAGAGAATGAGAAAGAGAAAAAGCAAGCCACCATATCTGGGACTTGAACTGACGTCAGCGATATGGGAGTTTAGCGCCTTTAACCACTACTCTACCTGATGACCCCCTCCACTTTATGAAAAAGGTTTTATTCATTATTATTATTCTTCAGTTTTTACCAGAGAGAAAGGGAGGGTGAGAAAGCAAGTCACTAGGTCCGGAACTTGAACTGTGGGAGTCCAGCACCTCAACCACCACTCCACCTTCTGGCCTCCATTAAAAAATTTAAAATTTTAATGTGAATTCTTCATCCTAAAATAGATAATGAAATTTTTTTTTTTAGTTGCACTTCCAAACAGACCAGAGAGCTCTTCTTTGAAATGACTTGGTCCTCTGGAAGCCCTAAAACTTAATAAAAGTAGTAAAACTACAAAGAAAATATTTTAACCAAAATTATAAAATTATAATATATCTTTCCTGAACATAGTACCCTGACCTACTGTAATGAATGATTATTAGCTGAGTGGCTTAGTGGCAACAAACAATTAAAAAAGACAAAAGGAGTTTGGGACCCGAAAAATTCACACATCCCAAGATTTCTTTGCATCTAAGAATTACCACAGAACATTGTTCTGCTCAAATCATGGTAAACAGAAGTCATTAGGTACTAATTCTAAGAAAACACTTTAAGAGGACAAACTCAGCTTTTTCTTTTGTTCTTTTTTCTTTTTCTATCTTTCTGCTTAGCCTGTGAATATTGTGTCTATGATTCAACAGCCTTGTGATCAACAGGCGATCACAAGGAAGAAAGCATCATGTCATGGATCAGGGAGAGGAGAGCTGGAAGGCTGGCCAGGCTACTGCTTCTCCACTGGGTGTCTCCTCCACCTTCAGAGCAGGGAACATTTGTTATATGAACACTGTTAAGGTTTCTTGGCTTTTCCTCCCATATTGAAAGCCCATGGACCTGCCCTAAGTTGGCCTTTTTTTTTTTTTTTTTTTTTGCTTTCCTGTTCACATTGAAACTAGATGCCTTACAATCTTCTAACTACCTCTTTTTTTGGCTTCCAGATTCCTCACCTCTGTCACTATCTGATTTCCTCATCATTTTGATGGATATGTCTTTACTTTCATTGTACATATTGAAATAACTCTAAGCATGACAGAGTTGAGTGAACTTTACTGAAGACTAAAGACGGTGGTAGATGATGAGGAATCACTATGCAGAGCCTTTCACCTTCTCAGTGGCCTTTTCTCTTCCTTGCCTCCCCTCCTATCTCAGCTCTTTACCTACTCATTTCCAAATCTCCGTGTAGTCCTCTAGATTCCTTCTTCTCTATGAGGCTGTTTTCATATTCATCTTCAACTTTCACAGCCTCTCTAGGTCCTTAGAGAGTTTTGCTTCTACCCCAAGTGTTATTCTCAACAAAAGTTTCCTTACTAAAAGAAATTCCAGTACCAGATGTTGAAATAATTTATTTTCTCACTCATTTATACATGAAATCAACTTCTGCATTTGTTGTAAAAATGTTGAGAACATTGTCCATTACATCACCCAATTTCCCTTTTATAAAGCTCCATATCAAAATGTTCTTTTAGATTTCAGTGCCAGAAAAAACTTTGCTTCTCCTAAAACATACTTCCTCCTTTCTGATAATAAGAGCTATATAACTTATTATGCTTTCTGAACAATATAACTTGGAGCCAAATTTGCAGCGTTGTACATTAGCATATAGTATTTTCTGCATTTGTTTGGGTTGTCCATGTTCTACCCTGGGACTTCCTTGTTATATGTCTGTCATATTTGTTCTGCCTTTTGTTACAAGCCATTTCAATTCTTTCTTCTTAAAAAAGTAGCCAAGATAAAAAAAATGTTAATAAGTAAGTAGTTTAGTGGTCACCTAAGGAAATGGTGTGGAGTGTTTTTTTTTTTTTTTTTTTTTTTTTTTTTGGCACATGTGCTTGCTGAAGAGACAGAAAGAGAGAAATCACCCCCTGGGGGGATGGCCATACTGCAATCCCTTTTCTTCCATTGTTCTCTCAGGAACTGGAGCGCATGTGCACACATGTGCACATGTACCTAGTGTGAGTTTTAAGCCACTGCGTTCAGGACTAGAACTGCAGTTCACTACATGCGAGTCCAGCTATGTAATCATTACGCCATTTGCTGGCCCTAGTGTGCAGTGCTTTTCACCTTCTCACCACCCAACTACTTAGAAAGGCAAACGTCTCAGTGAATCATCTGCTTTACTCACTTCTATTTTCCAAGGGAGATATAACTATAAACATGCCACTTTTAGGAACCACCAGATGGCATAATGCTTATGTCACTAGACTCCCATGTGGTTGACCATGGTTTGAGTCCCAGGCCCAGCAGCTTAAAACTCATACCAGCGGTGTGAGTGTGTGTGTGTGTGCCCAAGATCCCAAGAGGAGAAGGGAGGAGAAGCAATTGCAGCATGGTCATTCCCCCAGGAGTGATTTCTTGCTTTCTGTCTCCCTGGTGAGCATGCACCCCATAGCAAAAATCCTCTCTCTCTCTAAAATAAAAAAGCCACTTTTAGATCAAAAAGTAAAAATTTAAAAAGTTAACTCTTATTAACTCACTTGCTAAAAGTACCAGGCATCTTCATGCCATTTTTGGATCCTTCTGATGTTGCTTGTCTCCAAGAGTTTTGGTCACTTGTGCCACTCTAGTTGCCACAATAGTAATCAAATTGGTGAGGACCTCAACTGATTTTGAGAGAGCACAACTTGACAGCATCTCCCCTTATACCATGCCATGTACTATCCACGTTCTACCCTGGGACTTCCCTGTTGATTATGGGGAAGGAGGCCCTTTGGGTTCTGCTTGATGTCCGTATATTAGAAATGAGGAGGAGCTGGGACCAGCAGTTAGCATAATGGATATGTCACTGGACTCCCATGTAGTCAACCGCAGTTTGAGCTCTGGACCTGGCGGCTTAAAGTCACACCAGGCACATGTGCATGCGTGCCCATCCAAGATCACGAGAGGAGAATGAAGGAGAAGGGTTTGTGGCATGGCCATGCCCCCTGGGGGGTGATTTCTTGCTTTCTATCTCTCTGTCTCTCTCTGTCTTTCTGGCAAGCACACGTGACCTATAGCAAAAACCTCAAAAAAAAAAAAAAAAAAAAAAAAAAAAAAAAAAAAAAAAAAAAAAGAAAAGAAAAAGAAAAGAAAGAAATGAGGAGGAGCTAATATCCTATGGGGTGAATCTTTGACCAGAGATAGAAATCCGTGGATAAAATCTATCCCTATACCCTCAAAAGACTATATTACTGGCTTAAGATGCATTCATCTATATAGATTTTTGGAATAAGGCTAGGTGAGATTGAGTAATTAGTTATATCTGATGCTAAGTATTGGTCAGCTTAGTAATGTGCTCTCATATCAACTTTCTCATCTTCCTTGCTTTTAAAAAAATCTTTTATTTCACTCTTATTTCCCTGGGATTCACTCTCTAGTAAAGGAATGGCAGAAAAGCTTTAGTATCAGGTTTCGGTTTGAGATCTCAAGCTGTGACATGATCTGTGACATGAGCATCTTAGGAAACAAAATCTCAGAATGAGATTTGAAGTTGAATTATTGCTGTCTGAAAGAAGTAAAGACCTGGGACCAGCAGTTAGCGTAATGGCTATGTCGCTGAACTCCCATGTAGTCGACCGCAGTTCGAGTCCTGGACCTGGTGACTTAAACTCACGCAGGCGCGTGCCCAAGATCCTGAGAGGAGAATGGAGGAGAAGGGATTGCGGTGTGGCCATCCCCCCTGGGGGGTGATTTCTCGCTTTCTATCTCTCTGTCTCTCTCTGTCTTCCTGGTGAGCGCATGTGCCCTGTAGCAGAAACCTCTCAAAAAAAAAAAAAAAAGAAGTAAAGACCTTATTTCTTGTAATAATATTAATAGCTGACATGCAGTGGCATTGCAATTATTATGCTGTTCACTTGTGCTTAATTGGGATGAAACACAGGTTGAAGATGAGGTATTAACAAGTCTGAAAGCTGTGGTTTGACCAGCACAAGAACAATAATAACGTTTGGGAATATAGAGTAGGGTCGTATTTTTAAGAGCTTTTGAGTACTGGGGCCTGCAGGTGGCATGATAGTTAAGGCACTGGACTCCCACATGGCCAACTGCAGTTCAATTCCCTGGACCTGGCAGCTTACTTTCTCACTTTCTGTCTCTCTCGGATGAGCACATGTGCCCTATAGTAAACTGAAAAATAATAATAATGATAAATAAAAGTAAATAATTCTTACAAAAATAAGACATTTTGAGGACTCTCAAAAATTCTTCCAGCCTCAGCATAGCCACATTAGGCCAGCGATCCTATCTGCTGCTTTCAAATCTTATCACTCTCTGTATCTACAAGGCAGAATGCACTAAAATAAAGTTCAGGGTCTGATCTTAATGTTGCCTAATATGCTAGGATGACACCTTTTAGTGGGTGAATTATGCCCTTCCAAAAAAGAATTGAAGTCCTAACCCTACTACCTCAGAACCCACCTTATTTGGAAATAGCTTTGTTGCAGTAATTAAGATGGTCATACAGGTGTAGAGTGGACCCCTAATCCTGTAGGACTGGTGTCCTTATAAGAAAAGGAGAAGAGACAGAGAGACAGAGACCCACTGGAGGAATGCCATGTGATGAGGAGGGCAGAGATTGGAATTTTTCAGCTATGAGAAAAGAACCAAAGATTTCTGGCAAACATCAAAAGCTAGGAAGAGTCATGAAAGGGTTTTAGATGGCTTATGATGCTACCAATACTGTGATTACAGATTTCTAGCTTTTGGAACTGATAGATAATACATTTCTTGAATTTGTTTCCCTTCCTTCCTTCCTTCCTTCCTTCCTTCCTTCCTTCCTTCCTTTCTTCCTTTATTCTTCTGAGAGAGTCCTTCAAAAGGGTTATGTCATGATCCATTACCAGTCTCACCCAATCCCCTCCCAGGGACACATGTGTGTGCCCAGCTTGAGATGCAAATTTGGGACCTACCCATGTGGCCTCAACATTGTGGAATATTGTATTACTGTTGCACCACTGTGGCTGGCGATTTCTATTGCTTTAAGCCACCCAGTTTATAGTACTTTGTTAGGGTAACCCTAGGCAACTACTACAGAATCCTGTTACAACATTACTTCACACTAATTGTCTAATTTTATGACAAGGAGTTGCAATAATGGACACATGGAATAAGACCTGCCAGGATTGCCATGTGCCCCATCTCCTAGAAATACTTGGCCTAATAGAATAATATATAGCCTGTTAGAAGCTCAGCAAAGGGGCTAAGCATGAACATCCTGTGGGTTACGGCACTTTCCTCCAAGCCAAGCTAGTGGTTGATATATACAGCATGCCCTCAATACAACACACAGAGACAGGGACCAAGAAATGAAGGGAGGACTGACTTCATTTAGTATTAGTCATCGGAAAAGTCATGATGCATTTTTGCATAGAAAAACATAGAAAAATACATCACGACTTTTGAGATGATCCAGTATTATTTCCAGTGGTGCATGCTCCCTATGTTGAAGACTCTCTTGTCACTTATGAGTGGACAGCCTGTGAAAAATAATTAAGACACTTGGTAAATGATGTAGCTCTGGATTTAGAGCTAGTCAGACCTGGCTTCAGATCCATACTTACTAACTCTGCAAGCTTAGTTCTCTGAGTTGTTTTTTTTTTTCCTCATCTACCAGTTGACAATTATCTGTCAATAATTATTAGCTCTTACAATTAAAAGAGATAAGATAAGAAACACAGGACTAACATTCTTTTCTTTATTAAAATCTTAGAATGTCCAAGACCAGGTAGAGGTGCAGCAGTAATACTACTAGACCCACATGGGAAGGTCCTGGGTTCATATCCTGGGACCTCCCTGTACGTGCCAGGTGTATAGGTGCCCATATCCAGGCTTGAAGAGACTAGGGGTGGATCACAGCATGTGGGCCTGGTTGGGAGTGGGTCTCTCTCTGTCTTTGTCTCTTTCTCTCTCATGGAAGAATTAAATAATGAACTTACGAAAGAATTCTAAGGCTGTCCATACTTTTCGCTCTTATAAGAAATAATGATTAATATACTATCTTTTTTTTTTTTGGAGAGGTTTTTTTTTTTTTTTTTGCTATAGGGCACGTGCACTCGCCAGACAGACAGAGAGAGACAGAGAGACAGAAAGTAGGAAATCACCCCCCAGGGAGGATGACCACGCCGCAATCCCTTCTCCTCCATTCTTCTCTCGGGATCTTGGGCACGCACGCACACGCGCCCGGCATGAATTTAAGCCACGGGGTCAGGGACTTGAACCACGGTCCACTACATGGGAGTCCAGCAACATAGCCATTACGCTAACTGCTGGTCCCATTAATATACTATTTTTGAATAGTGTATCTTCTAAGACAATAGCATCCTTCACATTTCTTTTTCAGAGTTTCTTTCTAGCAATAAGGTTTGCCAGGAGCAGTGGAATAGTTTGTAACATAAACCATCGAGGAAACAATTTATCATCAGTCTTTCCTTAAATTAGTTCTTGTCTGGGGCTGGCAGGTGGCGTGGTGGTTAAGGGCGCTGGACTCCCACATGGCTGACTGCGATTTAAGCCCCGGACCTGGCAGCTTGCTTTCTCGCTTTCCCACTTTCTTTTGTTCTTTCCCTCTCTGGTCAAATTAAAAATAAGTCAATAAACAAAGTTAAATAAAATAACTCTAAAAAATTAATTTCTGTCTAGTAACAAAAGAATGAGCAATTGCTTGGGTCCAGGATGTACCCCCACAGTTGTGTCTGCACTTTAAAGAATAATCTAGAATTTTTTGAAAAACCCCAAAAGTTCTAAAAAGAGGGAAGAACAGCTCAGAAGCACTTTGATCTGCCCTACCTTGCATTACCCTTTCTTAGGAATCTATCCTAAGTCACCAAGATTTTTCCAGCAAGGGAGTTCTTTCTCTTTAAAAGTATCAGTTTTTCCTAGTGTAGGAAATTGCTGCCCTTTATCAATCTTTAAGCCTTGGATCGTGGGCCACCAATTCCCCAGAAGTCTAGAGAGACCCATCCATAAAAGGTTAGCCATCTACAGGAGATCTGGTCTTAACTTCCAAGTGTCCTACCCTCTGCCTTTACCAGGCATACGATTAAAAACTGTCCAGGATGAAAAGACCAAATGAGCTTCTAGAGCTTCCAAAGCAAATCTAATCCTATTTTAGTATTAAAAATGTTCCCATTAAAAGCAAAGGCTATCAAGATACTTTTTGCAGCATTCTTTCTGGTCCATTAATTTTAATGGCTTAGAAATGTATGATAGTCTATTCTACAATAAGGTGAATTATGTTACATGCTTTATTCAGCGAGAGTGAGAACTTGGTAAGGCAGCTGAATTGTAACAAAGTTAGGCATATTATAAAAGGTGCCTGATTAATAACCTATATTAAGAGTATTCTCTTTTCCATATTTTGTATTTTTAACATAGAACTTATTTCATGGTTTTGCACTTTAATATATATATAGAAATACTTAACATTACACAACTCAACTATAAGAAATATAGCAGAAATTCTATTTAATACATATTTAATATTTAATCCTTTAGGTCTAATTATGGAAATTCGACAGCACATTGTTGCTTAAAATTTTGTGGCATAAAATTTTTTAAATTACCAAATGGAAACATGGCATAGGATACTTTAAGGGGCTTCTGGAAAGTTATTTAGGAAGTTTTCTTAAAAATTCACAGAAAGGAGGGGCCAGCAGGTGGCATGGTGGTTAAGGTGCTGGACATTCCCACATGGCTGACCACGGTTCGAGTCCTGGACCTGGTGACTTGCTTTCTCACTTTCCCCCTCTCTCTCTCTCTGTCTCTCTCTGGTCAAATTAAAAAATAAAAGAGTGGATAAATAAATAATTAAAAAAAAGAAAATCTTTAAAAAAAAAATTCACAGAAAGGAGAGAGACAAAATGGCTAGTAGAATTTCTAAGGAATTCTAGAGAAAAGACCTAACAGGTTATTCATGTAGATGAATTATTATGTAAGTAAGTTTTTTTTAATTTTATTTTTCTTCTTGGATGTAATCCAAGAATTTCTTTACATTCTTCTTTCTTTTTTACAATTTCCAAATATTTTTCAATGGTACTTTTTCTGATGTAGGTCACAATATTTTTAAAAAGTCAGCCTCAAAATTATATTATTAATTTTTTTACCATGTCAAAAGGCAATATTTACTGCAAGTTTCCACAAGGTGAGTTGAATTTATAATCGACTTTTAAAACATTTATGGAAAATAATTTCAGGGAACTAAAAATTTTTAGTTGATAATGTATCTTATGGTGAAAAATAGTATTAATTGATGGAACTATTTGGGTAATATGCTATTTAATTGCTTTTTTTCTTTTTAATTTGAATTAAATGTTTCATTTTCAAATCTTACCAAAAATTTAAAAATAATGTATTCATAGCCTTTGCTGCCATGGTAAATACAAAAAGTACATTAATCTTCCTTTGGCCAATGAGAATTTCCAGTGTCTGAGATTGATCTTTCTGAAGGTCAATAATCCTTGTACAGCCAGAGATTAGGATGAATGCATATGATTTCTGCACACAACTGGGGAATTGATTATTTGGAGAAATCATGGATATATATTTACTTTCTTAAGATGTGCTTCTTTGGGACCAGCAGTTAGCATAATGGTTATGTCGCTGGACTCCCACGTAGTCGACCGCGGTTCGCGTCCCGGACCCCGTAACTTAAAACTCACGCCGGGCGCTTGTGCGTGCGTGCCCAAGATCCCGAGAGGAGAATGGAGGAGAAAGGATTGCGGCGTGGCCATCCCCCCTGGGGGTGATTTCTCGCTTTCTGTCTCTCTGTCTCTGTCTGGTGAGTACACGCGCCCTATACCAAAAAAAACTCTCAAAAAAAAAAAAAAAAAAAAAAGGATGTGCTTCTTTCTCTTTCTTAAAAACAGATTCTAGCCATGGTTGGGATTAGAAATACTTGATCAGGAGCTCTAGTAGTTTGCTGAAATCTCATTTTAATGTATTCTTGGAGAGATTTCAGTGAGCTCAGGAAGTAGATCGCCAAAGCCTAGTCCATTAGCCAGCAGTGACTCAATGGACCAGGTATAGCTCCCAGTTGGGGAACGGAGAGGAGGAAGGAACCTGGAGGCACAGATGAGCTTTGAGTGAGGGAGTCTGTTCAGCATTCCGATACTGTCACAACCTCTGGGCTTGACTTTAGAAATAGGAGCTTCCATATGGTGGGGACTCCTCCGAAACAATGAATTTAACCAGATGAACAGCACTTGGCTGGTTTTGGAAGAATTTCATGTAGTAGTGCTTATGACATCGGGGCCTGTAAGTTCTAGCTGGATTTAGAATAGAGTTCACTCCTAAAGGGAGACTGGGAAAGTAGATAAGATTCCTGAATATGAAATGTCATATTATAAATATATATTATACAGGAGAAAATTAAGGCAGAGAATTACTCTCTATGTGTTGAAGGAGGTGCTGACAGAAGCGTCTATCTCTTGCTACAATATGGAGATATTGAAAAATCTGTTTGGTTTTAAAAGCAAATAGCCAAGGTTAAAAGAAGGAAAGTAAAAATTCCTGGTACTAGAAATGAAGAGGCAGATCTTCCCATACAAGATGAAGCCATGAAGGTTCACAGGGGTTTCTCAACCAAATTGAGATTTGAGGGCTGGGATCAGAGTTATATCAGAAATATTAGGCTATCTGGAAAGTCATGACATATTTTTCTGTTTTTCTATGCAAAAATGCATCCTGAATTTTCCGACAACCCAATAGGAGCTATGCAAGGCAGATGCTAGGACAGAGTCCATTACATAAAGAGGGGCCTTATTTGGAATGGGACAACAGAAACCCTACCTTCTGGGGCAGGCCTGGGCTAGATTGCATAAAGAAATCTGAAAGGAATTAGAAATTTAAGTCAGCACGGAGCAGGTGTGAGTCCTGAATTTACACCACTCCTGGGGTGCAGGACTCCCACACTGAGAAATTAACACCATACTGCCTTGGAGCTCACGAGCCCCCCCAGGCTTCTGGAAGAAACAAGAGTGGAATAGCTCTGAAAGGACTGTCCAATGACACAGGGCACAGTGGAATTAAAAAGAAAATTTGAAAACAAAACTCCTTAAAAGAGAGAGAGAGCAGCTGCAGCACCAGGAAAATTTGTACCCCATGAATGAGATTATAGAATAATCTGAAACGTAATAGGCACATTAAAAAAGCTTAGGGAGATAATAAGAAAGAATAAAAACCATAATAAAAAATAGAGTAGTATGAAAATGAAAAGGCATAGTTATAAGACATATTTAGTCAGTGAAATGAAAACAATATTTTTTAGAGTTTTATTTTTTTATTCAAGAAACAGTGCTCACACACAAGAGAGACATCCTCTCTCAAGATATCGGACACACACACACCGGTGTGTTTTCAGGTCAACTCAGGATCTGAACCTATAGTTGGTGATGAGGCTGCCAGCACTGCAATTCAGTACGTTACCTAACTTCTGTGCCACTGAGGACAGGCCCTCAACAAACATGTTAAATTGCAGATTATGTCCAGCCCAAGAAAGTATTTATGAATTGGAGGCTATTAATATAATGAAAAAAAATCAAAATATGGCACATAAAGTGATACTGGGATAGCCCCATTGCTCAGCAGTTAAGAAAACTGGCTATCTGAGGTTTTAATCCCAGCCATGGTGGCTTGTACCAAGAGTTGTGCATGGGTGCCCAAAATCCCAAAGAGAGAGAAAGAAATGGAGGAGAAAGGATTGAGGCATGATCACATCCCGTTGGGGTTGCTTTCTCTCTCTCTGGTGAGTGTACATGCCCTCTCACAATTAAAAAAAAAAAGAAAGATAAAGAGATAATTTAAAAGTGGTGAAGAGAGATGGAAGATAGAATAAGAAGGTGAGCATAGGGATTTCAGAAGTTTAAAGTGGAGATGAGAAAAAGGTTACCTGGTTACAGATTTATAGACTTGATGCAAGACAGGAGCCCCTAGGTTGACAGAATATACTAAGATCTGAGTGAGATAAATGGAAAAAATCCAAACCTGGGCTCCTCAAAAACAAACAAAATCTTAAAACTTACTAGAAAAAATGAAAGATAACTTGAAGTAAGTGACAGCTAGACTGAGAATAATTTCGTTGCTGGAAAGAAAGGAATGCATTTTTCTTTTCTTTTCTTTTCTTTTTTTTTTTTTTTTTTTTAGAGATTTTTGCTATAGGGCGCGTGTGCTCACCAGACAGACAGAGAGAGACAGAGAGACAGAAAGTGAGAAATCATTCCCTAGGGGGGATGACCACGCCGCAATTCCTTCTCCTCCATTCTCCTCTCAGGATCTTGGGCACGCACGCACACACGCCCGGCGTGAGTTTTAAGCCACCGGGTCCAGACGTGATCCGCAGTCGACTACATGGGAGTCCAGCGACATAGCCATTACGCTAACTGCTGGTCCCAGGAATGCATTTTTGAGGAGGGTCAGCTTTTTTTTTTTTTTTTTGGAGAGGTTTTCACTATAGGGTGCGTGCGCTCGCCAGACAGAGAGAGACATAGAGACAGAAAGCGAGAAATCACCCCCCAGGGGGGATGGCCATGCCGCAATCCCTTCTCCTCCATTTTCCTCTCGGGATCTTGGGCACGCACGCACACGCGCCCGGCGTGAGTTTTAAGCCACCGGGTCCGGGACACGAATCGCGGTCGACTACGTGGGAGTCCAGCGACATAGCCATTACGCTAACTGCTGGTTCCCAGATTTTAGAAGTTTTCACCAAAAAAACAATGAGTCAGTAAATTTGTTAGTTAGGTCTGATTTCATCATTCCATATTGTGAACATATATCAAAACCTCATATTTTACTCCACAAATACATGCAATTTTACTTTTCAATTAAAAATAAAATAAAAAAACTACAAAAAATTAAAGAAGTTGTAGTCCTATATCAAAACCTCACATTTTACTCCATAAATGTATGCAATTTTCCTTTTAATTAAAAATAAAATAAAATGTAGTACAAAAAATACTAAAGAAAAAAGTTGTAAATAGTTGGTTGCATTATTACTCCCCAAGTTCTCCACCCCTTTTGGGGAGAACTACAAAGTCACTTGCAAAAACACCCACAAATGTGATGGAATATGAGTCTCCATTTCTTGATTCTGGATTCAGCCACATTACTTGTTACTTGTTGTGGCCAACACAATGAAGTAGAGGTGACAGTGTGTTGGTTTGAAACCAGACTGGTCTGTGAGTTTTCACTTGCTCTCCTGTGCTACTGTTGTTACTGTCACCGTTGCCCTGGGAAGGACAAGCCTGATGAAGAGCAGAGCTACCCCAAGCTAAATATGGAGATCAGTAACCACAGATACAGATGAGTAAATCACTGTGTTCAAGTCTCTCAGTTTTAGAGTGGATTTTTGTATTAGTTTCCTGCTATTTGTATTAGTTTGTTACTACTGTAACAAATTACCAAAAATTTAGTGACTTAAAATAACACAGACTTGGACCAGCAGTTAGCGTAATGGCTATGTCGCTGGACTCCCACGTAGTCGACCGCGGTTCGCGTCCCGACCCGGTGGCTTGAAACTCATGCCGGGCACGTGTGCATGCGTGCCCAAGATCCCGAGAGGAGAACGGAGAAGGGTTTGCAGTGTGGCCATCCCCCCTGGGGGGTGATTTCTCGCTTTCTGTCTCTCTGTCTCTCTCTGTCTGGCGAGCGCACACGCCCTATAGCGAAAAACCTCTCAAAAAAAAAAATAACACAGACTTAATCTCTAATATTTTGGGAGGTCAGAAGTCTAATCCAGGTATACATGATCAAAATCAAGGTACTGGCAGGGTTGTTTCTGGTGGGGATAATTTGCTTTATTTTGTTTTTCAGTTTCTGGGGATTATCTGTATTTCTTGACTCATGAACCTTTTTCTCATGTTACTCCAATTGTTTGCTTTCATTGTCACAGTTTCTACTTCTGTAGTCAAATCTATCTTCCTTTCATAAGGATACTTTGACTATATTGAGGGCCTACCCGAATAATCCAGATAATCTCCCCATCCGAAAACTTTAACTTAGTCACATCTAGAAAATTCCTTTTGCTGTTTAAGTGAAAATTCACATGCTCTGAGGTTCAGGATGTGGACATCTTAGGATGGAAGCACAATTGTTATGTAGGGTATGAATGTACATTGATTATTTAGCAAAAAGACCTATTTTTAGAGAATCAAAATCCAAGAGCTTTACTAAGCACAGATCAATACTCAATAAACTATTAAAGGATGTAGTTAATAGATGACATTAGTAGTAATTAAGCACCTGAAGTTTGTAGCTGAATAGCTTTATATACAAGCTCTGCTATGTTCCACCTATCGGCCTTGATCAAGTTACTTATCTCCATGTGACCCAATTTCCTTATCTGTAAAATGATTATTATCATAATAGTGCTTATCTCCTGGGCTTATGAGTATAAATGAATTAATATTAATAAAATGTTTAGAATTTTATATGGCATATATAGAAAGTGCCGTTTTTTTGTTTTTTGTTTTTTTAAAGAGAGATTTTTTGCTATAGGGTGCAGGCACTCGCCAGAGAGAAGAGAGAGACAGAGAGACGGAAAGTGAGAAATCACCACCCAGGGGGATGGGCATGCTGCAGTCCCTTCTCTTCCATTCTCCTCATGGGATTTGGGCATGTATGCGCATATGCTGTTTCAAGCTGCTGTCTTTGAGATTTGAACTGTGATTGGCCACGTGGGAGTACAGTGATGGAACCATTATGTTACCTGCTGGTCCCAAGTGCTGTATTTTAATAAATTATTTTAACATATTTTGAATGATTTTTATGTATATATTTATTTAAATATTAAATTATATATTTTAATTTTAATACATTTGGTGTTTTTTACTTTACTTTAGCACATTGAAAGTAATAACATGAAAAGGAGACAACCAAGAACTAAGGATGAGATAGATAAATCATTTCATTCTCAACTTGTTGCCAAAATTTAAAATGGCTGACAAGAAGTGCTGGAAAAACTGTTGGGAGATGGTATCTTTTATACGGTGGGAATAGATGTGTAAGTTGATAGTGCTTTCTTTTTTTGAGAGAGAGAGATTTTTGCTAGGGGTGCATGCGCTTGCCAAAGAGACAGAGAGACAGAAAACAAGAAATCACTCCCCAGGGGTGATGGTCATACCTCACCTCAATCCCTTCTCCTGCACTCTCCTCTTGGGATTTTGGGCATGCTCACACACATGCCCAGTGTGAGTTGTAAATTGCCGGATTTGGGACTTGAACCATGGTCGACTATGGGGGAGTTCAGCTATGTAACCGTTACACCATCTGCTGGTCTCAATTGATGCTGTTTTCTAAAACAATTTGGCAACTTCTAACTGAGTTGAGGATAAGTCTATTGTACCAGGCAGCAATTTTGGTATTTATTCAAGCAGCCCCTGGTACATGTGCCCATGGAGATGCCCTAGAATGGTCATAGCATTTTGTAATGGTGTTTATAATAGTGACCCCGTCTTAGGTTGAGTTCCTCAGAAGGGAATCTCAGACAACCATTTTGGTGTCCTATTATTGAAGACATGCTCTTGAGGAAAAGCCTGTCAGGATCCTGCTAACAGAAGCAGATCAGGATGGAGAAATCCAAGTGAAGATGTGGTCCATGAAGGCTTTGGAATATAAATCACACTGAGGGGTCCCCTTCCAGGCAAGGGAATCTTTCTGTATCCCATACTAGTCACTTACGTACAGCCAGTGTAGGTGTCTGGGGTGTATGTGTTGGATAGGGAGGCGCCACTTCCAGAGCAAAGGGGATGTCAGGACAAAGGGACAGCTGAGTGCTATCAGCAGCCAAGACTCAGAGGGCTGCTAGTGGATGTACTTCCTGGGTAAAAGAGATCTCTAACTCCCATAAAAAATATGACACAATACAACCTGATGTTAATCAATAGACTGGGTTAAATATAGAGGCATATGCATACAATAGAATTCCATAAGGAAGTTAAAATGAATGAGTTACATCTACATGTGTTACTTGGATAAATCTCAAAAGCATAATGTTGCAGGAAAAAGGCAAGTCCTGAATTATATGTGTAAGTGCTGTCATTTATGCATATTAGTAACACAAGCAATACTTATGGAGTGTATATACTTGCATAATACGTAGTTAAGATATTAAGGTTTGGATTCACACTGACTTTGTTAGGATAGCAGTTACCTTGTAGAACAGAGGAATAGGAATGGGATCAGGATAGATTAAAACAGGGCTTCAGATATATCTGCAATATTTTGTTCAGTGTGTCACAATTTTAACATTTTGTTAGGCCATTAACTTAATATATTTAAAAAATATTATCCTTGCAGGGCCAGATGGTGACACAGTAGTCACATAACTGGACTCACATTAGAAAGTTCCTGGGTTTGTGTCCTGAGACTCACTCTATATGCAGGTACACATGAGTGAGCCCATGATCCAGGCTAACTGAGGCTTGAAGTGGATTATGGTCTGGGGCCTCTGTTGAGGGTGCCTATCTCTCTATCATAAAAGAAACAAGTAAATAAACTTAAAAATTCTCTTAAAGTTTCTGTGTATTTAAAGTATTTGATGTAAAAAAAAAAAAAAGAGAGAGAGGGGGGGGGCCAGCAAGTGATATGGAGGGTAAGGCAGCTGGACTCCTCATGACTGACTCTGCAGTTCAGGTCCCAGACCTGGCAGCTTGAAAATCATGCTGATCGCATGTGTGTGAACACCCAAAACCCCAAGAAGAGAATTGAGAAGGGATTGAGATGTGGCCATCCTCCCTTGGAGTAGGTTGACTTCTCAGATTTCCTCTCTCTCTGGCAAGCACATATGCCTTACTAAAAAACAACCTTAAAAATAAAAATTAAATTAAAAGAGAGAGAGAGGAAAAGGAAGGAAGTAAGGAAAGAAGAATAAAAAGAAGAAAAAAAGGATACAAAGCAAGTTAGTTCAAGGAAGAGGACCAGATCTCTGGAACAGGACTGTGAGGATATAGCTGAGGTTCTCATATGTACATAATTCTGGCTTCTGACACCCAGGTCTGGTTGTCAATCAAGAGCACTTTGAATACCAGGAAATTACATTTGGGCCTCCATTTGTATTTTAGTTCTGAGAACACTGAATCAGGAAATAGATTGTCAATCAACAGATCTAGCGTCAGGGAGCTGATAGAATATGTTTTAGTTTGTTTAATTTTATTATTCATTTATTTTGATGAATTAGAGAGAGAGAAACAACTATTTTTGATAAGGTCTTGCCATAATGTGATTCTCTGCCCCAGCCTCCCACTTAGCTAGGATTACAGACACTCAAAACTATACCCATACTGATTCAGTCAGTTGAGTTTGGTTCAAAGTCGGGCCTTCCATGCAGCCGCAGCCTTGTGCACCAGTTCCCTAGGGCTGCTGCTACCGTGGCTGGGTCTCTGTCCCTATTTTTTAGGAACTGAGCAGTAAGTGAAAGAGGAGAGAGAGAGAGAGGAGAGTCTAAAGAAATCAGGGGCATCTTTCTATTAGAGGCTAATAAACATTTTTGAACAAAGAATCTTTGTTCCTGATTCAAAAGTCCCTAAATGAGTTATGTGGAACTTGAATCCTCCATGATGCTCTATGAGAAAGGAGTCTTCTAGTCAAATACATTAAGAAATACTGTATACCAAATTCCATTCTTAGAAATTCATAGGCAATGAACACACGAAAATTACCAAGGTGATTGATAGAAAAGAAATCTACAAGGAAACTTAGCATCTCTCCAAATTATTTGATACCAAAATGAAATTTGAGGCAGGAGGGGAAGTAATACCTTTAAAAAGCTGTTTGGTGGTGGGAACAGCAGATGGTGTGATGGGTGCGTTGCTGGACTCCTACATGGTTGGCAGTAGTTTGGTCCCTGACCAATGGCTTAAAATTTACGCCAGGCATATGTCTATGTGCCCAAGATCCTGAGAGGAGAATGGAGGAGAAGGGATTGTGGTGCGGCCATTCCCTCAAGAGGTGATTTATAGCTTTATCTCTCTCTGTCTCTCTAGTGAGTGCACATATCCAATAGCAAGAATTTTTCTTAAAAAAAACAAACAAACTGTTTTTGTTTCATGGAATTAATTTTCTTTCTCTGAACGTATTTACATTGTTATTTTCCTAATTGCTTTGAAATTTTTCTGAAAGGGTATATATATATATATATATATATACACACACACACACACATGTATATGAAGTTATATATATATAATTATATAATTATAATTAATATAGAAATTCATAGGCAATTAACACAAAAATTATATAATTATAAAGTTAATATAATTGCATAAGTAATTATATAATTATAATTAATATAATTATGTGTTATATAAAAATTATATATATTTATCTTTATTACAATCTTTCATTTAGATATTTAAATTTCAATATTGTGTTTAAAATGTTAACCAGAGGTTTAACACAATTATTTCATTTGATTTTTGTAGGCAGAATTAATACCATGAGGCTTATGCATGTCATTTCAGCTCTCCAAAATAACAGGAAGGCAGGACATTTGTGATGGGCATATAGACCATTGTGTTTTTGCAATCTGATTTTATGGTACTCACCCCTCTTCCCTTTTAATGTCTAAGCATAACACTCAGTCTCCAGGCTTTTGAACAAACTTGTCAACAGCCTTAAATCAAACTACCATGATAAAATGTATTACTGTGTCATGACTATTTGCAGCTACCCGTTTAATTGCATCCTATAAAGTGAGCCAGGAGGTATAAGTTTACAAACATAACATCTGAGGTGGTGGTAAGATTAGAGCTAAATAACACATGTAGTTTAAATTCTCAATATAAAGTCAGGAAGGGCTATAATTTTAATATATTGCCGACAAGAGGCACCTGAGCATTACTGTTTATTTCTAATAAATACTTTTCAACAATGGAGAACATAGTATAGCTTGATTTTATATATATATTATTCACTCTTCCATGTATATGTTTTGCTTGGGCATTAAAATAGTCAACTAACATATTGTAAAGGAAATAGTAAAAACATTTTACTCCTTAGAATGTTTTTGGCAGAAAATGATTGCTCCTTGACTGTTTACCATGCAGTTCAAGTTTCTTTTGCTTACTTACTCTAGCTCCCTCTTTGAAGAAGTTCCAATGGAGTTAATAAAATATGGAATGGTTAATTAAATAAGAAGCCAATTTCCATTTAGTGAAATATATGATTTTTTTCAGTCGCACAATTATTTGTTTTCATAGATCTTTCAAGATATTGTAGATTCAGTACCAGATCATAAAGCAAATATCACAATAATGTAAGTCACAACACAGAGTTGGGTTTCCCAGTGCATATAAAACTTAAATTTATGTTTATATTTTACTGTATTCTATTAAGTATGTAATAGTATTATGTCTAAGAAATAATATGAATAGCTTAATTAAAATTACTTTATTGCTGAGCTGGCCCCATAGGACAGACATTAGATGCTTCACAGAGGAAGCTAAATTCTACATGGCTAACCAGGATTTGTGTCCTGGCCTTGGTGGCTTGAAAAACAAGACAGGTACACACACATGCCCATGATTCTGATGGGCTAGAGAATTGGAGGAAAGGGGATAGTGGCATGACCAGGCCCTGTTGGGGCAGTGGACAGTCTTCTCTTTCTCTTGTGTGCATGCCTGTGGCATAAAACAAAAACAAAACCAAAGAATGCCAAACAAACAAACATACCATTGCTAAGAATGAACAATTATATGAGCTTTCAATGAGTCATAATCTTTTTGCTGGTGGAGGGTCCTACTTCAGTGTTGATGGCTGCTGACTTAATTAGGGTTGTTGTAGTTGAAGGTCAGGGTGCCTGTGGCAATGTCTTAAAATAAGACAACAATAAGGTTTGCCCCATAAATTGACTCTTCCTTTCATGAAAGATTTCTCTGTAGCACACATGATACTGTTTGACAGCGTTTTACCTGTCGTGGAATTTCTTTTGAAATTGGAGTGAAGCCTCTTGAATCCCACCACTGCTTTATCAACAAAGTTTATGTAATATTCTAAATTGTTTGCTGTCGTTTCAACAACGTCCATAGTATCTTCATCCAGAGTATATTCTATTTCAAAAAATCATTTTTCTTTTTTTCTTTTTCTTTTTGCTCATCCATAAGAAGCAACTGCACATCTGTCAAGTTTGATCGTGAGATTGTAGCAATTCAGTCACATCTTCAGACTCCACTTCTAATTCTAGTTTGATTGCTATTTCCACCACATCTGCATTTATTTCCTACACTGAAGTGTTGAACTCCTCAAAGTCATCCATGAGGGTTGGGATCAACTTCTTCCAAACTCCTATTAATTTTGAAATTTTGACCTCCTGTAAATCAATAATTTTCTTTTTTACTTTCTCTCTTTTAGAAAAATGTCTATCATTCTTTCTTCCATAAGATAAAAATACACACAGAGAGAGAAAGGCAGATGAGAGAGAGAGAGAGAGAGAGAGAGAGAGAGAGAGAGAGAGAGAGAGAGAGAGAAAGAGAGAGAGAGAAGCGAAGCGAAGCGAAGCAGACACCCCCCAACAGGGTCTTCATGCCACAATCCATACCAGCCTCAGCCAGCCCAGATCAGGGGCATCATAAGAGATCTAAGGGAAGTCTTGGAACATAAACCCAAATCTCTTCCATGTGAATCCAGTTGTGTTACCACTGTACCATCACTGGACCCCTCATAAATGTTCTTAATGAAACTAGAATGAAAAATTCTTTGCAGAAGATTTTAAATTTTTCTCAGGTTCATGAGAGGAATCACTGTCTATGGCAACTATAGTCTTATGGAATGTATTTTTATTTTAGAGAGATTTTTGCTATAGGGCACCCGTGCTCGCCAGAGAGACAGAGAGAGACAGAGAGACAGAAAGCAAGAAATTACCCCCAGGGGTGTTGTCCACACTGCAGTACCTTCTCCTCTATTCTCCTTTCAGGATCTTGGGCGTACACAAACATGGGCCTGGCATGAGTTTTAAGCTGCTGGATCCAGGAGTCAGACCATGGTGGACTATGTGGGAGTCCAGCAATGTAACCATTATACCATCTGCTGGTCCCTGAAATGTATTAAATAATAATACCTGAAGGCTGAAATTACTCCTTGATCCATGGAATGCAGAATGGATGTGTGTTAGCAGCATGAAAGCAACTTGAATCTCATGGTACATCTCCACCAGAGCTATTGTTTGAACAGGTACATTGTCAGTGAGCAGTATTTTGAAAGGAATCTTTTTTTTCTGAGCAGTAGGTTTCAATAGTGATCTTAAAATATTTAGTAATATATGTTAAAAACAGATGTGCTTTCCTGGAGGCCTTACTGTTCCACTTGCTGAGCATAGGTAATATAGATTTCGCATTTTTAAGGGCCTTTGGATTTTCAGAATAGTAAATAATCACTGGCTTCAACTTAAAACTCACCAGTTGCATTGATCTGTAACAAGAGCCAGCCGTCCTTTGGAACTTTGAAACTGAGAATTGACTTCTCTTCTCTAGCTATGAAAACTCCAGAAGGCATCTTCTTTCACTATTAGGCTGTTTTGCCAGTTAGGATCATGGGTGTCATGAGCATATTTGGAATATTCAAGTTGACCTGGGATCTGAACCTGGTTTTCTCATATGATTCCAGTATGACCCAATGACCTGTGCCACCTCTTTGGTTATTTTTTTTATAAGAAAGTTTATATCCTTTGGTCTGCTTTAAAGTCTGTATGCTACTTTTCATTTAGTATTAAGATTATGACAGCCAGTTGTTTACCACCCAAGCTTTCCTCACCTATCTCCTTTTATGTCTTGGCCCTGTTTCCATGTCTTCTTAACAGTCATTCCCTGATTTTACTTCTTCCATACCCACTGTCCCTCACTCTACCTCCTAATAGCAAGAAGATCAGAAGAAACAAGTGTTGGGTGGTGAAGGTGGAAGGTATTGGCAAGGATATATGAGTGGTATGATCAGGTTAGAAGTGAAGCTTGGAGAAAAAAGATTGCTTTCTTTCTACCCTCCTATTTTAATCTCTGAATTTATCAAAATATTTCTTATATTATTTTTTATATATTTTATAATGATTATAAGTATATATAACTTTTCTTATATATTCAAGGCCACAGTCTTAGGGGGCATACGGTGAAGTTATGCAAAACTTTGCTTGCTGAACTTTAAAAGAAATCCATAAAGTGAGAGTGTTTTCAAAAACATAGAGATGGTAATGGCCAGTTTTTCAAAGTTTAGAAAAGTTTCCTGGATTAGGAAAAGAGTTTCAATGTCCAAAAATACATAAAGATCCATGAAAAAATTTTTACTTTTATTGACAGAATACATGTTCTTAACTAAACTGAGAAAGGTGAAATAAATTATAAGTGGATTCCTACAGTAATATATATTTGTATATACTATATATCAGATTGTGTCTCTAAGTCATAAATACATATACTGATATTAACTTTGGGCTACTATGCATAACACAGACGTATAAGGAAGAACTTGGGATAAGAGTTAAGAGGGATGAAAATTTAAACTTTTCTACTCATTATATTTTCTTTTCAACTTTCATTCTAAACTTTTGGAGACAAAAAGAGTAGGGCAAAAAGTATACATGTCAGAAGGTAGAAAGTCATACTGGGCTTTGAAGGAGCTGACACTAAACTAGTAAATAATATAAATATATTAAGATATTTTGGCTCTTTGGCATTTTAATTATTAACTAAGTGATTATAGTGACACCAATTACCAATTTTAAAGATAGAAGATAAGGAAGTTATTAAGTGTGTGGGTGGGTGTGTAGACACACAAAATTAGAAGCATATTTTGCAGGTAAAGGGGAAAGTATGCATCTGCAAAAATATAAATCATGGAGAAATACACACGACAACAGTTTCAAAAGTTTTATGCTGTCAGCTCAAGCAATACTGACCTAGATTCTTATTTTATTCTTTGTAACTAAACAGCTGACATGAACACAAAGTTCCATTCAAGGTCATCAAAAACTTTGAACTTGAATTGGCTCCAGGAAGACATTGGAAAATGCATTCATTGTCCTGCTGGGTTCCAGAAGTTTAGTAAGACTCTAAACAAATATGTACTTTTTTTTTTTAGAAACTTAATTTACTCTATCCTACCATTGGGCTATTTCAAAATTCACTTTTTATAAGTTGAAATGATGACTTTACAAAAAAAGACCTGGTACAAAGAGGCCATAAGTAGGAGTTTACTCTTTAAAACCCTTGAGAAGCTAATTTCCATGCCCAAGATAATGTTTCAAAGAGATTTCTTTTCAATGTGTTTTCTTAGGAGGGCAAGATTTCAAAGGGGAAAATTAGCAAAGCAAGGTAACTGTGATGCTGCCATCTGGAGTTTTCAATTAGCATTTCTGACTAATACTTTGGCAAAATTACTTACAAATATTTCCAGAGTTTAGAAATAATCTCGTGGCACTTGTGTTCTTATTTTAGGACACTGGGACATGTAAAGTAATATGTACAAAGAGGTTTGCAAAGTCCAGCTGAAGGGAGTTGGAGTGTTGTTTTTACTATTACAATTGGTTGTTCCTATTGCTTGTATGTAAAACAATGCATTTAGAAAAGATAAGACAAATGATTGGCTCCAATCCCTAGTAATTCAATGACTAAAGGGTGATTAATGTATATTATTATGTAACAATAGACACATTAGACCAGGAGATGATTTAAAACATATGATTACTGGGTATTAATTTTTGGAAAGTAAACCAGATGACATGAGCAAAACGAAAAATGTTAGGAGGACAGATTGTGGAATGGGAAAAGGCCTTAGAGACCATTCATTCCAATTACCTCATTTTACAGTAGAGAAATCTGAGGACCAGGGAAATGAAGGAACTCTTCTGGGGTCATATGGAAAGTCAACTGCAGAGCTGTGGTAGTGCTCAGGTCTCCTAACCTCCCGCTATGGTCATTCACAGAGAGTGCTTCAAAGAGTGCTTACAACATTTAGTCACAGTTTATTTTTTAGTTAATTCCACATTTACTTCTGTTTCTGTGGGTGCAAAAATAGCATAGATTGATATGATTGATAGGATTTGTTCCAAGTAAAACAGATATTAAGAAAAATGGCAAAGCTTTCACTACTCAAAGTTCTTTTATATATTTATTGTATGTGTGTATATGTGTACAATCCCTTTACCTCTGTCCCCAAATCCAGAAAGCTCTGAAAACTAAAATTTTAAAATAAATTTGTGACAAGCTGCATTGGTGTAAAATCTGGTGTCAAATGATGTGAGGATATTTACAGACTTCATATATGCTAACAAGTGTGATCTGTCATGCCTTTAACATTAGAAATAGTGATATTATAGGATGCTCCCATACTCTGTGGATATGATATGTAACGGATGATATGTAACATGTATCCTCAACACCAAATATAATTCATTGTATTTTCAAACCATGAGTGAGTCTGAATTCTGTTCCCAACAGTTGTGGATAATTGATTGTGGGCCTTCAATTTGCCCATATGTAATTTTAATATATTAGTTTAGATGGTTTGGCTTACAACCATGCAAATTTGAAAACTCTTCACATATATGATTCCCTTTGATTCAAAATGTATGTGCCAAAGGGATTTAAATTAGTAAGCTAAGTGCTGTCTATCTTGTAGTAAATGTATAAAAATAAGGAGCTTAGTTTTGTCACTGTTCTTCATGGTCAGGGAGCCCAGGGTAAATTTGGTATTCAGATGTGGCAACTGTCTCATTCTAAATTCCTGATAAAATTATGTCCTCTTCCTCCAATATTTTGCTCACTTTTATTTTATGGTCTTCTTTTTTTTTTTTGGTGGGGGGATAGGTTTTTGCTATAGGGCATGTGTGTTCACCAGAAAGAGAGAGACAGAGAGACAGAAAGCGAGAAATCATACCCCAAGGTGTATGGCCATACCTCATTCCCTTCTCCTCCATTCTCCTCTCAGATCTTGGGCATGCACACACATGCTCCCGGTGTGAGTTTAAGCCACCAAGTCCAGGACTTGAACCATAGTCAACTCCATGGGAGTCCAATGACATAGCCATTACACCATCTGCTGGTCCCTTTATGGTCTTTTTAGATATGTTTCTTTATTTTAAGCCATGTCAAATGTTGGTACAGATATGAGGAATTTGCCACCCCACATTTTATAGTAATTCTATTTCACTCTTTACCCAGTGGTAAAATTGAGGACTTACTCAAGTCAGCTAATGTTTACAGGTTACAACTTAGAATGTGTATGTTGAACGGGCCGGAGTTTACATGGTTTGATCTGACCTAACATGATATATTTTTCCTTCATATTATAACCCTTATATTTAACTAAAATCTAAAATGGATAATTGCAATGTCCTGATAATCTGTGCTCAGTCTTGGAAGCATCAACTGCAGAGCCTGTGGTGCTGAATTTCTTCTAGTGGAGTTCTAGCTTGACCATTGGCAGATGGAGAATAAGGACAGTCATTAGGACAAGCACACAACAGGGAGCAGGGCCACCATGTCTTGCCTTGTTTCCAGGAAACTTTACAAATTAAAAATTCTGACCTCCCAAGAAGGTGATAGAAATCATGACCTGGGAGATGCAGATAAATGACTTAAAAGAAGTGGTCAATAAATTGAATCCAGACAGTATTGAAAAAGACATAGAAAAGGCTAGCTAATCTATTTATCCTGTCCATGATGTCTCTGTCAGAAAAGTAAAAATACTGAAGAAGCCTAAGTTTGAATTGGGAAAACTTATGGAGCTTCATGGTAAAGATAGTAGCTCTGGAAAAGCTACTGGAAATGGGATGGGCACTAAAGTTGGATGAGCTGAAGATAAGAACCACTATTTCAAGAATCTGTTTAAATTTCAGACTTTTAATAGTGACAAACAAAAAGTCCTATTTGTAGGAAAAATATTTTTTGACCTCCTGTTTACTATCAAGATAAATACACACACACACACAAACTCACCCCAGATGGATGATAATTGAGCATCTTAGATTTTTCTTCTTTGTCCTCCAAAGTAAAACTTTCTGGTATGTATTTGTCTCATCATAATTTTGAATGTGTTCCTAGTTCTGTAAGTTCATTTTTTAGTCAATTAAAAATAAATTTAATAAATAAAATTATTTATTGTAAATAAATGTGATATATGCAACTCTAAAGGGTATCCTCTCCTTTTGTCAAAAGTGTCTATAACAAGGGAAGTTTCTCAGATTATATTATTAAAAGAGACATGTATGACAGATCCCGACACTCTCTTTTCACCCCTCAGTCAACAGAGAGGAAATAGTAGGATCTAACAGAAAAATACAGGACCAGAAATCAGGTCCCAGCTGAACCATAAACTGGTTTTGTGGCCTCAGACAAGCTATTTGTCTCTCTGGGCTGCAGTTTCCTCTTCTACAAAACAAATGGGCTGTACTAGACCACCTCTAAACCCTGTTGAGCTTTAAGATGCTATGAGTGGTAGCTGTCTGTAAGCTCATAGGCTATTTTAGATCTTTACCAGGAAGAGGGCTCTAAGGAAGCACATTTATTCCAATTATGGCACAGTTTTTTTTTTTTTTTTTTTGCTTGAGGCAAAACTTTTAAGTCTGGGACTCTGGAAATAGGCTAGCAGAGAAGGAAGAGGCTTGATGATGACCCAAGTTCAAGAGAGCACAAATGCATGTGCTGTGGTCTTGTGACTGTTGAATGACCCAGCGGGAGGGGCACGCCTTGGCAGCTGAGCCTGTGACTTTTACTTGGCCAACTGACTCTCTGACTGCCTTGGGTTCTGAGCCTTGAGAGACCCAACGAAAGCGGCCATGCTGGGCCTGAGCATATAGGTACAGGCAAGCACCTCTCTGAGGCAGAGCAAGCTCAGGTCTAAGAGAGGCAGGGAAGAGACGACAATAGGTATAGAACCACATAAAAGACAACCATATAAACAAAGAGGTTAATGAGCTTTGTAAACGATTAAAAAAAGAGTAAATCTCTTCAAGGAAAAACTCCTTATATAGATTACATCAGATGTAATGAATAGAGATGAACCCTTATTTATTTACCATAGTAATAGCACTTAAAGGTTAGTGAGTATTGTTACTTTATACTGTGGAAAATGCTTTATATCTGTTAGGTCTTTTAATCATCATCATAACCATATGAGGAAGGAACTATTATTCCCACTTCATAGATAAAGAAAATCAAGCTTAGAGAAGTCAAAATAATGTCCAATGTCGCATAGCTAATCACAGGGGCATCTGAGGTTTGAACCTAGAGAGTGTACTTCTGTTGCCCTTTCTCTTCCTTGTTTTGAAAGTATTTGATACAGACTATGACTATGAAGGTCGTTTCTTTCTCTCTCTCTTTTTTCCCTTTGTTTTAAATCTCTTTCCATTTTATTCATCACTTCTTTTACTTGTCAGTTTTTCACATTTATTGGGGAAGATAATCATAGGCAGTCTTATTTCATGGACATTATTAATGAATATATCCAGTTGCTCCTCTGGAAAATGTACAATTGATATGCAAAAGGATTGCTGAAGTCAACTAATAGAAAGGGTATCCTGCATAAACTATCCTCGAGTGCATGCTATTAAAGATATTCTTTGTTACTATCTAAAAGCTTTTAAGTACTGACCAAAGCTGACTATAATTATGATATTATTAACTCATGCTCTCCCAGAACAAAGTTCTGATTTGTGCTGTCACTTGTGAAAGAAAATATTACTAGTTATTTTCTTTATTAGATTAGAAAGAATAGCAAAGCCCATAAAAGTCACCTTCTTCCCCTCCTATTGCAGAGATTCTGCTCTCTTTATTGGCTTTCAAGATAAGGTAGTTCTACCTATAGTTCCTATTTTGCTTAGATAGAAAATATCCTCCTGAGATAACCCCTTGGAGCTCCCTGGCTTCATAATTATGTTTAGGCTAGTTCCAGGGTAGGCCTCATTGTCACAGCTACAGGCTCTGGTATTTCCTAAGGACCTCGTAGTTCTTGAGGGTGCTGAGAGAGAATCCCCATCTTCTGCTGCTTCCTACACTCCCCACTCCCAGCTCCTTTGACTCATTTACAGAGCTACTTCTTTGGGGCAAAATCCTGACTCCAACCGAGCAGAACTGGGCACTGTTAGCCCCATTACAGTTCCATAACCATCATTCCCACTTGACTTTCTGATTCAGCACCAAGCAAGCTCATGGGGCCTGGGGTTTTCTCCAACTTCCAAGTGACTTTCTTTAGGGATCCGATGACTTTTCCTGTCTCTGGAACTTGGTTGAAGCCACAACGTCCTTTCATGGTTTAGAATCTTAAAAAGGGGGATTAAGCATTGACCATTTCTTCCCAGATGTCTTGCTCTGAGGCTCTGTCCTCCAGTGACTTTCTCATATCCCACCTTCTTTCATAAGGATGGAAAAAGTTTCTAGATCCCAGAGTTTGCATAGGCAAACTGGGACCCATACTTAATGCACGTTTCTCTATCTACCTTCCTCCATCAGTATTTCTTCTTTATGTTGAATGTAGCTGTAGGTCGTCCAACCTGTATTAGGAGACCCAAAGGGGGGCCTCTTTTCCAATTTGTAGCCTCCCCCAGGCTGCACCCAGGTAAGTGGCCTTCTGGCAGTGTTTTTGTGTTTTTCCATTCTTATGTGGGTATTTTCATAGCAAGCCATTTTCTACCAAGATTTTAGGATAGAGAAGTTGTGGCACAGGAGTAAGGATTAGTATAGAATCTAATCCCAACCTCCTCCTGTCTTGCTGCCTATTGCCCTGTGCAACAGATATTAGAAAACTAAATCCCAAGTCTCCCTAGGCATTAGGTGAAGGCTGGCCATGGGATACAGTTCTGGTTAAAACAAAAAAACAAAAAAAGATACAGCAGAAGCTAGTAAGCTTTTATTTTCTTAAATTAAAAAAAAATAAAGAAGAAAAGGGAAAAAAAAAGAAAAGACCCCAGAAGAGAAGGATTTTGACTTTTTCACCTTTAATTGTATCTGGAATATAGACTTGCAATAGTCTCTTAAGATCATGAAAAAAAGAAGAAGATAAAGGTTAAAAAAAAAGACAGAAAGAAGTAAAGAGAAAGGAAGAGAGAGAGAGAAATGGATAGCAACAGGCCAAGAGTGGGAGATGGGAATGATAAAAGGATTCTGGTGGCTACCTGCTCATAAAGGCAGCTACATTAGCCCTCAGCTTCCTACTTCAAAACTTCTTGTTAGGTGAGAAAACTTAACACTAACCTGCTGTAGGAGGATTATCTGTTACAGGCAGCCAAATGCTCTTCTCACTGATATAATGTCATTGTTAAAACATGTATGTCTGCTTGATTGGTTCTATTTAACTTCTGTTTCGTTGCCCTTTTCATATAGCATAGGACTCTTAAGTATAGAGTTTTTCTTGTCTCTTGTGGTAATAATTTGGATTATTGTGCAGCAAACTTCATCACCTTCTACTCCATTGGAGGCAGTATACTTTTCCTTACCATTGATATAGGATTTGACCACATGGGTTGCTTTGGCCTTGGAATATTAGTGGACAAAACACAGGCAGAAGATTTAAATCTGCTTATGCAATATGGGTGGCCTTTTGCATTTGGTGTTCCACCATGAGAGGAGCATGGCATGGCTAGATGCTGCCTCATTAGCCTGGGTTCCAGAATGAGTAGATCTGAACAAACTTGGAACATAAGTCAACTGAATGCCAACCTAAAGTACAGTCATTCAGCTAAGTTCAGTCTAGATCAGCCAAAGCACAGCTGACATACAGACTCCAATAAGATGCGGAGTTCTTGTAAGCCATTGGGATTTGAGGTGGTTTGTTATTCAGCATAATGTGGCAATAGCTGTGTAATACATCATATAACAGATGCCTTCCTTAAGACATATTCTGGGGGCCAGCAGCTAGTGTGATGATTAAGGTGCTGGATTCCCACATGGCCAGCCAACTGTGGTTCGAGTCCCAGACCTGATGGCTTGAAAATCATGTCAGGTTGGTGTGCATGCATGTCCAAAATCCCAAGAGGAGAATGGAGGAAAAGGGATTGAGGCATAGCCATCCTCCTTAGGGGGGAGGTGGCAAGGGGGAGGAAATTTCTCACATTCCTCTCTTTGTCTCTCTCCAGTGAGTGTACACACCCTATGGCAAAAACCTTAAAAAAAAAAAAAAAAAAAAGGCATATTCTCAACTCTCTTCTTTGGCCAAGTGAGTGAAACTTAAAGTGCTAATCAGTCAAACCTGGCTCTTAACATATAAATAGGAATATAATTAATTAAAAAAAAATGTTTAATTCTCTCAGCTATACTTGCTTCTATGCACTGGCCTTATGAAGAGCTGAAAAAAATGACTTTGGCAGTCTATCTTTAAATATTAATTCTTGGAGGTCAGCAGGTGGTGTAGTGGTTAAAGTGCTAGACTCTCACATGGCCAATCATGGTTCAAGTCCTGGACCTGGCAGCTTGAAAATTATGCCAGGTGTGTGTGCATGTGCGTCCAAAATCCCAGGATTAGAATAGAGGAGAAGGGATTGCAGTGTGGCCATCCCCTGGAGGATTATTTCTTACTTTCCCACTCGTTATGTCTCTATTACTCTCTGGGGAGTGCATGTGCCTTGTGGCAAAAACCTACAGATATATAAATAAAAAACAAAAAATTTATTATTTTACTCTTTTCATTTCTGCTAAATAATTCTAATCCACCCCCAAGTCAAATTAATGCCTTTGGCCAATCAAGGAGAAAGCCAAGGAAAATAAAATGTGAAATAAACACATAAATGTATTTTAGAGAAAATACAAGTTAGTTTCTACTGTTGCTGGTCTTTGCTTTCTTTTGTTTTTTGACTTCTCTATGGTACTAGTAAGAATTCTCTTAGTCATCAAACTAAGAGAATAGTTTTTGCATGAATATTTGCAATTGAATTGATAATAGGTATCTTGGTTTGTTTTGTGTTGTTGTAACAAAATATCTGAGATTGGATAATTTATAAACAACAGATGTTTATATGGTGCATGGATCTGGAGGCTGGAAAGTTCAGGAACATGGTGCTGGCATGTGGTGAGAGCCTTCATGTCATCTCTTCTCATGGCAGAAGGCAGAAGGCCAAGAGAGCATGAGAGCAAGACAGGCCTAAACTCACTTTTATAAGTCCACTCCTGTCATAAACTAATCCACATCCACAATAGTGACAAGAACTTATTCATGAGAGATGTTCTTCTTGCCTCTTATCAGGCCTTACCTCCCAACACTGTTGCAACAGGGACTAAATTTCCAATAAACTTTGGGAGACCCATTAGAATCCTTGTATTAGGAAATGGTAATTTTGAACACCCAATTGAGTTCTTATCTCCCTAAAAAAGAAGTTAATTTCATTGGTAGATCTGTATCCTAAAAAATTATATGCAATTATTATTGGTTTGAGTTTTGCTAATAAAATGTTTGTGGAAATATGTTTTCTTTCTTATGATATGAATATCCATATACTAGTGTTAATTTTTTTCTTGGCCCACAAGGCCAAGATATTAACCTCCTCACCCTTTAAAGAAAAAGTTTGCTAATCTCTGTCCTAAGGTGTGAGGCTGCAATTACTATCTTAAGAGACTGCTCTGTGCTGCATGCCCTGAAGAGGCGAACTCTGCAGGGTGGACAGAAGATAGGCCCTTCTTTCTGTCATTGAAAGGAACAATCCTTGTTCCTGGAGAAATTTTAGAGAAACATCAAGGCCAGTTTTTGAAAATCTCTGAGTACTTTTTATTATCCTTATGAAAACTTTCTTCTGAAAAACCTGAACAGGACTGTATAAACATTCACTGGCTGGCACTCACAGAGAAGATAAGGTGTGTCCAGGCTAACTCTTAGTTAGAAACAAATACTGTCAGGTCAGGCACGATTTATATTACTTAAGTACATATAGCTTAAAGAGCACATGAACAAATTTGCAAATCTTTTTCTATATTTCTCATCATTTCAATGTATATATAACTTTAGGTAATCTCTTTTAGAGCTGTGATTTCTTTCTAGTCATTATTAATAGTTTTCTACTTGAGTTGGCAATCATAATTACATAATTAGGTGTGCTCTACTTTAATTTTTTCTTAACTCATGTTTCCTTTTAGTACCCTAAACAGTGAAATATCTTTTGTTTCCACTTTTTACATCATACATTGTTTCATTGAATGTGTGGATTAGCCTTTAATCATGACAGTAATTGATCTTTATTGTGATTAAGTAAATATTGAAATTTATCTCATTTAAATGTTACTACAGTAATCTCATGGTTAATATTGTATGGGTTGGTTGACTGATTTGGTGTATGAATAATCATGGAATTACGTTGTATTTAAGTTTTTAAACTTTTCATTTAGTAAATTTTTTGAAACTTATTTATTTTTTGGCCGAACTCTTTAAAAATGATTTGCGACATATAGATTGTTTCTGCTTTTTATTATTTTGCTTTCCAAACATCTGTTTGACAATAATAATGATGCTTACCATAACAATATTTCAGTCCTACAGATTTAGCCCATGCTCTGAGGAAGGTTAGGCACTGTCCCAATGATGTGGAGAAATCTCTGTGAGACGGGAGTCAGTGGATGCCGTTGCTAAGCCAGCCCTGACATTTCCCAAGAGCTCCTCAAGGTTTTGTGCTGTCAGCCTCCAGAGACTGCAGTTTTGATCTGAGGAGAAAATTGATTTAACTCCTACATTTACATTTTTATGATTGTGTCTTTAAGCTTATTACCTTAGTAATACCACTCATGTGCCCCCTGTTTTTCAGAGCCAGTGCAATGCTTATATTTTGTAATCAAATTTTCCCTTTTAAGTACCTGCCATTTTTCATGGACTTCTGATGCTTTCTACATTAGGGCATAATTATGCATGTACACAGCTGTGTATGGTCAGGTGGTGGCACAGTGGTAACACAACTGGATTCACAGGAAGAGGGTCCTGGATTCCCATCCTCAGACCTCTTGGGCATGCCAGGGATGTGTGTGTGTGTGTGTGTGTGTGTGTGTGTGTGTGTATACCTGAGATCTATGCTGATTGAGACCAGATTGTGTGTGTGTGTGTGTGGGGGGGGGTGGATTGTAGTGTCAGAACCCTATTGGGAGTTCTTGTCTTTCTGTTTCTTTTTTTCTCTCTTTCTCTCAGAAGAAATAACTACATAAACTTTAAAATAAGGACAAAGGACAGTCCATCACAAGTGTTTAATAACGTAGCTGTTATTACTTGATTTTATTTTGCTTAAACTCCCACATACTCTTAAAAAGATTCATTAGGATTATTTTTACATTGAAATTCATAAGTCTGGTTATAAGTCTGAAGGTCTGTGGTGGGTAAAATGCTGTTTTTCTTAAAACATCTAACTGGGGAATCCATGAATATCACTCTGTGCATGAAACAGAGAATTGTTCTGATCACTGTAGAGATAGTCTTGCCTGGGTCTTTCGATATTAAAAATAGCTTATTTCTGAAAAATTACTTGATTAGAATATCTGCTTCTTGGTCCCTGTGGTTGACTGAATTGTTACTGTGTATTTATGCTATATGGATAAGTATTAATTTTAGGGAATCTCTGTGGTGCTCCTAAATGCTGCATAGAAAGGTCGAGAAGGAAGCTTGTGCTATTTCTACAAGAGAGAAAATTTTCCCAAACATTTGCCAATTACTGTGAAGTCAGGACTAGAACCCCAGGAACTGTGTATCTCAGTTTGCCTATTTAATCATAAGCTTACATGATCTTTCATCAATGCCCCAGACGATAGTCATGGTTTAAAAAATTATAATTACATTAAATCACAATTTAGAAAATGTATCCTGATGAATAAAACTGGCATTAGTGAAGTTCCATTAGTTCCATTAATGAAGTTACAAGGTCAAATAATACCTTACTTTCAAGGAGTAGAAAGGATTTGGCGATCACATTATTGTTTTTGTGGCATCAAAATGCCTCAGCTGATCAAACCCGAAGAATACTGGCTGCATTTATAGGTTTTGGTAAATAATTGCCTCTGTTGTTTGTCTCACAAGTGAAATGTGTCTGTGAAATACCTCGCATGCAGCCAGCATAATCCTCAGCAAGGACATTTCCAATAGGATTAGTTTTGTCTAAGTCCACAAGAAAGCAATTTATTTACTATTCAGAAAAATGTGTATGAAACCAAAATAAAATAAAAGAAAAAAAGGATGGCAGGCCAGCAGGTGGCATGGTGGTTAAGGTGCTGGATCCCACATGGTCAGTTTCATGGTTTGAGTCCCAGACCAGACCCGGTAGTTTGAAAGGCACACAAGGCGCATGCAGGTGCATGCCCAAAACCCCGAGAGGAAAATAGAGAAGAAGGGATTGTGACGTGGTCATCCCCTCTGGGGAGTGATTTCTCATTTTCCTTCTCTCTCTGTCTCTATTTCTTTCTGGCAAGTTCATGTGCCCTATGGCAAAAAAATAAATAAATAGATAAATAAATAAATTAATTAATTAAAAATAAAAAATTAATGAATACATTTTGAAAATAAAGGAATGAATGGCTATTAACACCATCTGGAAAGTTTCATTGAAGATCTCCTTTGAGATAATTTTTTTATTATCCTAGCAATGATCCTGTTTGGTGAAAAATTTGCCCTTTGTCTTTTTTATGCCACTAGTTAACTATTGCAAGGACTGCTTCTATAAGCATGATTTGGCACTTAACATATGCTACATTAGCAAGTGAAAATTAGCTCAAGTTCTTTGGTATCCATAAATTTCTCAAGTTGGTTGCCTCTGGAAAGCCATATTTATCACCAAAGCAAACACAGGACAATGTTTATTCATTTAAGAAATATTTGTTGAAAATTTGCTCTGTGGGGCCTGCAGGTGGCTTAGTGGCACTTGTCTCCCACATGGCTATTTTTTGAGTCCTGGACCTGATGACTTGAAACTCACACCAGGCTCATGTGCATGCATGCCCCAAATCCTGAGAGGATAATGGAGGAGAAGGGATTGTGGTGCGGCCATATCACCCCGGGTGGTGATTTCTTGCTTTCTGTCTCTCTGTCTCTCTCTGTCTCTCCAGTGAGTACATGTGCCCTATAGCAAAAAATCTCTCTCAAAAACAAACAAACAAACAAACTATTGCTTTGTGTCAGGCATGTGGTAGGAGTTAGGAATATAGCTATAAATAAGTCAGACAACATTCTTGCCCTCAAGGAGCTTAGAGTCCAGCCTCGGGATTGGGGAGGTACAGGTTATCATATGATCACCTTTGTTGAAAACAACTGGATCTGTTCTGCTGAAGACCAGATTCAAGTGTTGGGTGGCTGAAGTGTTACTGCCTTGCTCCTATGGGCATTGCATTTTCCTGGGTTATAATTCTGTGTGTGGATGGAAATGATGCATCCAAGACTTTCGTCTTGGGATAAGTGACTGGAGATTGGTGAATGACAGGAATGAGAGAGAGAGCAAAATGCTACTAGCCTCCTAGAAGCAAGGGAGGCTGCCATAGACACTGACCACACCGCTCAAATCAGCTTGTCAGTGTGTGGAGAGGCCAGGAGGTAGGAGGAAGGCTTCGTAAAGATGCTGGTGAAAGTAGTTAGACACCGAGAGGAGTTCCAAGAGGCACCCATAGAAGGTGGGGGAGGGAGAGGAGCATCTTTAGAACATACTTGGAAATGCTGTTAGCAGAAGTGGAATATCAGAATTGGTTCATTCTCTGTATTGAGCTGAATTTCTTTTTAATTTCCAGTAAGTGTGTGTGGTCGCAGAGAGAGACAGAGAAAGCACTCTGTGGGCCACCTACCATTCCTTTTCCTTCATTTCTCCATCCTATTGGAATTTTGGACACACTTGTACATGGACCCAGCACGTTTTCAAGTTACCAAGGCCAGGATTTAAACCATGGTTAGCCACTTGGAATCCAGCTCTCTTAACTACTAGGCAACAGGGCCAGCTTGCACTGAGTTGAATTTTTAATATTTCCATCCTTTCCCAGGCTTTTGTAAAGAGGAAACAATACATCTAATACTTGATTGCAAGCTAATACTAGGTATCTTTTTTTCTTTTTTTTTTTTTTTTTGGGGGGGGGGGGGGAGGTTTTTTTCTATCCGGTGCGTGTGCTCACTAGAAAGAGAGAGAGACAGAAAGAGAGAAATCAGCCCCAGGGGGAATGGACAAGTTGCATTCCCTTCTCCTCCATTCTTCTCTTGGGATCTTGGGCACCCACGCACATACACTCGGCATGAGTTTAAGCCACCAGTTCTTACACTCTAACCATGGTCGAATACATGGGAGTCCAGTGACATAGCCATTAGGCCATCTGATGGTCCCAATACTAGGTATCTTGAGATGGGTGCAACTCCTCTGCCTCACCAGAGCTTGTCTTGGTTTTTCAGGGGTCTATAAACCTTTCATGCTGCAGCGTTGGGCTTACCAGGCTACAGAGAAGTGACTTCAGTTCCTAGACAATTGCTTATGGATTGTGCGTACTTACCAGTTAACACACACCTGCTGGTCGCAGTGTTAATATTAGTTATAAAAATAAAAGAGAAATAATTCATTATATGCTTCATGTACAAGGCACTATTCTAAATATCTTAACCACAAAATGAGCTTTATAGTGACAGAACTTTTTGCCTCTTATCCCAAGTCCCTAGAGGCAATTCATATTCTTTGCATAAAATCATTTATTAACTTATCACCATACCATCTGAGGTAGGTTCAAATATTACCTCCATTTCACAGATGAGAAAACTGAGGCACAGGGTGGTTTAGTGTTGTGTTGAAATTACACAGCCAGAAAATGGCAGAACCAAGTTTTGAGCAGGCGGAATTGTTGCTTTGCAAAATGTGAAAGCAGTTGCATAATAACAGTAAAACAGTTTGGAGGTATGCAAAATGAAATGCACTTGGATAACCTCACTGTTGGATAATCAAGCATTGAATTCTTTACCTTATTCTTGACACATGCTAAGTTAACTTAGTAGATTGAGTTATTACTGTGTTTTCTTTTTGAGTAACTTACATCTTCCATCCTAACATTTTATGAATTATGAACTATTTTTTGGCCCTTAAGAGTACACCTCATTTTGTTAATCCAGATGGCAATTTTTTAAGACTGCCAAAATAACATGAATAACATAAAAAATATTAACAGCTTATTTTATAATATAAACAGATTATTTGTTTGTTTATTTATTTATTTATTTAGAGAGCACACGAGCACCCTGACAAGGTCCTGACATCACAGTTTATCCCCAGACTTTTAGCCAGACTTAGATTGTGGGCAAGAAGCCTTTCTAGACCTCAGGGAAGTTTCTGGACTTGAACTGGAAACTTTCCCATGTGGGCTTGCCTCTCAGAGCATCATGCTTTATCTCTGCACCACATTCTGGCTCCAGTGTCTTACTTTTAAGGGGAAAAGACTCCCCTTCTAAAACTTAATAATTCTAATTCTGTTACAAAAAATAAAGAGCATCAGCAACTTCATCTATTGGTCACCAAATAGACATGCCCCCTTTAAAGTATCGTATTCTGAAATACACACTCAATTTCCAAAATGGTGGAGCATAAGAAATTCCATACTTGGGGCCAGTAGATGGCATAGTGGTTAGGTTGTTGGACTCCCACGTGGCTGACTGTAGTTTGAGTACCAGACCTGGAGGCTTGAAACTCATGCCAGGTACATGTGCATGCATGCCCAAAGTCCTGAGAGAAGTGAGGAGGAGAAGGGATTGCAGTGTGGCCATCCCCACTGAGGGGTGATTTTCATTTTCTCTCTGACTCTTTGGTGAGTGCATGGGCCCTATGGCAAAAAAAAAAAAAAAAAAAAAAAAAAACAAAAAAACAAAACCACCTCTAAAAACGATGACGACAAAAAACAAAAACCCAAGAAAGTCCATACTTTTCTATATATAAAGAAGGTTACAAAGAGTACATCACAACAAATGTTATAAGTAACATTTAAAAGATGAAATAAATAAATGAAACCTTCTTAGTAGCTGAAATTATTGGTGAGTTTAGTGTGTTTTTAGAGGGGAGACCTGACAACTCTTGGCACCTCAAGCAACAGTGCATCTTTCTGGGCACTCTTTGTCCTCAGATTTATCTTTGTCCTCAGATTTATTCAAAGGAATTAGTAAAATGGCTTCTGCAAACATGGAAACATTCAAGAATAATCTGATACAGATATGAGATAAGAGATATTGTTACTTTTCCTCCAGTAACTTATATTCTCGAGGAGGAAATGTTAAAGAAATGGTAAAGAAAAATGAACAGAAGTGTAGATACCAAATCATGATAAAACACAATGCAGGTGCTGTGGCTGCAGCTTGCACAGGACGAGTTGAAGCATGATAAAGGAGTGGCTGATACATAGGGGGAGGGGAACATGCCTACAGATTTCTTGGCAGAGTTGTCACTTGATCTGAAGTTTGGAAGACAAATCTAGGTCAAAATGAGACACAGTAAAAAGTGCAAGGCAAGAGAGAGAAAGGTCACCTCAGGAAATGGCAGGAACTTCGGTGTGTCTGGAGCAAAGCCTTATGAAGGGAGTGAGCCTGGAGAAGTCATCAGGACTCACTTTGTGAGGAACCTTGCTCAAATGCAGAAAAACTGAATTTTGTTTTAGGGAAATTAGAGAGATAATCAAGGATGATATACACGGAAGGGTTAGGCGAAGTCTGCATTTGTAGAATAATAGATTATCAAACGTCGGTGGCACAATGTTTTGGAATATTACTGATGTTTTATTTCCTCCTCACATTTTCCTTTTCTCTATTGTTTGCCTGGCCTAACCTGCCAAATTCAGACTGCTGGCCCTGTGCCCACTGCTTTCAAGTTGTAGGAAAAAATCAAGTATCGAAGTCTGAGAAATCCTCAGAAACCTGAACACTTTATTGAGAGGTTTAGAGGATTGATGGAAAAATAAAAGAAGGAATTTAAGAGGATACAATATATATTCAAAATGTCATGGCTAGGAGTGGAAAGGGTTGACGATTTATCTTTTTCAGACTAAAATGATTCTGACCTTGTGTGAGATACTAATTTCTGTCTTGTGTGTATTTTTCTCTCTTTTCCCATTTCTAAGCGGCCAGGATTTTGTGTTTCTTCACCTGAGAGAGTTTTGGATCCTAGTGTTTAGAAGCAGAGTTGCCAGAAGAAACTAATCTTCTTGGGCAGGAATCTCCATGGTAAAGGGAGAGGAAAAGAGAGGGAAGTAATCCTCCAAACTGGGAAGAAGTGAAGGTCTTCAAGAAACAGGCCAACTGCGCTCCATTCCCTTAGAGTGTCCTGGGAAGATGGCACAATTTAGAAGAGTAGGGCAGGGTGCCCCTTGAAAGGCTAAATTTGTGTGTCTCTCAGCCTCAGCAAAGTTTCCTATGTTAAGGAGAACTAACCTTGCAAACTGCCTTCAAGGGGTCATATTTTAAATGATACAAGACTCTTCAGACTTTCACATAATCCTTAAGGAAGAGAGTTGGGGAAACTAGAAGAGACTCGATAATACCTAAGACTATTACTTTAATCTTGAAATAAGACTTTCTGCTCAGAGTTAGATGTCATTAAGTTTTAGAAAAAATAGGCATTTTATCCACGCATGAGATGGTGGATCAAAATTTACACTCGCCACACATTGTAGAATGGTTTCTCTGGCGTGTTGAGGAAGGGATACTAGAAAACACCTAAACTGGAAGTAGGCAAGTGTTAGGACAGTGATCCCCATAACCAAACTAAGCATGACAAGAGTCTATACTTGAGCAGGGACCCTGGAGCTGGAGAGAAATGGATAGGCCTGAGAGCTGCTTTGGAGATGAAATTGGAAAGGGATGGGTATCAGTCAGGGTCTAATCAGGGGCCAGAAACCACGCAGTGATTTGAACAGGAAAAGTTAAACATAAACCATTATTATGCCCAGCTACAGTGGCATAAATAGTAGGGCACTGCTTTGTAATGCTGGAATCATATGGGAGGCCCTGGTTCAGATCCTTGTTTGACCTGAATATGCCAAAGACACCTGGATGTGCCTGTGATCCTGGCTGGCTGGAAGGCTGATGAGGAGGGGATTGCAGCATGGTGAGACCCTGTCCTGGCTCTCTCATGAAAAAAAAAAAAATTACAAAATATGTACAGTGATTAAACAAAAATAGACTTAAAAATTAAATATTAAAACTTAAAAAAATATTAAGTAGTAAGTGGATTAAGTACTAAGGGGTAAAGATACTCTAAAGAATATGGGAGGAGCAGACATAATAAGCAGGCACTGCTCTTGGGGATGAGAGAGCCCAGGAAAGGAACAGATCTGGGAAAATTCCAGTCCCTAAGGTTGAGATTCAGATCCCTAAAAGAGGGTGTTCTGGGACCGGTGGATGGTGGAAGGATTATATCACTGGACTCTCACATAGTTGACCATGGCTTGAGTCCCAGACCTGGCAGTTTAAAAAACTCACACTGGGTGCATGTGCGTGCATGCCCAAAATCCCAAGAGAAGAATGGAGGAGAAGGGATTGTGGCATGACCATCCTCTCTGAGGTGTGATTTCTCGCTTCCTGTCTCTTGGCCTCTCTGGTGAGTGCATGTGCCCTATAGCAAAAATCGCTCTATAGGGTGCATGTGCTCATCGGAGACACAGAGATAGACAGAGAGAGAGAAAAAAAATCACCTCCCAGGATGGCCATGCCACAATTCCTTCTCTTCCATTCTCTCAGGATTTGGGGCACTCACATACACGTGTCTGGTGTGATTCTCAAGCCGTAGAGCTCAAAGTACAGTAGTCCATGTGGGAGTCCAGTGTCTTAACCACTGCACTACCTGCTGGCCCCTATCTCTTCAGTCTTTAACTCAGTCTACTGGGTGCTTGATAAGCGCAATCCACCATGTGGAGGGCTTTAAGAATGGGTTCCCAGGGCCATATAATAGTGCAGTGGTCATGTAGCTGGACCACATGGAAAGGTCCTGAGTTCATATCCTGGCATGTGTGTTTGCACCCATTATTCTGTTTCACTGAGGCTGCGCAGGGAATTGTGACATCTTTTTTGGTGATATCTTTTTTTCCCTGTGTCTTCTGCCTTAGACTTATCTAAGTATAAATAAATAAACTTAAAAAAATAGGATCTCATTCTTAAATCTCAGGACTTAGACTCAGGACTAACTCTGATATTAGTCTTTCTATTATACTTGTAGGAAAATGGAGGTTTTCAGACGATTTTATGTAACAGATGTCCTACAGCCAGTAAGTGGCAGAACCAGGTTCCAAAGCTGGGTTTCTCTCTCTCCAGGCACACTCTTAACTATTGCATGAGACTATACTTTGGTTATAGCCTTGTCCCTCCTTTGATTAACTTGAAATTCCTGGTCACCAGGAGCCACATTTCACGCTGCTCGATTGCTCTCAAATCACTAAGGAAAGTCATGCTCAATTTAAGTTTTCAATTAGAATCTGTTGGATGAATAAATGCTGAAGTACACTTAATGGTCCCTGAGAGACTTGAGAAAGTTGAAATTCACATATTTACCAAATAAATATGTGCTTGAACTTAAGAAAATACAGCTGCTTAATTCAGTAGATTTGAGCATGGTACTAATGAGGCCAAGGTCATAGGTATAATTCCCTTGTGGGCCAGTTCACTTTGCACTGTTTTCATACTCTCAATCTTTGACAGAATTTCTGGCAAATACAAATACATACACTTGGTCCCAAGGGAACCAGTGAAAGAAAGGAGAAGGAATGAATCAGTGCAAATGCATCACTGTTGTTGGAAAAACACTTTGAATAATATTATCTACTTCTGGTAGGGCACTGGTGTCGTTTATATTTACATATGAAGAATTCCTTATAATTATATATGTCCTGCTGGAACTTGTTGTTCCAAATTAAGACATGAATCTTAAATATAAGAGGATTTGATAACTTAGACAAAACATTAAAACTATTTTCTAAAGAGTTTATAATAGGGATAAACACCCTTGGTTCACTTAAAATTTTATTTTATTTATACATAAAACACATTTGCTAAATTAATTTGATATTCAAGGGCACTTTAAAAGCCTGGGGGGGAATAAAATTGAAGTCTGAATTTGGGTGCAAAAATTTTTTTTCAAGCTGTCATATCCAGGACTAACACTGCAGTTGACAACGTGGGTTGGTCCAGCACCTTAGCCACCACCCCACCTTCAGTCCCTAGTGCACATGCTTTTTAAATCCATGCATTGTTTTTTTCAAAACCAGCACTTCACTTTCAAGTGAAGTTTTTCAAGACCTTGGTTAATGGTGAATAGTTTCCTAGTCCTTGTGATATAAGAAGTTTGCTTTTGGATAAAAAAGGAAAAGAAGGACAAGAACTTTAGAGATTGATGTATTGTGATGGAAAAATTACAATGACTGTTCAAGGCCAGTGTTCCTGAGTTTAAATCCTGAGTGTATCTGTGTGATCTGGGACAATTTACTTAGTCTCTCTCTTAATTTCAGTTTTCTACTTGTCAGACAATCTGACAGATCCTGCAGGGTTTCTCTGAGAACCTTGCAAAATAATTTAATAGTGAAATAATATACAAAGTCTTATACAAGTGGGCACAAAAAATATGCTTCCAGGACCAGCAGATGGTATAGTGGTTACATTGCTGGACTCCCACATGGTTGACCATGGTTCAAATCCTGGACACATGTGCATGCATGCCCAAGATCCTGCCAGGAGAATGGAGAAGGGATTATGACGTGGCCATCCCCTTGGTGGGGGAGATGATTTTTCACTTTCCCTGTCACTGTCTCGTCTCTCTCTCTCTCTCTCTCTCTCTCTCTCTCTCTCTGGCAAGAGCATGTGCCCTAAGGCAAAAACCTCTAAAAAAAATAATAATTCTCTCCTTCTCTCTTTTTTACTGAATGAATGAATTAATGAATAAATCCCCTGAGGGACCAGCAAATAGAGTAATGGTTATGTTGTTGGACTCTTATGTAGTCTACCATAGTTCAAGTCCTGGACCCGGCAACTTAAAACTCTTGCTAGGCACGTGTGTGCATGCCTGAAATCCTGAGAGAAGAACGGAGGAGAAAGGAATTGTGGCATGGCCATCCTCCCTGGGGGTGATTTCTTTATTTTTGTCTCCTTGTCTCTCTCTGTCTCTCTGGTGAGTGCACGTGCCCTATAGCAAAACTCTCTCTTAAAAAAATAAATCCTCTGAGTTTATTCCTCTGAGTTGTAAGTGGTATCACTAATGAGAAATATTGTTGTGAAAAAATGGTAGCATTTGAAAAATACCTGTGTTACCATTTTACCATCAAATTTATCTTTTAATTTTGTTTCCAAAACATTTCTATTCTAGTTGATTCATGCTGTGCTTATGGGCACCGTTTGTTGTAGAAATAAAGAAGTACAACTTTCTGTAATGATTTTGCCTTTCCTCTTGGCAAACTTGAACTTAATTTTTTTCTAATGTAATGTACATGGCATTGTAATTAAAATAGTAACCCTTCGAGGAACAATAAGTCTTCTCAAATGAGAATCTGGAACACAGAAGCTTACATGGCACCAGTTGCTGGAAAAATCATCTCTGTGAGTGTAGAGTTTAGTTTATTCCTTTTTGTAAGAAAGAGACTTCGGGATCAGGCATCAGGTATCTGTGAGTTCGACCACCCTCATTACAGCACCAGTGTCGTTCTCCCCCACAAACAGGCATATTGTCACCTTTGGAAAATTAGATTGGCCACAAATTCCTTAGGAAAACTATTGATTAATGTAGGACCTAGTGTTTACCAACTTAGGGATCTGGAAATATTCATAGAAAAGAAGGACTCAGCCACATCAGCCTGGGAGCACCGTCTGTTTTCAACATGTTTTCATTCTTCAGCACAGATCACTCATTGTACTGAGGCCCTGGGCTCTAAGTGGTATCTATTAATCTCTGTGGCTCATATTCTCATTTTTCTGACTGATGTTGCTCTAAGAAAATTTAGCAGAACAAAGAATAAAAATGTAGTCTGTGGGGGGAGGAGTGGGGACAAATATATAAAATAGATGGAAGAATCAGGCAAAAAAATAAAGTAGAAGCATTGAGATGAAGAATTTATGTAGCACAATTTGTCATGAATTGCATTGACCAATAAAGAAAATGAGAAGTTTGTGGATTAATATTTTAAACTCATGCTCTGAATTAGAAGCCAGCAAATCAATGCCAGGAACCAGCAAATGTACTTAGCAATTAGCAGGAGGGGGGGGGAAACAGTGAGCTAGTTAATCAGCTTTAGAACCTACCTTGGTTCAATTTTGCATTCGGATCAAACTAGTTGTCATTTACTTTTAAATTGCTGGTACCAGGAGTTTTCTGTAAATAGAAGTACTAATTGAACAGATTTGAGCCAAGCACACATACTGTGTGCTGTGTATATTTGTCTTTTGCTGTATATCTCTGCCAACAAACCTGCTCCTGCTGTTCCTTTCCTCTCCTTTCTTGGGCTCACCATACCCATTTACTAAGCTCTCTGGTGTATATGTAGGGGTGTGTGTGTGCGCGCGTGTGTGTGTGCATTTGCGCACATGTATGGTGTGAGTAGACTCACATAAATGAATAATAGCTAAGCATGCAAAACAATTCCTTTTCATTAGTTTCCGGGGCTTCAAATCCTATTTCTCCACATGAGGATGTCTATTGCGCTAGCCTAAGGGGCCACTTGAAGTCGTGTTATCATTTTCATTTTTTCATAGATGACTTTCTTTTTTCTTCAAGTTTCATTATTTTCCATAAGAAGTATAAAAGGATTAACCATTGCCTCATTCTGCATTTCCACCTCTCAAGCTGCTCTTGTCATGGAGTCATTGAGCTATCACTGAGAGATCCTTCTTGCTAATGCGATGGAATTGCTGATAATCAGGGCTGGTATGTCAAGTCTCAGGTTGGGGCAAGACTGAAAGCTGTGCTAACACTGAAAAGAGCATAATCATTGCAATCTCAATGCATACCTACTTCCAGGAGATTCTCAAAATATGGATTCATTAAGTTTTTCAAAGAATTGCAGGGGCTGGCAGGCAGTGTGGTGGTTGGGGCACTGGACTCCCACATGGCCGACCGTGGTCTGTGTCCTGGACCTGGCAGCTTGCTTTCTCACTTTCCTTCTCTCTCTGGTCAAATTAAAAACAAAAATAATAAACAATATTAAATAAATTAATTCTAAAGGAAAAATAATTGCAAAGAAATGGGTTTACACACACCATGTGCCAATTAGCAAGAGATGTGTAGCATTCTTTTCTAATTTTTTTTTTTCTGAATGCCAGTTTACTGCATGTTTCTTTGTAATAGGGACTTGTTTAGCCCATCTAGGATGACCAAGTTCGTGGATCAATTCATAAAAACCTTGTTTTGACCAGTGCTGGGGAAGGTATCTTTGCCCATAGAAAGTCTGAATCTTCAAAGTCAATGCATTAATTACTGTTTATTTAAAAAGTGCCTTATTTTATGATGATGTGCAACATTGATCACCAAGACAATCAGCCCCTAGGGAAGGTCATGCCAATAGAAAAAGGTAAAGTAAAGCTCAGAAGACAATATTGAGAGCACAGCATTCAAATCAAATTAAAGAAACACTTCTGAGATGGTCAGCCATTTACGTTGTCTGGTATGTGGGTCTTGGACATCAGAGAACATGACATCACAGAGTTTTCTTTTTGATATACACCTGTGTCCCCCTTAAGTAAACTGTTCATATATTTACTCAGTCCAAAATTAAGCCCTCTCTGAATTATTAATAAATACAAACCTTTGACACCGCTTTCATCATTTAAATACATTTTTTGGGACCAGCAGTTAGCGTAATGGCTATGTCGCTGGACTCCCATGTAGTCGACCACGGCTCGTGTCCTGGAGACCTGGTGGCTTAAACTCATGCCGGGCGTGTGTGTGTGCATGCCCAAGATCCCTAGAGGAGAATGGAGGAGAAGGGATTACGTCGTGGCCATCTCCCCTGGGGGGTGATTTCTCGCTTTCTGTCTCTCTGTCTGTGTCTCTGTCTTTCTGGTGAGCACACGTGCCCTGTAGCAAAAACCTCTCAAAAAAAAAAAATGCATTTTTTTCTTTTAGTCAATTCCAGGGATCATAGAGGAGATTCCTAACACATGAATCCTGCCTGGCACAAAGGGGAAATAGCTCCTAAGATACTCTCTTACTGTTCTACTCCTCAGATGCTGTAGTGAGCAGCCTGTGCACATGCAAGCTCCACACAGGGAAAGGAGGCATAGTCTTTCCCATTTTGCTTGTAACTACCTGGCAAGGAAGAATTCATTCACTGCTTACCCCTCATAGCGTGGGCAATGGGATTGTTTAAGCTTGGGAAGTTGCAATACAGTTTTCTTCAATGTTCCTGTTTAATTAGGCTGCTTAGGTAATCCTTTTTCATGTTCTGTCTCCACTCTATATAAAGGTTCTCTGAAAGAATAAGAAATAGTCAAAAGGAAAACAAAAACTTAAAATGTAACTCTCTGATCCTAACCTCACATAAATTTTGAACATGAACTCAGTCACTAGACACTGAAAGGATAGATGGCATCAGCCTCAGACATGTCACCATTTTTTTTTTTTTTTGAGAGGTTTTCGCTATAGGGCGCATGCGCTCGCCAGAAAGACAGAGAGAGACAGAGAGACAGAAAGCGAGAAATCACCCCCCAGGGGGGGATGGCCACGCCGCAATCCCTTCTCCTCCATTCTCCTCTCAGGATCTTGGGCACGCACGTGCACGCGCCTGGCGTGAGTTTAAGCCACCGGGTCTGGGACTCGAACCACGGTTGACTACGTGGGAGTCCAGCGACATGGCCATTACGCTAACTGCTGGTCCCAGATATGTCACCATTTTTTAAAATTTATTTTTGGAGACATTTTTGCTATAGGACACGTGCACTCTCCAGAAAGACAGAGAGAGACAGAGAGACAGAAAGCGAGAAATCTTCCCCCTGGGGGGATGGCCATGCTGCAATCCCTTCTCCTTTCTCCTCTCGAGATCTTGTGTACGCATGCACATATGCCCAGCGTGAGTTTAAGCCACCGGTTCTGGGACTCGAACCACAGTCAACCACGTGGGAGTCCAGTGACATGCCATTACACCATCTGCTGGTCATGATGTCACCATTTATTAAGGGTTTCTGGCTTATGTCAATAGTTGCACTTGGGATGCCAGTATTTTGAAAAATTTGAATCTGCACAAAGAAGCATGTTGTTTTTTAAAAACACATAAATGGGGGGATAATGTATTTTGTGACTCTGAGATCTGAGGTTAATTCGAAAAGAAAAGTTATTTTCCCTCTACTCATTCACATTTGTGATTAATTCATGTAGTTTTATCAGGATGACTGTCGTGTCTTAAAGATTCTCTATATAGACAAATATTCAGGAGAGTATCATGATTTCCTTCATTTGGTAAAGCTGTTTTACATTGATGTTCTTAAATGTGCAAACCTAGATGGTATATAACTGAATAAACCAATAGCCCGTGCTTTACAAAAGTCAGAGCACTTAATTTTACTCCTTTTTACTTTTCCTTTCAAAGATTATAAATGATTTATTTTCTAATTTCTTATTATATTTAAATAATCCACATTTAACACCCTCATTTGAAAGCAGTTCTTCCATTGCTTCTATTGTTAGTCTAAATGTGCAGAGCAGACTATTAGACGCTGGAAACTTTCCCTTAGTGTGCTAAGGCCTTGTCTGCCTCCTCAATTTTTCACCTGCTTCCACCTGTCTCCTCTTTCTCCATCCTCACCCTGCAAGTCATAGGAAATTATATATTTGGTCTGGAGTCATCAAATAAAGATATTTTTGCCTCCTCTCTTCTCTTCCTCACCCTAAGGTCAGAGAGGAAGCACAGGTAATGAAGTTAGGAATGTATGTGAAAGAAGAAGTTAGGGATGCATGTGAAAGAAGCAAGGTCCCCAACTTCTGCTCCATGCTGCAGGTCCAAAATGGAATCATGAGAGAGGAGTTTGAAAGAGAGATTTAAATCCATATGGTACTGAGGTTTCTAACTTACTAGAGCTGAATTTAAGAAAATAGACTAAGACTATTTTGATAGTAAAAAGTATTGAAAAAATGTCAAATACCAAGTGTTGGAGAAAACAGAAAGCAGCAATATTTTCCGTATCTTGCTAGAGAGAAGTAAACTGATAAACTGCTTGGAATTATCTTGTAGTATTAAATATATTCAGACCCTATAATCCAGCAATTCTATTCCTATGTGTATCAGGACACATTTCAAAAATGTTCATAGCAATGTAATTTGTAGTAGCACTGAATAGGATAATCAAAATGTTCATGGCAAAATAATCAATTCAGTCAATCAGTTAATAAAAGAATAAATATTGGATTGTCAGAAAAGTCATGACGTATTTTTTCTACGTTTTTCTATGCAAAAATGCATGATGACTTTTCCAACAACCCAGTAGAAGGTGGTGATTCACATAATGGAATATTACATAGCAGTGAAAAGGGAACTAAGCTATATCAAAAAATGTGGATAAATAGTTGTATTATGTGGAGCAAAATAAAAAGAGGTCTTGGAAGTCTACATATTAAATTTAAATTTGATCACGTATTAAACCATTTGTGATTTTTTTGTTTGTTTGTAGTAAGGGAATGATACACATATATGTTAGGTAGGAAAAGACAGAAGATAGAATAGGGGCAAACAGCTAAATGCAATCTTTTGTCACTCTTCTAGATCTTTGATTGGGTGGTTGATTTATGAATATTGATCAAATTGTTAATAAGTATGTAATAAATAAATGAAGAGATGACGATGGGTGATGGTAGTATGTAATAAAACAAGTATTATGCTTTATTCAAAGCTGTGTTTCCTGAAATCCATTAAAAAAATAGAAAAGTTATGAAGTTGGGTTGGGATGAGGTGACTGGTAGAGCATAGCTGAAGGCATTTTCTGGAAAAAATTATGCGATCACATAGTTATTTCTTAACAAGTTGTAAAATACTTTCAAATACATCAAACAGCCATCCTTTCAATTACTCAGGTTAGAAACTGAGTTATTTTCTTTTTATGTTAGAGATTTTTGCTATAGGGCATATACGCACACCAGAGAGACAGAAAAGGAGAAATCATCCTTCCCCCCGGGGGGAGTGGTCACACCATAGTCCCTTTTCCTCCATTCTTCTCTCAGGATTTTGGGTATGCACACACATGTGCTCGGCGTGTTTCAAGCCATTGGGTCCGGGTCTTGTATCATAGTTGGCCGTGTGGGAGTCCAGCAACATAAGCATTACACCATCTGCCGGTCAATCCCGAGTCATCTTCTTTATCAGCATTATTTAGTTCAATGTTTTTAAACCTCAGATTATAACCCAATGGATTCTAAAATTAGTATAATGGTTTTATTTAAAAATCTCCAGTTTTTAAATAAAAAAGAGAGAGACTAAAAAAATACAATGGAAAATGCTAGTGTGCATCACATAGTAAGAAAATCACTTTTGTGAAACTTTCGTTTTATTTTTTTGCTTCTGTGTATGTGTTCAATTATAATGTGAAGAGTGGTTACATCAAAAAGAGTAGTTGGTGATCAAGTTCTGTAGGCTTTCTTGAATCTCCTCCTTTTATTCTTACTGACCCCACCTTTGGTATGATGGCCTTCTAACTAGTATCTCACTTCCAGGCAGTCCTTTCTTCAACCTGAGGAATCTGGCCTAAACACAGTTTTGTTTGTCATCTCCCTGCTCACACTCTCACAATTAATTTTCCATTGAAATCTATAATGATTCCCTTCCCTGCTGTTAAAAATTCCCTTCCCTATAGTCTTCTTCCAAACCCACTTTTTCTAGACTTGTGTGCTGACATGCTTTCTTCCTAAAGCCTCTCTAAATATGTTCAATTCCACATCATTCTTGTGGTGCTTCCACCTTTTACATTGGTCATTTACATACATGTCTTGTTCTACTATTGGAGTTCAAGCTCCTTGACATTAGTGCCTAGAACAGTGCTTCACATAGTGTAACAGTCCAATAAATATTGGTTCATGTGAAGAATGGAACTTACAGGATCTAGCCATTTTGGGAGAAAGGAAGATGTCCCACTGATCACTGGGCCTCCAGCATACAAAACCCGCGTGAACAGCCCTTCTTCAAGAGACAGACAGCTCCATGGCTCCTGTGATCTAGCCATTTTGGGAGAAAGGAAGATGTCCCACTGATCACTGGGCCTCCAGCATACAAAACCTGCGTGTTTGAACTTCCAAGTTTGGGAAGAAACTGACCATCCACCAGATGACTAGAAATTGCTGCAGGACTACAAGAAATATGGGGAAGCAGGAAAATACCTCTCCCATAAGGGAAACAGATAGCTCCTCTTCATCCACACACAGTTCAATGGAAATCATGGAAATGTCTGATAAAGAATTCAAAACATTCATAATGGCAAAGCTAACAGTGATGGAAGAGAATAGAGACAAGGAACTGCTGAAGAGGAAGGAGAAAGGAGTTGAAGAGTTCCAGGAGGTGAGGAAATTCATGCAAGATCTAAAAGAGGAATTTCACACTTTACAAAAGAATCAGATGGAACTGTTAGAGATAAAGGCTATAATACAAGAAGTCAAAATCTCCCTTGAAAGTATTAAAAGCATACTAGATCATACAGAAAATAGAATTTCTAATGTAGAAGAGAAAATGGCTGGCCTAGAAAAATCCACCACAAAGACTGAGAAAATGGCCCAAAAATTTGAGAATAATATGCGAGAAGTACTAGATACAATTAAACGTCCAAACATCCAGATAATAGGCATCCCAGAGGGTGAAGAGACTCATGAGGGCATTGATAATCTATTCCATGAAATCCTGCAAGAAAGCTTCCCAAACCTGGAGAGGCACTCAAAGATTCAGTCCCAAGAAATACAGAGGACCCCAAATAGAATCAATCCAAGAAGATCTTCTCCAAGACATGTTATAGCCAGATTGACCAAAACCACAGACAAAGACAAGATACTAAGACTGGCAAGAGAAAAAAGGCAAGTTACCTACAAAGGGTATCCCATCAGACTAATGGCAGACCTCTCAACGGAAACAATGCGAGCAAGGAGAGAATGGGAAAATATATTCAAAGTATTAAGGGAAAAGCAATTTCAACCGAGAATTCTGTACCCAGCAAGATTATCGTTCATTTGGGAAGAAAAGACACGAACTTTCCCAGATAAACAAAACCTGAAAGAATTTACCAGCACCAGACCAGATCTCCAAGAAGTTCTTAAGGGAGTGCTATGTCAGTAAAATTAAATGCAGACACACAGAAATAAGAGTTCTAAAACTAAGAAAATGGGCAATTTAATTGTAGAGACAATGTTTGGAGATGAATATTATATCCCAGAATTCAATCTGGAAGATCAAACCTTAACAGAAGAAAGATTAAGTACATGAGACTGAACCGATGAAACAACATTCTGTGACTTGACTGAATTATTGCTGCTTTTCTCCTAAGCTTTGTTTTCTGGTTTTAAAGGATTTTTGTCCTGTCTTGAGCTGTTGATAGGTGCATGTACCTATATTTGAACAGAATACTAACCTGTTTCTAGGCTTTAAGTTTCAAGGAAATATCATTACCAGTTCAAAACTACTCTTCTTGAAATTACCTGCTGAAAGTAGTTAGATTACTTATGATATTGTGTGATGAACAAAATGTTGGGGAAAAAGGAATGGAAGACAACTGTATATAGCAGAGATAGTGTAATAAGAGAGTGGGAAAGGGCAGAGGGTCAAACATGGGGTAAAAAACACACACACACATATATATATATGTATACATATGTACAAAAGTAGAAATGGAATATTATTGATGATAACATGCATGATTAAGCCACTATGCAGTTTATTCTAGATGGGAAACCACATTTAGTACGTTGTGATGATGCTCAGGGAATGAATGTTAAGTAATTTAAAAAAAGTTGCAGGAGTAAAAAAAAAGGTAAAACTGTCCGTATCGAAATTTTTTAAAAAATGCATATTTGATGACTGCAGTAAGCTATATAGCCCCAGCTGGGTGCTACTTTACAATATGTTCATTCTACTCACTGGGGTTTATGCCTAAAGTCAGACTTGGGGTCATGTATAGGTATATATCAGCTGTGCTAGCTATTGGATATATTTAGACTAATTAAGTTCATTAGCAAATCAATTAAATGGGGGGGGAGGCATAGAAAGCAACTGTGGATACCAGAGACAATGTGGGAGGAGGGTAGGACATGGCAGAGGGTGAGGGATAAGGAATCAAGGATGGCAAAACAAAAAACAAAGTATACAAGACATAAGAATTGGAAAATTATTTGCTGAAAACATGTATGTTGATGTGCTTGATTGAGCCAATACACAGTGTATTTTGGATGGAAAATTCATTTGTATGCTGTAATGATGTATAGTGAATTAATGTAAAAAATAAATAAATTTAAAGAGAAAAAAAAAATGATCTGCCATATGATCCAGGGATCCCACTCCTCGGTATCTACCCAAAGGAGAGAAGAATTCTTCATTGGAAAAGTGCTTGCACATCGATGTTTATTGCGGCACTATTCACAATTGCAAAGTCATGGAACCAACCCAAATTCCCCCGTATGGAGGAATGGATTGAAAAAACGTGGCACATATACTCTATGGAATACTACTCAGCCATAAAAAACAACAGAACCCTGGCTTTTGACAGAAAGTGGAAGAATATGGAAGATGTACTGCTGAGTGCGGCAAGCCAGGCTATGAAGGAGAGACATTGTATGTCCCCACTTAACATATATCGTTTGTCTGCATTCTAACTGAAACTGATTGACTGATGGTTGAACAAACACAAGAGATGGGTGTGAATGTCAGATGAGTTGTATGTGGAGGAGTGGGGCCTAACAAAGAATATTTGGAGAAGGGATACAGAGGTAGAGCATTGACGGGATGGGGAGGTGTGGTGTTATCTGTTGAAGATATTTTTTTTTTTTGGAGAGGTTTTTTTTTTTTTTTTTTTTTTTTTTTTTTTGCTATAGGGCGCGTGTGCTTGCCAGACAGACAGAGAGAGACAGAGAGACAGAAAGCGAGAAATCACCCCCCAGGGGGGATGGTCACGCCGCAATCCCTTCTCCTCCATTCTCCTCTCGGGATCTTGGGCACGCACGCACACGTGCCCGCCGTGAGTTGTAAGCCACCGGGTCCGAGACGTGAACCGCGGTCGACTACGTGGGAGTCCAGCGACATAGCCATTACGCTAACTGCTGGTTCCCTGTTGAAGATATTTTGATCAACGGGTCTGGGGAGAAATGTTCACATATTGAAATGGTCTCATTGTAAGCCAAACAATATGATTGAAAGTATATACAAAAAATAATAATAAATAATGTGAAAAAAAAGAAAGAACTAAAAAAAAAAAGAATGGAACTTACAATGTGATCTAGGAGCTTGATCGATTTATCTGTCTATCTATCTTTAACATAAGAACATTTATAGCAACTTTATTTATAATAGCCCAAAACAGCCCAATTATCTATCAATAAGAGAATATACTCTGGTATATTCATATAATGAAATGCTTCTCAACAGCAGAACAGAATAAACAACAGATATATACAGCAATGTGATGAATCTCGGATAATAAAAAGAATAAAAGATGCCAGGGACAAAAGAGTACATATTATTCCATATTTATTTGTTTCTTGAGCAAGCAAAATTAACTGATAGAGGAGAAGAAATCAGATCAATGGTTGCTTCTAGGTGGTAGATAGGAGCGGACTGGGAAGCAACATGGAGAAACTCTAGGGTAATAATGTAAGTATCCTATCAATAATATTCAAGTCACACAGACTCATTTGTCAAAATTCATTGATGGTATTAAAACTTGGGCATTAATTGTATGACATTTTTCTCAAAGAGCTATAAACAATACAAAATTTTAATTAATGATGAACATGTTGGAGTACTTTGGGAGAATATATTAATGTCTCAAACTTCAAAATGCATCAAAAATAAGGTGAATTGATAAACAAGTAGATGGATAAATAACAGATTAATTTAAGCGAGAAAATATTTGATGGTAGAATCTAGGTTGTACAGGTATTAACCAAAAAAATTTTCAAATTTTCTATAGTTTAAGGACCAGCAGTTAAAGTAATGGCTATGTTGCTGGACTCCCATGTAGTTGACCGTGGTTTGAGTCCCAGACCCGGCGGCTTAAACTCACACTGGGTGCATATGCGTGAGTGCCCAAGATCCCAAGAGGAGAATGGAGGAGAAGGGATTGTGGCATGGCCATCACTCCTGGGGGGTGATTTCTTGCTTTCTATATCTGTCTCTCTCTTGTCTTTCTGGCGAGTGCACCTGTCCTATAGCAAAAACCTCTCAAAAAAAAAAAGAAAAGAAAAGAAAAGCAGGCCGGAGCTGATGTAGCAGTTTAGGGCATAATTTCTTTTTTGATCTCAGAGTTTCGATTTTTTTTTCTCTATTTAATCACTGTACCTCTTTACATTGTACAGCATGGTTTTCCCCAGCATGAATACAGTACATTTTAGTCAAGTCAAAGGCATTACCATATACATTATCACCAACAGATAACTTTTCATTTTTGTCTGGTAGGTGTTTGTTTGGTTTCAGAGTTTTTAATGATCTTTGTGGCCTCTAGTGACACAGTGATGTGCAACACTATGCAAGGCTGACCCACATGAGAAGGTTTCAGGTTCATGTCCAGAGACCTTCCTAAATATGCTAGGCATAGATATATGTCCATGATCTGTGGCTAGCTGAAGCTGGGGATGGATTGAGGCTGAAGATTCTGTTGGGGATGCTTCTTTCTCTCTCTCAGAAGAAATTGACTTTTTAAAAGAGTTTCTTAAGTACCCCCCAAATTTGAGTTAGTTATACAGAGCAGTGGGAGATTTTTTTAAAGTTTATTTTATTCATCAAAGAGTGCATGTGTGCAAGTGAAAAAGAGAGAGAGAAAGAGGAAAGCAAACACGTTGACAGAGTGTCATGTCACAACTCCTTCACCGGCCCTTCAGCTGGTCAGGATCTTGGGCACACATGCAAATGCCCTGGCATGTTTCTTTCTTTTATTTATTAAAGTTGAGAAAAACCCTAAATTTTTTTGTAATGAAGATTGTACACACATTGGTAAAATAAAATACAGAATGAATACATAATTATACAAATGCGAAAATCTGGAGTATCTAAAGTAAAATAGCATTTATATTGATTCATTTGTTTGTTTTTATGTTTTCCTGATTGATTACCTATTTATTTGAAAATCACTTTCCTTTACTTTGCCTGCATAAGAAAATAGCTAAGATTTTTTACTGTAAAGTTATTACAAATAATGCCAGCTATTTGTTTTTCCTAGCAAACTGTAAAGGAACAATGAAATCATATAAAATAAAGATGAGAATCTAGAAACCCATATTAGTGCATGGTTCGGACTTCCTAATCAAGTAACTAAATGATTAAGTAAAGACTCAATAGAACAATTTTAGCTAGCCTTTTTAGCATTTTTTTTTTTTTTTCATTGAAAGTACTCCTTCAATGGGACATTGTCATTTGCAATCTATTCTCCATTTTCCCTTACTGTCAGGATTTGGGAATGCACATACACATGCCTAGCATTTTTTTTTTCTTTTCTTTGGAGAGATTGTTGCTATAGGGCGTGTGTGCTCGCCAGACAGAGAGAGACAGAGAGATAGAAAGCGAGAAATCATCCCCCAGAGGGGGGATGGCCACGCCTCAATCCCTTCTCCTCCATTCGGGATCTTGGGCACACATGCACAGGTGCCCGGCGTGAGTTTTAAGCCACCGGGTCCGGGACTCGAACCGCGGTCGACTACGTGGGAGTCCAGCGACATAGCCATTATGCTAACTGCTGGTCCCATCCCAGCATTTTTTTCAAGCTTCCAGGGCTGGGATTCAAATTGTAGTTGGTGTGGGATCTGGTTCCCTTAACCATTAGGCTACTGGGCCAGTCGTTCCTCTTGTACTTGTTGCCCGGACTCAGTGGTTGAGACTGAAAGCAGCAAAATGACTAGAATGCAGCCTGGGAAAGAAGATTTCAGAAAAGCAAGGTCTTGGTAAAATCTATGATTTAGATTATCTATTGCTAAATTGATAGCAGAATTGGCTGCATGTAAATCCTGTCAATCGTACGCTTTAAAAAGAACCATGTTGTCTATTTGTTTTTATAAATGTTTTAGCTATGTTAAGTAAGATTTTGCAGTTTATATGGCACTGTTTCCAAGGATTTTTGTTTTGATTTATATGAAAATTTTCTGAATGGTTTCTGGGCATGAGGTTTTTCAGTTAGATAAATTATTTAACCACCCAGTCTTCATTGTGTCTTTTGAAGAAAAATACACGTTACTGAAACCTCTGGCAGGTATTTTTGTACAGACATTACATTTTTTTTCCCAATTCTGTTTTATAGGCCAGCTATAAGTCAAGCTATTTTAGTTAATGAAATTTGCTTTGATCAGAGGAGGCCAATCATCCTTCAAAGCATTGTTGTGTTATGAAATTCAAGCAAGTGCCTAATAAATTGAGGGTGCTGCTGCAGCAACAGATCAAAATAGAGGCTGATGTTTCATTAGATCACATTAATACCTGACAAAAGCACGAGTACAAATCAATGGGGAGGTGCTCTTACTGTGTGGATCAGTGTAGGGAAAAGCCCAACTTTCTCCTCCCTTTCCTTCATTCCCTCCTTTCCTGTTTTTTCTGCCCTTTTCTTCTTTTTGCCCCACCTTCATTCATTTCCCAGTTTGACCAAAACATTTTACAATACAGAAGTAGTGACCGAAGGCCAGATATTCCTTACCTGTCACTAGCTATTTATAGTGCTACACATTGCAGGACAGTTAGTTGGTAAACAATACTTTAAAAGGAAATATTGTAATCGATTTCTATGTCTATAAAAATCTTTTATAGCCCCACAAATATATATTACTTTTTTTCTCATGAGGAAAGAGTCTCCGGATAAACATTTCAAAAGATGAGATGCCTCATGGAAAATTTCAAATATGGCTTTTATAATAAACTGTTTAATATATATCTTCTCATTCAAAGTAAGGTCAGATGATTGGGGGAAATTCTTAGAGAATGCCAGAAGTGGGAATTTTCTGTTTTCTTTTTTCTGATTGCTAGAACACATGTTACCATGTTACCTCAGAAATCATGGGACAAATTATACCACTTCTATTGAGAGGTTTTTTATTTATTTACTTATTTTTATAGAGTGTATGTGCAAGCCAAACGCGTTGGGGAGGTGAGAAATGACCTCTCCAGGGCAGATGGCCACACTGCAATCCGTTGTCCTCCATTCTCCTCTCAGGATCTTGGGCATGCACACACATATGCCCAGTGTTGTTTTCAACCCTTCAGGTCTAGGACTCTTAACTGTGAAGTCAGACATGTGGGATCCAACTCCTAACTTCCATGCTATCTGCTAGCCTCCTATTTAGAGTTTTATCATCTCTGCCTCTTAGCTTGATTTAGCCAGTTAATTAGCCATTGAGAACAGTCTTGTTTTTTTGCTTTTTTCCTTTTCCAGTAATAACCAATTCCCCATTGTCTGACACCAACTGAATATCCTATAATCAATTCAATTCTGACAGTAACTAACTGGAGTTAGATGGAGCTGACTAACAAGTTAAGGGCTTGGTGCCACAGTGCCCTCACTCCCGACACTCATTGCAAATAGGATCCTTGGGCCACTTGCACTTCTGCCTGGTCTACCACAAAACTTAGGTGTTTCTGGAACTCTTCTTTAGGTTCCAGAATTCACTATAATGACTCCCAGAACTCAGAAAAACATTGTATTTATTATTATGATTTTATTCTAAAGGATACAACTCAGGAACTGCCAGATGGAGGAGACACATAGGGTGAGTCATGGGGATAGATGGAGGTGGTGATCGTACAGAGCTTCTATACCCTAGATTAAGCCATCTTCTTGACACTTTGGTGTGCTCACCAACCTGGAAACTCCCAGAATCTTATTGTTTAAGAGTTTTAGCAAAGTTTTATCACATAGGCATGGTTGGTTAAACCATTGACTTAGTGATTGAGTTAAATCATAAACCTGCCTTACTCCTTTCCCTAAAGGTTGAGGAGTGAGGTTGAAAGTTCCAACTTCTAATCATGTGCTTGGTATCTCTGATCACCATGCTTCACCCAGAAACTGTCTAGGGACCCCATCAACAGTCATTTCATTAGTCTAAACTCAGGTATGGTAGAGAGAACTGGTTATGAGTAACAAAAGACACTCCTGTCATTCAGGAAATTTCAAAGATTTTAGAGCTCTGTGCCAGGAACTGGGAATGAAGACTAAATATATGCTTTTATTACACCACAGACACAGATACTGCTTGTAGGGTCCTGGGGTTACTTTCTATCTTAAATTTTAAGGTCTGTTTCCTTAGTTAGCACCACTTACAATCAACTCCATGAATTTATAAGAGATGAGGTGAGACCTGAGGCCACTGTGGGGGAGAATTTATTAGAGGATTGTTCTTAGTGTTACTTAGCTATATATGAGTGGATTGCTCAGAACACTGCCTGACACATAGTGACTGCTATATGTGTTAGCTATGGCTAGAATCTTTTTTGTTATTATTGTCATCACTACTGTTTTTATTTTGCACAAGAGAAGTGGAAGAAGAAGAGGTGAAATGATTTGTACAAGGCTTCACTCTTCTGTAAACACCTGAAGCCTAGGGATAAAGTCTACTCTCTAGATAAGACATGGTGCATTTAAGAGCTGGATTTAAGGACCATCAGGTGTCACAGTGGTTAAGGTACTGGACTCCCACCTGGTCAACCACAGTTTAAGTCTTGGACCCAGTTATTTGAAACTCATGCAAGGCATATTTGCGTGTGTGCCCAACATCCTGAGAGGAGAATGGAGAAGGGATTGCAGTGTGGTCATCCACCAGGGGGTAATTTCTCACTTTGTCCCTCTCTGTCTCTGTCTTGCACATGCCTCATAGCAAAAATATCTCTGGAAAAAAAGAGCTGGATTTGATTTGGGGACTTGATTTTGGTCATGTTCTAAGCAGCCACAAAACCCTGCATTACACAGCACTTATTAAGCACCACACGCAGAGAACTGTTTAATAAATGCTTCTTGCTGATAATCATGATGGGGTTTTATGGCTGTTCTCACTATGTACAATGCATTTTAGTAGTGTAATCACCATGTTTGGAACTCTGTAGCGGAACAAGAATGTTCTACATTGTCTATTAGAGTCTCAGTAAAAGCCAGTAACGTGGACTGTGACGAAAGTGAGTCCATGATGATAGTAATTTAATGGGAAAGTTACACTGGAGCCAAGTTCCCTTTCAGCTGCCTTAAATTTTACCTTCATTGTCTCATTGCTTTTCTCATCTGAACTTGGCACTTAATGGTCTCGGCAGTAAATTCCAAGAGAGCTTAGGACAATGGGGGTTGAATTTTCCTTTTTTGTGTTTACATAAGACCATCATATTATTATTACTTAGGTTCTGCCCTAGCAATTTTCGTCTACTTCTCTTTTCATTGTTCTGGCCACGTAAATAGTAGTTTATTAATTAAAATTTGGATTGGGTGCCAATTGTAGATAGCAATGGACACTTAAGAATTTGAATTGAAGACCCTTAGTTCTGTTGTGTTGTTACTTCCCCTTAACCATTTTAAAAACTTCAAAAAACACAAATTGAAATAATCAAGAGACCCATAACTATAACTTCTTATTTTGTTATTAATGAAAGTTAACTTCAAATTCATGGCGAATTTTGAAAAATGGGAGGTGCCTTGGAAAAAATTTGCCTGACTGGGAATGCCTTCAAACTACCTCTCTGCTTCAAAAGAATTGAAGAAAAAGTTCATTATTAATGTGCTAAATATCACAATGTAGTTATGCTCATCCCATAAATCTTTACCTCTTGCTTTATTCCTTTGCTTACTCCTTTTGTGCAAAGCAATATATGAAGTTGTAGGGAGAGTGATGATGAACACAATCTCTTTCTGGCATTGAATCTCTCTCCTGACCTTCTGAACAGATATAAATAGTTCCATATGCTCCTCCCACTTTCTTTACTCTTTCTCTTTTCTTTATCTTCTCTATGTCAGCCAGGGATATGTGGGTAGACATTCCAGTTTCTTCTTTATCTGCACCTCAAATATTGACAAAATAATAATCCTAAATAAAGAAAACACCTATTCACAGAATAAGCAGTTATAGCTTTTTTCTCAGGTTACCTTTAACTCTCCATGGAAAAATCACTGCAATGTTTTGTCTTTATTGGACTTCTATTGGTAAATAACCAAAAAAAAAAAAAATTACTTTCTAAGCAAGAAATGATGTGTTCAAAATATTTAGAGTTCATCGGGCAAAAGATGCCCTGTAAATCAATTATTTTCCACTACTACAGGTAGCATAATTCTCAAGCCAAAAGTTTATCCAACCATTAGAGGTGGTATTAAACCTCTACCACTTCAAGAGACCATTACAAAATAGCCATCACATGGAGGACTATGAAAGGGTCACTGTGGGTGGCATGAGGGAGTACAAAACATAATCTCTGCTCTGAAGGACCTAGTTGCAGAGACATAGGAAAGCATTAATCATAACTCACAAATCAAATAAGAATTAGTATGGGGATGCCAAAAATGTTCTGAGTAGGTATATGATTTATTGGAGGCAGGCAGAGATTAGAAAGCAAATGTCTTAAGTAAAAATATTAGAACATCCGTTTCAAAAGCTCCAGTTTTCCTGTATCAGCCAAGGTGCATGGCTTCATGCACCCCTGTCCACCATTGTATGGGTTGAAAGGCATTGATACTGTGAAACTCAAGTTGTGTTTTTATGATGCCAGTCTGTGTAATTGGTCTGTAGCTTTTATTTTGGAGGCTAATATTTGTCAATAGTTGAGAGGGGGATGTATCAACTTGCAGAGTAACACTGGGCTAAAATGGCAGGCTTGGACGAGGAAAAAAAAACAGAAATTCGAGGGTGTAGGCTGAAAAATCTTGTGGTTTATTAGGATTCTTCAGAGAAACAGAATGAACATGGTATCTATTTATCCATCAACATCTATCTAAGTACTTACCTACTTATCTATCCAGAATCTATGTAGAGATTTATTTTAAGGAATTGTTACTCAATGGTAGAGTCTGGCAATTTCAAAATCTGCAGGGCAGGTAGGCTGGAAAGCTGGAGACCTATGAAATGTAGATCTTGAAGCTCAAATCTGAAGACTGCCTGCTGGAAGAATTCCCTCTCCTTAAGGAAGGTCAGTCTTTTCTTTACTAAGGCCTTCAACTTGTTGCAAGAAGGCCATTCACATTATAGAGACTAATTTGCTTTACTTAAAGTCTACTTCCAACTTAAATGTTAATTCATCTGCATAAAAACATCTGGAATACAGTTTCCCCAAGTATCTGGGTAACATGGCCTAGCCACCTTGACACATACAATTAACCATGACCCACTGCAAAATCCTTGTTGTAGTCATGGTGTGGTTAGCCTGCCACCATTGAGACCTGTGAGGAATCTGTCAATCAATGGTCACAGTGCTAACTGGCCACATATCAGTCATATGTCCACTGCAGTAAGAGGAGGAGAGGGAGTCTCTGGTCCCTTGGTTTCTATAGCGGGAGGCTGGCAGTACTTCCCCCAAGAGGTTTCCCTTACAGGGAGACCAGCATGCTCAGGGAAATAAGAAGGTATTCTAGACAGCTAAAGAACAAATGTCTTCTTCATATCCTTTCCAGATAACCCTCTGTTTCAAAGTTCCTTGTGTCTGACCTATTTCTTCTCTGAATCATCCTCAGAAGCCTTGCTCATTTACTTATTTATTTTTTATTATTATTTTTAAAATTTCACTACTGTATTATAAGCTTGATGAGGATAGGGTTCTTGTTTCTCTTGTCCACCACTGTTTTCTGCAGTACCTAGAACCATGCCTGACATATAGTAGGTGTTCAATATACAGTTTCTTAATAAATACATGGATAAATGTTTGACTATGGATAGTAGGCAGTCTATAAATAAATGTAAAAATTATATCCCCTGCCTAACTTTAACTGCTTGCTACTATGATAGAAAGAAATGATGAAAACAGGGCTGTCAACAAATTTTATTCTTAGGTTTTTAACTTCACAGAACCAAAAGATTTAACATAGATGTTTATTCAAAGCCATAAATACACACACACACACACACACACACACACACACACACACCAACTTTAAAATTTGATACATACAAATATGTTAAACAAATACAATTTTCTAGGTCTGTCTCCCCTCCCCCCCCCCCCCCCCCCCCCCCCCGCTCAATGGCAGAGAGCATAGAGAAAGAGAGAGAACACCACTGCCAACAGGGCTTAATCATGCTGCAGTCCTTTTCCTCCTTTTCCCGTGGGCACCTGCACACGGGCACTGGTGTGTTGCCTCTGGGGTCAGCATCTGGACCACGGTGAGTCTCGCAGGATCTGGCTCCCTTTGCATAGCACTTCACCACTGCACTATGGGCTGGCCCTGGTTTTGTTTGTAGAATGTCTTTGTAATATGAAAGTTGATCCCATATTTATGGGTCTTTGTCTTAAACTTTGTAGATTTATCTAATCTTTTCCACTATTTGGACAGTGTCTTGTCTCTCACGCATTGTTATCTGCATAGTGGGAGCTATTTATTAAAAGTTCCGACTGTAACCTAAACCCAGGAGAAAAGTATTTTTGTCTCATAAGAAAAAGGAAAGCATCGGCAAGATACTGATAAAGTTTTTTCCAGATGACCAGTGTTTTTTTTTTTTACTAAAGAATGTTTTTTTTGTATTTTCCATGGCAGAGAATTCCACATCCAAATGTTCCACTGTTGCTAGTAAAGGTTTTCCCAGCCCAGCATGAACAATGCTCAGTTAACAGTAACCTAGTAATGTGCATATTGAGTCCCTCGGCTAAAAACTATAATGTGAGAGTCTCTCGTACTTGGGGTGCATGTCATAGAAGGCACTTCCCACATCCTGATGCTATTTGCCTAGGACAACAGAAGTCTTGCTTTTAAGGATCTTTGATCTCCTGGCTCTCCTGAGGAATTTCTCCAGGTGATCTATTGCTGCATAACAAGTCACACCAAATGTACTGAGGATGAAATGGCAGGCTTTTTTTTTTTTTTTTTTTTCCTGTAGGACATGTGTGCTTGCTGGAGACAGATGGAGAGAGGGAGAAAGAAAGTGAGATATCACCACTACCACCACCCCAGGAGGGATGGCTGTGCTGAAATTTCCTCCTCCATTTTCCTCTTGGAATTTTGAGCACCCACGCACATGTGCCTGGGAGTTTTCAAACAGCTGGGTCTGGAACTCTTAACTGTGGTCGGATAGGTGGGATCCATCTGCCTTAACCTCCACCACCTGCTGGCCGAATAGCAGCTTATTCTTACTGATTCTGTGGGCAGAACTCAGGCAGGGGATAAGCAGGATGACTTCTCTGTTCTTTGGTATCTGGACTTCAGCTGGGAAGGCTGAGTGTGTGACTAGAGTGGCTAGAGGCTGCAATCGAGGGTGGAGCCCACGTCTGGCACCTGGGCTGTGATGACAAGAGGCTAGACTTGTCTGAGACTATGGAAGACATTTCCTCCAAGTGGCTCTCTGTTTGGCTTGGGGTCCTCACAGTATGTGGGCCTGCTTCCCAGAGAGCATCCCAAGAATGAATGTTCTACATTTTTTTGAAGACAGGGTCTTGCTCTATTGCAATCCTCTTGCCTCAGTCTCCAAGTAGCTAGGACTAAAGGTATGTATCACTGCACTTGGTTTTTGGGGTGGGCTGATAATTGAACCCAGGTCTCCCATGTGACCTCAGCCTGCCAAGCTTCAGTGCCCAGCATATGCTCCCATGGCTGATCCAAATGTTCCCCATTTTAAATCTCAGAGGATCGTTTTCTTTCTTTCTTTTCATAGTTTGTTGTTTACATTTAATTGCTATACATTTTTATGGTGTACATTATGGATTTTCAAAGCATGCATGTGGTGTGTGACAATCAAATCAAGGATATTACCATATATATCATTTTCAACAAAGAACCTTACTTTCTTTTGTCTGCTGAATAGTTTCTTTGAGGCACATGGTTTAGTGGAATCAGACATGGGTTTGCCTCTCTACTATCATGGGTATGTTTTCTCCTTTCTTCTGCACTTTTTCTTTGGTAATAGCTTCTCTGAGCTTCAGTTTCTTCATCTTTGTAGGGAGAGTTTGGGATCTGGGAAGGTAAACTCCTTCCATCCTCCCTACTTGGAAATAATGTAGGGGGGCCAGCAGTTGGTGTGATGGCTATGTCACTGGATTCCCATGTAGTCGACCACGGTTCGAGTCCCCGACCCTGGGACTTAAGCTCACGTTGGGCACATGTGCGTGCGTGCCCAAGATCCAAAAAGGAGAATGGAGGAGAAGGGATTGTGACATGGCCATCCCCCCAGGGAGTGATTTCTCACTTTCTGTCTCTATGTCTCTCTCTGTCTTTATGGCAAGTGCACAAACCCTATAGCAAAAACTCTCAAAATTAAAGAAAAAAAAAGAAATAATGTAGGTAATTTTGTAATTTTGTATAAGGAGTCCAGAAGATTCATGGGAGGGAAGAGATTAAGACTACTCCCCTGCAATTCCAATGTTTTTATGGTTTTAAGTTAGAAAACCTATCTGCGTGGGCCAGTGCTATTTTCAACAAGGCCCAGGGAAAGACGTCGGTGATATGATTCTTTAAAATAAAATAATTAGCCTAGCCTCAATAATTAGCCTAGACTCAATTAGTACAAAATAAACTACAGTGTTAGAAGCCACATGTCTGGTCACAGGTTTGGATCCCTAGGTGGGCTTGAAAATGTTCCAGGGTTGTGCACATGACCAAGATCCTGAGGGTCACCTGGAGGACTGAGGCAGGGGGTATTATAAGGTGAAGAGACTTTTTTGGGGGGAGTGCTTTTCTCTCTGCTCTGTCACCCTATCAGGAATAAAACAAATAAACTTAGAATAATGGTGAGTGTAGAAAGAGTGAGCTGATTGTGACTTCTGTTTGGGGGAAGTGAAAGAAAGCAGATTTTTGCCTCTGAGAATCTACATGAACCACCTGAAAGGGATGTATGTTTGAGGCTGGGGTACTTATGCTTATAGTCTTTCAGCTAAACTTTACACAAGAAGAAAAGAGGACAGGCATCTTTTCCTTTTTCTCTTTTTTCTATACAGCTTAGAGATAGGAAACAATGGTGGTGGGAGAAATACAAGCATAGATAAAACAGGGATGATGCCCTCTGGTGAGAGAGGAGATGCTTTTCCAGCTGCCCACTGGTTATTCTGGGACCTCCCACATGTGAGGCAGTACCAGAGGTCCTGGCTTACTCTGGAGCCATGTACTTCTGGTATCAATTATGACAGTCCCAGACTGAAGATGGCACTTCTGAGTTGCAACTCCAGAGGAATCAATAGGTCTGGGCCTTCAAATATTTTAACTCTTAGTAGAGAAGCTTGGGCATATCAGGGAGTTTCAAGGTGGGAAGAAAATACCAGACGTGAGTTAGTGTCATGTGCTGTGGGACCGTCAGACCTCCACAGAAACCATAGTTACATGTGCAAAGCAGGAAAGAAAAAAATCAACCTTACCTATTGTTCTAAGGACTAAATAATAAATACATCAGTAAAGTGCCCAGCATAGAACTCAATCTAAATAAGGAACTCCATTAACAATATTTCTTTCCCATTCTTTTCACTTTCTCACCTCTTTCTTTTTCTTTAGGGAGGAAAGTTTAGGCTTTTAGAGTCAGACAGACCTGATTTTTGAACCATGGCTCCTTTAAGAGTTGTGACCTTGAGCCAGTTTCTTAATCTTTCTGAGACTTAATTTTGTTATTAGCAAAAAGAAGTATTCACTAGCTTAGTAAAATTACAATATGGTTATAAAACAATAAAATAGTACTTTAATCTCTTTTCTAAATCATGCTATTATCTTCTTCATTCTACACACTCAACAGAACTCATGGCCATTTCATGGTTCCAGTTTCCAGGGGAATTTCAAATGCATTTCTCTCTGCCTTTCCTGAGTGGCCCTGTCCTTGACAAGCACTTCATTGAGACCACCCACATTTCCTAGAATGAATTCCCCCAAATCCCCTTGATCAAATACCCAAAGGGTCATACTCACTTCCTTCCTTTATCCGGGAACAAGATCACCTCCTGTAAATTTTGGAATGTGTCCATTTGAGGCCCACGATGCTTTTGATCATCATTCATCTTCTACATTAGAGGAAGACAGGCTACAGAGTTAGGCTTAGTGGTTTTTCCTCTATTATAGATGGCAAAGGTATATTAACTTCCAGGACACTAAAACAATTACATATCTTACAGGAGCACCCAAGGTCTCTTCATATGCCATAGTTGATATTAGATGGGTGACCAAGAACTGAAGGGCTCCCCACGATCAAAGCACTTAAACCCAAGGGCTCAGAGTAGCCTCTGTTTACTTGGCCTCAAACCCTGCACTCAATAGTTTCCTTGACTGAGAACAACTCAGCTTTAGAATCAATCATAATGTTAGTATACATCCAGATTTTTGAATTCTCTGACAAACCCTTGAGTAGTTTTAGGGCTTCCCATAGCCATCCTAACATTGGACCAGATTCACTGTATAGCATGTCATTGATACTGATGAGATTTCAACCTGCTGCCTTGTTTTAGCTCCCCTGAGATCGTGCAAATTGCTGGCTTATGCAAGCACTTACTCTGTCTCTTATTTTCTTGTTAACTTTAAAGAAGAATTTTCTAAGATTCAAATGAAACACTATGTTGCATGAAAGGTGTTAAAATGACATTAGCATGACAGACACTGCCTTGCATGGTGAGTAAATTATTTTATTATTTGGGGCTATTATATAGATCCCTCTTATCATTACAGAGCTCGAGTACTGAAAAGAATAATTTATGCACACACACACACACACACACACACACACACACACCTTGAACAGAGACTAAGCAGGAGGAAATCAGTTCACTCTCCTCAATCACTTTCTTTTTTTTAATTTAAATTTTTTTATTTACATTCATTCACTATACATCGTTACAGCATACAAAATGAGATTTTCCATCCAGAATACACTGTATATTGGCTCAATCAAGCACATCAACATACATGTTATCGTCAACAAATAATTTTCCATTTCTTGTTTCCTGTATATTTTGCTTTTTTTTGCCATCCTTGATTCCCTATCTCTCACCTCTGCTGTGTCCTACCCTCCTCACACACTGTCTCTGGTATCCATGGTTGCTTTCTAGACCTTTTCCTCCCCATTTTATTGATTTGCTTATGAACTTAATTAATCTAAATATTTCCAATAGCAAGTGCAGCTGATATATACATATCCATGAACACAAGTCTGACTTTAGGCATAAACCTCAGTGAGTAGAATGAACATACTACAAAGTAGCACCTAGCTGGGGCTATATAGCTTACTGCAATCATCAAATATGAATTTTTTTTTAATTTCAAAAAAATCAGTTTTCGTGTTTTTTCTCCTGAAACTTGTTTTTTCAGTTAATTAATTTACATTCATTCCCTAAGCATCATCACAGCATACAAAATGTGGTTTTCCATCCAGTATATACTGCATAGTGGCAGTCATGCATGTTATCATCAATAATTTTCCATATATATATATATATATATATATATATATTTTTTTTTTTTTTTTTTTTTTTTTTTTTTTTTTAACCCATATGAGTCAACCCACTGCCCTTTCCCGCCCTCTTCTCACACTATCTCCGGTGTCTACAGTTGTCTTCCATTTCTCCACCCCCCCACATTTTATTGATCACACAATTTCTTAAATAATCTAACTACTTTCAATAGCAAGTTCAGCTGATAATTTCAAGAAAAGCAGTTTTGAATTGGTAAGGATATTTGCTTAAAACTTAAAGCTTGGAAACAGGTTAGTATTCTGTTCAAATAGTAGGTACATGAACCTATTGACAGCTCAAAACAAGGCAGAAACTCTTAAAACCAGACAACAAAGCCTAGAAGAAAAGCAGCAATACTTTAGTCAAAAGTCACAGAATGCTATTTCACCAGTTCTGTTTCATGTACTTTATCTTCTGTTGTGGTTCGATCTTCCCGATTGAATTCTGGGATATAATATTCAACTCCAGACTTGTCCCTACAATTAAGTTGACCATTTTCTTAGTTTTTGAACTCTTATTTCTGTGTGTCTGCATTTAATTTTCCTGACATAGCACTCCCTTCAGAACTTCTTGGAGATCTGGTCCAGTGCTGGTAAATTCTTTCAGGTTTTGTTTATCTGAGAATATTCTTGTCTTTTCTTCCCACATGAAGAATAATCTTGCCCGGTACAGTATTCTTGGTTGGAATTGTTTTTCTCTTAACATTTTGAATATATTTTCCCATTCTTTCCTCTCTTGCATTGTTTCTGATGAGAGGTCTGCTTTTAGTCTGATGGGATATCCTTTGTAGGTAACTTGCTGTTTCTCTCTTGCCAATCTTAGTATCTTGTCTTTGCCTGTGGTTTTGGTTAGTCTGGCTATAATGTGTCTTGGAGAAGATCTTCTTGGATTGATTCTATTTGGGGTTCTTTGTATTTCTTGGGACTGGATCTTTGACTGCCTCTCTAGGTTTGGAAAGTTTTCTTGCAGGATTTCATGGAATAGATTATCAATGCCCTTATGAGTCTCTTCACCTTCTGGGATGCCAATTATCTGGATGTTTGGACATTTGGTGGTATCTAGTATTTCTCGTATATTATTCTCAAATTTTTGGGCAATTTTCTCAGTCTTCATGGTGGATTTTTCTAGGCCAGCAATTTTCTCTTCTATGTCTGAGATTCTATTTTCTGTATGATCTAATCTGCTTTTAATACTTTCAAGAGAGATTTACACTTCCTGTATTATAGCCTTCATCTCTAATAGTTCCATTTGATTCTTTTGTAAAGTGTATAATTCCTCTTTTAGGTCTTGCAAGAATTTCCTCACCTCCTGGACCTCGTCAGCTCCTTTCTCCTTTCTCTTCCGCAGTTCATTGTCTCTCTTCTCTTCCATCTCTGTTAGCTTTGCCATTATGAATGTTCTAAATTCTTTATCAGACATTTTCATGATTTCCATTGAACTGTCTGTGGATGAAGAGGAGTTATTCTTTTTCCTTGGAGGAGAGGTATTTTCTTGCTTTCTCATATTTCTTGTGGTCCTGCGGTGATTTCTAGTCATCTGATGGATGGTGTGTTTCTTCCCACACTTGAAGTTCAATCTGAGCATCCAGGAGTGTGCAGGAAAGGAATCAGAGAGAGAGAAACAACAGCAACAAAAACAACCAAGAAACAGAGAAAAAGAGAAGAAAAAAATGAAAAAAAAATTTTATTTTTATTTTTAAAAAGCAAAAATTAGAAAACCATGTGGTGTGAAATGACTAGTTCTCAGGAGCCTTCAAGGTGTCTTCTGAGGGCCTGTTCCCTTGCCTCTCCTGGATTGGGAGGGGGAGAGGGGATTATTATTAACAAGATAAAGGGAAAGGAGGGACTGAAAGCCAAGAAAATGCCTTACCTTAAAAAATTTTAAAAAGGAGAAATTACAAAAAAAATGAGAAGACAGAGACAGAGGTAGAGAGAGACAGAAATAAAGACAGAGACAGAAGGCTTGAAAGGCTTCCTATCACTCGAGTTTGTGGGCTAGAGGCTGAATTATCAGTGGAAAATCTTCATTTCTCTTATTCCCCTGAAATCACTAGTTCTCAGGAGGCATGAAGATTTCTTCTGAAGGCCTGTTCCCTTGCCTCTCCTCAAGCTCTTTCTTATTCTGATATTATGAATTAAAGAATGGTGTCTCATTGATACAAGGATACATGCTTAAAGGACTATCTCCTTTACAAGTTGTTTTGAAACTCTCATGGGTTAGTAATAAAGATCAACTAAAAGTCATTTAGGAACTCACGAAGAGGACTAAATGGATCTGTAATTTTTAACTCTCTGAAGAGGAATTAGGGCAATAATACCCAGATGTTGTTGAATAACAGATTGATAACTCCTAGATGAATAGTTTCAGGTGATACCAGAAGATTTTGTCTTTTACCTGGCTCTCAGGAAAATAAATGGGGATCTTTGAACAAGAGAATCAGGCAAAAAACATACGCTGACTGGCAGGAGTCCTGAGCTAAATCTCACAAGATTAAAGAAGATGGTGATAAATGTAAAAATCTGTACTTGGATTCAAGAATTCCATTCCGAGGGGATTAGGTCAATCATATTGTTTTAGCAATGCTGTGGTGTGAAAGTATTTTGTGTGAAAAGAATGATAATATGGTGCCCATGAAGAAAGTAAATAAATAGAAGGGTTGGTCCTGATTGATCCTGAATTGGTCACATGATACTGTGATCCCTGTATATTTATCACAAACTTGGAGGTGCATAGGGACAGCCAAGTTGAAGAAAGCTCTGAAGAAAGAATCAAGGATAGTGACAGGGTTTGATGAAATATCATGAAAATAGTCCAAGAAACTAGGGTTACCTAGGCTGGAAAGAGAAGACTCATGGACACATTACTGTCTCAGCCAAGAGACTATTAATGTGGAAGTTTAATCTGATTTATTCAGCTTGGCTCTGTGTGGGTGAGGGTGAAACATGGGTAGAGCTTCGAGGTAATAGATATTTGGTTTACTTTAAGAAAGGGTGTCTTGGGACTAGCAAGTAATGTGGTAGATCAGGTGCTAGATTCCCACATGACCAACTGTGATTTGAGTCCCAGACCTGGCAACTTGAAATTCACATCAGGTGTGTGGGTGTGTATGCCCAGAATCTCAGGAGAATAGACTGTGGCATGGCCATCCCTTTGTGGGCTAATTTCTCACTTTGCCTTTCATTGTCTCTCTCTAGTGAGTTCATACACCCTATGGCAAAAAACTAAGAAAAATTAAATAAAATAAAAAATAAACAAATTTTGGGGCCAGCAGATGGCATGGCAGTTATGTCGCTGGACTCGCGTATGGCCGACTATGGTTCTAGTCCCAGACCCAGTGGCTTGAAACTCACGCCACGGGCATGTGCGTGCATGCCCAAGATTCCAGGAGGGGAAGGGATTGCAGTGTGACCATGCCACCTGAGGGGTGGGGTGACTTCTTACTTTCCCTCTCACTGTCTCTTTCACTTTCTCTGGTGAGCACATGGCACCATAAGGGGAAAAAAAAAAAAAAAAAAACCTCTAAAAGATAAATAAATAAACAAGTTTTATAAAGCTGTAATGGATGGTCTGAGAGGGGGTAAATTTTCTGTTATTGGGGGTATCTACTCAAAGACTGAAAAATCCATTAAAGTAGGGATTTAAGCATGGGAAGCATGGTTGGACTAATAATTTCTAAGTTCCTATCAAAGCTGGAAAACCTGAATATATAAGTCACACATTTTCATGACTGATCAAACATTTGTTACTTGTGAAACATTTAAATCATGATGAGAAGGCCCATATCCAAATATTTGCACATGAGGTCTACTTTGATCTGGGTAACTTAGTCCATGATGGTTGCAGTTTGGAATATGTAATGAGATCATATTTTACTCTAGTGTTTTAGGTTCCAGTTCTGGTCCATTCATTGATGAACTGTGCAGAAATGTGCTGGAACGGCTTCCTCCAACTGATAAAAGTTGATTGTGCATGTCTCTACTCAAGTCACATTCAGAGAGTTAATGTTGGCAACTTGAAATTGGCCATACTGGTCATATTTACACCATGGAAAATGGCAGAAAACTACAAATCAGGTTTTTTTATACCCTCTGAAGAATTGCTTGTTGAACATTTGCCAGGAGAGCCATTTAAAAATATGTATGTCGGGACCAGTAGGTGGCAGAGTGACTGGGGCTCTGGACTCCCACCTGAGCCTAGGGGCTTGAATCACATCAGGGACATGTGTGTGCGTGCATGTCCTAAATCCTGAGAAGAGAATGAGGGATTGTGATGTGGTCACACCCCCTGGGGGCTGATTTCTCACTTTCTCTCTTTGTCTCTGCCTACAGCAAAATTCTCTAAATAAATAAATAAGTTTATGTAAACTCTAGTATATACACCAGATAAAGGAGAAATGAAACTGGGGGGAATAGGGTCCTAAATCGTACCGACTTAGATTCCCCCTTGCTGCTGTGTGGCTCCAAGGCTCCAAGGCACCTCTGTGACACCCTGTAATACCATGGGATTTGAAAACATCCAGAAAAATAATCCTTTCGGGGCATGCTATGATTATTTTTTTAAACCATTATTTCCCTTTTCCTAGATCTAGGAATACAGGCATAAAGCAGCAGGGTTTCCCTCAGTTTTATGAGATTGTTTTCGAATGGAATGCCAGAGGGATCAGTTTGAGAACATTGGAAATCTGATTCCTATAAAAACAAGAAGAAATGTACATAGGAAACAGTGAGTTTCCTCACTTAGTAAATGTTCTTAAAGTCATTGTGAGTTTTATTTTGTTGAGGAACAGGGCTAGCCCTGTATGTAGTCACAAAATCATGTTCTTAAATGCACCCAAACCTTTACATTACTATGTTACCTTTTTTCTTTGGTATACCAGAAATTCAGTGCTCTGAGGAAAAAAGCTTTTGTGGAATGTAGGTAAGTGTGGACGGAGTTATGGGAAGGATGATGTAAATGATTAACAGACCTTGGATAGGTTCCTAAAATGGTGAGGGATATTAAGAAGGTGACTTCTTCAGGGGACAGTTTGTCCACTTGCTTTTCTGTTTTTTTTCTAGCCTATTTGCTAAATCACCTGAACATGCCCTGGATGGATCACACCAGCTCTTGGGCTGTTGGGCGGTTGAAACATAGGTCCAGGTATCCTCCTGCATGAAATGCTTGAGGTAATCCTGAAGTTCCCAGGATGTCTGGGTGTCAGAAAGTTGGAGAATGGGAGCATGAGTGACATGATCACTGCAAAACTTATCAAGTCAAATCGACTTCTATCCTTTTTCTTTCAAAATTTAGTGATTTTACATGCACATATTTGGTTTGAATATTTTCATCAGAATTCCTCTTGTGTTCTGAACTCTGATTTCTTTTAATCTCTCTCATCCCATTTCCCCCAGAATTATAGTGGGTTCATTTTCCTTCCAAGGTCTTCTAATTCTATCACCTTTTTCCTTGACCTTGTCCTCTAGTTTCCCTTTATAAAGTTCTCATCTTCAGAAGGACAGAGTTGTGGCTGGCTCGACCGAGGTCCTTATCTCTACCCACACTCCTTCCTGTTCCCTTCTCTTGCCAAGCTCCCCCCTTTACTCTGCCCTTCGGCCCCTGAACTGGCTTTCTACTGAACCTTTCAGCCACGTGCCCTTATGACAGAACCCATCTAATCAGCACTACCATGAACTCTCTTTCCTCTGCCTAAACCTTTCCCTTTGTCTCTCTACTCTTCAACCTCCCTGCTTTTCCACCAGCTGGGGAAAAATTTCTCTTTCTTACTTTGAATTTGTGACTTTTCCCTGAAACTTTCTAAAGCAGTATTTTTTTTCCATATTCACACTGAATATATGTGAATGTATAGATATTAAGCACACATCATGAGAAATACCATGCCACTTTGAGTCTCTTTACAGCTAAGAAGCATTAAACATCTTGTCTTCTTCTCAAATGCTAAGAAAAACAATGAACAAAAATCAACTTAGACTTATGAAAGGGAAATATTCTCTTCTAGAAAAGAATTATAAGAGTTTGTAAGTGGAGGCTTGACTGATTACATTGCTCCAATCCACAGGGACAACCAAGTCAAGCAAAACTACTTTACCATACCGTGTAATTTTGCAGTGTGTTTGGGAAAATGGATTATTTCTGATTAAATACATGAAAAACTCTGAGTTCATCAGGTTTAATTTTTCAATTTTGATGATCTGACATCTAGTGTTAATTTTGAGTAGTGCTAAATATTTCACATATGAAGTATATATATTAAGAGAATCCCCTTTTTTTTCCATTTAGTTTTTTTTTTTACATAACTTGAAATTTATTCAGCTTATAGTATAATCTCAAGGTGGAGGAAATGACCTCTTGGTGTCCAAAATGTTCATGGGACTAGATGTCAGGAAGCTGGGTTCTAGTCGTGGTGGACCAGCTAGCTCCTGTGATCTTGTGCCCTTCTTCTTTGAGTATGAGTGTGAATGCCCTTACTGGTAATATAAAGTGTTGGAGGGGCTGGCCCTATGGCCTAGTGGTTAAAGGAACCAGATCCCATTGAGGCTGCCAGCAGTTCGAGCCCCAGTCTTGGTGACTTGAAAAACATGCCACATATATACAGGCCCCAAATCCCAACTGAAAGAAGAAATGGAGGGAAAAGAACTACAGTGTGACCATGCCCCATTAAAGAATGCTTCTACTCTCCCACCCCCACCCTGTCTCTCTCTGGAAAGTGCATGCACTCTCTGGCAATTAAAAAACGTGATGGAATACATGATTTATCTGTAGCTCTTTCCAGCTCTATCACCTAGTGAGTTATCTCTTTTAATCAGTGGTTATATATGTCAAGTCTATTTTGAAATTTGAATTATGTTCACCTAATAAACCAGAAAATAAATCAGTTGTTAATTTTCCAATTAACAACATGTCCATTCTTTAAGTGAAAAAAAAAAAAAAAAAAAAAAAAACCCTCAAAAATCCTTACCTTACAAATTATAACAAAGAATCCAAACAGGATTTTCATAACAAAGAATCCAAACAGGATTTTCATGATGTATTGTAATACTGTTCAAAGAGCTTCTGTTATGATGGAAATTCTCTCTCTGTCCTATCCTGGGCTCTGGCCACATAGCCACTGTCACATGTGGTTATTGATCACTTCAAATGTGCTAAAGAGACTGAGGGACTAAATTTTTACTTTATTTAATCTAAGATTAAATTTAAATAACCAGGGGCTGGCAGGTGGTGTGTTGGCTGAGGCACTGGACTGACTCCCTCATCACCGACCGTGGTTTGAGTCCTGGACCTGGCGGCTTGCTTTCTCACTTTCCCTCTCTATCTCTGTGTCTCTCTGGGCAAACTAATAATAATAATAATAATAATAATAATAATAATAAAATTAAGATAAATCATTCTTAAAATTTTTTTTAGATAGTCATATATGGCTATTGGCTTCAGTCTTGAATAATACAGATTTATCAACTACGTAAACATGGAAGTTTCTTGAGAAATTTGGGATTATATTCACCTAATGCTTAATTTACTGTTTATATTAATCTTGTTATTTAACATTCACCAGTTCCATTTTTGCGTGAATTTATCATACAAGTGTTTGAAGATTTATTCCATAATTGTTTTTTCTCTCAAGGTTTCAGCAAGTAGATCTAGTTAAGCTGAATTTAGATAAAGTAAAGATGTTTTTTCTGGTTCACAAACAAGGACTGAAACATGTGAAAACATTGAGAACATGTTGTCATGCTTCAAGGGGTAAATTTCAAAACCTAAATCATACAGTTATTTTTCTATGTGAATGCTCTGCATTTGAGAGTTCAGCTTAGAAAAGAGCTAGGAGTCTTATGAGGAATATAAACATACAATTTTTTATTTATTATGCTGTCTCAAAAGACTTTAAAAATACTTAGTTTCTTTCCATTTTATTTAACTTGAAATTTAGCTTTCTTGGGAACCAGCAGTTAGCGTAATGGCTATGTCGCTGGACTCCCACGTAGTCGACCGCGGTTTGCGTCTCGGACCCGGTGGCTTACAACTCATGCCGGGCGCGTGTGCGTTCGTGCCCAAGATCCCGAGAGGAGAATGGAGGAGAAGGGATTGCAGCGTGACCATCCCCCCTGGGGGGTGATTTCTCGCTTTCTGTCTCTCTGTCTCTCTCTGTCCGGCAAGCGCACGCGCCCTATAGCGAAAAAAAACCTCTCCAAAAAAAAAAAAAAATTTAGCTTTCTTAAAATTTACCCATAAAATATTCAATGATTTTGTATAGAAAATTTATGTCATCTTATTTATTCCAAATTATTTATCATTAAATATATTTTCCTTTTTACTTTTACAATTAAAGTTAATCCCATTCATCTCTTTCATTAGTACATAATTTGCTGGAATTTCTTCTATTAGATTCATTGAGATTTTAATTTGACCTCTATACCAGAGAAGCAACTCCTCTTAGGATAATACACACACACACACACACACACACACACACACACAGAGTCATGTACATTATATGTATACACATGCATATATACACTTCTAAGACTTAAGATGACTGACAGCAATTTATTACATTACTGCTTAAAGCATCTTTCTTAGTAAGATGCACATGCATGGGAGTATCTGGTTCAAAATAAGTAAAATGACATATAATTTATAAAGATTGATTGCAATACCTATAATTAATTTTGTCTTTTTTATATTTAACGCCACTCTACCCCAAACTTCTGCCTTATTATAATAATTCCTATGCAAAAAATAGAAAAGCATGCTACTCTCATATGTATGTCAAATATTTAAAAGTAGTTACTTTGTATATTTTAAAATACAAAGTCCGTATTTTCCTTCCACTCAATCAGAGAATAAATCCAGACCAGTAAGCAGAAGGCCCAACTAACTAGATTTCTTATATTAAAAATTAACATTTATTAAATTGTTGGAAAAGTCATGATCATTTTTGCATAGAAAAGATATGTCATGACTTTTCGGATAACCCAATAATAATGACCACAAGGCACTCTAAAATCCTACATTGTCTTGTGAAGCAAACATTAAATTTTGTTTGTGAAAAATTCAGCATTGTGAATGTGATTGTATTCAGTTACTTAAAAAAATCAGTAAGCGTCCATAACTGTGTAAAATTATACACACACTTTTAATATCTATTTTCAGAATATATGATTAGACAGATTGCCCTATTCTGCCATCATTTTGGAAGAAAAGAGTAGCTGCCTATTCCTGTTTTATTCCACTACATGACAGATGATTTGACTTATACATGTTCTCCGGTCATATCAAGGAACCAGACTTTGAAAATTATTTTATTACCATGAATGTGGTGATTCTCTTTTTTCCAAAATGACAGACATTACTCTGCAAGTGGATATGAAAACTCCCTAGTGATGAGTATTTCCAGACCAGGATATTGTTGTGCTTGAATATTCTACTAATTTATTCTATTAAACTACCCCGATTCTTATTTTTCTTATAAACAAATAACGACATCTATAATGTGGTTTTCTTCTACAAACCCTGCTTCAGTTTATCAAATGCACTTGATTCTAGGGAAGCAATTAGATTTATAATGTAAATGTCCAGTAGATGGCAGTCTCAGCACTAGAATTCATGGATCATGCTCAAAATCTAACAGCAGCATTTTTTTTCCCCTTTGTTTATTTTTTAATTTTCAAAGTTTATTCATCTATTGAGAAAGAGAGACACCCCCCCCCACACACACACACACCCACACACTCAACAGAATTTTCATGTCATGATCCATCCCCCGGCATCAGCCAGCCAGGGTGACAGGCAGGCATACTGGGCCCAGCATGCACAGGGAGACCTCAGGATGCGAACCAGGACTTCTCTTCTGGGTTCAGCATCATGGTACCTTGTATCCACTGAGTTGCGATGACTGACCCTGCATCTATTTCTTATCAGTATTTTGGAAACCTCAATAAAGTTTCATATGATGAGATTAAAAGTCAACTTTCTGTTACTGCCTTCATTTTTAATCTTAGAAAACCAAGATAAATGAACATATATTAGCTTGTTGTTGCTGTTGTGTTTTGTTTGAAAAAGGCTTGGGCACAGTAGAACAAAGGAAATAATTAAAACATCCATAAATGCTGAATGATAAAGACACTGAACCAGTTTTCCTTTTGTGTGTTTCCCTGATAGAGAGGAATGGACTGGAAATGAGATTTGTGCCAGGATGCTGCCCTGTAAGTGTCTTCAGTACCATCCTATTTATCATTTGTCCTCCTAGAAATTTTTCTCTCACATGGAAGACAAAACTTACAGGTGATATAGGAAGGGTTATTACCATTAAATACTAAAAGTGTCTGTTACGGGGCCAACAGGTGACGTGGTAGTTAAAGTGCTGGACTCACACATGACTGACTGTGGTTCAACTCCCATACCTAGCAGCTTGCTTTCTCATTGTCTCTCTTTCTCTTTCTCTCTCTGCTGAGTGCACATGTCCTTTAGCAAATTTTTAAAAACTGATAATAATGATAAATAAAATTACATAAATACTTCTTAAAATTATAAAAACATTGCCTGCTACACAGGCTTCCAGTCTGATTTGTCAAAGTGGAAATTTTGCAGGAACTAGGAGATGGCATAATGGTTACATCACTGGACTCCCACTTAGCCAACCACAGTTCGAGTCTCGGGCCCAGTGGTTTAAACTCACGCCGTGTATGTGTGTGTGTGTGTGTGTGTGTGTGTGTGTGTGTGTGTGTGCCCAAGATCCCGAGAGGAGAATGGAGGAGAAGGGATTGCGGTGTTGCTATGCCCCTGGGGAGTGATTTCTCACTTTCTGTCTCTCTGTCTCTCCGGTGAGTACAAATGCCCTGTAGCAAAAGTCTCTCTTAAAAAGAAAAAAAAAAAGTGAAAGTTTTGGGGGAAATAAAGAGAAGGGTAATGAGACACATACATACTAAAATAATAATGGAATGTTTTTCCTTATGGGAGAGGGAGTTCTAAGGGAATCTTTGCCTTTGTGGTTCTTGTGTACCTCCAAAGACTTGGGGCCCAGCAGGAAGCATGGTCCAGCACTGGACTCCCACTTGACCAACCTTGATTTGAGCCTCAGACCTGACAGCTGGAGGATCATGCCAGGCACGTGCGTGTGCATGCCCAGGGTCCTGAGAGAATGGAGGGCAAAGGATGGCCATCTCCTCTGGGAGGCGACTTTTCTCTTTCTTTCTGTGTCTTTCTGATGAATGTATGTGCCCTGTGGTAAAAATCAAAAAAACATACAAAAACCTGGGCAAGATAAAGAATCTATTCCATTCTGCTGGAGAGTAGAGCAAGGAAGAATTGTTGCTTCCAAGAGTCAGTGCATTCAGAACTTCCTTGCAGTTTGTCAGGCCAGAAGTAAGTGAATGTGAGACTTCTGGAAACAGTGAAGCTACCAAGTCAGGGGAAGGTCAGGGAGAGACCATTTCTGCATGAAGCTACAGCACATGTGGCCTGATACCGGAGACCCGGTGGTGACAGGGAAGGTACAAGGAGGTGAACCAAGTATAAGTCTCCCCAGGCCACTTGCTGGATGCCAAATACTCTTTTCTGTCTGCGCTTTCCACCAAGCCATCATTCTCTCAGTCTCCGTATGTGGAAGGCACTGAGAGTCAAGACTGGAAGTCATGAAGAGGAAACCTGGTGCTAAGGGCGGACGTTCAGAACTGTGCCGACGTTGTTACAGGACTGAGCGCCTCCAATCCTTACTCTCCTTTTCATTAGACACTCCGAGTGCCACCGTTTTACAGACAAACTGAGACTTAGAACACGTCGTTGGTTACACTGGACTTTGAACTCAGGTCATCTGATATTAACTCTGGAGCTTTCAAAAAGACTGATACCTGGGGAACCAGGAGTTAGCATAATGGCTATGTCGCTGGACTCCCATGTAGTCGACCATGGTTCGCGTCCCGGACCTGGTGGCTTAAAACTCACGCCAGGCGCATGTGCGTGCATGCCCAAGATCCCGAGAGGAGAATGGAGGAGAAGGGATTGCGGCGTGACCATCCCCTCTGGGGGGTGATTTCTCGCTTTCTGTCTCTCTCTGTCTGTCTGGCGAGCGCACGCGCCCTATAGCGAAAACCTCTCAAAAAAAAAAAAAAAAAAACAAAAAAAACTGATACCTGGTTCCACATCTAGAAAACCTATATTTATTAGTTTGTGCATGGATTGGGCATCAGGATTTTTACAAAACCTTCTGGTGATTTTTTAAAAGAATTGTTTATTCTATTTTATTTATTATTATTATTATTATTAATTTGTTATAGGGTAGGTGTGCTCACCAGAGAGAGAGAGGGAAGCTGCCAAGTCTGGGAGTCAAACCAAGGTTGGCCATGTGGGAGTCCAACACCTTAACCACACTACCTGCTAGCCCCTCTTCCGGTGATTTTAATGTGCATCCAGGTGTTGGATTCTCTAATAGCTACTAGATTCTGCTTACCGTGAAGATGAAGGTGCAGAAGACAGACTGTCTAGGCTGGAGAAATCAGGAACTAAAAGCAAAGATGAAAGTAACAGGAAAAGGCTCTTGGGTGACTGCCATGAATACATCGCATGCTGTAACTTTCTCCTATTGGCTACTGACCACTTCCTTCTTTTAGCTATTCACTACTGACTTCTATTTTAGACATACCTAGCTGGAGCAAATACTGTTAGTCTATTTATTGCCTCTTTTTTTTTTTTTTGAAGAGGTTTTTGCTATAGGGTGCGTGCGCTCGCCAGACAGAGAGAGACAAAGAGATAGAAAGTGAGAAATCACCCCCCCACAATCCCTTCTCCTCCATTCTCCTCTTGGGATCTTGGGCACGGACGCACACATGCCCAGAATGAGTTTAAGCCACCAGGTCTGGGACTCAAACCGCAGTCAACTACATGGGAGTCCAGCAACATAGCCATTACGCCAACTGCTGGTCCCTACTTATTGCCTCTTGACATGTATCCCAAGTCTTGTATTCCACGTGCACATGAGGATGGGTATGCCTGACTCTACACCTGTTTTTTGCACCTGAGGTAGATCAGATTAATCCCTGACCCCTGCCAAATTTTCTGTCTTATAGAAATTATCCTACCTTTAAAAAAGATCTACACTTTGATATTTCACTTGGTTTGGTAAGAGTTTACCATTTTCTTGAGGAAAATGTGTTAGTTATATATGTTTACATGAATGATTGATAAGCTGTGTCCCATTGTAGGGTAGGTAATTATTTTTGTTATCTCCCTATAGAACCTCACACAGGTGCTATGAAAGTAGAAATGCCCACACTTTGGGTTGACTCAACCATTGAGTTGATTATCCAGTGTTGCTGATAAAAATATGTGAATAGACTCATTTGCTCTTGCCTAGCCTTCATTGGGTGGGAGAGAGTTTTGGGACAGCCTGGTGTAGTTAGGGGACAGCTCTGGCCATTAGGACAGGGTGAAGCCCTGCCTGGTATTTCTGAGCACAGTCTCATCAACACTGGCTCTGAGTCAAGGGTCAGCAAACTGGCCAAATTTGGCTACCTGATTTTGTCCCCAATAAAATAGAATTTTATTGGAACACAATCTGGCTTTTTCATTTACCTGTGGTCTCTGGTTGTTTTAGTGTTGAAATGGCAAAGTTCAGTAGTTGTGACAAAGACTACATGTCTTGCAATGCCTGAAAATATTTATTGTCTAGCCCAGAAAGAAGTTTGCTAAGCCCTGCAGTAAGTTATTGGATCATCTGAAAAGTTGCGACACATTATTGCGTAGAAAAACATGTCATGACTTTTTAAATGACCCAATGTTTAGAGAATTAGGAGAGAATTGGTTGAAAAAAAATTAATACATAATGTTAATATTTAATATTTATACTCAAAGTCATCAGTTGGCTTAAAGTTTGGCGTTTGGAGTACGCAAAGTCTATATCTTGGAGTTAGTTCCTCAGAGGCGAGATTGGCTATGAGAAATGATGCTGGACTCTACTTGGCACTTACAGTGTATGACTTTTCAAACACTCATTATAGCAGTAGGCTAAAGTTTTTCAGTACTCAATGAAATTTATAAACTAGTATTAAGTATAATTTGCATTTGTATTCTGACAAAAAAAGGAGATTATGGGAGTCCTCTTAGACCACCTCTCCAGGACCATCATCTTCTTATTCAGCCTGTAGGAATGTTCAACTGTTTCTTTCTTTTTCTTTTTTTGAACTCTCTTGTTCCCTAGGGTCTTATTGTTCTCATCTTTTTTTAAAACGAGTGAGTCAGAGTCCTGCTACAATGAGAAAAACGTTCAGTCTCACAGCCCCTTGCTATCATGAGAGATGGTGCTGAGGTGCAAAGATGTCACTGGATGAACTAAATATAGGCCCAGCGATGCACTCACTCTCAGGCCCAGCCCTTTTCTGTAGACAGAGGCCTGCTACATGTCATAAGCTTCCTCCTCTTTTTTTTCCTCTGTGCCTTTTACACTGCCCTGAGGAATCTTTTCTCTCAGGGTGGAGCTGAGGAAGCATTCCTAAATTCCCCGAGGACCTATGAAACTTGGGAGCTACATGAACCCTTTTCTAGAAGAAGCAATCTGGCCATGGTGATCAGGCAGAGTTGGGAGCCTTGGAGACACCTTGTTAGAGCATGTTTTCTTTCCCTGGCCTTAAAATAATTTGCCATACATTTGGGAGGCAGTGCTCAGCTGCTGTCTGGTGACACCACAGGGTGGAACTTTGCAATTTCCCTCTGTACCGAGAAGTCAGCACTAACGTTTACAGACTCAGTAATGGGAATGTGTATTTCTAATGACGTGAACATACTGATGGGACAAAATTACTGGGGAGGGAGTGAAACAATATTATATTGAAGCCAGCAGGGGAGCGTTCAGTGGATTTAAATTTCCTTGCTTGTCTGAGGCTGGTGTGTTTAGGTTTCTCAATGGTCTCCATCAGAAAGTAGGATCCTGATTGCATGACTCTTTTCATTGAACCCCTACATCTTTAAGAATGGAGCTTAGAGACTATCCTGCAGGAGGAGAGATGGCACAGCAGAGGAGAAGGAAAATCCTGGCTTTGCCTCTGAGTCACTGTGTGACCATGGAAAATTCTGATTACAGGATACAGAAAAGTCTGAATTTTTCCCTTGAGAAACACCTCCTGACAGTGTCTCCCACCCATTTACTCAATCTATATGTCTACAACTGCATCCTTAAGCTGTGAGGAAAGCTGGGACCTCCATGACTCTGAGGAAGAGAGAGCAGGCTGCCAAAAGCTGGAGGGTAACTAACTCAGCTACCAGCCTAGCCTTCGTCATGGGGGACTGTGTTGGACCACGTAAACCCAGCTTCTGTAACAGAAAAACCCTGATGTCTTAGCTCAGCTCAGTGGAAATTTCTTACTCACATAAAAGTCCACCAGTCCTGGGGAGTGGGGTGGGTATGAGATGGAGCATTCCTCTACGTGATCTGCTGAGGATACAATATGTGCTTTTCACAGATGCACTTGGTATAGATTGCCAACCAATAGAGGAAAAGTGAAGGGTTATGAGATTTTGATAGTTCAGGCCTGGATATAGAGCATATTATTCCTGCCCAAATTCTGGTGCCAGATCAGGTTATTATAAGAAAGGCTGCGACTTGTAGTCTAGCTATGTGCACAGGAGGAAAGGAAAGATTTGCACTGTGGCCAAAATCCACTTCCCATCTTGGCTGGTATTAATGCCAGTGGCCTGGTAGATCCAACACAGGTGCAGCAAGGATACTGGAAGCCAAACAATGAATTGTATCTACTTCTAAGAAAGTCTATTTAGATTGAAGAGTCCAATAGCAGAAGCATAGAAAATAGGGTTCAGTCCCCTGGAAATGACCTGGGCGGGGGAGGGAGAACAGACAGCATAGCAGAGTGGGAAAGTCACAGTCAAATAATCTGGGCCCAAACTGATTCCAATTATAGGAGAAGCCAGAGAGAGCTCAGGAATTACAAGGAAGAAAGTGTCATGATTCTTTGACCAATAACACCTCCTGGGAGGAGTGATAGCCTGGGATCTGAGAAGGCGTTCAGGGACTGGGACAAATGTTCTGGACATCACATGTAAAATCAAATTCGAGGCCATATGACCCAATGGAGAGGGATCTCCATGGTTTGCACTAGACTTAATAGAATTAACCCTGGAGCTGAATGGGGAAAAGGTCTCCACTTTCTTCACCTCAGGAATGTAGAGTTAGTTACACACACCCTTTTTCTCTTCCTTTGATTCTAGTAGACATAGCAGTTAAGTCTCTTAAAATCTAGTCCACCACAAATCTAATCCCATCTTGGTAATTCTAACCCATTCTTTTGCTATGCGATTTGGCAACCTGTGAGCCATGATTCCGCCTGTAAATCCACAATTGCCTGATTAATGAGGAAGGTTGAATTACCAGTTCCCTGTGGTAGCCCTCTGGAATCACTCCACTCCTACATATGAGTAACATTTTGCTCAGGTGGATCATTCTCAGCACAGGATGTGGAATAGCATTGGATCTGAGTAGCTCAGTTCAGTGAATCCAAGTAACCATGAACTATTAGCAAATTCCATTCCTTCTCATGGGGAAATACTGATACAACTTGGGTACCAGTGCTGGAGCAAAAATAAGAGGAAGTGACTCTAGTTAAGGGGACCACGGTTGGCCTTCCCCTTCCTTCCAGCTGGCAGGAAAGGCTGAGGTCAGAAGAGTGGGCTAAGTCAGAAATGATGCAGGAGCTCGCGGCCCAGAATTTTAGGCTCAGTGCTAGATCTGAGAGGGAGCAGAGGCAGGCAAAGTTGAAGAATGTGGCCGATGATTCAAAGCAGAGAAGCTTAGCATGAGTGGCTTAAAATCTGGGTTTTCCTCTTATGTCCATGCAAACTTTATTCTCATCACAAAGTGGTGGATATTCTAGGATACCAAAAAGATTTTTACCAACTCCTCACTTGCTATCAAACACTAGTAGCGAAACAATACTTGGTATTACTCATGCTGCTTTCCATTGTTAGTGACACTTGGGTCTTCAGGCTAGGAAGGAATTGTCTCCCAGGTGAGCATGAGGGGACAAGAATATAGCAGAAGTTCTGGCCTCTCAGGTGAGCCTCCCTAGGACCAGGCCACCTGAGCAGGGTCCGTAGGCATCTCCAAAAACCCCTAGACATTTTAGTCTCTGCATATCAGGGCCCAAGACTTTTTATTTCTTTTCCAGAGCAATGAAAACTTTTCTGCTTTACTCTTCCCAGGAGCAGGGAGCCAGACTTTGATAGCCACTGTCTCCAACCCCAGCCTTAGCGGAACATCAACCAACCTAGGAGTTGGCTATAAATATTTGTTCTCTTGCCCTTGGGTGAGAGAATTCTGCAGTGTGTGTTGTTTCCTAGGGTATTCTGTCACATAAACCAAACAGGACAGCTGACTTAATAGCTACCTTAAAGCTGCCTTCTCTTCCCTATCACTTTTCTAGTTCTCAGCTGATGCTCCTTTCTCTTCTCAGGTTACTAACTTATGTGTGATTCTTTACCTCAGGGTCCGCTTCTGGGAGAATGCAAACTAAGACTCTACTGTTCCAGAAAATAACTTGGGCTGCATGAGGGGGTCAGTCTGACAATTTTAAGATAACTTTCCCCAGACAGACGCTTTGGGATCATGAAATTACTTTCAAACTTCTTCGTTAGCCAGTCTCAATAGACACATGGTAATTTCCCATTAGAACTTTCTTTTGATTTATTTGGGACCCAAAGAGTATTTATCTCTAAATAAATTATGGTAATGGTTTAAATTTTTAAAAATATTATCTTTAGTAAGAAATACAGTTTGTATTGCAGCTTACTAATACTCTTGTAATAGCATAACAAGTCTTACTAAATGTGTCCTATTAGCCTATTTTTGATCCACTTCATCTCCCTTCCTCTCCCCTCCTCCTTTTCCTTTCCTTCCGCTCTTTTCTTTTCCCTTCTCTTTCTTTTCTTTCTTTCTTTCTTTTTTTTTTTGAGAGGTTTTTGCTATAGGGCGCTTGCACTTACCAGACAGAGAGAGACAGAGAGACAGAAAGCGAGAAATCACCCCCCAGGGGGGATGGCCACGCCGCAATCCCCTTCTCCTCCATTCTCCTCTCGGGATCTTGGGCACGCACGCACACGCGCCTGGCATGAGTTTTAAGCCACCGGGTCCAGGATGCAAACCGCGGTTGACCACATGGGAGTCCAGCGACATAGCCATCACGCCAACTGCTAGTCCCCCCCTTCCCTTTCTTTATCTCCCCTTCTCTCCTCTTCTACTTTCATTAGAAAATGAAAGTCATGGGAACCAGCAGTTAGCATAATGGCTATGTTGCTGGACTCCCACGTAGTCGACCGCGGTTCGTGTCCCGGACCCGGTGGCTTAAAACTCACGCTGGGCACGTGCGCGCACGTGCCCAAGATCCCGAGAGGAGAATGGAGGAGAAGGGATTGCGGCGTGGCCGTCCCCCCTGGGGGGTGATTTCTCGCTTTCTGTCTCTCTGTCTCTGTCTGTCTGGTGAGCGCAGGCGCCCTATAGTGAAAACCTCTCCAAAAAAAAGAAAATGAAAGTCATTACCCACTAATTAAATTTCATTTTTCTATAAGTAAATGCTATGGTCTAAATGTTTGTGTCTTCCCCAAAATCATAGCTTGAAATCCTAACCTCCAAGGTGATTAGATAATAGGGGATTTATATTTTATGATTTTTCATAAATAATTCATGGAACACGTGTACATGAATAAAAACTGTGGAGGACCAGACAGTGGCAGGTTGGCTAAACAATGCTCTGCAAGAGAATCTCACATGGGAAGATTCCCAGTTTAAGTCTGGAGACCTTCCTGAGTATGCTGGGTTCACACTTGCCCATGATCTGGGGCTGGCTGAATGCTGGGAGTGGATCTTTTACATCATGTCTCTGCCGGGGGCAGTGTCTCTCTTTTGCTTATGAAAGACATTAATAAACTTAAAAGAAGAAAAAACTATGTACAGATTTCAATTTTTTCCACACTCAAATTTGTACTTTCATTCTGCTTTTTATGAACTGTTTGAAATCTCTTCATGTAAGGAAGAGGGGCCTTAAGGAGATGATTCAGGTATGAGGGCAGAATTAACATGAGTGGGATTAGATCCCTTGTGAAAATGGCCTGAAAAAGCTCCTTTGCCTCCTCTTCTGCCAAGGGAAGACATGTTGAAAAGAATCCCTCTGTGAAGAGGCCCATCAGATGCCAGATCTGCTTTGACCTTGGACTTCGTAGCCTTCAGAATTGTGATAAATGAATTTCTGCTGTTTCTAAGCCACCCAGTCTATGCGAGTTTTGTTATGGCAGATTGAACGCACCAAGACTAATAGCACTCACAGTTTGAGAAACACTGGATGAGGAGATACATATTTCAAAACAGGCTGGTAGAACAGGATTCTTAAAGAAGAAAGTTCAAAGATTTCCAAAAGTATTATTTGTTGTCCCTCACAGGTATCACTGCATAGCACTGAGAGCCGTGCTATGACCTATGTTATTAGAAACACAATTTATGGGGTGAGCAGATAGCATTGTGGTTGAGGCGCCAGACTCCCATATGGCTGACCGAAGTTTGAGTCTCAGACCTGGGGTTTGAAACTCACACCAAGTGCATGTGTGTGTATGCTCAAAATCCTGAGAGGAGAATGGAGGAGAAGGCACTGTGGTATGGCCATCTCCCTGGTGTGTGTGTGGGGGTGATTTCTTGTTTTCTCTCTCTGTCTCTCTGGTGAGTACACACACCCTTTAGCAAAAATCTCTCCCTCTACAGAAAAAAAAAAAGAAAAGAAAAGAAAGAAAGAAATCAATATATTTAATGTACCAGGCTATTCAGGCCACTTGTGGATATTTCCCCAGGGGTCTTTATTCCAGGGAGAAGAAATTTTGTGGAGTTGAATGGAAAAAATAAGTAACTAGAGATGCGCAGATTCTGAAGGTTTGGGACAGCACTTAATGTGTTTGCACTTTCCCTCAAGGATGGCTCATGTGTTTTGGCTGGCTGGGAAAGCCAGGAGCAGTGTCTCTGTGAGCTATGTGGTCACAATGATTTCCCACGAGTGGTGACCTTTAGTTGGCATTGTAGATTCACGAGAGGCTAATTTGTGTGAAAGACTTGGGAGAAAGACAATGACAGGAAACACTGCACCCCTAGGGTACATCCTATGTTCAGCCAGAAACAAAACTCAAACCTCTCAGTCTTTCAAGGAAGAGCTCTTCTGAAGGGAAAGCAGTACTAAATTCTCCATTATTGTACAGTTCTTCAGTACTAACAGAGGGACATGCATGTGTATGCATTTTAGAGAATATCCTAGCAGTAAGTAGTTAACTGGTAGATCGTTAACTTTTAAAACATCTGGCTAAGGGATCAGCAGATGGCATGATGGTTACTTCCATGCTGTTCAAGTCCCAGACCCAGTGTCTTAAAACTCATGCCTGGTGTGTGTGCATGCATGCTTAATATCCAGGGAGGAGAATGGAGGAGAAGAGATTGCAGTATGGCCATTCCCCCAGGGGGTGATTTCTCATTTTATGTCTCTCTGGCAAGTGCATGTCCCCTATAGCAAAAATTTCTCTCTAAATAAATGGAGGAGAAGAGATTGCGGCGTGGCCATCCCCCCGGGGGATGATTTCTCACTTTCTGTCTCTCTGTCTCTCTCTGTCTGTCTGGCGAGTGCATGCGCCCTATAGCAAAAACCTCTCCAAAAAAAATTTTTTTTCTCTCTAAATAAATAAATAAAATAAATTAGTTGGTTAAGGAAGTCACACTCTGGGGATCCTTAGCTACCATTTCAAATAGTTGACCCTATCTCTGAGCCACTGACTGATACCAGTCTGTAGCCTATTAAGAACTGGGCCACACAGCAGGAAGTGACTGTGAGTGAGCAAGGGACATTTCATCTACATTTATAGCCTCTCCTCATTGCTTTCATTACCACCTGTGCTCTGCCTCATGCCAGATCAGCAGCAGCATTAGATTCTCCAGTGGCCCCCACATTGGACTGCCCACTTGCAGGAAAACAAGCTTAGGGCTCTCACTGATTCTGCACTATGGTGAGTTGTATACTTATTAATATTTCATGATATAATATAATAATAGAAATAAAGTGCACAGTAAGTGTAATGAGCTCAAATCATCCTGAAACCATCTCCCTTCTCTACACCTGGTCCATGGAAAAATTATCTTCCACAAAATTCATCCCTGGTGCCAAAAAGGTTGGGTGCTATTGATTTGAAAGACAACAGCCAGCTAACCGGCTGCCCTATTATAACTTTATCTCCAATGAACACAGAAAGTTAGCAGTTAGCAGAAGAGGTACAAGAAGTAGTCACTGGTGAAAAGTGGTGATCAATTTATGTGAATTAGCTATAAATACTGTATAGATGCTTCTGCCCTTGTGTAAACAACAGAGAGTAAGAATCTGGAGAGAGCTCTACAACCCATCTCTTGCCCTTTGCCCCCTGCCCCTTCACAGTGTCTTCATTCTACTGCAGATCCTGTGGCTTCACTTTTGACCAGAAGGTTGGCTGAATTCTTCACCAACACACTGATGCACCTGCTTGTGTGACCCTTTCATGCCCAGTGTTCCCTGGGTCTTTATATACTTATTGCACTTTACATGAGGGATAGTCAAAAAGTTCATCAGAAAATACTTACTAAGAAAGAAAATAACAATATATGGCTGTTTCTGTTTGTCTTGTTTGTTTGTTTTGCTGTTTCCCCCACACACACACAGGGCATGTGCACTTGCTGGAGAGAAACAGTGAGAGAAAAAAGTGAAGAATCACCACCCTCCCCACCCCCCGTGTGGGGGGATGATGGTCATGCTGCAGTCTCTTATCCTCCATTCTTCTTCTGGTATTTTGGACATGCACGCACATGCATTCAGGATGATTTTCAGGCTGCGAGGTCCAGGACTCGAACTGTAATCAGCTGTGTGAGAGTCCAGTACCTTCCACTTTTTTCTATGAATCTTTTGAAGTACTGCTGAATCATTTTTGGAATCTGTTTTTAATGAGTATTTGAACACATGACATCTTTAGTCTCAAATGTGCTTTTATTTCATTTTATTTTATAGATTTTTCCATAGGGTACATGCAGTTGCTAGAGAGAGAAACAGTGAGATGGAAAGTGAGAAATCACCCCCTAAGGGAGATGGTCATGTTGCAATCTCTTCTCCTCCATTTTCTTCCTGGGACTCTGGGCACACACATACATACACATGCCCAGCATGATTTTCAAGTAGCCAGGTCTGGAACTCAAATCATGGTTGGCTATGTGGAAGTCTGACACCTCAACTACCATGCCACCCGGTGGTCTCTCAAATGTGCTTTTAATATAATAAGCCACTTGATAATGAGACTGTGGGGGAGAATTATAATTGCCAATTTCCCTAGGTCATCAGTAACTCCTAGAGAAGCCTAAAACTCATGAACAACTAAATGTGCTTAGATCAGTTCCCTAGGTAGTCACTTGATCTAAGAAGATTGTTTGAGGGTTGGAAAGAGACCCTGGATTTTGAACACAGCCTAGTGGGTGTAACCTAAGTGTTTCCTACCCAGCCCTCCCAGTTCTTTGGAGATGGGAGCTGCGACAAAGGGTGGATAAGAAAACCTCTCGCTACGGTCTTTGTAAGGAAGAGTGAAATGAAAGGCAGCCTTGCTTTGAGGAGCATTCATAGAGTGGGGAGCAGCCTGATTTTTCTTTAAAACACAGGATGTGAGTAATACTGCATTTCTTTCCTTTCTCTGAAGTAATTTAATATGCTCCAAGCCCCCATTCAGCCTGACTGGTGGAAAGGTCAAACTTTATCATGACAGTGTCCTTGGTGCCATGTGAATGCCCCAAATTTAGTCCCCAAAGATCATAGCTGATGTGTTCAGTGGTCAATGCTATACTTAAGGATGGAAGCTCTGCCATCCTGGGGCACTGGGCTCATTGCCACGGCTGGAAGCTCAGTGCCCTGGGTGTAGACTCCTTAGAAACTAGGTAGAAACTGTTAAGGTAGAAACTGGGGTACTGTGAGGGATCATGGCGCAGACTCCCAGTGCCTGAGTAGTCCACACAATTTTGCTGTTTTTCCAGTCTTAGAAGATGCTACTGAAATTACTTTCTAGTCTTATTTTTTTTTTCCATTCCATTTCTGAGAGGATCACCTAAAATCACTCTATAAGGGCATTTAGAAACACAAAGTGAACTTTTCCCCAGGGATTGGTGGCTGGGAAAATGATCTGCAAACATTAGTGACTAACACAGTTCCTACAGTGTAACCCACTTGTGCCATGTGATGTCATGCATCTAATGACATCAAGAGATGGGTGAGGGAAGTAGCGGTAGAATTCTCACCTAAGCTACCCGTCAAACAGGACGTGAGCTTATGAGGTATCAAATGGCAGAGGAAAATGTGGAATATCCTTAAAGTAGAAGAAAATGATTTGCCTCTTTGGGGGCACATGCATATCTTTACTGTGTAAGAAAGTATATATTTAATTATTTGCTTATAACATAGGAACCATTACTATGATGATGATGATTATGTAAAATATTTAACTCAAATGACTAACATAGGTAAAAATAATCTACATTTGCTTAGCATTAGATATTTCCATACAAGTGGTCTCATTTGCTCTTGACAACATCCTAGCAAGGAGGCATGGCACACAGGATTTTGCTATTTTGTGCTATGAAAAGTCAAGTGGTTTTCATGGTAATTGAGCTCCAAAGCCAGTTATTAGTCGACAATTGTCACTAGAACCCCAATACATTGTTTTTCTACTTGGCCATTCTTCCCTAAGCTGTAAGGCTTAGACTGAAAAAATACGGTTAGTGGATGGCTTATTCTTAAGTGAATTGCCCCCCCCCCCCAAAGTACATCTTTCAAATTAGCCATAAAAGACTTTCTTCACAATATCCAATGAATGATCACATTTTCTCTTCCTTTAGACTACTATTTAACTCTGCCCGAGCCAAGTAAATTGAATGTTCCCATACTGACCGTGAAGTGCTGAGAGCTTTCGGTAGGATGTGGGTTTATGGAGGGATAAGGCATGTGCAGTCATTCATTCATTCAGAAACATTCCAATAAATGAAACATTGAAGTAGAAACTACTGGATTCCAGCGCTGCTCTGTCTGACATTATTGCTGTGAATCACAGAAAGGCAACTTAAATTTAAATGAACCAAAATTAAATAAAATAAAAAGTTTATTTCCTCAATTATGCTAGTTACATTTTAAGTGCTCAATAGCCACACATGGCTAGTGACTCTTACTGGGAAGTATATGTGTAGATTCTTTAAAAAAAATATTTAATTTAATTCATATTTTTAGAATTATTCATTTTATTTCATTTATTATTATTATCATTATTATTATCATTATCATGCAATTTGACCAGCAAGAGTGAGAAAGCAAGCTACCAGGTCTAGGACTTGAACCACAGTTGCCTGTGTGGGAGTCCAGCACCTTAACGACCATGACACCTGCTGGCCCCATTAATATTATTTTTCAAGTCATCAGAGAGAAACAGAGAGAGATAAAGGAAAAGTGAGAAAGCAAGCTGCCAGGTCCAGGACTCAAACCATGGTTCGAGTTGGCCTTAATCACCACTTAACCACCACACCATGTACTGGTCTCACATGTACGGATTCAAAGAAGAAAGTTCCTTTAAAAACTTTTCATCTCTAGGCTGGCTCCATGGGATGACAGTGATATGCTGCTCAGGAGAAACTGGATCCCACATGGTGACTATAGTTTGAATATCTGGTTTGGTCAGTCTAAAACATGCCAGACTCATGCACAAGTACCTAAGATTTGATGGACTGGAGGGCTGTAAAAAGGGAATGACTTGTGACCAAACCCTGTGGAGTATGCTTATTTCCCCATCTCCGTCTGTCTCACATGCATGGGCTCTATTACAAATAAAGAAAAAGAGAAAGAACGTTCTGTTTCTTATAATGGAAAGTTCTATTGGACATCACTGTTCTAGAGTTATAAAGATACAAATGGACCAGAATTGGTGCTTCCATTTTGGGAACTTAAAATCATTGTAAGCCAATAGCAGTACCCAGAATACATCATGGTAAATTTTACAGCAATTTACAAAATTTAGCTTAGCAGATATTTTTGTTGCTAGTAACTATGCTAAATTCTATCAATATAATAATGCCTAAAGATTGGTCTCTGCTCCCTGGTAGCTTATGGTTCAATGAAGATAAGAATAAAAGCCTGCAAGACTGGGGGACCAGAGCAACTTTCTCTGCCTGAGAAAATTATTAAAGGGAAACACAATTATGCCGGTTTCTTCCATCTTCTCAATCAATGTACCTTCCTTGTTTCTTGAACAACACCGAAAATACTTTAATAACTGTATTATGTAATAAGCAATTATTATAATTTTGCAGTGACATTCAAAGCACTGGGCTCCCTTTGCTCTATTTTACAAATGAGCCTGGACCATAGGGTGGGAGCCATGAAAACTCCCAAATTCATTTGGCAACATTAATCATTAGGGCAGGCAATTAGAATTCATGCCAACCATGTTTCTCACTGAACTGTGCTGCCTAAAGCTGAGAAAACCTCCCTTCGGTTCCATACCCCTCACTATCGGTCAGGTGGAGGAAACATGTGTTATAATCGTCCCACAGTTCTAAAAGTGACCTTCTGAATCTTCTGGAAATCATTGTTTTGTGTCCTTTTCCTTTTTAGCATGCTTCATTCAAATTACACACACAAATAATAAAATAGTTATATCCTTTATAGTAAGATAAGTCATGTGTAGATAAAGGTTGACTATTAACTGTGTTTCTGATGCTTTATGAAAGAGACATCTATTGCCTGAATTATGGAAAGGGGGAGGTTCCCCATTGTCACCTGGGACTGGGACCAAGGATCTAGCCCTCAGGTTCTTTCCTCACTGGCATTAATGTTACTCCAGAGGAAGGACGTTGCCCAGAGGTGAAAGCATAACTCTATTGAGACAGACGTCTGTTTTAAACTGGATTATTCCCTCAATTTACTGACCAGGATAGTTCCTTCTTCTCCCTGTGCCCATGTCTTTGCCTCTATAGTTAATATAGAGACAGTGCTATATGTTTTGAAATTTTTTCCACTTAAATTGTTAAACAGACCAGGCCATCTATTCCCTCAATTTGGATTTATTTCTTGTTCCACCAGTGACTCATTAAGTGACCCTGGGTAAAGTCATTTATCCTTGATGCTTTATTCTTTTTATCTGTAAAATGGGATTATGAGTGCACCTCCATATCTAACTCATGAAAGTACAAGAGGTACATTCCTAGGAGAGTTTGGAACATTAGAGTCTTATGGTTATTTGGATTGTGAATAGACATGTTTGTCAGTCAGCCTACTGCATCTTTCTTTTTTCTTTTTTTTTTTTGAGAGGTTTTTGCTATAGGGCGCGTGTGCTTGCCAGAGAGACAGAGAGACAGAAAGCGAGAAATCACCCCCCAGAGGGAGATGGCCATGCTGCAATCCCTTCTCCTCCATTCTCCTCTCAGGATCTTGGGCACGCACGCACACACGCCTGGCGTGAGTTTAAGCCACCGGGTCCAGGACTCGAACCACGGTCGACTATATGGGATTCCAGCAACATAGCCATTATGCTAACTGCTGGTCCCTTTTTATTTCTAAAATAATTGTCTTCCACTTCCTTCTACAGCCTCTTGAATGGGCAACTCTTCAAACAAGTGACTGTGCTCCCACTGCTGTCCTGATTGGACCAAAATAACAACAAATGCCAATCTGTAATCTAGTGTGAACCAATCAGATGCTCCCTTATATGAATATAGAGACACAGAAATATAAACCAGACAATGATAGATTATTTTTAAGAATGGCTTATTTAATTTTTAAATTTTATTTATTATTTAAATTTTACCAGAGAGAGAGGGAAAATGAGAAAGCAAGCCTTCGCGTCTGAGACTCAAACTGCAGTTGATTATGTGGGAGTCCGGTGCCTTAACCACCATGCCACCTGCCAGCCTCAGTGATAAATCCTTGAAGTAAAAGGTCAGGTAGATTTTACAAATTTTTGAGTCAATTCTATTGATAAACACAAGAAGAATTCTAGTCTGTGAAGACAGGCAAGAGAAAGGATTGGGTGCGTTAAGTAGGTAAGAGACCAGAGGCACTAGAACGCATGAGATACAGTGATGGAGTGAAGGGCTGCCTGAAACTTCCCATGAGGCCTTTGTTTTAAGGATTTTTGCTTATTTATTTGCACCATAATCTATTGAGGTCAGAGGCAATTTGGCTGCTGATTTAGAGAATGTAGTTAGTTATGTGACTTGAATTCAAGGTCACACAGGTAATTCTTAAGAAGATCAAGGATTGGGTTATAGTTTCCTGCTTCTAAGTTCCAAGTTTTTTCTACTACATGATGACATATTATTTTCTCTTATTATCATTTAAGATTGGTTTAAAAGAGAAATAAAAAGATCTAAAGAGAAGGCCAGCAGGTGGCATGGTGCTTAAAGTGTTGTACTCCACACATTGTTGACCATGGTTCAGATTCCTTGAAAATCATGCTGGGCACATGTGCATGCATGCCCAAAAATTCCAGGAGGAGCATGGAGGATAAGGGGTGGCATGGCCATCCCCTCAGAAGGTGATTTTTCACTGTCCTTCTCACTGTTTCTCTTTGTCTCTCTCTGGCGAGCCCTCATACCCTATGGCAAAAACCTTAAAAAGAAAAAAAAAAAAAGAAAAGAAAATCTAAAGAAACTGTTCTAATGTAGGTACTGAAAGCTATTTTTTTTGTAATTTGAGCAATATTTGACATCATCCCAGATATTTGAACTAATGCCAACCACTTCACTGTTAAATTTATTTCCTCCTCAGGAATGTAAATGACACTAACACTTTATTCCTACTCATCTCACTAAAGTCATTACTCATTTCTCTTAGAACAAGAGTGTGAGAGTTAGCAAAGCTATCTAATATCTTAGTTGGTATTTACTCATAGTTTTAATAGATATTTTCTGAGCTTGGTCATCTCCTCTGTTAAGTCTGCATCTTCAAAAAATATGACTAGGGGACCAGCAGTTAGCATAATGGCTATGTTGCTGGACTCCCACGTAGTCGACTGCAGTTCGCCTCCTGGACCCGGTGGCTTAAAACTCACACCGGACGTGTGTGTGTGCATGTCCAAGATCCCGAGAGGAGAATGGAGGAGAAGGGATTGCGGTGTGGCCATCCCCCCTCGGGGGTGATTTCTCGCTTTCTGTCTCTCTGTCTGTCTCTGTCTGTCTGGCGAGCACACGCACCCTATAGTGAAAACCTCTCCAAAAAAAAAAAAAAAATATGACTAGGAAATATATGAATGGCAATCACAAAAGCAAGTATGAACATTTAATTTGAGATCTAAATTGGCATAAAATTTATTTCACTAAGTAAATCAGTGATTTTCTAATTTGCTTAATGATAGAACTATTTAGTAAAGCAAAATGTTGTGCTGGAAATTAGTATGAAAAGAAGTTAAGCTGGAACTTGTCTGTTTGCAGGAAAACAGTAGACACTATTCTTCTGATCCAAGCTGCTTATCCACTTCTGGTGCTAGCCATAACTTTAGATTTTATAGGGTATGGTTTTAAAGTCACTGTATTAAACAATAATTTTTAAATCATTCTTTTTTATTTTACTAAGAGTTATTTTCTCAGCAGAAAAATAGCAAAATGTTAATTCCTTGGAATTGCATTCATAGATGGTTCATTGAGCTCCTATGAAGACAAAGGCCTTTGCTTTTTTTTTCTTCTTCTTTTTTTTTTTTTGAGAGAGATTTTTGCTATAGGGTGCATGTGCTTGCCAGAGAGGCAGAAAATGAGATATTACCCCCCAGGGCAAATGACCACACCACAATCCCTTCTCCTCCATTTTTTTCTCGTGATCTTGGGCATGCATACGCACGCACCTGGCATGAGCTTTAAGCTGCAAGGTCTGGTACTCCCACCACCAACTATGTGGGAGTCCAGTAAAGTAACCATTATGTCACCTGCTGGTCCCAGCAAAGGCCTTTGTCTTACTTATCTTTGTCTACCTTACTGTTTTATTCCCCATAATTCTGAATAGTTACTCCATAAACATCTGCTGGAGGAATAAAGTGGGCAACTACATTAACAGAACCTAAGACTAGGGACTACATTGTTTTCATGGCTTTTAATCACTTATTCTTCTTTTTTCCCCATTGGTGACAAATAGTACTATTATGATACTATCAAATGGTTCCACAATTTTGAATTTTCTCCCAGGCACTTAGTTTCTCCATGAAGAGCTTTGAAGCTAATATTTAGGAGTGTTAAGCTCACTTGGTAACCTTGAGTAAGTTATTTGACCTTCCTGAGCTTCTGTTTCCTGATCTCTAAAACAGAGCAATGGAATAATATCCACTTAACCTAGATAGTGATGTATAGGACATAGAAGTATTGTTAGCAACACTTGTAAAATGCCTAGCACATTGCCTAGGGTATGGTATGTGCTCAATAAATGGAAACTATTATTATTTGAGGGTGATATGAAATACAAGGAGACAAAAAACAAAATCACTGCAAAAATGCAAAGTCATTGTCAAGCCAAATTGCACTTATCAATGTGTGTATTGTGCTATGCATTTCACAGAGTGCTTACTTGTGTTATACAGTCAACAGAACTTTCTGTTTTAGAGTTGGCAGGTAATTAAATCTCACCTTTTCCAAGAGGTTGTGCAATGTGAGGAGCGACTTAAGAAATATTTTCTCAAGAAGGACATTACTAATGCCTGGGATAGTTATTATCTCATTAATAATTGGCATCATATTAATACAACTGAAGGAGAGGATAGGTTTCTTTGTTGGCCGTTCATAGAGTCGTTCAGACTGGCAGCTGTTGCTTTTTTTTTTTTTTTTTTTAAATGACTGCCTTCTTCCTGTTGCATACTCCACCCTTTATGCCAGTTTTCTCATGTTTTTCGGTTGTTCTGTTAAAGTACTCAGAAAGTGTATAGTTTGTTCTCTTGGACATGTCAAATTTCTATAGTAAGAAAGCCCTGATTTCAGTTGATTTTACTCATTTTCTGCGCATCTAATTCTTTCCATTCCTCTCCCATTACAATAATTTTTTAAAATCTCATTTCCTTAGTTGTAATTTTCTAGCTTGGTGGAAGCTTGAGTGACTCATCGCTTAGTGGAATTGATGAAGTCAACAGCTGGTGGAAAATTTCTTTTTCTTTAATAACTGTATCAGCATGTGGGTGCTATTATTTAAGAAAAAATATGGACATCAAACATGGTAGTTCAGGTTAAACTTTTCATTAAGCAGACTCTGTTTTGACGTAAGATGTTCAAATGCGTACAGTAGAGGAAATGTTGGTGGAGAAATAAGAGGAAAGAAGAAAAATAAACAGCAAGCATATTGTTGATAGTGCTGTAATTTGTTTCATAATAGGTTAGGTGACTTTCCTGTGATACTACTAGTGATAAAACTAAAACTTGATATCTAATACCTTTATAGTCTCCAGGATGGTGTGACCCTCCATCCATTTATCCACCCAACAAATATTGAGTGTCTATAATGGTAAAATCTTCACCTCATGAAGTTTAAAATCCTAAAGAGTGACAAGGATTTAAAATTGTGAACAGTCGAATTAAGTAATTACCCCCTTGTGATATGTACTGTGAAGGGAATAGGCAACACACTAAGATGGGGATTAAGGAGACAAGACTTCTTCAGTTAGGTAAGACATGGAAGACTCCTCTGAAGAGTGGTGTTGAGGCTGGGATCTAAAGAATGAGGAGGAGGTAACAGAGTAGAAAAGAAGGTGTAAGAACATCTCAGAGAGAGGGAAGAGCTGTGCAGAGTCCTGTAACCAGATGGGGCCTAGCCTGTTCTTGGGACTGAAAGATCAATGTTTCTGGAGCACAGAGAGTGAGGAGGTGGAAGTATGAGATGAGGCTAGAGAGATGGGCAGGAGCTGGGTAATGTTAAACTTTGTAGGCTTTGGTACTGATACTTGGTACTCTCACTGAGGCAGTGAGAAGTCACCAGAAGGTTTTAAGCCCACTCTCTCTCAATGTACGTGTGTGTGTGCATGAATATGTGTATATCTGTGTAACCATCTATGTTGCTGTACAACAAAATGACCAATGAGCTAGACTGGGAAAGGAGCAAGAGTAAAGATCAGAAAGACTAATTAAGATAGACCAGAATTAAAATGATGGTCACTTGATACATGAATGATGCGTAGAAGCCCAATGATGCATAGACATGTGCTAAGTATTTCTATAAATAATAATAGAAAATATTAGTATTCAGTACCCTTAAGTAATTACTGTAATTCCTGAAACTTTTATTTTCATTATGTATCCATGTAATATTATATTGAGTCACAACAAAATATATTTCAGTGGGTCACAAAAAGAAAAAAAAAAAGATGGTTGCTTACACTGAGATGGTGGCAGAGGAAATCTAGTAAGAAGGCAAAAGGAAGAACATTATAGAGATGGAACTGACAGACCTTGGTAAAGAACGGTTGAGGGACTAGGAGGTTCTTGGGAGACTCCCGGATTTAAGGCTTGAATAACCATGTGAATGGTTAGACAATTTGATGTGGTATAGAATACCATGGGTGGAGGAAGCATTAATAGTACAATTTTGTATAGGATACTGTAAAAATAGCTACGAGATGAACAAGGAGAGATAAATTAATCTAGGCAAATCACATACAAAGAGATGAAAAGAGAGCTTAGGGTGGAGCCACAGGGTATTTCAACATTTATGGGTTGAGTAGAGGACATCCCTTGAAAAGTATTCTATTTTGAAAGGAGGATAACGATATGTGTCACAAATACTCCCAAAAGCAAATAAATTAGTATAGAAGGACCAAGAATTTATATTTAGACACCTAATTGAGAAAAGGAAATATATTAGCAGCTTGAAACAAGAAAAAGAATTCTCAAAAAAAATTAAAAATATTAGGATACCCAACCCTGTAACACAGTGGGTAAGCATGTGCATCAGGACATGGATTCAAATGGCTGACCGTGGTTTGAATCCTGGCCCTGGTGGCTTAAAAAATACACATGCCATGTGTGCATGTGGACCCCAATTCCTGACAGGATGAAAAAATGAAGAGATTGTGGCATGACTATGCTCTATTGGGGGTGCTTTCTCCCTTTCCATCTCTCTGTCTCTGTCTGTCTCTAATGAGTGAACGTGCCCTCTGGCAATAAAAAAATAGTTAGGATACATAAATGTAAGAGCTGGAGTAGCCTAACAGGTGAAACAAATAGTACATAGTTATAGCAAAAGAACGAATTAGTGGAAAGACCAGATTAAAGAATGCTTCTAGAAATAAATATAAAATGTGAAAGTTTAGAGTCACAGGCAATAGAGTAGAAGGGCCAGTTTTTCGATATTTGGAATTTGTGAAGGAGAAAATACAAAAATGGAGAAAGGAAAATATTTGAAGAAATATGGAGAAAATTTTACTGCTGGTGTTGCAATACATGGCAGCCTTAAGAGTATGAGACTGGAGGTAAATGTATCAGGCAAATGCTGACCCTAAGCAAGCCAGTATAGCTCCATAATTATCTAGCAAACTAAACTTTAAGACAAAGTAATTCAGTAAAGATAGGAATACATACTAGATAACCATAAAGACATGCAATTCATCAATAAGATACATTATTTTTTACTGAATAAACTAGCTTAAAAATATATAAACAGAACAGAACAGTGGCAGATTGAAATGGTCTATTGAGGGCCAAATGGGAAACATATTTTTTTTTTAAATTCACACACTGATACACTGGACTGAGACTTAAAAAGTATAATAGGCAAGAAGAAAATGATAAATGACACAAACAACATCAGATTTCTCAATAGTGATACTGGATACCAGAGGCAATGGAGTAATATTTTTTAAATACTGAAGAAAAGAAGTTTGGAGATAGAATTGTACAGTAAACTGATTTGTAATTCAAATGTATGGCTGCAATAAAAGTATTTTCACACATACAAATGCTTACATAAAAATAAACACTCACATTGAAAATACTTTTAAGATAAGAACTCACAAAAAAGAAAAGAAAGAGAAAAACAGAAAGAGATATTGATTAATCCAGGAAGTCTTGAAAAAGTTTGTTGTCTTCTGAAGAAAATTATGCTAATGTCAAGAAAAAGGAAAAAACACCCCAGAATTTAAACATTAGACAATGTCGACATGATGGGCGCTGCTAAAAGAGGGATGCACAGAAGTCATGAACATGTGCAAAACTTCTTGTCTAATTAGAGATGAGATATGTATGTGTGTGTATGCATTCATTGATTTTAATCAGAAAATACTAAAAAGAAACAAAAAGAACACTTGCAATAAGAAGGCAAGATAAAAAGAGTAAAAAATACATCAATAATTATAATGAATATGAATGGAATAAACTTGCCAATTAAAGAACTATCAGACAAGTTTCTACTCTGTGCTGTTTATTAAACTCACATATGCAAAGCATAAGAACATGGACACTTACATGCTCACAACCTAAGAGATGCCATTCACATGGCAGTCTTTAAATGGCACTCTTTAGAGTCGTATCTTGTACTGCTGGTGTTGCAATACATGGCAGCCTTAAGAGTATGAGACTGGAGGTAAATGTATCAGGCAAATGCTGACCCTAAGTAAGCCAGTATAGCTCCGTAATTATCTAGCAAACTAAACTTTAAGACAAAGTAATTCAGTAAAGATAGGAATACATACTAGATAACCATAAAGACATGCAATTCATCAATAAGATACATTATTTTTTACTGAATAAACTAGCTTGAAAATATATAAAGCAAAAATTATAAAATTATTAGTGGAGGTCGACAATCTGTTGTTCGTATGTAAGAGACTAACTAGACAAAACAGTCAACACAAATATGGAAAATTTGAACAACAAAATATAAGGCTGACACAATGAACATATACTGAATTCTACATCTGAAAATTAGAAGAAGCATATTCTTCTCAAGCATGCTTGAAATATTTATCAAAACTGATCATGGGAGCCAGCAAGTCAGTGTGATGGTAAAGGCACTGACTCCCATATGGCTGACCATGATTCAAGTCCCAGATCTGATGGCTTGCTTTCTCTCTCTCTCTATCAAACTAAATAATAATAATAATAATAATGATAAATTAAATAATTCTTAAAAAAAAAAGATCACAGGCTACACCATAAAACAAGTCTTAGTAAATTTTAAATGATAGGTATAGATGTTTTTCCCCAAATAAAGTTAGAGATTAAAACAACTAATTTGGGGCCAGCAGTTGGTTTGGTGGTTCAGGTGCTGGATCTCCCCATGACTGACCACAGTTGGAGTCCTGGACCCAGTGACTTGAAAATCACACAGGCACATGTATGTGCACACAAAATCTCGAGAGCAGAATGGAGGAGAAATAACTGTGGTATGGCCATCTCCCCTGGGGAGATGATTTCTCACTTTCCCTCTCACTGTCTGCGTCTCTCTCCAGAGTGCACACACCTTATGGCAAAAATTTAAAAAAAAAAAAAAAAAAAAAGACTAATTTAAGAAATTCCATATATTTGGTAATTGAAGTCACATTTATCAAAAATCATTTAACTGCAGTTTAGGATATATGTTTTTTAATAGAGACCAGCAGTTGACGTAATGGCTATGTCGATGGACTCCCATGTAGTCGACCACAGTTTGAGTCCCGAATCTGGTGGTTTAAACTCACGCTGGCCACATGTACAGCCACATGATCTTGCATTGCCAAGATCCTGAGAGAAGAATGGAGGAGAAGGATTGTAGTATGGCTATCCCCCTTGGGGGGGTTATTTCTCACTTTTTGTCTCTCTGACTCTTTCCGTCTTTCTGGTGAGTGCACGTGCCTTGTAGCAAAACCTCCCCCCCCCAAAAAAAAGATATATATATGTATGTATATATATTTCACTTATGTTAATTATGCCTCAACTTAAGCAAAAGTAAAGTGCATTTCTAAAAATAATTAGTCAATATTAATGAATATGTATTAAAATAAGTTGCTAGACATAATAAAATAATATACATGTAAGATAAATACATCATAAAACATGCAAGAACTATACATAGAAAATTATGAAACATTACTGAAAGATATTTATGGAAACTTAAATAGGGATATTTCATGTTTATGGCTAGGAAAACTTGGTATCACAAAAATGTCAATTTTACAACTTGATCTGTAGATTCGATTAATATTCTAAGTGAGTTTTTCTTAGAAACTGACATGATTCTAAATTTTACATGGGAAAAAAAACAATGACCCAAAATAACCAAGGCACTTGGGAAATGAAGAGGAAGAAAACAGGAAATAAAACTTGTCTTCTAAGATTTGGTGACTTTTAAAAAATGTATCAGGACAAGCAAATTGACCAATGGACTAGAATAGACTATTCAGAAGTTCATACAAATACCAATAGAACTTCAACATTAAATAACAGAGGTGGCATTATTGTTTGGATGGGAAAAGAGGAACTTTTCAATGAAGCTTGCAAAAATTGTTGTCTTGGGCCAGCAGGTGGTATAGTGGTTAAGACGTTATACTCTTACATGACTGACTATGGTTCAAGTCCCAACCTGGCAGCTTTCTTTCTCAGTCTCCCTTTTTCCCTCTCTTTCTGTCTCTCTCTGATCAAATTAAAAAAAAAAAATAAGTGAAAATGACAAATTAAATATGTAAGTAATTTAAAAAACTGTTGTCTCTTTTAGAAAAATAAAATTGGGTCCCTACATCATACCTCACACAAAAATCAATCCCATGTATATTAAGGACTTAAATGTTAAAAGCAAAACTTTAATGTAATTGAATATATTGCAAAACATTTTTATGCTTTCAAAACTTACTTAAACCTGGAGCCAGCAGGTGGCATAGTGGTTAAGGTGCTGGACTCCCACATGGCCAACTGCAATTAGAGTATTGGACCTGGCAGCTTGCATTCTCACTTTCCTTCTCTCTCTCTGTCTCTCTCTGGTGAATGCATGTGCCGTATAGCAAAATTAAAATAATAATAATAATGGTGAGAAATAAAATCAAATAAATAATTCTTTAAAAAAAGTATTTAAACCCTTAGGCTTAGTTAAAATACAGTAAATATCTTAGTGTTCCTGGCATAAGGAAGGACTGCTTAAACATGATACAAAAAGTATCAAAATTTTTTAATTAATAAATTTGATTACATTAAAGTGAAATATTTGTGTTCATTAATAAGCATTTTAATGGATGTGAAGATAAGAGCATAACTTGAGAAATATATTCGTAATACATGCAAAAATTGAATGATAAGCAATAAGAATTTGTAAGAATTCCCATGAATCAATGATAAAAGATAACCTATCCTGGGGCCAGCAGGTGGCATAGTGGTTAAGGTGTTAGACTCCCACATAGTTGACCGTGGTCCCTGACCCAGTGACTTGAAACTCACACTGGGCGTATGTGCATGCATGCCCAAAATCCTGAGAGGAGAGTGGAGAAGAAGGTTATACCCCCTAAGGCGTGATTTCTTGCTTTCTGTCTCTCCAGCAAGCACACATGCCCTATAGCAAAAATCTCTCTCTTAAAAAAAAAAAAAAAAAAAAAAAAAAAGTCCATCCTAAGAAAAACTTTCTAAATGATGTGTGAAGTCATTTCAAAGAAAACCCCATGTGATCAGTAAATATGGAAAGAGGTATTAAATTTTATTGATAAATCAAAGCTATATAAATGAAAACTAAAATAAGGTACTATATTTTGTACCCATTTGATTAGCAAAATTGAAGAAGTGTGCCAGTTTCAAGTACTGATGGAATTGTAAATTATTGTCATTACTTTGAAAAGACATTTGTTATGCCTAGTAAAATTGGGGCTATGTCATGTCAGGATCGAACAATCGAGTCCTAATGATATTCCCTACCAGAATTTATGCCTATGAGTCCCTAAAAGACAAGTACAAGTATGATTATAGCAGCACCATTGATAACTCAAGAACCCACCTAGAAACAGCTGGATAATAGTGAAATCTTCACACAATAGAGTAAAATACAGCAGTAAATGTAAGGCCTAGAACTATATTCAACAATATGAATGAATCTTTTTTTTTTTTTAAGAGGTTTTTGCCTTAGGGTGCATGCACTTGCCAGAGAGAGACAGAGACAATGAGAGGGAAAGTGAGAAATCACCCCAGAGGGGAGTTGGCCATGCTGCAATCCCTTCTCCTCCAATTTTGTCCCAGGATCTTGGGCATGTATACACCCATACTCCTTGTGAGTTTCAAGTTACCAGGTCTGGGACTCATACCGTAGTCGGCCATGTGGAAGTCCAGGAACATAACCACTATGTCATCTGCTGGCCCCACTATTAAATTTTTAAATAATATTAAGTAAAATAATTTAGTCTCAGAGCATTTCATTCTGTATGATTATCTCTCTCTCTTTCTCTCTCTCTCTCTCTCTCTCTTTATACGAAAAGCTTTAAAAAGAGCTAAAACTAATTTTTTCCCCTTGGGACATTGCTTACATTTAAAACTTTTTTTTGTTAAATAGGGAGAAGATGATAAATACAAAGTTTAGGAGAATAGTACTTCATATAGGTAAAGAAGGGACAAGTGAATGATAAAGGGAAGGAACAATGATTTAATTGTGAGGTTTTTTTTTACTGTTCTAGTTCTTTGATATGGTGATGAATTCATAATGATAACTAAATGGCAAAATAAGTAAAATAAATGAGAGCCCCAAATGGACCAATGATAACATTTTACGATGACTATGTCTATACATACATCTGAGTTCCTATGGTAAAAAAAAATATTAAAAAACCTATTTGTGTTAAGAATATAATTATAGTGAAGGTAATTTAATAGTGCTTAGACAATGACTATGGATCATTCTTTTAAGAATGTGTCTCTAAAAGAAAGAGAAAATAGTCAATGATTATAGAAGGATTTGAGGGCAAAGGAGAGAGTTTTTAAATTTTTTCTTAATGAGAAAGATATACTTAATATTGCAGACTTGTGGGAACAATCAAGAATGCAGAGAAATTCAGGTTTGGTTCCAGGACAATCTGAACAACCCAGTCATGGTTGTGCACTCCTATAATCCTAGCTAACTGGGAGGGTTGAGGCACGGTAGGGCCCTTTCAAAAATATCTACCTTTGACTCCTTCCCTTTTCTTCTTTCTTCATAAAGAGGAAGAAAAGAATACAGAGGAATATTGACAGTAAAGATATAAAGGAAACAACCAAAGGAGAAAAGATCTTGGGAAAATAAGAAAGGATGAGATTCAGAATACATGCAAAGAAAATAGCTTTCGATAGGAGTGGGAATTACTCTTTTCAGCAGAAGGAAAAGAGGATAGGAACAAATATAAGTAGATTTGTCCATTGTAGGAAGAAAAGAGAGTTTGTATTGGTGGCACGAGTAAGTTGGGTAATAAATAACACTAGAGAATTTTTTGTCGTTGTTAGGTTTTGTTATAGTTGTTATAAGGCATGTACTCTAGACAGAAAAAGATAGAAAATGAGAAATTGGTCCCACAGCGGGATGGCCATGCCACAATCCCTTCTCTTCCATTTTTAGGATTTGGGGCACACAGGCACACACACCCATGATGTTTTTCTAGCTGTTGGGTCCAGGACTCAAACCACAGAATCAGCCATGTGGGATTCAGCACTTTAATCACCACTCTGTTTGCTGGCCCATCACCTAGAGAAATGTATTATTGCTCAGGCAACTGGTAGATTTGAGAGTAAATATGAAAAATCAAAGGAATAGAAATTTTTAGGGGAAAAAGTAGTAAATAACAGTTTTGAATCTTAACTGTAAAATGTTTGTATGTTTGGTTGGTTGGTTTTTGTATCTTTGCCAGAGAAACAGACAGAAAAGGAGAGGGATGATACCTCCTAATGAGACATGGTCATGCCACAATCCTTTCTCCTCCTTTTATATATCATGTTGGGATTTTGGGCATGCATCCACATGTACCAAATGTGTTTTCAAGCTGTTTGGGCCAGGATTTGATTTGAACTGTGCAGTCAGCGATGTGGGATCTAGCTCCCTTAACCACCAGACCAGGGAATGGGCCCCAAACAATGATTCTATCAGTTATCTTTACCCAATCTGATTTCATTGATATTGTTAAATTTTGGCATAAATAAATTAAAAATATGATTCACTTAAAAAAGTATAAGGTGTGGGGACAAGCAGTTAGCATAATGGCTATGTCGCTGGACTCCCACGTAGTCGACCGCGGTTCGCGTCCCGGACCCTGTGGCTTAAAACTCATGCCGGGCGTGTGTGTGTGCATGCCCAAGATCCTGAGAAGAGAATGGAGGAGAAGGGATTGCGCCGTGACCATCTCCCCTGGGGGGTGATTTCTCGCTTTCTGACTCTCTGTCTGTCTGGTGAGCGCACATGCCCTATAGCAAAACCACCCCCCCCCCCAAAAAAAAGGATAAGGTGCTTTTATTCGTCATTGAAATCTTTATCCTTCGTCATTGAAATCTTTATCCTAGAATCTGCACATTATCACAAGTCATTTTATGATCTTGAAATGTACTGAATTATAATGTCATCAAACATACACTATTGTAAAACATTTTTTGTTGGAAAAACTTATATTTAGGCATTTAAAAAAGAATGATTTCATTTTATTTATTGTTATTTTTAAATTTACTATGGGGCACATGCACTCACCAGAGAGAGAAAGACAGGGAGATAGAGAGAAAGCTAGAGAGAGGGAAAGGGAGAAAGCAAGCCTCCATGTCTGGGACTCAAACTGCGGTCATCCATGTGGAAGTCCAGCACCTTAATCACCATGCCACCTGCTGGCCCCTACATTTAAACTTTTAAATAAAAACTTTGGTTAATTGTCAGAGCAGTTTTAAATTTGTAATTTAAATATAAAATATTTTAATTTGTATTTTAATTGCCACACATATTGTTGCCTATTACTTGTACTCAGTTGAGACTCAGCTTGTTTCCTGGTTTTATTGGCATTATCGTGCCCAAGTTACTTGACTCCTGTGACTCAATTTCCTGATCTGTAAAGTGGAGATGATGATGATGATATTCACCATATAGAGTTATTGGGAGAATTAAGTAAACAAATACATTTAAAGTAGATTTGGTTAGTAGAAATTATTATTAAGAAAAAATTTTGCCAGAAGGCATATGTGCTTGCTGGAGAGAGACAGAGGCAGAGAGATAAAGTGAGAATGCATTTCCCAGGAGAACGATCATGCTGCAATCTCTTCTCCATTTGTCCCTCCTATTGAGATTTTGGGCATGTATGCACACATACTCAGTGTGTTTCTCAAGCTGATGGGTCCAGGACTTCAATCATTCCATTGGCCATGTGGGATCCAGCTCTCTTAACCATCATGCCATGGGCTTATTATATAACTTCTATTATTAATTATCAGTAAAGTTTACTCCAACTCTGATCACATTATTTGCTTATGTATTTCAGAAACATTTATTTATAAAAGATTCCACAAGTCTGTGAGAAAAGGAAGCTCTGTAAAAAGAAGGACTTAGGGTTTGGAAACCACATAGAGCCAGAGGATATAGGAGTGGAGGGAGCGTGGCTTTTTGTCAGACACACCTGGATTAGACAAAGCTCCAAAACTTATTAGCTAAGTGAATTGGTGACTCCCTAAACTCTCTAAGCCTTCCTGTAAAATGGGGACACCAACACCTATTTTGAAATCTTGTATAAATGCAGTAATGCCTGTAAGTGTCTGACAGGAACTCAGAAATGGTGCAAATGGTGTTTGAATCCCCTCTCGTTTTTATAGTAAAAGCATTTTCACTGCTATATTTTAGTCTACTATGTGAACATTCCACTAGTTATCTAGTTACCTCTGCTGGCCATATGGACAACTTTTAATTGTAATTTTTAAGTTAATAATATATCACAACTATATTTCCATGTCATTAATTATTCTATTATATAAAATATTGAAAAGCGAATATAGTCTTTTACATGTATATACCATAATGTTTTTGAGTATTTAGGTTGTTTCCAATTTATTTTATTAATACTATTGACAATAAAATAATGAACATCTATGATAATGGAACTTGGTATGCCTGTTAATTTTATTTAGTAAATGAAATTGTGAGATCAGTCACATGTACATTTACTTGTCCTCTGAAAGGCTGAGCCAGTAACCTTCACAGAACCAATGGGTGAGTGTGCCTGCTTTCCTGTCCTTATCAATGTGGACATGACTTTCGTGTTTGATCTCTGCAAATTTAGGTGAAATGGCATTTCACTGTTTTGACTATTATTACTTCATCACTAATAAGTGTAATTTTTTCATACCTGCCTTTATGAATTATTTTTTCTTATTTTCATCTGTTTCCTATTGGTATATTCATCTTCTAAAAAATGTATGAAAGCTCTCTATATTTCACATATGTTATAATGCTGTGTATTATACATATAGTAAATCTTCATTTGCTTTGTATTTGTTTCCTCCTGTTTTGATATTTCAAGTTTAAAATTTTTATGTATTTAGGGCTATGATTTTTTAAAAAAGATTTATTTAATTTAATTTATCATTTTTGCTACAAGGTATGTGCACTCACCAGAGAGAGGTAGAGAAAGAGAGAGAGGAAGTAAGCTACCAGGTCTGGGACTTGAACCATGATCAGCCATGTGGGAGTCCAGTACCTTAACCACCACACTACCTGCTGGTCCCAAAGCTATAATCTTTTTTAAGGATTTCATCCTTTTGAGTTATATCAAGGATACATTTCTTTAAACCCCTGCCAATTTTATAGAAGTAAATAAGCTGCGAATATTTAAAATTGTGTTTTCATAAAATAGAAAAAAATTTATGAACATCAGAAAAATTATACATACGGATTATAATTTTTAAAAAAGTTTGAATATTAGCACCTAAATTAGAGAATGCATGAGTCAGCTACTCAGACTGAGCCCCACTCCCATGGACTGATGTGTATTACTATGTTACTAAAATGTTTGACATATGAAGCTGTGTATTCCCAATATGGACAAATAATTGTCCAAAGCCATGTCATTATTTGAGTCCAGGGATGGCACTAAATAGTCTGTTGTATTCAGACCTTCAATTAATAATTTTCTTGCTATCTCTATCATCTCTATTTTTATCTCCATCTATATTTCCTGTTGGCAACATTTTGCTAAAGACCCTGACTAATATAAAACTCCTGAGGGTAGACTTAGCCAAGAACAAAAATAAAAATAAACTGTGACTGAAATAATAACTCTCAAAAAAATCTCACTTAAGGCATAACAAAGCTGGCATCACCCCTCAAATAGAAATTGTTTTATTTGCCAAGTAAGAGTATTAATATTTATCACATAAGGTTGTTGGGGGCTCAAATTAGATGACATATGTAAAATATTGGATAAATTGTGAAAAAAAACTTAGTATTAATTCAAATTTTTGTCTGAATTATGAATGGTCATGAACTTAGCAGAAGGAGCCCACTTAAATGACTGAATTATTGAAAAATGGAATGCCATACCCCCTCCCCCCGGAAAACACACCACAGATATATACCACATACCATGCATATGCTCTCTGTATGCAAACACACAGACACAGCTACATAGACAATGACACATAAACACCTATTTGGGGGAAAAATGATGAAATGGACTGTTGAACTGTTAAACATTTTTATTGTGGAGACTTGTAACATTTATAGGACATGCAGGATAAAAAAGGTGTAAAATATATCAGTAAGCATATAAAATTTCAGCAGTTTTTTGGACCAGCATTTGATTTGCATCAGGCACTAAGCATCTATATAAACAGACATGTCTTGGGATACACAGTTTACAGATTGCATCACAAAGCCATTTCCCAAGTGATTTTCCCGCATATAAAGATAAAAATATCTTTACATTTAAAAAGTATGCAGTATAGTACATTTTCAGTTATGTACACAGTTTAAAAGTAAAACTATGTCCATGCCAGTGTCTGTTTTAAATGTAAAAAAAAAAAAAAAAAAACAATTAAAGTAGGTAATGACACGTTGGTAATTAAAGTGTCAGGAAAATTGGAAGAAGCAAAAAAAAAAAAAAATCGAGCGTATGAAAATAAAAATAAAAGCATAACTGAAGGTTAAAAAAAAAAAGTCCCGAAGAGCAGGATCACAATATGAGCAGGAGGAATAAAAAGCTTTTGGCTGTACCAGGAAGCTTTCTGTATGACTCAGGTTTACAGGTGAAATTCCTCAGTTTGAGTTCAGAAGAATTTGAACTGATTCCAGCAAAATTACCTCCATCTTTTATTATCGCCTCCTCCCCCATCTTTTCTCTGAGCTAAGTGATGCTTGGACTAGCTAGGTACAAAGCTCCTGGTCGGGGGAGGGGCCGCATGTCACAGCATAACAGACGGTTGCAAGTGCTTTACTTAGAAGGGTCATGTTTGCAACAACTCTGACAGTCTCACACAATGGCCTCCACTTTGACAGCCCTTCCCTGGAGGCCCACTGATCAGCTGAAAAGGGAGCACAATGTTGAGCCACTAAACCACCCCAGTGATGGATTAGTTTGGATTCAGAAAAGCGTGATTATTCTTGAAAATAAATGAAGCTGAATAGACATGCTGACCTCATTCAGCTGATGAGAGGCAGGGAAAGTTGGCTTCCGCTCCTGCCAGCCCAGAGAGGCTCAGCCCCATTTGTCCACTTTAATTCGTTTCATTAGGCTAATGTCCACCATACGTGTTGTGGAGAAAGATGCCGCATGATCAAGTGCAGACAGGAGCTTCACCGGACTCTTCTCTCAGAGTAGAGACAAGCATGGAGATCTAGCTAATGGATTTTCTAATTCCGATCTTCAGAGAGACTTAGCGAAAGTTGATGAATTAGATCCTCTTTGAAAAAGAAAATGTAAAAAAATAACAAAAACAAAACAGGAGGGCACTTAGGTCTCGTTATCTGTAATATATAACAAATATTTAGGTACAGATACTATTGTAGGTTAAAATTTCAAGAAGAGTAAGGCATTAGTTGAATCATGTGAATGCAGAAGATTATGTTTCCTAACTTGACACAGATCATTATATCCCACTGGGTCATTAAAATGAATGGCAGTGATCCACTAACTCTTCAGATGTTGGAGAAAAAGTTTGCTTTAAGATCTGCCCACAAATCTGTACACTCAATTTCCATAACCTGGAATTCTTCCCTTCCCATAAAATGATCAACATTTTAAAGCAGGCAATTGAGGTTATTGGTTCTTTTTTTTTTCTCCTTCATTCTTCATATTTCTCTCAAATATTTTTCAATAATATTTTCATATCTTAGTCCATAAAACAATGATCTATCCACACGCAAATAAAAAAGTTAAAGACAAAGAATTAAATGGGTTTAAAAAATTCAGACTGCCAAAAAAACCCCAGATGAAATAGCTCAGGAGGGATAGTGATTTTTTTGTTCTGAACCAAGATAATTCATTCATGAAGGCTTGCTGTACTAGCAACTTGAAACTTGAAATTGGCACCAAGAAAATTAAAAAGAAAAAAAAAAGAATCAGGTATACTTTTATCCTTGAAATGTCATTCATATTTCTTTCTGCATGTTGACACGGATGTTGCTGAAGATTTTACCAACAGCTTCAAAGAATGGGTCACAGAAAGTGTGGACGTAGATGGAATAGACACGGCTGATGCACTGAATCTCAATCAGGAAGCTCTTAATGCATGGTACCACTGCCCAGATGTGCAGGAAAGAGAGGATGGCAAAGTAAATGCCCCAGATGAGTGCCATCGGAATGCCAAAGAGGCCAGACAGTAAGCGGTAAAACCAGTACTTTGTCACTGTGAAGGTGGTGAAGCTGGCCTTCCAGATGCCATCAAAACTGTGAGTCCCTTCTGGTTCTGCAATCACATCTTCGAAGTCAATCTAAAAGGAAGAAATGACAGAATGTGAGCATAAGAATAGAAGAAAAGAGGGAGCAAAAAGCCATTCATCAATATCCACAAACCTATATTAGGTTTTATGTACCAGTTCTATGTGACATGCTTAAAAGAAAACAACAGTGATAGCATCATTTGGAACTCACTGAAAATACATATTATATATCAATTGGACTCTGCTCTGACCTTACATTAACTCTTAGGGCAAGTCCAGGAGAACCTTGAGAGCATGTTCTCTGGCTTTTTTGTTTGTTTTTGTGTTTGACCATGTTAATGAGAACTGCTGCCTAAGGGAAAACCAAATGGATGGATGTGATCAAAGTTCTTGCCTTAAAGTCAAACCCTTGATTAGGATATAGGCATTCAGTAACATGTAAAGACCATGACATAATTTAACTGCTTCTGAAGATAATCACACACACAATATTAGAGAGTAGTTATCAATAGTTCAAAATTGATTAAGGACTCTTCAAATGGTAAGTAAGGAAAATTTCTTCAAAAAATTAGATCATTTTGAACTGTGAGTTATCAAGAAGGCTTCATGGGGTGATGAGATTAATAGGGTATGATTTGGAAAGGAAGGAAGTAGGGATCTTAGAAACTCTGTGAGCAAAGCTCCAGGAACAAGCAAGGGTGAGTAAAGTCAGTGTCACAGGCAGTCAATCTGTGTGGCCAAGACCGGAAATACAGGGTGAGGACAAACTAGGTATTATTTTACACAAAGTTGGGTAGCCAGTTCAACCACTCAAGTGTGGCAGCTATATGAAGGGACTTAAAGTAGTTTGAAACCCAAAAGAGTTAATGACTATCTGCAGCAATCCAGCCAAGCTCAGGATTAGGGGATGAGAAATTGGATGTCTCCATGCAACTGCTCAATGCCAAAGAACCACCTTTAATTATTTTTCAAAGATGAATTTGTTTTGTAAGAGGATTTCGTGAATTCAAAATTAAAAATGCTAGTGCAGGTGTTCTTAATCTGATGGCAAAGGATGGGCAATGGCTGTCTGTGGATGCCCTGAAACAGGTAAACACATTTTGAATGTGTAATGGAATCACTTTTATTAGAGGCCTTATCAGTTTATAGTCTATTAACTCTAAAGGGTTGGAAGAACTGTATAGCAGGCAGAAAATTCCTATCTTCTTACAAAGTAGACTTTAAGAAAGTCTGCCTTGAGATTCTTTTCTGAGGAAAGAATAGTTACTAATATTTGTTGACTTGGTAATAACTCTAGTTTTCTAAGCATACATGTAATACTATTTTCAATGAACATATTTGAAATTCTGCAGCCTCCTTTTAGGTTTCTTAGTAAGTTTCTGGATGCCTGCATTGTCAGTGCTTTCCAAAAACTCTTAACAAGCACAATTTATCCTCAAGCATCTAAGTGAATTTAGAACAGGTCCCTTAGGGTTGATGACAGCACAATAAAATAGCATGTTATATAAATATATTCAGTTAGTTGTTGCATTTGTCTTGTAATGTTAAAGTGGTTTTAAGAATATTAAAAGAACAGCCAATTAATTGCACCTGACCAAAAAAAAAAAAAAACAAACAAAACAAAAACAAAAACAAAACCAAAAAAAACACGACAGGTTAAAGAAACACAATAGTCAGAAATAAAGCTTAGTTTTTTCCGACCTCCATTTCTACAGTAGTAACCATATTAAGTTTTTACGAGGAGTACATGAGATAATTTATGGAAAATACTTAGAACAGTGCAGATCATAGCAATATAGTAAATGCCCAATAAATAGCAGAATTCGTGGCCTGGATGATGGTGCAGTGGTAAAGTACAATGTTCTGGGGAGCTGACCCACAAGTGAAGATTTCAGGTTCACATCTGGACATCTCTCTGAGTATACCCAACATACATGGGTATATGATCCAAACTACCTGAAGTTGGGGTGAGTCATGGCATCAAGACCCTGTTGAGGGTAGTGTCACTCTGTATCTCTTGCTAATGGAAGAAATAACTTAAAAAATAACTGGTAGCATTAAGAAATTATTTGCTCTGGGTGACTAAGCTGTTCTTTTTCTTTTTTTCAATTTTGCCAGAGAATACCTGTGCTCATGAGAGAGAAAGAGAGAGAGAGAGGAACTGAGAAAGCAGCCCTCATGAAGAGTGGAAGTGCCACCATCCCTTCTCCTCTCTCTTCTCCTGCTTCTTTTGATATTTCAGGCATACCGTACACACACACATACATGCCTGTATTTCTCAAGTCACCAGTCCAGGACTCAAACCACACAGTTGGCTAAGTGGGATCTAGCTGTCTTTCCCATCTTGCCACAGGCTGTACTGACCGGGCCACAAAGCACACAGTGGATATGAGTTCAAAACCTACCATTGGTTCAAAATAAGTCTATTTTCAGGAAGGAAATTAAAAAAAAATTTAAAGAATTATTTTATTTAACTTTATTTATTTATGTATGTATATTAATTTGACCAGAGACGGGCAAAGCAAGAGAGAGACAGAGGGAACGTAAGAAAGCAAGCTGCAGGGTCCAGGACTTGAACCATGGTTGGCCATGTGGGAGTCCAGTGTCCTTAGCCACCACACCACTTGCTGGCCTTAGGAAGGAAATTTTAAGTCTATTTGTAAGCACCTCCATAACAATCAACTGAGATGCATGTTATTATTTGCCAGGACCTACTGCAGAATGTGTTTTTCTGAGTGTGGGGGCTGTGCATTAGAAATAAACATAAAAATAATCACGCAAAGACATACAAGTATAGAAAAGCGAGGATTGGGTGGGCCTAACTTCTCTGATGGAGAAATCGTGACCTGGAACTGGCCTCAGGTTTATTCTTTTAAAGGACAGAAAATGGGGGAAGAGAAAATGGAATGTAAAGCCAGTTGTTTTGAATGTTAATCATCTGAATATGCAAAAAAGACTGGCACCATGGAGTTTCTCTGATCTTTTTTGGGGCAAAATCGTATACACACATGTGGAGTCCTTAGATAGATACTGCTCTGCAATATTGTACAACAAGCATATTCACATGTAAATTGCTTTAATCACTATGCAAATGGAACTCACAGAACCATGTTTCTGCATGTGTCTAAAGGTTGCTATGTTTGCTCAGATTGGCCACTCTCCACAATTATACCCATTTTACAGATGAGAGTGCCTAAGGAAATTAAGAAATTGATGAAAGGACCAGCAGATGGTGTAATGGTTACATAGCTGGACTCCCACATAGTCGACCATAGTTTGAGTTCTCAACCCAGTGGGTTAAAACTTACGCTGGGCATGTGTGCACGTGTGCCCCAATTCCCAAGAGAATAATGAAGAAGGGATTCTGGTGTGACCATCCCCCGTAGGGAATAATTTCTCACTTTCTGCCTCTCCATGTCTCTCTGGTGAGTGCACTCACCCTAGAGCAAAATATCTCTCTAAAAAAGAAAAAAGAAATTGATTGAAGTCACATAGATACTAAGAAGCAAGTTTGCACACCTTTTGCCTATGTATCCCTGGAACTACAAGCCCTTACAATAGCCTTGCTTAATATTTTCTGAAACAGATATGCCTTCTAAAATATTCACATTTTGATTCTTACAGGAATTATTTTTGTTAATGTTTCCTCTGAGGATATCTGGTAGTTAGAAGTTTATTTAAATATCTTATATTGTTATTTATTTATTTATATTTTTGGTACTGATTATATTTTTATGGCCTTGAATAATTTGTTCTCACAATCCTAGATATCTACCAGGGACTGTCACTCTAATTGGAAAATATGTACACTGAGGCAGAGAATGATTAAAATGGGCCAGACATTCTCAAGGTCCCAATTGAATTAGTGAAAAAGGTGAAACTGGAACTCTGACTTCTTGATTCGTAGGCCTATATTCAGCTTTGTGCTCCACACCATTTCCCTAAGCGCTTACATCATACTCCCTTTATATTGTACTTTCCTTGCCAGCCCCATTCATATCTGTAGGTCTTCTGTAAGTCTCATGTTGCCTTCTAAGGCATTGACTTAAAAGATTTCTGCGTGAGCATAGGCAAAATATCCTTTTTACAGTGTGAACAAATATTTTTGTATATCTAGGGTGATGAAAACTAGAAGAATATTAAAGAAAATCCTAATTGTACTTTTTAACTTGTATTCAGAATCTACTACACCCAACAGAGCTTTTCTGTTTTGTTATTGTTGTAAGAGTGAGCCTGTGCTTGCAGGGACAGGGAGAAGGGGAGAAGAAAGGACTTCCTAATGGGGTGTGGCCATACCATAATCTCTTCTCTTCCATTTCTCTATCCTGTCAAGATGTTGAGCATGCATGTGCATGTGTCTGGCATGTTCTTCAAGCCACCAAGACCAGGGCTTCAACAGAGGTTGGCTATGTGGGATCCAGGTTCCCTTATACACCGGGCTATGGGGTAGGCTCCCAACAAAATTCTGCCAAATGAACAGTTATTCCATTATTCTACTTAAGGCAGTTCAAAATTCCATATCAATCAAAGAATAGCTGCTTTGGCGGATGCATAGATATTTGAACCTAAAAGATCTTTAAAGAAATAGAGTCCCGCTTGAGGGGGAGAAATTGATGATCAAAGTGATATGACTGGACTTTCAGTGGCAGATATGGGATTGGAACTTAGGCTTAAGAACTCTCCTGGGCTCTTCCCCTATTGCCTGCTATCACCACACACCACCCATCAGTCTCAATGCTCTATTTTGTGACCAGTGCAAAAGGCAACTAGGCTCACATCTGAACTTAAGTATTGCCTAACTCTCAAGAAGTTCCACAAGTCTATTTGTCAAGTGAATGATGGAGCTTTCTCACAATCATCAATGTGCTTATTACTTACATGCATCATCAGTTTGATTTGTCTCTGATGAAAACAGTCACTCCTGAGTGCCATTTACTAGGGGAGTCACTCCACTTACTCTTTTACAAGGGCTTAGTATGAAGCAGTACTTTATCTGCTCACTTAGATTGGGAGCAGATCAGAAATTAGAAATTTGCTTTAAAATAAGAAAACAAGAAGCCCAGAAGATGTAGGTGCCATTGAATTTCTTAGAATCAAATACCACAGAGTAGGTTGGATTATTCCTCCAACAACTGATTTTCTGTTCTGTCATCTATGGAACAAGTTGTCCTGGCAAAACTCACTATGCAGACCTAAAGATCAAAGGCTTCAGTGATATTTATGTGTCTTCACAGATGCTTTATAAGGAATCAACAGTTTATATTACTAGATTTTTATAAATGACATTAAATACCTTTGAACAACATTGGCTTATGATGCTACAGCTTCAGAAACATAAGTTAACAAAAATGTAGCAGCAGACGTCAAGAAAAGCAATCTGTCTTCTTATGTTTTGATAATACTTGTCTAATGCAGTACATCTCTGAAGATTTCATCTTGTTAAATGGATCTGAAGACAATATTTTAAAAACAGTTTATATGTACACAGGCTTGAAAAAAAACTACGGGTTCATTTTTCTTTACTCAAAATCTGAATAAAAATATTTATTTTATTTTATTTCTGAATAAGAAAGTTTCCAGGAGGGAAATTCTAAGTACATTTGGAATTTTGTACACACTGATGTTTAACATTCTATTTCTATAGGAAAATATCTTTTACTGTTAGTGAGAATTGTGATTATAGTGTATATACAGAACACACAAAAACAATACAGAAGATGTTTACAGAAGACTTTTCTGTTGCCTGTTCAAATTCAGAGTCCCACTGCTCCGCAAACAGAATTCTAATTTATTCAGATAACAGTAGTAAGCCTTTGATCTCAGAGATAAGTCATGAATGGTTTAGAATTGCCACGGTAATGCTATTGATAGTTTCCTGGATAAGTGATTCGTTTAGGGCAAGCCAGACTCAGTCCTGGACAGTGAGATCTAAGTAGAAGTCTGCTGGGCTGGCTTCCCAGGGAAGTTTTATCTTACCTGTGGCATTGCCTTTTTCCTCCTCCATCCTGTTAGAACATGGTGGCGTTGCTTACATGGACAGAAGTCATTGAGTGACCACGACGTAACATGTATGATTAAACGGTCAAGAGATTCAAAATGCTGCTTTTTGCCATTATCAAGCTGTTGAAATCATATCAGCGCCCCTAGACTTTTTCTGATGTGATACATATATGCACTTATTTTTAAACCATAGCTGTTCATGTTTCTGGTGTCCCTAAAACACTAATTCCTGTTAGTTGGTTTAGTAGATATACATCTCCTTATTTAGAACCATTCAATTTCTGACCTCAACATATCTTGCCTTTTCTTAAAGTTTATTTATTTCTTTGTTCAAAGAGAAAGAAAGAGAGAGGGGGAAGAAAAAAGAAGAGAGAGAGAGAAAAAAAAAATGCTCCCAACATGGTCTTCATATTGCAATCCACCCCAGCTTAGGCAGCCCTGGATCAAGGGCGTGGGCATGCTCAGTGTGTTTAGGGAGGTCCAGCCTCAAAGAGTGTTGCATTACTGCTTTGCCACCATCTGGCCCCATTGTATATTTTTAATAGTAATAGATGCTGTTCCCATAGTAGACTGCTTAACCTGTATCATAAATGTTAGCTTTACATTACTATTAGTTTTAGCAAAGCATAAAAAATAGGATGATAAATTGCATATGTCTGAAGCAAGTTAATACATTTTTTTCATCTTGAAAAATCATATTTGGATGTGATAGATTGCATCTAAGATTGCTGTTGGTGAGCCCCTCTCCTGGTATTCATGTCCTGGTGTGATACCCTCCTTTTGAGTGTGGGCTGGACTTAGTAATTTACTTTAAAAATAGTAACACATGGCTAAACTGATAGGCTGCCAATTTTGAGATGAGGTTACAAAGGGTTGTGACAATTGTCTTACTTGCCTTTTTGCTATCTTGTTTGCTTTGCTAGAAACCAGCTGCCGTGTTCTGAGCTGCACTGTGGAGAGGCGCATGTGGAAAGGAACTGAGGTTGAGGCCTGTGGTCAACAACCACTGAGGCACAGAACCCCACATGCCAACAGCCCCAGACTGAATCCTGCCATCTACCATGTGAGTGAGATTGGATGTAGATCATCCCCCTGCTTGTCCTTGAGAAGACGGTAGCCCTGACACCTGGATAGAACCCCATGAAATCCCCTGAGCACTTAAATTATTCACACTTTGATTCCTGACATAGAAACTGTTAAGATGATTATTGTTGTTGCAGGCCACTGAATTTAGGGGGTAGTTTGTTACGCAGCTATAGACAACTAATACAATTCTAAACAAATCACGTTTATTTTAATAATCATTTCTTATTTTGTATTTTATTATTCTTTTCTATTAGACAATTGAATTTTTACACTTACAGAAAAGTGAATGTCTATCAAATGCTCTGGATTTTGGTCCTAGGGCAAAATCCAGAAACATAAAAGGAAATACAGCATTTACAACTTCTTACTATTTATGCCAAATAGACTATTAGAAAAATTTTAGGCTACTGATAATATTTGGGTAGCACTACCAGCCTATAAATATAGCAGCTTGGATTTGTAACCAGATATGCACCCCAAACTAAAGGCCAGTTCCATCTAGAGGGCCAATCATTAAACCTATAGACCCTTGAGTCTAATGCTCTGAATGCACTAGCAGTGTGTTTTCATTTCTCGGGAGCTCTCAGAAGGGATAATGCTACAAATAAATCACCGAGGGAAGGGTGCTTGTTAAAATACAGACTCATAGCCAGCTCCGGGTAGTATAGGGCAGGGTAAGAGATCTGTATGAGGGAGTCTTCAGAAAGTTTATGGGGACCAGCAGTTGGAGTAATGGCTATGTTGCTGGACTCCCACGTAGTCAACCGCGGTTTGAGTCCCGGACCCAGTGGCTTAAACTCACGCTGGGTGCATGTGCGTGTGTGCCCAAGAAGAGAATGGAGGAGAAGAGATTGCAGCATGACCATACCCCTTGGGAGGTGATTTCTCGCTTTCTATCTCTCTGTCTCTCTCTGTCTTTCTGGTGAGCACATGCTCCCTATAGCAAAAACCTCTCAAAAAAAAAAAAAAAAGTTTATAAAAACTGTGTTTTATGGGAGGAAAAAAAAAAAACTATGTTTGTATTTCAAACATTTCTTGCACCATACTTTAATTCCATTTTTCATTAACTTTTTGAAGTCTCATTGTATTTTTAGCAAAATTTCTTTTCTTTTCTCACGTAAAAGACTACACTGGAATGTACCATGACCCTTTGAATTTAATGACAGCTCCTTTTCACTCATGGCACTTTACTTCTCCATGTCTAAGAGCCCGTGTTTGCTCCTGCTTCTCCCTGGGATCTCCCCGTGTGTTGGATGGCATTTGGACACTGGTGGCTAAATGAATGGAAATACTCTCTGGAAGGCTTTTGCTAATTTAAGCCCATAAATGTGTGTTATGGGGACAAGTATAAATGACTATTAGTTATTATGAAAAGCATAACAAACTGATGATAGAAATCCTAGCTTATTTTCATTATTCTAAGCCCAATATAAATAAACAAACATTTTTAACAAATCAGATACCTACTTTTAAAATCTTAGCTTATATACCAATCCCAGTCACACACACAGAGGGTTTAGGCCAATTTTAAACTCCCTTCTTTGTTCCCACACATATTTCCAACATGTTGAGCTGCCTTTGAAGTCAATGGAATAAATGTGCGGGAGTGTGTGGGTGCTGAGAGGATTGAGAAATAGTGCAATTAAATGTTACCAGAACTTAAGAACTTTGCTTTAATACCCATGTTGCTTCAACCTTTACTGGGCCAAACTGGCACCACTGGGGAAGAAGCTGCAGTGTTCTCGCAGCTCTTCCTGAGAACAAGAGGCCTGGGTTATATTGTAAATGCCTGTAGATTACCTGAGTTCTCAGATTCACCCATGGCCTGAGGAAAATGCAAACCTGGGAGGGAACACTGACATTGACTTGTGCTCAGGGCTCAGGCATGCGCTCCCCTGGACTGGCAGATCGCTAGGATAGTCTCTTGGAGAGGAAGGAAGAGGACTGTGATACTAACCAAGGTTTTAAGGTGGAAGAAAGCAGAGGGTGGACAGTTATCTACTTCTGTGTGTGAGTGAAGAATGTTAAGAGTGTGGGGTTGGGGTATGAAGAGGATTTGCAGTCACTGGCTTGGGCTTCTATTATAGTCTGATTTGACTCTGGATTGATCTCCTTATTACTTTCTGGTAATTGCAGAAGCCGGGAATATGTTTTACATTTATAGTGCCTCATTTTACTCATCTGCTTCTCTTCAAAAACTTGGGAAGTTGTAGGTTATATTCATAAGAATGGTAAGTAGTCTTTTATTTCCCCACCAAAAAAAAAGATCACTGAATGTATAAGCTACTGGATCAAGCCTATGATTTAGGGTAGGGTCTGCATCTGTTGCAACTATCCTAGTATCTGCCATAAGACCTGGTAGTACTAGGCACGTATTGGCTAGCAAATAAATATTTCTTCAATAGATATAATTGTAAAGGAGCTATAAATGTTCTTGGGAAGCCATAATATTATCTCTTGTGAATTCTCTGCTGAACACACCAATAACACTTTTACTTATGTATTCATCTATTTTTTGGCATCCTTTTTTTATTCCAAATGATTTTCTTTCTTTTTTTTTTTTTTTCATAGCTCTATAAAGGGACTACAAAAGTCTATGGACAAAAATGGAATTAAAGTACAAATTTTTTGGTACAAAAAAAGTAAAGGAAATCCATGCATAGTTTTTCTAATACCTACTTTCCATGAACTTTTGAAGTGCTTTCTTAGACTATCACTGGTAACCTCAAAATGAAACGGAGATTGGTTATCATTTAGGTGATCTGGGTAGCATGGATAGCCCACAGAAGAGGGGGAAATTCAAGTTCAGAATTCTTTACCTTTAAATAAAAATAATTTAGAAAATATAGATGAAAAGTAGGTTGGGTTTTGACCCAGTCATCTGAATGACCAAAATTGTGTAGACCTGGCCTGGGAGTTGGGACATACACTGGAGCATGATGGGTTGGGGGTGAGGTCTTTGAGGGAGCAGGATGAGCAGCCTGGGCCAGCCCCACTGAAGAAGGAGCAGGGGAGGAGTGTGGCTTTGGTACCTTTGGTACCTCTAGCCTCCACTTTTCCTTATTTTTTCCTTGTCTGTCTTTCGGTGAGGACGCATTCCCAGTGCCGGAGGAAGGCATATAGGCAACCTATACTCTAGAATGAATATTGGTGACTGGTTTCTTTTTTGGTGGGGGTGGGAGGTATCCAGAGAAGGAGGAACATCATTTCTGGTTGTCCTTTAAGTCATTAATGGACTTCGTATATCGGCATGGAAGGTATGTTCTGAGGCAAGAGACCTGTACATAGACCTGGGAATAACAATGACATATATTATAGAGTACCATGTGCCTACGTGGACTCACATCACAGCATGTCCTGTGTGTGAGGACCTGCAAGGGAAATATTATTATTCCCAATTTACAGATTAAGAGACTGAGCTTCAGGAAAGTTATAATCAGAGACTGGACCAAACCCAGGACTTCAGCCTCTTGTCTTCTCATTCATTTCTCCCTCCATCACCTCACTCTTTTAAACCTCACCCCAAAGTCCTGGTTCTATTTTTTGCAGCCTTGCGCATTCAAACAGGATGAGGGAGAATTTCTGAGTCCAGAGTCTTTGGTTGCTCCCCCTTGCCTGCACCCACATTTCTCATCCAAACCAATAGAAAATGTCTCCCGTGACTCAGCTTAAAGCTATTTCTACCAAGGAAAGGGTGTGTGATCTGAGCCAGAGGATGTGGCTAGTTTTCTCTGTTCTCAATCTCCACTTTCAGCCCTCTTTTAGCTCCAACAACTCAGCTCTTCTCTGGCCAAGACCCCTAAGGCCTTTGATTGACCACCAGGATACCCATTGTCTTGTCATCTCTTTCTGGCTTTTCTTCACTCACCATAACTTTATTTTCCCTGTATCCTACTCCTTTAAGGATAATAGCTCTTAGACATTAGTGTACTCAAAAGAATTTTCTGGGGATGTTTGCTAAAATGCAGATTCCTGGGCTTTGTTATTCTGAATCAGTGGTCTGAGGCATCAGTAACTCCTCCACCATTTTGATGCTGTTGATCTGAGGACATTTTTAGAAATAAAACCTGCCTTAGGCCTCATTCTTCGTAGATGATATGATTTGAAAAACATGGCACTCATGTGAGGGAGTATGATGTTACTGTGTTGCTCTGAAAGGCACTTTTGAAAGGCAATATGGTGCCCTGATTAATAGCATGGAGGCTGGAGTTGAGCTCTTGCTTTCTGGCATTAGCTTGAACAACCTAGTAAGCCTGTGTGTGCCCTAGTTTCTTATCTGTCAAATATAGGTATGATGATACTTACCTTTTAGGGTGGTTCTAAGTATTAAATGAGTTAACTTATCCAAAATGTTTAGGACAGTTCCTAGTGCATCAAGACCTCTGGCCCACGCTGGCCAGGAGAACTGGGGAAATGTCAGGGACTTCAGTTACAGCAAAAGGAAGATGGAGAGAGATTTTGGATAAGGCAAATCTGCTGCCATTCCTGAATTGGTTCATGTAGGTAGTTGCTTATTTTGCATTGTGCCACTAAGTGAGCAAAGGGATTAGCTCATCTCTAGCAAGTCAATTAGCCTCTTTAGTTTATTATCATGAGGCCTGTGGTGACCAAACATGCCCTAGGGGAGAAGATGGCTCAGCTGACTCATTAAGTGGACAAGTCAGAGAAAGTTGCACCAACACCAAGTACACAGGACTTTCTTTGCCTTATCTTATTCCTTCTTTCCTTTTGTTTGAAGGCACCCACCAGGTTTTCCTCTTGTTAAGAGGTAGTATTAATTATTTCAGCATTCTTACTACACTTTGAAAATTAAAACTAAATTACCCTGTTCTAATAACAAAAATATGTATTTCTAGTTTACACTCTGTTGTGCATTGAGTGTGTCCTTTTCAACAAGCTATGCTGAAGTCCTAATCTTCAGTATCTCAGAATGTGTCCTTATTTGGATACCAGATCATTGCAGATGTAATTAACTAACATGAGGTCACACTGGAGTAGGGCAGATAGGTCATCCTATATGACCATTGTCCTTATAAGAAGACAGCCATGTGAAAACACACTGGGAAAGGCCATGTGATGATGGAGGCTGATTGAAGTTATGTAGCTATATTCTAAAGAATGCCAAATATGATCAGCAAACACCAGAAACAGAGATGAGGAAGAAGTCCCCTTGGTTTCAGAGGGAGCATGACCCTGCTGACACCTTGATTTCTGACTTCTGGCCTTCAAAATCAGGAGAAAATACATTTCTGTGGCTTTCAGCAACCCATTTTGTAATATTTTGTTAGGGAAGCCCATATACATTTCCTCTGAAACAAAAAAAATCCTATCCTCAATGGTCTGAGAATTTGGGGTTTCAGAGTGTTTTCATACCATTTCATATAGGCTGCCTGCCCTTTCTTATGGAGATCCTAAAATCACACAGCTGGTCATAAGTCTTCAGTTTCAGGAAATGGAGCCATATCCCTCCAGTTCACATGGCCCTACATTTTCTTTTTATTTGGAGAGATTTGTGTTTGCACTCGACAGACAGACAGTGAGAAATCACCCCCCCCCCCCCAGTGGGGGGGAGGATTTGGCCATGCCACAATCCCTTTTCCATTCTTCACTCAGGATTTTGGACATGCATGCCCACGTTCCGGGTGTAAGTTTCAAGCTGCTGGGCCTGGGACTCAAACTGCAGTAGGCCATGTGGGAATCCAGCTCCTTAACCAGTATGCCACCTGCTGGCCCTGATCCCACATTTTCATGACCATGGACACTAATTTGCAGATGACTCAGTACAAAGCAGGCTGCATATATTTTGGTTCCTTTTTTTTTTCTCCTTTGGACTTTTATGTCAACTTGGTGTCACTTGTTAACATTGAGTGTCACCAAACAAGTGACACAAAACAGTGAACAGTGTAAAAATAGGCCAAACAAGATCCAGGGATAGGAGCATGGGGACTGGGTAATTATTTCTAAACTTCAAAAGAGAGAAGTATAACTTGGAGACACTTTTGCCATCTTTGAGGAGAAATAACTATACCCCTTCACGGTGTTGAAATTTCTGTCCCCAGTAGAAAAGTCCTGACTTGTTTAGTGCATGGAACTCTTATTTAATTCAAACATGCAATTATTAGTATTCATCCACAGACCTGGCCTGCTGACTGAATTCTGTGTTTACACTTGGGAGTTTGTTATTTTTTAACCTTCTGGGTGTGTCATGGGACAGATACGAATGATTACCGTACAAGAGAAAATAAAAGCTCTTTCTAATCTATCAAAGACACAAGAAACGGAAATGTCTTCACCATTTTCAGGCTACCCATTGGTCTGCATACACGTTTGTTTGAATCAGAGCTTTATAAACACTATTAACTTCTTTACAGTTTCTACAATACACTTCCTGATGCCAGAGGTTATTTCCTACCATTCAGTTAAGTCAAACTGGGGTTCCTAATAGCTTTTGTCTTACCTCATTGCTGGAATATATTTCCCTCCAGTGCTTCAAATCTGTTTATTAAACAAATGGAAAATGGATGAAATATATCTCTGCAGGTTGGAACACTGCAGGGCAGGTGAAGAAAGGATATATACTAGGGTTCTTGTGAGGTCTAATAACAGACAATCATGGCCCATTGGACAGAATTTTGACATGCTGCATAATGTGTCTCTCAAAAGACAGCTCCGAAACCCTACAATAGGCCGTTATTGTCATTTTGGGCCAGATAATTCTGTTGTTGGGATGGGGGGTGGAGTAGTGTCTTATTCACTGTATAGTGATGACCATTCCTCTTCTCTATCCACTAGATTCAGGCAGTCTTCCCCAAATTGTGACAACTAAAAATATCTTCACACATTGCCAAACAGCTCCTGGAAGGGGAGGAAAAACTACTCTTGGTTGAGAAGCACTGTTCTAGAAAATCAGAATATAGTGTGATGAGATAGGACCTGAAATTTAGAAAAAAACATAGAACTTGGAATGCTTGCTGGTTTATCTCAGGCACCTTTGGTTTGCGATACTGTAGTTGGATGAGTTCATTCATTTATTCACCCAATATTTATGAAGCACCTACTTTTTATTTTTAAACATTTATTTACTTATTTATTGTGATTTTTGGGCCACTGGATCTGAGACTTGAACGGTGGTATGCCATGTGGGAGCCCAGCACCTCAACCACCACACCACTTGCTGGTCCCTGAAGTAACTACTTTTTAAGGATGAAATAAATGAAATGAGGAAATAGGGCCAGGCCAAGGTCAATGGGCTAGTTATAGGTCATTGAAATGAGGATAGTGTAAACTAAGTGGGGATGGCTGCTGGCTGCTCAAGCTCACTCAGAGATCATTACTAAAGATGAGTGGTGTTCTTTCATGGCTCACTTCTTTGCTTTCAAGTTAATAGAGGAAGTCAATTTCTTGCCTGCCTTCCCAAAGCACTAACTTCTTGAATTTAGACTGGAATCTTGAGTTATTTCTCTCTGAACAATGCCCCAAGCCCTTTCCTGCTTTAAGGCCTTCCTATGTAATGTTGGTATTCTTGCAGCACTCCTTCCATCAAGTATCACCTGGATAATGCCAAGTTATTTGCGGTATCTTAACCCAAATGTTCTTTCTACAAAGATTTGTTACTAGTCTCCATCCTCTTTTCTCATAGAGACCTTTTTTTGCATACAACCTGTCACATACTTATTTAATGGTATGCGTGTGTGTGTATGTTTGTGGTTATGATTTCTGCTACTAGACTGTGCATTTCTCAGAATGTGGTAGGTGCTAAGTTAATAGTCATCAAATAAATGAATTAGTAACTACTGCTCTTGGCTAAGTTATATTTTTTTCTTCTACTGATAAGAACACTTATCTGGGCTGGTCTTGTTGTCTAGTGGTTAGTGAAACCAGATCACACATGGCCCATTGTGGTTCAAGTCCCAGCCAGGGAGTTCAAAAAACATGCCAAGCACTTACGTGTGCCCAAATCCTGACAAGATGGAGAAATGGAGGAGAAGGGATTGTGGTGTGACCACGCCCCATTGGGAAATTCTTTCTTCTCTGTCTCTCTCTGGCAAGTGCACATGCCCTCCGGAAATTAAAAGAAAAAAATAAAAGGAGTGTTTCTGGATATAATTTCTTTTAAAGACAGTTATGAATGTTATTATCTGTCCTGAGGGTTAGTAATTACATTCATTGATTGCATTCACTTATTGTAGCCTTAGCATAATTTTGATAAAGCAGTAGACGAAAGGTGACTAATCATGTAGAAGACAGATTAATACAGTTTTCTCTCATCATCAGATTTGGGTTCCATTTTGACATAGCTTAGCTCAGATTGCTGGTGGGTTCCCTGAGAATGTTTGGAGTTCAAACAACTTTATATTTAACCTTGAAAATCAAACAACTGGGTGCCAAATGATGGGATTAAATCATACCAGGCCCCTAATGCTAAACTTTATGTGGGTCAGAGAGAAACAAACTCTTTAGAGCTGGGTAATGGGAAAATTTGACTCAAAGTAATGGTGCTTCTACCCTGTAGCTTTTAGTCATCTGAACCTATTACTCACAGATGGGCTGTTAAAAGAACTTCAGAAATGTGACCACATGAACTAGGTGAATTTGACAACTGTCTGCACTCAAAGTTTCAGCGTTTGCTATTTAGCTAGACTTTTTTTAAAGACCATAGCTCTAACCAAAGTTGCAAGTACTTACACATTTCTCTGTTATGTGAACTAAGACGAAATGACCAGTTGCAACAACAACACAAAAAAGTACTGAACATTTGTAGCCACTTTTGGAACTGATTTTTGGATCCATCTTGGAACACAAATAGCCAATTTGGAGGCAAGGGCAATAAAAGGGAAGACTGCAGAGTTCTGAGCCCAGATCAGAAGGGGAAATGAATCCATGCTCCCTGCTCTTGATCTTCTTCAGTACCAAATATTTACTGTGGTATGTTTGCATTCAGCTTGCCATCTGTTGATAGCTCAGTATTTCAAAGATGACTGAATTAAATCACAACCTGAATATTAAGAGTGAGGATGCCAACTGGCGAAATCTAGGAAGTAGGTAGTAGAAATTCTATTGATGAGGGGCCTTCCATCATTCTCTGTGCGTGGGCTTTATGCACTTTTCACCCTTAGACACTCTTTCATGAATTCTGGTCATCTGGAATTATAGAATTTTGAAATGAATTTGAAATGATGTGACTTGGAGAATGTCTGCAATATCTTGGTTGTTATAGATAAAGAAACTGCCGTACAGCAAGTAGAAGCAACTTTTCCAAGGCCCAAGGTAACCCAGGAGATACTTGTCTAAGACAGGACAGAGATTCAGCTTTACTCTGAGACTTGCTTTCCCCATCTACTCTGATGAGTGAGTGGCTTCAGTAAACCTCTTCTCAGGGACTTTGGGTCTCATCTCTGTACCAGGCACTGGAGAAATGAATGATACCTGCCTATCTCCAGGTCCTATGAAGCTTTCTATGGCTACCAGCACTACAGGGGTTTTGCAGCATCATTAATAGAAAAAAACAGTACATATGGTAAGTTCCATTCCACGGATGCTACTGAGCCATGAATCCAGGAAGGAAAAGGGGAATGGGATGACATTCTGGCATTCTAACCAGCTGGCTTTCCTCTTGAGGAGAAGAGAAAGAATGGGCAAAGGGATAAACAACAGAGCTGGTTCACACAAATATTATGAGATGTACAAAGTCTATCTTATGTCATTGCTACAGCACAGTTCCAGAAAGTATTTTTATAACAGATATTTGAGTGACCATTAGCATATTTTAATAAAATTGCTAAGGATCCCTCAAAATGAGTACTTAGAGAAATAATAATTTCCCCATGGTGACCCTTATGATCCTGAAAGTTTTATTGTGATACATAGTTTTATTATGAAGAAATTCTGAGATTCTAAATCATGCTTGATTCTGGCTGTATATTAACATCATCTGGAAGGCTTACAAAAGTAATAATACATAGACCTAGGCCTCACAATAGACCAATTAAATTAGCATTTCTAGGAATGAGGTGTGTACCATAGTATTTTTAAATGTTTCTCAGATGATTTGTAGCCAGGGTAAAGAATCACCAGTTTAAATTCACAGAACACCAGCCTTTGCGGAAGCCACACTCTCTCATGAGTTTATATCACAATAGGGGTTTATGCAAGCTGCAAAATTGTGTGAATATGCAATGTGTAGGAGGGAGTGGATGGACAGGCTTTCCATAGAGATAATGTTTCATACTGACCTTTTGGTAAATACAAAGCATGCATTTTGCAGTGTTCTACTTTCAGATGTTTACCACTTGCCTTCTCAATCACTGGTTAAAACAGTGCCACTCAATTCCTCTTTGCCCTCAAAACAAACTAGGTACCCTGTTGGAGGAGAGGGTGTTTGTATGTATGCTTATGTTTAATTATAAGTCTGTGTGTAAAGTGTGTTATATACCAAATTGTGATTGTGGAGGTAGAAGGATTTGAGAGAACAAACCTAGACAAACAAGTAAGGAATGTAACACACAACTATTAAAAAACAAGCTCTTGTGACATATTCCTGGGATTAACCACTCTTATTGCTCAGAAGTCCTTCTACGTAATCTAATGCTTTTTTTTTTTTTTTTTTAAGCTAAGTTTATATCCCTTTCTTCTTTTTAAAAATATTGTCTGACCAGTGTTTTTCTTGTAAATCTCATAATAACATGACTATAATTGAAGGTCATTACATGTTCCCTTCCTTCTAACAAATCATGTAGACAAAATAGTCCTTCCCCAGCTTGAGGGGGTTTGTTGTCCTCTTTTTTGGATTCCTTTTGCTTTTTCCTAGGGCTTCTTTAGAATCTCTACTTCTCTCTTAAGATCAAAATGGAAACCCATGCTTACGAAGTCTGACTACGGCCAGCAGGTGGAGTAGTAGTTAAGGCTCTGGACTCCCACATAGCAGACCACAGTTCAAGTCCCAGACCCGGTGGTTTGAAACTCACACTGAGTGTATGTGTGTATCTGCCCAAAATCCCAAGAGGAGAATGTAGAAGGAACTGCAGCATGGTCATTCCCCAGGGAGGCGATTTCTTACTTTTTCTCCCTATCTCTCTAGCAAGCACGCATGCCCTATGGCAAAAATCTCTCTTAAAAAAATAACAATAATCTGACCAATAAGAAGTAAGGTCAAGAAACTCGTGTGTGGTACTTCTTTTGAAATATTTCCTTATGCTTCCTTTAAAATATCATCAAATCGTTGAGATGTCTAATGTTTTGGAACAAATGACAATTTTAGTTTGGGTGTCTGATTGTCCAAAGACTATATAGTATGGTTTTATTTAAAGGGAACGTTATGGGACCAATATATGGTGTAATGATTATGTCATTGGACTCCCATGTTGCCGACCACGATTCAAGTCCTGGACCCAGTGGCTTGAAACTCATGCCTGGCATATGTGCATACATGCCCAAAATCTCAAGAGGAGAGTGGAGGAGAAAGGATTACAACATGGCCATCCCCCTGGGGGCTGATTTCTCATTTTCTGTCTCTCCAAGGAAGCATACACACCCTATAGCAAAAATTTCTCAATAATAATAATAATAATAATGGGAATGTTACAGTAGTGATTCTTAACCTGGAGATCTTGGTCTCTTACGGGGAGTGTTGAATTATTACAGAGGATTTCCATCTCTATTATGCTCACCAGCATTTTGGTTTTCCCCATCTCAGGCTTTCACAAAAATGACAACTCTCACTTGGTATTTTCTTATGTTTTGCCCTTTTCCCCCACTTAGCATCTGTTTTATTTACAGTCCTTGAACATTATTTCACTTCATACTAGTCTTTATCTTATTTTTATGGGTCATTTATAATTTGTCAAAACCACTTTGATATTATTTTTATTATAGATCTTAACAAGGCCATTGTAATTAGTATCATTTATAAGTTGAGAATCCTCTTGTTCACGCCAGATTCTGATAAAATACTAAGTGGTCCCAGTTGTATGTTAAATACCAAGACACACCTAAAGTTCATACTACACATCATCACTCTATTTAAATAGCTACTACTGGCCTTGCTTATTCTTAATTGAATAATGATTCTGATATTTTATAATCAGCTTGTTAATATGAAAACGATTTGAAATCAAGATGATGAGCTTTACTTTTGTACATATTACAGCAAATCCATTTCCTATCACAGGAGACAAGAAAATAAAACACACCTAGGAAAAGAGCTGACATTCATTTCACTTGGCAAAGTTATCAATAATGGAGTGAATGACCCCTTCCAGAGACATTTATGTGTTTTGTCTGTTTTTCTTTTTCTTTTTTCACGTGAGGAGAGACCACTTCTGAGGTAAAATGAAATTTCTGAAGTCAAGACTTCTATGCTATCAGAACAGTGCATAAACAGTCACCAGCTCCCGGTGTGTAAAAATCACAGAGCTTGTAAGAATTTAGAAGTAGTAAAACCAAAGTTAAGGAGAAGAGGCTCAGGTTCCTCAAAGCTGTTAAATCCTTCCATAGAAGGTTTTGGATTTTCCTTCAGGGCTGTCACCTGATCTAGTTGTTTCCCTGAATCTTGCCATTTTCAGAGATAATGGAGTTTATGACAGGGATTCATCCACCCCTCTCTGGCAGAGGAGTTCTCATGTGACCTGAGATCCAGCCCCCAGCTTCTGCACTTCTGGCCTGAGGGGCCATGCCAAGCAGCTGGTGGCATCTCTTGGCATTCTGGGAATTTGACCTCTCTGCCTGCCAGATCCTTAGGAGATTACTCTTTCCCTCCAAGGCCTCGAGAGATCATCCAGTTGATACAGTTTGCTGACTGGAAGCCTCAAATATGTTTACGTTCTCCTATAACTAGATATTTTAAAAATCTTTTGTTTTTTTTTTTGAGAGGTTTTTGCTATAGGGCGCATGTGCTCACCAGACAGAGAGAGACATAGAGACCGAAAGCGAGAAATCACCCCCCCAGAGGGGATGGTCACGCCGCAATCCCTTATCCTCCATTCTCCTCTCGGGATACTGGGCACGCACGTACACGCGCCCGGAGTGAGTTTTAAGCCACCGGGTCCGGGATGCGAACCGCGGTCGACTACGTGGGAGTCCAGCGACATAGCCATTACGCTAACTGCTGGTTCCCAATATTTTAAAAATCTTAATGAATATTTAACACACACATACACACACATTAAAACATGGTCTTGCTTTAACCAAGTAAATAGAGTGAATATTTTTGGATTTATTAATTTGCTTGGATTATTTTTTCTTAAGAGGTTTTAAATGTGGCTAATTTAAAGAGAAAGGGCAAAGGAAGACACTCAGTAGTGTAATCCTACTGCGTCTTTTCACTCACAGCAGACATTAAATTACTTGGAAAAGAATTTTAGAGTATTCATTCAAGTAGGCAGATGTCTTCTGATGGCTGGCTCAGTGTGGGGCCCAGGGTTGGTGCTGGACACTCTCAGAATTGAGACAATCATTATCCGGCACTTAAGGTCTCAGGCAGAAAGGTGGGGAGAAAAGGGAGAGAGAATGGAACATGAAGGATGATGAATCAGAATAGTTGAAAGGCTTTGATAAATGCTGCACTGGAGATAAAACCAAAAAGTGGTAGGTGCGGTGAGAAGAGATGGATGATTCTGATGAGACCTGGGTATTTGAGGTGAGACCTGGGTATCTGAGGTGAGACCTGGGTATCTGAGGTGAGCCCTGCTAGGTGGCTGAGGTGGTCAGGCAGGCTCCACTGTAGAAAGACTCATGATGTACTCCATGACTGGTATGGGGTCAGTGTTTTTTACAGATTGATTAAGTTTCCTTTCTGGAGAGGAGACTACATGACAATGATTCTCATTGCTACCTTTGGTTTACCTCACATAGTTGGGTGAAGTGATAGTTATTAACTTTTTAGATATTTCTCTTCTCACCATAAGCCCGACTCTGAGGAGTAAGTGAAGAAGAAAGATCTACTGAGCCAAGCAAAATAAGTGGTGATGAAATCTAGTGAGTGTGATTCCATTTCCTTGACATACTTTGGTATGTCTATGTCCAACCATGTATTACTGCTAATAATACAGAAAAGGCAAACGGTGAGCCATGATTCAAAGTGTGTGTTGCTTATTCTTCTAAGAGATTAATGGTGCCTTGTAAAATGCACTATTAAATCTGTTCCTTGCTTCTGGCATTTGTTTTTTGAGAACAAATATGTCATTACTAAGGAGGAAGTCTCAGAGAAATGACTTGCAGGATTCGATAGGCATTTCTCCCACTAGCACAAAACTGAGGTTTTTCTCTATGGTTTTCTGTTTTTACAATGGACTGATGTGGAGGCATGACTGTAGAAATAGAACAGGCAGATGGAGAACCTTTAAAAGAAGCCAGGTGGTGCAAAGAGCCTGTCAAGACCTCTTCATGGTCTCACACTTGCCCCTCTCCACCCATTTTGGCAGAATCAGCCACACCCCAGGTGTTCTGGTCAACCTGGGTGATCAGGGGCCCTCAAAAGACTCGGGTAATTCAACATGAGCCATCATGGCAGCTCGTCTAGTTCTACTTCTGATCTCTGAGACCACACCTCTACTTTGTACTCTGTTTGAGCCCTCCCTGCCTTGTTGGCAACCTGCCAGGCACATGCATTAGTTGAGATCTGGCCTTCTACACTGGGGAAGGAGGGCCTTCCTCAACCTATCTGCCATAATCTAGAGTCTGATCCTGGAACTACAGGTCTGTCATTCCCAACACAGACCACACCTAGAATCCCCCTTGCTATAGGCTGCTTGTCCAGAGTGAGGACACCACCATCTCTTTCTGCACTCTGGTGACACCATTGTCTTCTTAAATCATGACCCACCCAGAGGCATGGGAGCAAAGTGGTTAAAAATGTGGGCTTTGTAGCGTCACCATCTGGATTCAAACCCCGACTCTACCACTCCCTATGGAATTCTGAGCATTTCTTTAAGCCTGAGTTTCCTTATTTGCAAAGTGAATAAGACAGTGAGAACAATAATAGTACCCATCTTGCAAGCTTTAGGAGGAGTAAACAAAATAATCTCTGCCACCAAGCCAGCCTGTAGGAAGTGCTGGAGGAGGCATCCCCTCTCCTGTCACTCACACCTGCAAGTCTGGCACCCCCAGTTTGCCTCATTACACTGTCAGCTCTTTATGCTTAAGGTGTAATATCCACACTGGATTTTTGAAATTTAGTATCAAAATAAGAAAACTGTTATAAACAATGTTTATATTGATTACAGGTTGAAATGAGAGTATTTTAGATACAATGCATTAAAAAAATACATAATTTTTAAAAAGAGGGGGTTTGGGGCGGGCAAGCAGCATGGTGGTTAAGGGCACTGGACTCCCACATGGCCCACTGTGGTTTGGGTCCAGGACTTGGGGGCTTACTTTCTCACTTCACCTCTGTTCTCTCTCTCTCTCTGTTCCTCTCTGGTCAAATTGAGATAAATAAATAAACTGCAATAAAATAATAATTCTTAAAAAAATAAAAAGAGAGGGTTATATCTTACCAGATCATTCACTGGTCTTAGAACCCCTCTGTGGGCCGTGGGCCTATGAAGGATAAACACCAAAGCTGGGCAAAGAAGGCCCTGGGCAAAGAAGGCTTCTGCTTGTATCCCTGGTTCCAGGCACCCTGACCTGCCTCTGGAGCTGAGAATGTGCCAGCCACTCTCAGGCTCTGGTTGCTCCTACTGACCCTTCCACTGAGACCCCTTTCCTGGGGAACAGTTTGGAGACTGCTGAGAACTCTCTGCTTTGGGCCTGACTGTAGCCTGAACCTTAGTTATGCAATTTCACTCAGACTTGTGTAGATGCATGTTTCTCCCCCTTGGGGACAGGAGCCTAGTTAACTACTCAGTCAATGCCTGAGCCTGAACAGGGCTTCAGACAAGGTAGCACTTTGCAGAGAAATGGATGTGAGAGTCCTGGAGTTGGGAAGTACACTACAGTCCCCCACAGAGGGGGTGGTAGGACAGAAGGAAGGGTGCTCCTGGCACTTTCTTGAGCTTTGCTTCATTTCCTCCCAGTCTCCTACTTTCTCTCTACTGGGGCTCATCATCTTTTTGTTCTTTGCTGTATGTAAGAAAATGTGGTTGTTTGATCTCTGTGACATACATGAGATCGGCAGTGTTATCTCGAGATAAATTTATCTTTTTATGTAGAATCTATGATTGTCTGTCTATATTGTAATATCTTACTGGGCTCAGAAGAGGATTATGTATTGTATGCAACCTAAAAAAATTTTTTTCCTGGGACAAGCAGTCAGTGTAATGGCTATGTCACTGGACTCCCATGTAGCCGGCCACAGTTCGAATCCTGGACCTGGTGGCTTAAACTCACGCCGGGCGTGTGTGCATACGTGCCCAAGATCCCGAGAGGAGAATGGAGGAGAAGGGATTGTGGCGTGGCCATCCCCCCGGGGGGGGGGGGGGGGTGATTTCTCGCTGTCTCTCTCTCTCTCTGTCTTTCTGGCGAGTGCATGCACCCTATAGCAAAAACCTCTCAAAAAAAATTTTTTTTTCCTGAAGAATTATTTATTTAGTTTTATTTATTTATTTATTATTATTATTTTAAAATTTGCTCTAGGGAACATGAACTTACCAGACAGAGAGAGAGAAAGTGAAAAAGCAAGCCACTGGGTCCAGGACTTGAACTGTGGTCTGCTATGTAGAAGTCCAATGACTTAACCACCACACCACCTGCTGGCTCTTGAATGCAAGTTTAAAAAAATTCACTTTGATTTTATTTTTTTTTAAGTTCTTTTATTTATTTCTTCTATGAGTGAGAGTCACAGAGAGGCAGAGAGAGAAAGACAGCACCCCCCAACAAGATCTTTAGGTCGTAATTCTCCCCAGCATCAGACAGTCCAGGATCTTGGGCACAGCACATGCCCAGTACATTCAGGGAGGTCTTTGAACACAAGCCAGGAACCTTCTCATGTGGGTCAACTTCTCAGGGGGTCACATTTTACCACTGTACTATCGTCAAGCCCTTCCCAAAATTTCACTTAAATTGTTATGAAACAGAATATTAAGTGTGTGTGTGTGTGTGTGTGTGTGTGTGTGTGTGTATACCATCAGAACTTATTTAAGTCTCTTCAGAATTAAAAATGCCTGGCTTTTAATTGCTTGAACAGCTAACAATGGCTAAAGGGAAACACAGTTGTGTCTTTAGGAATATGTATTTCCCCTGCCATGAAATGACCAGCAAGAGTCATCTTCTAAAGGTTTAATAAAGAAAACAAGATGTATTTTATATCTGAAACATCAACATAGTTCCCATGAGAGGCAGGAAATATGTATTCTGTGCAGGTGTAAATCTGTTTTACCCACTAATTCCCTTGGCGGTTCCATAGTACATGGATCATGCAGATTTCCTTTAAGACAAAATTAAAAACATTTCCCCCATCTTAAACAATGGTTCATGTGAAAGCATGCCCTTTTATGTTTCCTGGACTCACTGAAAAATAGTTAAACTATTTTAAACATCTCAAGCTTTGATTAAGTAGCTGACAAAATATGTGATGGAAGGATGTCAGTTTCATTAACCCTGTGTTTCAGGGAAGGAGACTCAGGTCTGAATGTAGAATAGATTGGAGCTTAAAAGCTTCTTTTTCAAGTCGTAGTGCAGTGTGATGGCTGTGACAAAGAGCAGGAGAGGGAAAACATTAGAGAATGTAGGACGCAAAAAGGCATGATATGCCTGGAATGTGAAAATCCTGCACATTCTCCTAGAAAATAGTGTGAGTAGAGACTTCTAGTATCTTTGAGGTGTAGGAATTAGTGATCAGTCACTACCATCCACTTATGATCATATTTTTTGGCTTTCAAACTGAGTCACTTTTGAGCATGCAAGGGTCACTATTAATAGTTATTCAAGACTAACCAATGTTGGCCGGTCTATATGTGATAACCTAGAACATATGGTCACCCCACTCCTAGGTCACCCTGAAGCTCTCAGCTTGCAGTTGGCTCTAAGCCCAAGTGGCCTCAAGGGATGGAGAACCATTGAGCAAGGTGGACTTGGGATCCCTCCATCGTGTTTCAAAACTCTCTGGCAGGGTTTTACATGGCCAGACCCTCAAGTATTACTCTGGCAGGGAAAACATCTAGAACTCTACTATGTGACTCATCTGTTCTCTTAGGAGGGACTCAACCAGGGTGTATATCTTTAAGCCAACCTCAGACACAATTATTTCTAAATCTGACCTCACCATGTAATCATTTGAAGATGATCATTTAGAGTTCTAAAAAATACAGATATTTAGCATCCATCTAGAATTCTAATATATTTGGAGTGGTCCCAGGCATCTTGTATAAGGTGGTCTTCAAAGGTTTGAAGTTTGTGGAAAACACATGTTATTAACTTTGATGTTTCTTTATATTAAAAAAAAAAATTCCTCTGTTAATTCTGGTGCCTAGTCAAATTACAAAGTCCCTGGGGGAGAAGGGGAGATCCTTTAACCTACTGGTTAACAAAGACAAATCCCACCTGACCAACCTCATGGTTCGACTCCTAGATCTGGTAGCTTCAAAAACAGGCTGATACATGGACATATATGCCCCAAATCCAGGGTGTAAAAATGGAGGAGAAGGGATTGAGGCCTGGCGTGCCTCACTAGAGGATGCTTTCTCCCTCTCTCTCTGTCTCTGTCTTCTTCTGGTAAGCACACGTGCCCTTTGACATGTAAATAAAACAAAACAAAACAATAAAAAAGTCCTCTAGAGTTTCCAAAGAGGCTACAGGGTTTTTTAAAAGGTGGCAAATTTCAAAGTTTTAATAGTATTATTAGAAGTTCAGAACCAACATGGAAAGAGAAAATATTAGGGAAGAACTAAAGTATTTCCTACAATTTTTAAAAGAATTATTTAATTTTATTTATTGTTATTGTTTTTAATTTGACCAGAAAGAGACAGAGAAAGAAAGAGGAAAAGTAAGAAAGCAAGCTGCCAGGTTGGGGACTCGAACCATGGTTGACCATGTGGGAGTCCAGCACCTTAACCACTATGCCACATGTTAGACCCATATTTTCTAGCAATTTAATCACAATTTTTATAGGGCCAAAATACAAGTAAACTGTTAAAAAGTAGATGAAGTTACTTCAACAGGTTTGTGGAAAATAGAATTAAAGTTCAAACTAATGTAGTATAAAAAACTTGAAATCCATCTATAGTTTTTTCATAATATGTCCATTAACGTTTTGAAGACCCTTGTATGTTTCTTATTGTGACTTGTTTATAGGTTCAGCAACTATTTGAAGCATTATAGATGAACCACTCTTTGAACCAGGGATATAAAGAAACCAGGTTTTAATAAACAGTAGAATTTGGTAAAGGAATTCCAGCAAAAGTTTGGGGGGGAAAAAAAAAAGGCATGAAGAAAGGCCATAAACTCTAAGTGAGGAGTGTGTTTTTAATCTATCTTACTCCATAGTATAGGTCCTGGCACCTAATGATAGATGCATAAAATTGTGTATTGAAAGACAAATGTCTTTTTTGGGGAACACATGTGAAAATTACTCCTATTCATTACTTTACCACTGAAGCACAGAAGCACAACAGGCTTACCCCCATTTTTTTTTTTTTTTTTAAATTTGCTGTAGAGTGTGTACTCACTAGAGAAAGAAGAGAAAGAGAGATAAAGTGAGAAATCACGCCCCCTACCCTGGGTGGGAGGTGATGATCACGCCACAATCCTACATTCTCCTCTCAGGATTTTGGGCATGCAGACACACACACACCTGTTGTGTCTTTTTTTTGGGGGGTGGGGTGGGGTGGGGGAGAGGTTTCTTGCTATAGGGCGTGTGCGCTTGCCAGAAAGACAGAGACAGAGAGAAAAAGCGAGAGATCACCCCCCTGGGGGATGGCCACACCACATTCCCTTCTCCTTCATTCTCCTCTTGGGATCTTGGGCAAGCACGCACACGTGCCCAGCTTGACTTTAAGCCTCTGGGCCTGGGACTTGAACCGCAGTTGACTATGTGGGAGTCCAGGGACATAGCCATTATGCCAGCTGCTGGTCCCCACCTGGTGTATTTATCATGCCACTAAAACTATGCAATTGGCCATGTGGGATCCAGTCTCTTCAACTACCATACCACCAGCTGGCCCCATCCCAAAATATTTTTAGGGCTGGTGTTTATTCATTTTTATTAGTCAAATGATTTTACTATCTTATTTTATAAGCCTAACTTGCAGAGACTACGGAGGAGAAACCTGTTGACCTAACACCCTTCACCCCTCCTTCCTTCATCCCTCCTTCTTTCTTGGTGTCAGTGGGCCTAGGATGCTTTCTAAGTGAGAGGACAAGAAAGCAGCATTAGGCCATCTTGCTGAAACCAAAGCTGGTTTGATGACTGCATGCGTGTCTTTCGTTGACCGCTAAAGAAAAAGAAATCTGTGTCCATGCATTTTTAAGAATTAGGACATTCAAGTTTTAGAAAAGAAAGTTATAAAAGTTGCATAAATCCCTTTTCTAATTTTGGTATGATATCCTTTTTACTATGCTGGGGTACCTCTGAGTACCTTTGCATTAGGCATATTTCTAGGGGCTGAGGGCTTCTCTTTTTGGAACTTTTTTTTTTTTTTAATTCTATTTATTTATTTCTCTGGTGAGGGCTGGAGGAGGGGGGCATCCTCAACAGTGTCTTACTCTACAGTTCCCCAAGCCTTACCAGCAGCCAGGATTACAGGCACACATGTGTGCCCGCCCTGTACAAGTTGACCTGGGAACTGATTCCCTCTCCCACATGGCTTTTGACGTTGCAGCATATTGTGCTACTGCTGTGCCACCACGGCTAGGCCATAAATCACTTTTTTTACTTTAAATTTATTTATTTATTCCATGAGTGAGCAAGACAGAAAGAAATAGAGATGAGAGTGAGCATCCCTAATAGGGTCTGCATGTTACGATCTACCTCTAGCTTCTAGCAGCCCAGATCATGGGCATGTGCATGCCTGGTATACTCACAAATCACCTCCCATGTGGATCTGTCTCCCAGAGTGTTGTATTTTACCACTGTGGCACTGTCAGGCTCATGAGGAGCTTATTTCTATCTATCTATCTATCTATCTATCTATCTATCTATCTATCTATCTATTTATTTGCCAGAGTGCCAAATGTTCTCCAGAGAGAGAAAGAGAAGAAGGAAGCACCCTCCTCCCCCATATGGTGTAGTCACACTGTGATTCCTGCTCTTCCATTCTGCCATCCTGTCAGGATTTGGGGCATGCACAAATATGCACATATACCTACCAAGTTCCAGCCCCAGTTGACATGTGTGATCTGGCTCCCTTAATCATTAGGGTACAGGGCTGTTCTGGAACTTCTTTTTTTTGGGAAAGATTTTTGTTATAGAGTTTTACACTTGCTGAGAGACAGACAGAAAATGAGAAATTCTAAGGGAAATGGTCATGCTACAATCCCTTCTTCTCCATTTTCCTTTCAGGATTTTAGGCATACACAATCACACCCAGCCTGAGTTTCAAGCTGCTGGGTCTGGGACTTGAACCCTGGTCGACCATGTGGGAGTTCAATGCCTTAACCACTATGCTGGCCCATGGAACTTCTTTTAAAAGAAGGATACTTGGGCTATTAGGTGGTGTAGTGGTTAACATGCTGGACTCCTACATGGTGGACTGCAGTTCAAGTCCGGACCCTAAAGGCTTTAGACTCACACCAAGCCCATGTGCATGTATGCTCAAAATCCCTGGAAAATGGAGAAGAAATTGCGGGTGGCCATCATGCCTGGGGGAGGGGGGAGGGGCGTCATTTCTCACTTTCACTCTCTCTCTCTCTATGGCAATGCACACACCCTATGGCAAGAAACTTAAAAAGAGCAAGAACAAAAACAACAACAAATGAACACAAAGAAGAGTTGGCAAATCTTTTTCTCTGGGGCCTTCAATTATAATAAAGAAGATCATATAAATGCATGATCTTCAGAGTATGAAAGAAGAAAGAGTGTGTCTTGGTCTAAACCATGTTTGTATAAAGACAGGTGCTCTGCCCTTTCTCACCACAAACACAGTCAGGAAGCTCATAGAAGGGCCTAGAACCCCACAGGTCAGTGTGCACAGCCTCTTTCTCCTGGGGACCAGCTCTCTCTGGGCATTTATCATAGGGAATTATGCTTAAAAGTAGGGCAAACTAAAAAAGGGGTTTAATTTGGATTAGTTTATGGACCTGAGTGGGCAGGACACACAAGCAAGTGGTTTTTTGAAATGATTGGACTCTCCAGATGCTGCTCACTGTTGCAGCTGTTCGTACTTTAAACCCCTTAAAACTGTAGCCAACACTGCCTTTAACTGAAAAAATACCTCACATCATGAACCTTTTCCTAATTCAAGGATATTTGTTGTTGCCTTGCCTTAAATTTTAATAAATGTTATGAAACTTTATTCAGTTATAGCTAATGTTGAATTCATTCCTCAATTTTTTTTTTGACCCTGGTTAAGAAATAGAGAAAAAAAAATAACGTTCTTTTCGTAAGCACTTAAAATATATATCATTTTGAACTGAACTTGAAAGCATTTCTGATGTTTAAGAATGAATAATGTCCCCCATTTTAGTATGGTTCTTTCCACAATAATGTGAGAATAATTTCGTACCAAAGACAACCATAATACTACTTTACAAGCTGGGGATTCTAAATTTCATGCATAATTTCAGATGTGGCAGAGTATCAATCACCATCTTGTGACGCTGTCTCCTAAACAAACAAGCAAAACTGATACCACTTCCAGCAAGAGAGAATGTTAACATGGTGCTGAGTGTTCTGAGACAGTCTAATTTTTTGAGTCTTATACTTTAATTAGAAGTATAAAATAAACACAATTTTATAAATGACCATTATATTGATGTTAGTCACCAGGGGCTCTCTAGAATGCTTTCTAGTTGAAAGGGATCATAGAGGCATTAGGCTGCCATGTTGACACCAGAACTGATCTGATTACCACGTGCATGCCTTTTTTTGATTGCTAAATAAAATTTCATGTCTGTGCATATTTAGGAATCATTACGTTCAAGATTTAGCAAAGAAAACTATAAACACATATTTTTATTTTCCAACGAAGACCTCCTTCCAGATGTCCTGATTAGTCTCAGTACTAATCTCAGAATCATCTAAACTCTTCTCCCCTCATGACAATATTTCATGATGAATCACATAATCTCGGCTGTTCTCTTTTAATGACACATTTCAAAATATCTGTTTTGGGTAATAACGATGTGAAAGTACGGGAGAGTCACTTTTTTGTTAGCCCTTCATTTCTCTTAATGTTTAATAAAAAGAGAGAGAGAGAGAAATTCGAGGTCAGCCTGGCAATCATTATGTTCCCTTTCCATTCTAAAATTCTGTCATTTTGTGCTTTCATAGTTCTATCTCCAGTGTTACTGTGCATTGTCCTTCTCATTTCACATCTGGACCATGAAGCAATTACATCTCAACCCTTTTCTGCTCATCTAGACTGGCTACTCTCATCACATCCTGTCCCCTCAGCAGCGCCATCTTTCAGAAAGCACACCTTCGTTATGCCAGTTCTCAATTTCAATCATGCCAAGACTTCTGCTTGAAGTCTTCCTTGGCTTCCCACTGCTGGTGTGATCAGATCTAAACTTATATATACTGGCTTCAGAACTCTGCCATGTGGCCACTACCAGTTTTTTTCCACCTTTATCACTTATCAGTCTGCCACATGAACTCCCAAAACCCAATCAAAACGAGTGATTAAAACTTCCCTGAGTGAGACATACTCATCTCCATGCCTTGCTCATTTAGAATGTCTTCCTGTGCTTTTTCCTGAGATTCGTGTTCCATCTGTCCTCTGTGACCATCCTCAGATAGCACCTCCTTCAAATCCTCTTCTTTACACTATCTACACTGTGGCCTCTCTCTGCACCTATTGCCCTATCCACTGTAAGGGTTCCCTAATACTTAAAATCAAAGCCATTTACTAGTTAAAAATCATTTTTGTTTTGTAATATTTAATATTACTTACTTTTTAAAAGAATTTATTTAATGTGATGATGATGATGATGATGATTTAATTTGACCAGAGAGAGAGGTGGGGGGGGAAAGTGAGAAAGCAAACTACCAGGTTCAGAACTTAAAATGTGATTGGCCATGTGGAAATCCAGTGCCTTACCCACCATGACACCTGCCAGCCCCAATATTATTTACTTCTGACTGATTGCAGTGCATGTTTCCAAAATGATGATGGCTAAAGATTCCATAAAACAGCATACCAGTTAAAAAAGGACAGGAAAGTACAAAATCATATGAGGAGAGAATATGTGGATTAATGAAATTTTACATTTAGCTATATGTTTCCCAGGAGTCAAGGCCAAAAAAAAAAAAAAAAAAGTACACTTTAGTTACCATTTGGCAGTGACTTTTGTGGTTGTTTATCGTGTGTGTGTGTGTGTGTGTGTGTGTGTGTAAAGTTTTTTATCCTCATGCATCTTGTCTCACTAGCTTTAATTATTACTTTTTTTTTTTTTTAGAGATTTTTGCTACAGGGTGTGTGTACTCACTGGAGAGACAGAGACAGTGAGAAATCACCCCTGGAGGGATGGCCATGCTGCAATCCCTTCTCCGTTCTCCTCTTGGGATTGTGGGTATGCACGCACACACACCCAGCATGAGTTTCAAGCCTCCAGGTTCAGTCTTCGAAACACACTGTACCACGTGAGAGCCCAGTACCTTAACCAGTACGCCAGCAGTAATACGTGTAACCTTTGTGATTGCTAGGAGTTACTTTAGAAATTACATAGCAAAGCATCTAATCTAGTGTATCACATGAACTGGATAAATTAATTGATGGCTAATGTGATAACAGAATCACAAATTTGAAGCCATTTTCTTTACATAGAATATCCATATAAATACATAATAACCATGTGAATGGAAATACGAACAGGAAACATAGAAATCCCAGATGGATAAAGGAGGTTCTTAGAATGTGACCACTTTAATTAAAGGAAATTTAATTAAGGAACTTTAACTTTAGTTAAGGAATCATTTATAATCTACTTAATATTTTGGGGTAAATGTCTCTCTCTCTCTCTCTCTCTCTCTATATATATATATATATATATACACCTCATAATATAAAGCAGCAAACTTTTAGTAAGATAAGAAAGTCATTTCATTGGGACTAAATTGTGTACTCCAGTTCATGTCGTTAGCACCAGTGGATTAGATGATAATTCTCCAGCTTTTGAAATATCAATTCATGGCACACACAGCTTCTGAGTTTTCTTTCTCTCCTGAAATCACTGTTTTATGGGACTGAAAGAATACTGTGTAGATTACTCTGTTGCTCTTCACATTTCACAATGATGTTTCATTTATTCTCTATCTGGAGTTTTTTTTTTTTTTTTTTTTTTTGAGAGGTTTTTTCCGCTATAGGGCGCGTGCACTCGCCAGACAGAGAGAGAGAGACATAGAAACAGAAAGCGAGAAATCACCCCCCAGAGGTGATGGTCACGCCACAATCCCTTCTCCTCCATTCTCCTCTCGGGATCTTGGGCATGCACGCACACGCGCCCGGCGTGAGTTCTAAGCCACCGGGTCCGGGACGTGAACCGCGGTCGACTACGTGGGAGTCCAGCGACATAGCCATTACGCTAACTGCTGGTTCCCTGGAGATTTTTTTTTTTTTTTAACTTGTAGTAGGGACTTGTTTTATTTTTTATTTTTTTATTTTTTATTATATAGTGCATGTGCCCTTGCCAGAGAGAGCTAGAAAGAAGGGAAGTGAGAAATCACCCCCTAGGGGGGATGGCTATGGCACAATCCCTCCTCCTCCATTCTTCTCTTGCGATTTTGGGCATGCACACTCATATGCCTGACATGATTCTCAAGCAGCCTGGTCCAGGACTTGAACTGCACTGTCAGCCATGTGGGATCCAGTGCCTTAACCACAATGCCACCTGCTGGCCCAAAGAATAGGGATTTTTAAAAAAAAAAAAAAAACACAGGGGAAACTCTAGTCTGGCATTGTTTTATAGCAATTTCTCTGATGTAAGAAATGTTATCTATCTGTGACTCCAACGGTTATAGAAATGTTCTCTATATGTGTTACTGGATTTGGATGTTGAACACTTGAATTGCGGTTAGTTTATTGAGAACTAAATTCTAATTTTATTTAACATTAGTTATTTGAATTTTAAATGTAAATGGTCATAAATGGCTACAGAATTGGACAGGACAACCCTTACAGGGCCGCTTGCTCTTAGGCCAGTCCTTGCCTTACTTGATTAGGTACTTTTCATTCCACTATGTTCTTTATTATTTGTGAAGTTTCAAGCTACATGCATTATCAGTAAACTTCTCGGTGTCTTTATCATGTTAAAAGTCCATGCTGTCAAAAGTAAAATGTAAAGACATTGATTATTTCCAGTCATTTATTTAACAGGGAGAGGATCATCCCGTTTTCTACCATGTTTGTGCTTAAACTCAAAGATAGAAATGTATTCAACAGGAATCTCCCAAGGGGTAGATAGGCTCCCTTTTGTGGGCCTTACTGATATGCAGGGACTCTTTGGGAATATTTCTGAAATTCGCATTTTTAACCTTGGTTTCTCTGCAGGGCATTCTCTGAGTCCGCTCTATGCTGGGCATCTGAATAAGTGGGCCTGCCAAATTCTTCTCCAGGTGGATTATTCTGTTTGTCTTGTTTTGCTCACCGTTCTATGAGCAAGTGGGTGGGGTTTGGTTCCTTTAAGCTAGCAGGAGCTTGCTCTCGGTCTTTCTTTTTAATTTCTTTAATTTGAGGATCCCCACACTTGCTCTTTGAAATGCTATTTTGTAAACTGCTATTTCCTCTAAGCCTGTTATGCTTTTTTTCCATCTGCGTTGAAGTCTCTTTTCCCAGTGGGGCCTTTCTTTCTCAACTTAGTCATGCCATGTGTGGAGGTCCACATCCACACTGCTGGCCTCTCTGACTCATCCCGGGAGGTTCACTTGCTCCAGGGAATCCCACTCACAGTGCAGTGGAACAACAGGGAGGATCCAATGAAGAGAGCCCTTTCTGAAATCTGCCTCTTTTCCTGGCAACTCTCCTTCTCGTCTAAAGCTACTTGAGCAGGGAAAAAAGTAAAAATGTCCTTCTCTTAAGGTAATGTTTTTAGTAAATATTTTTAAGCAATCTAATTTCCAATTTATAAGGTCCTTTTGTTGATGCTGCTACTTTTTAATAGTCCATAATCTGGCTAGTTGAAAAACCCATGAATGCTGCAATTTTCCCTTTTTTCCTACACAAGCCAGCCAAGAGAGTCAATTCTGAAAGTTACATTTTCCTTCCAGTTACAGATTAAACTGTTCCCCCTTTTGAAATATATTATTCATAAATGTGAACAGTCTCTGAACGGTGGCTCCTCCCATCCACAGATAGGAAGCCAGGTGGGTGGAAACTGTTCATTCTCTTTCTTGGTTGCTCTGGGGTTGTGGAGAACGGGGTCTTCACCTTCTAATCCTCCAAGGCCCAGATTTTCCTTAGCCCTTCTGGTCCCTCAAAGAATACCCTTTGCCAAGGATGGCTCAAGCCCATGATTTCCCAATCCAGATGGGTTCAGACAATAAATTTCTCCAACCAGATTTGCTAAAAGAGTCAAAGTTGAATAACATAATGATAACAAAAAAGCTGACCACTGAGTCAGATCTAAGTTTGCTCAATTGCCCAGTTAATTAATCTATTTTTAAGCTCACCAAGCACATCTTGGAAGTATAAAACAGAACTCCAACTCTAATGTCCCATTAGCTCAGAACAGGCTGACCTACGCAGTCACTAAAGAAGCAACTTTGCACACCTAGCTTAAGGTGTCTGTAGGAGAAATCAAGAGGAACACATTATTTTTGGTTTTGTAAACTCACTTAGCTATGTACAAGTGCCATATTTTCCTAGGTAAGAAGATTTCTTCATACATATATCTGTGTGTGTGTGAGAGAGAGAGAGAGAGAGAGAGAGAATTTAAAAAGTTCAAGGAAAATGGAATTAAACTATATGTTTATTTTTATGCAAAAAATTGGAAATCCATGCATATTTGCTTCATAGACACATATTCATGATCTTTTTAAAAACCATATATAAAATATGTCACTAGTCCTAAGCATTACCATCCATTTTATTATTTTTAAGACAATCATTTCAGATATTTTTAGCTGGGGAACATGCCTATATTCCCTTCTAATGCTCACCCTTAGCAAGAGTCCATATGCAATCACCTTACTGCCTTCATACCAATTACTGCAAGGGGTGCCCTCGGCTAGACTTTCCACCTGGGAATGGAACACAAGTGTGTCATCCTCCCCAGGAGTGTGGGCCCGACTGCATCTGAAGTCTAGCGGTTCCTTTCCCAGTGTAGTTATAGGAAATGCTACAAAACTCAGGTTAATTCAATTCCAGATAAGCTCCCTAGCAGGAACGAAGTGTGACCTTCTAAGAGCCGCAGGAACGCCTCACAGCAAGTACAGAAACTCATGTGTGTGCTGCAAAACTAGAGAAGGCTGCACAGGCTGCTTGTCAGAGGAGAGCTGCCCAGGCCCTGACAGCAGCCCCTTCGGCACTTCCTAGCTGGCCGCCTCAGCTCACCTTAACCACGTCGTCGTTGAGATGCTTGGGGTCGCGGTTGACCAGGTCGATCTCCTTGGTGTGCGCGTCATAGACCTGCTTCTCATTCACCTCGTCTGCCATGGCCTTGTTGTTGGGCTTGTAGATGTTGCCCTGTTCCCGGATGGGAACAGTGTAGAGATGTCCCTGCGGAGGGCAGATGGCCAGGAGGGGGAGGGTGGCAACGGCGGTGGGAAGAAAATTTCAAAAAGAAAAACAAGCGATCAGAAGTCAGTCTGGCGGCGAGGGAAATCCCGAGCTCAAAATCGAACTAACCGCTTCGACAGCGAAGGTTCTGCGCACAGCAAACTCCTGCGCGCCGCAAGCTTTTTAAGAGGATCGCAGAGAGGACACCACACCCCTCGGTACCAGGCAGGGAGCTCCTGCCTCCCCCGCCCGCCACCAGGGGTCAGGGCAAACCCCACAGAGCGGTCAGCCCTGGCCTCCGCCCCGCGCAAACCCAGCCGGCTGTACCCCGCGGAGACCCCTGGACACCAGGAGGCCGATCTCTGTCACCTCTCCAACTCCGGTCTCTGCAGCTGCACTCGCGCCCAGTTTCACCTGCTCCATTTTCCGTTCCGGTCCCCCATTACTCTTGTCCCCAGAATGCCTTCCAGTCTGTCCTTAAGATCTATCCGGAACCTTCTGATCTTAATGTGTCCGCATTATCGTAGCTTCTTGGTCGCACCTGCCGGTACCCCTCCCTCACTCTCTACGCTGTCTAGTCCCTTCAAGGCTCGCCCATCCCCCCTGCCGTCACACTCTTGCATGCCCCCACCTGTGGGCCAAGCCATACACCGGAGCCCCTAAAACTTCCTAGAACTCTATCTCACCTGCCCCGCTCCCCCAAGCCACCCACCCTCCTCGGGTCGCTTTCAGGATCCCGCCCGCAGCCGAAAGGCTGAGCCTGCGTTCGGATAAACCAGGTCCCCACACCCGGCGGAGTCCGAGCACCGAGAGGTGGCTGGACGTGGTGCTGGTAGTTGGGGGAGAGGAGTCCCACCCCTCTCCGACGCCCCTGCCCGCCGAGGAGATGCTAGAAGAGTTCTTGAGATGGTCCAAGAACTTTGGGAAGTACAAGCACGACGCGCGCCGCCGCCGGGCCCGCCGATTCAGGCGCCTGGCGGGGACTCACGGGGACAGTCCCCAGGACTATGGGTAAATGAACCCCCCACCCCGCACTCCAGCTCCCCGCCTCCCAGCAAGCAGGCGGACTGTGGGGGTGCTCCCTGGGCCCGTCCAAAAAATGTGCCAACGATCCGGCAGACCCATCCCCAGGACCCCTACACCCCTTGCCGCGTTCTCGCCTAGGGGCATCCTTTGAGCTCCCTCCCCAACAGAAAAAAACATAAAACATTCCTGAGTTCTCTTCACCTCCCCGCCCAGGCCCATTCCTCAGCGGTGCCAACCCGGGAGGAGTGCTCCGAAGTGGGGAGAGGGCTGAGACAAGGAGAGCAGTCGGAATATTTGGAGTGGGAGATAGCAGAAGCACGCGCGCCCTGCCCGGCGCGGCCCCACCAAGCCTACCTCGGAATCTACGTATTTGCCCCCAGACATGCTGGCCTGTGGCTGGACGAAGGCTCTGAGGAGGTTTCCCTGCGCTGTGATTTAAGGGAACTAAGGAAGGAAGATGTTGTATTGTATACCGGGGAAAAAGGCGCTGGCGGGGGGGCGGTGGCAGGGAGGGAGTCTCCTGGCTGCCCGCCAGGGGTTTGTTCTGCTCGCGGTTGGCCGGGACGTGCGCTGCGCCGGGTCTAGGCACATCCCCAAGGTTCTGGCAGCAGAGGGCGGGAGCGCCCGCAGGCAGCAGAGAGTGAGAAAGAGTTTCAGCCGCGCTAGGCTGCTTGGGCAGATATTTTAAACCTGGGGCAACATTTTCCCAGCTATAAACCACCCAGAGGCGTCCCGGGGAGAGCGAATGTTTTCGCAGTGCATCATCTCAGCAGGGGTGGAGGGAGCCGAGCAGCCTGCCCAGATGCCCAGTATGGGCAACCGAGGCGGCAGGAACAATTCTGCCCTGTCCTAAGCGGTTTTTTCCCCCCCATCCGCCACGTTCCACAGCTGCCTAAGATACATCTGTCTCTCTGTTTCACGGAGGAAGGGATGAAAAATGGCTCGGGAACGTTAGGTACCTTTCACGTCTAAACACAAGGAAGGAATCTGTGTGGGTGCCTGTGTGTGGTGTGCTTTGGTGACACTAGTTTACATCTAGTCGGTGTGGATGGAAACTTGGGAAAGCAGGCGTGCAGAATTTAACGTTTCCCACCCGCTTCCAAAATCTCTCAAACGTTTTGAAGTAAGAAACGAAAATGTTTAACTTTTCTGTAATTTTATTACTGATCTTTTTGGAACAAAAGAAATTCATGCCAACAGGTTATACCATATTTACAGAACACATTAAATATTTACAATGGTAGAAATACTGAATTACAGCTTCAAGTTTATTACCAGAGGATTTATTCTTTCTAAAAAATGTGTTTGGCTGGGAGGGGCAACTTGCCTTTTCTACTAATCGACTAGTCTTAAAAGAACACATGTTCGCAATTAAAATATTCTGAATTTGGAGTTTATTTCTCACAAGAAAAACTAAACTAATCAAGTTCTTTTAGTTTGGGGTTATAGTAAGTCAGAAAGCTCACTATCCCAAATTGGAAAGGACATTTTACCTAAGGTTCCATGTGCAATCAAAAAGCGAATTATCATTTGAAATAAAAAGGCTGAGAATGCACTTGAAAGGGCATAGATTAAACTGCAAATACTAGCAGTAAAGGAAAGGGAATGTGGAGTAGGGGTAAGGAGGAAGAGAAGGGGAGAGAGGATAAAATGCTGAAAGAGTTGATTATCTAGTTGGAAAGAAGACATGAAAATATAAAACAGCGATAAATGACAGAGTACTACTGAGAGTAAAAAGGCAGTGCAGTTTGTAAAAAGATCAGTTTCAACAAGGAATGGCAGGAAAAATGTCATACCGTTAGAAATGTTGGCATGACTTTCTGCTGGCCACCCATCATTAGACTTTCAAATGCTTAACTTTCTTAATTTCATTTCTGTCAAATAGCATTTCTAAATTCCTTGCATAAATTGTGTGTGAGCAAACATCGTCTGCTAGAAAAGGACAGCATTAGCTGTGTTCTAGAACAAACACACAGGGCCGTAGCTTAGAGTCCACCTCCAATGGTTGCTGAAAGCTTGTTGTTCCTTTAGCTTTCCTTCATAAATGTTTGGGGTTGTGTTCTATGGAAAAATGTGGAAACCGTTTCCCATCTATTGTTATTCAGTCTTCAGCTGCGATGAGTAATCTTGACTGTGAAAAAAGTCAACAGGAACACAGAGGGAGCTTGCCCAGCATTGCAGTAAGGAAACATTTTCAGGGGAGGCCCCTGAGTGAATGCTTAACTAGTACTCAGCTTGGAAAAGTTCCTTGCTGGGGAAGTCCACGTTGAAGTAGAATCAGCAGCGGCACACAGAATCATAATGATCAGTGAAGCATTGCCAATGCCAAAACAGATTCCTAATGAGAGGAAAAACCACAAACTCTTCATTTACCTGTCTCAACAAGAAGCTGGCACCAAAGAGAAACAGATCATATTCTGGCTATAATAGTTGACTTGGACAAACAACTCCAACTTCATGAGAGTTAAAGAAAAGAAGAACATTGTTAGCATAGGTACAAGATTTGAAGAGAATAGATGATGTAAACAATTTTGTTTCTTTGATACACAGATAACTTTTAGGCTTGGAGGTAAGTTAATCATTTTCTCCAAATCATTTACGAAAAAGTGGGTTGATGGGAACTCATTTGCCCTCTCTCTCTCATTTTTAGAAGCAGCATTGAAGGTCAGCTCATAAATTATATGTTACTACGAATATAGAGCTAAAAGGGACATGGGTTCACTCAAATCAACCATCTTAAAGATGAGGAAACTTAAGTTTAAATACACTAAAAAGGGCCGGCGGATGGTGTGGTGAGTAAGGTGCTGGACTCCCACATGGCCATCTGTGGTTCCAGTCCTGGACCTGACAGTTTGCCTTCTCACTTTCCCTCTCACGTTCTCTCTCTCTGGACAAATTTTAAAAAATAACAAAACAAATAGAATTAAATAATTTTTTTTTTGGAGAGGTTTTTGCTATAGGACGCGTGCACTTGCCAGACAGAGAGAGACAGAGAGACAGAAAGTGAGAAATCACCCCCCCCCCCCAGGGAGGATGGCCACGCCACAATCCCTTCTCCTCCATTCTCCTCTCGGGATCTTGGGCACACACGCACACGCGCCTAGCGTGAGTTTTAAGCCACCGGATCCAGGACACGAACCGTGGTCGACTACGTGGGAGTCCAGCGACATAGCCATTACGCTAACTGCTGGTCCCAGGGACTTAGGCTTCTTGAGTAGTCAAGTCAGGATCTGCTCTTGGCGAACTTGTGAGGTTCGTTACTTTTCCTGTTTTCTCATCTCCTGCTCCGTGCTGCCTCCTCTGGTATCACCCTTGGTCCTTTTCATATTCTTAGCTAACTTCATCTAATTTGCCAGTTGAGGATTCAAAGTCTAAATTGACCCACTTTCAATAAGACCAATGATCTTAAGAGGCAGGCATCTTTTTGTTTCCCAACACTCAGAGCTCAAGACTCCCCACATGTGTCTTTGTTGATAAATTCAGAAAAGAGATTTTAGCTTGGCTTATAATAAAGGTGATCACTAAGAGTGATACAGAGACTTTCTTTTAACTCCCAGTGTGGTTGAGCCGCCCACCAGTCATCACAGACCTTAGGCGCAGTACTAGGGCTGTGCTTTAGTGTTTCCACTGGTTAGTTGCTGGGTCATCGGGAGGCTGGGGCCTTAGAGGAAGGGCAAGAGAGGTACGTTTCAGAGCAATGACTACTTACATGTAAGTACATAAAAGGTCAAAATTTTTGTGATCTGTATTCTCAGCTGAATATTTACTCTGTTCATCATTGTCACCCCATCTATTTCCCTGTTCATCCCAGCCTGCCAAATTCCACTGAGGCCTTCTTCCCATACCTGCCCCTTTTTAGTTTGTTTGTTTTATTTTAAATCTATTTATTTTACATTCATTCACTGTGCTCATTTTATATCTAGGACAAAATGACTTCCTAGATGAAGACGTGCCTCATCACCGGATCCCTTGCTACCCTATTCCCTAGGCTTGAAGGCTCCACTGGAATCTCCCTCTTCTCTGAGTGCTTTAAATAATTTTCTTTTCTATTTATTTCCTTGAAAAAATTATTCCTCTGTTGAACAAATCTTTCTAATCAAGATGGCTGAGAATTATTTTATATTGACTCTTTATATTTTTTAGTGAAATTTTAAAAGTTTATTTATTGATTTCTTCTGCAAAAGAGACAGAGAGAAAGGGAGAGAGACAGAAATTTCCAACAAGGTCTTCATATTGTGATCCACTCATGATCTCAGCCAGCCTGGATCTCGGGCACAGGAACATATGTATGCAACTGGCATGTTCAGGAAGGGCCTGGGATGCAAGCACACATGAATCCAGCTGCATGACCACTATATCACCACTTGGCCCCTCGTGTTGTTTCTTTAAACTAGCTTCACTTTCCTTGTTTATAAAATGGAAAACATAACTGATATGTAACTGATTGGGATGCTATGAACATTTAGTTAATGAGATGGTACTTTTAAAGCATTGAGGATATTGCTTAAACTACGATGGTTACTAGGATTAAGGGAACACATTTTAGTCTACAAGTCCAGGTATGGAATAAACATATTTTAATTCAAAGTATTTTTATTGCAAAACAGGCCAACTGTCTAAGATACAGCCATCAGTATGATGGTTTCCCACCATCTATCTTGACTGAATTTCTTTTTGCCTTATTTACTTCAGAGTTTTAAAAGTGGACATTAGAGATATTATCAAAATTCCTTGTGAAACGTAACTTTCTCTTTTTTTTTTCTTTGTAACTGAACTTAATTTCTTTTACAAGCCCCTATTCCTTTAAGTGAGTCTCAGTGAAATAGTAGTTTTTTCCATTTTGTCAGGATTGCATCTAAATTCCAGGGACAACTAAAATCAAGGACTCTCAGGGTAGGCCTGTGGAGGAGCATTTCTTCCTTAGTTGTGCATCTTGGCACCTGCTGATAGGTAGTGTCCTGTCTGTCCATGTCATTGGTCCGTTTAGGAGACTATTGTGCTGTTCTTTATGCTTTTTCAATATGTTTCTCGAGGCCAGAGACACTTTCTTGCTACTTCTCTTCCTTTCTTGAAGATATATTCTCTTGCCTTAAAGCAAAATGTGATTTTCAAGAGAGTTGGCCATAAAAAAAGAGAGAGAGAGAGAGAGAGAGAGAGAGAGAGAGAGCCATTAGTTCTCCTTTTAAAAAATTAGGCCAGGGCCAGTCCTGTAGTTTAGTGATTAAGGCAGTATATTCCACATGGCTAACTAGTGGTTCAAATCCTGACTCAAGCTGCTTGAAAAACACACTGAATAGGTATGTGTGCATGCCCCAAATCCTGACAGGATAAAAAAATAGAGGAGAAGGGGTTGAAGCATAAACATGCACCATTGAGGTGGCTTTATCCATCTCCTTTCTGGTGAGTACACATACCCTCTGGCAATTAAATTTTTTTTTTTTAATTTAAGCCATCACCTACTGTCATAAATTCATATATATTATCTGGTAAAATATAAAGGAATGATTGATTCTGGATAATTAAAAGCTAACCTTTTGTGTGCCGACTTTTATATTGTAGTATTTTCAGACAAAATCATTCTTTTAGAAGAATTATTATTCTCACTGCCTTTTAAAGTACGGTTAGCAGAGCACAGGTACATGTCCAGAGCAAAATTCAGTAGTGTCACTGAAAATGCTGGAGTCTTCCTGTTACCTCTTCACTTTTAGGTAATATATATTTTTAAAGAATTATGTTTATAATTTTATTTATCATTATTATTATTGCTATTTTTTAAATTTGCTATAGGGCATGTGCACTCGTCATAGAGAGACGGGAAGAGGGAGAGAGAGAGAGAGGAGAGGGAAACTGCAGAAGCAAGCTGCCAGGCTGTCAGGCATGTGGGGATCCAGTGCCTTAGCCACCATGCCACTTGCTGGCCCCTATTCCTCTTCATTTTAAAAGAAGCTCTGTAGAAAGGCTGCCTGAAACCAGATTTCAGAAACAAATTTTCAATTGCAGAAACTTCCTGAACCTTTTTTATTTGTGTTTGTGCTATAAAGTGTCTGATGTAGTCATTATTATTGTTTTGGATCTAGAATTAAATCTGATGAAACCTGACTATCTTTGAAATGTAGCAGATATTTTTTTCTCTAAAAGCAAATATCTCAAATTTTATAGTATTGCTTTTTCTTTTATCTGCAAAATGTTGTTCCTTAAGAGATTTTCTTTCATGAATTCCATTAAAAAACAAAACCATAAAGGCAATCTGACTTATCAGCAAAAAACTAAAGGCAAATATTGAGAAAATGCTAAATTATAAGCAAACACAGATCACACTGAGTTCTTTTTATAAGTGCTTTAAAGTACATGGAAGATTCCAGGTTCAGTTTATCATTTTGTGATGGTGTCATGTAAAAAGTTAAACCAGCTGCTATGAAATGGGGTGATTTGCTTACCTTGACTATTTTAATAAATGGATTGTAACAACCCTACTAAAATAATTCTTCCATCATTTTTTAAAGATATAAAGTCTTGGGGGTGGATAATGTCACAATGGTAAAATGTGATGCTGTTTGAGGCTTACCTATGAGAGAAGGCTCCGGATTGTGTCTGGAGACCTCTCTAAGTGCACCAAGCATTGACAAGCCTGTGATCTGGGACTGGTTGGGACTGCTGGTATAATAGATTGTGGCCGAAGACTAAGACTCTGTTGGGGAGCTCTCTCTCGCTCGCTCGCTCTCTCTCTCTCTCTCTCTCTCTCTCTCTCTCTCTTTATCACTCTCACTCATAGGAAAAAAAATAAATAAACTTACAAAAAAAGATAGGAAGTCATAGTTCACATTTAGAGCCAAATGTTGATATAATCAAGGGATAATATATTCAGAAAGCATGAAAGAGAGGTAAATGAATGTTTGGCTCATTTTTTCATTTGGGTAGATTTATATCAACAGTAAAAGTAACAATTACAGTCCTTACTAATTCAAGACTGAAAATAGATAGTATAAAACTTGGACATAGCAATTTTCAGAAAAATTGGGGTCAAGTGGTGAAATAAATCACCACATTCCATTTAGTTGAAAGAGTAGAATATTTACGTATTCAACAATGACTACATTTCCTCCTATTCAAGTAAACCAAAATTATGACTACTCTTTTGAAGTGTGAAAACCCATAAATGTTACCCAAAGTATGGCTGAATCTCAAACCTACAGGACAGCAAAGCATAGTGCAAATTGATACAATATAGGTAATATAATTTATACTGACATATGTATCACTTTGAAGTATACTAACAAAGATTTTAACCATATATTAGAAGGCCACATATTTTATTAGTAACAAATCATTTAAAAATTTCATTTGACTTTATGGAAATGATAAAGCATAAAAATGGCAGCCCCTGAATATTGCCACAAAATTATAAGGACATATTAAACTTTCATATTTTTCTCAAGTTAACATAAATATTTGGGATGAGCCCTTTACAAAAGCCCTTTGTTTTGTAACCCATCTGGCTTTAAGTCAGAGTTCCATTATTTAACAAAGGAAACTCTCTTTCCTTTTGGCCCCTTCCCTAGTAAATAAACTGTTTACCAGAAGTTGCTTTTACCTGGAGAAAACTTATCCCTGTACTCCTCCTGAGGAGAGAATCCTGACTACTTTTTCTTATTTCAAAGTTGTTCCCAGGAGACCTGGGAGAGTCACACCTACAAACATTAGCAGACCATTGGTAGTCGGGTGCTACATCTTGTCCTAGGCATACTGTTTTGATGATACATAGTAAACTGCCTTTTTTTTTTTCTCTCTCTTTTTTTTTTTTTTTTTTTTGAGAGAGATTTTCGCTATAGGGCCCGTGCGCTCGCCAGACAGACAGAGACATTAGAGACAGAAAGCGAGAAATCACCCCCCAGGGGGGATGGTTGCACCGCAATCCCTTCTCCTCCATTCTCCTCTCGGGATCTTGGGCACGCACGCACACACGCCCGGCGTGAGTTTTAAGCCACCTGGTCCGGGACGCGAACCGCGGTCGACTACATGGGAGTCCAGTGACATAGCCATTACGCTAACTGCTGGTTCCTGTAAACTGCCTTTTTTGTTAGAGAGAGATTTTTGCTATAGGGTACATGTGCTCTCCAGAGAGACAGAGAGTGAGAAATCACTCCCCAGGGGGGATGGCCATGCCCCAGATTCTTCTGCTCTATTCTCCTCTCAGGATCTTGGGCACTCACACACACACACACACACACACACACACACACACACACATACACACACAGACACACACAGCGTGTTGACTACGTAGGAGTCCAGTGATGTAACCATTATGCCATTTGCTCTTCTGCTGGTCCCCTTAGTAAGCCTTCTTATCTCTTGGGGTAAAGCACATTCTTTTGCTGATTTCTTTCAGGAACAGAGAATTGTGATTTTCACTAAGTAATTACTAATCTAAAAATTGCAAACTCACCTATAAGCCACAAGCCTCTGCTTTCAGACATTCCACCTTTTGGGGCCGAACCAATGTAAAAGACTCCTTAACGCTGATTGACAACTCTCCTGCCCTCAGAACTATATAAATGGAACCACTGCATCTCAGCACCCTGAGAAAGACACGCTTGCTCCTGGTTGGTCACTCAAATTCATGATTAGAAATAAATTACATTAATTATTATTTCTACAGAGTTGGTTATTTCCATTGACACTCCTTTTAAGACAATGATGCTTAAGCATATAAGATTTCACTCTGAAAAGTACATGTACATATATAGATAAGTTCACATTGATCATTAAGAACTCCTATAATCATATGGGAGGCTTAAGTTTTACTAATTACAGAGAAAATTCTTGATTCCAACATCAGCTTTTGTACCTGCTGGTGGATGAGGCTTAATTCTGCACTGCTGTCTTTGCCTTCTTTCAAGTCAGCTAACTGCAGAAGAAAATGGGAATGTGTTTTAAGGCAGGTATGGGGGATTACAGCTTTGGACAGCATGTAGGATCTTTTCATAGGGCCGAGAAATGAACTCTCTGTCAATTTCTTCTCTCTGCAGCTAGTTGATCCTCATCTCTTTCTGTGTTTTACTAACTTGCTACTCAAAGCGTAATTAGGGATTTGGAACTTCAGCATTGCCAAGGAGCTTGTTGGACCTCTGGATTCTCTGATTCTTAGTCAGCATTTTAACAAGATCTTCAGGTGATTCCTACGCACATTAAATTTTGAGAAGCAGTGAGGTAGAGGAAACTTGAAAACTAAGCCTGAAGGTTTCGAAAAGACAGAAGTTATGCTAGCAAATACCACTCTCCTATATAAAAACCATGAATGAAGAAAAACCCTACAAACACACGTAAAAAGAGCATTTACATCATGGGACGAGTCCTAGAACTGCAATGTGGATGACTTACAGGGAATCCCAACTCGACAAGAGGAAGTAACATGTTATTAAAGAAATATTTGTAAGCAAATGGAAGGAAGCGTCATTTAAGGGGGATCCTACAGGCAGAGTTGGCCAAGCTGCTTGCAGGGAACTGGCAGTTCTTTCCATTTCTATAAACTGAAAGCTTCTTGGAATGTGAAATCAAGAATCACAAGCTGGGCAGTAGCCAAGGTAAATTTTTTTCTACAAAAGGGTTTGAGCTATATTAAACTCTATTAGCCACACCCAGAAGATATTGGAAAGAAGCAAGACTTGGGGCAACACCAGCCTACTAACTTTATAAGAAGACTGAGCAGTTTCTGATGGGCTTCTTCAAAGTAGCTCAAAGCCATCTTACACCTTGAAGAGTCTCATACCAGGCAGACTTCATTGCAGACTTTAAGGCTTAGATATTTTCCTTTCCAATGCTCAATATTTCTCCAACTCTAAGAGTCACAGAAAATCAAGGAAATCTTTAAATCCATCCATATTTCTTCTTGCAGTATAGAGTCTGGTTTTCATCTATCTGTCCCAGATAGATTAATGCTCATCATTGCCAAAGTTCTCCTAGGAGAAATATTTTACCATCTTTTTGCTGGTTTTCCCTGTTTTAATATATTTATAGTCACAATTATGTGTGTGTGCCTGATTTAATAAAATTGTTGCATAAGGTAACCCCAACCTGGGCTTTTTCTTCCTCAGGGGAAAAAAAAAGTTTTAATAAAAATCATGATTGCACAATGTTTTTCATGTTTTATATGACTTTCTTTCTTTTTAAAGAATTATTTATTTAATTATATTTATTATTATTTCTTTTTTATATTTTAAATTTTGACCAGAGAAAGACAGAGAGAGAAAGTACGAAAGTGAGAAAGCAAGCCTCTAGGTCTAGGACTTGAACCCCAATCAGCCATGTGGGAGTCCAGCACCGTAACCACCATGCCACCTACCAGCCCCTCATATGACCTTTCAAGCACATCTGGAACAAATAATACTAACAATGCTAGCATTTTTTTCATGGGTCTACTTTGCAAAATAATAATAATATAGGCACTTCCTCTTATCTAAGTAAATACTTAGATAAGAGATAATCATCTTATCTAAGTAAATATAAACAATTCTGGTGATTACTCATTTCTTCAACAGGATAACAAATAAATTTTTGGTGTTTTATTTCCAGTACTCTGATCATTGCCCCTCCTCCTCTCACATATACACAACATGTGAAATTGGTTGAATATACTAGGTATTATGAGGAGATCCTTCAAAACCATCTAAAATATTTAATTCATCACACTGATGAGGGAAGTGGGGAGGGGAAAGAGGAAAGAAAGAGAGAATGGATGGATCTGTCCTAATCATTGCCAATGCTGGGAATATAAACTTCATGCCCTACTATAGGTGGTCACGTAATCATTATTGCAACATATAGTATTATTATGTAATATGTGAGTGAAAATTAGAGGAAAAAATGAGCATGGAGATCACAATACTCATTATTACTATAGAAAACATTTATTAAACTTGTATATGTGCAAAATTAAATAGTATGTTATTCTATAATAACAACTAATACCTTAGCAAAAATAACATATATAAGTCATCAAAAGAAATAACCAGCTCTGTACAAATAATTTAAAAATGCAGTTTATTATTAAGCATGAATATGAGTGACTGACCCGGAGAAAGGAAAGTGTGTCTTTCTTGGGGTGCTAAGATATGGGGACTTCTTTTGTTTGGTTTTGAGAGCAAGAGACAGAAGTTTGGAAATTAATGTAAAGAGTGTTTTCAAGGGCCAGCAGGTGGCATGGTGGTTAAGGCACTGGATTCCCACATGGCCAACTGTGGTTCAATTCCCAAATCTGGTGGCTTGCTTTCCCACTTTCCCTTTCTCTCTTTCTCTGTATCTCTCTGGTCAAATTAAAATAAATAAATAAAAGTAACAGATAATAAATAAATAAATAAATATTTAAAACTAAAAAAAAAAAAAAAAGAGTTTTTTCATTGGTCTGGTCTGGCCCAAAAAGTCAGGACATCCGAAGGGGAGGGAGGCTTATAGGTTTATAGGTGGGTTTTGGAATTTCTTTTTCTTTTTTATTTTTTTTTTTAAGAGAAGTGTTTTGCTATAGGACATATTCACTTGCCAGTGAGACAGAGAGAGACAGAAAGTGAGAAATCACCCTCCAGAGGGGATGGCCATGCTGCAATACTTCTCTTGGGATTTTGGGCACACACACACATGTGTCTGGCATGAATTTTAAGCCTCAGGTCTGGAGGCTTGAACCACTGTTGACTACATGGGAATCCAGCAATGTAACCATTACACCACCTGCTGGTCTTGGGTTTCATAATTTTTAGGCTATTGATAGAAAAGGAAAGTCTGTGTCTCAGGAAGAGATCAGCAAGATAATGTATTTTATCAGAGATAAGAAGACTTAATACGCACCACAGACACTATGCCAGGGACAGGATGTAGGAAGTGTCCTATTATTAATGGACCAAAATGTCTGTTAATGTTTATGGTCATGATTCCCCCTAGTCCCTCTCGAAAGGATTTTGGAAATAGGAAACAGTAGTCTCTCTACATAATCTTTAGTACTGTACATAGGTGAGGACTTCAAAAGTTTGTGAGAAAATAAACTTAACATACGAGTTGATTTTGGTGCAAAAATTTTGAAATCTGTGTAGTTTTTTCATGACACTCATTTTCCACAGCCTTTCTGAAGACCCACCTTTGTTTACACAAATGCTGATAATGTATAGAGGCTTTATCACAGTACCCTGCTTTTGTAATTGTTAATTTTATACACACCTGTTGAAAAGCAGTATGACAATATACAACTGAGCAAACTGTAGTTATTGTGAGCAAATTGTTCAGTAGGAGGAAAATTAATTTACATGTGCTTTTTCTTGGGAATTTCTAAAATAAAATTTCTGACAATAAGATTGGATAACATTCTCCAAAAAAAAAAAAAAAAAAAAAAAAAAAAAATAGAGGGGACCAGCAGTTAGCGTAATGGCTATGTCACTGGACTCCCATGTAGTTGACTATGATTTGAGTCCCGGACCCGGTGGCTTAAACTCACACTGGGCACGTGTGCGTGCATGCCCAAGATCCTGAGAGGAGAATGGAGGAGAAGGGATTGCAGCATGGCCATCCCCCCTGGGGGGTGATTTCTCTCTTTCTGTCTCTCTGGCGAGCACAGGTGCCCTGTAGCAAAAACCTCTCAAAAAAAAAAAAAAAAAAAAAAAAAAAAAAAAAAAAAAAAAAAAAAAGAAAGAAAGATTGGATAACATTAAAGGATGTAAAATCTGACAAGAAATTTCCAACCAAATGACAGATACAAAATATGGGTTCTTCCTAGAAAAAGATGCGCTTAGTCTAAACAGAAATTATGACTGTAATTTTTTTAAGGTTTTTCCCATAGGATGCATACACTCACTAGAGAGAGACAGAAAGAAAAAGTAAGAAATCACCACCCAGGGTGGATGGTCACACCAGGGTCCCTTGTCCTCTATTCTCCTTTTGAGACTTTGGGCATGCACACACACACACACACACACATGCCTGGTGTGAGTTTCAAGCCACCAAGTCCCAGACTGGAACTGCTATTGTCCATGTGGGAGTCCAGCACCTTAAACACCACGCCTCCCCTTGGCCCCTCATTGTTAGTATTTTCATATCAAGGTATTTGGTATTGAGAAGAAAAAAGTCATCACTGAGCTTTTGATACATACAGGAGAAGTTTGTGTGAAGGTAGTGAATTTTATGAAATTTACAAAAGAGAATAATGGCATTTACAAGTCATTTTCCTAACATTAGCTGGAGTGTAAGGGCTGAAGCTCAGATCATGAAGAGAAAGGCTGGGAGAGAAGCTCAGGGATTACTAAGGGGAAGACTCAGTAGGGTACATGGAGCCCAGTTGCTGGCTGTGGGGAGGCCTTACCAGTGAGAATATAGCACTGATTCCATTGATGAAGAATGGGGGAAAAAACAAACAAACAAACAAGCAAACAAAAAACAGAAGGTGCAAGAAAAGTGACATGACTGAGTGATGGGTGAAAAAGATTTTGACTGGAAGCGAGCATAAGTCATTACAACAGCCGTACACACATCCTAGACATAGAAAATCATCTCTATAGTGATTAAGAGTGTGGACCCCAGTGTCAGATTCTCTTGGCTCAAATTCTGACTTTTGGCAAATTCCTCAACTTCAGAGAAACAGTTCATCTTCTGAAAAATGGGATGAGAGTGGAATCACATTACAGATAAAGTAAGTGCCCAGCAGGTTATACGCACTCAACAAACAGAAATGTTCCTGCTACTGTTTGAACTGAGATCAGAATTCATGAAGCTCTGTAATGCATGAAGGATTCCCACCAGTTTCCTCCTCAGTAAAATAAGCATGTTAGTCCTTGCCACTGCCGCCCTGGGGCACGGTGTGTGCATCCCTGCAGTGCTCCCAGTGACTCCTTGTTTCCCTGCCCTGGTTAGCTGAGACAGCAGTTGGCTGCAATCGATGTGCCCTTCAGTGAGAGAAGTGAGTCCTGCTCGCTCCCTGCTCCCCGCTTTTGTTTCTGGCTCGCACTCAGTGACAAGTGACTGGAGGCAGGGAAAGAAAAGCATGCTCCGAAGATGACCTGCTGCTCTCATCTCTTCCTGATCCATTTCTGTCTCAGAGAAATATGTGCCCTTGGCTCCGTGCTGTTTCCCACTCTGAGTCATGGCCCTTCCTCTCTCTCACCGTTCTCCACCCCTACCTTTTCCTATAATGGCAAAATGACTTCTCCAGCCGTGCAGCCAAGCTGAGTGACTGACCACGGCCAAGTGCAGGCGGATAGGTGTCCCTGTCCTATTTTGGGATGATTGTTGAAGTGTGTCTTCTGATTTCTCTGACTGCTGCCTGGTCTTCTTTCTTTGCCACAGACACGTTGCAATAGTCAACAGCACCCAGAGGCAAGAGGTGAGTAACACCGATATAACAAGCTATAGTCAGTTTTCAGTTTTGTTTTTCTGCATTGTCTTTAGGACACATGGTTCCAGGAGAGCCCTCATGCCCCATCCCAGGGTCCTATTCATTCAACAAGACAAAAGCAAGTTTTCATCCTGGTGAAAAAGAAAACTCTTCAGCTAAGTTCAACTCCCTCCACTCCTGACTCGTCTCCACAGCCCCCTACACTAGGGATCTGAGGCAGGGGTATCTAAAAGCCAGACTGTGGAGGGTAAAGGTGGTGCCATTGCAGCCTCCAATCTCTTCGGTGAAGTGTCTTTTCCACTGTGTGGTGCTCTCATATGATGCTCTGGGCCCTTCTGCTTCAGTCTCTTAAATAGTTTTCAATATCTTTTCTCAGACTGTTCATTTGCATTAAAGCTATAGATGACTATTAATAGATCAAAACGTTGCCCCACTCAAGAGTATTTTTCACTTAAAAACGCATCAGACCATAATGCTTCAACGGCAGGATTTCAGACATAATATAAATAAAAAAGTGGGAGAGTGGGTACAAAAACATAATTTAAAAATACAACAAGGGAACGGGGACCAGAAGGTTGTATGGTAGTTAAGGCGCTGGACACTCCTACATGGCTGACCATGGTTCAAATCCCAGACCTGATGGCTTGCTTTCTCACTTTCTCTCTCTCTCTCTCTGGTCAAATTAAAATAAATGAATGAATGAATAAAATTAAATAAATAACTCTAAAAAAAAATACAAGGAGAAGCCAGTGGGTGGCATGGACTTAAGGCACCAGACTCCCACATGGCTGATTGCAGTTCGAGTCCTAGACCTGGCCACTCCACTTTCTCACTTTCCCTCTCTCTGTCTCTCTCTGGTGAATTAAAATAATAATAATAAGGACGAGCAGGTGGCACAGTGGTTAAGGCACTGGACTCTTACATGTTCAAATGCGGTTTGACTCCCAGACTGGTGGCTTGAAGCTCATGCCAGGTGCATGTGCATTATGTGCCCAAAATCCTGAGAGGAGAATGGAGAGGAGCCTACAGCATGGCCATCCTCCCTGAGGGATGATTTCTTACTTTCTGTCTCTTTGGAGAGCGCATGCGCCATATAGCAAAAGTCTCTCAAAAAATTAATAAAATTAAATAATTATTTCAAAACAAAACAAAACACAAAAGGGGCGTCTTTCCATCATTTTGCTATTTAGAGATAAACAGGGTGAAAAAGTGGAGATGAATAGATTATGAAAGCCCAGATTATTTTTATCCTCTGGTAACCTGAATCTAATCTACCTGTAGCCTTTGTTAGTTCCTCCATCAAGTCCTTCCCCTGTCCTTCCTAAACACATTTATATACCTTGGAGGGAGGAAGTACACCAAATCCTGATTTGTAGTTAATTACATTAACCATGCTGTTTTCATTGCAGCTCTACCTACTTTCTAATTAAAAAAAAAAAAAAAAATTTTCTTTTAGTTTCTTAAAGTACTGTGTAATCCTGTAAAAATGCTGTACATTCTTGTTAACTTAAGCTAACGTTCTGATAATGCGGCAAGTTAAAGCAACTGAGCCATTATTGGTCTGATTTCTCCACTATTCTACTTAATTTGTCCTGGTATTCAAATAAGATAATGCCTGAGGCTGTGTTTTCTAAAATGTAAAACTCTATAGAAACAATGTTTCAGTATTTCAAAGTGGGAAAAAGAGTAGTAAACAAAGCAGGACTCTAAAGCGCATGTCTAAGTGCTAGGGCTTCCTGATTCTGAAAAGTCTGAAAATAAACCCAAGATAAGAGAATAGAGACCAGAGAACACTGCCAAAGGATGAAATACCCCTGATCGTCTTTATGTACATTTTGGTTTCCTCAACTTAGTGATTCATGAGTGAGAAGAAAAATTGTATTAGAACCAGTACACTTCATATCTCCTTGGCGAAGGAAGACAATTAGGAAGTTGAAGTGTGATTCCCATTCCTCATTCCGCAATCATCTCAAATTCTCTTCAGTTACTTATTCATGTAGTCATTCATTCAGAAAATGTTGATTGAACTCATTAAGTACTGGGCACCATTCCAGAATCCCAGGAAACAAAAATGAAGTCAGTTTTTGGTTCTCAAAGATCTAACTAGCTATCTAGCAGGCTTAGTTAATGGGGTTACTATTACAGTGTGGTAAGTGATAATAAGGTTTTGCGCAAAGATTTATAAGAAAATACAGAAGAGGCACTTAATGTGGAAGAATTTGGGAAACAGAAGTTAGGCAAGCCATCGAGGGGAGAATAATGCTAGCATGGGGCAGGAGGATATAGTGCTCAGGACTGTTACACGTTAACAGCATGGGCTGTTCGTAAGCCTGCAGACTAGTCGTTAATGATGACTTGTCTAATGATTGTGAAGGTCCTCTATATGTCACTGAAGAGTTTGGGTTATTATTATTTTTTCTTTTTTTGGAGAGGTTTTTGCTATAGGGCACTTGCGCTTGCCAGAAGGAGAGAGACAGACAGAGAGACAGAAAGCGAGAAATCACCCCCCAGGGGGGATGGCCACACTGCAATCCCTTCTCCTTCATTCTCCTCTTGAGATCTTGGGCATGCATGCACACGTGCCCAGTGTGAGTTTAAGCCACCCGGTCCGGGACTCGAACCGCAGTTGACCACATGGGAGTCCAGCGACATAGCCATTATGCTAACTGCTGGTCCTTGAAGAGTTTGGGTTATTATTCAAGAACAATCATAGTTTCTTTTTGATAGTCTTTTTTTTTTGACAATTATTTACTTAATTTTATTTATTACTATTATTATTTTTTTCATTTTGCCATAGAGCATGTGCACTCACCAGATAGGGACAGAAGAGACAGAGAGGGAAAGTGAGAAAGCAAGTCTCTTGGTCTGGGACTCAAATCGTGGTCAGCCATGTAGGAGGAGTTCAGTGCCTTAACCACCACATCACCTGCTGGTCCCTATGACTGATAGTCTTAAGCAGGAAAGGTACATAGAAGTCTTGATATAGAGTACAGACAAGCATTTATCCAGGTAGCATTATCCAAATTGGTTTGTTAAAGCTCCAGATCACATTCTTACACTAAGAAAAACATTCAGTAAACATGAGACAAGTTTAGGAAAAACTAATAAAAGAAACCTGTCAAACTAAGAAAAAAAAAACAAACTTGATATAATCAGGTTTTTTTTTGTTTTTTTTTTTGTTTGTTTTTTTTTTAAGAGAAAGCTAGATTAAATCCTATCGAAGGCAGGGATTAAGGCCACTTAGGATGTGACAAATAGGCAAAAGATAAAGGTGTAGATGATTATGGTGGTATAGTAGTAAGGTTAGTAGAAAACCTTCAGTTAAAAAAAATTGAATGTATTTTAAAATATAGAATAACATGTTCATTTTTGGGAAAAAAGTATAAAGACTAAGAACTGATAAAAATATAGGAATCCAGGGACTAGTGAATAATGCAATGGCATCACTGGACGCCCATGTAGTTGACTGCGGTTCAAGTCCCAGACCTGGTAACTTAAAACACACCAGGCGCATGTGTGCGTGTGCCCAAAATCCTGAGAGGAGATTGTATCAGAAGGGATTGCAGCATGGCCATCCCCTCGTGGGGTGATTTCTCACTTTCTGTCTCTCTCTTTGTCTCCTGAGTGCATGTGCTGCTCTATAGCAAAAATCACAAAAAAATTATATAATATATATATATATATATAAATCTCTATGAAGACTCAAAGTCACATCAGACATGTAGTCTCACAGTCAATGGAAGAGGGGAAAGTATAACTATTGTATTTATAGTACACTAATTCTGTTATTGATAGAAAATACATTGGTTTTCAAAGAGTTCTGGACCAAACAGCTATACTGGTTTGGATATATATATAGCCAACTCTTCACCCTACTGAAGTCACAGAAAATAATGAAAGCTTCTGAGAGGTCCTTTCATTAAACATAAGAAAACAGACCTAGCGATTAAACCATTTACAGGAGGTGACACACCTCAGTAATTCCTGACTTAAGGGCAGGGCATGTTCACTATATGCCAACAGATTTCCAACTTAGGCATTAAAATAAATTCATGTTGAGGCCAGCAGATGGCATAGTGATTGAGGCGTTGGACTTCCACATGGCTGACTGCAGTTTGAATCCTGGACCTGGTGGCTTACTTTCTCACTTTTCCCCTCTCTCTCTCTCTGTCTCTCTCTGATGAGCACACATGCCCTATCCTATAGCAAAAATTAAAATAAATAAATATGTAAGTTTAAATAAATTGTTCTTAAGAAAAAAACTGATGTGTTAGAGGCCAGCTGGTGTGGTGTGGTTAAGGCGCTGGATTCCCACATGGTTGACCATAGTGAGGCCTGGATCTGGCAGCATGCTTTCTCACTTTCCCTCTTTCTCTGGTCAAATTAAAAAACAATTATAGTAACAAATAATAAATCAAATTAAATAAATGATTCTTAGATAAAATAAAACACAACCCTTTACAATTAATTAATTAATTAATGTTGAGATTAATGATGATCAAAAGCAGGGACCTTTTTTTTAAATTTTGCCAGAGGGTGTGTGCACTCATCTGAGAGAGACAGAGAGAGAACTGGAGAAAGCACCCTTCCATGGGATATAGTCACACTGCAATCCCTTCATCTCTCCATCCTTTCAGGATTTGGGGCATGCACACACATGTGCCTAGCTTGCAAAACAAAGACTTTTTATTTAAAGTTCTTCAAAACTACTAGTATAAAGAACATTGAAAAAGGCCAGACACCTGTTTTATTATTAAAGGTTGGTCATTTTCCTAGATTAACTGTCAAGGAAATCTAGGCCAAAATCAGCAACTACTCTTCACATACTCACTTTCCAAAAATATTTTTGGACTCTAGTCTGGCTTCATGGTACAGGTATCCAAGTTCATGTGATTTATATTGTTTTACTTTCTTATTTAAAAAATTGGAAACAGAAATTTTAGTTTACTTAGGATTAGTAAGAAGAGACTATAAAGAAGATGAAATATGGTGGGTTTGTGAATAAACTACTTCATACTATTATAGTTATCAAATGACAGAAAAAGGTATATGAAATCTTTTAAATGTCAGAAAACAAATAATTAAAATATCGAACTCATTATTTCTCACAGATATATTCCTGAAAAGCAATAATGCATATATTTATTAACTATTTTGCCTTCAATAAGGTAAAAATTGGTTTAAAAAGGTTCTTCATCAATCCCATATTTTTTTTTATGTTTACAATTATTTTTATTACTTTTTTATAGGTTTTTGCTATAGGGCATATGCGTGCTGAGAAAGAGAGACAGATGGAATAAGAAGGAAAGTGAAAAGTCACCTCCTCAGTGGGAATGGCCATACCACAATCCCTTTTCCATTTCACCTCAGGATTTTGGGTATGTGCACATACCCACACGCACACGCACACGCACACGCACCAGGCATGATTTTCAAGCTGCCGGGTCCAGGACTTGAACTGCAGTAGACCATGTGGGAATCCAGCACCTTAATCACCACATCATCTGCTAGCCCCATCCCTCCCATAAGTAATGTAACAAAAATAATGAACACATTCACGGATTTTTAGAAGGTTTATTACAGATACTGAGAAAGTCTTCCCATCATCTACAGACCCCAAATAAGAGAATCCCACGTTTGCTCATAAAACCTGGATTTACTTGGTACAAAATTTGAGTCTTTGAAATAGAGTAGTTAAAAATTCCAATAAAAACTCATTTTGAAAATAAATCGACACTGACAAGGAATACAGAAATTTTACACATCACTTGTTAGAAGTTAAAAGATTTTGTTACTATATGCTTCTAAGTATATATATTGACTTTAAAACTTGCTAATAGCAATTTGAAACAATAGAAGCTCATGATTTATTAAGATAAATATTTCATTAATCAAATACTTTTGGATTATCACAATGTCCAAATGTTTTAAGAAATATTTAAAATATAAAGTATGACTATAAAGTCATGAAACTGATTGACCTTTTTAACTAGCCTAGGAAAATCTGTGCAGTTAAATGAAGGGTAGTGTTTTATGGTAATCATTACAAGAGTCTTCTCGAAGGATAATACAATGGCCTAAAGCAGTTTTGAAATGTCTCTTTTTGTAACTATCTGCAGCTTTGAGACGCCTCTTTCATAAATACCTGGAAAACTACCTGAGCTTCACAATTAGTCATTTGCTTGATTTGGTCCCCAATCCTATTCCAGTTAAATTATCCTTTATATTCATTATCCTTTATATTCACCAGTTTGTGCAATTTTGAAAAATCTTATTAATCTTTATACAATGAAGATTTGTCACTTACAGTATTTAAAGGAATGTCAATTCAGGTTGTGATGGTAATTTTGAAATTTGAACATGTACACACTTCAAAGATGTGTAAATTATAGGAACTACTCACATCATGAACATTTTAATGAGATTTTTAAAGCAATAAAGACTCATAACACTGAAGTAGGATTCTACAGTTTAAAAATGGAAGAATAACTTTATACTATGCGGCAAAACCCATAATACAGAAGATCTTGGAAGTCTGTAACTGTTAGTTTTTAACTTATGCATGTAGTTCAGTAGCATGGACCCAATAAATTGTCAGTTCTCAGTGTCTCTTTAGGAATCACTGAGTTAAAATTGTACTTAAGTGACAGCAATAGTCTTTATTGAAAAATGTTATTAAATAGCACCAATATTATTTAGAAATAAAGTGAACCATTAATAGGAATACAGACTACAAGTTTCATTTCTAATGATAAGAAAGAAGGCATCTCATAGAAGAAATGAGAATTAGATATGAATTATTTTAAGATCACAGCCAGATAGACATTTGTCATAAAACGTTAGTCATAAAACATTTCAGGATTTTGCTTGGAAAAGTTAGAAAGGAAAACCTTATATATTGTTCTTTTACATTCTATTCCCAAAGAAAATATATAAATGCTTACATAATTGAGATAGTGTAACATTACCAATGAAGTTACCTTGTAAGAGACATGTTTTCTCACTCATTCTGTGTATTAGTTCAACAGATAACAAATACAATAAAAATGCTTTAAAGCAATCTGATTAGAGCAACATTTACATTAGATACAAAATATACAGAAAAATGAAACATCTTGTTAAATAGGCCTGTAAGTTAACAATATGTTAAAGGAACATATTTTCATGACTCTACTTTCACATTTTTTTCTCATTATATTTTATAGTTACTATCATAGTTACTATGTGCATTTATTACTGCAATTTCTATGATCTTTGGACATCCTATACTTAAGTATTCTTATGACTATATTTGTAAAGGTAATTTAAAAAGTGCTACTCCTGGGGTTAAAAAAAGAAATCTCATGTTTTGATAAGCAGTTGTACACAAGACTATTGTGTTGTTTTGAGAGAACTGTCCCTTAATTACTATAAACTCATCATTATCAAATGCACACTTTTGTACTAAAGCAAAAACTGCCTTTAAAATGAAGGGTCCCAACCTACCACAAAATTCATGCTATAAAGTCAGATGAGAAATTTTGGGCTATTAATTAGAAAAGCATTATTTGAAAAGATCTGCCAATAAACATTTTAAAATGTGGTTGCCCATCTTAATAGTTTTCTTAATTAGAGCAGTGGAGAAAGGAATAGAACAGTAGCTCTTTTATGCTCCAACAAACAAGGGACTGTTACAATTATAACAGTGTCCAAATCGCCAGACCTGGAGTCCAAGTGTTCAGTCACGGCTCTGTTGCAGGCTGACAGAAGAGAAGCTTCGTCCTATGCTTGTACACAATGGGGCAATGACAACATCTGTCACACTCTTCCATATTGTCTGCACTGAAGGCAAGACCATCAGGCAGGTCTTTACAAAAGGCATTATAATCCTGGAGAAGAGGAAGGAGAGATGTGTAAAGATTATTGGTGTTACCAAATAAGGTCACCAATTATACATGCAGGAAAGAAAATAATGACCTAATTCACTTAAATTAGGTTGAACATTTGAACCAAATAAACGAACACCGAGCCCCATAATGACAAGCTGTATAAAAGACACAGCGCTTACAGAAGAAATAGAGGTGTAGATGATAAATGCTAATATTCTTTCTACTGGTAGCATGCTATGAGAAATAAAAACAAAATGGGAAATGTATCTTCCTGAGCTCTATCTTTAAACACTCCTACCCTCAAATTTCCCAGAGGTTCTACTTCCCAATAGCCTTCCCTATTGCCTCATTACACTTCCTTCCCCCTGGACAACGTGAGATTGAACGCTTTCTCTTTATGCTCGTATAGTACAGAAATAAAACTTCTTAATTTTCAAATTCGCCAAAAGGTGTTATAAATAGATGCCTGCATTTCTGTCTTTCCTACTAGAATGCAAGTTTAAGATCAGGACACCTTTTGCCTTTAGTAAATGTTAGAGCCAAAATGAATTTAGCATTCTGTTATCCTTTATAGTTTTCACTGTGTTTTCTATGATGACTTTTCCATAGTAATTACACATACTGAAAATGGCTGTGAGGTGTAGTTTAAAAAGCCCTGTAACTGATGTCAATACACTGAGATAAGAAAAACTAATCTGTCTTGATGTTATTATTTTGTATGCATTTTCTTAAGATAACTGCAGAGTCTTACATTTCTCAGGCTAGTTCGTTTTCTGTGTAATCCTCTGAATAATGTTATCTGTTGTAGTAGAACTCTTTGAACAAAAAAGTATATGCTGAAGTCTTAGGCATTGCTGGTGACCTCAGTGGAATTTTTATTATTACCTGGGTAGGCACAAAGGAGTGAGGTTCATTTTTTTGCTTTGCTATTAAGGTGTGGCTTAAATAAAGGTCTGCTGTACTTAGTCCAAAATGAAGGCAAGTTTAGTTACTGTCTAACTGGGTGGCATAATTTTAGAATACTGAATTATTCATATTAATTATTTACATGGATTATATTTATCTTATTATGTTCCAAGGGCTAAATACTTGAAGCACTTTTATCAGAAAATTAATTACTGAGTGTTTCAGAGCTAAAGAGTTGAACAGAAAACTGGATGATGGAAACTTTTGATTTCTTATCTGATTGTTTCTCACTTACATGTGGCCTAGGGTCAATTGCTACAAATTGAGAACAGGAATCTTATAGAACTGGCTGTCAGGAGTAAAGCTTATTTTGTACCCTTGAAATATCCATACGATGATGTCATTATTGTGAATAATAAACGTATTCTGAAGTGAGAATATACATTGAAATCAATTATAATAACATAAATCTCAAATTGATTATAAGTTATACTATTGATATAAGACTGAAGTATCAGGACCAGTAGATGGCGTAATGGCTATGTTGCTGGACTCCCATGTAGTCGACCGCGGTTCAAGTCCCAGACTCGGTGACTTAAACTCATGTTGGGCGCATGCGTGTGCGTGCTCAAGATCCCGAGAGGAGAATGGAGGAAAAGGGATTGGGACATGGCTATACCCCCCCCCCCCCCCGGGGGTGTGATTTCTCACTTTCTGTCTCTCTGACTCTCTCTGTCTTTCTGGCAAGTGCACGTGCCCTATAGCAAAAACCTCTAAAAACAAAACAAAACAAAAACGACTGAAGTTTTAATCTGAAAGTTTCCTAACCAAATCCGCCTTCCTCAGAATACAATGTAGTTTTCCCTCTGCCTAAGGCTAAGCTAAGGCTAAGGAATCTTCTATCTCTAATAACTGCTTAGATTGCCATGCTCTGAAAGAGAATCAGGCACATGACAAAAATTGATTTTCCAGTTTCCCAAAGTGCAATTACATTCATTCTAAGACATCAATTCATAGAATGTGATAAACTCGTTTTAATTTTATTTTCTTTCAGGAGTTCTCTCATTCTGGGGTAGAGAATCCAATGATCTAGTTGATATCAAATTGAAATAGTGTTCTCAACATTGCAAATAGTTTTCTTTCTGAAACTCCAGATGCTTTGGAGTAACCAAAATTGGGTTGAGACTCGGTGTGGCAAACCAAACATTTCCTAAATATTCTATAACCTATAAGATTATGTATTTCTCAGTTGAACAATAAAATCCTGGGATGGAGACTAAGTTTTATGCTAACTATAGTGTCAGGCACATTGGATTGTCATAGCAATCTGCTGTACTAAAAGCATTTTCTAGAAAGGAGATTACTACTGCTCAACTTCCATCAGTTGAATAATGCTTTGCATAGCATCTTGGCAAAAATAAGAGGGATGGATTCTCTAGTTACATTTCTTTGGTTATGATATTAATATAATTATGGCCAATAATCTTCACTAGATGAATGGCAGTTATCTGTGTCTAACTGTGGTGTGAAATCAAACCAATTAATTGGATCTAATGTCCTATACTTCTGGTCTAGAATCAATATCACCACATTTCTGTTTTGTTATTTACTTAAAGAGTCTAAAATCAGAGTTCTTGTAATATTTTGACTTGTCTCAAAGTTGCATTACTGCATATTTTCATAGCTCTGTTCACTCGCAACTTCTTGGCATAACAATAAATAGCCTGGTTTTCATAAAAGGGCTTATTCAAATAGGTTTTCCTTTTGGTAAGACCTTTCTTTGCTATGTTTTTATTCATGTCATGGAAATGTATTCCATTAACGATAAGCTATTTCATCAAGGCATAAACTAACTTTCAAGCATTTTTATTTGAAATTACCCTCTATTTGCAATCACAGCAGCTTGATGATGAATGTATGATGCTTAAATGTTAATGCCCCACATAATTGTATTTTGAAAAAACAGCTGAAGTTAAATAATACATTCTGTGTGGCTAGAAGAGAAGGAGGTCGATGATTCACCGATAGAAGCACTACGCAAAAAAACACCTCTCCTTTTGAGGCCAGCCACAGGGAGAGAGGCATCATTTGGTAGTTTCACTTACTTTACTTATATCTTTTCATTATTTAGTAAATGAAAAACCTGGGATTTTTTTTTTTTTTTTGTCTTTTTTTTGGTCTTCCACAAAAGCTTTGGGAAGGCCTAGCTCTAGTGATCGCAAATGACACTCTGTCTTTCCAGACAGCTTCATAGCCAGCATTTCTCAATATGCTAATGTGATCACTCCATTTTTCACACTTTTGAAAGTGAGAAGACTAACACACAGAGGTCAGATAACTGTGTTTGGTTAATGAAGAATCTCAAGTTTTATGTGCTGATTTAGGCATCTTTAGAGTAAATCTAGGAGTGCATGTCAGAATAGGAGCTAACCACCTAGCTAACCTTTGTAGATCTGACCATGTACAAAGGCAAATATTTTCTCAAGATTCACAAGATTTCTCTTGCAATCTTTTGGTACTTTCAACACAGTTTCATCATTGACCATCTTTAGGGACTGTATTAAACCAGTGCTCTTGGTTTATCCTTCATGTATTTGGTAAATTTTAATTTATCCTTTAAAAGCCTTTCCAGACTCTTTCCCCCGTTCTAAGCTTTCCCTGCCCCTCCTCTGTGTTCTAGATCAGCGGGAACTGCATTTTCTTTGCACACACCTCTGCTCCTAACAGCTGCCCTCCTCTGCTGCCAATAAGCTAACGATGGGTCCTATGCTATATTCATTCTGGGCCCAGCATATGCACTCAATAAATTTAGTTTATTGAACAAACTAGCTAGTTAACTGAATAAATACATGAAGATTCAGATGATAAATAGGAATGAAGAATTTGGTAGCTTCGGGGCAGTGAACACTGAGCATGTATTAGGGTGTGGCAATCCCATATGAAGTGGTGAAGAAAGACATGAGAGCATCCGGGGCTATACATGTCACCAGGACACCAGGACTGCCCTGATGCACGAGCTTGACAACTGTCCCAGTATTGGGGATGATCTGAATAGTCTTCCTTTTAGGATGAAGTAGATATTCTTTAACGCCATAACAAAACTTCCTGCGAACCTATGTGTTCCTTATTTAAAAAAAAATGCTTAAAATGTTCTCCAAAGTTTTACAATGCATTTTAAATGTGAATAAAGTTACTCAGAGCATCTTACCCATGTTCAGTGGGTTTCCCTATTTCTATTCCTTTTGAACTAGACGCCACTCTCACTTGCATAATGTGCGGAAAAAGTAAGTTGAGGACTTTCTCATTTCATTCTCCTGAAGCTCGAGTTTTTGTTCATGTGGGTGGGGTCTCTCACCTTCATTGCTTGCACCCTGCCATCTGCTCTGGGCCCATCTTTGCCTTTTGCCGGTGGAAGGATTGTTGGCCCCTCCACAGCATGCTTACCCAGGTCCCCCATACCTGTCCCATTGTACTGTCAGTGGCACTCTGCTCAGACATCGCTTTTGTTTTACCCCAGCAGAGGTGGTGACTAAATAAAAGGTAATGAAAGAAAGCAGCACCCTGCCCAGAAGCACAGGCACAAGTCATGACAAGCCTTTGGAGAGAGCAGCCCTGTGGCAGGAAGCATGCCTCCCAGGTCCCCACCTCCACTCGGTTTATGTGTGCAAAGGAAAATCACACCCCCGGACAGAGGGCATTCTTTCTTCTGTTTATACTCCCAACCCAAACTATTATTCTAAGGAAAGCACACTGCCTTTCCAGGCCTTCCAGTTCTTGCTACTGCTCAGGGATTGATGCGCTTTCTTCCCCTGGCAACAGCCTGGGAGGGGGGAGGGCAGGGGACAGGGGACGTTCCTATGTTTCAGAAAGCCGGCCCACCCCATGTGCCCCTTCTCACCAGATGTGCAGACAGCTGAGGGTGGCAAAGAGAATTCCCGCCACGAAGGCCAGGGGGATGGCCAGAAACACCGTCAGAAACTTGTAGAACACGTATTTACTGATTTCAAAGAGGGCATGACTGCAGATCCACACTTTGTCAAAGGAGTGCGTCGTCACCGGCTCTGCGATCACATCCTCGAAGCCCAGCTGCGGAGATAGGACCCGGAGACCCGAACTGTCACCCAACCTGCCGCCCGGGGCACCAGGAGCGCTTGGGGAGGGGAAGCAAGAAGGAAAGACCCCGTTTCTCTTAGGGTCCGGGTGGGCTCACAGGAATCTGGCTCAGAATTGGCTACTCTGGTGGCCCAGCGGCGGGTGGGACGTGGGGACGGTATGGGTCCCGGAACCGCCGGGCTCACCAGTGGATGGAGTTGGGGGTGGGAGTGGATACGGAGGTGGGGTGGGAGCGGAGCGGGCATCTGCACCCCTCCAGGCGTGGCGGGGGCCTGGGTGAGGCCGGCCCGCCTGCGGCTTCACCTTAAGATGCGAGTTGAGCCGGTGCGGATCCCGGTCCTGGCCCAGGTCCGAGAACTTCTCGGGCTGGGCGTAGTCGACGCCGCTATGGTGGCTGTAGGAGTCGTCGTCCATGAAGAGCTGCACGTCTGCCTTCTCGGTCTCCAGCCCCATCGCAGCTCTCGGTGCGCGGCGGCTGCACCGGGCTGGCGCGGCTCCGCTCCCCGCCCGCGCGGTCTCCCCTTCCCGTCGCTCCGGGCCCCGCCCCGCCTCGCCTGGCCTCGCCTGGCCTTGTCCGCGCGGCCCGGGCGGCGACCGCTTCCCGCTGCCGGCTCCTGCACCCGGCAGGGCAGACCCGCGCCCCGCCCCGCCCCGCCGCCAGCCCTGGGAGGGCGGGGGCCGGACGCAGCCGGCGAGGTGACTCCAGCCCCGCGCACCGGCCCGCCCCGTGTCCCCAGGAGTCACACCCCGCTCCTGCCTAGCGAGAAGCAGGCCACTGGGACAGGATACCCTCGCCCCCTCGCCTCCGGGTCACATCGCTGGAGGCTCCAACCGTGATGCCCCAGAGCTGGGAGGTTGTTCAAGGGGCACTGGACTTGCAGGCTGGAAGCAACATGGTGGATCCCTGCTGGGTTTGTGCTGTGTGCCTCTGCCCATGCTGCCAAGCCCTTCGGAACCTCAGCTGCCTCCTTTAGATAATTCGAGCTGTGGCACCTGCTTCATGGAGTTACCGTCGCGTGACAATGAAATGTTGACTCGTGTAACTCTTACTTGATCCCTAACACACAGTAAGCTCCCAATCAATGTTGCTGCGACTCTGGGAAGTAGGGATCCCCAATATACCTGACTGCCAGGGGACCCTGGCAAGTGGCAGGGGACCCTACTTGCATGAATTATTCAGTGATCCTAGTGCCTACAGTTGTGTGAGGCTGCTGGGGAAAGGTGTGGATAAGGCGTTGGTAGGTGAGCCCCTCCTTTTAGACCCGGTGTCTTTAGGCCCTCACGGGAGGTCTGATTCCCCCCTGTAAAGGACGACTCTCACCTTTCCTTTGAATTAGACTGTGATAGACTTCAGGAACTTCTCAGGTGCCGTCATGTGTGTAATTGTGGTATGGGAATCACGTAAACAGAACCCAGGCATAAAGCCACAGTGCAAGAGACGCCTCGGCCTGCCCACCACTGACTCAGTAGCTTTCAAAAGGGGAGGATTTGTAGGCCCATAAAAGGTTTAGGGTCTGGTAGACTTAGACATGTGTCCAGGAGCAAGGGAACTTTGTGAGAAATTTATTAAAGCAAAATAATGAGCCCTAGACTTGAGGGGTGTCTGCAGCTTGTTCAGAGACTTCGTAGGTGTGTGGTCAGTATCCCTAAATACTCCTAGTTGGGATTTGTTGTACATATCAAATCTCCTTTTGTGCACTGGGTTTGGCAAATTACTTCTAAAGAAAAAAAAACTATTTTTGAGACAATTACCCCCAAACAATTGACTGAATGTGAAACACGTTTGGAAGCTGAAATTCAGTATGTCTAAGAGTTAAGAGTTATGATAGTGTTACTGCCACTATCATTGTTGGTAACATTAATGCCGTGGCACTGTAGACTGTCACAGGGTTGAAACTCATGGCCAAGGTGCCCCTCCTCTGAGACATTCTTCTGCTTGCCCAGTCCCCTTTCTTTTGTTTTTTTTTCTTTCTAAATTATATTTATGTTCAATCAATTCCAAAGTGATAAATGAGACATTTTATTTATGGTTTATCTATCTCCTCCATTCACCTAAGCAGGATGATTGTGAGACCTGGGACTTTTCTTCTAGAATTGTGCAAAAACTGCTTATCAAAGTGAATAGAAGATATGAATCCTTAGGAGAACCCATGATATCCATTATAAGGAAATGGAAAAGGAGAGCTAGTTTATAGCCAAATAATATTTTGTTAAATTTATTTTCCTCAAAACTATAATCCCAGATTTCAGAATGTTTTATCCAAAGCAGAAAGTCATTTCCATCGTGCTGTACTGGGCTTAGGCAGTGGCTGAAAAATCTGGCATTAAGGCTTCTTCCTTTATAATTCTTTATCCTTTGATCACATTTATAGTTCTAGTGGGATTATTAGGAAATTTCAAAGGGTTATTTCAAATCACTGAGTTGTTTTTCAGGCATTGGAGTCAAAAGAACCAAAAGAAGATGAAGTTAAAGTGGTCATAATAGGACAGTTTAGATGATAGATTGATTTATTTTAAAAATACATATATATGAAAGATGTCTCTAAAACCTAAGCTAAATGAACCCGTCTAGATTTGATGTACGTAGCATAGAATTTAAAAGAGGATTCACTTTTAAATTTCTTTGCAAATTTCAATGGAACATGCCCCTCCCTCATGGGTTACATCTATATGAGGTTCTTGTTTTGATGAAATTCTATACCATTTCACCATTTAATACATAAGTATTTTATTTTATTTTATTTTATTTTATTTTATTTTTAATTTGCCAGAGGGCGTGTGCACCTTCTGGGGAGAGACAGAGAGAGGAAAAGTGAGAAAGTGCCCTTCATGAGGGATGGTTACAATCCTCTGTTCTCCATTTTCCCCTCCTTTTAGAATCTTGGCCAGGCATGCATACCCATCTGCAGTACTTTCCAAGCCACTGGGTCCAGGACTCCAAACTTGCAGTCAGCTATGTGGGATCTAGTCACCTTAACCACCAGTCTGGCCCCCAAATATCTAGCTTTTCTCCTTCTTTTCTTTTTTCCCACAATCACAAATGTGTCATCCTTTTTCCTACGCAGCTTACATACAGTTTTAATTAGGGTCTATTTTCAGACTTTCTTTGTGCACATTGGTTAGTAATGGAAATAAGAATAACTTCTTGATTTCACTATATGGTTTAATAATATTTAAAACATCTGGATTAGACCAGAATTTCTCAATCTCAGCACTGTAACGTTTGGGGCCAGGTCATTCTTGGTTGTGAGGGGTTCTTTAACATCTTGCAGCATGTTTAGCAACATCCCTGGCTACTATCCGTCAGATACCCATAACACTCCCTTGTCATGACAACCAAAAATATTACCAGACATTGCCAAATGTTCCCAGGGAGCCAAATTTGCCTTTGCCCCACTTCCTCAGACTGAGAACCACTGGATTAGACATTGTTGGAACAGTGCCATGTGAAGCGGAAAAATTAAGTTTTGATTCTTTACTTATAAACTCATACTTAAAGCACAAGATATGAAGTTCAATAAATGAGAAACTTTAGGAATTTTTGAAATTATGCTTGAGAATAGCTGTCCTATACATTTCCCAGAACACATTATCATTAATTAGTAGCAAAATTTCAATACAGTGCTGGCATTAATTAAGGAATATGTGCATATGTACCATTGAGAGACCAAAAGGAAGCAACTGTTGGAGCTGGGAGGTGACGTGATGGTTAAGATGCTGGATTTCCACGTGACCGACTGTGGTTCGAGTCCTTGTAGTTTGATTTCTCACTTTCCCTCTCTCTTTCCGGTCAATTTTTTTTTTAAGTAATAATAAATACAATTAAATACAATAATTTTTTAAAAGAAGCAACTGTCAAGCTCTGTCCACCTTGTCCAGCCTCCTTCATTTCCCTCATTTTTAAAGGTTAAGACTATTTAAATGATCATATCTAGAAAAACAAATACATGGGACTTCTTGATTTATACGATTCCATCTTAGGCCTTACGAACTTCAGTGGTTTTTGGCAATCTTCAGCAACTGAAGAATAGCTGTTGCAAGTTTTATTAGTAGGTACATGGAGTTGAGAAGTCTTGACCTTGACCTTGTTAGTGGAGTAGCCAGGTAGGGGCTCACCAGGTTTTTTTAAACATCCCTTCTCGGACTGACCTTCTTGGCAAGGACAAAGCTTGTGTTATTCAGAGACCTGTCTTCCATAGGAGAGCCGTTCTTGCTGTGGAAGTGTAATCTTGGCATAAACTCTTCCTTGTTTAACTCTCCATTCCTGAAGGTGGAGAGTGTAAGGAAAGAAATTAAAGATGAAAACAGAGAGGCAAGACATTTATGGGACACAGAAATGGATTATTATCTGTTGATGATAACGTGTTTTGTATCCTCAACTGGACTGGAGTGAAGGGTATTCATGTTGGGTAAATTCAATTTACATGCTAAGTGTTGTAGAGTGATTAAATGTATCATAAACAAAATGAAACTCTCCCTTCCCAACATTTTTAATCAATATATCTTTTCATTCTTCCCTCCACAACCCTCAATCTCCAACTCTGCCCCTCCCCAAAGTTTTAAGGAATAGATAAAAATCTTCTATTAAAGTTATTTAATAATCAACTTACGGTTTGATGCCAGATACTTGCATGGTATTTAATGAAAAGCTCTTTTTTTTTTTCTTACTTATCAGTTGTCTTTTTATTCACATTCTGTGTAAAGTAAACCTTGCACTAGTGAACCAGTCGTTTTTAGTTAATATAAGACACAGTAGCTCATTTGTAATTGGAGCCAACTTAATCTTCTGGCTGTTTCAAATAGCACTTCCTTTGGCCAAAAATTTCTCTAGAATTAACTTTTGTCTGGAAATGCTTGGCTATTAGAGATAAATGGGGAAGAGGGTACACTCTCAAATGGGCTATGTTTTTAATTGGAGCTGATAGACTAGGTCATTCCATTCTCATCGAAAACAATGTATGACAATTAATTTTAGATTTATTTTATCCTGTTTTCCATAAGGAAAGGATATTCCTGTTTAATCTTTTGAGTATCCCATTGACTTCTGGAATATTGTATATATAAATAAGACATTTCCATAAGACTTTTTGATATATTATCTTTCCAGAACAAGAAAGAAGCTAATAAGCTTTTGGTAAGCACTGAATTTAAAGTTCCACTCTTAACAAGTACAAATTCCTCTATACTCAAGTGGGAACATATTGGTAGTTTCTGTAAAGCTACAGAGTTAAATATTTTCAAATATTAACTGACGTCTGTGCAGATTATAAATTGCTAAAAAAAAAACACATCTAGAGGTTGTGTTCTTGATTTAAGATTTGATTATAGACAAAAAATTATTTTAGCTCAGTTTGAAGACTGTGTTCTTTAGTTACTTTTCCTTTTACAAATGTTAGCTTACCTTTTTTTAAGAAAAGAGATTACTTATTTTATTTTTTCCATGAGAGTGAGAGAGAGACAGGAATGAAGAGAGAGAAAAGGAGAAGAGAGACAGTGAATAGGCAGCCCAACAGAGCTTTATACCATGATCCACCCCCAGCCCCAGCTAGCCCAGATCATGGGCATGTGCACACACCTGGCATGTATTGAAACAAAGAGGTTTTGGTACACCAACAAGGAACCTTCCCATGTGGCTCTAGCATTGCAGAGCATTGCATTACTGTTGCGCCACTGCTGCTGGCCTTACACTTACATTTAGAGTTAACAGCAATTTTAAAAATAGCATAGCTACTCTACATTAGTCAAGAGAAGAAGCGGTTGGAAGATTTTTAGACTCACTGCTTATATCCAGCGAAAAAATATGGACAAAAGTACAGACTGCCTTCAAACAGGGTCTTGCACATTACTGTTTTGGTAGCTGCCAGGTGACCTTTATGCTTTAGAGAATCATTTTTGAGTGATGAGTAAAGGGAACCGAACTGCACAGGGCAGATGGAAGACTGGGATGTTGCCAAGGGGCTGGGCAGAAGAATGTTTAGATTATATTTTCCTATCAATAAGGATCTGGGAAAAATTCAATTTCCAAGAGTTTACTAAAAACAAACAAACAAACATAAAACAAACAAAAAAACCAGTTTGTCTATTTTTGTTCTGTGGTTATGCAAAGCTGTAAGGAAATTTTTTACAATATATAAAGGCATAGAATTGAGTAATTTATGTATTTGTATCCATTCTTTCTGGGCCGCTGAAGCCCAATTTAGTTCCTTACTGTCTGTTAACTGCATAATAAGTTCTCAGATTTTTGTTTAGAAGAGCCTGAGGACTGAATTTGCAGGTACATAAAAAGATGTTAGCTTATAAAATATGTTCTAAACAGGACTATCGATACACCTGAGGGTCTGAATGATGTAATGCTTTTTCTAGTTAACAATTAGTAAACAGATACATATCTTATTTCAGAAGCAATTTCAGTAGATGTTTTCATTTTCTTTTTTTTTCAACTTACATATTTACCTTCGCTAACTTATTTTTTTTAGAATTATTTTAATTTTATGTATTATTATTATTTTTTAATTTGATGAGGGAGAGAGAGAGGGAAAGTGAGAAAGCAAGCTCCCAGGTACAGGACTCAAACTGTGGTTGGCCATGTGGGAGCCCAGTGCCTTAACCACCATGCAAACTGCCAGCCCCTGTTTGCATTTTCTTAATAAAAAGAGAAAGGGTTCTCATCATGCTAGCCACAAAAGAAACAACAAGCTTCCATTGAAACCTACACTGTTTTCTATAATATCTGTATTTATGTCATCATCTAACTTGGGGAAATGATAACATTATTTGCCATCTAGAATGATTTTTTTTCTTCCATAATAATAGTAAACAAATAGAAATGTCTGCTTCTGTTTATTGTGAGTCTATATACATTAATGTAATTACACAGCTTACTATACAGCATGTTTTTTCTTTTTAAAAATTATCATGTTCATTGGAAACTTTTGTGTAAACAAGTCACTGCAAATAAACTTGCATAGGAAAACACTGTGGTCCTGAAAAACTGCACACTACTTTATTTGGAAATAGTAGAATCTGCAGAATGTTGCTGTAAAGGGCATGCTACTCATACTACTTAGTTCCAAAGACTTTTACTATGAAAGCAAAGTATTTTCTGAAGGAGTAGAGCACAAATAGCTAAATGTTTGGGGCAAAAAAAGAGAGTTATTTTTTCATTTTGAAAAAGCCTTTCCACTTTTAACATGTATGTATTGCAAGTCTTTTCATTTGAAAGAATAGCATAATAGAAAAAATGAAAAGTGGCAAATGAATAACAGACAAATGAATGAATGACAAGTTAAATCCTTTATAATTATAGTATACCGATTAGTTATCAGAATTAGACTGTCCTTTAGAAAAATAATGAAATACAGAAAGCTCCTTTTAGGTTTAAGGAGATGTTTAAAAGTGGAAGGGGGGGACCAGCAGTTAGCATAATGGCTATGTCGCTGGATTCCCACATAGTCAACCGCGGTTCAAGGCCTGGACCCGGTGGCTTAAAACTCACGCCGGGAGCGTATGCGTGCGTGCCCAAGATCCCAGAGGAGAATGGAGGAGAAGGGATTACAGTGTGGCCATCCCCCCCTGGGGGGTGATTTCTCGCTTTCTGTCTTTCTGTCTCTGTCTGTCTGGCGAGCACACGCTCCCTATAGCAAAAACCTCTCCAAAAAAAGAAAAAAAAAAGTGCAAGGGGATTTCAAAAAGTTCATGCAAAGTGGAATTAGGTACAAGTTAATTTTGATACAAAACATTTTGAGATGTGTACATAGTTTTTTGTAATACTCATGTTCCATGCACATTTTGAAGACTCTCTCATACTGAAACCTGTTTTAGAAGCCCACACTTTCCTATAGGTTTTATTTTCCCCTAAATTTTGTGTTTTCTTGTTAGTTTGCTTTTTCTTGCCAGGGTATTTGCAGCAAGTTATCCAGAAGATCTAGCTAAGATAAATGGACATCCCATTGATTTCTGGAACACTGTATATGTGAATAAGACTACTCCATCAAACTCTGATACATTATCTTACTGGAATAGCTTTCTGGGTAATAGATTTTGTTTTGTAGACAAAAACCACCTGCTATTGGGAAAAGATGCTATCAAGCATGTTCATAGCTAGAGAGGAAAAGTCATGACTTACTTCAAAGATTTGAAGGACAGACAGGCTCTCTTGTTAGGGACGTATGCAGCTGACTTCAACTTGAAGCTCATGCTCACTTACCATTCTGAAAATCCTAGGGCCCTTAAGAGTTAAATGAAACCTACTCGGCCTGTGCTCTACAAATGGGGGCATGTGTAGTTATAGCACGGTTCACTGAATATTCTAAGACCGCCATTGAGATCTACTGATTGGAAAATAAATTCTTTTCAAAATATGACTGCCTATTAACATTACACATGTTACCCAAGAGCTCTGGAGGAGATGTACAAAGAGATTCATCATGTTATTTTCATGCCCACTAACACAACATTCACTGTGCAACCCATGGGTCAAGTAGTCATTCGACTTTCAAGTTTTATTACATAGGGAATGTATTTCGTAGGACTATAGCTGCCATAGATAATGATTCTTATCTAGGAAAAGTAAATTGAAAACCTCTGGAAAGAATTCATTATTCTAGATACCTTTAAGAACATTTGTGTTCATGGAGAAACTCAAAATGTCAAAATTAATAGGAGTTTGGAAGAAGTTGATTCCAACTCTCATGGATGACTTTGAGGGGTTCAAGACTTTCATGGAAGAAGTAACTATAGATGTGGTGGAAATCATAAAAGAACTTGAGTTAGAAGCGGAGCATGAAAATGTGACTAAATTACTGCAATATCATGATCAAACTTTAGTGCATGAAGAGTTGCTTCTTACGGCTGAATAAAGAAAGAGGTTTCCAGATGAAATCTCTGATGAAGATGCTGCAGACATTGTTGACATGATAAAAAAAGGGATTTAGAATGTTATATAAACCTAGCTGATAAAATAGTGTCTAGAGCTTGAGAAGATTGACTCCAATTTTGAAGAAACTTTACTGTTGGTGAAATTATATTAGACAGCATTGCATGCTACAGAGAAATATTTTATGAAAGGGGAGTCCGTGGATGCAATAAACTTTATTGTCTCCTTTTATGAAATTGTCACAGTCACCACAATCTTCAGCAAACACCGATTCAGATCAATCAGCAGCCATCAACAGCCATGCTTGTATATAGCCCAGTGAATTATCACAAGATAAACGCACCTTATAATCTGCACTCCAATTAAGTAATAGAATGTTACCAGAATTCAGAAACCTGTCTCAATCACACTTCACATCCTCCTCCCCAAAAGTAACTATAATCCTAAACATGATGCATTAGATTTTCTTGTAATACATTTTATGTAAAGATAATAATTTAGACTGCTATTGTGTCTAGTTCATTTAGTAAGCATGAATGTGTGATTTATCCATGCTGTATATAAAAGTAGTTTTTTTTTTTTTTTTTTTTTTTTTTGAGAGGTTTTTGCTACAGGGCACTTGTGCTTGCCAAAAAGACAGAGACAGACAGACAGAAAATGAGAAATCACCCCCTAGGGGGGATGGCTACACTGCAATCCCTTCTCCTCCATTCTCCTTGGGATCTTGGGCATGCACACACATGCACCCGGCATGAGTTTAAGCCACCAGGTTCGGGAGTCAAACCACAGTCAACTACGTGGGAGTTCAGTAACATAGCCATTACGCTAACTGCTGGTCCCAGTAGTTTTTTTTTTTTTTTTTTCCTTAAGTGTTTTTTTGTTAGTTTGTTTTTTGTTTTCTGTTTTGTTTTGTCTTGGAGCGTGTGCTCACTGGAGAGAGAGAGACAGTGAGGGAAAGTGAGACATCACTCCCAGGGGGGATGGGGCAATGGTCATGCTGAAATCCCTTAGTCTCCATTCTCTTCTTGGGATCTTGAGCACGCATGTACAGGTGTCTGGTGTGATTTTCAAGCCATCGGGTCTGGGACTAAAACCAAGGTTGGCCATGTGGAGTTCAGCAACATAACCAATATGCCATTTGCCAACCCAAGAGTAGTTCTCTTTTAAAAATTATTTTTACTTTTATTTGCTTATCTACTTGTTGTGATTTTTCAAGCTTCCAGGTCGAGAGTTTTAATCATCAAATCACCTGCTGGCTCTAAGAGAAGTTCTTTTATTTCATCCTATTTCATCACTGTATGGTGTTTCATTATACGAATAAGTCACAATTTATTTATATATTCTAATGTTTATGGGATAAAGGTTGTTTTCAGCTTAAAACTGTTATGAAAAATACTGCTATAAACATTTCTTAATGCATCTTTAGGTACAGACATATACATGTTTCTGTTGTGTTTATATCTAGGAGAAGATTTGCTGAGTTAAATAGGAAATATGTGTTCAACTATAACAGATATTTCTAAATTTAATTTATTTTTTTTAAAAAAGCTAATTTAATTTAATTATTATTATTTTAAAAATTTTACCAGAAAGAGGTCAAGGGGTAGTGAGAAAGCAAGCCACCAGGTCTGGGTCTAGAACTATGATTGGCCATGTGGGAGTCCAGCACTTTAACCACCATGCCACCTGCCAGTCCCAATACTTTTATAAAATGACTATACGCCCACCAGCAGTGAATGAGAGTTACAGTTGCTCCACCTCTTTGAACTGTGTACCTGTATCTGATTTGTTTGTTTGTTTTGAAGCTTTTTCCATAGGGCACATGTGCTTGCCAGAAGGAGACAGAGAGACAGAGAGAGGCAAAGTTACAAATCACCCCTCAGGGAGGATGGCAACTCCATAATCCCTTCTCCTCCATTCTCCTCTTGGGATTTTTGGGCACACACGCACATGTGTCCAGCATAATTTTCATGCCACCAGTTCCAGGCCTCAAACCATGGTCAGCCATGTGGGAGAACGGTGCCTTAATCATCACACCATCTGTTGGCCCCCATATAACTTTGATTTTAAATAGTAAAAACAATGAGATAATTCAATAAGAGTAAAGGAAAATATAAAGTTCGGGAATGTCTAGAGTAAAAGGTGACAGATTCCTGCTGTCATTTTAAAATCATGAGATAAATGAAAAGCAGAATTGGGTACTGGTTTGAGACTGATATTCTTTCCAAGGGGTGGGTCACTGGCAAACATACACTCATAGGAAAACACAAGGGCCAAAATAATCAACCTTGTTCAAATGTCCTTTTGGGGAATGGAAAATGCATTCTTATTCACTTTACTTGCCTCCTTTCAAGAGACAATCTCAAATGTTAGAAGAGACATTTCTTTTACTGATGATACTTAAATATATCTTATTATGAGCCAGTACTCATGTATCTATGAGTAGGTTGACATACCCTGTCTCTCAATTTTTCATTAACAGATTCACACATGTTTCTCTTGTATTTCCTATCTCTTTAGTCTAATTACTCATAAAGTTTTATCTTCCCCAAAAATGTATATTGTTTTAGCTTAGCTATACACAAGTCTTTTATAAAAATTAAAAATATGTAGTAAAGTTACAAATCTATAATTTCAATGGATAGTGATGAGAATTCAGAAGTATATATATATATATATATAATTCTTTATTCTACTAGCTTTACAATATAAAGATTAATTAACTATTCTAATTAATCTTTATATTGTAAAGCTTAATTACTCTAAGTAATCTTTATATTGTAAAGCCAGTACTAACATCTTAGGTTCAAACCAAAACATTTTGAAGAATCAAAGGGGTATAATTATATCAGGAGGAAATAATTACATCAGGCAGTCAGTTTACACAGAGACTGTCCTGGGCAAATTGGGATTTATTCCCACCCTACTTCGATAAGTCTTCAGATTATCTTTTCCATTTCCTAGTGTAATAGATAGTGGGCCCTTAATTTTTATGTTCTTTAAGGGATGAAGGTTTTCAGGAGATCGAGGAAAGAATTCCTCCCATAAGTATTATGTAGCGAAAAAAAGCCATGAGTTTAGAGTTAGGTTTTAATTTCTGTGTTAAAACTTAGTAATTGTATAACTTTGGTTGTTAGTCAAACTTAGTGACCTAAGAATGAAACAAAATGTCTTAGAACATGATTGGTTCTGTGATTTCCAGAAAAGATACCCAATAAATTGTTAAATGGACCCTCAGAGGGTCAATGCTGGTAGAGAAGAAGGTAATGAAAGAGTAGGGGGGTGGCCACATACTGAATAAGACCCAGTTCTCTCATCTAACTCATATTATATACATCTTCTCTATTTTTCTCAAAATGCTTTAACATTTGTTCCAAAGGAACAAATGCCTGTGAGACAGGCAGGGCAATTGCTATTATACCCATATCAGAGACACAGAAACTGAGGCTTAGAGAAGTTCATGGATTTGACAAAGTTTCCATGGGTATTAAATGTGAAGTTCAGGAGTAACTCCAAATCTGTTGAGACTTAATCCAGAATTCAGTCAGCAAAATATCACACGTACTTGAAGGTAACGTTTGATGAAATATTTAAGATGTGTATGCATGGATGCTATGCTCAGCTTTATTTTTTGGAGAGGTTTTTTTTTTCGCTATAGGGCACGTGCGCTCACCAGACAGAGAGAGACATAGAAACAGAAAGCGAGAAATCACCCCCCAGGGGGGATGGTCACGCCGCAATCCTTTCTCCTCCATTCTCCTCTGGGGATCTTGGGCACACACGCACACGCGCCCGGCGTGAGTTTTACGCCACCGGGTCCGGGACACAAACCGCGGTCGACTACGTGGGAGTCCAGCAACATAGCCATTACGCTAACTGCTGGTTCCCTGCTCAGCTTTAGTTTTTGACATAAGGGAGGTGTTGATTATAGTTCTGCAAACAGATCAAGAATGAAGTCACTAACCTTTCATTTTCTATGTATGAACTACAAATTTATTGTCACTCTCAAATCAATTCCACAGTTGTGGCCCCCTGACTATCAGAAAACCTCAGATAGTTTTCTTTCAGCCCTCTTCAGTGAGAGCATCATGTTATGGGAGTGCTTACATTATATCCCAATGGAATTAATAATGTCAATCTGTGACTTAAAGTACATAGATAATTTCAAAAGCAAATAAAAAGGAAATCAGGGCCTAATTATTGTTTAGGATTTTCTACTGACTTCTTTAATTGATAGGATGAGAAAGAATGAATCCATGAAACCTGAATAGTCTTGAGTTCACTAGTTATTCATGGATGACAAAGGAAACAGGTCAGGTTAAGAATCCCTGGGTGTGGCACAGGCCTCTCCAAGGGGAATGGGCTGATCCCTGACCACAGCTAGCAGGGAAGTAGCCACCCACATGCTGCAGGTTCGGCCCAGATAGCTCTGAAATGCCTCAGGAAACACCAGACTGAAAGATTAGAAAGAAATGTATGTATTTTGGATGATCTGGGAAAATGGGCTAAATCAAAGTTAGAATCCATATGGAAAAAACGTAGACATATTTAGAAATTTCTTTTTAAAATAACTGAAGAAGCTATAATTCACACACCATACAATTTACAAATTTAAGGTGTACGATAGATTTTATTGTAGTCACAGAGTTGTACAATCATCACCATTATCGAGTTTAGATCTTGATTACTCTGTAAGGAAGTCCCCCATACCCATTAGCTATCAACCCACATCCCTCCATCTCTCCCAATGCTGGCAACCACTGAATTACTTTGTGTTTCAATAGATTTGCCTGTTGTGCACATTTCATAAAAACAAAATTTTATAGCATGTGGTCTTTTGTGAATGGTATCATTGACTTAGCATAATGTCTCCAAGGTTTATCCATGTTGCAACATATATGAGCACTCCTTTTTTTGTTATTTCTAAATAATTCCTTTTCATTATGTAAACTATTCATCTGTTCATTCCAGTTGTTCCCACTTTCTATTGTGGTTATAATGAATAATGCAGCTATGAATATTGGCATGTAATATTCATGTAGACATAGGATATACTTCTCTGGGATATACACTTAGAGGTGGAGTGGCTAGGTCACATGGCAATTCTATGTTTAATCTTTTAAGGAACCGCTGAAGTGTTTTCCAAAGTGTTTGCACCATTTTACATTCCCACTAGCAGTTGAGATTCAAGTTTCTTCACATCCTCATCAACACTTGATACGATCTTTATTTTTCTTTATGAAAGAAAGAGGGAGAGAGAGAGAGAGAAGAAGAAGAGAGAGAGGAAGAGAGAGGGAGAGACAGGTGTTCTTTGACAGATCTTGTGCTGCAGTTTGCCTGCCCTAGCCTCCCAGCTAGGTAGGGTTACAGACATGCACCACCATGTCTGGCTGGTTCAGGTCAGTCCAGCAACTGTGCCTTGGCCTCCCTTGAGGCTTTCAGACTCCCAAGTGGTCCATCTTGACTGGGCCATGTAATCTGTCTTTTTTATTACATTATAACCATCTTAGTGGATGCAAAATTTTGTTTCATTTATTTACATATTTGTGATGGCTTGTTATAGATTCTATTTTTGTTCAGGTAGCTAGCCAATATATATGCCATTTGAGGAACAATATTGAACTTCTAAATTCAAAGTCGAATAATTTTATCCTAAAGTATTTTCTCCAGGGACCAGCAGTTAGCGTAATGGCTATGTCGCTGGACTCCCACGTAGTTGACCGCGGTTCGAGTCCTGGACCCGGCGGCTTAAACTCACGCCGGGCGTGTGTGCGTGCATGCCCAAGATCCTGAGAGGAGAATGGAGGAGAAGGGATTGTGGCGTGACCATCCCCCTGGGGGGTGATTTCTCGCTGTCTCTCTCTGTCTGTCTGGCGAGTGCACGTGCCCTATAGCAAAAATTTCTCCCAAAAAAAGAAAAAAAAAAAGTATTTTCTCCAATGTGAACATTCTTAATTTATACCTTCTTCTTCCTCCTCTCCTTCTCCTCCTCCTCCTCCTCCTTCTTCTTTTTCTTCTTCTTCTTCTTCCTCTTCTTTTTATTGCCAGAAGGTGTGTTTGATTTTCAGAGAGAGACAGAGAGAGAGATCGAGTGGGAGTACCTCTCAGTGGGGTGTGGTCACGCCACTATCCCTTCTTCTCCATTTCTCCATTCTGTCAGCATTTGGAGCATGCGTGCATGTGCACTTAGTGTAGTTTTCAAATCACTGTCCAGGACTTGAACTGCGTAGTTTTCCATGTGTGACCTGGCTCCTTTATTTACCAGGCATGGGACCAGTCCCATAGTTTATTTCATGCGATCAATATTCCATAGTCCTGTCTTTCCTCTGGATTTGTCATGTGGCAATTATGTTATAGTCTCTTGCCTTATTAGTTATTTCTTTTCTGGGAGCAATGTATTGCTTTCTCCAGAAAGACATACAGGGTAAGATATATATTACTTGTTAATTTTGAGATCCTATCAGGCTCTAATACTAAGTTAAGCATGTGATTTGAGCTCAGTACAGATTTGTTTATTTACTGGTTTGGTTAATTGCCCATTTTTGAGAGGCCGATTTAAATGAAGTCTTAAAAAGAAAATATCTGGCAGCCAGCAGGTGGCATGGTGGTTAAGGGTGCTGGACTCCTACATGACTAACTGTGGTTCAAGTTCTAGACCTGGCAGCTTTCTCTCTCTCTCTCTCTCTCTCTCTCTCTCTTTCTCTCTCTCTTTCACCTGTCTCTCTCTGGTCAAATTAAGATAAATAAGTTAATTAATTAAATAAAAATATTTCTTTAAAAATTTAAAGAAAAAGAAATTATCTGGATTATTACCTACAAGGAATAAATTTTATCAAATATTTGGGTAATTAAAATTTTGCCAAATTAATTTTTAATTCTTAGATTAGTAAAGATTGATGTTTGTAAAACAGCATTGCTAAACTAAGGGGTTTGGGGCAGTACCCTATGGCAGCAAGGATCTGTTATTTGATAAAATTATGAAGGGGATTTTTCTCATCTCTGTCATTAGGTCAAGTCAAATAAAATCTATAGCCTCTGCTGGGGAATATTTGAAGGTTACTAAGGAGTATGTGAACAAAACTAGTTTAAAAAAAAAACACACAGAAAAAAAGTTAGAAGGGACAGAGAAGAAAAAGAGGGAGACACTTGTGTACCTGGAGAGTTTGGGGGAGCCGTTGCTGGGGGTAGCTTCACAGCCCTAAAGCTGAACCTGGAGACCCAGCACAGGTAGAGGTGGAGAAGCCTGGAGGCTTTCTTGTGAACAAAAATAGTTTTAAGGGAATCAGTTTTCATTTGAGTATGTATTCTTTATCAAAATTAATTTGTCTGATAACTGTTTTTCCTATGTCATCTTGTCTTTTTTTATTTAAGAATTATATATTTAATTGTATTTATTATTTTTATTTATTTATTTATTTATTTTTATGTCTTTTACCTTCAATTGCTGTGTATCATTACAGCATACCAAATGATTTTTCTTATCATGAATACACTATATATTGGTTTAGTCAAAGACATTACTGTCCACATTATGACCAACAGATAAATTTCCATTTTTGTGTCCCTTCAATGTTTTTTTTTTTTTCTTTTTCCCCTTGATTCCCTTCCTCTCATCCACCCCATTTATTATTACTACTATTATTTTCTTATTTGCTCTGGCATGTGTGCTCACTAAAGAGACAGAGACAGAAAGAGAGAAAAAGAGGAAGGAAGCCACTTTGTCCAGGACTCAAACTGGAGTCAACCATGTGGGAGTCCAGTGCCTTAGCCACCACATCACTTGCTGGCCTTGTCATCTTCCCTTTGGAAGCTGCTTCTTTATTATTTTATTCCAAAGAAATGCAGTCCAATCCTGAACTGATCGTGTTCTACACAGAGGTGCAAAAGCCTCTGGGAGAAGAGAGTGGGGAAAAGGGAAATTGGAAATACTGACAGCAGCAAAGTCTTCTTCACCAAGACCCACAGCATTACCTCTAACCACCCTCACTAAGATCAACATTTCTAATATATTTTTCTTTTTATATTTAATAAGTATTCACCAAAATTTGTGAAATATTTGTAGTATCTTGATCAATTATGAATTACTAATACTTCTTTAAATTGGCTTTAATTAACAAATAAATATACTATAATTACTTTTAATAGTGATTGCCATTATTCCTTTTTATATACCAATAATTATACCAATACCTCCCTCCAGAAGGAAACCCATAATTACAGGCTGAAGATCATAGGCAATAAAAATTAATTTCATTTTATAGACATATTTCTGTAGCAAAGAGGTAGGTAGGCTAAGGTGACCAAAAATGCTTTCACATAAAAAAAGTTATTACTTTATTTACTTATTTTTAAAGTTCACTTAGTTTTTTTCTGTGAGAAAGAAAGAGATGGGGGACCCCCATTAGGGTCTTCACACTGTGATCCCCCACTTGCCTCACTCATCGGGATTTCAGGCACGCGAGCATGTATGTGAGCACACACCCAATGTGAATAGGGAGGACCAAGGTGCAAATGGACCCTTTGTGAGTCCCACACCACAGGGCACTGCACTACTATCCCACCATGGCTGGGCCCCATGTTATTATTATTATTTTAAATGAATTAGTATTTAATTTAATTATTATTATTACTTTTAAATTTGCTATAGGGCATATGTACTCACCATAGAGAGACAGAAAAAGAGGGAGAATGAGAGAGGGAAAGTGAAAAAGCAAGCCACCAGGTCTGGAACTTAAACAGTGGTCAGCCGTGTTGGAGTCCAGCGCCTTAACCGCCATGCCATCTGCTGGCCCTATTATTATTATTATACTTTTGTTAGACAGTGTATGTGTTCACCAGAGCAAGAGAGATGGAGACAAAGAGGGAAAGTGAGTAATCCTCCCCCACAGGGGGATAGCCACTCCACAGACCTTTCTCCTCTGTTTTCCTCTCAGGATTTGGGCACACACACACTTGCGCTTGACATGATTTTCAGGCCTCTGGATCTGGGACTTGAACTACAGATTTGGCTCTGTGGCTGCATTATTTTAAAATCATAATTTTCAGATTATATAAGGGAAGTCACATGGAATAATTGTTTCAAGGAGAAAAAGAATGAAATCAAACTTGTCATTTCTTGACTCATTTGCTTATAACATATATGATGGTGGCATCAAATTGATGTGACATTTAGATTCCATTGGCTACATCTAAAGAGTATTGTTAGTAATATTCTGGAAAGTACATTCTATGTGAGTTTAAACTGTGGTGAAGAAGACATTTGATATGTCAACTTTGAAATTTACAAAGGGGTGCATTTTGCCAAGCTCTTTCCACAGGGATGGGGGAAAAAAAGAACAGGAAAGAACATTGCTATGGACTAAAATAGGGTAACTTCTAACCCTTCAGGCATCCTTTTTCGTAACTTACTTTCCTTTTTTATGTTGTCCACTATTTTTTTTAACCTAATTTTTTTTTTTTCCTGAAAAATGGTGGTGTTGGGAGAGCAATGGAACTGGTTCAGTCTCTGAGCACACCCTCCTTCTGGAAGCCATCCTGGAAGAAGCTTCTCAATGATTCTTATGAGAGGAGAACCATTGCCTACCTTTTAAGACCTTGAGCGCCCTTGATTTCCCCCTCAGTGATTTTTTTGTCATTTCCTGTTTTTTTGTCACTATATTAAAAGCATTTTAAAAACATTTGCTACTTAAAAGAGAACCAAGTATGTCTAACGTATAACAGATGAAATTTCAGAGTCATGTGTACATTTAAGCATTGTGAAAGTCTTGCAAACTGGTCAGTATACTGCGATGTTTGTTTTGGCAGCTGAGAAGCAAAACTTTAAGTGTGGGTAGGATTTTCATTTTGTCAAGCCAAATATGGTCCGTTTTTAACTCTTAACAATATTCACCCATATATAGGTCTCTGTTTATAGCCTGGCTTAGCTTTATCACTCATACAAATTACTTCTCCATGGAGCAGAGTGGGGATTTTGTGCCCTTGTTTTTTTTTTTTTAAAGAGATTTTTGCCATAAGGAGCATGCCAGAGAGACAGAGAGAGACAGAGAGACAGAAAGCAAGAAATCACGCCCCAGGGGGATGGCCACATCGCAATCCCTTCTTCTCCATTCTCCTCTCAGGATTTTGGGCATGCACACACACATACCTGGAGTGAGTTTTAAGCTGCCAGTCCGGGACTCAAACTGCAGTCAACTACAAGGGGAGTCCAGTGACATAACCATTATGCCATCTGCTGGCCACCCTTGATGTGTGTGTGTGTGTGTGTGTGTGTGTGTGTGTGTGTATGTTGGCACTTGCCCTTCACCCTCTGGGACCTAGGTTCATTAGGCTAATAGATGGGAATCTTCTGAAAAATGGAGAAAGGAGAGAGAATCTGTGTGTAGTCAGCTTCTGGAAAAAAATGGGTGGTGTCACTGAGAAGAGTGTATTGAGAGACCACTTTTGAGTGTGTGGGATGAGGAAGCAGGACAATTCTCAGCCATAGTCCTAAGGGGCATAGAGGAGGGCTGGTGACCGGAAATCAGCTGTCAGCCGGCAGTGTAGCTTTTGGAAGAAGAGTACAGCTGCTGGTGGGAATAAAACCAAGATCCATTCTTTTTCCATCCTCTAGTCTTTTGCTCTTGTCTCCAACTGGCCAAACCCTACTAGAAGACAAAGGTAGTTCTAGCTTTCAGCTCAGCTCTCTGGAGCACAGACATAGGTAGGGAAGGATGGGGAGTATATTTGAAGAGCAGCTGGAGAATGTCTAGCATGGTGAGGACAGCAAAACACTGGATCTTTAAGAGGTGGTCAGTGAAAGGTAAAGTTGTATTTGTAGCTGATTTGTTTTTCGGTTTCCAAAGAAATTGAGGAGTGTTACAGAATGAATATTTGTCAACTACGTTGGGTGCGTGCCCAAAGTCCAGAGAGGAGAATGGAGGAGAAGGGATTACGGCGTGGCCATCCCCCCAGGGGGTGATTTCTAACTTTCTATCTCTGTGTCTCTCTCTGTCTCACCAGGAGTGCATGCCCCCCTTAGCAAAAATCTTGAAAAAAAAAAAAAGAACAAAAGAAAGAAAACTTAAAAAAAAGAATAAATATTTGTGTTTTCCTGATTATGTTGAAACCTAAATATGATGGCATCAGGAGTGGGGCCTTTGGGAGGTAATTAGGTGTACATGAAGTCATATAAGGGTAGAGCACCCATTATGGGATTAGTGCCCTCATAAAAAGAAGAAGAGACACAGCGTTTCCTCTCTCTGTGCCATGTGATGATGCAATTGAGAAGGTAGCGTTAAGGAGGGCCTTCATAAAGAACTTGACTGTGCTGACACCCTAGAACAGTGAGAAAATAAAAGGTCTGGTTTTTTTGGTTTTGCTTTTTTTTTTTTTTAGAGGTTTTTGCTATAGGGCGTGTGCGCTCGCCAGACAGAGAGAGAGACAGAGAGACAGAAAGCAAGAAATCACCTCCCGGGGGGGATGACCACGCCGCAATCCCTTCTCCTCCATTCTCCTCTCGGGATCTTGGGCACGCACGCACACGCGCCTGTCGTGAGTTTAAGCCACCGGCTCTGAGATGCGAACCGCGATCGACTACATGGGAGTCCAGTGACATAGCCATTACGTTAACTGCTGGTCCCAAAGGTCTGTTTTTTAAACCATGCAGTCTATGGCATTTTGTCATGGAAGTCCAACCTAACTAAGACAAGGTGTCTGAACTCGTGAAGCTATCCTCTCAGTACAGCATACCCACATTTCTTGACTGGGAGCCTGGACCCTAGAGGAAATTATAGGTGCAAAAATAACTTTTAAGACAGACAAAGTATAAATTAATATGGGAACTGATAGAAAAGGAAATGAACTGTTATGTCTCATTCTCTGGAAATTGTAGTTCATCACCAGAATAAATTCTTTCTCATATTTCTGAGCAATAATGGTATAGCTAAAGAATTATGGAAAAAAAAGAAATTATGTGTATCTCTGTACAAGTGCATTTTAAGAATATCGATTATTAATTTTATTGTATTTTCATTTAAAGACACAAATTTTATTTAGTGTTTAGAAATACTTCCTATATATATGTTACTTTGTGATCTTATGCCATCTTGCCAAATCTACATAATTCAAAATTATATTTAATCTTTTTGACTCAATTCATGTAATTTCATCATTTTAAGCTTATATGCCATGTATTCTAGCATATATACAGTTCTAACTAGATAATTCTAAAAGAAGTAATAAATAAGCAAAGAAATATAATTTTTATATACTTTGAAATAGGCTCAATGACAATATAATGAATTTATTTTTTTACCAGTATGTTCTCTTTTCTTCTTCTCCTCCTCCTCTTCCTCCTTCTTCTCCTCCTTCTTCTCTTTCTTCTTTTTTTATAACAGCCCAAATCAGATCATCCATTTCTTTGAGAATATTAAGAAAGATAACAAAATTAAATAATATTCCAAAAAGCTTATATAGAAAACTCAATTATAGGGTAAATAGTCAATTCTTATTCCCTTGCCATTAAAGATTGAGAGTGCTCAATATTCTTTGGAGAATTAACAGTAGCTTTGCTGGATGTTGCCAGTACTCAGAAAAAGCATCCGCTTACACATTCAAAGCAGTATTTCCTGTTGCACATATTAACATTATTTGCAACCTAGTTTTCTAATTTTTTCTTTAGAAGAAAACAAATGTATTAGAAGAGCAAGAAACTGAGAGTTAAGAAGTATCTCTAATTATGAATATTTGAATATTCTTTTTCCATAGAAATGTTAAAAAATCCAAAATTTTAGGGACCAGTAGTTGGCATAATGGCTATGTCGCTGGACTCCCATGTAGTTGACTGTAGTTCGAGTCCCAGACCTGGTGGCTTAAACTCACACCAGGCGTGTGGGCATGCGTGCAGAAGATCCCGAGGAGAATGGAGGAGAAGGGATTGAGGCATGGCTATCCTCCTGGGGGGTGATTTCTAGCTTTCTGTCTCTTTGTCTCTCTCTGTCTTTCTGGCGAGCACACACACCCTATAGCAAAAACAAAAAACAAAAACAAAAACAAAAAGCAAACAAACAAAACTCTCCAAAAAAATTTTTAGACAAACTAAAATTTGAGTTTATTTAAACAAAGGGTGGGCGATTGGAATTGGGAAGCTTCTTAGCAGAGGAACTCTAGGTACCTGAATGGTCATGGGGGTATAAGTTTGCAGAAAGGGAAAGTGAAGTACAAAAAAGGAAGTGAGAAGGTGAGATAGAGAAATCAGTGGATTGGTTCCAGCGGGTGGTAGGCTGCACGAGCAGCCTAAAAGTTGGGCTTTCTGTGATTGACTAAAGTATCTCTAGTGTGATTGGCTGTAACTTAGCAACCAGCACAGGAAAACAGCCTAACATAGGATTTTGACTTATCCATAGGATTCCAAGCGTGGGAGTACAACAGCTGACTTTCGGCCAAAAGAGTGTAGTTTAACAGAAGAGGAACAAAGGTATTTTTGTGGGCACATACACTACAGGTCTCTTGTCAAGGGGTTAGTTGTGAATAGTGGTGGAATTGACTTGAGATGAAGTTTAGAGCAGAAGCTTCAACCATTTGGAAAGTGGATGGGAGATTTACTCTATTAAAAGCTAAGTGTCTGCTCAAATTTTTATTTACAAGAAGAATGTGTCTATATCAAGGGAAGTATTATTATGTTTTTATTTCAGGCTACTGTGGTAAGAAAAGACAGTTTCAAAATCCACAAGTACTGGGAACCTCAAAGGTCTATTTTGGAACCATAAAAACAAACAGAGTTTTGCTCAGACATCAGATTATAGGAAAGTGAAGGTAAGGATCATCAACTGATTAGAAATAGTTAAACACAATGAAATATCACAATGGCAGTGGAAAAGAGGAGAAACCAAAACAAACCAATGTTTACTGCCCACTGAATTACAGTGCTAAGAACACATGTATGCATTGAATGGAGCAAAAAGAATATAAAGAAAGACAAAGGAATGAGAGTTAGGAAGACGAGAGACTAAAACAAAATGAAGCTTCAAAAAACGGGTGAAGACAAAATTGGAAAAGTAGCCAAGAACAAGGGTGGATTAAGGCCGAACTTGGTGCAAGATGATCAACAAAAGTGAAATCATCTGCCTACTAGATTGTGCAGGGTAGGCAGGTCAGCTAATGCTGGAGAGAAGGCTGAACCGCCAGGATCCTGTTTTGCGTCTGTGTTATCTGTAAAAGAGAAATTAAAAAAAAAAAAATTAAGATGCTGTTCAAACTCTCAATTAATGAAGAGAAATTATGGTGATGAGGGCATGAGTTTTTTTTTTAAAAACTCACGTTTATTTTTGGGGGCAGTGTAATTACATATAGTAAAATGCACAAATCTCAAGTGTAGAGTTTGATGGACCCTGACAATTGTGGAAACCTGGGTAATCAATACTGTAACTGAGATACAGAACACTGCCATCATTCTAAAATGTTGTCTCATGCCCCTTCCTAGTCCTGAGAAGTGGATTTTAGGAACAGTGAATTATAAGGAAGAATGGTAATCTGGAAATGTGGGTCAAGAAGGAGCGTGTCTTCTGGAGAATGATCGGTGAAATGGGAAGTGGCTGGAGGAGACTTATATGCTTTAAACTGAGTGAAGTTAATTGAACAATGAGATGTGGACTATATAATAATTATATAGAAATTGAAACTTTAAGGCTTTTAAAATGTGACAAAATAATTGTGCACTTCAAAATGCTTGATGGGGGGTTAGCAGGTGGTGTGGTGGTTAAGGTGCTGGACTCCCTCATGGCTGACGGCAGTTCCAATCCTAGGCCTGATGGCTTGCTTTTTCAATTTCTCTCCCTCTGTTGAATGCACATGCCCTATAGCAAAATTTTAAATAAATAAATAAATAAATAAATAAATAAATAAATAAAAAAATAATTCTCTAACAAATGCTTGATGGGATGTGCTATATTAGAATTTGGAGGAAGGATATTAAAGAGAATAAAAGGGGGAAGATCACAAATCCCCACCAGTGTTAGACAAAAAACATTGAGTGAAATTTAAGGCAACTAGTTGCCATTTTCTCTTTTTTCTTAATGTTTTAAAAGTAAGTTTTGGGACCAGCAGATGGTATAATGGCTACATTGCTGGACTCCCAGCAGTCGAAAGCAGTTCAAGTCCTGGAATCTTCAGTTTAAACTCATTCTGGATGTGTGTATGTGCATGACCAGGATCCTGAAAGGAGAATGGAGGAGAAGGGACTGCAGTGTGGTCATCCCTCCGGAGGGTGATTTCTTACTTTCTGTCTCCCTGTCTCTCTCTGTCTTTCTGGCGAGTGCACGTGCCCTAGAGCAGAAAACTTTCTTTAAAAAAATCAAAAACAAAACAAAACAAAACTAAGTTCTACTAGAATTCATTTGTACTTAGCTACATTTTCTAAAGATTAATCCGTATCTGATATATTTAGTTGACATAACTATTTATTCTCCCTTGTTCCCCCCACCAGAAATAGGTATCTTGAAACTATTTGCAAATGCTAATTTAATCACATAACTTTGGTCGTTATATTCACATACTTTAGGTTGTGAGAAATGATTTTATAAGGCAAGTCACCTAATCAGACCCAGGAACAGAATTTCTATGTTGTGTTCTTGCCCTCCCAGTTCTTTAATGATCTTAGGTAGTTTTGTTAATGACCCTCTTTGTTAAAAACTGATTCTTATCAATTGAATTTGTTTTGTTTTTTAAATGTGATTATACCAACCTTACTCATATTTAAGAGGATATATATATAGGGTTGTCGAAAAGTCATGATGCATTTTGCATAGAGAAACATAGAAAAAATGCATCATGACTTTTCTGACAACCCAATATTATTATAAATTTCTATTTTCTTGATTTACTTAAGTCTTAGTAACTTTAAATCATTTGCTTGGATATATGCCTATTTTGGCGGGAGAGAGAGTTCCTATTCACCAAATCATGATAAATATTAACAGGAGAGGTGTTACTAAAATAATTCTTAAGAATTGTAAATATTCTATAAGCCATGTAAACGCCTTGCAAAATACATCTTATATGTTCTCCATATTTTACATAGCATGGTAGAGTTTGATATTTATTTACTTTAATTATTGGCATTGTATGATTTATTATATGGTTCTCTAAAAATTTACTTTGATGTTGAGACCAGCAGATGGCATAGTGGTTATGTCAGTGTACTCCCATGTCCTCAACCACAGTTCAAATCCTGGATCCAGTGGCTTAAAACTCATGCTGGGTGCATGTGCGAGCATGCCCAAGATCTCGAGAGGAGAATGGAGATGAAGGGATTGCGGCGTGGCCATCCCTCCTGTGTGTGTGTGGGGGGTGTTTTCTCTGTCTCTCTGTCTCTCTTTGTCTTTCCAGTGAGCACACATACCCTATAGCAAAAATCTCTCTCTTTAAAAAATAATTTACTTTGATTTTTTTCCATAGTTTTTTTTTGTTCTTGCTATAGTTTATTAAAAGTACTTATATAAGTTATATTTTACTGAGCATCTAAATTGCTTATTTTAAGTGTCTTAAAATAATTATTTGAGGATATTTTAGAATCCTTGGGATTTTGAAATTATTAAAGAGATCTAAAAGAGAAAAACATATGTATTATGAGATAAAAAATACATAGGTACCATTTTGATAGCCTCTGAAATTTCAATGAGTATTTTAAGCCCTATTTTTATTTTTTTTTAAGAGGGAGATTTTCGCTATAGGGTGTGTGATCTCCAGAAAGACAGAGAGAGACAGAAAGCAAAAATTACCCCCCCTCCCCCAGGGTGTATGGCCATGCCACAATCCCTTCTCCTCTATTCTTCTCTTGGGAATTTGGGCACATATGCACACGCTCCTGGTATGAGTTTTACATCACCGGGTCTGGGACTCAAACCACAGTTGACTACCTGGGAGTCCAGTGACCTAATCATTATGCCATTCAGTGTTCCCTTAGTGCCTATTAAAGAATATTTTTCATTGTCTGGATTGAGAAATAAGGATATTTTTGTAATGTAGAACATTCATAAATCTCTTTTCATCTCCCAGTCAAAACACACACACACACACACACACACACACACACACACACACACGAGCATGTCTATGTCCTGCTAGTATCCCTGTAGCTTCTGTTTTGCCATCCAGCTTTGAGACTGATTGAGGGCAGGGTCATAGGAAATGGGTCAACCTGGAGTACAGAAGGGATAGCATGGCATGTGTTCCTAGCCTAGATTTTTGTACTAAAGTTTGGCCCTGAGGTTAAAGGGTAATGCTAGACATTGATAGAATTGTTTGTGTAAAAGCATTTGTAAAATTCCCAATACATTGGAGCTACTTTTGATCCATTCTCCTTGACTCTTCATGGAATCCTGTCTTCCTCAAACATCCCAAAGTTTAATGACTTTGAGAGCGTTTATGATTCGGCATGTGTGGCTCATATTTTGGGTTTGGGAACCGTTTTAGTCTGAGATTGTGCTGCTAACAACAGAAATACCTGACACTGAATGATTTATAAAGAAATAGATGTTTATTTTACTCACCATTTTGGTGACTGGAAAGTCCAAAGGCATGGGGCTGGCAGCACACTGGCTTCAGAGCATAGCTGGCAGAAGTAGAGAAGATGGTGAGTGCCTGCAGAAAGAGTGAGCTGGGTCAGCCATCTTCTTTATATTAACAACTCGTTCTTCAGAGAACTAAACCCTTTTTCATGAGAGTCAGAACTCACTCAGTTTCTCTAGACAGCATGAATCCACTCAAGAGGCCAAAGCCACCATGATCCAATGGATATCTATTAGACCTTACCACCTCCCAACACTATAACATTAAGGACCAAATTCCAAACGTGAACTTTTGGGGGACAAAAAATTATCCAAAACATAGTAGGCACCACCAGTGGGAGCAGTTGCCAGGTATTGCAGTAAAGCTCAATGAAATGGACAGAGAAGATACTGGATGCTACTAAGGGACTGCAGCTGATGGAGATTGACCAAGTGGAAACATTGGTGAAATCCATCTGGGAGTATAGACATAATCAAAGAAGGGACTGCAGCTGATGGAGATTGGCCAAGTGGAAACATTGGTGAAATCCATCTGGGAGTATAGACATAGTCAAAGCACACTGAGTAGGTTAGTATTCTTAATGGACCCATTACAATTTGGGTAAATGTATATGTATGCATATACTAATGAAACAAAGTGACAATTTGGTTGTACTATTCTAAATTTACGTGTGTGTGTGTATGTAATGTAAACATGATTAATTTTTTTAGATTAATATGACTACTAAAGAATGGTTTTAGATTAATTAAATTAATTTTAAATGGTTATATTTGTTGTCTATGATTTATAGATTTTTGAGCTCAGTGTAGTCAGAGGTGGCTGTCTACAACCTGTTGTAACATAACAATAAATATGTTTGTTGAAATATTCACACTGTAATTAGAACACATTGCTTCAGGTAGCAATTTCTGAAAAAAGCTGCTGTATAATCTCCACTCAGTCTAAGTCTATACTTATTTAGCCCCACCCAGGAATAAATTCTGTACCAGGTCTGTGTTAAAAAACAAAGAGCCAAAGACAAGCCCTAACCTCCCATAGAAAACAATTAGACAAATGAACAAAATAATGAAACAATTATTTTTAGTAGCTAGGGGAAAACGGCACAGGGCTGTGATCCTTTAAGATGTTCTTGATTTCAAGGGAAAGTGTTCAGTATTTCACTATTAATTTTAATGTCAGCCGTGGGTTTTTCTTAGATGCTTTTATTAAATCGAGAGTTGCCTGGTTTTCTGAGTTGTAAAAATCATGATGGTGTTTATTGTTTCTAACCTATTGAAATAATTTATGATTGTTTTCCCTTATTCTATTTATATGCTTAATTCCATTAATTGCTTATCAACTCTGAGCCAATCTTGTGTTTTTGAGGTTAAGTCCCTCTTGCTTATAATATAGTATTGTCTTTATTATGTTTTGCTGAATTTGACTGGTTAATATTTGTTGAGAATTCTTGCTTCTCTATTCATGCTATTTTGCTCATTTTGGGCCTGAGATTTCACAGTTTATTGGAGTGTCCTCAATGCTATTCTGCCTAATCCATGTGCTGATCTGCACCAGATTTCTTGATTTTGTTTCATTTGCTAGCTTCTTCTGTGACCTTATGCTTTTCTTTTTTTAATGCTGAATGTTGCTTCCTTATTTTTAGTTTTCTTTTTTCTTTTTTTCCTGCCGTAGGGTATGGTGTGCACTTTCCAGAGAGAGACAGAGAGAGGGAATGTGAGAAATCACCCTCATGATGGATGGCCACATCTCAATTCTTCCTCCACTATTCTCCTCTTGGTATTTAAGCACACACACACAGACACCCACACCAGGCATGAGTTTTCAAGCCAATAGGTCTGGGACTTGAATTATGGAGCTCCACATGTGGGATCCAGTGCTTTAACCTCCTTGCTACCTGCTGGCCCTACTTCTTTATTAATTTTATCTTTCCTTATCATCACTGCAGAAAAGTCGTACTCTATGTATTTACTCAAAATTTTCTAGTAGAATAGAAACCAAAGTTGCACAACATAATGTAATGTTCTTACTTGAAGATAATGAATATGGTAATTTCCTTCATTTGACTATCACACACTACATGCATACTTTGAATGATATTGTGCTCCACAAAGATGTATAAAAATGTAAGGGCCAGTAGGTGGTGTGGTACTGAAGGCACTGGACTTTCACATGGCCGACTGCGGTTTGAGTCCTGGACCTGACAGCTTGCTTTCTCACTCTCTCTCTCACACTGTCTTCCTCTGGTGAGCACAAGTTCCCTATAACAAACTTAATAATAATAATAACAATAATAATAAATAAGTGAAATAATTTAAAAAATTAAATGTAAATAGGAAATTATATTTAAAAAGCTATTATTTTTACTTTAAGTACCTCAACCTGTTCCATGTACTCTTGATCTAGGATTTCTTTAGCTGCATTACATGTTACTATCTTTCATACAAGGTAGTCTCATTTGGATTCTTACATGAATTTTTAAAAAAGAATTATTTAATTTTATTTATCATTATCACTATTTGTTTTTTAAATTTTACTATAGAGCATGTATGCTCACCACAGAGAGAGAGAGAGAGAGAAAGAGAGAAAGCAAGCTGCCAGATCTGAGACTCAAACCACAGTTGGCAGTGTGAGAGTCCAGTGCCCCAAACACCATGCCACCTGCTGGCCCCATTCCATGAATTCTTTAATTTAAATTCTTTTTCTCAGACCTGATTACCGTTTTCAGTGTTTTCTGCTATTGGAAAGTCCATAAATTTTATTCCCCAAGTCAGAAAAATGTGGTTCTTTTGCCTCTATCATTCTCTAGTTGGGTTCATAGTGGAATTTTGCTAATTCTGTATCTTAGAAATCTCTCGAATCCACGTCTTCTGCATCATCTCTGTCATGGCCTTTTCCTGTTCTCCATGTCTGTTATGGAAACTGCAGCCCTATTCTGGCTAGTTTCATTTGCTCTGCTCCTGTCCAGCCTTCCCTTTGAATTGCCTCTAGATTGACCTTTCAACAAGCAAATTTGCTTTTGTGCTTAAAAGTATTTAATGTCCATTTCTTTTCTGCTTTTAGACTAAAACATAAACTCTTGAGAATAATTCCCAAATTCTTCAAGATATGTCACCATTAAAGAAATGTCCAAAATGAATTTTCTCCATAACTTGGAAAAGTGGAAAACAGGTTCTGTTCCATAACCCTAGTCAACATTTTCCCAACTGTAATACAACTAAGAGTTTTACATGTTAGCAAAACTAATATGATGAAAACCAACTTGTTTGTTCCTACTATTGTGTGGGCCAGTAATTATGTAATCACATACTCACCTTTTTCTTTTTTTAAGAGAGGTTTTTGCCATAGGGCACATGAGCTCTCCAGAAGGACAGAGAGACAGAAAGCGAGAAATCACCCCCCGGGGAATTGGTCAGTTGCAATCCCTTCTCCTCCATTCTCCTCTCGGGATTTTGGGCACGAATGCACACGCACCCGGTGTGAGTTTAAGCCACTGGGTCTGGGACTCGAACCACGGTCGACTACATGGGAGTCCAGCCACATAGCCATTACGCTAACTGCTGGTCTCCCAACTTTTATTAAAAACAAAACAAAACAAACTTTTGTCAGGATATTCTTCCTTCCTTCCTTTCTACTTTCCTTCTTTCTGTTCCTTTTCTTTCTTTCCTTTCTTTCTTCTCTCCCTTCCTCCCTTTTCCTCCCCACCTCCTTTTTCCTTTCTGTACAGGGTTTCTCTTTTGTGATTCTCCTTTTTATGCCTCCCAGCTAGGACCACAAGCTCCTGCCACCATACCCAGCTCTTTTTTAGACTGTCTCTCTAATTGTTCAGGCCAGTCTCAAGATTTCAACCCTCCTGTGTCAGCCTCTCTAGTTACTGGGATAGCATAGGCACTCCCCACCTGGCCTGGCCTTTGGGTTGCACTGGGAATTGAATCCTAGCCTTCCACATGATCCTAACCTTCAGCATATAATGTCTTAGCAGAGTACACCACCATGGCTGAATCACATTTTTTTTAAAAGAATTATCTTATTTTAATTTTGTTTATCATTATTATTATTTTAATACGACTGGGGGGTGGGGGGGAGTAAGAAAGAAAGCTACCAGGTCCAGAATTCCAATTTCAGTCAGCCACGTGGGAGTCCAGCACCTTAACCACCATGCCACCGGCAGGGCCTTCTGGGCCAAAATCTTACATTCCTTTTATTCTGATTCTGTTTGTTTTTGTATGAGGCATAAAGTCCCATGACCCTAATGGAAAACTTGTCTTAATCATATTCATGTAGGAAATTTGGCTGCATTTGATGAAATGCAAGTAATTGAAACCAAACAATTATTTTAGTTCAAATGACTCTTCATTACTAATCTCTTACTCTGGTTTTGATGTTAGAAATAATCTGTTTTTCTTTTGTGCTCTGAAAGCCTCTTTAACCTCACTCTGCTTTGCTTCACAGTTTTATTCTGTATCTATATTCACAAGAGTTTGAAGTTTTTGAGGCAAGGACACTTCTGAATGTATCCATACCATCTCATGCAGAGTCTAGCTCCAAGATGAAATGTAATAAGTATAAATCAAATTAATGCCAAGACTGAAAGTATAGACCTGGAGCTATTCCACACATGAAAATTATGAGATGCCAGTTTTGAAACTTCTGGAACATCATTGTATGCCTCTCCCCAAATCAAAAATTTTATGAACCAAGCATGTCATAACTAGAAATACAAATGTAAGACTATAATAAATGGCTTCTCGTATGTGTCTTACTTTGCTACTTATTTATATTTAAGTAGTTTTATTGAGGTTGTATGAGATAATTTTGATCTCTTGCCAACCAAGCCAATACATTTGTTTTGTTTTTTTCTTTCTATCATCCTAGACCTCAGGTATTTGATTTTGGTATGTTATTGTTTTTTATTGCTTGCCATCAGTGGCTTAGTTTTGATGAGAAAAAATATTTTCCTTTTCCTAATTTTTATTCGCTTTAACAATAACTGTGTAAAGTAAATTAAATCAAGTTTTTTTCGTATGGGTGGAGAAAAATTTTAATGAGTAACTTGAAATACATTTTGCAGATGGTCAACATATTTAAAATCTTTATTTGCTTTTTTCTTTAATCTTGGATATACGAAAGTCATCACAAACCAGAATCTTAACAGATGCATGATCTTCACATGTGGTTTATGAGCACAGATCACTAATGACTAATACCAAGTTGTTTATTATTTCCATCCTTTCTGGAAACTTTGATGAATAGAAAGTTAGATCATGAGACAATTGTGGCCTTTCCCCAAACAGGCAATTTATACTATGGCTCAGAATCTGAATATGCACATGAACTTGAGGTATATTACTATTCTAGGTTTGTCTTAAATGCTTTTTCTTTTTTTTCCCTTTATGGAATTATTTATTTAATGTTATTATCATTATTATTATTTTTAATTCTTCTATAGTACACATGCACTCACAGAGAGAGACAGAGCAAGAGAGAGTGAGAGAGAGAGAAAGCAAGAAAGCAAGCCACCAGGTCTGGGACTTGAACCATGGTTGACCATGTGGGATTCCAGCGCCCCAACTACCATGCCACCTGCTGGCCTCAAATGCTTTATCTACTTACATTAAAATCCTCTGATTGGGTCAGCAGGTGGTGCAGTAGTTAAGACACTGGACTCCCGCACGGCCAACTCCAAGTTGGCCCAGGCCCAAGGGCTTGAAACATGCATGACACATGTGTGTGCATGCCCAAAATCCTGAGAGGAGAATGGAGGAGAAGGGATTGTAGTGTGGCTATTTCCCTGGGAGATAATTTCTCACTTTCTCTCTGTCTCTCTATGTATGAAAGATTTCTCTTCAAAACAAAACAAAAACCCTCTTTGGCAAATTTAATTGTGAAAGCCATTGAAAAGGAACTTTCAGAAAATGCTATTTAGGCATATTATACTAGAGTAAAGGTGTATAAATTAGGAAGACTCTTTCTTACCTAGTATCAGAATGAAACTATACGATTTAACAATTTAATAAATTTAGAAAACTGTAATGTTGTGATATTTGCTTTCCTGGGGTCAGCAGTTGGCATAGTGGCTATGTTGCTGAACTCCCATGTAGTCAATTGTAGTTCAAGTCCCGGACCTGGTGGCTTAAACTCACGCCGGGTGCGTGCCCAAGATCCTGAGAGGAGAATGGAGGAGAAGGGATTGTGGTGTGGCCATCCCCCCAGGAGGGTGATTTCTCACTTTCTGTCGCTCTGTGTCTCTCTATCTTTCTGGAGAGTGCACGCACCCTATAGCAAAAACCTCAAAAAAAAAAAAAAAAAAAAAAAGAAGAAAAAGAAAGAAATTTTACTTTCCTATCTTTTTTTATTTCACTTTTATGAGCACTCATACTGACTGAGCAATCTTGGGCAGGTATCCACATGGTCTCTGAGTCTTTTTACCTGTGAAATATAAAAACATGTCTGCTTCATTCATTCCCATCAATCCAGTAAATATTTACTTGGTGCCTTTATGAAATATACAACATTCTAGGCATAGATGTAAGATAACAGAAGAGATGCATATGCATAAGGAGAAACACAATAAATACATAAACCATATAGCAAAGTAGGAGGTGAAAAGTAATGTGAAAAAAAAATAAAACAGAGCAAAGTAAAGGCAGAAAGTTCTTGGGGTGAAGTGGGCTTAAAAAAATAAATAAATAGAGTCTTGTCAGGGTAAGATCCATTGAGCACATACAATGATTAAAGATTCAGGAGATGTAAGGGGTTAGTCACCAGGGAGGAGCATTTCAGGCCGAGGGATTCACCATGGCAAAGACCTTAGAGTGTGTTTGGTGAGTTTTTGGAATAGCAAGGAGGCCAGTGTGGCTGGAATGGAGTGGGCTGGAATGGAGTGGGAGGGAAATAAGTAGAAATCAGAATGGTAAGGAGGACTGAAGTACATATTGAATATGTGAAGTCTTATAAGCCATGATAAGGATTTTGCTTTCATTTTAGGTGGAGATGAGGAGACTTGGAAAGGTTTGAAGAAGAGTGACATTTGAGTAATCTCACCCTCCCCCCCCCCATAGGGCATGTATGCCCACCAGAGAGAGAGACACAGAGAGAGGGAAAGTAATAAATCACTCCCCCACACCACCACTCAGGGGGATGACCATGCCACAATCCCTTTTCCATTCTCCTCTCAGGATTTTGGGCATGCACGCACACATGCCTGGTGTAATTTTCAAGCTGCTAGGGCCAGGACTTGAATAATGGTTAGCCATGTTGTAATTCAGCACCTTTACCACTATACCACCTGCTGGGCTCTTGAATAGAGCTTTGAAAGGATAACTCTGGGGCCAGTACTATAGCCTAGAGGTTCAGGGATTTGGATTCCACGTGCTTAACTGAGGTTTGAATCCTGGCCCCAGCAGCTCGGAAAACACAATGGGTGTGTATGCATGCATAACCAGAATCCCAAAGAAATGGAGAAATGGGAGAGAAGGGATAGTAGTGTGTTCGTGCCTCATTCGTGGGGAAGGGATGCTTTCTACCTTTCCCTCTCTCTCTTTCTTTCTGGCAAGCACATGTGCCCTCTGGCAACAAATAAACAAATAAATAAATGAAAGATCTCTCTGACTACTGTCTTGAGGGTATATTTTAGAGGTCAAGAACGGAATAAAAGAGGGCATTAGGAAATTAGTGTAATATCTGACAAGCACAATGTTGGCCAACAGACAATAGTGCTGGCATGGGAGGTGAGGAGAAGTGCTCGAATTGTAGATATGATTGGGAGGTAGAGTTGCAGTATCTCCTGTTAGGTTGGATGGGAGATGTCAGAGGAAGTGAAGAGTCAAGGTAACTCAAGTGTTTTGACCTAAGAAGGACGGAGCTGACGTCATCTGACATAGGGAACCACAGATAAGAGTATGCTTTAAGGAGGAACATCAGAAACTCAGTTTAGGTCATGTTAAGATTGAGATGTCTATGTGACATATAATTAAGGGGCATCTAAATTATGTTATAGACAAAACTAACTCAAATGAACATGGCTTAATGTGGGGACACGTTTAAGAGAGAGAGTCTGAGGTGTGGGGACATGCTCTGAGCAAACACCACATGCTCTTTTGGGGTTTGGCAGAACCTTGTAACTTGTCTTTCCTTGACCTTAGCTGCAGACAGAGCAAGGGTGGAAATTGCTAGGGGCGTTTCAACAGACATATGTGATAGACTTCAAGAAACATCTTGGCAAAATCCAATCCCTGCTCTGCATCTGAAAGGTTCCTTAGCCTACTCTGGGTGTGGTGGTGCTAGAAGATCTTTAGCTCCTTCCCCACACCTAATAACTAGTTCTTTGCATTAGAAAGGAAGATGAGATTTTCTCTTGATGGGATTATCACCAAGGGATACACCTGGCCTGGTGTGACTAAGCCCTCATAGATTTGTTAACTGCTTCTTATTGTCTGTAACCTGGCAACCAATGTATGAAGTGTCGTAAAACATACATGTGTAATGTCTCCTTGTTCTATAAATAAAGACGTCCAGTTCATCTGGGCGGCACAAGTTGCTTGGGCTACCTAGGCTCAGGCTGCCTGTGTCCGTTTCTACTCTATCTTTTGTCTCATTTTTTCTGCTTCTTCCATGGTAGTGCCGAGCCCGGGGGCGGACACCGACAGCTTAACATAGCTAAGGGTTACTTCTCACTGATGAGACATATTGAATATGGGTGGTGGAAACTCCACTTCACACGTAACACTCAGGGACCAAACCTGATGGAAACACAACCATATCATAACTGTGTTTTGAAACACATAGCCCTCACAGTCATGCAGTAGGAGAAAAGAAGAATTTGAGTCATGCATTGGCTCCTAATATATCAGTCCAGAAGTGATATCAGTCACTTCCTCCCATAAACCCATTCACCAAAGCTAATCATATGGAGCCATCTAGCTGAATGGGGCAGAAAATATGGACCCTGAATGTGAGCAAGCATTCAGGTGAGAGAGCTGTCCTCATGATACAAATTTGAGAATTGTTGATGCCAGAACCAGCAGTTAGCAGTTGGCGTAATGGCTATGTCGCTGGACTCCCATGTAGTCGACCGTGGTTCGAGTCCCGGACCCGGTGCTTAAACTCATGTCAGGCGCATGTGCATGCGTGCCCAAGATCCTGAGAGGAGAATGGAGGAGAAAGGATTGTGGCATGGTCATCTCCCCTAGGGGGTGATTTCTTGCTTTCTGTCTCTCTGTCTTTCTGGCGAGCGCACGTGCCCTATTAAAAAAATAATAATAATAAATAAATAAATAAACTCCCCCCCCCAAAAAAAAACACCTGTTGATGTGATAATAGCACTTAAATACAAGAAATTGTGAGATCACCAGGGATTGAACAGAGTTAGAAAGAAGAGTAAGAGGGATTAAACCATGAGGTACACCAATTTTGAGAGGTCTTGGAGAGGGAGAAAGAACAGCAAAGGAAACTGACGAGAACTGTCTAGTGAGGAAAGAGAAAAGTCAGCAGGAGAGAATGATGGATGACGTATGCTGTGGATATTTCCCAAAAGGTGAGAAATGAGAATTGACCATTGACTGCATCAGCAAGGGGGAGTTCATTGAAGTCTTCCAGGTCTTGGAGGCAAGAAAGGATAAAACCCTGATAGGAGTGGATTTAAGGGAGAATGAGAGGAGAGGATTTAGAAGATGCTTGGTGTAGGTTTAAGCAAATTTTTGAAAATTTTTAATATAAAGGATGAGAGAAATGGGATGAAGCTGAAAGTGGAAGAGGGATGAAAAATAGGTTTGTCTGTTTTTAAATTAGAAAAATAGTAACATATCTGTATGTTATGGAAAATAGAACATTGGTGACACAGGAGAGAGAGGTGAAAGTAACTGAAATGATGTTCTTAAAGCAAGAGATAATAGATGCGTATACTGCACAAGTGGAAGCATTGGCTGGCTTTAGTTAGAAGCATGGAGGACATCTCTAGTGAGAAGCAGGAAGGTACAGCTGAGTGAGATGTGGGAATAGGAATCTATAATCCGGTGAAGTTTACATGCAGATGTCTATGGTAGTTATACCTCAGATTGGGTGTGAATACAAATGAAACGAATTGTAAAGTAATAGACAAATATAAATTATCATTAACTTGCTATTGACTTTTAATAGCTTAGCACTAACAAAAACTGAAGTCACCAATAAAAAGCCAAAGGAAGCAATCAGGCCAGACCTACATGGAAGAAGTTACAATCTCTAGGCCCTGGGCAGCAGAAGAGTGTAGCAGCATTCCTCTACCAGTCTCATCTGTAACAGTGATGGTCATTACAGGGACATAGAGAGTGAGCGTGGTCCTAGATGATACCTATAGAAAGATAAATTAGAAATTGTAGAAGTATAATCTTATGATTCTCATACTGAACTTCATATGGCTGTGTGTACCCATAAATTCAGCTAGAACCAATAGTAAGACTAATTTGTGAACTCAGACACTTAGGCTTCATCTACATTTGTCTCACACAGCCAAGCAGTGGCCCTTCACAGGTCAGTGCTTTGGGAATCTGAGGGCTTAGTCTAGAATTGTAACCACGTTATATCATCTACATTTTACCAGATAATATTCACATTCTGCTCTGTAGTAATAATTCATATCTTCCCAAAATAGGATAAAATTAACTCTCTCAGGGTCAGAATGCTACTCAGGATCTTGATGGGCTCTTGCAGCAGGGAACATTACACTCTTGTCTGTTAAATGTGTCTTTCCTCTGCTCCTCCCACTCACCCTCTACCACTACTCCCCTTCCTTCAACTTATTCTCTTCCAACAAAGTGGCTCTTACAATTCCTGCTGCCTTAAGGATTAGCATTTCCTTTGGGGACAAAACTGAATTGTGCAGAGGTTTGTTTTGTCATGTGTGTGTGTCTGTGTGTGTGTGAATTCCTGATGGATTCAGATTGACCAATTAACTCTGTAAATCACTGAAGCTTTTCTAACATTTTGGATCTATGAAAAACATTTTCTCTTACATTAATACAATCTCACGAAGCTGCTATCTTCTAGAAAATAAAGCCATTTCGGCTGCTGCAGTTTCCAAACACATCCAAGGAATACTACTAGTCACAGAATCACCCAGAGCATTTTTGTATTACAGAGACTTTTTGCCTAGAGAGGTGAAAGAAAGGACTTAGAGGCCATGTGGTCACCCATTGTCATCATCTGTATTGCCCAAAGAAAGGAAAAGACTGAAATATAATTGCCAGTGGCACTTCTGTGTGGTTTTGTTAGCACATCTTTTATAAAAAATACAATTAATTCATTTTTCCACTTCAGACCTTTTAATAGGATCACAGTTGACCAACTGCCAGGATTTATTTGCCGGAATAGAAACAGACATCACTATGTCATAACACTTAGTCCTAAGCAGAATTTCTTCTATATTTCTACATAGTATTGAAGGTTATGAATTTTTAATGCTTTTCCACACTTTATATATCAAGCTTAAATTGATACATTTCACATGTAAAGATAGTTGATTCTGGGCTAGCTGGTGGCATGGTGGTTAATATAGCTGGGTCCTACATGGCTGACTGCGTAGTTTGAATCCTGGACCCAGTGGCTTAAAAAACATGCTGGGCACATGAATCCTCAAAGGAGGAAGAAATGGAGGGGAAATGATGGCAATGTCACTATATTCCGTGGAAGTGATTTCAATTTTTTTTTTACTTTCTTTTTCTGTTTTTTTTTTTTTCTTTTCTTCTTGTCTCTTCTCTTCTTCTCTTCTCTTCTTCTCTTCTCTTCTCTTCTCTTCTCTTCTCTTCTCTTCTCTTCTCTTCTCTTCTCTTTCCTTTCCTTTCCTTTCCTTTCCTTTCCTTTCCTTTCCTTTCCTTTCCTTTTCTTCTTTTCTTTTCCCAGCAAGTGCAGGCACTCTCTGGCAAAGTTAAAAAGACAGAGAGAGAGATAGTAGAACCCCTTTATTATGTTTTTTCCTTACATATATTTAAAATTCTTGTAAACCTAACAGGCCCATGCTTACAAAATAAAATACAGGAGAATTTATCATTGAAACCATCAGTTTCTTCATCCATCTTTTCTTACATGTAATTCTATTCCCCAGAGGCAATAGTTTTTTTTTTTTTCTTTTCTCTTTCAAGTGTTCCCATCTTAAACTTTTTGCTTCTTAACTTTATAAATCTGCATACTATGTACTGTGTCACTGTGTCACTATTTTTAAATTTTCCACTTGGGTGTTATTTATTGACTTTCTGATATAATAGAAGAAGATTTGGCTGCATTATTCCCTTTCTTGTCATCCCCACTCCCACTTTCCACTTGTGTTACAGCTTATGTTAGGGCCTCTACCTTTGCTTTAAACACTCTACCTTGTTTCCATTTTCCATATTACATCCTTATACTTTCAATTACACATGTCAAGTTTAAATGTATTTGCGTTCTTCTCTACATCCATAATTAATACCTTCTCAATGAGATACAGGTTGATTTTAAGAGTTGAAAATTAACACAACTGGGCTGACTTTTCTCTCATCAGCCTCATTAGTTATCTACCACGTTCTATGTTTGCATTCTAAAAAACCATGGAAAACTCTTATTAGCTGACGATCCCTCTCTGGCTCTTTCAGGTTTTGTATTTTAGTGATTTTAGGCCTGCTTTATTCCTTTACTTTTAATAAGATCTATAGGAGGGAGAAGGATATGCAAATGTGCTCAGCCCACTATCAAGCATGAGCAACTCCTTCTGAAATTGGATAGTTTTGCTCATGTGCAACAAAAGAAATGTGTGTACTCGTGATTTTCTAGCTAAACTTTCCTATTTCCAGTAATGCACTGCTAGAACCACATTGTACATATCTTACCTTTTTAAATTTCTGCTGTATAACATTTCACCACTGCCTTAGACTTAGGAAGGAAAATGTGCTAATCCAAAATTCTCTAAGGTAGCAGATTAGAAGGGCAAACACAGTTTGGAAAGTTTAAAGAAGCACATAAATACTGACCATAGACTTTGATTCTTTTTACTCCAACTATCTTTAAAAATGTTAAGGACCAAAACATTTTCTTTTAAAGGACTGCATTATGTTCTGATGTTTTATTTAGTACCATTTCCCAGTGATAGTTTATAAGACACCTGGCAGGCCATGGCCTGTTTTGATATCTTCATCTGCACAGCAGGATAAAATGGTAACATGCCTTCCTCTTGCTTCTGCCTTCTATAAAGCCTGGTTTACAGTTTTAATAACTCTTTGGAACAAGTTACTGTATAACATAAACATATATTCCTGTTTACTCAGAGTGACAGTTTTGTTATTGCTATATTATGAAAACAATTGGGATTCTAAATAAAATATACCCATAAATTAAAACTAAGAGATCAGCTTCACTATAATCTATTCACAATTTAAAGTCCTAAGAATTTCACTTGGCAAAATTCATCTAGCCTTAAATAGTTGCCTACAATAAAGGCAATGTCTGCACAATTCATTTTTAAAAGTATGTAAATTGTATGTCGCCTCGTTCTCTTACTGATCTGTAGAAGTACAGTCTTTTTAAAAATTCTCATTACTATTTCATGAGTAATTTTTTTTCAGAGCAGAGTAATAAAAGGAGAGTTTTATTTTAAATACATGAATTCAAAATGCTGTTTATTTGTGTCTCTCTATAGCAGAGCTATTAAAAATGCTAGGCACAGGGGCCAACAGGTGGCATGGTGGTTAAAGCACTGGACTCCCACATGGTCAACTGTGGTTTGAGTCCGAGACCTGGCGTCCTGCTTTCTCACTTTTCTTGTCTCTCGCCCCAACTTCCTCTCTGTCTCTCTGGTGAGTGTGCATGTCCCATAATAAAGTTTAAATAATAATAAAGTAATAAATAAAATTAAATAATTCTTTTAAAAAAATGGTAGTCACAGCCACATGTAAACAACATGTAAACACTTAAATTGCCATAACCACGTAAAGTTATTTAAATTTAAAATTAAAGTTTATTTCTTTAGTCACATTACCTATTCCAAGTACACAGTAACCACATGTGGCAGGAGGCTACTGTATAAGATAGGGAAGAACAGAATATTTTGATCATCAGAGAAAGTTCTATTGGATTGCTCTGTTAAACAGAATGCTATTCCATAAAGCAGACAAGATATTTATTGAGAATTGTGTTTGTTCAGTTGATTATTGGAAATCCAGTTAGAGAGTCCATCACCAACCAGAGCCATAACTCGATGGACAATGTATTTACCCTGGCTATTTTTCTAGTTCATGTAACATACTATGTAGATCATGGCTTTGTCTCTGTGAAATATCACTGTGGCTTTAAAGACAACGATAGTTGAATGGTTTCCAGTTATTGTGGCTTTTATAATGTTCTAGGCACTGTGCTCAGAACTTCATTTGCCTGATCTCATTGGATTTTTTATAGCGATTTTATACCACAAGTGTTATATAGTATGTTCATTTTCCAAGTGGAAGAACTGAGAGAGCGAGGCCAGGTAACTTGTCTATACAATAGGTGAGGAGTAAAGCAGGATTTTATTGTGGAAGAGTAAGTATACTGGGAAAATCCCTATTTGGGGTATTCTCTGTGGGAAGTTTTCCAAATACTAGAATTTGGAATAGGTATTGATTTGCTTTTATGCACACAAATACAACATGAAAAAATTACACAGAAATAATCCACATCTTTTTAGACTCATATCAAAAACTTCGGTTATGTATCATGCCTTAGTCACATAAATTCCTGATCTAGGAGTGTTTGTGGAAAAATATTTATACTCCCCTCCCTCTTCCACTTCTCTCAGATGCCAAATTTCCTTTCAAATGACCAGTTTCTAAATAATGGAACATCTTCTGAATTCTGCCTCAGTCACTTTCTAAGCTTAAGTCCTCCCCACATTTCCTTCCTATCTCTACATGTATACTTTCTTAAAAATTAAATTATTTTCAAAATATTTGTTATAATTTTGTTTGTGACCCTATAATAACAGAGACAGTATGGTTTTAAATATTTTTGAGAAAATATTTTCATGTCAACTACTCAAACTGTTGAAAAGCAAACACCCAGCCCACAGTTCACGCATAAACCTTCCCAACTCAACTCTGCTTACCAAGTATTCTGTGGTCTACCGCCTGCTAGCAAAGACCAGTCTCTTTTTCTTCCTTCAAAGTCTTCTCCAAGGTAATCCTTTGATTGTGGCTACTCTTTTGCAATCTCTCCAGATTACAATGCTGGGCTGGAAAAGTTCAGGTTATTTTATGATACGATTTCTTTCATGTGGCTTCTTTAATCCTCTCTGGCAGGCAGAACTGCTTATGGTGCCAGATAATCTTTCCGAAAGTTTTCGTTGACTTTTTTGAGATCTACTTTAGTCCCATAACTTTCTGGTCAGATCTTCAGCTATGACATTCCAGTCAAAGCCCTGGCAATAATGAGTATTTCCAGTTTCTGATGCAAGGCAACAGGTATTACTGAACTTATGCAATTAACCATTGTGCCACAAAATCAGAATACTCACAAATGTTTTCTAGTTCCAGAGGGGTCAGGGAGAAAAGTTTAATTTTCAATTTAACAAAACAAACAAACAAAAATTTTTTTAATTGCTGAACTTATCAACAGCTCAAAGGAAAGCAAAAGCCTTTAATTTGGCAAACAAAGCAGAGAAGAAAATCAGTAATGTTTTAGTCAAAAGTCATAAAACTCTATTTCACCAGTTCAGTCTCATGTCATAAAATTTTTAAAAGTTCTGGTTAAAGGTGATTTTCATTTCTCATTTTAAATTCGCCAGAGGGCACATGCACTCACTGCAGAGAGGCAGAGTTGCTGGTGAAGAGAGAAAACATGAACGCACCCCCCATGGGGTGTGGTCACACTGAAATCCCTACTCTTCCATCTCTCCTTCCTTTCAAGATTTTGGGTATGCATGCACACAACCGGGTATGTTTTTCAAACCACTGGGTCCTGTACTCACATGGTGTAGTCAGCTATGTGGAATTTAGTCACTATAACAACCAGGCCACAGGCTGGCCCCAAGTGATTTTCATTTTAATGTATCATACTAAACGTGTGTATCCGTGTTTAAAAATTCTTTATTTGATGTAGAAGAATTTCTTGGACAAATGCATTTTCTTTCATTCAGAAGGTTTTGCATCTTTTATTAGCTTACATTGATTTTACTTTTTGCGTTCATCATTCCTCCACCATTAAAGTTTCTTGTGCTATTTAACAATGTATGAAGATCATTTCCATGGGTTGTGGGCTCTGAGATTTAACATTGGAGTAAATATTTCCTTTCCTAAGGAAGTGATTCATCTGTAAAGAAGCTGATGGTCACAGTCTCAAAGCATGAAGCACAGAACCACTGGTTTTCTGTGTTTTTTTTTTTTTTTTTTTTTTTTTACCTTTCATATATTGTGTCCCCCCTTTTTTTTCCAAGGGGGAGATTTTTGCTATAGGATGTGTGCACTCACTGGAGAGACAGAGAGACAGAAAATAAAAATCACTCCCAGGGGGATGGCCACACTGTAATCCCTTTTCCTCTATTCTCCTCTCAGGATTTTGAGTACACACACACACACACAAACACACACGTGACTGGTGTGAATTTCAAGCCAACAGGATCTGGACTCAAACCGTGGTCAGCCATATGGAAGTCCAGCACCCTAACCACTATGCGACCTACTGGCTCCCTGTATCCTCTTTTGACACCATAAAATGTCTCTTAGTGGTATTACCAGTGTAGGCTTCACCATCCCTTTTTAGAAACATATTAGGCTGAACTGACTACCTAAGGCTCCTTCAGATAGCCATTTATAACAAAAGAGTAATATCTATTATACATATCTTGGCTAGCCAAGGCAAGCATGACATTATTATTGTGACTTACTTTTTCTTAGACATGAATAGAAGAAAAAAATTCTGAAAGATCCAGAAAGATATTAATAAGGAGAATGTAATCAAATTTCATAAAGCACTAAAACAAATCTCATGATAGTTAGAAATATAAGTTGGAGATCAAAGATTTTACTGCAGCCATTGTCTTCAAGTAAATGAAGCGAACTTGTCCTTGTCAAACTGTTCTTTGCTTGTGATATAGTCATCATATAAGAGAAGAAAAGTAACATGAGATCCTAGAGGTTCAAATCACTGAACTGTATTTGTATTTAGAGACAACAGAAGAGCCTTCATTATTCCATAATGAGCCAGAAGTACAATAGTTTTTAGCAACATGCAAATTTCCTTTGATATTCAGCTGTGAGGAACCCTTTGAAAGAATTTTCCAGCATTACTTATTTTGGAGATGCAGCTGCCTGATTATTCACATGTGGCAGAAACAGGAAGGCCTTATTTCCTTAACATTTTCCCACTCAGCTCTTCAAAGGGAGTGTGAAAATATTTTTGTAAAAAGATGGGATTCCCTAGGTTTCCTAACAGTTCAAATTAGTTACTCTACATTAAAGTGTTTTATTTTCCCCCTAGACATAGCACTTGTGTCTCTGCTAACTCAAATTTATTTACTGCAGAGAATTTTTATAATGACTTACTGAATGAGCACATTAATATGTAAAAATTTAGTAGATTTTTGTAAGGCTCACTGTAGATGCATTTATTACTTGCTGAAAGACTTGGAGAAAGAATGACTTTAAACAGAAAAATCAGATAATCAGTCATTAAATAGTATTTCCTCATCAAAGTAGCATCAGTTATAGTGGGTTACTTGTTTTCCATTTTAATTCTTTGTAATTTCAACTTTGTCAATAATGAGTTTTTGTTATACGTGAGATAAAGAAGGAAAATCAAGAAAATAAAGCATTTGCCTATTCCATCCTTCTTATGAGACCAGGAGGACTGGAACTAACAACCTGATGGCTTTCACTATGGTCTTCAGCATGAACTTCTCTCACAGATATAGCTTCACCATGATTAGCACTATCTAACTTAGAGTCGTGCAACAGAACTTTCTGTGACAGTGGAGACACCCTATATCTGTGCTGTCCTTAATCTACCCAGTAAGACTAATCTTGATTTTCCTGGGGTGCCACTATGAGGGGAGGTACAACAAGGGAAGGATTTATAAGACAGTTGGAAATAGTCGAACATAAGCAGGTAGAGAAATAAGTGGCAGACAAGGCTACTAGGCTTTTTTCTTTTTTTCTTTTTTTTTTTGAGAGAGAATTTTTGCTATAGTGTGCATGTGCTCGCCGGAGAGACAGAAAGTGAGAAATCCCCCCCTGGCGGGGGTGGGGGGTGGGTGGGTGGGAGGGGATGGTCATGCCTCAATTCCTTCTCCTTCATCCTCCTCTAGGGATTTTGGACAAGCACATACACGCCCCTGAATTTTAAGCTGCCAAGTCTAGGACTTGAACCACAGTCAACTACATGGAGTCCAGTGACGTAACAATTATACCTCTGCTAGTCTCACTACTAGGCTATTTATCAGGATACTCTAAATCAATGGATGAGATGGAAAGGAGTCTGATGAGGACTTCTTGACTCCTGCCAAGTCCATCTGGGTTTTATGGTTAAAAATGGGTAATGACCAGAAGCCAGGACTATAATCCAGTGATTTGTATTCAGCCAGAGGTAGAGATAGTTAGAATTAAGAACATGTGGATTGGGACCAGCAGGTAGCATGGTGACTGGGACCCTGGACATTCCCACATGGCTGGCCACGGTTCGAGTCCTGGACCTGATGATGTGCTTTCTCATTCTCTCTCTCTCTCTCTCTCTGTGTGTGTGTGTGTGTATCTAGTCAAAATTAAAAATAATAAATAAATAAAATTCAAAATAAATAATTCTTTAAAAAAAGAAAGAAAGAAAGAAAGAACACTTGGATCGTCACAATGCTTGTCACCGGTACAGCACGTACCAGATCCATATCAGTAAACCAAGGCGAAAGTTACTGATTTACATAGTGGATTCTAGTCAGGATTAGCTAAAAGGCTAATCTACAAGTGGGAGAATTCCCACTTGATAGATATTAGGAATACTACATCAGATGTACAGGACATTGTAAAAGTGACTCTCAAGAACTATTATTATTCTTGTTGGTTGGAGTAAAAATGGATTTTCTGGATAACACCTCAAGACAACTTTAAGACAGAACTTGTCCTCATGTTCCTAATCTTTGCTTCAGGCCTATTTTTCTGCTTGAGTAATTTCCTTTCACATCTAGCCATGAAAGAGGAGACAAGTTTATAACAGCTATGTAAAATGATTCTACAGCACTATGAACCAATGCTGGGGTGAGGGGCCCTCTCCGTGGCACAGTTGTCATGCACTGTTCAAGAGAGGCCATATTCCACACGGTGACTATGATTCTAATCCCCAGTCCTGTCAGGTCTGAATCAGGCTGAGCACATGCATGAGTGTCCAAAACCAGTGAACTGGAGGAAGGGACCACAGTGTGACCAGACCCTAAGAAGGGTATTTCTCTTTCTTTCTCTCTCTCACACTCAAGCGCTACATATACTCTATCATGAATAAAGAAAATAATGAGGTGAAGTGATTGAACTTAGCACTAAGAATATAGACCATAGTGCTGCATCTACACTGCTCATGTTCAAAGCCTGCCTCCAATCAGCTGGGTAATTGTTTCCTCTTGAATAAGTTGTTTAACCTCTCTATGCCTTAGCTTATTCATCTGCAAAATGAGGACCAAAACAAATGCCTATTTCACAGTGTGTTTCTATGAATGTTACACGAGTTAATACAGATCAAGCCTTTAAAAAAGTACCTGGCGCATGGTAGGTACTATGCAAACAAACGTAAGCTAGTGTTATTAAAAATAACTAGGCCTTTACTTTCATTAGTAGGGAGCCTTTAATAATCGCTATTGCTTCTGGTATGTGCAGTGGGTTTTTTGTAAATCATAAGGCAGAGAGAGAGAAATAAAGGCTGAACATCAAGGATGGCTAAGATCTTGGGGTGTATACTGGGCTATGAATAGAATTGATATTATTCCCAGAGGGCCAGTGGACATTGTTCCAGAACATATTTTGACATATCTGACCAGCAGGATGGTTTGCATTTTTTGGTATTGAGAAAAGGGAAATGAGAGTGATGAAAGAAACAGCAATCTAAATTGTTAACTGCTAGTTACTTACTTTTTTGAAGTATATTTTATAAAAGAAAAGACTGTTGGGTGAACATCTGCGTCTCCGGCCCTTAGCACAACAGCACCTTTCATGTTGTTGGAACTCTGCAGATGTTCATGGGATGGATAAAGTAAATATTTTTTTAAGAATTATGTATTTAATTTTATTTACTATTACTATCATTTTAAAATTTTCTATAGCATAGGCATGCTCGTCAGAAAGAGACAGAGAGAGAGAGAGAGAGAGAGAGAGAGAGAGAAAGTAAGAAAGCAAGCTGCCAGATCCAAGACTTGAACCACGGTTGGTCATGTGGAGTCCAGCACTCTAACCACTATACCATCTGCTAGCCTCTGGATAAAATCTTAAAAAAAAAAATCTGGACGTTGTGGAGAGGATGGCTGCATGTATTGGTCTGAATGTTGTACTCAATGACCTTTCAACTTGAGATAGCATGATTTCATGTATTAACAACACTTGATATTTTAGTTCCAGTCAAAATGTGTAGGTGAGAAGCTAATGTGATTTCCTGGGACTCTAAATATTATTTGCTATAGCCACATAAGAAGGACTTTTCTACCTTTTTGAAAAGGAAGGCAACCATGCTGGCTGACTTTAATAAATCATCATGTTTTTAACAATATCAAAGTGGGTCACTCAGTCTGGTGTGATGTTGTTCAGTATTTATTATCTTTCAAAACCTTCTAAGAAGTAAATTCAATATTTCTAGTGAACTAAATCAATTAAAAGAAAATCGGTAATGGAGAGTTGCTTTGGGTTACATTTTATCCTCTTTAAATTCAAATTCCTCTTTTTATCTGCTGCTTTTTATAGGAAGGTACCCAGGTTCTCATTTCCTCACCTACCCTGTAGGACCAACACTTACTGGACAAATTTTCTTCCACAGAGCCAGTGATTTCAGTCTGAACTTTCTGGCACTGCTTACATGGCCCTCCTGGGTCTGAGCTCTGCCAGGCCCTCTGCCTTTGCTCATAGGCAGGGGCATACGGGGGCATCTTGTGTTTTCTGAATCAGTGCGCCATGCTGTGTCATACTCTTGCATTGGTTTGAATGTTGTACTCAATGCTGTATTGCCACAGGTGTTCCAGTCCCTTTTCCCCTTTCCCTAATACCAATATATCCACGAAATTCCATTTTCATCCTTCTCAGCACACCTATCTCTCTAATCCTCCCTTGCCTTCTAGCCCCTGTCTACCATGTTTCACTGGATAATAGTATTTATCACACGGTCCTGAAAATTAAACTCGTTTTTTTGAGTGGGCCTCCGACCATACTGCCAGTTGGTACTGACATGACTTTTTAATTTAATATTATGTATTTAATTTTTAAACTTGCCAAAGACCATGTGCACCCAAAGGGCATGAGACAGAGTGAGAGAGAGGGAAAGCAAGAAAACATTTCCCACTGGAAATGGTCATAATTCTTTCTCTTCCAATTCTCCCTCCTTTTAGGAATTTGGGAACACACTCAAGCCACCTGTTGAGGACTCCAATATGGTCTTTCATGTGGGATCCAGCCCCCTTACCGAGTGGGCTATGGGCTGGCCTGGCATGACTTAATTATGGAACTTAGATAGCCACTCTAATGGGAACTGTGTAGGTCACAAATAGATATATTTTATTTGCTACTATAACTCAAGAGCCTAGAATGCTATATGTTATGAATGAATGTATCCATATGTCTAATGTCTTCGTATAACAGACTTAATATTCACCAAATGACTAAAGGAATTAGAAGTTCTAGCTTCAGTCCTGAATCTTCTGGCTGTCCATGCTGGATCTTAGAGTTAATCTGGCTATGAATTTTGCACTAAAATTTTCAAGTGAAAATACTATAATATTTACATGATTGTGAATGATCGAAGAGTGGATTCTTCAGTACTAGAATTAAAAAGAGTGCTGATGATATACGAGGTACTTTTCTAACCACTTTATGCATATTATCTCATTTTAATTGCTTTATTGTTACTAACTCATAAAATTGTGAGCTAAGTATTATCCTCATTTTACAGATGATAAAACCGAGGCACAGCAAGTCTAGATGACTTTCTACGATCACACAGCTAGTGGGTGCAGAGTTTGTAATCAGCCTAGGCAATGTGGTTCCAAAGTCCTTCTCTCAGTCTTCATATTTGCTACTCTTTTATGATATGTTTAGTTGTTTTCTGTTAACCACTTCTACCTGTGAAGATGATTTCAGTTGTCAGTTACAGAAAGCTAAATTCAAAATGGCGTAAATTATAGAAAGGATTTACTGGCTCATGTAACCGAAATGTTACATGAGATAGATTAGACTGTAAGTATAATCTGATCTGGGCTCTGGTTAGATTCCCTGACTCTGCCTTTCTCAAGATGTCAGCCTCAACCTCAAGCAATAGGGGAACCTGGGAGGATGTTGACTGTTGTTCTAGATATCATCACCCAGTGGAAGAAATGCTTCCCAGAGGAGAAAGCTTTGTTCATCGATGCCCCTGCAAATACCTCCTTAATCTCACAGACTAAAATGAGGTCATATATCCACCAGTACCAATGGCTGGTGGGTGGGCTTGTGTAGGTCAGTGTATGCCTGAGCCACCTGCCTCATTTCCCAATCCAGTGATGGAGTCTGATTTTCCTGAAGCACCCAGATCCTCACAGAACATGCAAACAAGTCAACTGAGAGTGCTTGTTACCAAGAGACGGTGGAGTGAGTAGTAGGCAAAGAGTACCCATGCTCACTGAACCCCTCGTTTTGAGGATGCCGAGCCTCAGAGATAAGTTTCTAGCCACAAAGCTGGGTAGAAACACATTTGTCTTTAAGCTATAAACTTCAGATGTAGCTATGGTGGTGCACGCTGGTGTTAGCTGTTATTCTGCGTGCTAAGGTTGCATAGGAGGCTGGGTTTAACTCACACCTCTTCCTTAAACCTGGGCAAGTTGGTGCATGCCTATAATCCTAGTTAGGAGGCTGAGTGACAGAGCAAGACCCCTGCTAAAAAATACAGTAATAATAATAATAATAATAATAATAAAAAGTTTAAGTCAGGTTCTAATAATCTCAAGTAAGTTTTTTTGTTTTGTTTTGTTTTGTTTGTTTGTTTGTTTTTGCTATGGGGTGCGTGTGCTCACCAGAAAGATAAAGAGAGACAAAGAGACAGAAAGCGAGAAATCACCCCCCCAAGAAATCACGCTCCGGGGGGATGGCTGCAATCCCTTCTCCTCCATTCTCCTCTTGGGATCTTGGGCACGCACACACATGTGCCCAGCGTGAGTTTAAGCCACCAGGTCCAGGACTCAAACTGCTGTCGACTACATGGGAGTCCAACGACATAGTCATTATGCCAACTGCTGGTCCCTCAATTAACCTTTTAAAGCCATCATTATTGAAACTCTTTGGGAACATAGCATTTGTTTCTAAAGCTTTTCTTTTTTTCTTTTTTACAAAAGAAGACTAAGGAATTGGAACATTATTGTTAATTATGAAAGAAAATGGTTTGAAAATAGAAATGATAACTATAGAACTCATTGTGTATTTAGCAATACTTCCTAAAAACAGCATAATATGCTACTATGTAATGTAATCTACAGCATGGCTTTCTACTTTGGGTCTAATTTTTAATTTCACTGTGAACCCATATTCAACTAAATGGAATAAAAAACTGTCTCTGAGGATTGGGTAGGACATATTACAGAATGTCTGCTCCTTAGCCCATGGCAATCCAGTGTTCCTGTTTCACTAAAATTGCATGTCCTATGTTCAAAACTGGTCTCAAAGCTAACTCCAATCAATATTCATTCCTCCATTCATTTGACAAGTTTGTATTACAGATGCCAGCACTCAGGGATAGAGCAGGGGATACTGTCCGTCTTTGTTGTGTTCAGATTATCTATAGATTCTCAGGGTTTCTTTCAGAAGAGTTTTCATCCTTATTCTGTTCCTCCTTGCCCGCCCAACTAAGCCTTTTTACTCCCTGCCAGCAGAACAAGTTTTGTAAAACTCAAATTTAATGGTATCCTTTTTCTGCTTACATAACTTTAATAACTTCCTGAGACCAATAGGGAAATAATTAAAAATCTTTAGTATGACTTAAAAATGTCTAAGAAGGCCTGGACCCACCTTTCTAATCCATGTCTTTCACCACTTTCTTACAGGTATTGTTTATATATCCACTCTACTTAATTCTTCCTCACTCCGGGTTAAATAGGGAATTTTTTAAAATTCCATTTCTTTGTAAAACCTGGCCTTTCTTTCTGGGATATCTTTTCTGACTCTTCTGCACCTGCATAAACTACTCATGTTTTGAGAACCAGCTTACACATTACTCATTCAGTGGCTGATTCAGCAAATTCTCTAAGTAGAGTCATTTATCCTTTATTATATTCCCATAAAACTTGATGTGACTATCATAGGTATGTCTCAAGAGATATTTCAGTTAGGATTTAAGACCACCCCAATAGCAATAAAGTGAATATTGCAATAAAGCTAGTCATACAAATATTTTCATTTCCCAGTGCATATAAAAGTTATATTTGTAGTATACTATAGTCTGTTTGGTATGCTATGACTATATCTTAAAAACTGTGCATTCCATAATTTAATGTATTGCTGAGAAATGCCAATGATCACTTGAGCCTTCAGTGAGGCTTTTGCTGGTGCAGTTTGTCTTGCAGTGTATGACTGCTGATTGATTGAGGTAGTGGTTGCTGACAGGTTAGGTGGCTATGGCAACTTCTTAACATAAGACATTGGTTGACTCTTCAGTTCATGAAAGATTTATCTGTAGTTGTTTGATAGCATGTTACTCACAGTAGAAATTCTTTAGAAATTGGAGTCAGTCCTCTTAAACCTTGCCACTGCTTTATTAACTGAGTTCATGTAATAATCGTAATCCTTTGCTGACATTTCAACAATGTTTACAGCATCTTCACCAGGAACACAGTCCATCTCAAAAACCACTTTGCTCACTTGTAAGAGGCAACTCCTCATCCATTTAAGTTCTTTCACAAGATTGTAGCAGTTCCATCCATCTTCAAGCCCCACCTCTAATTCTGGTTCTAACACATCTGTAGTTACTTACTCCACTGATGTTTTGCAGCCTTCAGTCCTCCATGGCGGCTGGAATCAACTTCTTCCCAACTCTTGTTACTTTTGACACTTTGAATTTTGACTCCCATGAATCCTGAATGCTCTTATTGGCATCTAGAATAATGAATCTTTTCCAGAAGGATTTCAATATATTTTTTTCAGCTCTATTAGAGGAATCATTATCTGTGACAGCTATAGCCTTAAAAAATATTTTTCTTAAATAATAAGACTTCAAAGTCAAAATGACTCTTTGATCCAAGGACTGCACAGTGGATGTTGTATTAGCAGCATGAAAACAACACGAATCTCCTTGTACATTTCCACCAGAGCTCTTGGGTCACCAGTTACATTGTCACTGAGCAGCCATATTTTGAAAGGAATCTATTTTTCTGATCAGTAAGTCTCAACAGTGATCTTAAAGATATTCATTAAACCATGCTATAAATAGACTTTGTCTTTCCATTTATAAAGCACAGGCAGAGTAGATTAAATCATAATTCTGAAGGTCCCTGGGGTTTTCAGAATGGTTTAGTGAGCATTGACTTCAACTTAAAAGCTACCAACTGCATGAATCCCTGAAAAGAGAGTCAACTTGTTCTTTGCAGCTTTAAAGCCAGGCATTAACTTTTCTTCTCTAGCTATGAAAACCCTAAATGATATCTTCTTTCAATAAAAGGTGATTTTGTCTGCATTGAGACTCTGTTGTTCAGTGTAGCCCTGTTCACCAATTATCTTAGCTAGATCTTCTGGATAACTTGCTGCAGCTTCTATGTCACCACTTGTTGCATTATCTTGCACTTTAATGTCACACAGAGAGCTACGTTCCTTAAACCACATAAGCCAACCTCTGCCAGCTTCAAACTTTGCTTCTACAGCTTCCTTACCTTTCTCAATCTTCACAGTGTTGCTCTGGCTGGTTTGATCTACTGGGCAGAGCACTTCAACTTTCATATCAGCATTAAGACTATTTGGTTTTCTTATCATTTGTGTATTTATTGAAGTTGCACTTTTAACTTTCTTCAAGAATTTTTCTTTTATGTTCACAGTTTGACTGTTTGGTATAAGAGGCCTAGGTTTCAGCCTTTCTTTGCTATTGATGTGCCTTCCTCGCTAAGTTTAATCATTTCTAGCTTTTGATGTAAAGTCAGAGATGTGTTATTTTTCCCTTGAACACTGAGAAGCCATTTTAGGGTCAATAATTGGCCTAATTATAGTATTATTCTACCTCAGAGAAATAAGAATCTTGCAGAGAGGAAAAGAGAAGGGGGATGGCTGGTCAGTGGAACAGTCAGAACACACACATTTATTGATTCATTTTGCCATCTTATATGGGTGCAGTTCGTGACACCCTAAAATAATTACTGTATTACAGTAGCAATATCAAAGATCTCTGATTGCAGATCACCATAACAGATATAATGATAATGAAAATTTTGAAATATTGTGAGAATTATGAAAATGTGACTAAAAAGACATGAAATGAACGTGTGCTGTTGGAAAAATAGTGTCTATAGGTTTACTTGATGCAAGTTTGACATAAAACTTAAATGTGCACCAAAATGCAATATCTGCAAAGCCCAATAAAATAAGATATGCCTGTACTCTACTTAACACATCCCATGGCAATCTTGTTTAGAAGTTTATTTGTTCTATTTCTTTCATGAGAGAGAGCGAGGCAAAGAGGAAGCGAGTGGGAGAGACAAGGAGAAGCACCATGATAGGGTCTCATTATGTTGCAATCGGTCCTCCCGCACTCCCTCACACACCCACCAAGATTTCCAGCTAGCCAGGGCCGGGAGTGTGTGTGCTTGTGTTTGCCACACTCAGATTGAACAGGGATCAGAACTCTTGGCATTTCACGTGGCCTGTAACACTGCAGAGAACACCAACTGCCTGTGCTACTGGGACTAGGCCCACACTGTAAATTTGCATGCTTCGCTCATGAAATAGAGATGGTGCATTGTGTTCAAAATGGGGAAAGCCATTTTGTATGCTGTAAGTATGCACAGTGATTGGATGTAAATAAAAACAGTTTTAAGAAAGAACTAAGAAAGGAGTAGACAAACAACTGCTTGTTTCTATAAATAAAATTAAATTGAAACACATACAAAGATGGCGTTTACCTTTATAAATAGGCCTCTGGGTCTAGTTATATGGTATACCTACTCCATATTTTCTAGTTATTTTTTATCAGTGCACCAATCTGAACAATACATCAACCACAGAACATTTTATTTTACTATTTCAAAAAACATTTTTTAAAATCAAATGCTTTTTATGAGCCAAACTCTGAATTGGTATTTAGTCCTAAAATATCATAAGAGCTTAACATTATTTGTAATAATTCAGGTGCTTTTCAGACTGTTGGATGTTTATTTTGGTTTTGATGACCTTCTATACTATATAAAGTAAGAACAGCCAGTGCCTAAAATCAATTGTGTTCTATGATTTTTTTTTCCATATATAGTAATCTCTTTTTTTTTTTTTTTTTTGAGAGGCTTTTTGCTATAGGTTGCGCACGCTCCGCAGAAAGACAGAGAGAGACAGAGAGACAGAAAGCGAGAAATCACCCCCCCCCCCCCGGGGGGGATGGCCACACCACAATCCCTTCTCCTCCATTCTCCTCTCGGGATCTTGGGCACGCACGCACGCCCACGTGCCCGGTGTGAGTTCAAGTCGCCGGGTCCGGGACCCGAACCACGGTCGACTACATGGGAGTCCAGCGACATAGCCATTACGCTAACTGCTGGTCCCCATATATAGTAATCTCTTGATAGAGTGAGCGTGATTTCATATTCCTTCTAATATTACTATTTAAGATGATGACAATTCAGTGCTAAAATACTTGACATTACTTGACATTTCTTTTTCTTTTTCTTTTTTTTTAAAACAGAAAGTAGTTTACTTTGCTGTGTTCCAACACAAGGAGCGGCTGAGAGCTAGCAAGCTCACAACCAACTTCCAGGACAGAAATTTCCAGATATTTTATTCTTTTCCTCCCAGATAATTCTTATGTTTCTCATGTAGTTGAATATAATACATTTTAATGAAAATAATTATTTTATTTAACTGTATTTATTTATTTATTTATTTATTTATTTATTTATTTTAATTTGACCAGACAGGGAGAGAGAGAGTGAGAGAGAGAGAAAGTGAGAAAGCAAGCCACCACGTCTGGGACTCAAACCATGGTCATTCATGTGGGAGTCCAGCACCCCTTAACCACAACACACATGCCAGCCCCTGAATATAATGAACGATTAACTTTTTACATTTTTCTCTGTAGGCTATTGATTGCAAAAGTTCCAGGTTTTTTTTTTTTTTTTTTTAAATGAAGAAAATATCTTTGTTTTGAATTAACTCTTTCGTGGCCTTCAGATGGTAATGTGTTGTTAGAAACCTCAGTGAATTACTCCAAAGCTCTCTGATTGACAAGTGAATCTGAAAAAATGCATTAAGTGCAACACAAAAGAAAAGTGTTGCACTTAAGTGATTTTTTTAAAGGTGTGTCAAAGAATAAGCCTTGGGATAATAACTGCTAATTCTAAATCCCTCAAGGCATGCCTCCTTTGTTCATGAATGTTCTTATTTCGAATATACTCAAAACACTGAAAAGTTTATGTTATTTCCCCATCATAAAAATAATTAATTGTGAGCATCACTGTGAAAAATTATTAGGTGATATTTCAGAATTGATTAATTTTCCAGTTACTAGAGACTGTAACCCTCTTCTTTCTTTTTTTTAAAAAAATATTTTATTTATTATTATTATCATTATTATTATTTTAAATTTGCTCTAAGTCATGTGTGCTCATGAGAGAGAGAGAGAGAGAGAGAGAGAGAGAGAGAGAGAGAGAGAGAGAAAGTGAGAAAGAAAGCTACCAGGTCTAGGACTCTAACTGCAGTCAGCCATGTGGGAGTCCAGAGCCTCAACCACCTTACCACCTCTTGGCCCCAACCCTCTTCATTCAAATTAATAATTTTGGAAGCAGAATTGGACTTTCTTTTCAGCTTTTCAAGCAGTACTTTTTTGCAAGTGGTTTCCTGACAAAGAAAATTTTGATTATTCCTTCCTTACAGTCACTGCTTCAAGGACGAATATTCCATTGAATTAAAAGAAATGCTATCCCTACTAAACAATTATTCTATCAAATAAAATTAATACAACACACACCACACATTTGGAGGAATGAGGGGATGGGCTCATACTGAATAATCATTTTATAAACAACTTAGTATTCTTGTGATCATCAGCAGGAGGTCTAAGTGAGTCAGTCTGAATTTTGATGTTAAAGAGAGAGAATTTCTCTTCTACCTCGTCAATGAATAGATTTGAAATACAGTGCCTGTTGAGCTGTATGTTTATTAATGCTGAATGGTAGAGAACTAGAGAATGACTTTTGGGGTCTCTCTCTGCCAAACCCTGAGGAATGTAGTCTTGAGTACAAAGTGGAGAATCAGGCAATGAAAAATAGAGTGTGACAGACTAGATTGTTTTAACATGTCAGTGGCCTTCGTGACAAGTCTTAGATTACACCTGTGTCTCTACAAATTGGACTGAGTGTCTTAACATTTCATCCATTTATTTCCTTACAGACCATTCCAGCCTCTTCTGAACTGACTAGTTGGCTAACTCAACAGACTAGCTCTGCTGTGCTGACATACCAGAGAGATAAAAATTTATGATTCCAGTCTGCTTCAGACTTAAGATAAAGACATTTTGGAATAATTTCATTTGGTCTTATTGGAGAGTTAAGACTTGTATGGCAATGGGGGGCCGGATGGTAGTGAATTGCAATGCTTTGTGAGGCTCACTCATGTAGGAGAATTCCAGTTTTATGGCGGGAGACCTCCCTGAGTATACTAGATATGTGTGTGTGCTCATGATCTGGGGCTGGATGAAGCTGGGGATGGATCATGGCATCAAAACCTGTGAGGGACATTGCCTCTGTCTCTCTTTGCCGCTCTTGCTCATGGAAGATCTAAATAAAATAAAATAATAAAATAAAATATGACAAGGTGACATATGAAGACTTAACTCATGGTAGGGTAATAGTTCAAAATACTAACTGATGTTAACTTTCTACCATTCCTTTTTGAACTGTCACCCTCTCCAATTTTGGCAAATAGGGAAGGAAGCACTTGCTGTTAAGAAAAAAGTCCACGTAGAGAACAACTGTTATATTCTAATCTTTAATTATTTATTATTATTATTATTTTTGGAGAGGTTTTCTTTGCTATTGGGCACGTGCGCTCACCAGAAAGACAGAGAGAGACAGAGAAATAGAAAGTGAGAAATCACCCCCCAGGGGGGATGGCTACACTGCAATCCCTTCTCCTCCATTCTCCTCTCGGGATCTTGGGCATGCACGCACACACGCCTGGCATGAGTTTAAGCCACTGGGTCCGGGACTCGAACCGCGGTCGACTACATGGGAGTCCAGAGACATAGCCATTATGCTAACTGCTGGTCCCTATTATTATTTTTAATTTATTATAAGACATGTGCTTTCACCAGAAGGAGACAGAGAGAGAGAGAGAGAGAGAGAGAGAGAGAGAGAGAGAGAGAAAGTGAGAAAGCAAGCTGCCAGGTCCAGGTCCAGGACCAAAAACACAGTTGCCCATGTGGGAATCCAGTGCCTCAGCCACCACACCACCTACTGGCCCCGATTCTACTCTTCTAAAGTCAAAAGACTCTTGGTATATGACCCCAAAAATTTTATGTAAGTCCACTACTGGAGAGAATAGGTGTGTCCTTCATGTTAAATAGAGAAATTTCACAGGAAATGGAGAAATTAGAATAGAAGTAAGTTAGAAGTATTGTGAGGACTATGCAGCCTGTGACCCCTTCAAGTTAGGCTCCTGGAGTGTGTTTGTATGTTTGGGTGGGTGTGGAGTGGGGAGGAGGTGATACAGTTACCTTTAAGTAGAAATATGGGGATCAGTAGTTGTGTACCCTATTACTCATCGGGCGTCTTGGAAGCAGCAGCCTCATAGTTGTGGTTCACTCTCCATTGGGCAGTGGAATAGTGGATCCACATTTGAGAGATGTCCAAGAGGGCTTGCGATTGGGAAAGAAGTAAACAGAGACGTGAGTGGAACACGTCAGCAATGGGTAAGTAAGACTAGAAGTGGCAAACTACAGGGGATGTCAAGAGAACCTGCTCACTGACAACTACCACATGAGGGTACAATATGCTAGACCATGCTGCCTAGTTCCACTGGAGTCAAGTCACATTATTAAGAAGAATGTCAGAAAAGGACTGATGAGAAGGAGGTTGGGAGAAAAATACCTTGCCTCATCACCACCGTAGAGTAGCAGCTCTTTAGTTACCCAACCCTCTCAATCCTGAGAGTATAGTTTATGGACAAAGCAGGGAGCAAATGCCTCAAATGTGAGTGGATATAAATTTGGATTGACTTGAAAAAGTTGGAAATGGAAAAAATTCATATTTTTAAAATAGTTTTTTTGCCTTAGGATGTGTGCACTCACAGGAAAGACAGAGATGGTGAGAGGGAAAGTAAGAAATTGCCCCCCTTCCCAGGGAGGATGGCCATGCTACAATCTCTTCTCCTCTGTTCTCCTCATGAAATCTTGGGCACGTGCACACACACGCACCTGGCGTTGAGTCTCAAGCCACCAAGTCTAGGACTTGAACCGCAGTCGGCAATGTGGGAGTCCAGAAACATAACCACTATACCATCTTCTGGCCCCCCAAATTCAAATTTTTTAAAACTGTCTCCTCTTCCCTTCCATCTTTCCTTCCAAAAACAAGACAGATTCTCACATTTTGATCCTTCCCCTGGCCTTCTCAATTGGTCAGAATCACTTGCATGCATACATATGCCTAATGTGTACAAGTTGACCTGGGAACTAAACCTTGGTCTTTTATATAACTTTGGGCATTTCAGGGGGTTGTATTATTGCTATGCCTCTGTCATATTTTTTAATATCATACAGAAATGGGAGCTCATGATAGATACTAAATTTGTTAGAAGAAATAAAATTTTATCTTTACACCACTAAAAATGTTTTCCTATCGCTGAGATCAAAAAATGCACATGCATATGTAGAATGGCAATCAGCTGAGAACAAGAAGGTGGATTACATATGTGTATACAGTATTTATATGTGTGTGTATATGTGTGTGTGTGTGCGTGCGCTAGAATAACTGACTTTGGAAAGCACGGATTTTGTGAAATTCATGAATTCATGTCAAGAATACTGTCAGGTTCTGATTAAATCTAGGACATTTTTAGGGTGTATATTTGTAAAATATGCATTTTGATATAACCAAGCTGATTATCCTCTTTCCTTTCCCATGCTTGTGCTTAAATATGAGCTCTTTTTTTTTTTTTTTTTAGAAATGGTGGTTTTTTTTTCCCCCTTGTGATACAAGTAATAAGAATTTATATTTAACTTAGACAGAGAGAGATACAGAGAAAGAGATGCCGAGCCCTAAGGAGAAGCAGCTCTCAAACCCAGAAAATAAGCCACTAGCACACTGTACTCTGCACTCTGCCTGGGTAGCATAGGCCATAATGATGAGTGATTCCTAAAGAAATGCTTGCTGCCATCACAGGGAAGTAAAATAGAGATTCTCAAAGATACCAGGAGTCAAACAACGGAAAAAATCAAATCAAGGAAATGGAACTAATAGAACAGAAAAATTAAAAAATATATATTGCTAATGTCCTCAGAAACATTTGGAGATAGCATAACACTAATATAAGAATAGATGAGTCCAAGAAAGGAGCAAAAGATGAAAAAAAACTAAAAGAAAAAAAGAACAAAAATGCTGGGACCAGCAGTGGGCGTAATGGCTATGTCGCTGGACTCCCATGTAGTTGACCATGGTTAGAGTCCCGGACCCGGTGGCTTAAACTCACACCGGGCGTGTGTGCATGCATGTCCAAGATCCTGAGAGGAGAACGGAGGAGAAGGGATTGCAGCATGGCCATCTCCTTGGCGGGGGGGGGGGGGGGGGGGGGGGGGGGGGGGGGGGGGGGGGGGTGCGTTCTCGCTTTCTGTCTGTCTCTGTCTTTCTGGCGAGCACACGCACCCTACAGCAAAAACCTCTAAATAAAATGCTTATCAGTCAAGAACTAGCAAATAAAGTGTGACAATATTAATATGAAGTAAAATATCGTCTAAGCACACTACTAATTTAACCTAAGATAACCATTATTGGTAAAAGTCATAATTCGGACCAGTTGAGTCAGCCCTGTGGCCTAGAGTAGGAGCCAGATTCCCCATGGCTGATCATGGTTAATATTCCAACCTCAAGTGGTTTGAAAAGTACGTTGGATGCATGTGTGCACATGCCCCAAATCCCAACAGGATGGAGAAACGGAGGAGAAAAGACTGTGATATTACCAGGCCCCATTGAGGGGTACTTTCTCACTCTCTCTAGTGAGTATATACACCCTATAGCAATTAAAATAATAATGATAATAATTCCCCAAAACAATAATAGTCAGTAAACATAGATTATAAATAAATAATGCAAAAATTGATAGATTATAAGAAATAAGTGAAAACTATAATCATAGTGTAAAGTATTAATATTGTTTTCAAAATTCAGTAGTTGAATTCACAAAAATAAGAATTACCCTAATATACTTTTAGAAATGAACAAATTGGACTATATATCATGAAAAAAGAGAGAGTATAAATTCTTTCCAAAATTTTCTTTTTCTTTTTTTAAATTGCCAGAGACACATGAGCAGACTAGCGAGACAGAGAAACAGAGGAAGAAAGGGAGGGAGAAAGCACACCCTAATGGGATATGGTTATGCTACAATCTCCTCTCTTCTATTTCTCCATCCTGCTGGGATTCTAAGAACACATGCATATAAGCCCAGCATGTTTTTCAAGCTGCCAAGGCCAAGATTCTAACTATGGCCAGCCATGTGGGATCAGCTCCTCTGATAATGTATATGGTAATATCTTTGACAAGACTAATATACAATGTATTTATGCCAGGCAAATCCATTTTGTATGCTGTAAAATTGTACCATGAATACATGTAAGAAAATAAGAAAAAAAATACCCCATTAAGCTAAGGAACAGTCCCAAAAACTTTCCAAATTCAATTAACTAGGTAACAATTTTGAATTTGTAGCAAATTCAAAAGAATATAAATAACATACATAACACTTTTTAACGTAATCCAAAAATTTAACAATTAAAATGATTAAAATAGCTTATTTTTGAAACTTATACCTCTTGTTTAGAAAAACTTGTTTGTTTTGTTTTTTAAACCTTGGTTTCTAAATGAATATAGTTGGGATTAAAGGAAGTAAACATTTATATTAAATGTGTATAAAGAAGGAAAAATAGAATTCTTAAAAATAAAAAAATAGAAAGAAAGATACTTAGTAAATGTGTGAACTGTTTCTGATAAAACATGAAATCTGTGGATTGGACAAGAGAACAATGATGACACAAATAAGCATATTAGAAATAAGAAAAGAAATACCAAGAGAGAACGTTTTAGAAAGGAAAAACAACAGCAAATAGAAATTAATATTATTTTATTTGTAACTTATGTTGAGTCTTATAGGTAAACACAAATAATCTAATTGAATGTGTCTGAGATTTATGTTTTTGGAATAATGTATGCCCAGGACTACTAGCGTTCTTCTTTCTGGGTAAATGGAGAAAGCCCATTTGCAGGAGAAGAGGATAACCCTATACATAGAGGAAAGCAAAGTGAGGCCATGTTGGTAGAAATAGAGATACAAAGAGAAGTATCAAAGAAGGAGAGAGAGCAACCTTAGCCAGACCTACTCTGGTACTTCTTGGACTGGGATTAGAGAACACAAAATTAACTTAATCAAAACCAGAGCAAGAAATGGTTCCAGGCGATTTTCTTTGTTAGATGACTAAAAGTATACCTTTATAGAATACATAATGCAATAAAAGGCATTAAGTCTGCAAATGATAAATGGCCAATACATTCTTTCAAGGAAATAAGTACATCAAATCTACATCTTATTTCCTACTTTTAACTTATTTATTTCTGAAACATCTTAGAGAGACGAGTGCTCCGAAAATTTTGCTGAGAGTATTTTTTTTTACGTGGAATTGTACATTTTCCTCTTTCATCTATTAAACTCTTTAACATAGAGGAATAATGTCTATACATTGAAACATCATCGTAATTAGCGTTAATGAAACCAAGTGTGCTTAGGATGGAAACAGATTTAATTGGGTCTGGTCTTTTACAAAGGAATTTTATAGACATAGTTTTCAGCATTCTCTTTTTCTAACAATAACCCAGGAAATATGTTACCTAGAACTATTTCATCTTGCAAATGAGGAGATGGCTAATGGTAGGGGCTGATAGCAATTTTCAAATCTATTTATAAATGAAACATGAATATGTAAAGAGATCTGTACAGTGAGAAGAATAAGAATTTTTAAAGAAGTCTATCTATAGGCTGCTTACCTTAAATTTAGTTATCTTTTAGGCAACAGTTCCTCATTATTGTTTGCCTTACAAATTTAATGAGAAATCTGATATCCATTTTTAGCATAACATTGGAAAAAGTCCTACTTGAAGTCTGATCCTTTGGTTAAGAGGCTGCCAGGAAAACAATTTGCTATGAAAAGACACTATTTCATGTTTCTAAAAACAAGCACAGGAAATAAGTTTTGTTTTTTTTTCCTTAAAAAAGAGATCATTCTACAATTAAAATCATTAAGAAATCAATGCAATTCTGAAGTTTTCAAACCAGGCTTCCTCTATATAGAATTTTCTCAAGGGGAAAAAAGAAAATCACCATTGAACTGAACTGATATAGTAAACTAAGTCAAGCTTGTCACTGGAGGTCCAGCTGGCTTGAAGGAGAAGGGCCACAAGTATCAGGAATTCAGTCATCAAGAGGGATGAGCCCTGGAGGTGGTCAGGAAGATAGGCCGACCTAAATACTGCTGCTTCTATGACAGCAGACTCCTTACTGTTCTTATTTCTTTGTTTCTCGTTCTGAGCACTTCTCCCTTCAATGTTTACTCTTTGAGTCCTTGATCTTTTCCTCTTATTTACTCCTTGATTCCATTTATGGGGCCCAAATTTAGACCTCTGCCATGTATGCTAACTGTAGGCCATTTTTTTCAGTTCAATGTCCGATCTATACTTATTCGCTTTGTACTAGAGTGTCAACTCTCTCCTGGAATGCTATTTTAATTTTAAATTTATCTTCTTCCACTCTTGAGGTCATGCAACTCACAGCTACACTGAGTCCATTAAGGTTATGGTGACATTGGCTTTAAGCCCAGCTAGGGGAAAAAAAAAGCCTTGATTCCAGTGAGTGGAATTTCTGAGTCATACATCCTAGCCCTGCTTCTTATACAGATGCATCCTCTGAAGATGAGAGTCATTTGGAAGATGCATTTCCCTGTTTTGGTCAAGGACCTCCAAAATGGTTCATGAATTTATTAATTTATTCAAAACTTTTGTTTTGAAAAATCTTTACATGGTTTTATAAGAGGCTCATTTCAGGTGACCTCGATACAGTTATCACATAATTTCCTAATACATTTTTATTTTTAATATATGTTTTTATTTCAATTTCTTTTATACCTTCAATCACGTATGTCACTTAGCTTACAAAGTGAATATCCCAACCTGTATACACTTCTTACCAGTCCAGTTGAGAATACTATACACGTTATCTTCAACAGAAAGTAACCCATTTCTTTGTCCCAGAAATGTTTTGCCTCTCTGTTTTTCTCCTTAATGTCTTTCCTCAGACCCTCCTCCTTCACCTAATACATTTCAAAAGTCCTTAGGGAACTATTCTCCAGGCTCCAACTTCCTACACCCTGAGGAATCATATTTACCCAAATCATGAGAGAATCTTACACAAACTTCCTTTGGGATGGCTTTCTTTTCTTTTCTTTTCTTTTCTTTCTTTTTTTTTTTTTTTTTTTTTTTGAGAGGTTTTTCGCTATAGGGCGCCTGCGCTCGCCAGACAGACAGAGAGAGACATAGAGACAGAAAGCGAGAAATCACCCCCCGGAGGGGTTGGTCACGCCGCAATCCCTTCTCCTCCATTCTCCTCTCGGGATCTTGGGCACACACGCACACGTGCCCGGCGTGAGTTTTAAGCCACCGGGTCCGGGATGCGAACCGCGGCGGACTACGTGAGAGACCAGCGACATAGCCATTACGCTAACTGCTGGTTCCCGGGATGACTTTATTGAGACGACCTACTAACTGCTCTCCAAAGCCAAATCTACTCAGTGAAATTCTACTACGTGCACAAAGATATAGTGACTACAAAAACAATCTGTCTAGCGGAGACAGGCAATCTTTTGTAATCTAGACAGACTCTGAATTTAGAACACCCACCTACTATACCAAAATACATCTAATAGCAAATTTTCAGGTTCCTATTCTACTGGTATTTTTTTTTCTGTATTATCTTATTTTTTATAAAGTTAATTTATTCTATGAATGAGAAACAGAGGGAAAGAGAGGCAGAGTTCTCTTTCTAGATGTAGCACCTCCCAACAGGGTCCCACAGCTGGCTCCACCCCAGCCTCAGCCAAGCCAGAGCATGGGTGCACGCATGCCCTGCATACTCAGGGAGGTCTCTGGCTACAGAACCCGTAGCCTTTCTGTGTGGGTCTGCCTCACAGAGCAGTGCATTTATTGCTGTTCCACTGGTCTGGCCCCTGGTATTATTTTTATGGTCCAGCCTATTCTAGTGTCCTAGAACTTTATACTAGGTAGGTCCTCTTTTCCCAACTTTCTCAGCCCCTGCCATTTCTATTCATTTGGCCTAGATTTATTGACGTCTGCTCTGAGCCAAACAGGATGCTAGCACAGTGTATGCAACAATGAGTAGAAACACCTCTGTGTCTGAGAGCTCATATTCTAGGAGAGAAAAACTCATAAATGAGTAATTGGAAAACAATTTACTGGTGATATGATAGAAATATGCTCATGGAAATATGGAAGCACCAGGGAAGACATCACTTGAGTTGGGGCTTAAAAGAAGACTTCTTTTTGGACATAATAATGGAAGTGAATTACTTAGATAAAGAGTGGGAGGGATCTAGCTTGGAGAGAGTAGACTGCATGTGCTCATGTACTGAGGCAAGAAAACATGATGTGTGATTCTTACAAACAGGCCAGTGGCATAGGGAGCAATGACTAATGAATTTGAGAGGGTAGAGGGCCATATGTGCAATATTTTCTATAACTTTATCCTGTGGGCTATGTGGATTAATTGATCATATTTTATTTTAATTCTTTTTTATTCTGTGTAGGTGCAGAGAATGGATTCTACGTCCATTTCTGGAATCAATAAAGTCATTCAAAAGGCTCTTAGAAGATGAAAATGCTAAGCTGAGGATGGAGAAGGGCTATGAATTGCAATATCCTTAAACAGTTATATCAGCAAGAGTTGGTATTTACATAATGCAGAATGTGGAATCAAGAATGACTCTGATATTTCTTTTTTATTATTTTAATTTTTTTAGGTTTTTGCCATAGGGCAAGTGTGCTTACCAGAGAGACAGAGAGAGAGAGAGAGACAGTGAGAGAAAGTGAGAAATCATCTCCCAGCAGGGATGGCCACACCACAATCTTTTCTCCTCCGCACTCCTCCTGGAATTCTGGGCATGCAAGCACACATGCTTGGCATGATTTTCAAGCCATAAGGTCTGGGACTCAAACCACCTTCAGCCTTGTGAGAGTACAACGCCTTACTCTCCACGCTACCTGCTGGATTCTACTCTGAGATTTTAAATTCGGACAATGATTGGATTATTAATTAGGTAGTTGGCATGGGTTTTAAAGAGAAGTCTGAAATGGGATACTAGTTCATATTTCAGAAGCATGTACATTTTAGTAGAATTCATCACCAAGAAAGAAGTTGTAGACCTCTATCTTGAGTTATATTTTCTAGACTAAAATTCATTGATTATTGATGATTGTGATTTGAGAAGAACAAGGTTATTCTTCTACCTAACTCTCATACGCTGTTAGCAGAGAATGATTACAATGGTAGTACAATGGTACAGCCACTTTGGAAAATAATTTGGCACTTTTAAAAATAGCTATACATTGAGGGGCCAGTAGGTGGTGCAGTGGTTGAGGTTCTGGACACCCCCATGGTTGGTGCCAGTTCAAGTCCTAGACCTGGCAAGCTGTGACTTTCTCTGTCTCTCTTTCTCTCTGGTGAGTGTATGAACCCTATAACAAATTAAAATAATTAGTAATAATAATAATAATAATCATGATAAAGTTAAGTAATTCTTAAAAAGGAAAAAAATGGATAAACATAAATTTATCATTTGATCCTGTTGGTATATATACTCTTAAATATACCAGAATGAAATGGTCCAGACACTTGCACACTAATATTCATAGAAGCTTTACTTGCAAATGTTAAAAACTGTTAGCAACCCAAATGTTCATTAAATGGCAAGAAAAAAACCAAAACCAACAACTGTGGTGTACCCTACAATGGAACAGTAGATAACAATAAAAACAAACTATTGATATATGCTAAAATGTGGATGAATCTTAAATAATTATGCTGAGTGAAAGAAGCCAGATGGAAAAGAGTTCATACTACATGATTTAATTCATATAAACATCTATGAAATAAAAACTAATACACAATATTAGAAAGTCCCATTGGTGGTTGCTTGGAGAGAGGATGGGAGTTGGGGGTGAGAACACCAAAAGATAAACTTGTTTTTTTTTTTTTAAGAATTATTTTATTCAACTTTATTTATCCATTTATTTATTTATTTTATTTGACCAGAGAGGGGACAGAGGGGACAGAATGAGAGAGAGAGAGATCAGAGAGAGAGAGAGAGAAAGTGAGAAAGCAAGCTGCCAGGTTTGGGACTTGAACCGTGGTCAGCCATGTGGGAGTCCAGCACCCTCAACCACCATGCCACCTGCCAGCGCCGAGGAACTTTTAAAAGTATAGAAATGGGGGCCATTCTGAGAACTTCTGCTTTAAAGAGGGAAGAGAAACATCGTGCACAACCCTGGTGTTACAAAACAAACTAAAAGGCAGAGACACAGCAGCTCCAGAAAGGAATCGAAGTAGCTATTGAAGGATTTAAAGCTGCCGCAGATTTTCCGATTTTCTCGGAGCCCCCAGTCAGAACACCACTCCTCTGCATCAGGGCCAGTGTCCTCTGTGCCAGGACACCTGCCGGACTGAACCACAGATTCAAGAAGCCGGTGGCCAGCCAGAGCAGGAAGAGGAAATGATGGAGAAGAAAGAAGCTTTTATTAAGCACAACATGAAATCGATGCGACATTAAACCAGGATAAATAATACTGTTGTACAAGTTACATTTCTCACATCCATTTTAGAGAGAAATAAAACACAGCAGGGTTCTTTTTTTTTTTTTTTTTTTTTTTCTTTTAATTAAGGTTTTTGCTATAGCGCTGCTTTTGGAGACAGACAGGGACAGGAAGAGGAAAAGTGAGAGATCACCCCTTACCCCTTCTCCCACCTTTTTCACCCCCACCCCACTCCCCACCCTGGGGGTATGGCCACACCACAATCCCCTCTCCTACGTTCTCCTCTTGGGATTCTGGGCAAGCCTGACGCCCAGAGTGATTTTCAGGATGCCAAGTCCAGGACTCAAACCTTAGTGGGCCTGATATGGAAGTCCAGTGTCTTGACCACCATGCCACCTTCTGGTCCCAGTGGTGGTCTTTTTTTACCTTAGAGATTTCAGTAAAACTAGTTTTAAAATGCTAAATAGAAATTAATATATTCTTTCAGAACTGTGCTATGAAGTTGTCCAAAAGGCAACCATAAGGTCTGTAATGGAGGCTAAAATGATGCCGCGGCAGTAAGACGCAGAGCTCTTCAAGGACCGCCCACATGGGAAGGTTCCAGGCTGGCTCTCCCTAAGCATACCAGGCACATGCGTTCCATGATCTGGAACCAGATGAAAATGGGTATGGATCACAACATCAGGACTCTGTTGGGGGTGATATCTGTCTCTCACTCACAGAAGAAATAAATAAACTTAAAACAACTATAATAATAACAATTAGAAAGATAAGGACTATTTTATAAAACACTAAGCACCGAAACTCTGTTTTAGCTATTAAACGGATGCACCCTTTTCCTTAATAAGGCAATCGTTTGTTATGGGCGCCATGGAGTTTCCTGCTACCAAGAAAAATACCCTCACTTTTGCCATTCTAGTAAATTACCAGTCTTTCACTTTATTCCTTTAAAATTACTAAAATGAGAAATACTTTTTATATTGAACAAATGAGTATGGTACACTGGCTATCTACCTGTTAAGGAGAAAGCTGACATGTTAGGTAAATTCCACTTATAAACAAAGTGATGCATACTGATTAAATGTATCAAGTAAAAAAAAGAAGAAAGCTGAGTTCTATACAATATAAAAAATCACTGGGACCAGCAGTTAGCGTAATGGCTATGTCGCTGGACTCCCACGTAGTCGACCGTGGTTCGAATCCCGGACCCGGTGGCTTAAACTCACGCTGGGCGCGTGTGCGTGTGTGCCCAAGATCCCGAGAGGAGAATGGAGGAGAAGGGATTGCGGCGTGGCCATCCCCCCAGGGGGTGATTTCTCGCTTTCTATCTCTCTGTCTCTCTCTCTGTCTGTCTGGCGAGCGCACGCGCCCTATAGCAAAAACCTCTCCAAAAAAAAAAAAGAAAAAAGAAAAAAATAAATAAAAAAAAATAAAAATAAATCACTCAAGATGGACCAAAGATCTAAATGTAAGAACTAAAATTATATGTAATATATACATATATAGACATTATATAACACATATGTACATACACACACATATATGCTTTTGGAAGGAAAAAAAAGTATAGAAATGTTTTGTTTTGTTTTGTTTTGTTTTTGAGAGGTTTTCGCTATAGGGCGCATACACTCACCAGACAGACAGAGAGAGACATAGAGACAAAAAACGAGAAATCACCCCCCAGGGGGATGGTCACGCCGCAATCCCTTCTCCTCCATTCTCCTCTCGGGATCTTGGGCACGTGTGCACACGTGTCCGGCATGAGTTTTAAGCCACCGGGTCCGGGACGCGAACTGTGGTCGACTACGTGGGAGTCCAGCGACATAGCCATTACGCTAACCGCTGGTTCATGAAATGTTTATTGTTTAGTTTGGGTGATAGTTTCACAGATATATACAATTACCAAAATGTTTCAAGTTATACACAGTAAGTGTAATTTGCTATATGCCAGTTTTACCACAATGAAACTATTAAAAAAAAAAAAAGAAAAGAAAAAAGAAAACCATACCTATCTGGTTCCTATTTAATAGCTACCTCAAAAATCCCAGTATGGTAACTTGCAACCTTGATTGACGTAGAAAGAAATTACTTTTTGAGATGAATGTTGTCTTTACTAACAATTGTTTTTTAAAAATGGGATATTTTCCTAGGTGCTATAATGAATTTAAGAAAAGTGCATTGGGACCAGCAGATGGCATAATGATTACATTGGTAAACTCCAAGTTTATTGACTGCAGTTTGAGTCCCAGACCCGGTGGCTTAAAACTCACACTGGGTGTGTGTATAGGTGCCCCAAAATCCTGAGAGGAGAATGGAGGAGGAGAAATTTGTGGTCTGGCCATCCCCTCGGGGTGATTTCTCACTTTCTGTCTCTCTGTCTCTGGCTCTGTCTTTCTGGCAAGCACATGCACCCTTCAGTAAAAATCTCTCTCTCTAAAAAAAAAGAAAAAGAAAAAAATAAAAGTGCATTGATGCTGGTATATTAGACACTTTTTAATAAAATTATAAGTAAGAAACTTTTCCAAGTGGATTGTAGGGAGAGGATGGCCAAATGAGGAAATGTGCCCTCTGCTCATATTTTCTTTTTCTTCTCAGTTTACAAAGGCAATTCAGACAGATTTTCTTAAAAGACTATAGCGACATTGAAGTGGTTAAAGGGTGTGCTTTTAGAATTAGCCTCTTTGAGCTCCTATCCCTGATGTATAATCCACTGTTGAATGCATCTCTCCAAGCTTCAGTTTCCTCATCTTAAAAATGGGGGTCATAGAGGCTTATATCTCACAGAATTGTTTCACCAAAAGAAAAAAAAAAAGATAATGCATTAAAAAACAGCACAGTGCCAGGCATAATACCCAAAATGTCAGATGCTACCCCAAATCCATGGCCAGTTCCCACTGCCTGTAGGGAAACCTAGAACTGAACAGTCTGAAATGGTAGGGGCCAAAGAAGGAGGTTAGCAGAGACCACTGCACAAATTAGACTTTGGCACATTTCCTTTGTTTGCAGAAATAATACCACAACACTGGTGTAAAACCAGAAAAATAAACACAGTGGAGAGCCACGATGTGAAAAATAATAAAGAGACTATCTCACACTCTGTCCAAGTAAATAAGCGATTTAAGAAAAAAATACTGAAGACACTATTATTTGTGCTGCCAAAGCAGTACTTTAAACTGACAAAAACTTTTGGGGAGGCAGGAGATGGGTGGTGATAATTTGTATTTTGAGAATATAGGTGGTAGGTGGAGAAAGAAGGGCATTTGAAAAGTGGTTAACTCTTTTCTAGTCCGTAATTCTATCCTCAATATTCACTTAATGGGAGCCCGAGTAGAATCTGACAGAAAATAGAGCAGCCAGGTCCACAGGTTAGCTCATAGTCAGTGCCTGAACTTCTTTTGAATTTATGGTGTTTCCTCCTGTATTCTGTGCTTAGCTACCTTTTATTGCTTGATCTACTACCCACACACTCTCGAATTAAAATAAACTTCTTATGTTAATACAAGTGTTTTCTTCTTGAAATTGTTTCTCATGAAAACTTTAAAAGGTGAGGTTGAATTCCTTGCATTTCTTTTGTCTACACCCTGATTTCTCTGGCATAACATCAGTTCTTAGGTTTTAGGCATTAAAACATGTGCTAATAATCATTTGAATTTTTTCCCCTTTATTCATTGTAGGGTGAGAAAAAGCAGAGAGACAGCACCCCCAACAGGATCCCAATGCCTTGATGCCAATGCCAGTGAGAGTGAGAAAGAGAGAGAGAGAAAAGCACCAAGAGAGAAAGAGAGAGCAAGAGAGGAGCGCCAAGAGAGAAAGAGAGAGAGAGAGGAGCACCCTTCCCAGGGTCTGGTCATGCTATGATGCTCTTCTTCCAGTCCTCCACCTGGTGGGACGTTGGGCACTCATGTGTGTGCCTAGCATGTCCTGGCTGACAGGACCAAGGATGTTAACCTTGGTTGCCATGTGGCATCAGCTTACTATTGCCCCAATGTGCTGGCCCTATTAATAACCTTGATTAGAATATCCTGGCAAATGAACCAAAAGCTGACTAACTTCTCTATAATGGAATGATAATGAACAATTATGGAACATGTCTATCTTCTTCACTTCTATTATAAAATAAAATATATAATATATTTTGATGGGCGTTCTAATCTTTTCCCCAGAGGACACCATTTTTGCTTGATTTTTTACTTCTTCCTTCCCAACACCCTCCCTCCCTTTGCCCCCCTCCCTTTTAGCTACAGTTTAAAATGATTAAGTTAATTTAATTTGAGATTTTATTTTGGAAAATCTCACAATACCCCTTAGAGCTTTCCCTCTTTGGGTATCATTTTGGGCAACATTATTTGTTCTCCGTTGATAATACTCTTCTTGTCTGCCTACGTCATAGCTAAATGTGGACAGGTCAGGTTAGCTCTCTTGTTTAAAGAAAGTATTTTTTTTTTTTTTATGAGTACCTATGAGGTACCAGGCACAGGGTGAGTTGTGCTATTTTGAATTCTTTTTTCTTTGCCATTTTTTTTTTTTTTTTTTTTTTCCTGTGAGCTTATCAGCCATATCTGCTCTGGGGGAAGTTTTTTTAACATAGATATTTGCTTCCAGGGGTGGTAGTCTTCCTACTGGCACTCTGTCCAAATCCCTGGGAATGATAAGTCAGGTAATCTTACAGTTCTAGGCTGTAGAAGAAGTGGTTTTGGGGAAAGAAACAGGAATGGATTGGGCAATTGAATCAGTTGGGGAATGTGTAAAAAATAGTTTTATTTGGCTTTATACGGCTTGCGGCTTGAGGTATATTAATAGTCTTTATTTAGGGCATGCTATTATTTTGTCTAAAACAATAACCAACAATAACTATGGGCTGTATTTGTAATTCTGTATATAGTTGAATTTGTTCAGTTAAATTGTATATAAAGTAATTATAGAACTGAACTCTACAGTAAGACATGATTTTTTTTCTTTTCTACCAACATCTAGTAGAATAAACTATAAACATACTAGAAAAATGTAATAACAATTTTAAATTATGCAACAAGACAACAGTGTTTATAAGAGAAAGATCTGTTTTTTATACATGTCACCCTGAAGCTCATGGAGTGTTAAGGTGCTCTGTAGGGATATGCAGACCTGTAGAACATGATTTTCCTCCCCTAAGAGAGACCCAGGAACTAGGAGAAGAGCAAAGGGCAGTGATCCAAGCCTGGGTACTACTTTGAGGATGATGCTCACCATATTTCACATGGTTTATGTCTTCATTTGTGCTTATATTATGCAGGCAAAGTCTCTTTCTCTTTAACCTATTTCTCACCAAGAGTGAGAATGGGGTTAGGCAGATAGATGAGAAAGCCAAGCCCTGTGACTGTACAATGAATTGATTAATAATACATAAATAATACTATTAATAACAGATAAGCTACCTTGACCTAAGATGGCAAGGAAATTGATCTGAAGTATAAACAAAAGTATTAGTTGGTGTCAGCAGTTAGCATGGAGGTTAAGTCATTGGATCCCAATGGTTGACTACACAGTTCGAGTCTCAGTCTGGTAGCTTCAGAAGCATGTGGGGCACATTTGTGTGTGTGCCCAAAATTCTGAGAGGAGAATGAAGGAGAAGGGATTGTGGAGTGGCCATCTGTGGGGGGTGTTTCTCACTTTCTCTTTCTCTGGCAAGTGCACGTGCTCTATAGCAAACTAAAACAAAACAAAACAGTATGAGTTAATGTTACTATTTTAACTCTGTGATTTATTTGAGTATTGTACTATTTGTAAATAGATTTTACATAACATGACACATGGTTCTTTCAGGAGTGTTTCATTTATCGATTAAAAATTTAAGAAAGTAAGATTAATTTCTTTTCTATAATGGGACATTGGAATTGCTTTCTCTGTACACAAACATAATAACTTATGTCAAATTGGCAAAATGAACATATACAAACACTTCAGAAGGATTTCATACTCTTCAAGCCTCCATCATACACAAAAAAGTCAACTCTTTGTTATTATTGCCAATGATTAAGTTGTTTAGCATATAAATCTAATGACTGTGTGGGTGAGTGAATAAGAAAGTAGAAAATCAAAGGAGTAGACCAAGTTAAGAAAGAATTTTATTTTGGAATAAGCATACTTCTAAAGGGGATATTAGCTATGTTGCTAGTTTAAATCTTCTGAAGATGCTTTTCAGCTCAAGCTGTTTAGGAATTATTTTCCTCACTACTAATTCATACCACCATACTTTGAAAACAAAAAGAAAAACCTGCTTATTTATTCATTTCATAATGAAGAGAGACAGTGAGAGAGAGAAAAGCAGAGAGACCGCCCTCCAACAAGGTCCCAGTGCCTTGACTCACTCCTCAGCCAGCCCTGTGTTATGGGCAGGCAGGCCCTTCATATACTCAGGGAGCCCTCCAAACATGGACCTAGAACCTTCCTAAGTGGGTCAGCTTTGCTGAGTGTTGATTTTCTGCTGTGTCACCATTTAGCCCCCATCATACTTTTTTTTTTTTTTTTTTTTTTTTTTAGAACATCTTAAATTTTTAATCCTTTCTTTACAGGTTACCTAGACCACTTTTGATTAAGAAAACTGTAGAAAGTTAGTAACTGCCACAAGCAAAAGCCAGGCGGTGGCCCGTGTCAATTTTCCACAGAGTCCTGCTTTGTGGGGTGTCTGATGCACTGCTCGGGGTCTCTGCTCATACTTGCTGGGATCAATCGTGGCAGATTTTAGTCCACAGGTCGCTTTTCCCCATATTTCTTTGTAAACTCTTCAGCGTTCTTACAGAATTTTTTACGGTCCTAGAGTATTCTTCAGCTAGGTCAGCCCGGAGGGGGTGCTCGGGCTGGGGGTCGTTCACCAGTGCTATGAGGGACTGGATTACTTGGTCGGTGTTGGTGCCTGGCTTCCAGTTTTCAGCACTAATTACTGGCAGACAGACCTGCCCCTTTTCATCGATGTTCTTTGTTTTAAATGTGATCTTCGGTGGTTTGAATGGGTACTCTGCTGGAAAGTTGATTTCTAGTACGAAGGCCCCCTTGTCATATGGAGGGTTGTCAGGAACAATAAGCCCTTGCCAAGTCAATAAATGAGCTTCATTAACCTGGATGTTATGGAAGTTTTTCGTTCCACATTTGCGGATTTCTTCAAGCTCCTTCATCAGCCTCCTGCTGGCCGCCATCTTGGATCTGGTGCTGCTGCTTCTCCCTCCCCACCCCCCCATACTTTTTAATTAAATTACCTGAAGGTAAATTGATCAATGTGCTTTTAAACAGTCAATGGGTGAAACAATGTGCTAACTACAAGTAAGTGTCCAAAGAAATGCAATGAGTGGAACAATGTTCTAACTATAAGTAATTCCCGCCGGGAAGTTCTTGTCTACCTTCTTAGTATTATGGGAGATCTGTCCTGAGGAGTGGCTTCTGCCTTTGGAACCTGCAGCCTTCGCCTTGCCACTCTTGCCCCCGTCCAATGTGGAGAATGGATATGCACATCTCATCATCCCGTTAGTGAATGTGGAGAATGGATATGCATATCCCTCCTTCTGTTCCTTGCCCACCACCAATATTTAGTTCCTGGTATGGCCCTGCAAAATACTCACTTCTGTTGTTTGGACCTCACCATAAGAACCACCAGACCCAGTTATAGCATGTGTAGATACTTATCATAGGAGGAAGCCCTTGAGATGACAGTGATTGTGAAAGGAACCCTGAATTAGATCAGGAACCTGGTTTACAGTCCCAATTTTGCCATTCACTAGCTGTGAATGAGTGGGCTATTCAGCTTCTGTGGCTTCTGTATTGTTATCTGTAAAACAAGGGTTAATGCTAGGTAAGTCCTACACTCACTTATGGATCTAATATTCTCAGTTATGTAAAATTGCCATTTCTAGGGAGAGAGATATATTAAACATATTAGGTGCACAGGTTGTGGGACATTTATTTCTGCTCATTTTGCATAAGTATTATGGATGCTGTTCTGTGAAAAAATAAGCTATCATTAAATAGTATTGCAACGTTGCTTTCAAAAACCTTTTTAAAAAGCACTCTGTATTTTTTTAAAATCTTTCTTAGCATAGTCTAGGTTTTCAATGAGGGGTTTAAGAACTTTGTATAATTAACAAATCATTTTAAATTGATAAAAATCCACCTCAGTATAAATGAGAAGAAATGAATGTTCTGATTTATTTTGTTCCAGACTAAAGCCTGTAGTCTGAGGAATACATAAATAAGCAAGCAAAATAGAACCCATTGGAAAAAATCACATCTGTCCACCATCATTACACAAAAAGGCGCATTGTGTGGTCCCGAGAAAGATTACGCAGCGGCCAAAGGAGGAAGCTCTTTCTTGGAGAGAGAGAGCAAGCAGTGAATAACTACGGACGAATGAGTTCTGTGAGAAAATTCAAAGGCTGGGTGGGTAGAGTCAGATCTAGAGGAAGAATTTAGGCAAGAGGAAACCCCAAGGACAAATAGAATTTTTAACTGAATATTCAGGCTTGCAGGCACCATCTGAAATTACAGAAGGGAAAAAAATTTGAGCCTGGGGATGTAATTAGTGTCGTTTGTCTATGCTGAACAAAATCTATTGAAAGAATGAACATGATGATTTAAAAGGGAATTTTTTACTTTTTTCTTTCTTTCTTCTTCTTTCCTTCCTTTCCTTCTTTTTCTTTCTTTTCTTTCTCTCTTTTCTTTCTTTCTTTCTTTCTTTCTTTCTTTCTTTCTTTCTTTCTTTCTTTCTTTCTTCTTTCTTCCTTTCTTTCTATTTTCTTATTTACAACCAAACATTTGAATTCTGAATACATACATACGTGTGTATACATACATATATGTGTGTGTGTGTGCGTGTGTATGTATATATGTATTTGTGTATAAAATCTCTATAACAGCTGGAGTATAGGAAGTATGGTGGTTGAATCATCTAAAGATTAAATAGCCATCTAAAGGTAAAACATACAGCAGGCCTAAATTCTATGAAGCAGAAAAGAACCCTCTGGCTTAGAAGTGGACAATGATATTAGAATTTGGAAGGCTGTTCAGATGCGTGGAATCCTTCCTAGGTATTTCTAGTAAAAAAAAAAAGTAAATGAGTAAATTTGAGTTGGAGATCCCTTTTGTGGCAGATGGTGTTGCTTGAGTCTCCTAGCATGTAATCTCAACCTTTTCTTCTTTACCAACTCCAGAGTCTGAAAAAGTGAAATATTGGGTTGTCAGAAGTCATGATGCATTTTACATAGAAAAAAAAAGCATCATGACTTTTCTGACAACATAATACTTATTTTCCCACAAAACAGTACTTATTTTACCAATGTCCTTTGGAATTGAAGGTGGCTATGTGACTACTGAGAGATAAGCTGATGTATTTCTGCTCTAAGAGGTCATGTACTCCACAGCTGTGACAGCTACCTTCTGACCATAAGGGAAAGGAAGAGGGGATCAGACTACAGTTGTCACATCGCAAAACCACTGAAAATATGCTACTAGCTGCTTACCTTTACAACTTTTGTTATTTAACAAAGGTAATGCCCCATTCTCTTATTTCATTCTCTCTCTCTCGCTCCTTAGAGATTTTTTGCTATAGGGTGCTTGCACTTGGCGAGAACAGAGAAAAAGAGGGACAGTAAGTGAAAAATCACCCCTCAGAGAGTATGGCCATGCCACAGTCCCTTCTCCTCCATTCTCCTCTTGGGATTTTGGTCATACACACACATGGGCCTAGCATGAGGTTTAAGCCCCAGGTCTGGGACTCAAACCACGGTCAACTACATGGGAGTCCAGCGATGTAACCATTACACCATTTGCTGGTCCCAATGCTCCATTTTCTTAAACCTCTGTTCACCTGTTCACCAATTTTACTTTCTTATAGATCCTTTAAAAAAAAAATTGCCACAGGGCATCTATGCTCACCAGAGACAGAGAGAGAGAGAGAGAAGGAGAGGGAGAAAGCACCTCCCCTTCTCCACGGGAATGGCCATGACAATCCTCTCTGCTCCATTTCTCCATCTAGTAGAGGATTTGGCCATGATCACACATGCTCTCAATGTGTATCTCAAGCTGCTGGGTCTGGGTCTTGCACCATGGGGTTGGCCGGTGGGTTTCGGCTGCCTAAACCACCAGGCCACAGAGTCTGCCCTATGCATCCATTCGGTCATCGGGAAAGTCATGGCATACTTTTCTATGTAAAAATGCATCATGACTTTCCCAATATACCTGCCAGGTAAGCGATTTCTAGTCTATTCTTTCACATCACAACACTCTGATTCACAGTGAGATGAGACTTATTTTGCTTCAGGTCACTTACCCTGCATTCCACAAGCCAGCACAGTCTCTCCCCAGGGGGTTCTTGGCAAATGGGCACTCATGCTTGCTAAGGTCACTCTATCATCCTGTGTGATGGAAGGAGGAGGGGTAAAGACTAGAAACTGAAATGTAAGCTCTCTGTCCTAAGCAGGAGACTAGGATTGTAGAACTTGGCCTGTTTCTTCCCTCCCTCTCTCATTCAGAGGCACCATGTTGTGTGTGTGTGTGTGTGTGTGTGTGTGTGTTCATATGCTTGTCACAATGTTTCATCCACTCCCAGGAGAGAAAGGAAACCAAGAAAGGCAGGAATGAAGTCTAGTACCACAAACAGAAGAAAGGAAATTCACCTTGAGATCAAGGAAGGGGACCACCAGCTTGCTGCAAACCGCAAAAGAAAAGGAAAAGACTTGGTATGGGAATAAATAGTGGCTTGCATGTCCTGAGAGATGAATAAAATATCAAGAAAATTTATACAGAAAATCATTTTGGGTGGGAAAATAAAGAATGTTCACAAGAAAAGGAGAAGTAAGGAAGGAAAAATTATTCTGAGGAACTCTTTTTCTCTTCTGTTCCCTCAGATTATATGAGCCATGAAAGTAACTGTCATGTAAATTAAAAGTGCACACAAGGAGTATGTTAATTTACTAACTATAGTAATCTTTTTTTACTTTCTCAGTGTAAGTCATAACATCAGGTTGCATACTTTAATTATACACAATAAAATTTCTTTTTTTAAAGAAAGAAAGCATAATATACAAAATCTTCATTTATCAAAAAAATAAATATGTATGTGACAGCTTAACCACATTGGATATGTACAGTAGATATTCAAGGAGATATTGTGAAGGTTTCATTAGTAGGAGTTCCAAATCTACACGAGGCATTGGCATTTTTTCTTTTAGTTTATTTATTTATTTAATTATTAATTAAAACACCGTATATCGTTAAAGCTTGTGAAGTGAATTTTCCTAGCATGAATACACTCTATCTTAGTCCAGTTAAAGGTCTTATCATGCATGTTACTACCAACAGATAGTTCTCCATTTCTGTGTCCCTTAAGTATTTTGCTTCTTTTCAAGGGGGAAAAAGAGCATTGAAAATATTAATGGAAAGCAGTTAGACTACTACTCCAGCCCACAGGAGGGGAAAGAAGTTTGAATGACAATGTCACTCACTGGGGACATACATCTTCTATCATGCCCATACAAGTGTTAGCAGAGGTAAAGAATCATTTACCATAGCCTTATGAGGTGTTGCTCAGTAGAAATTATGTAATCTGTGACAGAGACCACTGTGGCTACAGAACAAGCAGAGAGATTTAATATCAAGCCATTGATGATTATTAATACTCATAGTGTTGGGCTTGCTGGTGGTGTAGTGGTTAAGGCGGCTGGATGGATCCCACATTGCCAGGCATCTGTTTGTGTGTGCATGGCCTAAAATCCTGATAGGAGAATGAAACAGAAGGGATTGCAGCATGGTCATCCCTTCTGAGGTATGATTTAAAAAAAATTTTTTAAAGAATTATTTATTTGCTTAATTTTATTTGTTGTTGTTATTATTATTATTATTTAATTTGGCCAGAGAGAAACAGAGAGAGAGAAAGGAAATGAGAATACAAGCCTCCCCGTCCAGGACTTGAACTGCAGTCAGCCATGTGTGAGTCCAGTGCCTTTACCACACCACCTGCTGGCCCCCTGAGGGGTGCTTTCTTACTTCTTTCTCTGTCTGGCAAGCACGTACACTCTAGAGCAAACATCAATCAATAAATAAAAACATATTTGTATTTTCAGTGTTAATAATAATATTAACCTGACAATTTATTTGTGCTAAAAGGAGATGACTTTGAAAAATGATAATATTAATATAAACAGTTAGGGGGTTGGCAGGTGGCATGATGGTTAAGAGCACTGGAATCCCACATGGCTAACCGTGCTTGGAGTCCCAGACATGGCAGTTTGCTTTCTCACTTTCAATCTCTCTCTTTCTCTCTCTCTGTGTCCTTCTCTGGTCAAATTAAAATAAATAAATAAATAAAGTTAAATATAATTCTTAAAAAAAAAAAAAAAAAGTTGGTTACATCATTTAATTCCCAAACACATTTAAAGTGAACTTTCTTAATCATGAAGAAAATGTCACTTCACCTGTAAAGATCTAAGTCTCTAATACCTGAATTAGATGGATCAGCAGATGGTATAATGGTTACTTTGCTGGATTCCTATGTGGTTCAAGTCCCGAACCTAGCAGCTTAAAACTCATGCTACGTGTAAACCATCGTATGTGTGCCCCAAATCCCAAGAGGAGAATAGAGAAAGGAGACTGCGGTGTGGCCATCTCCCCCGGGAGGTGATTTCTCACTTTCTCTTTTTCTGTCTCTGACTGTGTCTCTGGTGAGCACACACACCCTATAGCAAAACTCTCTCTCTAAAAATATATATATATATATGTGTGTGTGTGTGTGTGTGTGTGTGTATACGTATATATATATATATATATATATGAATTAGATACCATAGTTCCTACATTAATTATGAACATTTGAAACCATTGTATTTCACCCATACATTCTAGAGAATTGAAACAATTACATATATGAATTTTGTCTTTTTCCATAGAAATTGTAACCTCAATGGTATTTTAGAAATTATTTAGAAATCACTTATTAACCATTAATATCCTTTCTTTTCTGGGAGAATAAAGTGGATTAATATAACCACTTATACCTGGAGTTAGAACTGAGTACCGTTCATTTACACATTGGTTACCTGTAGTGATCCTAGTTCCTCTGGGCTGTCACTGACTGCTAATGAAGAAGGAAATTAAAAAGAAAATTCGTCAAAACTTGAAGAACTTGCTGTTGGGTGCAGCACACATTTTTTTCCCAAAGTGCAAAGTTGAAAAGGGGAACTACAAAGTTCAGTTAGTATTCTGAGTAATACTATTTATCTAACTGATGGATTTTCCATTGGTACCCTGGAGACTGAAGAAGGTTCGACTGTCAGGAAATGTTTTACGTGTGTAGTCTTCAATTTTCCTTTCATACTTTCCAGTCATCATTCTTATTCACATCCATCTATGGGCCACCTTAGGTGATTCCTTGTGTTTTCTTTTCTTTTGTTTTTGCTTTATACTTCTCTGTTAGTTAATATCCTGTCAAATTATACATTTTCTTAATCTTCATTCAGAACTTAATTTCTCAAATGACATTTAAATGCTCATCAAACATGTCTTTAAATATGCCCTATCTTTAAATGACCAGACCTGAATGTACTAGAATCACCAGAATTATCTAGAGTCCTCATTTTATGGAAATTGTGCTATTTTAAACTCCAGAATTCCACAGTTCCACAGTTGTTGTTTTTGTTTCTTTCTTTTTTTTTTTTTTTTTTTTGTATTGCATTTAACCATGGACTTTTATTTAAGCTCATCATTTGTTTTCACAAAATTTCCTTCAGTGGAATTCCCCTTAAACCAAGTACTTTATCTTTACATCCTTTAAAATAGCTCATTTTCCCCAATGAAAGTCTGAATCGTTCATTTAACCTTGTGTAATGCATGTGTGTTGTCCGTATCCAAAACAGCAAAGTGGACACACCCTACACCCTTAACATTTTTGACATATTTCACACTGTTGAAGGCACATTTTTTTCGGGGATTTCCTCCTGACGTATGCAGGAATAATCCTAGTTATTCCTTTGGGGGAAACTTGTTATTCTTTACAGATGACTGCAAGAATCATGTACAAGATTCAAGAAAAACCCCTTTGAAAGGAGATTTGGATTGTTTGTTCTAATGGCAACTTATAAGAGAAAAGATGAGGCTTCTTAAGTCCAGAAGGGAATCCCTTCAGTCATCAGTATTGAGCAAAATTGTGACTCATTTGTAAAGCAGTTTGTCAGTGATAGTGTCATGTACAAGAGGCTTTAGTAAAACAGACACTGTGTTCTAGCTCCAATTTTATTCTACTCAGAATAATCTTAGGCCTATACCTAAGTGTTTCATGTTAATAGCCATAAAATTAGGGAAGGTTAAAATGTAAGATAAGGCAGGATGTGTTTATTTCAAAAAATAAAGAGGTTTTCTTTGCAAGTACAGAGGGACTTCAAAAAGTTTGCAGAAAAATGGAATTAAAGTATGAGTTTATTTTGGTGCAAATTTGTTTGCAACTCACGCGTAGGTTTTTTTTTATATTACACATTTCCCATGAATTTTCTGAAGATCCCATGTGTTCGCTATCCTTCTTCTCCTTAATTCATGTATGTGGTGAGTGAGCCTTTTAAGCACAGGAGTGATTGTGCCTGTGCCCAAGAGGTAACGTCTAGGTTTTTGGTAGCTGCTATGGATAGTGAGGGGCTTTAGCGGTACTGCTGGAGATGAAGTACCCACGGAGATGTCACCTACGTCTTCTTGATCCAAGATTTCATTTACAAGGTGCATGTACTCAGCAGAAAGAAAGAGAGACAGAGAGACAGAAAGCGAGAAATCACCCCCCCCCCCCCCCAGGGGGGATGGCCACGCCGCAATCCCTTTTCCTCCATTCTCTTCTTAGGATCTTGGGCATGCACACACACATACCCACTGTGAGTTTAAGCCACTGGGTCCAGGACTCAAACTGCAGTCGACTACATGGGAGTCCAGCAACATAGCCATTACGCCAACTGCTGGTCCCAGAAAGCAAGTATTTTTAAAAATATATTTAAATTGTATTTATTATTGTTATTTTAATCTGCTGTAGGGCACGTGTGCCCACCAAAGATAGAAAAAGAGAGAGAGGGAAAGTGAGAAAGTAAATCAGTAGGTCTGAGACTTGAACCATAGTCTACTATGTGGGAGTCTAGCACCTTAACTACCATGCCACTTGCTGGCCCAAAAAACATGTATTTTTAAACCAGATAACATCTAAGTTATATAACTACAGAATCTATGGAAAAATATAAAGTAGCAGAGATCTTAAAAAAGACTATGATGGGACCAGCGGTTGGCATAATGGCTATGTCACTGGACTCCTATGTGGTCGATTGTGGTTCAAGTCCCAGACCTGGTGGCTTAAACTCACACAGGGCATGTGTGTGTGCATGCCCAAAATCCCGAGAGGAGAATGGAGGAGAAGAGATTGCAGCATGGCCATCCCCTCTGGGGGGTGATTTCTCACTTTCTATCTCTGTCTGTCTCTGTCTTTATGGAGAGCCCACACGCCCTATAGCAAAACCTCTCCAAAAAAAAAAAAAAAAAAAATTCTGGTGTGGGCTATTTTATTTATCCTGGAATTATACAGGTTAAGTTTTATTATCTTCTTTAAAAAATGATCACAGTGCTCAAGAAAAGCTTCATTTGGGTTCCAAGCATTTACACATGTAGGAAATCTCTGTGCAAAGTATCAGTTGCTTATTTATTGAGTGTTTCCCTAAATGACTAGTGTCATCTCCCAGTGGTCATTAATATTCTTCTTCAAAGAGTCCATCTGTCAGAAATGGTGAAAAATGATCCAGTATAAATAGGATGAGGTATTTCCATTGGTTCCTGCGGTTTACCCTGGCCTGCTGCTGCTCTGTTGTCTCAAGGGGAGCCAGAAGTTCTGTTCACCACAGTTGAAAAGTTTCTAGTCTCCCAGTGTCAAACCAGGAGCAGAGACACAGCAGTTTTCAAAAGAAATCAAAATAAACAGCCAATGTACCTATCTCCTTTTCTCTTCCAGTGCATATTCTACCACTTCCTCATTTAAATTTCATTTTCTCACCTTTATTTGAACTAAAGCTTGCATTCATTTTGAGTTGACACACACACAACACAAGAGAACATCTCTTTGTTAAGTAACTAAGCTACTACGGTAGTCCAGCAAGGTGATAATCTAATTAAACGTCATATGGACAAAGATTTAGCAGATGATATTTTCAAGACAGAATAAAATTCACTGTGAGTATTAATTTCACATATATAGAAGATTTATACTTAACTTGTATTTGAATTGCCTTATGTTTTACAACTTATAATACATAATAGTCCATGACCTTTGATCCTTGAAATAGATTGAAGGATAGGTAAGTTACATACATTTAGTTCAACACATATAAATAATTGGTAGGAGAGCTGATACAAGATCCTAACAAATTCCTTAGAAAAGTTATCTGCCTGTGTTAGAAAATATGATTAAATCGTGATGAAGTGAATTATTTAGAAAATTCTCAGTGACTTGCTGATAGAGGTTTATAAATGATATACATGCTTTCTAGAAGGAAATTTTTTTAAACTACATTTTTATACCCTTGGATTAGAAATTCAACTTCTTTGTAGGCTTATTCATTTATTTGTTCCATGAGATAGAAACAGAGAGGGGACCAGCAGGTGGCATGGTGGGTAAGGCGCTGGACACTCCCATGTGGCTGACCATGGTTCGAGTCCTGGACCTGGTAGTTTGCTTTCTCACTTTCTCTCTCTGTTTCTCTCTGGTCAAATTAAAATAAATGAATGAATAAATGAAATAAACAATTATTAAAAAAAAAAAGATAGAAACAGAGAGAAAAACAAAGAGAAACAGAAAGAGAGGTGTCCCCAACAGGGTTGTAACGCCTCTTCACACCCAGCCAGGATCATGTGCATACCCAGCATTCAGAGGAAGGCCCTGGGTCACAAACTCAGAACCTCTCTCATGTGGTCCAGTTGTACTACTGCTGCACCATTGCCTGGCCCCAAGAAATTCTATTGTTAAGAATATATTAAAAAAAAAAAAGACAGAAAAAAAGGGATGTGCCCAGGATCCCATGTGAGTGCGTGCCTAGGATCCCGAGAGGAGAACAGAAGAGAAGTGATTGCAGTGTGGCCATCTCCACTGGGGGGTGATTTCTTGCTTTCTGCTTCTCTGTCTCTCTCTATCTCTCTGTCTTTCTGGTGAGTGCACATGCCTTATAGCAAAAGATCTCTCAAAAAAAAAAAATATATATATATTCTAAGTGGGGCCAGCAAGTGGCACACGCTGGTTGAAGTGCTAGACTCCCACATGGCCCACTGCAGTGCCAGTCCTGGACCTGGCAGCCTAAAAAATCATTATAAATAAATAAATAAATGTTTAAAAATATAAATAAAAAATAAAATAGTTAAAAATATAAATAAAAAATAAAATATTAAAAAATAGATATTCTAAGTAAATAATTAGATGTGTGCCAAAGACTTAACTATGAGAAGGTTTTCTGAAGCATTGCTGAAGTACTACTTACCATAAATAATAATCAAGTCAGCTTTTAGAGCAAAGTAATCTAAAAATGTTATGACTCAACATACAGAAAGCATATTTCTTGCTCACAAAAATATTTCAAAATGTATGTCCCTGATGAGTGTGTATCTATATCATTATTTGGAAACTCACATCCTTTTCATCTCTGACCCCTCGATTTCCTGAGGCCTACGTGTCCTCTAAAGGAAACCCTTGCCTTTTGAATGACCTACATAGAAAAATAATATGGAGGTCACATGGCAGGCGTTTTATGCTGAACTAGTAGGTGGAATAGATCACTTCTGCTCGCATTTCATAGACAAGACACAGGCCATAGCCATCCAACAGTCTGGAGACTGAGTAATGTTCTCCAGTTCTGTGCTAAGGCAATAGAAGAAGTAGATTTTGGTGAGAATATAATAGTCTCTCTACAACTATATTTGTGAATATATTTTGAAATAGATTATGATATATTTATATAGTGGACTATTGAGTAGTTATGGAAAACCTTTTACCATTAATATAATGCAAAGATATTTTGCTAGATTAAGTAAAAGTATTACAAACGATGCCTTTGGCACACATTTTGTAGTTGTTCGTGTTGTCATGACTTACGGAAGTTCTCTAGTTCGTGGAAACTGATAAAGCAAAACTTACGGAATACTGTCATTTCAGTGATGTCATACTTCCTGCTTTCTTACTTGTTTCTTTATCTTTTCCTTATTTGCTTACTAACGAGAGCATGGCACGTAGAAGGATTTCACATTAGGGAATCTGATAGATGTAGGTTTGAATATGGATTTTGTCATTTATTAGCCGGGTTAACTGATTAATGAGTGATTTATATGGCTTTATTACTTTTTATTTTGTAAAAGAAAATCTAATTCATAAGGTCATTATGAAGACAAAATGAAATGATATATATATAATGCACTTAGCAAAGTGACATGTAGAATATGCTTCAAACACTACAAGCTATGTCACGATACCGATTATATTTTCATGTTATCATGTAGCAAGTTATATTATTCCAAGTAGATAGAAATGGACTACAATTTTCACTGTGCTTTTCCCTCAGCCTCCAATAGTTTCATTTTTTTTTTTTTTTTTTTGGAGAGATTTTTGCTACAGGGCGCATGCGCTGGCCAGAAAGACAGAGAGACAGAAAGCGAGAAATCACCCCCCAGGGGAGATGGCCATGCCGCAATCCCTTCTCTTCCATTCTCCTCTCGAGATCTTGGGCACACACGTACATGCACCCGGTGTGTGTTTAAGTCCGGGTCTTGAACCATGGTCAACTACATGGGAGTTCAGCAACATAACCATTATGCTAACTACTGGTCCCTCATCTATTTATTCTGAAAATTTCTTTGACCTAATATCCAAGATTGAGCCAATCAGTGGTGTGGTGTTTAAGGCAGCCGGAGCAAACATGGTTGACTACATGACTGGAGTCCTTGATGCAGTGATTTGAAAAACATACCGGGTTTGTGTGTCTGTGCTCAAAATTCCTAGAGAAGAAGATATTGTACTGTGATCATTCTCTATGGGAGATGCTTTCTCTCTTCTCTCATGCTCTCTCTTTCTCTGTCTCTCTTCAACAGGTGCACAGACCCTCTAGAAAATAATATTAATAATAATAATTAAAAATATAGCACTTTTCTCACAAACTTTTCCAAGTATGTATAACAGACTAGAAATATGTATTATTTTTTTTTGAGAGGTTTTTCACTATAGGGCGCATGCGCTCGCCAGACAGACAGAGAGAAACAGAGAGACAGAAAGCGAGAAATCACCCCCCAGATGGGATGGCCATGCCGCAATCCCTTCTCCTCCATTCTCCTCTCGGGATCTTAGGCACACACGCACATGTGCCCAGTGTGGGTTTTAAGCCACCAGGTCCGGGAAGCGAACCGCAGTTGACTACATGGGAGTCCTGCGACATAGCCATTACACTAACTGCTGGTTCCCAATGTATTCCTATTTTTGAATAAATATTTAGTTTTAGTTTGAATTATATTTGACACTAGGCAATGATTCTGTTCTTTTTTCTTTTATTTTTGAGAGATTTTTGCTATAGGGTTAGTGCGCTCTCCAGAAAAAGACAAAGTGAGAAATCACCCTCCAAGGGAAACAGCCACGACACAATCCCTTCTTCATTCTCTTCTCTGGATTTTGGGCACACATGTACACACTCCTGGCATGAGTTGTAAGCTGATGGTTTTCAGTTCAACTAAAGGATGGGCCTCGTAGCATGTTTCTGTAATTCTACCTACTCAGCGAGACAGGATCATGAGCTTGAGGCTGGCCAATGCAACATAGCCAACTCTGCCTAAAAAAAAATGAGTCAGGCCTAGTGTCTAGTGCTGTATGCTTGTAGTCCCAGCTGGGTAACTAAGATAGGAGGACTGCAACAGGGAGACTAGTCTTAAAAAAAAAAAAAAAAAAAAAAAAAAAAAAAAAAAAAAAAAACAGATAAAACCCTCATGATTATATGTGGTATCAAGCTAGGGAATTGAAAGAAAATAGAGCTTCCTGCTAATGTAGTCAAGTTTGAAAACCTGTTTCAATTTCTATACCTTTGGGAGTTGCTCAGAGTTGGTCACTTCCTCTGTGTTGAGTCCTTAGCAGTATCTGGTTTCAGAAAATGTCTCTCAAAGGCCTCGAACTTGGAATTCGGCCTTTCATTTCATAGCATTTTGGGACTATAAAGGGAAATATATCTATTATTGTTTCCTGGGGGAATTTGTTCTTCATGGGTTGTATTTTACCTATAAAAGTATGCTGACGGCATATGCTTTGCAGGGTAGGAGAAAACTAGGAGTTGCCAACTTCACAAGTGACTCATGAAGGTAACTCATGGAGTTAAGGGTATAAGACTTTGCATACATCTTTTTATAACCATAGAGATCTTTGCAGATTGAAAATGCTGGGCGTTTATCTGTGAACTTTTACCCCTCTGTCTGTGACCTGATGGCTGGCATATGATATATACAATATTCTAAAAAAATCAATATTAAATATGCGTTAGAAGAACTCAGGTTCAAGCCTTTTCTGCATTTAGTGTGATACAGGGACTGATTAGAAAATGTAGGCCGGGAGTCTGCAGGTGGCATGGTGGTTAAGAAGCTGAACTTCCACATGGTCAACTATGGTTTGAGTCCCAGATCTGGTGGCTTACTTTCTCACTTTCTTTCTTCCTCTGTCTTTTTATGGTCAAATAAAATAATGATAATAATAAATCATTCTTTAAAAAAAAAAGAGAGAGAGAGAGAGAGAGAAAAGGCAGGCTAAGTGATGGAGAAACCCCCTTGGAGTCAATGGGGGAATTTTATTCAATAAAGAATTGTTTTTTTATGCAATAATTCCTCTCTATGGCTTTATACAAATAATCTTTATTTAATTAAATTGTACTAATGTTGAGGAAAACTGGTAAAATAACGCATGAAGAAATTGCTTTATGTACTTTTCGCCTATTGAATCTGCTAACTCTGAATAACACACTTGTTTTTTAATAATAATTTTTAAAATGCCGAGGCTATTCTCTCCCTTAGCTATATTGGGGCACACAGAGGCTGGCTGCCCTTGGTCTGAACAAGTTCCTGCTCTTTGCAATTTAATCTTAGTGTTAGTGTTAATTCCCAAATGATGAAAACATTCTATGGCTGACAAAGAATTTAATTTCCCAGTATGTGGTCTTGCCACAGGAACATAGGAACAAGTTGGTAGAAAAGAGCAAGTTCCTATCATTCTTTGCATGGTGGAGAATAGCCTTCATTAACGATAAAACCATAGGCAGGACCAGCAGATGGCATAGCGGTTATGTCACTGGACTCCCACATGGCCAACTGCAGTATGAGTCCCAAACCTGGTGGCTTGAAACTCATACCAGACATATGTGCATACATGCCCAAGATCCTGGGAGGAGACTGGGGAACAGGGGATTGCAACACGGCCATCCCCACAGGAGGGGATTTCTCACTTTCCCACTTTCCCTCTCACTGCTTCTGTCTCTTTCTCATGGGCACAAGTGCCCTAAGGCAAAAATCTCTTAAAAAAAGAGAGAGAGAGAGAGAGAGAGAGAGAAAAGGAAAAAGATATAACATAAGGGCCAGAAGGTGGTGTAGTGTTTAAGGAGCTGGACTCCCACACAGTCCACCATGACTTGAGGTCAACCATGACTTGAGACCACCATTAAAGCTCATGCCGGGCGCGTGTGTGTGCTCGCCCCAAATCCCAAGAGAACAGAGAACTGATTGCAGTGTGGCCATCCCCTCTGAAGGAAGCTGTGTGTAATTTCTTGCTTTCTGTCTATCTCACCAGCAAATGTATGTGCCCTATAGCAAAAATCTCTCAAAAAAAAAAAAAAAAAAGACAAAGCATAAGTAGTCTTGCTTTGAATAATTCATCTATAAACCTGTACCTTTATAATAATTATTGAAATAATTATAGACTAATGCTAAAGACATTTTTTTAGACTAGATAAATGGTGTGAGTTAAACCTCAGATGGTTAATAAAATGAAGGGTATTAGGCCAACAATAACACAAATGAGGTTGCTAGTGATTCCTGTATGACTGATATATTATAAGGGGACTTCAAAAAGTTAATGAAAAGTGAAATTAAAGTACAAATTATATTGGTGCAAAAAAATTGAAATTCATTCACAGCTTTTTTTTATAATTTACATTTACCATGAGCTTTTTGAAGACCCCTAGTAGAAGAGCAACAAAAATAACAAGGAATAGAAAAACGGAAATTTGGTTATGAACCAAGCAAGTGCACACAAGATTTCAAAATGTCTCTGCAAAATAATATCTCAGCAAAATTGTACCATGAGAGGAGTTCCATATTCTTCAATATAAACTCCTTTGTCTGCATCTTCCCCAGTGTGAGGTAAACCATCAAAGTGACTGGCAAAATCTCATTGAAAGAATAGTTACACTGAGGAGCCATTGCTCCCATTCTTCATTTATTTTTTAAAAAATGACTGAGAATGTACTTGTGTGTTTATTTGTGTGTGTGTGTGTGTGTGTGTGTGTGTGTGTGTGTGAGAGAAAGAGAGAGAGAGAGAGAGAGAGAGAGAGAGAAAGAGAGAGAGAGAAGAGACAACCTCTTAACAGGACATGATTATGCTGCCATTCTTTTTACTACATTTCTCCTTCCTGTCAGGATTTTGGGCATACATGTAAACATGCCCAGTGTGTTTGTAAAGCGATTGTGGCTGGTATTCAAACTGTGGCTGGCCATGTAGGATATGGCACCCAAATCACTGTATTTAACCACCGTGCTGTAGAGCCAGCCCACTCTAGAGGGGGGAAAAAGCTGCTTATGTGACGAGCATTAACCTAGTGGTCCTTATAATTATTTTCTTACCTATGAGAAGTCGTCAGATATTTTTAAAGAAGCAATATATTATTACCTTTAATCAAATACTTTGATCTGGTATTGAGAGGACTGTCCATGAGATTCTGTGAGAAATTATACTACTTAGAAGAGTTCAATATTCATAGTAACTTGGAGAACTTCCTCCTGTTCTTTAGGTTGATCTCACAACAAACTATGGAACAATTTATCAGGCATTTTAAAGACATTAGAGCCATTTGAAAGCAATATAATGTGAAATTTGGAGATTTAGGAAGTTTAGCAACATTGGAAGGTTTATAGTGCCAAAAAAAAGAAAAATAGGAAAATATAACTAAAGGGTTTCATTTTGTATACCATAAAGAAGAAAGTTTTCTGTTTTTAATTAACTATTCATTTCTTTTGCAATATGTAGCTTTAGGCAATCAGCGATTCTATGTAACACTGTCCGTAGCTTTCCAGTTTATTTCATTAGAGCATCATGTTAATAAGTCTGAGTTGCAGATTTATCCTCGAGCAAGTCAATAAATTTATTTTGGATCAGAACCAGCAACTCCACTGATATTAGTCAGCTATCTTGCAAAACTATTCCATGAAATTAGTTGAGTATATGTGGATGGATCAGTGCAAATGCATCCTCACCACTCTCTGGAAAATGCATTCATACCCAATGATGCATCAAGAGTGACTCCTTCATAAGGGCAGGACAGCTTCTTGCTACACATGTTGCAAAGCTCAGTGGTTGCACACACTTCCACACAAACTGTCTGAGTTTATATCTTGATTCCAGACTTACTAGTCATGTGACTCTGGGCAAATTACCTAAACCTCTGCTTCAGTTTCTTCATCTGAGAAATAGATCAGATAATAGGATGCAATTCATGGAGTTGTTGTGAGGATTAACTGTGATAATATATTTACAGTTCTTGTAGCCAGGGACACTTAAGTAACTTCTCAGTAAATGTCACATAGGGCCTTGTGGTTTAAAACGCATCTTCTCAATCACTATTAAGGTTGTGGAACTAAAAGAAGCATACACATTTTTCTCAAGACCCTGTTTATTTGAGTTCAATAGGAAGGGTGAATACTATGTTATCAACCTGGACAGTGTTTTTTACCAGGCCAGGATCACCATTCTTTATGGAATGTACAGAGTTAGATGTGACCCACCATCGGTTAGTTAATTAAAGTTTAAATGAACACAAATGGAAGCCCAGACTTCTATCCCACAAGTGAGTGAGTCAGGGATTCCAACACAGCAAACAGCCTGTTTATGGAATAAATCATTGAAAGCTCTCTCTGTGTAGCATTTTCCAGTTTTACCTGAAATTGGTTACTGAAGCCAGTGGTGTTCCAAGAGAAAGGGTGCGTTTGTGAGGAATGTAACCATAAGAAAATCTTATCTTCCTCTTTTACACAAGTATCCTGTGTCTTGACAATCTCAGGAATTTTATTGGCAGGTTGTCATGAGCCTTCTGTTGTGGAGATCGGAATGCACGACTAGATGAGGCAAACAGATGGTGTGGATCAGAGATTTTCCACTTTCTACTGAGAAATTTGAAAAGATGGGGGAAATTTGAATCACTGGTGAAGGAGAGTAAACTTCCAGATTTCTTATCAGTTAAAACCATTACTGGGCAGGCTTTGTGGCCTAGCGGTTAAGGCATCCAGACCCCACAGAGCCAAGCGTGGTTGAGACTGGAACCGCAGCTTAAGAATGTGTGAGTATTTGTGTCCAAAACCCCAAAGGAGGGATAAATGGGGAAGGGGTTGTGGCTTGACTGTGGCCCATGGGAGGTGCTTTCTCTTCTTTCTTTCTTTGTCTCTCTGTTGCTCTCAGGTCATCACACATGCCTGTTAGCAATAGCCAAACAAAACCTAAACAAAACACCATTACTTAAGGCAAAAGTTGCTTTTTAAATGCATAGTTACATTTTATTTAAGTGTTCCAATAGTTCACTTAAGGATAAAAGTGGAAAAGTGTGTGATCCATGGAACAGCTGCAATTTTGTGACATAGACTATAACATTCTTAAAATACTCATTTTAGGGACCAGCAGTTGGCATAATGGCTATATTGCTGGACTCCCATGTAGTCAACTGCTGTTCGAGTTCTGGACCTGGTGGCTTGAACTTGGGTTCAAGTGCATGTGCGTGCATGACCAAGATCCCGAGAGGAGAATGGAGGAGAAGGGATTGAGGCATGGCCATCCCCCCTGGGGGGTGATTTCTCGCTTTCTCTCTCTCTGTCTCTCTCTGTCTTTCTGGCAAGCACACACGCCCTATAGCAAAAACCTTTCCAAAAAAAAAAAAAAAGAAAAGAATGCTAATTTTTAAAAAATCACTAGACTGGTTTCAATTGTAAATAGTCTGTCTCTGAGATATCATCATATGTGAAAAACACAGAATTAAGATGTGGTATATTTATTTAATTATATTTTCAAATCTGTCTAAGTAGCACAATTAAAGTAAAAAGTCTTGAAGCCCCCAAAACAGTATTTGTCAAACCACTGGAATCCAAGAAATCCCAGTGCCTTTCTTTTTTTCTTTCTGTATTATAGAAATAGGTCATTTGGAACAAACTGAAAATACATTTTACTTATTATTTAATTTAATTTTTACTTGCTAAAAGTCCAGTGTCGTTATGCTTCAGCATTATATTGGTTCAGGTTCCTTTTTTTTTTCTTCCCATGAGTGGTAGCCTAGTACACAGGGATTGGTGCAATAGTTTTCAAGATTAGTAAATTGGTCAAATGGGAACTGATAAGGGTTGTGTGATATGGTAGACAGAATAATGCCCCCCCCCCCCAAGACGTCCATGTCTTGTCCCTGGAATCTGTATGTTACCTCCACAGCAAACAGGATTGTTCTGTGGTGATTGCATTAAAGATCTTGAGATGTGGCAATTATCCTGAGAATGAAGATTATCCAGAGAAATGGAACCAACTTGATGTGTGTGTGCGTGTATGTATATGTGTGTCTGTGTGTATAGATCTGTCATCTATCTATATCTATCTATCTATCTATCTATCTATCTATCTATAAAAATAGAGAGAGAGATTTATTTTAAGGAATTGGCCCACATGATTGTGAATGCTTGATGAGTCTAAAATCTAATGGGATAGCTACATTGGCAGGTAAAGACTCAGGGAAGAGTTGCTTTCAGTCAGAAGGCAGTCTGCTGGCAGAATTCCCTTTTTACTCAGGGGAAGTTAGTCTTCATTCTGTTAAGGACTTCTGATTGAATGTAGCTCACTCACTTTATGGAGGGTAATCTGTATTACTCCAAGTTCACTAATTTAAATGTTAATTCATTAAACAAAGCAACTTCATAGAAATAACCAAAAAAATATTTGACTAACCACTAAGATCTGGGTCCCATGACCCAGTCAAGTAGATATAAAGATTAACCAACGCATCCTAGATTATCTGGGTGAATCCAATCTAATCGCAAGGATCCTTATATTAAACTGATAGGACTGGATAGTATGCTTGATCTTAGCCAGCTCTGAAACTATCACAATGGTCCTTAAGGTTGAAAGAGACATGTGGGTGGGAGAGCCAGAGTCACGGAAGGACATATGACGATCTACGAAAGCAGAGATCATAGTGATGTGATTTCTTACTTAAAGACAGAAGGGGCTACTTGCCCCTCACTACTTTCCAGTTGTGAGAAATCTCTACTAACTGGAAAATGCAAGAAAAGGATTTTCCCCTAGAGCCTCCAGAAGGACTGCAACCCTGCTCACAACTTAATTTTAGCCCTAGAAGACCTATTTTGGACTTTTGACCTCCAAAATGGTACAATAATAGATTTGTGTTGTTTTTAAACCACTACATTTGTGGTACTTTGTTATAGCAGCAATAGGAATCTAATACATGTAGAAACCAGTTCACAAACTGTTCTATTAAGAACCCAGAGTTTCAGAAGCCACTGTTCTAGTGACTATAGAAACATCCAACATCTTTGGCCACTCCAGTGGGTATCAAAGTTCCTAGCCAAATGGGTTTATTCTCAGATCTCCAAAAGCATCCTCTAGGACTTTCTGCCTCTATGGGGATGCTCTTCCTGTTCCCTCTTCCTGAAATGTCCTGTTGTTAGTCTATTCAGATCATTTTCCTGCCATCAGCTTTACTTATTTTTATAATGGTATTATAGTCTTCTTGTTCTACATTATAGTCACTAAGCTGAGAGAAAAGTGACCGATCTTGGTTTAACTCTGGGAAAGTACATACTCCTGTGAACAATTCAATAAACATTTGGTGAACAGCTGCGATCTTCAAGGAATGGAGATTGTATAAGGGGAAATACAAAGAAGAATGAGGCCTGTTCCCAGGGAGCTCACAGCCTTGTGGGTGTGAAGGTGAGGATGTAAGAATATAAGACTGTGACAAGGGCTGGAAGCGATGTTAAATATAAAGAATGAGGCTTTGGCAGCAGAAGGATTTGGACTATTTATACCTCCTGTATACTAATATGTAAATTAGCCTTCTGTTATCTTTTACTTTGTCATATTAGTGAGGAATTAATTTATATCGAAAAATGTGTAAATTAATATCTAAATTTTACAAATTGTTGTAAGAATGAAATGAACGATTGGTGAATTTACTGATTGACTTAAACAATGTCTACTGACTACCTAGTGTGTGCTGGACACTATTCAAAGTACTGCAATATATCTGTGAGGGAAACAAAGTCTCTGTTCATGCATCTTACATTGTAGCAGGGAGAAACGTTCAGTACAAATAAATGAAACATGATTATATTGGTTGGTGAAAAATGCTGTGAAGTTTAAAAATACAAGCTATAGGACCAGAGAATGACTGAGGGAGGGAGGAAGAGGGCAGACGATGAATGTTACCAACATTAGTGCAAAATTCCTGGCATCACGTGCTTACCGTAGAGCTGTAAGTTTCCTGATATGTGAGCAAAAGATTCCAGTTTGCAGATTTTACAAAACTGAATGGGGGAGATAGTGATTGGGTTTTAAGGTAGAGGAAGATTTTGGTAGGAAGGGATGGCAGGAAAAGGTCTTCAAGTGGGAGAGAAGAGAATATAGGCAGGCATGGAGGTCCCCAAATGCATGTTATTTCTGAGAAAGTACATTACATGATCCTTGAGCAAGGCGGGGATTATGGGCACGGACTCCCCATGCAGTTGAAAATCTGAGTATAACTTTCTAAAAGAGTTTATTTATTTTTTTTTTAGGAGGATGAGAAACAAGAAAAAAAAAAAAAAAGAAAGAAAGGAAGAGAGAGACCAGCTCCCTCAACAGAGTCTCACACTATGAAATGGCTCCAGCTTCCGAGTCAGCTAGGATAATTCACGTGCATGCTCAGCGTTTACAGTTTGACTAGTGGTCTTACACATAACTGCCTGAGCCACTGACCTAGGCTCCAAGTCTAACTTTTGACTTCCAAATACTTAACTGCTGATAGCCTACTGCTTACTGGAAGCCTTACCAATAACATAAGCAGTCAATGAAGACATATTTTGCATGTTATATGTTATATATTCTTATACTAAAGTAAGCTAGAGAAAAGAAAATACTATTAAGAAAATCATAAACAAAGTATATTTGCAGAACTGCACTGTATTTTCCAATCAATTTATTGACAAAAAAAAAAAAATCTACATACGAGTGAACCTGTGTTGTTCAAGGGTCAGCTAGTATTCTTCACATTTATCAGACCCCACCTCACACTGCGCTTGGCCTGTGACTCAAAGGATTGCCTCTGCATCTTTTTATATCTCAGTCAGCCCTGAAAGTTTGCACCAATTTGGTCACCCAGGAAACTGGACCACCAGGCAGGCTCCTAGCAATTAAGTTGTATCTCTATTTCCTCTGAAACTTTCCTTCTGTCTCTCTTTTTATAATTTTGGCTGCTGTTTCCAGTAGAATGAATCCCTCTTTGATTGCCAGAAATATTTGCTTAGCTCGTTTTAATCATCTTAAATTGCTAGGTTAGAATTTCCAAGACAAACAATTTGAGGAAAAAAATAAATAAATAAAAAGGTGTTGGGGAAAGGTTGGGTAAAGGATGGGGTGAGGAGGGAAGAGAGGGCAGGAGAGGGCAGGGATGCCTTTGGCTCACCGCAGGATGTACCGACTCTCTCACCAAAGGCAAAGCAAACAAACACTGCCTGGATTCTGGGTTTAACCCCATGGCAATTTCAGAGGGCAGGGAATTCCTCCATGCTGACTGTTGTGGCTAACCTACACGAGTGTGCTACATAACGGTCAAAACTATCATCTTTAGTTCTTTGGAATTTTCATTATTCTGATAGATTTTGTTGGTTTCCTTGAGGATATTCCTATCCTCCTTCGTCTGTGCACAAATGTCAAATTCTTACCGTGTGCACTTCCCCTTTTCAAGATCAAGAAGCTTTCCTCGTGCAATGAGTAAATGTAAAAATAAAAAAAAAAAATTAAAAAAAGAAACTTTCCTCTACTTTCTTCCCTCTCAAACTTCTTTCTTTCCCCATTAACTTTTTTTTTTTTTTTTTTTAAAGTCATCTACTCATATTTCCTCCCGGTACTTATTGGCATTCCAGTTCTGCCAGCAATCTGGTTTCTGCTTTCATTAGTCTACTGAAATTGTTTTCTCAAATGTCAAAACATTGCCAATTTGTCAATTTTGATAAGCTACTCAAGGTTTTTATTTTTTTTTCAAGTTTGACCTCCCTCCCTTGTCTAAGCCCCTCTTCATCTCTGCCTCTCTTGATCCAAATCCCCAAATCCCCACAAGCCTTACCACACTTTACATGTGAAGCTTCTAAGTCCTAAGTTTTCTTAGCCTAAGAAGTATTTTATTTTTTGTTATTCTTTTGCCAATATCACCATTCTCTTTATAGCCAGGGAAGACTATAGTGATAATACTAGTTTCGAAAATTTCCCTTTCCCTTTCCCAGCTCACCACCTGATACTTTCTTGCATAAACACCAGGTTTAGAAATTGTTTTTCTTCCCAGGTCTCCTGCTGCTGTTCCACCAGGCACTGAGAGAAGCTTGTGCAGCTCGTCACAGGCAGGGTTTCCTGTCAATAGCAGAGAGGAAGTGGTGCTTTTGGATGAACCCTCATTGTCCCAGGCTGGAACAGTGATCACCAGGCAGTGATAAGAGCTCTTTTCAACATACGTGGTCTGCACGAATCTGACTAACCTCGTTAGGGAGAAAAGGAAAGACGGGGCGGTCACAAATACTTTTGGGAATTCTATCCCGTCCCTCAGCCTCAGGACCCAGCAACCAAAACAATCTAAGACATATTAATATAGTTCTTTTAAAGAGTCAGAAAGTTTCTTTTTTTTCCCCAAGACTTTAGATCTATTGCTTTGCAAAGTGAATATAAAATTACATCATTACATTAATTACCAAAAAAAGAGTAATGAATAGACTGTTAAGTTTTCATTAAAAATCACACGCAACAGGGACCAGCAGTTAGCGTAATGGCTATGTCGCTGGACTCCCATGTAGTCGACTGCGGTTCGAGTCCCGGACACTGTGGCTTAAACTCACGCCAGGTGCATGTGCGTGCATGCCCAGGATCCCAAGAGGAGAATGGAGGAGAAGGGATTGTGGTGTGGACATCCCCCCTGGGGGGTGATTTCTTGCTTTCTGTCTCTCTGTCTCTCTCTGTATGTTTTGCAAGTGCACACATCCTATAGCAAAAACCTCTCAAAAAAGAAAAAAAATCACACGCACTGTAGTGGCACAAATGGTAGGGTATCACTTCATAAATCTGGGATGGCATGGGAGTCCTGGTTTCAGTTCTGAGGCAAACCTAAACAGGCTGGGCAGTGTTGTACATGGCAGTAATCCTAGCTAATTGGGAGGCTGGGGTAGAATTGCTACATGGCAATACCCTGTCAAAACCCTATAAAAGATACCCATTTCTATCTCTGTCTTTCATTAGAAAACAAAAAAAAGCAATATCTTAATGTGCTCTAGATTGTTTTATTTTTAGTCTTTTATTTACAAATAATTCATGAGTTTAGCATTTTCTGTTTAAGAAAGTCATAACACAGAGACTTCTTTTATTTCCTCTTCAGCTACTCCACTCTTACCATATCATTCTTGTTTCCTTCAAGGACCTAATATCTAAAGTTGGCTACTTGAATCTGACAATTCAAAATCTGAAATGCTCCAAAATCCAAAACCTTTTGAATTCCAACATGATGCCACAAGTGAAAACTTCTACACCAGACCTTGTGTGATGGGTCACAATATAAACATTGCAAAATAAAAATATATAAATTGGCCTATGGTGGCACAGGAAGTTGGGCATTACTTTGTGAGGCCGGAGTCATATGGTAGGTCCGAGTTTGGATGCTGGGTTGACCTGAACACGCTGGGTACGCTTATGAGTGCTTGTGATCCTGGCTGGCTGAGCAGTTAGGGGAAGGACCATGGCATGGTGAGAGTTTGTCGAGAGCTCCCTTGTTCTCTCATGAAATAAATAAAAAGCTTAAAATATCGTATAAAATTACCTTCAAGGTATATGTATAAGGTATACAAGAAACATAAATTAATTTCATTGTTTAGACCTAAGTCCTCATCCCCAGGATATCTCATTCTGTATATATAAACATTCCATAATCTGGAAAAACAACAAAAACAAACTTCTGGTCCCAAGCATGTTAGATAAGGAATACTAAACCTATTGTATATATATTTATATATATGAGATTGTCAGAAAAGTCATGACATGTTTTTTAAAGCAAAAACGCGTCACAACTTTTCTAACAACCCAATAGAAAAACCTAAAGATTATGCCCAAAATATTCTAGAACTGATACATAACTTTAGTAGTTTCAGAGTCAAAATCAACACACAAAAATCATTAGTGTTTCTATATGCCAATAAGGAATACCATGGCTTGAATGTTTCCCCCAAAATTCACGTATTGAAATCTGGTGAATCATTTGATAACAGTGCAGAGAAGGCGGAAACTTAATCTGATTGTGCTGTTGAAAGGTGCCTTGGGAAAGCGACCGAGATTGGATGAGGGCATCAAGTTGGAACCTTCATTATTGACTTCTGGTAACTTGACAAGAAGATACAGACACTGCATGCTTTTGTCCTCTCACCATGTGATGCCCTGTGCCCTTTCTTCCAACAAATAAGGTAAATGAAACTGCCAAAAAGGAACATAAAAGTGGCCTTGTTACAGTGAGAGGACAGCGATGATACATACTCTAATAAATGCCATACGGAGTAATATGTAGTCATTGCTAATGAGTTATGTACAAGGAACATTTAGCACTGAACACTGATGAGGAACCACCATCACCTGGAGAACTAGAGGACTGGAAATGACTTAGACAGCTGCTAAGTGCCTCTCAGTGCAGTAGGTGATTATGTCATTATATCACCAGTAAACATCAGTGGAGTGAATGATGTAGTCACAAACTGCACTTTGTCTTCTTTGATAATGCTGTCTTGCTTTGGGTTGGCAAATCAGTTTTGTCTTCATAAAACTACTTCTGTATTTATATCTTAGCTTGCCACATACATTTTTTTAGAATTATGTATTTAATTTTATTTATTATTATTACTTTATTTGCTATAGGGCATGTGTGTTTACCAGACAGACAGAGAGAGAGAGAAAAAGTGAGAAAGCAAGCTACCAGGTCTGAGACTTGAACCATGGTTGGCCATGTGAGTGACCAGTGCCTTAACCATCATGTCAACTGGTGGGCCCTTACCACATCCTTTGTAAGTGCTCACATCCATAAGATGCTAAGCATATTCCCTTGAGCACAATGGATTCTCAGCCAGTACCATCTGGTTGCCCGATAGTCAAGAAAATGTGGCAATTGTGCTGTGGCCTCTCCTGCTTCTGACTGCCCTCTCACAAGTTAAGTGGCCTGGTATTTGGAAAGCAGTCTTCAGTGGCCCACATTTTCACTTAGTGTCGGTGCTTAAATCACAGACTTTAGAAATGTTCATGAACACCTAAATTAGAAAGACTTTTTTTCCATTGGTCTAATACTTTGGGACATACTTAATTAGCCTACTAATATTAGCCCATAGTATGACTAAATTTCTTATTTGCTCACTATTATTAGGTTTTCTCTGCTTTGGGCAGGGAACTGACCACCGTGAGGCCTGTGAATGATGCCAAGTGAGAAAGGAGAGGTTTTTTTTTGGGAGAGATTTTTGTTATAGGGCACGTGCGCTCGCCAGACAGAGAGAGACATAGAGACAGAAAGCGAGAAATCACCCCCCGGGGGGATGCACACGCCGCAATCCCTTTTCCTCCATTCTCCTTTTGGGATCTTGGGCATGCATGCACACGTGCCCGGTGTGAGTTTAAGCCACCGGGTCCGGGACGCGAACCGTGGTAGACTACGTGGGATTCCAGCGACATAGCCATTACGCTAACTGCTGGTTCCGAGAAAGGAGAGTTTTGAGCATTGGTCCAAGGCTGGATGTTTCACTTCTTATTTCTGTGGAAATAGATAAGAAAATGAGTTTCAATGCTCTATGCTGTTTTGCCATCATGATTAGGCATTAACTATAGAACTATTTTGAATTAGAAAGACTTGGGCTTTTTAAAAGAATAATTGCGAGTTACTTATTTATAGCTGGTGTCTAAAACTGGAAGAGATTGGCTGATATGGGAGCAGCAAGTCTCCTGTCAACAAAAACATCCCAGACAGATACAGATGGAATTTATAAATGAGATAAGGGTTATTTCTAGAGTCAAACATCTATGATTCTGTCCCCATGAGTCTATGCATGGTCTCATACTTTATGTTTCTATGAAAGAATTGACCTAAAATCTTTATTTAGGATGTTATGAGAAATTGACCCGAAGAGAAAATCTCATGAGAATTAGAACATTGTTACTCACATTTTTTTTTAAAAAAAAAGCCTTGTCAAAATCAGAATGTGAGAGAGGAATGAACAACTGCAATATGGCCTAACCCAGAGCTAGTTTTTCTTATTGGTGAAAGGAGTGGTGCTAATTCTCAGAGATTTAATTTTAATTCATTGTGACTTGGGGAGGGAGCCCAAGGAAGGCTTCTGGAGTGTCTTACTTATTTCCCCATTTGGAAAAATAATAGGATTGACATTTAAAATTTTAAAGCGAGCTAATTTTGCAGGAGTTAGCTGAAAGCAGTTTGAATTTGGCTAGGTTGTGGCACAGTGGTAACACAGCAGGACCCACATGGGAAAGGTCTTGAGCTCACACCCTGGGACCTCTCTAAGCATACCAGGCATACACGCATGCTCCCAGTCCAGGCTAGCTGAGACTGAGTGTGGATCATGGTGAGATGACCCTTTTGGAGGTGACCTCTTTCTCTATTTCATGGAAGAAATAAATATTTTTAAAAAGGTTGAGTAAAGGATCAGCAGGTGGAGGGTGGCTCAGGAACTGAATTCCCACATGCCAACCGTGGTTCAAGTTCCAAATCTAGTAGCCTGAATATCACTTTGGGCATTTTTGTGTGCATGCCCAAAATCCTGAGAAGAGAATGGAGAAGGGATTGCAGTGTGACCATACCCCCTAGGGAGTGATTTCTCACTTTCCCTCTCTCTGCTCTTTCTGGTGAGAACATGTACCCTATGGCAAAAAACTTAAAACACCAAAAACAGGTTGAGTTAAAAGTAAGGCATTTGTACCGACTGAACTATAGCACAACGCATAATTTTTAAAATAGGACAGAGTTTCTTGTATTGGTGTTCAACTGCTATGTAACAAATCGCTGCAAAGGTAGCATTTAAAAGCAATACAAGTTTATTAACACATAGTTTTAGGGGGCTAGAAATCTAGGTATGGCTTAGTTGTTTCTTCCCAGGGTCCCACAGGGCTGCAATGAGGGTGCTGGTTTGGGGTCCTCTATCAAGCTCACTAATTATTGGCAGAATTCAGTTTCTTAAGGACTGAGGCCCTTAGTCTTCAGAGGATGTCCCCAATCCCTGCCAGATGGTCTCTTTCACAATATGCCAATTTGCTTTCTCAAGGCCAACCTGAGAGCACCTTCTGCTGCTTGCTACAGACTTGATCTCTTAAGTTCTTCTTACTTTGACCTCTAGACTTTCTCCTAAAATACTCTCCTGATTAGGTTGGCCCAACCACAATAATCTCCCTTACGAGTAATTGAAATTCAGTTCACCAGTAACTTCAGTGACATCTGAAAAATTCCTTCAAACTTATCATGTAACTTCATCCAATCATGGGAATGACTTATATTCAGAAATCTCACTCTAGGAGAGAAGATTGCACAGAGGTGGATAACAGGAGTTAGGAGTCTTGTGAACCATCTCGGAATCCATGAACCACATATCCGCTTTCTAGGAGTGAATGAATAGATAACCTCAGACCCTTGCTAGAAAGACACAGAAATCACAATAATGTCATAGACAAGAGTTGAAAGTCAATCACACTTAAATACCTCATGAGTAGCCTTCTAGTTATAAAGACATATAATAACTTTTCTAATTGTTGATTGGCTTAGTTCTCAACTGCTTTTCTCACACAGAAGAAAGCAACAGACAACAGTCAAGACAGTTTGGTAGGAGGCAATGGTGTGATTGATGAGCAAAGGAAGTGGTCTGACAATATAAACACTTGTTATCTCTTATGTGTATCGTGAACCATTTTCATGTTAAAATTTTAAACCTTATTTCAGGGCTACAAGGGCAATAAAATGTTTTCTTTCTTTTTCCTTTTCTTGAGAGGTTTTAACTCTAGGGCACGTTTACTCTCCCGAAAGACAGAGAGAGACAGAAAGCGAGAAATTATCTCCCAGGGGGATGGCCATGTCGCAATTCCTTCTCCATTCTCCTCTCGGGATCTTGGGCACATACACTCACGTCTGGCATGAGTTTAAGCCACCAGGTCCAGGACTCGAAATGCAGTCCACTACATGGGAGTCCAGCAATCATAGCCATTACGCCAACTGCTGGTACCAGCAATAAAATGTTTTCAATTTTGGTGCTTTTTAAATGACTTAAAGCAAACCTTTAGAGATTCAGGTAGGTTCAAAGTTAAGCTGATTATACAAGGTAGATATTTGGGGAATAGATATTTTTGTTTATGCAATAATTTAAAAAATATTAATAGTGCACCTATTTTGTGCAAGTTACTGTCCTAAGCACCTAGAATATATAAACTGATTTAGTCTGAAGCAGATATTATTCTTTTTTTTTTTGGAGAGGTTTTTGCTATAGGGCGCATGTGCTCGCCAGAAAGACAAACAGAGGCAGAGAGACAGAAAGCAAGAAATCACCCCCCACCCAAGGGGGATGGCCACACCGCAATCCCTTCTCCTCCATTCTCCTCTCAGGATCTTGGGCACGTGCGTACTTGTGCCCAACGTGAGTTTAAGCCACTGGGTCCGGGACTCAAACCGTGGTCGACTACATGGGAGTCCAGCGACATAGATATTACGCTAACTGCTGGTATCTGAAGCAGATATTATTAATCCCATTTTACGGATGAGAAAAGAGGACTGTGAGGGTAATTTGCCCATGGTCATACAGCTTTTAAGGGGAGGAGCTGACATTCAAGCCCAGTTTGACTCGAGAGACCATAAGGTTAACCATCGTGGTACGCTGGATAAATTTGAGTTCTCAAGGAAGAGTATGTGGTTACATTTTTTTTTAAAGGATATTACTAATACTGCTCATTCCACAATTGCTTTTGAATTCAGATGAATTGATTCACCCAATAAATCTTAAATGACTAACAATACCAAATGTATTTGATTATGTCTTGGGAAAGGCTTAAAAGATGAGAAAAGCAGAGAGATAAATTCAACGCTGTGGAATAAATAAGTGTACAGTCTAGCATAGATGATAAATATGCATAGCAATCAGCAAATTGTAGTAAGTGTCATAAGAATGTTATAGATGAACAGCTAAGAGAATGCAGACACGTTAGGGGAAAATAGAAATTCACACATTTGCCCTGGCAGAGTCTGGAGTGGAATCATTGCTTGTGCTGATATTAAAGGCAGGGCAGTCATTGAGTGTGTCCTGGGATAGAGAAGTGTGATGAGAATGTAGGAGGCAACTGAACATAGCAAATGGGAGGAGGAAGAGATGCCAGCCCAAGAGTGGCCAAGAAGACAGAAGTGGTTGGTGGAACATCACGGAAAACATGTGGAGGGTGAGGGCTGGTCACAAGGGCTGAATGCTGCAGAGAGCATAAGCAGATGCCCAGAGTCATCGGACATCACAGTTAGGAAGTTAGCGATTTCTGAGTTGCCCAGAGTAAAGTTAATTGTGTCAGAGAATGAGGAGAGAAGGTAGAAGAGATTCTTTTCCAGTCCTCAAATGTGCTAATAATTGCAGCTACTTTTCACAAAGCACGCAGTTGCCACTTACACCTTCAGATCAGAAGACACTTGTAGCAGGTGTGATATTTTCACAGGCCACAGCTTGCTTCTACAGATATTTATTCTTTAGATGGAGCATATTTCCAGCTTTAGTATTCTTCTCCTCAGTGGTAGGAAACTCAGTGATTTCTAACTAAATTTGGTTCTTCAAGTGATGAATTCTTTCATGTCTGCTCTTTAACTTAGTCAAAAGAAGAGCTCTGTGTGCTGCTCTGAGGATTTGGATCATACCTGGCATCCAGGCTTCTGCAGGAAGGCTGCATTTGGGCCTCGCTCGTCTCTGACATGGGGTAGCATGGACTGAGAGCAGGAAATCATTTGTTTGTTGGTACCTTTCCACTGTCTGCCCTGAGATGTCGCAGTCTGACAGGCTCTACAATCAGAGCCATGTGGGTCTATTTCTACCCTGCTTCCTTCTGCATTTTTGTTCCTGTCTGCCAGACCCTTCTGCTATCAATAGTTAACTCTCAGAACTTTTATGCCTCCTCTAAAGAGCCCAGAAAACTGTCAAAGGTTCATCTGGGCTGTATAGAGCCATGATGAACTGGGTGGGCACAGTGCTGCTCTGTCTCAGCTTTTCAGTCTCCAGAGCTAGGGCACTGTCATTTCTACTCTATGGTGCCACACATACTGGGGCGATGGTATCTGTAAATGATTTGTTGTCCTCTGGGTTTTTCCTCTCTTTCCGTATGGCCTCAACCAGGACTACACAAATCACACTCCTCCCTCCCAGCCCACCTCATTGTACAGGCTAGATGTGCAAGGAATCAGACCTTTTCTCAGGAGCTCAGAGTTTTCTAAGCTGTCTTCTCCACTCGACTGTGTAGCGCTGTTTCTTGTCATTACTAATAACAGAAAATATCTGAGCCTAGGTAATTTAAGGGAATAGAGACTTATTCAGCTCCTGGTTTGGAGGTCCGAGTTCCTGGAGCCACAGCTGGTGGGATTCTTCTGGCTGCATCACAACATGTCTGAGGGCAGGAGTTTGAGCAGAGCGACTCTCCCTCTCTGTGTCTGTCCCATTCCCTCTCCACATAAACCCACCAGGATTTGATCATGAGGTTCCCATTCCAATAATTTAATCTCAATCTCTTCCCAATGATCCTAGTTTTCAACACTATAGTCTGACTAAGCATTTATCCTCTTACTCCTACACAGTGAAATCCCAACACATAGCATTTCAGAGGACAGGCTAACCATAGCACCCTACCCCCAATCCCAAGCAACCTTTCTTTTGTTTGCAGAGATAGTGTTAGTAGTTTTTTTTTTTTTAATAAGTTTTTGTTTCAGTTTACTTGTTAAATTTTATAAAACTGATGTTAGTTTTAGTCTTCTGTAAAGATTAGTCTTTCGAGTTTCAGAAATCCAGATCTTATGAATTAGAATCCTTGACTTTTCCAACTATGACCTCTACCATGAGTTTCAAAGTTTATTTGGTGCTAAAGGCAAGAACTTGTCTTTGATTCTGCAAATGCTGTGTTAGCCATGCCTCTGTGTCACCATTTAATAAGGGGATAATCACAGGAGCAGTATGTATCGAGGGACAGGGGCTAGGGTGGGGGAGGTCAACATGGCAGTGCCATTGGTGAAGCAGGGTGGGGTGACAAGGATTGGAGAACTTAAGTTAATATCTCAAATTCTTATCCTTTAACACATTTATGCAATATATGGAACCAAAATGTGAATCCTTAAGAAAGCTTTCTTTTCACTCCTCTTATGAGGCCTTTTAAAGAACCTAGAGCCTTTTAGCCTAGAGAACATCAGTTGCTGGGAATTGTTGGCTGGTGTTTGTGAATGTCTACTGAACTATCGTTTGGCAGGGAAGTCACCAGAGAGAAGGTAGAAGGGAAATCTCATGTGCTGAGTCTCTGTCTTGTGCCAAGACTTATAGCATTTACTTCTGTTATTAAATGTATTCTTTAAACAACCATCTGAAGATATTATTAATATCTTCAGATGTTATATTTATATTATATTTCTCTATTTATACAGTATAGAAATAGAGGCTCAGAAAAATTAAGCAACATATCCTCAAGGAAGCAATAAAGCAAAGTGGTCGCATGCACATACTGGAGCCAGACTGCTGTTAAACTCTGGCTCTGCCACTTTCCAGCTGCGTGACCTTGGATTTTGTGTGGCTTTGACATTCTTAACTGTAAAATGGGAGAATGATAGTAGAGATTCTTAGTGTTGTTATGAGTAGGCTAAAATATATAAGGTAATTAGAACAAGACCTGGAACTTTCATATCATAATATGAACTATGGGCATGGTAGATTATAATATGAATATGAATAATGCAATATTACATATATAATGCAATACTCTATATTCATATGTATTAAATTTTATGATTTCTTCAAGAATTTAGAGAAAAGGTAATCAGAAGAAATGGTATTGCTTGTAATGTTTAAAAATGGATCTAGTGAGTTATGAAAGAGGACTTGATGGTGGGTAGAATTTTATGTGATAAGCATGCTTTATTGTTACAAATAGAAAATAAAAAATAAAAAGAGAAGATTCAAAAAAGATTTTCCATGTATGAAGATCAATTTAAGCAAAGTCACTGAAAAAATTATTAGCATCATGTGTGAAGGGTCTTACAAAAGTTCATGGAAATGCATGTTAGGAAATGACTATCATGTATTTCAAATTTTTTGCCCCTAATTAAACTTGTACTTTAATTCCATTTTTTCCATGAGCTTTTTGAAATTCCTCCATATATAGCAGATAGCATGACAAACATTGGTTGGCCAACCCAACCCTGGTCCCCTCTATGCCTTACCCCTTTCCCTATAGAGATTAATAGATTAGATTCTGTCACTCACAGCCTCTCTTGTAGACAAAGTGGCCATTTTACCTAATTCTGACCACTAAGGAAGAAGTCTAAGGATCTTCTAAGGAAGGTTTGTTTGTTTTTTTGTTTGTTTGTTTTCCTGAATAAAAGAAAGGCACCTGGAGTCACCTTTTCCTCTTTTTTTTCCCTGTTTAAACACTGAAATGATGTCTAGATGGGGCTGGACATTGTGGCAGTGTTAATTGTGGCATGACAATTTGTGAAGCGGACACAAGAGAGAAGGTTCCTGATTTGAATCCAGAGAAGAAAGGAGAAAGAAAGAGAAAGAAAGAAAGAAAGAGAGAAAGAAAGAGAAACAATTTTAAATAATGTTAGAAAGAAATAAGTGATGTCTAGAACTGCAATGCCTCTTGTAGACAAAAAATGCAAAAATCTAAAATAGCCAAAACAGAAAGCTAGAAAGAGCCTGAGTTCTTGAGAGCATCACTGAGCTGCTGAACCACCATAAGTCTTTCACCTCCCTCCCTGTTAAGTGAGAAATATAATTGCTTCTGTCACTTATGATGGTAGGATATTCAAATTCTGGAAGTTAGCACCTGCTAATAGGTTTAGCTCCTTATATCTATGATTCCCATAATATTTAGACCTTTCTTTGCTTGTTACTAGTACATCTCTCAACACTTTACTTATCTCTTGTAGTTGACATTTTTATGAAATATTGTCAACTTATTTTAATTTTTAATTTTTTAGCGTTTGTTTGCCATGTGTGCTCACCAGAGAATGAGAGAGAGAGACAGAGAAAGGAAAAGTGAGAAATCATCATCCCCACAGAAAGGATGGCCATGCTGCAATCCCTTCCCCTCCTTTCTCCTCTTGAGTTTTTGAGCACGCACATGTCCTGGCATGGTTCTCAAGACACTGGGTCCAGGGCTGGAACCATGGTTGGTCATATGGAAGTCCAAGCTTTAACCACAACCCCATCTGCTGGCCTCAATTATTTATATTAAATATCTGATCAAATTACTATGTGATTTCTTTCTGCTGATTGGGCTCAAAGTGATACAACCTGATTGGAAGGAAGTCTGAAAATTGATAAGAAAATGTTGATAAAAATGGCGAGGTGAAAATTGTGATGGAGGTCATGTTGGGGCCATGAACTTAAATGGTAGGGTGGATTTATGAAAGTTTTTTTTTTTTTTTTTTGGCAGAACTTCTCTTCTTTTTTATTCTTTTAAAAAAATGGTAAAAATTTAATTTATTGCTATTATTATTATTTTTAACTCTGCTATAGGATATATGTGCTCCTGGGAAAGAGAGAGAGAGAAAGTGACAAAACAAGGTGCCAGGTCCAGGACTTGAACCACCGTCAGTCATATGGGAGTTCGGCAACCCACCACACCTTCTGGTCCTTGTATTTCATTTTCTTCCCTCTACCTCCCCTTTCACTTTTCTTTTTCCTCCTTTCTTTTCTCTCTATCCTCTTGCCTTTCCCTCTCATACTTCCTTTTCCAAACATTTATTATTTTATTTTCTTAAAATACTTTTATTAACTTATAATAATTACACATATTTTGAAGGTCTAATGTGATTTGATAATGCAGGAGTGCAATGTATAATGACTCATTATTACAGAGCATTGAGGAGATGATTTATATACATGACAGTACATGGTAAGTGCCCCCGCATCAAGAAAATGAGTTAGATTGGGGGACCTTGGGAGAAGATCTCAGAGTTAGCCTGTCCTTCTCTTAAAAAGCTCCAAGCACCAGTTGAGTTTAGAAATTTGAAACATGATCCTAAATCAAAAGCCACATGAGTGCAGCTTCCACAGTGCAGAGTGATTTATAACCAACTTACCTCTTACATAGGTAATGCTGTATGGATGGATTTAGTTGATGATGGTCCTATAGGGTCAAATACACATGCAGTAAAAGTCAGATATACAAAAAGAATTGTAATTTTTAATCTTCTGTGACTGAGGTAATGCTGCCCTCAAGACCCCATCCATCTGTTAATGCTGAGTTGGATGGAAAGTGGAGGAACTAGAATAGTAGATTTAAACTTGTCAGTTTATGTTATCTTAGTCCCTCCTAGTTAAAAATAATCTTATTTGGAGATTATCTTTTTGGTAAATGCTTCATCTCTCAGAATTTATCCATTTCTCTTCCTTATAGTGAAATCTCATTTCAAGGGAATCTATGAGTTCTTAAGTGCTGAAGGACAGGTCCTCTCTTCCATGTGAAGTCCCCTGGGAATTCCAGCAATGTCTCTTAAATAAATGGTTCAAGCCCAGAGATTCATACACAGAAATATAAAACTGCCTAAGGAATAAGAGAAATAAGAAAACAAAAAGCAACCAAGAAAATGACCAACTTAATGCTACGGACAAGAAATATCAATAATAATGTTAATGTTAACTTCCAGGATTTAAACTGAAAGATTCCAGTCTGGTCCACCATAGTAACACTGAAAATTCAACAGAAGAAAGAACTTTATGACTTTTGAATAAAACCATACTGTCTTTTTCTTCATTATGCTTTGTTTTCCCAATTTAAGGATTTTGCTTTCTTTTGGGCTGTTGATAGGTTTAGCAAATTGTTAAAATGTTTTTTCTTCTTGTTTATTTGTTTCTTTACATGGAAACATAAACTTTTCTCCCTTCCTGATCCCTTTGGAATTGGAAAATATTTGTGAATATTCTTATTTTGTGGCAGAAGGGTTATTTGCATAAGTTCAGTAATACCTGTTGCCTTGAATCAGAAATTGGAAACTCATTATTGGGCAGGGCTATGACTGGAATGTCATATCTGAAGATCAAACCAGAAAACTATTTAACTAAGGTAGATCTCAAGTAAGGCAACAGGAGCTCTTGGAAAGATGGCCTGGCACCATAAACAGTTCTGCCTGGCAGAGAAGATTAGAGAAGCTATATAAAAGAATTCATACCATAAAATAACCTGGACTTTTCCAGCCCAGGATTGTAATCAGTAGAGATTGCAAAAAAGCAGCCACAACCAGAGGATTATCTTGAGGAAGACTTTGAAGGAAGAAAAAGAGACTGATCTTTGCTAGCAGATGGTATATCACAGAATACTTAGTAGACAGGGCTGAATTGAGAAGGTTTATGTATGAATTGTGTGTTAGGTGTTCGCTTTTCAACAGTTTTGGGTAGTTGACATGTAAATATTTTTTTCAAAAATATTTAAAACCATACTGTTTATGTTGTAATAGAGTCACAAAGAATTTATAACAAATATTCTGAACATTATCTTTAAAATTTCGATTTTTGAAGTTTTGGAAGTCATTTACTAACTCTCAAGAACTATGGAATATGAACAAAATTTTTTGGTATGTAAAGTAAATGTTTGTGGGAAAAGACAAAAATAAATAAATGATAGAGAAAAAGAAAAACAAAAAATCTATTTAGAGGAGGGTGGGAAAGAGGAGGTGAGGGAAATAAGAACAAATGAAACATTTAATAGATAGAAAAATGAAAAGCTACCTATTGATGATAACATATATGGTGATGTCTTTGACTTGACTAATATGCACCATATTCATACTGGGAAAAACTATGTTGTACACTGTAAAGATATACAGTGATTAAATGTAAATTTTTAAATAAATTAAAATAAAAAATAACAAGCAATGCACCAGGAAACTTATTGGATGTGAACAATCCAGCATTCAACCCTGGAGGCTGTAACAAGTGAGCTGTGGACTCAGGTTATTGAGCAACAGCTCCTTCACTGCCTTATCCAACCTCTCAAATATCAGCCCAAAGCTACCCTTCCCAGAGGATCGCTGCCCTTCCATGGCATTGCAGCAATCAAAGGCTGAGGATCCAGCAGCCACACAAACCCTAGGGAACAGCCCAATATTGCACCTGGAACCCAGCCAGTAACTGGCATTCTGGATTTGTCAGCTATATGGTTGGCAGTGGGGAAAGATCTGGAAAATTAAATATGCTTATCTCTATTATTTCCCAATGATCATTCTTATTTGCATCCATCTTGTTGCTATTATATCAATGTTAAATAAAAGTATTATAAAATGTGTCCAAGAAATCTATTTAGGAATAGTCCCCTTTATGCTCTGAATTTAAATAATGCCTTTTATGAATTAGAAATACTGTAGGTACCTTTCTGTAAAGAAAATGGTTAACTTAACAGATGTAAGGTTTCTACCTCCAGAAAGGCCTGTTAGTGAGGTTGGCTATTGACTGACATTTGAGCATTTGAATTTTTTTTTTTTTTTTTGAGAGATTGTCGTTATAGGGCATGTGTGTTCTTCAGAAAGACAGAGAGACAGAAAGTGAAAAATCACCCCCCGGGGGGATGGCCACGCCACAATCCATTCTTCATTCTCCTCTCAGGATCTTGGGCACACATGCACTTGTGCATGGCATGAGTTTACGCCACCGGGTCCAGGACTCAAACCACGGTCGACTACATGGGAATCCAGCGACATAGCCATTATGTCATCCACTGGTCCTGGGCATTTGAATTTTGAGAGTGTTCCCACCATGCCCTAACTGGTAAGATTGGTTCATTGTGGGTAGACTGCAATATGATGTGGTTTATGCTGAACACCTTCTGTCTTTCTAGGGGTCTGGAATGTTGGTACATGTTTTAAGCAAAAGTTGCCTACATTACAAGCCCCTCACATGAACCTCAGGTACTGAGTGTCACGGGCCTCTCTGGACAGAAACATCACCTGCCTGGTGCTATATTTCTCAGGGAGGCTCTGTGTGACTTGTCTTGGGAGCAGGTAAGCATAAAGAAACCTGCACGTGGATTCATCTAGACTTGGCCTCTGGTGTTTCCCCTTATGGCCAGCCATGTGTCCAAATCTTAGCATGAGTATTACTATAGTAGTTCCCCCCTTGTCTAAGGTTTGCCTTGCATGGTTTCAGTTACCTGCAGTGAACTGCAGTACAAAAATATTAAATGGAAAATTCTAGAAATACAAAATGTTTTAAGTTTTTGTGTGTATGTCTTTTGTTTGTTTTAGTTTTTTTTTCTGTAGGGTTTGTGCACTCACCAGAGAGAGACAGAGAGCAAGAAAGTGAGAAATCATCCCCTAGTGAGGGATGGCCATGCCATAATCCCTTCTACTTTATTCTCCTTTTTGGATTTTGGGCACACACTCATGCATGCTCGGTGTGACTGTAAAGCCACCAGGTCTGCCATGGTCAGCCATGTGGAAGTCCAGCACTTTAACCACTATACCACCTGCTGGCCTCCCAAATGTTTAAGTTTTAGATTGTATGTTGTTATGAGTACTGCAATAAAATTTCTTGCAATCTCACTCTGCCATGCTTGGGGTGTGAATCATCCTTTTGCCCTGGATATCCACACTAAATACATTTCTTGCCTGTTAGTCACTTAGCCATCCTGGTGATCAGATTTAAACAGTTTTTTGGAACCAAAATAAACTAGGACTTTAATTCCATTTTCTATGAATGTTTTGAAATCCCATCTTATATAGGGTTTGATACTACTTACAGGGTTTTTTTTGGAGAGTTTTTTTTTTTTTTTTTTTTTTTTTTTTTTTTTTTTTTTTTTTTTGCTGTAGGTCACGTGTGATCGCCAGACAGACAGAGAGAGACAGAGAGACAGAAAGCGAGAAATCACCCCCAGGGGGGATGGTCACGCCACAATCCCTTCTCCTCCTTTCTCCTCTCAGGATCTTGGGCACAAACGCACATGCGCCTGGCATGAGTTTAAGCCACCGGGTCCGGGACGCAAACCACAGTCGACTACATGGGAGTCCAGCAATATAGCCATTATGCTAACTGCTGGTCCCACTACTTACAGTTTTTAGGTATCCATTTGGGATCTTGAAATGTATCTCCTGAGAGTAAGGGGGACACTACTGTACATACTGAATTCCATGAGTCATTTTAACAAATATCTGAACATGGGGTGGAGTGGGGGACCCCCAACACAGCTTTGCAATATCTTATAATTTTTTTGTATATATGATCAGTTATTTAATTAGGTTCTTGGCAAAAATTTTAGAACACCAATTTGTGAGGATAACTTCCATTTGTAAGGGCAAACACAGATCGTAGGTAGCCCTGGGGCTGAGGAACAGCTTTGATTTTTGGTAAAACTTGAGTCCACAGCTTTCTGATCAACCTTGTGTGGCTCTGAAATCTCGTATTTCTCCCTCTCTGTGTCGAAGATCTCACCTTCCTGGTGTCTGGGCTTCTGCAGTTTCGTTTTCTTGAAGTAAGCATCTGTAAGGTGCTTTGGGATTTTTACTTTGCTAACATCAATTTTCGTGGAGGTGGCAATGACAAATTTCTGGTGTGTTCTACGCAGTGGAACTCGATTGAGAACCAGTGGCCCAGTTACAAGTAGCAAGCCACTGCTCAGCTGCTTCAGGAAAACCACTCTTGCCTCTGTGGTGCCCAGTGAGGATAATCAGAATGGTCCCAGGAGTGATGCTGGCTCGCAGCTTTCTCACAGGCTGACTGAAGGGTTTTTTCCCGTGGCTCAACAGCTTTCGAGGCACATCTTCAGTAAGATAATACCTAGGCATTTTGCACAGTTTAACCACTTGGGTACCACCATTCTTGTCTTTACCAACTGGTTTTGTGACAGTCTCAAGAACCTTCTGTTTCTTTTTCTTTTCAATCCTGGATTTAGTGGCCGAGTATTTCCTCTTGTGCATGGCCTTCCTGGAATACATGGCAAACCGGGAGTATCTGCCGATGCCCCGGACTAGGACGGGGTCTCGGCTGCAATGGGGCTTCCCCTTCTTGGGCTTCTTAGCCTTGGGGTCACCCTTTTTAACCTTGCCACTGGCATCAGCCTTCTTGGCTTCAGGTTTCTTCTCCTTAGTATCTTGCTTTGCAGCTTTTTCACCTGCCATCTTGTATAGTGGGAAAGAAAAATATCTTATAAATTTTAAAGGAACCACAAATAGAAGAGTGTGAATATGCCACTACTTCTGATTCATAGATTTTATTTTTTGATTAAACATTGATTAAATTTTATCTCGGCATTCCAAAAAGCAATAAGTCAAACTTTCTACATTACAATGCTAGCATTTCATAGTGGAGAAAGTATCACAGGACATCACAGATACCTGGTTTCAGTATAAACACTGAATGAAGAAAATGAACATGCAAAATTTTATGCCACCAGTTTAATCAATAAACTCCAATAAATTTGAAAAAAATAAATAAAAGAAGAAGTCTTATTGCATGAATGGTATAAATTTTAATCCAAATAAGGTTAAGATTGGCCTTTTATAACTTCAGCCCAGAGGGAGGAAAAATGTCTCTGGGTTGGTAAATGTGTAACAGCTGGCAAGCTTCTATTGCCAATTCTTATTTTAGATTACTCAGAGTCCTGGCTCTATGAAATGTAGCTCAGAATCTTAAAGAAACTTCAGAGGGGATTTTTGAAACTTCATTTCTTTTTCATTTTCTTGGGCTCATTGTGTTAGAAAATGCTAAAGGAAGTGTGACTTGAAAGAACCAACCTATAGAGAGGTGATGGTGAATGACAAGCGGGAAAGGCAGACAGCTGTAACTCTTGGTGTAATGAGTTTTAAGCTGATGGCTCGACATTGCCGGTTTAACTATTGTGCAAACTTGCCATTGACTAATTGAATGCTGGCTTATTTAGAAGGAAACCTTGGAAGCCAATTAAATAAATCCAACATGGTTATAGTCCCTGAGCTGTTTCCAAGTACCTATTCATAAGTATGCTGAGAATTGGGATACATTTTTTAAATGTTAGGAACATATTTTGAAATCCTATGAATTTTATTATTATTTTATTGATGGGAATAAAATGCACTGTAGAGTTTTCTATAATACAAAAAAAAAGATTAAAATTAAAAACTTAGTCTGTGTAATGCAAAGGGTTCCTTTAGTCCCAGACTCCCCCAGGATTTATGCCTCCTCTCTCCAGTCTACTGGGTGTTGATATCAATTATTTGAGTATCAAAGGATTGGAATCACAATGGAGCCTAACTTGATCAATTAATGTAGCCTAACTTGAAGGAGAATAGGAAAACTACTGTTATGTTTACCATAAACACATATATATTAACTTTTCTTAGTACTTTGAAGTGTTATGTATAATTTAAGATTCTACCTTATCATCCAATTAGTTCAATTAATTGATATGTGTGCACTGATTATTATGGATAAAAAAGGCATCATGACTCTTTCATGTTATACCAGAAAAAAAGGGGCACTTATTTCTCCTGTTTATGAACTATGAAGTTTTTGTTTGTTTGTTTGTTTGAGAGGTTTTTGCTATAGGGCACGTGCACTCACCAGAAAGAGAGACAGAGAAACAGAAAGCAAGAAATCATCTCCCAGGGGAGATGGCCATGCCGCAATCCCTTCTCCCCCATTCACCTCTCGGGATCTTAGGCACGTATGTACACGTGCCCAGCATGAGTTTAAGCCACAGGGTCTGGGACTCGAACCACAGTCAACTACATGGGAGTCCAGCGAAATAGCCATTATGCCAATTGCTGGTCCCAACCATGAAGTTTTATGTGCAACAAATAGAGCACTCGCTTTTTTTTTTTCCCCCTGAAGAAAACAGTCATATAATACAATACAGCTTAGGTGTTCCATTCCACTCATGCTACTTTTCTCTATAGACTTCTTAGCTTAGACATTTCAAAATCGAAATCTTGGGGCCGGCAGGTGGCATAATGGCTACATCGCTGGACTCCAATGTAGCCAACTGTGGTTCAAGACCCAGACCCGGTGGCTTAAATTCAGGCTGGGCACGTGTGCGTGTGTGCCCAAGATCCTGAGAGGAAAACAGAGGAGAAGGGATTGTGGCGTGGCCATCCCCCTGGGGAGTGTTTTCTTGCTTCCTGTCTCTATGTCTCTCCCTGTCTTTCTGGTGAGCGCACATGTCCTATAGCAAAAACCTCTCCAAAACTAAATTTAAAAAATTAAATATAAAAGTAATTGAAATCTTTATTTTTTCCTTTCCATCATCATCTTCCAGTTAAAGCATTTATGTAATTCAAAGGGTAAGTATAACATTTTGTGATTTTGTTTTTTGTTTCCAGACCCTCCTGAGAAAATTAGGATATTTATATTTTGTACACATCACTCAGAACTTAGAGAACATCAGGTGTAACCATTCTTCTGCTTTTTTCTATTCTTGCCTTCTTTCCATAAGTCTCAGAAGAAGTTGCCTTACCATTTATGATCAATAATATCCCCACCAATGCAGGAGATTCCATGCATTTTTTCCCTAACCAATGAGAAATCTCACTTTTATTTCCATGCTGTGATGGTTAATTTTATGTGTCAATTTGACTGGGCTAAGGGATGCCCAGTTAGTTGGTAAAATATTATTTCTGGGCATATCTGTAAGAACATTCCTGGATAAGATTAGCATCACCTTCCTCAATGTGGTTGTGCATCATTCAATCTATAAAAAGCCTGAGTAAAACAAAAGGTAGAGGGAGAAGGAATTAACGCCTTTTCCTTTGGCTTCACTGCTTGAGCTAAAGCATTTCATTTCATCCTTGGATTGAGATTTTCATCATTGGCTTCCCTGGATCTCAGGTCTCTGAAGTTGGATCAAATTATTCCACTGCTTTCTTGGATATCCAGTTTACAGATAGCAGACTGTGAACTTCTCAGCCTCTATAACTAGGTTGGAGTATATTTCTTTCTTAATTTCTCTCTTAATTCTCATATTCTCATTCTCTATAGCCCCTGCTTTCCCCCATTAGTTTTGTGTCTTTGGGAAACTCTGACTAAAATATGAGGGGCCTTTGAAAAGTTCAAGGAAAAATGCACATTATGAAAAAACTGGTTTTCTATTTTTGTTTTGTACCAAAATAGACTTGTTCTTTTTTAGTCTTTCTTTCTTTCCTTATTTTTTTGAGAGTGATTTTTTCTATAGGGTGTGTGCACTCACTAGAGAGACAGAAAGTAAGAAATCAACCCCCAGAGAGGATGGCCATGCTGCAATCCCTTCTCCTTCATTCTCCTTTCAGGATTTTAGGCACGCACGTACATGCACCCAGTGTGTTTTAAGCTGCCAGGTCTGGGACTTGAACCACAGTCAGCTACGTGGCAGTTCAGTGATGTAACCATTGTGTAATTTGCCAATCTCAGACTTGTTCTTTAATTTCATTTTTCTAGAAAAATATTGAAGTTCCCCCAGACATGTCTTCCTGAATTAAAATTTTTTCCTTATTTTTATATTTTTTTCTATTTTTGCCATAGGGTGTACTCATCAGAGAGAGATAGAGAGAGAGAGGGAAAGTGAGAAATAACCCCCCCAGAGGGAATGACCATGCCACAAGTCCTTCTCCTTCATTCTCTTCTTGGGATTTTGGGCATGCATAAATACATGTACCTGGAATGGTTTTCAAGCCACTATATCTGGTTCTAGTCAGCCATATGATATCTAACACCTTCACCATGCACCTCACCTGCTGGCCCAAATTTCTTCACTCTTACCTGAATGATTCTTCTTTAAATCTTTGTCTATTTGATCACTATCTATTACAGTTCTAATATTTCCTGCAGTGGTTGAGTTTTGTGGGTATACTTGGTTAAAGATCTGTATTTTACCAAAACAATAATTTTCTCTTGAATATCTCCTTCTCCTTCATTTTCTGGTTGCTAATCGATCATGCAGGATCCTTAACCAAGACCTTGCATTGTATTTTATAAATCACCCACCATGTCCAATTTTGTTTTTTCTCTTCATTTGAGAGAGAATGTTCTTCATGCTCCCAGTGACTTCAAGGACCTCTCCCTGCACCTTCTTTCTCATCAGCTGTTTATATACATCTTGCTTCAAGAGTTATTTTACATAAAAATGCATCCTATTTTTCCCTGTTCAGAAGCTGAGAAAATCAGAACCAAATAACATGGATGTGCAAACGCTCTCAAAACCCAAATCTGTCTTCCTCATTTTACCATTCATAGTACTTTAGACAAGGCCTAATGCTTTAGTTCAGTGAAACCCAATCTTCAGTCATTTGAACATAGTTTCATGATTATTGCTTTTTTCTGTATTCCTCCTTTGCTTTTCTTAGTTTAATAATTTATTTAAATCAACTTAATAGCTCATGTTACTTTCTACCTCTTATAGGCTATATCTAATAATATTGGTGCAATTATAAAGTTAATTTTCTAGCTATAATTTTCTAATACGAAGTTGAATTAAATAGAATTAGAAACATAAAATTATCTTATACAGCTCTGGTTGCACTAGAACTTATTGAACCTTGAGGTAAATCTCCATTTCCAATTTTTGGTCTTTTAATTCTTTATTTCTTCTGCCAGAAGAAATAAAGGTGCTCATTTATGTTTCTTTATGCCTTGATGATCTGGCGTAAGTCATGAAGCCATGATCCCACTGTTGAGTCTTTCCATCTTTATCTTTCTGTACCCATATTTGTACAGTATGCTATTCTAAATTCCACTTACTTATATTTTCAAGAGGTATAAAGATTTTATACAAGTAAAACCTTTATTTTTTCTTACCCTCCTCGAGGGAGTTATATTCTTTCTCAAATGCATGAACTGCCTAAGTTCTATAATATCTCTCCCCTACTTAGTACAAGGATTTATGTGCTGTGGACTTCCAGTGATGCTGGTAGGCTAACATCCGTGCACAAGGCCATAATGTTTGGTCATTATGTGTTTATAGCTTTTGTTGGGAAAATTTCTATGGCATACAAATTGAGGCCCCTTGATATTTTAAAGCTAGGGTGAGAACACAAGTAAAGGGCTAAAGATAAGTAAAAACATGAAGTGGTAGGAAAATTGAAAGATACTTAGAGTATTTGAATGAGAGATGAGGTTAGATGTCAGTGGGGAGGTAAGTAGGGGCCAGGTCAGGTAAGGCCTCAAAAGTAGTCCTGAAGAGTCTGGGTTCAATCCTAAGTGTTAGTGGTGAGCAATTGAGGGGTGACATGAGCAGTTTTTTTTTTTTAATCTCAGAAAGATTATTTTAATAATTGTGTAGGGGATTATTAGAAAGTGGCCATAAAGAAGAAGAAAAAAAGCACAGTTATGAGCCTCTAGAACAATCTAAGTGAGTGACACTGTTCACTCGAGTTAGAACGATCTAGATGGTTGAATCAATAGGACTTAGTGGTTAGATCAATGTGGTATATGAGAAAGTGAAAAAAGTCTAGAAAAACCACCAGCTTTCTGATTTTTGACAAAGAATAGATATTTACACTAGTCACTGAACAGGAAACAGGAAGAACAGTGATCTCGGGAAGTAAAATAATGAGTACAATATTGGACATGCCACAGTTGATTTGCTGGATGAATTACATATACAGAATGAGTTATCCAAAAGGCAGTTTGATGTAGTAGTCTGAAACTCAGGAGAAAGATCGGACTTGCACTAAAGATTCAGAAACTGCAACGTACAGGGACCAGCAGTTGGTGTCATGGCTATGTCGCTGGACTCCCATGTAGTTGACCGCAGTTCGAGTCCTGGACCCTGTAGCTTAAATTCACGCTGGGCACTTGTGTGTGCGTGCCCAAGATCCCAAGAGGAGAATGGAGGAGAAGGGATTGAGACATGGTCATCATCCCGGGGCGGGGGGTGGGGGGGGGGCGTGATTTCTCACTTTCTCTCTCTTTGTCTCTCTCTTTCTGGCGAGAGGACGCGCCTTATAGCAAAAACGTCTCAAAAAAAAAAAGAAAGAAAAAAAAATGTGGAGAGGGTTTTGCTGGACACTGAGGGACACCGCATTGAAAAATGGGCATAGAAGAAAAAGAATGCAAAGATGGTGAGACAACAATAGCCAGGGGTGCAAGAAAACGTGGTGAGTGTGGAGTGAGAACCAAGGGCATGTTCCAAGGAGGGCACTGTCAACAATGACAAGAGCAGCAGAGGTCGGGCAGGAGGACTTGGAAGAGACTACTGGACTCTGCCACATTCCCATCGTTAGCAACCATGGCAGGAGCAGCATTTGTGGGAGTAGGTACATAGCGTGGGCAAAGCCTCACCCAGGACGATGGCATCTGAGGATGTTTTCCTCATTGTCATGATGGCCTGATTCTAGTGAGCACTTCATGGAACAGTAGTATCAGCTAGGAGGCTTTAGGGCACAATATTCATTTCCTAGGAATTCCATAAAAAGCAGCACAAAAAAAACAGTGTTCACAGCAACTTGAGTTTATTCTCTCACAGTTCTGGAGGCTAGAAGACTGAAATCAAAGCATTGGCAGAACCATGCTCCCTTCAAATACTCTAAATACTTCTTTGGCTCTTCCTATCTCTTGGTGCCGCCAATTTCTAGTGTTTCTTGTAGCCGTGTCACTCCAGTCTTTGCCTTTGTCATTACATGGCCTTCTTCCCTGTGTGTCTTCTATCCTCTCCTCTTCTTATGAAGACATAAACCATGGGGTTTGGAACCCACTTGGTTCAGTCTGATTTCATCTTTTTTTAATCATGAATTATATGAATTATAATAAGTACAGTTTATTATCAGATGAACTGTGGTAGGAATTTACATCAAACAACTAGAACAAGAGCATTTATTTAATTACAACATAGTTTTCTTCATAACCAGCCGTTTCTCCACATGAAGAAGTGTGGCCAAGAACCAGGTCTCTGTCCTTATTCTGGTTCTCTGTTCTAGTGAGGGTGTCAGCTGCTGGTCCTTGTTACACTCCACCTGTGTCTTTAATCATTCCGTATCTGTTATTTGCCTTTAAAAGATAAACTTTTGGGATCAGAGGATGGCGCAATGGTTACATCACTGGACTCCCATGTAGTCGACTGTGGTTTGAGTCCAAGACCTGGTCAATATGATTTCATCTTGTCTAATTATTTTTTCAAAGAGTCTATTTCCAAATAAGGACACATTCTGAAGTACTGGATCGAAATGACTCTTGAGGAGATACTATTTTAACTGCCCACAGCCACCAGATAAGCATCTCTCATACACAATTTAGTGTGTATGCAGGTGGTTCACAGGTCACCCCTTGAAAAACACTGAGCCTACACAGATTGCTTTTAATGTGGAGAGGGGAGTGGGGTTCAGGTCAGTGGGCAGAAAAACTCCCTAGAAGCTTTAGTCCTATCACACTAGATATTAAGGGCCAGGCAATAGTAAAGTAATCATTCATTGGATTTTAAGGCAGTATCATCTTGTTAATCTCAAGAAATCTTAAGTAAAGAAAGATTTCAACCTGATTTAGTGTTCAACATTATTGCCAGAATCGAAAAATGATGGGAACAAAACAGACTTTCATTGTCTTGAGCCCTGAAACAGCATCTAGGTGATGCCACAAAGGAACAAATGCTTACAACTTCTTTAGTAAGAAACTAAAATAAAAACTTATTAGAAAATGATACTAAAAATGCTGGTTGCTCCTCCCCTCTCAGTCCAGTCAGGAACCTGTGATAATCAAGGAGATATATCTTTATTGGAAATGTTGTCGTATTTGGAAGATATAACATACACGAAAACATCTCAGAGCAAGCCCTAATATTACAAAAAAGAAAAAAAAAGATTTTATTAAAGTTTACTGTGGCAATAATTTACAAGTCATTTAATAGTGAATATGATATCAAGCAGCGAAGTGCTATGGTTATCTATTCAGAAACTGAGTTATCAAAAAGGAAAACAGGAAGATTATCTATAAAAGACAAAGATAGATTACTTAAGTAATAGTCCCTAATATCGCTGAGATAATGTTTCAAAAAAGCCTTTATTTGGAAAATATTTATGGTAAGTCTGTAGAGACTATTATGATGAACAGAAAATTTATAAAGAAGCAACACTATTTTTGTCAATGCAAAAGCGTTACTATTTAAATTGTTTTTTGGAACTAGATATAGTTGTATATGATTTTTTATTTATAATATACATAATGAGAGAATAGGTTAGATATCCTTTTAAGGTCTCAAATAGATGCAGGATTTTATGGCCTCTAAAAAAAAGAATTATTGCATTCTCTGAGAAGATTCCTCATGGAAACTGGGAACTAGATATTTCAGGGCACAGGAGAAATGAAGATTTTCTACTCATAATTCAGCCTCCAGCAAGCAAAGCTAGTGTGGCAGGAGAGTTGAGCCATTCTCTGAGAAGATTCCTCATGGAAACTGGGAACTAGATATTTCAGGGCACAGGAGAAATGAAGATTTTCTACTCATAATTCAGCCTCCAGCAAGCAAAGCTAGTGTGGCAGGAGAGTTGAGCCATTCTCTGAGAAGATTCCTCATGGAAACTGGGAACTAGATATTTCAGGGCACAGGAGAAATGAAGATTTTCTACTCATAATTCACCCTCCAGGAAGCAAAGCTAGTGTGCGATCACAACAGAACGGCAATCAGATTCTAGAACACCTCTGTCTGCTTGCTCCTGAACATTGAGGCTTAACTTCAAGAATTTGAAAGAAACACGCCATTCATCAGATGACAAGAAATCACCGTCGGATCACGAGAAATATGGGAAAACGAGAAAATACCTCTCCTCCAATGGAAAAGAGTAACTCTCCTTCATCCACAAGCAGATCGGTGAAAGTCATGGAAATGTCTGATAAGGAATTTAGAACATTCGTAATGTCGAAGCTAACAGAGATGGAAGAAAAGAGAGATAATGAACTGCTAAAGAGAAAGGAGAAAGAAGTTGCCGAGTTCCAGGAGATGAAGAAATTCTTGCAAGATCTAAAAGAGGAATTACACACTTTACAAAAGACTCAAACAGAACTGCTAGAGATGAAGTCTATAATACAAGAAGTCAAAATCTCCCTTGAAAGTATTAAAAGCAGACTAGATCATTCAGAAAATAGAATCTCAGATGTAGAAGAGAAAATGGCTGGCTTAGAAAAGTCCACCACGAAGACTGAGAAAATGACTCAAAAATTTGAGAATGATATGCGAGAAGTACTGGATACCATCAAACGTCCAAATATCTGGATAATTGGCATTCCAGAAGGTGAAGAGACCCATAAGGGCATTGATAATCTATTCCATGAAATCCTGCAAGAAAACTTTCCAAACCTAGAGAGGCATTCGAAGATCCAGTCCCAGGAAATACAAAGGACCCCAAATAGAATCAACCCAAGGAGATCTTCTCCAAGACACATTATAGCCAGGTTGACCAAAACCGCAGACAAAGACAAGATACTAAGATTGGCAAGAGAGAAACATCAAGTTACCTACAAAGGACATCCCATCAGGCTAACAGCAGATCTCTCATCAGAAACAATGCGAGCGAGGAGAGAATGGGAAAATATATTCAAAGTGTTACGAGAGAAGCAATTTCAGCCAAGAATACTGTACCCGGAAAGATTATCTTTCAGGTGGGAAGAAAAGACAAGAACATTCTCAGATAAACAAAACCTGAAAGAATTTACCAGCACCAGACCAGATCTCCAAGAAGTTCTCAAGGGTGTGCTGTATCAAGAAAATTAAACACAGACACACGGAAATAAGAGTCAAAAAACTATGAAAGTGGCCAACTTAATCAGAGGGACAAGTCTGGAGTTGAATACTATATCCCAGAATTTAATCAGGAAAATTGAACCAGAACAGAAGATAAAAGTACATGAGACTGATAGGTTCATGCACCTTCCATTTGAACAGAATCCTAACTTGTTTCCTGGCTTTAAGCAAAGTTCCTTGGCATTTCTTTGAGTTAAGTTAAAACTGGTTTTCTTAGTAGTAATGAGTGAACTCACCATTGAAAGTAGTTAGATTATGTAGGAAATTGTGTGATCAATGCAATGTGGGTGGGAAGGGAATGAAGGACAATTGTAGACACCGTAGGTGGTGTGAGAGGAGGGTGGGAAGGGACAGAGGGTCAGAAAGAGGGGTGGAAGTAATTCTAGGAACTAGTAATGGAAAATTTTTTGTAATGTGCATGATTGTATCACTATGCAGTGTGTACTGGATGGGAGATTGCATTTTGTATGCTGTGATGAAGCTTAGGGAAGGAATGTAAATTGAGTTACAAAAAAAAAAAAGTTTCAGAAAAAAACATATATATCTATTCAATGACTGCAGTAGGATATGTAGCCACAGCTAGGTGCTACTTTATAGGATGCGTAAAGTAAGACTTGTGTTCATGGAAATGTGGGTATCACCTGTGTTTGCTATGAGGGTATTTGGATTGATTAGGGTCTTTGGCGTTACAATAAAATGTGAGGAGAAAACAGTATAGAAAGCAAACATAGATACCAGAGACTGTGGGAGGAGAGTGGGAGATGGCAGAGGGTAAGAGATAGAGAATCTAGGATGGGGGGAAAAAAGCAAAACATACAGAAGACAAGAAATGGAAGATCATTTGCTGACAATAACATGTTTGTTGATGTGCTTGATTGAGACAATATATAGTGTAATTTGGATGGAAAATCTCATTTTGTATGCTGTAATGATGTTCAGAGAATGAATGCAAATAAATAAATTGGAATAAATAAATAAATAAATAAAATTAAAAAAAAAAAAAAGAATTATTTAGGGACTAGCAGTTGGAATAATGGCTATGTCACTGGATTCCCACGTAGTCAACTGCAGTTTGAGTCCTGGACGCGTGTGTGTGTGTGCCGGGCGCGTGTGCGTGTGTGCCCAAGATCCTGAGAGGAGAATGGAGGAGAAGGGATTGTGGCATGGCCATTCCCCCTGGGGGGTGATTTCTTGCTTTCTGTCTCTCTGTCTCTGTCTGTCTTTCTGGCGAGCGCAGGGGCCTTATTGCAAAAACCTCTCCCCCACCCCCCCCCCCAAAAAAAAAAAAAAAGAAAAGAAAAGATTTATTCTGCTTTGGAATGGAAATACCTGGCACAAGCACATTATCCTAAGGAAGGAAGGAAGGCAAAACAGAGGGACCAGGAAGGGGATGCTGTTAGGTGCATCTGCAGCATCTGATCCTTGGTCATGGCTGTCATATAGCCAAGAATACGAAGACTGCAGTCGAGGACAAAAGAAGCCTTCCTTTGCCAGTAGCAGGCACTAGACTGAAGATAGCTGTGACCTTTCCAACCATAGATCTGTTTTATGCCTGAAGGATAGCTGTTAATTAATAACTTTGCTTTCATAATAGCCAAGGTCATCACTATTTTGTTCATAGTTTATAACATTTCACTCAATATTAGGTTTTGTGTTTTTTTTTTTTTTTTTTTGGAGAGGTTTTTCGCTATAGGGCGCGTGCGCTCCCCAGACAGACGGAGAGAGACATAGAGACAGAAAGCGAGAAATCAGCCCCCAGGGGGGATGGTCACGCCGCAATCCCTTCTCCTCCATTCTCCTCTCGGGATCTTGGGCACGCACGCACACGCGCCTGGCGTGAGTTTTAAGCCACCAGGTCCGGGATGGGAACTGCAGTCGACTACGTGGGAGTCCAGCGACATAGGCATTATGCTAACTGCTGGTTCCCTCAATATTAGGTTTTGAAATGATCACATCCAGAAATGGCTGCATCTGGCCTGTGAGTTACAGCTACAGTGCCTTTCCATGCAAACCAACTAGCCCAGAATCCATTCCCAGCCATTCCCTGTATCAGGGTCTTACACTCTGGGCCACCATCTACCTACCTTAATCAGCGAGGGCTTGTTCCAGCCAATTAGGGACACCTCAGAGCCTGCCGAAATGGTTCAAATTAGCCAGCCCTAAGCTTGTTTATTTTGTCTGGGCAGTTCCTCTCCCCAGAAGCCACAGTAAAGACTCTTGCTCACATTTTCCCCTTGGTCTCTCTGCCCCTTCTGACCTTCCTCTGGTAGCCCCTCATGGCTTGGCCTGCCTCCTGCTCCTAGGAACTGTGGGAAGTGAACTATGTTTTCAATAGTGGTCATTTGCAGATCTGTCATCCTCACAAACCTGAATAATAATAAAACTTAAACTTAGAAATTCATTCCCTGTAAAAATTCTCAAAAGTATTAAAAACAGAAACAATAAGCAGGTCATAATATAATCTCTGTTGATACTTTTGCTTTATGAATTAGTTGAATTTTCTAAATATAGTCATGCACTGCTTAACAACAGGAAAACATTCTCAGAAATGGATTTTGTCATTACGCAAACATCACAAATGTACTTATACAAACCTAGACGTTGTAGCCTAATGTACACCTAGGGTGTATGGTATAATTTTATGAGAACCCAGCCATAAATGTGATCCATCATTGATCAAAATGCCATTATTCAGTGCATGACTAAAAAGCCCCCTATTATTCTATTTAATAAGATTATTATACACAAGCTTTTCAATAATTTGATGTTCTGGTCAAATTTTATTTTTTCAATGAACGTTATTCACTGACAAGATAAACAAAAGCATATTAATTTACATTTTTAAGGGAAGGGAGACTTCAGTAATAGACTACTATTCCAATTACATACATAAAGATTATTTTATTTTGTTATTGCATTTTTGTAAGCAAGATAGGATAATATCTTGTTCCAAATCCAATCTTGATTGCATTCAAAGAGGCAAACTTAATGAAGCACCAAATAGATTTTGTCATATAAGTCCACAATCCCTCACTCACAATTCCAAAATTCAAAATGATGTAGAAATCAAAAAATGTTTCACAAGTTTGTGGCAAACTCACTTGGTTGCAAAAGTTAATCTGAATTGATGAGGCTATTTGTGACTTCATTTATTCTTCTTGAGAGTGAGCATTCATATTTATGGTACAAAAATATTAATGTGCTTTATTTGGGGGCACTGACCCAGACCACAGTGGAACTATTAAGTAGTGCACAGTTTATAGGCTGTTATAATCTAAAATTCATGAATAATTCTGAATATTGAAATATAGTTAACTCCAAGAATTTTAGATGAAGAACTGTGAACCTAATTCGGTGCGTCTATGTGTGTGTATGTTGTGCATATATGTTTCAGTCATGGGCTCACAAAATGTCACTCTCTTTATTAACTATTTAATTTTATTTACTACTGTAACTTCTGTATTTGATTTTTTTTCAATTAATTTAAAGGAATACAATAAAACTAACGGACCAACAATTCAAGGTAGTTCTTGATTCTCTGTGTAGAGGGGTACACAGATGGGTAAGACTCAGTTCCTATACTCCACTGAGTTCAAGTGAAAAATAACTAAGTGTGATAAATGATGCTAAAGCATTAGTCACTGTGATTCTGGATCATAGAGAAAAGAAGTGCAAATTGCCTGGGGAAATTTGGGAAGGCTGCAGAGAAGAGGAGATTTTTATTTTTAAAGGAAGGAAGTTTACCAGATAATGAAATGGTTTCACCCAATCCTAGTCCTGCTTAACTTCAAAACAAAAGAGAAATATTTACTCAATTACTTAAATCACATGACATACTATAACTCTTGCCCACACTCAAGCTCTTTTCATTAGTATCATTCCATCAGTGGTGAGAGACATTTTTAGCTTTTCAGTACCAATAGAAGTTCCTAAAGGAAAGCATCTTGGTTTTTTATATGCCATGCATTGAAACAGAGTATAATTATAATGCTCTTTGCAGGGTTTAGTCAAATGCCAATGCAGTTTGGATTATTTTCAAGGAGCCATTCTCAATCAAGCATAACATATCCCTGTCTCACAGGCAGATCCTTGGAATGACTGTGAGACACTGAATACATTTTACTGATCCATGAAAGCACATTAGGAAGATAAATATAGGAACTACACTCTTTCTCATAAATGTATACCATTTGACTGCAGAGATGTGGTATTTAAAGCTCAGGTTAGAACTGACAGTATTGAAGTTCAACGTGGTATTTTCAAATGCTCATCTCCAAGAAGTGTCAACAGCAAAGATATGATCTCTTGGGTGGGTCTGTTTTAAAGAAGAAAGATGACAATGTGGTTTCAAGCAATGGTACAAGAGGAAAAGGTTACAGACAAAAAAATAAAAAAGAAAGAAAATTTTAAAATCCTGTTTCCATTTTGTTAAGCTATTATGGGGGGAGGGGCTTCAACACTATTACTACCTGCTTCTCTAATTTTGCAGCTGAGCCCCTTTCAAACCTTTTGTGTCCTGGTGGATACAAATCATTGAGGATCTCTGGACAATAAATCATTTGAAAAATATATAGAGACAACAATATAATGGGCCAAGAAAGTTATTTAGTGTTTCATCAAAGATGACCTAATGTTTTTCACCGACTATCTATAAAACAAAGCATATCATTCAATTTAATCACCAAGCTATGTTAATTTGGAAGGGGAAAATGTTGAACCTTGTACAAGAAATGGTTTGGTGGAATCATTCAAAAGAAAAACTCCAGGACAGAGAGATGAGGGAGCTGGTTTCTTGTTGGAATTTTAAAACTTCATGGATGGTGCCTTTAGTTAATTTATACTTATTACAGGTAATCTGATTACTCAAGGAGAAAGTCTAGGTCAGCAGATGGCATGGTGGTTAAGGTGCTAGACTTCCCATGCCTGGCTGTGGTCCGAGTCTTGGACCTGGCAGCCTGCTTTCTCATTTTTCTTCTCTCTCTCTCTGTGATGTCTTATAATAAATAATAATAATAATAATAATAAGTAAAGTTAAATAAATAATTCTTTAAAGAAGGGGGGAAATCTGGGAGATCTAGAAGACTATGTGGATACTAAGAGCATTTTGATTTTAAAAATTCTCTGCACTGTAGGCTATGGCCATTTATAGATCTAATGGTATTGATATTTGGTCTTTGAGTTTCATTATTTTGTCTCATAGCTTTATGCAACTGTTAATAAATTAGTAATCACCAAAGTTTCATAAATATCACCATTTAACATAATACATGATCATGTCAATTCTCTGCAATTTTTGCAGGATAAATGCTTAACTTTTTGCCAAACTCATATTAATTACCTAAGGATAACCAGAGATATTCATTGTGTATGAAAAAAAATTATATCTGTTTAGAAAATTTAAAGCCCAAACATTTTATACCAAATCATATGCCATAGTTTATACTATATTTGAAAAGCTAAGACAGTGGTAAAAATGTCTTTGGTAGCAGTCCATTTGTCATCCAGATTATATCCCTTAGCAAACTGTGAGACCAATCTTGTAAAAAATAATTAGGTATTGAAATCTGTGTCAGAGTCTGCTGGATCATGCAAGACATTATTACACAAAGACTAGGAGAACCAAAGACTGGGAACTATCAACACTGGACCCCAGCTTTAAAAACTAGATTCCATTGCTTTATGTTAATTAGTGCTCCTAAATATAACTTCCTGGCAGGCCAAGGGTTCCCCATTGCGCAGCCTGTCAGCCCCGTGCCTTCCACGTTCCCATACCCATCCAGGGACCACGGACACCCTCCTGGGCCATCCTGGCCTCCAAGGGCATGTGGTCATGGCCAGTTCTTTCCATTCTCAGGGGAGGCGGGCTAAGAGTGCAGGGGTTGATGCTGGAGGTCCAAGTCCTGCAGGTTCTACATTTTCAATATGGAATGTATGTCTGGCCTTGTGCTGTGGTCCAGGCTCAGTACCTGTGGTTTCATAGAAGATGTCTGCCAGGCAAAGCTGTGTTAGAGGTACAGTGCCCCTGAAGTGTCCAAAATATGGGCTTCAGAATTGGAGCTAGTGGCATGGTGGTTAAGCGCGCTGCACTACCATATGGCTGACCACAGTTTGAGTCCCAGACCTGGTGGCTTGCTTTCTGACCTCTCTCTCTCTCTCTCTCTCTCTCTCTCTCTCTCTCTCCATTCTTTCCATCTGGTCAAATAAATAAATAAATAAATGGATAAATATAGTTGAATAAATTAATTCGTAAAAAAAAAAAAAAAGAAAGAAAAAGAATTAGAGCTGGAGTGAGCCTTCCAGTAATTTTGGCTGCAAATGTGGTGCCAAAGTAATACTGTCAGATAGCTCTGAGCTGCCTCACTGTTCAGAAATCTGTCAGCAGAGTTGTCAGATGAATAATCTGTGAGAGGTACCATTTTGTAGGACTGACATGGAATCACGTATCTCAGGATCTTCTGGCTCTACCTCCACAAGATATTATTCTTGTATATGATGTGTTCATTGAACCAGAAGACTTTGAAGACATTTTAACTACAGTATACTTTTTGATGCAAAAAAAATCCCAAAGGTTCAATTGTGGTCTACTTACCAGGTTAGAAGTGCTGACTGCTCACTCAAAGCTTTGCTCTATAAGTGGGATATGAAGCGTGTCCATATTCTCAGGTGACTTTTGATGCCTACAAGGAAGATATAGTAGAATCTGCCCTTCCTGAAAAACATACTGTTGAAATACTGGTCATCTCCTTTGCAAAGGACAGTCTCTGAGTTATACCACAAGCTGTTTTAGGATATTGTCAATATTAATTAGCAACCTGGCATGTTTGGCATGTTTGAAAGCACTTCAGCTTGAGAAAATGCAGCTGAGGCTTGAAGATGGTCAAATCTGCTGGCCTTAGATCATGGAAGATCACCTAGACAACACTCCCAGGCAACATAACCAAGGAAACAAAAGTTAAGACACCTATTAAGAAAAAGCTTGGCTTGGGAACCAGCAGTTAGCGTAATGGCTATGTCACTGGACTCCCACGTAGTCGACCGCGGTTCGCATCCCGGACCCAGTGGCTTAAAACTCACGCCGGGCCCGTGTGCGTGCGTGCCCAAGATCCTGAGAGGAGAATGGAGGAGAAGGGATTGCGGCGTGACCATCCCCCCGGGGGGTGATCTCTCGCTTTCTGTCTCTATGTCTCTCTCTGTCTGGCGAACGCATGCGCCCTATAGCGAAAACCTCTCAAAAAAAAAAAAAAAAAGAAAAAGCTTGGCTCAATCCTTGTGAAATAGGCATAAATTAGGCCAACTAATAGCTATAACCTCAAGAAAGTGCAACCTTTAAAAGCACTGGGTACTCACTGGCATTTCCACATATTTTAAACATAGAACAAGTCAGGTACCTAAATATTTCACTTTTGTATTATTACAGTCAATAAAATTAAGACAATTGCAAAAAGTAAATAAAACTTCCTATTCAACAAATACTCTGACATCATATATTCTCATTCTCTCCCTATCTCTCTTTTTTTTTTTTTCTTCCATAGGATACATCACATGCTTTCTGGAGAGGGATAGAGAAAAGAAAAGTAAGAAATCACTCCCTACGGGGAATGGCCACACCACGATCCCTTTCTTCCACTCTTCTCCTGGGATTTTGGGCATGTGTACACATGTGCCCAGCATGATTTTCAAGCCTTCGGTCTGGAACTTGAACTATAGTCAATCATGTGGGATCCAGCACCTTAACCACCACACCACCTGCTGGGCCCCTCAATTATTATTATTTTTTATAATAATTTTTTTGTTTCTTGAAAGAGAGAGAAAAAGGAAGAGAGATAGGCACCCTCAACTGGGTCACATCACACCACTAACTACCTTACCTATTTCAGTCTTCCAGCTGGCCAGGACCACCGTTCATCTGGTGGATCCAGGTTAATAAGAAACCTGGTGTGTCCAGGTCTCCCATGTGGGTCCAACATCTCCAGCCATACTCTTTCACTTGTGCTGCCATAACTGGTAGCCATATTTTACTCCTAGTTTATAAATGATGCTCATTGTGTGCCCAAGACTGTTCTCAGTGCTTCGCATGTACTAATTCATTAAATTTTCACAGCACTTTTCTTGGCAGGTACTATGAGCCTCATTTTATATATGAAGAAATCTGAAACAGAGAAGTCTAGGTAACTTGTACTGGGACACACAGAAAGTTGTTGAGCTGGGATTTAAGCTTAGGATATTTGGAGAAATTCTTCATAAGCTTAACTTATATGTAGCATTAACGTAATAAAGAGCTACTGAAATACATTTCTATCTGGTTTTCAGGGTCTCATGTATATAACTGTCCTGAATGTAGAATTGTCTTAGGTTTCCTAGACATACTGTGTCTTTTGATCAAGATTATCTTAGACTTCTAATAATTTTAAAAATAAAAATTATAATAAAATAAGATCAAGGAATTTAAATCTAAAGTCTTTAAGTTCTACAATACAATTGTGTTAAAAGTTTCAGTGATCAAATGCAACATCAATTAGAGGAAGCATTGGTTTCCTAGTCATCCCAAGGGTAATGTAAATAAATAATAAATAATAAAATTGTATATTCATGCTATTGTATTACTATGTGAACTTCAACACATTTTTAATATTTCTTAATGTTTGTAAGCTTCAGGGACACAATAAGACAATAGGTCTGACTAAGCACATGCCATCTGTTTTAGTCCTTTATTGTGTTGTTAAACAGAAATACCAGAGACCAGGAGATTTTTTTAAGTTAACTTATTTCTTCCATGAGTGAGAAAGATAGACACACAGAGAGAGAGACAGAGCTAGAAAGATAGGACCCAGAATCTTTTAAAAATTATTTATTTATTTAACATACTACCGCTACTATTATTATTTTAAAATTTACCATAGGGCACATGTGCTCACTAGAGAGAGACAAAAAGAGAGAAAGGGAAAATGAGAAAGCAAGCCACCAGATCTAGAACTCAAACCATAGTCAGTCATGTGGGAATCTAACACCTTCATCATGCCACCCGCTGGCTCCCCAACAGAGTCTTGACGCTATGATCCACTCAAAGACTTCAGTCAGCCCTGGATGGTGGGCATTTGCTTGATGTACTCAGGAAAGTCTCTAGACTTAAACTGGGAACCTTCCCACATGGAACTGCCTCACAGAGCACTCTGTTTTACGGCTATGCCACTGTCTGGCCCCATACTGGGTGATTTATAAAGAGCAGAGTTTTATTGTGCTCATAATTCTGGTGTTTAGAAAGTCCAAAGGGGGAGGTTTGCAACTGGTTGGACTCTGCTACATCATGACATGGTGGAAAGAGGTCGAAAGGTCAAACATGTACAAAGACAGAGACCATGACCTGCAGGAGCCATCATACCCATTACGATCTGCTTTTGTTCAGTAAACCTAACTCATTCCCTTAAGGATCTATAAAACAACATTAATCTAAAATTTGTGAAGGTGGTGCTCCCATAATCCAAATACTACTACCCAGGTCTCATCTTTTAAAAGTCCCACCACCTCTAAAAACCATTATACTGAGGACCAAGATTTCAGCATATAAATTTTTGAGAGACATATAATATCTAAAGTATCCTAATGACATATGACAAGACTTTCAGCCTCTTGTGAATATTGCTTGACAAGATTGTAGGGAAAAAAAATATATCGTATAATTTTTTTAGATGATTTGCTATAGGCATGTGCACTCCTCAGAGGTAAAGAGAGACAGAGACGGTGAGAGGGAAAGGGAGAAATCAATCCCCTAGAGGGTTGGCCATGCCACCACAAGACCTTCTCCTTCATTCTCCTTCTGGGATCTTGAGCGTGCACGCACACACACCTGGCGTGATTTTCAAGCCACTGGTCCCGGACTTGAACCACAGTTGACTATATGGGAGTCCAGCAACATCAATGTCATCTACTGCTCCCAATTAAAAAAAAAAATTTTTTTTTTTAATTTGCGATAGGATGAGTGTACTTGCCAGGGAGAGTGAGAGCAAGAGTGAGAGTAAGAGAGAGAGACAGTGAGAAAACACCCCCAGGAAGGATGACCATACCATAATCTCCACTACTCCATACTTTTGAGATTTGGGGCATGCAAACACACATGTCCTGTGTGTTTCTCAAGTTACTGGGTCCGGAACTCAAACCGTGCACTAGGTCACGTGGAATCAAGCTGCCTACAAAATGTCTGGCCCTCTTGTAATTTTTTTAAATCCATTTGTTAATCCTAGCAGAAATTTTGTTTTAGAGATTGGTTAGGTTCTTAGATGTCCAAAACTTGATGAGTTACTGGTAAGAAAGTCATAAACACTAAAACTTTATTTTTAACCCACATTTGCCTTAAAAAAGGCCATGTTGGGTGGCATGGCAGTTAAGGTGCTGGACTCCCACATGGCTGAATGACAGTTCGAGTCCTGGGCATGGCAGCTTGCTTTTTCACTTTCTCTCTCAGTTTCTTGCTCGCTCTCTTTCTCTCTCTGGTGAGCACACATGTCCTATAGCAAATTTTAAAATATCAATAATAATAAGTAATATTAATAATAAGTAATTCTAAAGAAAGGCCATAGTAAGCATTTTGTAAAAACAGTGATAGAGATAGTACCACTAGAAGGAAGTATTAAATTTCATGCAAACACATTTTCAGTTGGCTGTTGGATATAGTTTAAAAATTAGAAAATAATTAAGAACATGGTATCAATATAAATATTTGTTTTGCAATCCAAATTTCAATATGAACTTCTGTGGACCAGTAGTTAGCGTAATGGCTATGTGGCTGGACTCCCATGTAGCGCACTGCAGTTCGAGTCCAGGACCAGGTGACTTAAACTCACGCTGGGCACGTGTGCGTGTGTGCCCAAGATCCCGAGAGGAGAATGGAGAAGGGATTGTGGTGTGGCCATACCCCCTGGGGAGTGATTTCTCACTTTCTGTGTCTCTGTCTCTCTCTGTCTTTCTGGCAAGCACACGTGCCCTATAGCAAAAACCTCTCCCAAAAAAAATGAACTTCTGTGAAGAATACCTTCAGATGTGTCATAATGGCAATTTCTGTAAATGAATTTGTAAGATGATCATTAGCTAATTTTCTAAGTGAATTCCCCCTTACTCTCTACTTGTGTATTTCTAATGTAATAGATACATTAAGTCATAGTAGAAGGTGATTAGATTTCAAGATAATTCTATCCTGAGGAGCAGACTTATAAACTTCCAGTGCTTAGATGTTCACATCACTATTTCTTGACTCTTAAGTAATATTCAAAGTCTAATTTTTAGATTGCATTACTCACCCAGTTACACAAAATATAAAGCTGATCTTTGGTTAAAACCCACAACATTCACAATATTTCCTCAGTTCTTAGCCACATGACATGCTTGAATTGTAAAAATGAAGTTCTTTAATCTTTTAAGGAAAGATTAATTTATTTCTTCTGAAAGAGAGCAATTGACACACTGAATAGGGTCTCCATGCTGGGATCCACACACCAACCTCAGCTGACCTTGATTGGAGGCATCAATGTGGATGCCCAGCATGCCCAGGAAGGTCCCAGATTACAAACCCAGGACTCTCCTCATGTGAGGCCACCTGTGTTAACACTACACTATCACTTAACCCTTGAAGTCCTCTATCTTGATCTGAAAATGTGTTATTGATAATCTTATATACCACCCAATATTATACCAAACTGGATTTTCTTTTTTTTTTAAATTGTTATTTTATTTAATATTTATTTATTTATTTATTTATTTAAATTTGACCAGAGAGGGACAGAGCAAGAAAGTGAGAAACAGAAAGTGAGAAAGCAAGCCTCCAGGTCCGGGACTCAAACCACAGTCAGCCAGCCATGTGAGAGTCTAGCGTCCTTAACTACCACACCACCTGCCAGCCTCCCAAGTTGGATTTTAAGAGAGTTATTCTTACTACCACTATTAATTATAACAGTATATTGATATTTTGAAAGTGTGGAATGAAGTCTGGTTTAGGATTTATTTAGGATACAAATTTATAAACTTTATGCTCAGCATTATAGTTTCCAAGATTTAAGAATACTTAATTGTGTAGGCTTTTTTGTTGATCCAACTTAAACAACACAATTGGTTCCTATATATATATATGTGTGTGTGTGTGTGTGTGTGTGTGTGTGTGTATAAGTTCGTTCTACAAGTAGATATACAATTTCCCAGGTTATATTACCACATTCAGAAAGAAAAAGCCAATTGTATCCAAAAATAACAAATGCTGGTTGGATATCCTACCCCTTTCCCTCCTATGCTTATAGCAGAAATTACTCTGATTATGGTAGCCTCAGATCTCTCTAAATACTATTCTTGGGAGGCATGATCAGCCATCAGGGGTGGAAAAAAGAGCAAGCCAATCTATCACACGTAGGTTGATAGAAATGGCATTTTATCATCTAGAGCCATATGTCCATATGTGAAGCCACTAGTTTTGGAAAGGAAAGTTAGCAAGGATTCCAATTGAGGGAATTCCTTCCCTCAGGAAATGTAAACCTTGCTTGCTGAAGGGCTGGGCTACTGGAAGGAAGTCTGCCACAGTGTTTCCATATGTCTGGGAAGCACATGCTGACCCAGAGGGTGCTCTTGGGTGGATAGCCCAGGCTGGCTAAGAATAGACCTGGGCTGTGTGACAGTGAAACTGAAAATAATTTTCTCTTCTGTTTAGGGGTACTTTCTCTTTGTAATTTGTGTATTCTTTATTATTATTATTATTATTATTATTATTGAGAGGTTTTCGCTATAGGGCACGTGCGCTTGCCAGAAAGACAGAGAGAGACAGAGAAACAGAAAGCGAAAAATCACCCCCCGGGGGGATGGCCATGCTGCAATCCTTTCTTCTCCATTCTCCTCTTAGGATCTTGGGCACGCACGCACACGCGCCTGGCATGAGTTTAAGCCACTGGGTCTGGGACTTGAACTGCGGTCTATTACACGGGAGTCCAGCGACATAGCCATTACGCTAACTGGTGGTCCCTAATTTGTGTATTCTTGATGATAAATTTCAAGGTGGCCTTTTGACAAGCAAAGAAATTAGAAATACTTGTTCAATGTGAGAATTTTTTTTTTAGCATATATATGGAAAGAGTAGGATAAATCTACTAGAAAAAGAATTTAGTACTTGACTTATACCAAAAAATTCCAAATAAGCAAACCAATGTCAAAGTATTCAGTCTGTAAGTTTCACAAATAAGTCTTGTGTGTTTCCTGTTGGGGTTCCAGTAACATCCCTCACATAGCTCATATAATGTAAGCTCTCAAAGGTAGCTGCTGATTGGTTGATCTTAAAAACTTCAGAGTTGACCTTTTATTAAAATTCCCTAAACTAATTTGAGAAATATAAAAGGTTTTCTATTAAGAAAATCAGAGGATAATAAAAACTACTAGAAATTAAGGGGGCACTATAAGAGTATAGTATGATAGATATAAAAGTCAATATAGAGGGGCTGGCTGGTGGCATGGTTTTTAAGGTGCTGGACTCCCACATGGTGGACTATGGTTCAAGTCCTGGACCTGGTGACTTGCTTTCTCACTTTCCCTTTCTCTCTCTCTCTGTTTCTATCTGGTTGAATCAAAAGTAAAATAAAGTACATAATTCTATAAAAAAAAAGGTCAATATAGAAAGATTACTATCTCTCTTAGAATCTGAAATAACCAGTTAGAAATGTAATGGTAAAAGGGATATCATTTGCAATGACAACAAAGCACATTTTATATGTAGAAATAAATAGGAAATGTGCAAGCCTTTTTATAAAATAAAGTATGTAAAAACAAACATAAATTAAGTTCTATTCCATGTTTTTCTTGAGAAGATTCAACATTCTTTATAAAGAATAAATATATATATATATATAATATAATACAGAATAGACTCATGATTCTGGTAAGTGCAAAATCCAAAGACCAGCTACGTCACAACATGGCTAACATAAAGAAAGAAGGTGGCAGGTACATGCAAAGAAATTGTGGTCTATGGGACCAGCAGATAGCATAATGGTTATGTTACTGGACTTTCCCGTAGTCGACTGCGGTTCAAGTCCTGGACCTGGCAACTTAAAACTCACACCAGGAGCATGTGTGTATATGTGTGCCCAAGATCCCAAGAGGAGAATGGAGGAAAAGGGATTGTAGTGTGGCCATTCCCCCTGGAGGATGATTTCTCATTTTCTCTCTCTCTCTCTCTCACTCTCTGGCTCTCTGGAGAGCACATACTCCCTATTGCAAAAATATCTCTAAAAAACAAAGAAAGTGTGGTCTATGATTCATGGGAGTCTCTGTCTGCCACATTTCCTCTCCTTATAAACCTGTGGGACTCATTTATTGGGATACTGCTTAACCATTCAATCACTAATCTCCTTCCAACGGTCCCACCCTTCAACACAATAATTAGATCAAGTTTTCCCATTCTTAATCTCATTACAATGAAATCATCACACATGAATTTTGAGGGATGCCAAATTTATATCATAGAGAAAGAATGAGATCTCTATATATTGTAGTAGAAAATTCTTTAACACCCAAGTAAAAAATAGTTGTCACTGGATAACAGAACTATATTTAAGTGTATATGATGCATATATGTACCAATGCGTATGTACCTATTTATCGGGTCGCCAGGAAAGTCTTTTTTTTTTTTTTTGAGAGAGATTTTTGCCATAGGTGGGCAAAAAACCTCACATGCGCTCTCCAGAAAGACAGAGAGAGACAGAGAGACAGAAAGCAAGAAATCACCCCTCAGGGGGGATGGCCACACTGCAATCCCTTCTCCTCTCAGGATCTTGGGCACGCACGCACATGTGCCCGGTGTGAATTTAAGTCACCGGGTCCGGGACTCGAACAGCAGTCAATTACATGGGAGTCCAGCGACACAGCCATTACGCTAACTGCTGGTCCCACCAGGAAAGTCTTTACATACTTTTTTGTTTTGCTATGCAAAAATGTGTCATGACTTTGCTGACAACCCAATATTTTTCAGTCTATTGCTTCTATGTAGGTAGATTCTTTTTTAAAATAAAAATTGTATACATTTAAGGTGTAAAACATGAAGTTTACTGCCATACATATAGTCAAATGATTACTACAGTCAAGAAAATGAACATGTCCATTTCTTAACATAATTACAATTTTGCATATGTATGTAGTGAAATTCACTCCTTTAGTTATGTAAAGTAAATAAATCTCAAGATCTAATGGACTGAATTTTGATTTCTTTACTGTGAGTTCATATTCATGTTTCCTCTTTAACAAAACAATTTTTTTTTAATCAGAGAGGAGTATTTAGGGAAGGTCTGGCATGGTGGCTCAAGCTCTTCACATGGTAGAGAACTGCTTCAAAAAGGGTGTGAGAACCACATGTCTGCTGCTAACTTTGTTTGGGCCTCTTAATACTTACATTTTCTCTTCACCTTGGGCTCTGCTGCCAATTTTTCTTTCCTAGAGGGTATTGAAATGGACATAAAAGGAAATTCTTTAAGAATATTCACATTCTTGGTATGTAAAAGTTGTATTGTTTAAAGGGATCTTAGATATGATCTAATGTAAATCCCAAACCTCAGAATCCTGAATTCTTAGATGGTCAGGAAACTTTAATGAGAATTTCACATTTCTCATGCTTGAGTCATAACCTTGTACCCAGAAACCTGGAAAAACTTTACCATGAAAACCCAAATAGGGTGGCACTATGTCCCCAATTCTAAAAAAGAAAAAATTTCTTCCGAGAGAGAGAGAGAGATACCTTCAGTAGGGCCCTCATGCTGTGACCCACCCCCAGTTTCAGCTAACCTGAGTTATAAGCATGCATGATTGCACCCAGCACGCATAGAGACGTCGCGGGACATGAGCTGAGGCCTTCCCACGAGGGTCCAGCTGCGTTACTTCCATGTCACCATCTAGCTTTACTTTCCCAATTTTTAAGCCAACAAGACAAAAAAAGTAATTTCATTAATAAAAAATTAATAAATATTTTACATTTCAACAGTTGTTGTGATAGATACCATCTGATGACCCACTTACATGTTTTTCAATATTATTTCAATTTTCTATTTTAGGACTTTTTTTTTTTTTTTTTGAAGAGGTTTTTGCTATAGGACGTGTGTGTTCACCAGAGAGACAGAGAGAGACAGAGAGACAGAAAGCAAGAAATCACCCCCCAGGGAAGATGGCCACGCTGCAATCCCTTCTCCTCTATTCTCCTCTTGGGATCTTGGGCACGCACGCACACGCGCCCGGAGTGAGTTTTAAGTCTCCGGGTCCGAGATGCGAACTGCGGTCAACTACATGAGAGTCCAGCGACATAGCCATTACGCTAACTGCTGGTCCCTATTTTAGGACTTTTTAATCCTTAAATGCTGCTTGCTAAATTACTTTTCATCAACTCTGCCCAGCATTGGACTGCTTGGCTTATCACATCTGGTCAAATCACGATACAGGTATGGTCAGCCCTGTTGGTAGGTTTAAGCCACTTTACTTTCTATTAGGTCCGTGTGTCTTAAGGGCCCTACACAAAACTCAATGGTAGGGCCAGCAGGTGCTGTGGTGGTGAAGGTGGCTAGATTCCCACAAGGCCAACCGTGGTTTGAATCCTGGACCTGGAAGACTTGAAAATAATCCCAGGCATGCATTCATGCATGTCCAAAATCCCAGGAGGGATTGTGGCATGGCCATCCCTCTTGAGGAGGGGTGTGATTTCTCACTTTCCCTCTCTCACTCTCTCTTTGGTGAACACACATGCCTAACACCACCACCACCCCCTTCCCCCCCCCAAAAAAAAAGAAAAGAAAAAGAAAAGAGAAAAAGAAAAAAGAAAACAAAACACACTGGTCTCCTTGGATGTTGACAAAGAAAAGCCAGAAATCACTCCTTCTAATTTGGAGATTTTAGTTCTCATAGCAATAGTGTGGCAGGCACCTTTGCTTGGAGCCTGTCTGATTTGTATCTGGCTAAGCTGCTTCTGTGTACCCCATGAAGAAACCATCTCTCCCTTTTAGAATCCCACTGTCTCTTGGTGTTTTCTGGAATGCAGCTCTTTATATGAAATCATGTAGGCTATATTCACCCTACTGGATTCTGAACTTTCTCATATGTGGTCTTCTACTGACAAATTCAGGTCATTGGCAAACTATGGCTCTTCTCTGGAGCTACTAGCTTTCTGTCCCTAGGGTCCCAAGTTCCATTTTTCTTTTTTTTTTTTAATATTTTATTTTATTTATTCATTCATTTATTTTTTTAATTTGACCAGAAAGAGACAGACGGTGAGAGTGAGAGAGAGAGGAAGTGAGAAAGCAAGCCACCAGATTCGGGACTTGAACCCCGGTCGGCCATGTGGGAGTGTCCAGCACCTTAACCACCACGCCACCTGCTGGTCCCACCAAGTTCCATTTTTCTAATTGGGCTTAGGCAAGCCGTACATTTCTCCTTAAAGTCCAGACCCCCTGAGATACAGGGAGGTTAGAAGAATGACAATCCCAAGGATTCACATCATTTAAAAACAGGTTGAACATTTCTCATTCAAAATCCAAAATGCTCCAAAATCTGAAACTTTTTGAGCACTGATGTGACACTATCAATGCAATATTCTAAACCTAATCTCATAAGATAATTCACCATTAAAACAAGATAATTGTCTAAAATTGCACACATTTTATCTGTATAAGGTGTATATGAAATATAAGCAAAATTTGTGTTTAGGTTTGGGTCCCATTCCCAAGACACCTCATCAATGTGCGAATATTCCAGTATCTGAAAAACATCTTAAATCTGAAACACTTCACGTCCCAAACATTTCAGATAAGAGACACTTAACCAGTATTTGCAGACTGGGCATGAAAATTTCAGATACTGGGACTCAAGGCCAGTGGAATGACTTTATAACTTAAAAAAATAAGGTTTACCATTTCTAAAATATTGTGTGAAAATGGAAATCACTGTGCTGAAAATGTTTTGTTCCTTTTTAAGCTCTTTAGTGTTATATATATTTTTAATTATTTTATTTAACTATTTATTTATTTTATATTTCATTTAACTTTATTTATTTATTTACTTATTTTTAATTTGACCAGAAAGGGACAGAGTGAGAGAGAGAGAGAGAAAGCAAGCTGCTAGGTCTGGGACTCAAACCATGGTCAGCCATGTGGGATTCCAGCACCCTTAACCACCATGCCACCTGCTGGCCCCCTTTAGCATTATATTATCTTTATATGTTTATAGGGGAGAAAAATGGTTCTACTGGCTACTAGTGAATAAGAGAGCAGAGTAGAGCTGAAGAAGTTATAGCAAATGTTCAGCATCAGCATCCATAGTCTTGTTTGATGTAGTGGCTGTTGGGTCTACGGAAATACACCTTTGTTTATGCTTCCAAGTGTTACTTTAATCTCTAGATAAAAGTGTAGAGGGGAAGTTGCCAAAATTAGTCCACCTTTTGGGCTCAGGCCACAGTTAAACTTAGATATAAAGGAGATCAAAGGGTTTCCATCCTGATCCAAGTAGCTGCAGGCCAGCTGCATAGCTGGTGGCCATATGAAATGGCTGAAAACATTATGATTTGGAACATTTAAGCAATTCTTTCTAGTCTGTAAGGCACAAAAGGAGGCAGCATACATGTCTGCTTTTAAAATGCCTGCCTGCCTTCTAGGATTTGACAAAGAAATACTTGTTTAGTATTTCATAATAAAATCTAGGGGAATCTCCCACGTATTCCTGCAGGCTGCCTCAGGAAGTCTCTCAGGATGGACAGTTTCTCTCTCCTCCCCAGGACAAGCAAAGTTGATTCTGTTCATGGTCTTTGCTTTGGGTGAAGCCCAACTGTTAAGGCTTCTTCTTTGTAAGATGGATATGACCACCCGTGGCCTTCTCTCCCTTTTCTTTTCTTTTCTTTTCTTTTCTTTTCTTTTCTTTTCTTTTCTTTTCTTTTCTTTTCTTTTCTTTTCTTTTCTTTTCTTTTCTCTTCTCTTCTCTTCTCTTCTCTTCTCTTCTCTTCTCTTTTCTTTCTTTTCTTTTCTTTTCTTTCTTTCTTTTCTTTTCTTTTCTTTTCTTTTCTTTTCTTTTCTTTTCTTTTCTTCTTTTCTTTCTTTTCTTTTCTCTTCTTTTTTCTTTCTTTCTCTCTCTCTTTCTTTCTTTCTTTCTTTCTTTCTTTCTTCTTTCTTTCTTTCTTTCTTATCACTAGAGGGCATACACACTTGAAAGACAGTTGTAGAGAGTACAACACCCCAGTGGGGCAGAGTTATGCTCCAATCCCTTCTACTTCATTTCTCCATCCTGTCAAGATTTGGGGCATGCATGCACATAAGCCAGTGTATTTTTCAGGTTGCCAGGACCAGAATTTGAATTACAGTGTTGGCCATGTAGGATCAGGTTCCTTAACCATGAGGGGACCTCATCCTTACCTCTTTGATAATTGCTTTTTACAGAGACTCAGGCTGGGAATACACAGGATCTCCTCGGGTTCTTTGCGTAAATAGGGTCACCAAGTTATTTTCTATACAAACCAGAACACTTTTGTAAGTAAAAGGAGTATTATTAGTAACTAAACCCAGACAACTGGGGTACAGTGAGACTATTCTGACAAATTGGAGTGTGTGGCCACCCTATGCACAGGGAAATGGGTGATTTGGGGCACCTAGAAACTCAAGTTTAACTCTTCTTTTCCTGTCCATGATTGGACATTTTCTAGTCATGTTATTACAGATGAACATTTTCTCTATAGCAAACACAGCAAGAAAAAAAAACCCTGGAAAATAAATTCCTGTGTGACTCAGAACACAGGCCCCTTGTTAAATAATGTAGCTCCTGAATAGATTTTGTTGCAAAGAAAATGTTCTGTACAAATTCTTTAAAGAAGTCTTTCAAATGGATTTTTTTATTTCTTTTTAGGATGCCACCACCCACTATTTACAAAGAAGGTCTTGAAGGGGAGCCGAAACCCCTCAGGCCATTGCTAGCAAAGAGATGTACATTCAGTACCGAGGACACGCAAATGCTGTTGTAACTACACCCAAAGTATTTTTTGTGTCTGACGTATTTTTGTCTTCCAACTGCAGTCATATTGCTGTGTTTTCTTTCTGTTTATTTTACCACTTCCCTTCTAAATATTTTACATCATCCTGGAGATGTTCCCAAGTTGTGGTCTGCTCACTGGAGGGCTGCATTCCTCTGAGTTGTGGCATTGTGTTGCCATGGCAAGGGTTGTTTACCATAAGGGAATACTTTACAGGAGCGGCCCCTCCCACGGCAATTCCAACCTCCCTTCGTCCTTTTCCCCACACACTCAAACGCTCTGAGACAGCAGCCCAGATACGGCTTTCTCTAATCACCAACGACATTCCCCGAGTGTGAACTTTGCTTTCGAGATAGAGAAATATTTGGCTCTGTTTATTCCTTTCAAACTGGGTAGTGGCTCCTTCACTGTTATGACTAATCCGCTTGTCAGGGCTGGAATCTCCTAACAGTTCTTTCCCCCAGGTAAATCACATCGCTCAAACTTGTAAGGCAGAAATGCCACAGAGGTTAAAGGCTGACCTTGCGGTGGTGGAAGCCCGTCTACTTGACAGAGGCCTCTCTTAACTGTGAAGACTTTTTTTTTTTTCAGAAGGAAAGCTTAGTCAGACCCGACAGGTCTTGCTCCTTCACGTTCCTGCAGAGGAACCAGCTGGGGAGAGATAAGAGACACAGGTCGACACCCTGATTATGCCTACCTTTTTATTTGTTAAACGTGGAAATTGACTTCATCCAATTAATAAGGGCAGGAAACAGTTTTTGTTTTCTTTTTGCAGGAAAACATGAAGTAACGGTTTTATCTTAATTTGTCAGGCATTGCCCAAGAGACTATGGCCATGTGGGCCGGTGGCCAAAAATGGCTCTAAGGCCCAAGTATTAACACCCAGATATAAAAAGAATGCTAATTGGTTTTCCAGCTGAGAAATAATAAGGTGCTCAGTGCCAAAAAAATGTTGTATGGCATGGAAGCCCCAGGTTTATACAATAGAGCCTGATTGCAATCTGGGGGCTCCATTTGTACTAGTTTGTGGAGCTAAACAAAGGGAGTTTCGCTCCTCTGCCTTTGTAGAAAGCCCCTGCTCCAGATCTCTGCCTGGTGTTGCACCAGGCTTCCCACAGTCTTCCTGCCAACTCTCCAAGTTTTTTCCTGGCCGCCATTCAGGAAAGTACAGCTTCGTCCGTAGGATGGAAAGTTAAAAAGCCCTCGCTTGGATACGCTGAAATATATACAAACACTGCTTGACATATCGAGCAGGCTGATTTTGCGGGGCTGCTTCTGCCGCATCCTAAGGAAAAAGAACGTAGGACTTTTAAAAGTCATTTAAGCTAAATGACTAAGTTATCAGTTGGGAAAAAACAAGCAAACAACTGTATGTGTGTGTGTGTGTGTGTGTGTGTTACAAAAAAGCAAATTCAGCATCCCCCTTAATCTTAACAATTGCTCACCTTAATTTCTTCATTAGTAAAACCTCTAAGATCTCATCCAGTGTGGGATGTCTCTAACTTAAGGCCTGGGTTTAGTACGCATAGAAAACACTCAGTATCTACTGAATATCATCGCCAAGGTCACTAGAAGTGAGCTGTGGTGTGAATCAAACTCTGGAGCCTTTGTAGGGGACAGGCTCCCCCCGCTTGTGTGCTCATGCATATTGGCCAGGTGCCCCCCTGGTCTGTGGCCTCACACCCCAGATGGTTGATGGGAATGTGATTGAATTGAAAATATTTTGTAATGCTTAGAACCCTGTTCTCATTATTTCTAGTGATAGCAAGATGTCTTTAGAACTCACAGTATGCAACTAGTATTTCCCATAATGCTTTTAAAAATAGTTAATTCTTAAATCTACTAACAATCCTTTTGGGACCAGCAGTTGGCATAATGGCTATGTTGCTGGACTCCAGTGTAGTCAACCGTGGTTCTGAGACTGGGACCCCATAGCTTAAATTCATGCTGGCCGTGTGTGTGTGTGTGTGCCCAGGTTCCTGAGAGGAGAATGGAGGAGAAGGGATTGCGGCATGGCCATACCCCCTGGGAGGTGATTTCTCACTTTCTGTCTCTCTGTCTCTGTCTTTCTGGTGAGCGCACGTGCTCTATAGCAAAAACCTCTCCGTAAATAAATAAATAACTATCCTCTCACTGATAATGATCGTAGACTCTGTCTGTGAATCTAGTCATGTATGTAAGAATAGAAATGTAAGTTTAAAGGTGTTTTTATGTACAAGGAGCTGAGATTTGCTCAGCCAGCCCAAATGAGGGAAATGTATTGTAAACCTACAGCGTCCAAAGAATAAGATTTGCCTGATATGAACTGGAAACTTGTTAGAAGCCAAGGCAGATTTCTCCAGCCCTCAGGATCACACAATTCTCCTCTGATTCTTTCCCAGGAATATCTACTTTCATGTTCTTTCCTTTCTGTCTGCCAAATTTCCTTGCTTTATCATTTCAGGTTTTTTTCTTTTTTTTTTTTTTTTTTCGGTTCAACTACCCCCAAGTAACTAAATTAGATTTACAATCTTAAACCAAATTGTAAGGGATTTGATCATCTCATCTTGTGCTGGAATATCCAACCTGGCTTTCAATCAGTGTGCATGGTAGAGCAGAGGCAAAGTGGTAAAAATGTCTGCCTAAACTAATTCCTACAGAAGCCTGTAGATGAAGGACTTTCAGAGAAGAGGATATGGGCAGGTGGGTGTTCTGAAATAAAGCCACCACCTGCAGAGTTGTATTATTCACCCAAGAAAGATTCCTTGGAGGCAAGGAATAGATTTCACTTTGTTAAACATGTTGTTGTTGTTTACTATAAGGTATGTGCACTTACTGAAGAGAGACAGAGAGCAAGAGAGAAATTGAGGGGAAAAAAAAGTCCTAGAAGGGATGGCCATGCCATAATCCCTTCTCTTCCATCCTCCTCTTGGAATTTTGGCCATATCCACACATGCACCCAGCATGTTTTTCAAGCTGTCAGGTCCAGGATCGAACAGTAGAGTTGTCTTAACCCACCACACCACTGGCTGGCCCTCACTTTAATTACTTCTATCACTGTATATAGTATAGTGCTGTTCAACTGCCAGTGATTCTCCATGCTGGTTGCACATTAGAATCACCTAGGAAAATTTAGGAGCATTTCAGTATTCAGTCCTTTCTCTTGCTACTACCACCAGAGATTATGATTTCATTGGTTATAGGAGTATGGCCCAGTACCAAGTATCAAGAGTTGTTGTGCTTGGGACCAGCAGTTGGCATAATGGCTATGTCGTTGGACTCCCATATAGTCGACCACAGTTCGAGTCCGGGACCCAGTGGCTTAAACTCACGCTGGGGACATGTGCATGTGTGCCCAAGATCCTGAGAGGAGAATGGAGGAGAGGGGATTGTGGCATGGCCAACCCCCCTGGGGGGTTGCTTTCTGTCTCTCTGTCTCTCTCTGACTTTCTGGTGAACACACGTGTCCTATAGCAAAATCCTCTCAAAAAAAAAAAAAAGGTTGTGCTTTCCAAATAGCAGCCCTGACCTTGATCTTTCTGAGTTCAGAACCACAGAAAGTATTACTTTTATGGGTGGAGAAATTATTACTCTTGTAAGTCAAGACGTGGTATAAATTAAAATTATTAACTTCTTGCCCAGCCTTTGTAGTAGGTAGCATTCATGTCAAGTTAGGTGAATACCGGTAACATTGGTAACTTTAGAGAATTTAACATTTTTAATTTTGTAATTTTTGTTTTTTTCTTATCCCTTTAATTCCAATAAATCTGGTACTCAATGATTATTTCTTCAGGATTTTTCTTTAATCACATAATAAATCAATACATCTTGAGAATTAGTACTGTTTCTGGATTCTTCAAGGGCAGGGTCTCATTATGACTAGGAACTTTTAAGATTCAACAATAAATTCTAAACTGAAGACAATTCAGAAAGCCACTCTTTAGTTTTTCAGTGGTAGCGCTTAAAATATCATTTAATAAATTTGAACTGAGCCAAGCTTGCCACCAGGATAGCAAGGGATAGATTTATTATAGGGCCTATATAGAGATGCTCTTGTGGTGATTTCTTTATAATATCCTTGTGGTGGCCAAGGTTTGTCTTAGGCATTAGAACCAACAGATGTGATTCACTACTTGGAGAATTCCTTATTGGAATAGTTTGGTACTGTCAGTGAATCCAAGGAGATATTCCAAACTTCTAAGTGAATTGGCTCAAATGCTGATTTTTGAAGGAAAAACTCTACCTTTCCTGCCAAATGCCTCTGAGACTACCTTCAGACCTTTGTTAGTGGCTCCTGGAAGTGTAGCCACCCTGATATTCTGAATACAATGGGGTTCGATTATTTTTCCTAGAGAATATAAATTGTGGGCTTTTACGTTTCCTACTCCAGCTTCCTTTCCTCAGAAGGAACTGTTTTTCCAATTCACCTGCAGTACTTCAGTTTTTTTTATAAAGCATGTGTACTCACCAGACACCAACATAGACGTAGAGGGAAAGTGAGAAAGCAACCCTCGAGAGGGAATGACCACACTGCAGTCCATGATCCTCTTGGGATTTGGGGCATGCACACACATGTGGCCAGCATGTTTTTCAAGCTGCCTAATCCAGGACTCAAACCACATGCTTGACCATGTGGGATACAGTTGCCTTAACCACCATGTCACCTGCTGGTCCTACCTGAAGTACACTTACAGAGGGCTGGTAGCACTGACATTTTTGACAAAGGGTCCTGAGAGAGAATACTGTGAAAGACATCTTTTACAACTTCTGTACAGCATAATCAGACCCTATTTTCCTCTTCAATTATAGCATAGACAAATAGCAGGACTAACACTCTATGATCCCAGAGTTCTTGTCCTAAACTCTGGACATGAGGTTCCTTCTTAGATTTACTGCCTATGTCCAGTCAACACCCAATGGTCAATAATATAATTATGATGCCAGTTCTTAAACACCCTTTGGAGGTGATGTAAATGACTTATCCTTTCACTAAAAAGATACTGACTTTGCTTGGGCGGAAGCAGCAGAGACCTTGCAGGCTGAATAGGGGTCAGTGTGTCTGCACTGGCTGGAAAATGCTCTGGGGTGTGCAGTCCCGAACAGCAGATCCTGTGACCATCTTGGCAAGAAAGCTATGCTTGTTTGATGAACACATATATGACACATGATCTACTACGTCACATGCTTGTTAAGGTCCATGTTTAAGATTTCCTCAAATGAGTTTTGTTTATTTCTCATGAAAAATCTTCCCTAAACACCTAATGGAGATAACCACAATCTATTTCTCCAGCATGGAGTACTAGGATTATCCTCCATACATTTTTCCTTCTGTAAGTAATTTGTTCTGTTCCCATCTCAATCATAAACCAGGTCTTTTAAAGATCATTTCCTTAGCAAAGACTCTTATCTAGTAAGTTATGGCAGCCAGTATAATGTGACCTACTCACAGAACATTCCCTTTTTACCTGTTTTGCTTCTCAGTCAATTCAAATTACTATTTTTTCAATAAATTTTTATTTATTATTAATTAATTAATTTATTTATTTAAAATTGACCGGGGTGGGGGGGCGTGGGAGAGAGAGAGAGAGAGAAGGAAAGTGAGAAAGCAAGCCGCCAGGTCCAGGACTCAAACCGTGGTAGGCCACGTGGGAGTCCAGTACCTTTAACCACCATGTCACCTGCTGTCCCTTCAAATTAATATTAAAATATTATTTTGGTTTCAAAATTGTTGTGCTACCTCTAGTAATTCCCTTTCTATGCTGCTACCACTCAGCTGTTAGCTATTCTTTTCTTGAATCCTGGAGGGTTTCCATGCTCAGAGTGAGCAGCTATGGTGAGCAGGAGAGAGGGGCAAAAAAAATGGTGATCAGTCAAAGGGCTATCTATGGAGAAGCTAAGAACTGCAAGTCTTACCTTTTGTAGATTAAACTTTTCACTCCCACGCTAAAATCCAAGTTAGTTAGAGAGGGCCAGCCTTTTGGCCTAGTGGTTAAGGAAGTCAGATCCCACATGACTGAGTGGGGTTTGAATACTGGCCCTAGAATCTTAGAAAACACACCAGGCAGATGTGCATGTGTACCCCAAATCCCAAAAAGGATGGAGAAATGGAGAAGAAATTATTGCAGCATGACCATCCCCTATTTGGGGATTATTTTCCCCCTTTCTGTCTCTCTCTCCAGTGAGTACATATGTCTTCCAGCCACAAAAAAGTCAAACAAACCAAAACAAGTTGGAAACCTTCAAAGAAATGAAACAAATGACCTGAGGACAGCCATGGTTGTTTGCTCATTTGTTAAGGAGTCAGATTTTGCACAGCTTTAAAATAACTCCCGAACACGGTATAAGAAACACAAGGTTACAATGCACAGAATGACTGTGAGAAGCTGAGAAATTAAGCCTAGGCCCTTATTCTAATTTCTGATGCCTTGAATCTGATGTATCTTACATATGACTCTTAGCAAGCTCAGTTATCTTTTTTTCCAAGCCCAAAAGAGATTAGAAACAAATTAGAAGCAGGCATTCTGGCAGCACCGGACAGATTTGAGACCTGACAACTTGATAGCAAAGGAAAAGCATAAAAATGGAAAGTAGGTGCAGACTTGTGCTCTGCATTATAGCACAGTGCCAGATAAGATAAAGTTATGTACCACTGTTATCAAGGAAGATTAAATTATGACTTGTGTTTTTTAATTTAAAACACAGTTATCTGCCCTCTTTCCCCCACAAGGAGGTTAGCATAAACAGCTTTGGAACTCACAATTTTTCATTGCTTGAAAAATGAGTAATATAAAAAATATTTCCTTCTCCTATAATTTCTGCCAATAAATCTTGCAAAAATCATGAATAAACCACACAAGTAATGTCTTTCTGTTGCATACACTCTCAGAACTGCCCATTTCATGTTCTAGTTACCGTCTTACTTCATCTTTCATTATTTTATTCATTATATTTCCTGCCGTTCTGTTTACACCAATGCTCCTTGCTTTTTCTTTCTTTTTTTTTTTCTAGAGGTTTTTGCTATAGGGCGCGTGCGCTTGTCAGACAGATAGAAAGAGACAGAGAGACAGAAAGTGAGAAATCACCCCCCAGGGTGGATGGCCACGGCACAATCCCCTCTCCTCCATTCTCCTCTCGGGATCTTGGGCACGCACACACACATGCCCGGCGTGAGTTTTAAGCCACCTGGTCCGGGACGCAAACCACGGTCGACTACGTGGGAGTCCAGCGACATAGCCATTACGCTAACTGCTGGTCCCAGCTCCTTGCTTTTTCTTAACTTCTGTGTTGGCAGTTAAGAACCCAACAATTTCCCAAAAGGTCAGAAATGGTAAAGGAGATCACTACTGTTCTTCCCTTCATAACTAATTCTAAATTCTTTAATATTTAGTTGGCATAGAATGAATGCCTTACTTTAAATTGTTATGATTATTAATAATAATTTGGTAAATTGACTCTACTGAATGGATAACGATTTATTCTAATATTTAGCTATAAAAAAAGCAACTTCTAGGGACCAGCAGTTAACGTAATGGCTATGTCGCTAGTCCCACGTGGTCGACCGTGGTTCGGGTCCCGGACCCAGTGGCTTAAAACTCACGCCGGGCACGTGTGCATGCGTGCCCAAGATCCCGAGAGGAGAATGGAGGAGAAGGGATTGCGGCGTGGCCATCCCTCCTGGGGGGTGATTTCTCGCTTTCTGTCTCTCTTTCTCTCTCTGTCTGTCTGGCGAGCGCATGTGCCCTATAGCAAAAACCTCTCCAAAAAAAAGAAAAAAGAAAAAAAAAAGCAACTTCTGATTTTCATAAGTTGTATCATCCACTTTGTAGATATCTCTACTAGAAATATCATGACTGATTTTTGAAAAACAATTATTTTATTTATTTATTTATTTATTTATTTATTATTGAAATTTGACCAGAGAGAGATGGGGGGGAGAGGGAGAGAGAAAAAGTGAGAAAGCAAGCCACCAGTTCCAGGACTCAAACCATGGTCAGCTATGTGGGAGTCCAGTACCTTAACCACTATGCTACCTACTGGTCCCTCGTGACTAATTTTTAAGTTAAAATTAATATATTAATTTACTTAGAAGTCATAATTTTATAGAAACAAAGGACTTGACAAGGTTACAAAACAATCTTGAAAATTACTTTCTTGTCATGCGGAGTATGTTTGCATGTGTAACTATTGTTTGGAGATGCCTAAAGCATAAGAGAATCATGATTTCCAGAAAATATCACACTTCTATTAGCTTGAGTTCCCACTTAAAAGTCTGGGTAAAATCTCTTCTTGGTTATTTCAAAAAGCTGCCATCAGCTTCTATATTTGGAGACATTACCCAATGCATCAAAATATCAGAAGGAAGCCACGGAAGAAAAAACTACAATTAGTTGCTAGTTATCTCCAAGTGATGTGCTCAATACTTTCTTAAAACTGTCTAGGTGGTGGGACCAGCAGGTGGTGTGGTGGTTAAGGTGCTGGACACTCCCACATGGGCGATCACGGTTCAAGTCCTGGACGTGGTGGCTTGCTTTCCCACTTTCTCTCCCTCTTTCTCTGGCTCTCTCTAGTCAAATTAAAATAAATGAATGAATAAATAAAAATTAAAAAAAAAAAAACTATCTAGGTGGTTGTCTAATCCTAAACCAGGGTTTCTCAACCTCAGTATTATTGATGTGTTGGGCTAAAAACTTCATTGTATTGTAGGGGCTATTTTGTGCATTCTAGGTTGCTTAGCAACATCCTTGGTCTCTACCCATACATGCCAGCAGTATCTACTATTGTTGACAGCCAAATATGTCTCCTGACATTGCCAAATGTGCTATGTGTGGACCCACGGGAAATGTAGCGAGATGGAGGAGAGGAGCACATATTCACCACAGTTGAGAATCACTGCCCTAATCATAACCCCAATCCACTGAACTGGCATACTATTATGACTCTCGAGACATAGTATCCAGAAAAGTATCTGCTGTCCTCTAAGATAGAAAAAAAAAATGTTCTCTAACCTGTTCTCTAAGCAACTCTACTTGATTATGACTATGTTACTAATAAACTATCCTGGTTGCATTGGGCCCAAGCTATTAATTATTTTATGTCTCCTCACAGAATACACATTTTTCTTCTCATTTTTTTCTATTGGATTTAAGTCTTTTTGCCACTTATCGTGCACCTAGTTAGCATGTACTTACATATATCATGCAGGTATGCATCCTGGTTTGTCTAGATCAGTCTTGGAGTATGTCTGTTAGCTAGGCATAAGTATTACTATAGCTCATTGTCAGTAAAGTGTCCTGGTTTGGGATAATAAACCCTGGTCATCCTTTTATGCCACTTTGGTAAAAAGATGTTTCTTTTAACATTGCTGAAAAAAAAGTGGAATAAAATTCACTTGAAAATGGAATAAATAGAATGTATATTTACCCCTTTCCTCCCTCATCCATTCCACAATGGAGTGGGGATTCCATTAACTAGAAGAAAAAATTACTCAGGATGGAAGTGTTCAAGAATAGACCAGAAGTCTGAACATGTTCCCTGAAGGCAGAAGCAGCTAATATTCTATTGACAGATGAGCCAGAATGGAGCTGGCAGCAGCCCACAACTTGCAGTAGAAATTGCCCTTCTTTCTGACAGAACTACATAGAGTTTCTATATCCTCTTGGCAGCAGGTCTACCAGGCAAGATTAGGAAGAAAGTAATTAATTAAAGAACTAGCTATGTAACAGCTAATTGAATTGCAAGTCTTTCCAAATGTAGAATTAATAGTGACTTTTAACTCATCCTCCCCAGTCCCAATCTAAGCCAAAGGACTGATTGCTAAAGAAATAGAACAATCTTGCCAAAGAACTATAACTTCTCTTATTGGTTTTAGCACTCCAGGAAAAAAAAAAAGCAAGATAATAGGAAACCCCATCAATTTTTCCTCCATTTCTTCTTCAAGTGAAGACCACCACCTGCCTTAGAGAAATAGAACATCAAAAGAAACCCATGCTAACTATAAACTAACTAATTGAGTTAATTTTTATTGACAAATATGAATAGCCAAACAAGGACTACAGTCCATTAAGAAAAATTAAGAATTCAACAGAGATAATAAAAATTAACAGAATAAATTACTTCAAAGGAAATAGGAAATGTAAGTGAAAATTTTGAATGTTATTAATATCTTCAGAAAGACCTGACTAAATTTTATTTGTATAAAATAAGCTTAGACTTCTGTAAGAGTGAATATCTAGAAAATAAGCAAGAGTATCTAGAAATCAAAGCACACAAGAGTATTTCAAAAACTTCATTGGGAATAGAATTAAAGTAAAAGTTTATTTTGGTGTAAAATATTTAGAAATCTATGCATTTTTTCCATAATATTAATTTCCCATGAATGTTCTGAAGACTCCTTATAGTTGCCCAAATATACAAATATAAAGAAATAATAGAAAATGAAGTTACTTCAATATCCCAGAGTCTAGAGAAAACAAGATGTAAAAGTTACATTTGGGGAGAGGGCCAACAGGTGGCATGATGGCTAAGGTGGGGAGAAGGCCAGCAGGTGGCATGATGGTTAAGGTGTTGGACTCTTACATGGCTCACTGCTGTGTGAGTCCCAGGCCTAGTACCTTGAAAATCAGGCCAGGCACGTGTCTGTGCTTGCCCCACATCCCGAGAGCAGAATGGAGGAGAAGGGATTACAGCATGGCCATCCTCCCTTGGGGATGTTTTCTCACTTTCCCTTTCTTTGTCTCTAATGAGCACAAATGCCCTATGGCAAAAACCTTTAAAAGAAAAGACAAAAATAAAATGAATATAAACTTGAAAAAAGTTAAATATGGAAAAAATCTATTCTGAGCAGTAAGCATGTATCTTTTAGAAGTTCTATTGCTATAGGGTTCTGGGAAGATGGCAAAGTAGGAAGCATCAGGTATCTGTTTCCTCAGACAGCAACTGTGCTGGCAAATTCTATTTGATGTAGTAACTTTGGAAATCCAGAATATTTTGAAGGCTTACAACTTTCTGGGGGGGGGGCGGTATGGACACAACATTGCAGTTAATTTCAGCTTAGCACAGCTTCCCATGACAGGCAGCTAGGCATGTGTTTCTGCAGCAACCTGTACACACTTTTAGAGAGCCAGGATTGGCAACAAGGACCCTTTTGTACAATTATTACAAGATCTGTTCTTTTATTTCTCCCTCTGATTGGAGATACGAAGTGGCAGACAACCAATGTTGTTGTACCTCCACACATTATTGTAAGCCTGAAATGACTTCTGAGGTATTTAGTGGTCTAGAGCACTTTTTCCTGCCCTCCTCATTTCTCTTTACCCTTTTTGACATAAAGACTAGGACGTTCAAACAACTGCATGTAGACGGTAAGTGAGAAAGTAACTATACATGCCCAGGGAAAGGTATGGGCTAAGAATAAACCTGAGAAGATCATCTGTTTATGCCTAAATGATTTTTGGCAAAGGTCCCACGACCATTCAATGGGGAAAGGATATTCTTTTCAATAAATATTACTGTGAAAACTAAATATCTAGATATCCACATGCAAAAGAATGACGTTGGACCTTTAGCTAATGCTATACGGAAAAAATTAACTCAAAATAGTTAAGAACTATATGAAAGACCCAAATGTATAATACTCCTAGAAGAAAATATATGACAAAAGTTTTTATTATGGACTTAACAATAATTTCTTAGATATAACACCAAAGGCACAGGTAAGAGAAAATAGAAAAGGTGACATTATGAAAATTTGAAATATTTGTGTCAAAAGACAATATAAGCCAAGTAAAAGACAATCTTTAGAATGAAAAATTACTTGAAAATCATATATTTGATAAGGGATTAATATCCGGAATATATACAGGATGTCAAAAATTCAACAATGACAACCACCTGACTAAAAATGGGCAAAACATGTGAATATACATTCCTCCAAAGAAGATATAAAAATGGCAGTAAAAACATGAACAAGTGCTCACTAATCTATTACTAATTACTAGTCATCAAGGAAATGCAAGTTAAAACTACAATGAGGCTCAGTTACAATGGCACAATGGCAGCTCAACACTCTGCTTGAAGCCACATGCAAAATCAGAGTTCAGTTCTTGGGCTCACCTATGCACATCGGACACATACACATGTTTGTTATCCTAGCTGGCTGGGAAACATTGGCGGTATGGGGTATGTGGAGCATGGATCATGGTGTGAGATCTTGTTGAAGGTGCTTGTCTTTCTCTTTCATGAAATTAATAAATTTTAACTTAAAAAATAGAACAAGATAGCACTTCACATTCATTAGGATGACAAATATAAGAAGAAATTAAAAATACCTAAATAGAAAATAACAAAAGTGACAAAGATGACACAGAGGATGGGTGGTGGGAAGAGGAAGGGAAATGAGGTGGTGTTGAGACAACATGCAGAACCTAAGTTTGAAAAAAGAAAGAAAGAAAGGTTTAGTATAACATATTATTGAACAATTATTGGGTCATCAGAAAAGTCACGATGTATTTTTCTATGCAAAAATGCATTGCGACTTTTCTGTTGACATTATAATTTCATAGCCTATAGGAGAACTGAAAGAGTGTGAGTCTGTGTATGCAATGGTGTATACATACACCTCAAGGATGTGGAGAAATTGGGACCCCCGTACATGGTTGGTGGGAATGAGAAATGGTACAGCCACCATGGAAAACAGTATGACAATTCTTAAAAAATTTTAAAATAGAATGATCATATTAGTTGCTGAATTTAGTAATTCCACCTCTGGGTATATACTCAAAAGAACTGAAAACAATCTCAAAGAGATATTTGCACAAACATGTTAATAGCACCTTTATTCACAGTAACTAAAACTAAAGTAATCTAAGTGTCCATCATCAGAGGAGCAGATAAGAAAAATATGGTATATACATTTAGTGAACTATTATTTAGCCTTGTAAAGGAAATAAGTCAGCCACTAAAACACTATGTGATTGCATTAATATAAGGTACTTAGAGTGTTCAAAAATCGTAGACTCAGAAAGTAGACAGTGGTTGCCAGGATTGAGTTTGGGAGTTACTGTTTAATGAGTATCAAATTTCAGTTTCACAAGATGAAAAGAGTTATGGAGATAGATGGTAGTGATGGTTGCACAACATTATGAATGTATTTAATAACACTGAATTGTATACTTAAACACCACTAAGATTGGCCAGCATTCATGCAGTACTAAAGCTATGATGAACTCATTTGGAGGATCTTGGATTAAGTTTTTTGGTCAACATGTACACCCAGGGCATGAGTGCTATGGATCCCGGCTGACTGGGAAGGTTGGTGGGGAGGTATTGAGGCATGGAACCCTGTTGAGGGTACTGTCTTTCTTGCTCTCTCTCTCAGTCTCATGAAAAAAAAAATAGACAAAAAACTGTTAAGATGATATTTTTATGTTCTGTGTATTTTACTACAATCAAGAAGGGGGGTCATGTCATTCAATAGGTCATTGCCAAATTTGTTATTAAAAAGGGGGGAAACAAATTTTGGACAGAGTGAACAGGGAAAATAGAAGGAAAAAGTTATCAAAGATGTACTTGAAGAAAATTATCTGGAGCTGAAAAAGAAGTAAGTCCGTAATTTTATTTATTTATGTATTAAGGAATTATTTTATTTTAATTAGTACTATTATTATTTAATTAGCTACAGGGCATATGTACTCACCAGAGAGAGAGGCAGAGACAGAGGGAAAGTGAGAAAGCAAGCCACCAGTCCAGGACTTGAATCACAGTTCACCATGTGGGAATCCAGCACATTTATCACCTTGCCACCTGCTGAAATAGGGGGCATAGCCATAGCCATTCATTTTCTTATTAAAAACTATCTCAAGCAGGGGCCAGCAGATGGACTCTCACAGGGCCAAACATGGTTTGAGTTCCTGGTTGGTGGCTTGAAAATCACACTAGACACGTGTGTGTGTGTGTGTGTGTGTGTGTGTGTTTGTGTGTGTGTCCAAGATCCCAGGAGCAGAATGGAGGAGAAGGGATTGTGGCATGCCCATCTCATATGGGGGGTAATTTCTCACTTTTCCTCTCACTGTCTCTGTCTCTCTCTGGCTAGTGCACATGCCTTAAGGCAAAAAACTCTTAAACAAAAACAAAAATGAAAACTATCCCCAAAACTGGCAGATGACATAGAACAGGTAGCAGACCCTCTCCTATCATTACAGGAACAGCTAGGTTCTTTGCAGAAGTTGCCTTACAAAATAGGAGAGCCCTAGATATTTTAACAACTGAGAAGAGAGAACCTAGTGTGTTCTTGGCAGAAGAATGTTGTTACTTTGGAAGCCAGTCAGATATTGAAAAGGGCATGTCCTAACAGCTAAAGGAGCAAGCCCACAAAAGAAGGCAGAACCTGAATGCCTCCTGGGGAATTGGGCTCCCTGGGTCTTGCCCCTAGTCAGCCCTGTGGTGATCATCTTCTTAAGAATCACCCTCCACCCATACCTTCTCAGTACCATCACCCACTTCATTAAAACCACTATAGCTAGGGCCACCTTGGTCCATATCATGGGCTTGCAGGGGTACGGACCCCTGGAACCAGAGGATCATTGATGCCCTAAGGGAGGCTAAGGGCTAAGGACATCTAAAGGGTACAAGATATAGACTCTGTTTTTTTGACTGCTGAGCTGTCTCTGTAAATTTTCTCACTTCAACAGGATGTGGCTTCCAGCCTAAAGAAAGTTCTGAGAACTGAAAGAACGAACTGTTTTTTTTTTAGACACCTGTGACCCAAGTGTACAACCACCACCCCCCAAAGCAGACCCAGATGCCTATGTAACTCCTGCAACTATCCCAAAGGGGGGCCCAGACTTGGGAATACAAGCTCCTCTGGGTCCACTGGCATAATAAACCTGAGTTCTCCTACCCTTTCAGTGGTTCTTGGTTTCTGGTCAGTCTTTTCTACAACAGCCCCATAAGTCTGTAATCTTAAAAAGTCCACAAAATACTGAATAGGATAAATAAGAAAAAGCCTCATTTTGGCTTATTTTAATGAAACTTCAAAACTTTAAAGACTTTAAAAGGTATAGTGATAGAGATACTATTCATTGGTAAGTGGATACCATTACTAAAACCAGGACATTTGTAAATGCTGCTTGTTTTTCAGTGTCAATAAATTACCTATAGACAAGATTTTTTGTTTTGTTTTGTTTTTGTGAGTTTTTTTTTTTTTGCTATAGGATGCGTGTACTTGCCAGGAATACAGAGACAGAGGGACAGAAAGTGAGAAATCAATCCCCAGGAGAGATGGCCATGCCTCAATCCCTTCTCCTCCATTCTCCTCTTGGGATCTTGGGCAAGCACGCACACATGCATGGTGTGAGTTTAAGCTACTGAGTCTGGGACTTGAACCACAGTTGACTACATGGGAGTTCAACAACATAGCCATTACGCCAACTGCTGGTCCCTAGACAAAATTTTAAAGATTAGTTATAGACACACAACAATGAAATGTGTCATCAACGTTCCTACATTATTCCTCAAGGCTGTGACTACTACCTCCAGGAGGCACTGTTCTCAAGCTGTGCAGCCGTTCTGAATGTTGACAACCTCTCTGGTGAGACTGTAAGGATGCCACAGAGGAAGGATGGTAGGAGGAGGAGTGGAGATGGGGGTAGTGTTGAGACAACACCCAGAGCTTACAGTTGAGACAAGAAAGAACAAAGGTTTAGTATATTACTGAACAACTAATTCAGTAACCTAGAGAAGAACCTAAACACCATGTGGGTATCCCTAAGTTTGAGGGTGCACACACATAAAACAAACTCAGGAGAGAGGAGAGATGAGGATCAGTGTGTTGACTGAGTACCCTCTACTGAGAGTCAAAAGATACTGCTTAAACTTGATTATGCAGAAAAAATAAATATAAACTTATCAGAATGGAGAGCAAAGGGAAAACCATTAGAACTAAAAACAGAAACTGAGAAAATGGATAAGTCGTAGGGGATAAGACATGAAATGTAGCTTTTAATATCATGAATTTGTTTAATACGAATATGTATCACTTTAAAACAACCATGATAATAAAAGTAGGTCATTCTATTTTTTCACTTCATAATCATTGTGGAATTATTCAGTTGCCTAGTGACTTTCCAGAGGGAAATATGAAAATTATACACAAAGCAAACAGACCCCAGACCACTTGGGGACTACTTACAGTCATGTTCTCCTTGACTCTGAAGAGGTGGAAACATGAGATACTATTGTATTGTAATTTTAATTTCGTTTTTGATTATTAGTAGACTGTATTTCCCATGGACTACGGATGGAGCTCTCTTTTGTCCCTTGGGATATTGATGAATTTATTTTTCTTAGATATAATTTATGTATCTCAGATATAATAGTAATATAATTACTAATCCTTCAAGATTTTTGTTATCTATTGATTCCTTAAATATAAAGCACATATAATTTATTTGAGCCTCACAAGAGATCTACAGCATTCAGGGCGGGTGTTCCCTACTTCATTATAAATGAGATCGGCTCGTCTCAGGTCATTGAGAAAGGAAAAGAAAAGTACTTTCTTCCTTCCCTTTCCTACATGGACTTTTAAATTGGGGGTTTAAATAATACCAAAATACACAGGCAGCTTTTTTTTTTTTTTTCAATGTAAAAAACATGTTACCAAGGAGGAAAGAGGAGCCTCCCGAAACAGGAAATCCTAGTAAATACCTCAACTACAGCCTTCCTCATCCTGAACTCTTGTTCAAATTGAACAATGTAGCAGTTAAACATGTGTCCCACAGAACGCTATTGAAAGGCTCTGCAAAAATAAAGAGGAACAAGTTAGAGGAAAAGTGAGGAATGCTCCTTAAAAATACAGAATTCCATGGAATTGGGCTGGCTTCTATCCTATGAAGCAATTTATATTCTGAGTCCTATATTCAGAGTGTGTTTTCCTATGTCCTATGAAGAGTCTTCTGACTTAAAATTTAAATGTTGCAACAGGGGGTTGAAAAGTAGTGTGTGATTAATTTCTCTACTCCACTCCTGACACTTGTTCATCTTTTCTTCCTATGCTCTGTATCTATGCAAAAGTGGTTGTGGTGTTGGGGGCCCAGGCGGGGGACAGCAGGGGAGGATGACTGACAGAGGGTAGCATAGGAATGTGGCTTATCTTTTCATATTGTGTGTATATATACACTCACATGCGCATGGAGGGGGATGGTTAAATCATAGGTGGGAAAGCATAGACCAGTGGGTCCTGTTCCATAGTTCTGTCTAATTAAAATTTGATTAGAAGAGGACCAGCAGATGGTGTAATGGTTACATCGCTGAACTCCCACATAGTTGACAGCAGTTCAAGTCCCAGATGCGGCAGCTTAAAATTCACACCGGGCACATGTGCATGCACGCCCAAAATCACAAGAGGAGAATGGAGAAGGGATTGTGGCATGGCCATCCCCTATGGAGGGTGATTTCTCACTTTCCAGCTCTCTGTTTCTCTTTGTCTCTCTGGTGAGTGCACACGCCCTATTGCAAAAATCTCTATAAAATTTTTTATTTTTTTGATTAGAGGACCACACGTCTAATGAGGAGTTCCATGACATAGTGTACCAGAGATTTGAAGAAGTTCTGCCTTCACAATATGGAACTCTTGACCTGAACAAAAACATTTTTAGTAACTAAAGTTGTAGGATATTCCCTTCATTCTGGCTTACCTGCATCAGTGTGAGTGTTTAAAGAGCCTTGCCTCATATTGACTTGGTTTCTATCCACTGGAGCAAGGTGACCTGTCAAGCTGGAATGGACAAAATGTGGTGACTCATAGTTTTTTTTTTTTCCTTGTATTTCTAAACAAGTTAAGTGCAAAGACCATTGATAAGAGTGATTTTAGCAACCTTGTTATCATCAGTTTGTAGTGAGGCAGTCCTTCCTTCCTCCCCTCCCCACGCACCTTCAAATCATAAAACCCTCACCCAAGAGAAACAGTCTACAAAATTTTTAAAGATATACATTCAGGTTTAAGTGTTGGTATTTAATGACATCCTTAGCCAAATTGTTACTGAAATATATTCTTTTTACTTGACAATAACCATTGCAGACAATGCAGACTTTTTCTCATGGGTACCAAGCCATAAACAAATGCAAATGCAATTTCACTGAAAGCCTTCACTGATAGTTTTAATAATCTGTGACATAAAAAGTGTGTTTGAATCAGGAATCAATTTATATCATTCACAAAATTTATTGGCATGCTAGAATATATATGATAAAGAATTATATAGCTGTTTCCATCAGAGGGTACAGTGGTTAAGATGCTGGACTCCTACATGGCCAACTGCCGTTCCAGTCCCAGAACCGGCAGCTTGAAACTCATGCCTGACACATGTGATGTGTGCCCCAAATCCCAGGAGAAGAGTGGAGGATAAGGGATTGTTGCATGGCCATACCCCATGGGGGAGATGATTCCCTCTCCATTTCTCTTTCTCTTTCCAGTGAGCATATGCACCCTATGACAATAATGCAAATTTAAAAAGAATTGTGTAACTTTCATTTATTCTATATTTATCAAATACAAATGAAAAATAATGCTTATTTCTTTCATAAATTTTTGTGACTTTAAAAAAAATGTATAATCAATAACTTCCTGATTCTACATTTTTCAAAAGGACACATTGAGATTAATAATATTACTTTAAAAAATCTGAATATGCCTTTAGGAAAACCCAGAAGAACATATATTTTGGGGGAGAAGAGGAAACAAATCCAATATTTTTCTTGTATTGAATATATCAATACAAAGGTCAGTCTTTTAAACTATTTTTCATCCCTGAATTGGTATATTTTGGTGATTTGAATATGAGTTTGAAACAGTCATGCTCATATACCTAATTATTTCAGTTGATTTCTAATCCAATGTATTTTTATAATGACTTTTCTTTTGGGGGGTATTCTATTCAGAGGCCAGCAGGTGGCATGGTGGTTAAGGCACTGGACTCTCACATGGCTGACCATGAATCAAGTCCTGGACACAGTTGCTTGAAAATCACACTGAGTGCGTGTGCACAGAATCCCAGGAGCAAAATGGAGAAGAAATTGTGGCATTGCCACTTCCACAGGGGGCAGGGTGGCTATTTCTCACTTTCCTTCTCATCATTTCTTCTCATGAGTGCACATGCCCTATGGCAAAAACTAAAAAGCTTCAAAAACCAAAAACAACAAAAAATATTCTTTCACAAATACAGCAAAGATGGCTAACAACACAAAATTAAGGTTATTCTTTTCATAGTGGATGGTGATCCCAAACTTTCCCATACCAGCTAGTGACTGGAAAAGGCCATGTAACTAGTTTTACTAATAGAATGTGAATGAGAGTTTTGTCATTTGCAAGACAAATTAATTAAGCAGCTAATGTGGTTTTGCATCTTCGCTCTCATCTCTTCCATCACTTGGATGTTGAAGCCCATGGTAATCTTTACAATCACATGTTGGAGAAGAGAGTGCTGTCTTCAACTTAGATCTCTGTATGACTACATGAGGCAGATGCACCCTGGCCCCAACAGCAGAATATAAACCCCTGTGTCCCGACCTGGGGGGACAGTTGAACAGGTTTCCTGAGGGAAGGAGTGAGAGCTGGGATGAGTGGCGCAGTATTACAACACGGAGACGATGCAGTGTTACAACTCTTCAGGGTCGTCCGTTTATTGTGGGCAGCACGGAGACGACACAGTGTTACAACTCTTCAGGGTCGTCTGGAGATGATGCGGTGTCACAACTCTTCAGGGTCTTCAGGGTCGTCTGGAGACGATGCGGTGTTACAACTCTTCAGGCTCTTCAGGGTCGTCTGGTGATTGTGGGCCAGGGATCGTGGCTATATACATGTTGGTGGGCAGTGACTGGTTGAATGAAGGATTGTAAAAGGTGGGTTATGATTGATTGCTTTTGTGGACCAATCATGAGGTGCTGGATATGCAAATCTGAGGGATTCTAATCTCACCATTTGCTATGGGAAGTGGCCAATCAGAGTATGGTTTTGAAGGTGAGGTTTTGAAGGGGAGCCAATTGTGGCCTTCCTTTCGCATTGTGTAGTTGTTTGCTCTCTGAGAAACCGGCTATATTCGCTGGTGTGCAGCCTCCCACACCCCTGTACTGGGCTGTTACATGGGCAAGGAATAAAATTCCATTGGATTAAGCCACTGAAATATTGGGATTTATTTGTTACAGTAAATGTTAGTCTAATATGCTATTTATTTTTTCTATGTTCTTTTAAGTAATTGGTTGAGAAATCTTATTAATCTCAGTATTACCTGTTAGGTTAATTGAAGAAAATGTTGATTATATTTTATGCTCATGAAGATTCGAAAGGGTGAAATTGCTACTACAACAATAGAAACTTGAGAATAAAATTAAAGGAAATTGAAATGACATTAATTGCCATGTTTTATTACATTTATTTTTAAGTATTATGAAACAAAGTCAAGTTGTCAAGTTTCAAGTATTTTACTCTTATAATTCCAGTTGAAATCAGATTTTTACTTTGTGATACAAAGGCATAGCAACCTCTTATTAACTTTTAAAATGATAAGCATGAATTAAATAGTATTATCTCCCCATCATCAAAAGTCCTTTAGAATCACATTGTTCATATCTAACTCAAGAAAACAAATGCATAAAATCATATTAAAGTCTTTCTTAAAAAATATTTTTAATTTTATTTATTATTCAGCTGGACCAGGGAGAGACAGAGGGAGGAGAGTGAGAAAGCAAGCCACCAGGTCTGGGACTCAAACCACAGTCAACCATGTGGGAGTTCAGCGCCTTAACCCCCATGCCACCTGTCAACTCCTATTAAGGTCCTTTGATATAGTTCATATGTTTGCTTATTAACTAACAGAATACCATTTGAATTCCGTTCTGAATTCTTTGAATTAAGCTAGGCCCAGGGTTTTACATCAAGCTTCTTCTATCATCAGATTTATCTCAAACGATTTAATTAGTTTAGGTAAAGATATATCTGCTTGCTTTCTGCCTGTGGATGCTTCTGCAAAAGCATCATTTCCACTGATGTCATGGCTAAGTTGGAGTCTCCTAAACAGCACAAACAACTGCAGAAACTTTTTTTTTTTAGAGAGATTTTTGCTATTGGGCATGTGCACTTGCTGGAGAGACAGAGAGAAATCACTCCTCCAGGGGGATGGCCACACTGCAACCCCTTCTTCTCTATTCTCCTCTCAGAATTTTGGGCAAGTGCACGCACAGGCACCTGGCGTAAGTTTCAAGTTGCTGGGTCAGGGCTCGAACTGTGGTTGACTATGTGGGAATCCAGCAATGTAACCATTACACTGTCTGCTAGTCCCTATGGAAACTATTGGAGGGTTAATTTTTTTTTTAATAGGTTTTCGCTAAAGGGTGCACGCACTTGCCAGAGATACAGAGAGAGACAGAAAGACAGAAAATGGGAAAAATCAACCCCCCCTCAAGGAGGATGGCCATATTGGAATCCCTTCTACTCCAGTCTCCTCCTGGAATTTTAGGCACGCATGCACATGCACCCAGCATGAGTTTCAAGCTGTCAGGTCGGGGACTCGAGCTCTGGTCTAGTACATGGGAGTCCAGTTATATAACCATTACACCATCTGCTGGTCCCTGGAAGGTTAATCTTCGAAACAACTGATTAAAGCCTGAGGAGCCATTTTGAATAATGGGGAACACTCACTGACTCCGTGGTAATGCAAGGTCCGAGCGCTCCAGGGGCTTTGGATTTGTCACGTATGCCACTGTGGCGGAGGTGGATATAGCCATGAATGCAAGGCAACACAAGGCTGATGGAAGAGCTGGGAAACCAAAGAGGGCTGTCTCAAGAGAAGATTCTCAAAGACCAGGTGCCCACTTAACTGTGAAAAAGATCTTTGTTGGTGGCATTAAAGAAGACACTGAAGAACATCACCTAAGAGATTATTTTGAACTGTATGAAAAAATGGAAGTGATTGAAATCATGACTGACAGAGGCAGTGGCAAGAAGAGGCGCTTTGCTTTTGTAACCTTTGATGATCATGTTTCTGGATGAGATTATCATTAGGAAATACCATACTGAGAATGGCCACAACTGTGAAGTAAGGAAGACCCTACCCATAAAAGAGATGACTAATGCTTCCTCCAGCACAAGAGGTCATAAGTGGTTCTGGAAACTTCAGTGGTGGGCTTGGAGGTGGTTTTGTTGGTAATGACAACTTTGTTCATAGAGGAAATGTCAGTGGTCATGGTGGCTTTGAGGGCAGCCATGGTGGTGGTGGATATGGTAGAAGTAGGGATGGCTATCATGGATTTGATAATGATAGTGGCTATGGAGGAGGCAGCCCTGGTTACTCTGGAGGAAGCAGAGGTTATGGAAATGGTGGACAAGGTTATGGAAATGGTGGACAAGATTATGGAAACCAGGGCGGTGGCTATGACAAGAGTGGCAGCTATGACAGCTATAACTATGGAGGAGGCAGAGGTGGCTTTGGCATTGGTAGTGGAAGCAATTTTGGAGGTGGTGGAAGCTACGATGACTTTGGCAATTACAACAATCAGTCTACAAGTTTTGGACTCATGAAGGGTGGAAATTTTGGAGACAGATGCTCTGGCCTTTATGGCGGTAGAGGCTAGTACTTTGCCAAACCATGTTTTAGACAATACTAATGTGTATGAGCAAAAAACACTAGGACTGTATTTGTAACTAGTTGTATAACAGGTTTAGTTTCTATTCTGTGGAAAGTGTAAAGTATTCTAACAAAGGGTTTTAATGTAATTTTCTTTCTTTACTCTCTTGGTGTTGATAGCTACATGTAATAGCCTGATCATGATCTTGAATAGATGTGTCTTTTTATTTTTTTTTTAAAAAAAAAGAGGGGCCAGCAGGTGGCATGGTGGTTAATGCACTGGACTCCCACATGGCATACTGCGATGTGAGTCTTGGACCTGGAGACCTGGTGACTTGCTTTCTCACTCCCCCCCCCCCCCCACCACCACTGGTGAGCACACATGCCCTTAGCAAATTAAATAATAATAAATTAAGTAAATTACTCTTTAAAAAAGAGAGAGAGAGAGATCCACTTACTTATCAGGTTAATGAAAGAGATTCCAAAATTTTTATAGTCAATAATACAGACCTTTTTATGTTTTTTAAGAAAAAGTTTAAGAGGGTAATGAAATAGGGACAAGCAGTTGGCATAATGGCCCTTTCTCTGGACTCCCCATGTAGTCCACCGTAATTCGAGTTCCGGACCCGGTAGCTTAAACTCACGCCGGGGTGCATGTGCATGCGTGCCCAAGGTCCCAAGAGAACAATGGAGGAGAAGGGATTGCAGCATGGCTATTCCCACTCAGGGTTTGGGGGGCGGTGATTTCTCTCTTTCTGTCTCTCTGTCTCTCTCTGTCTTTCTGGCAAGCGCACACTCCCTATAGCAAAAAAATAAAAAATAAAATAAATAAAAAAACCTCTCCAAAAAAACAAATAAAGTTTAAGAGGGTAAATAAATATATTATTATTAATATTCTACTTTCTTTAGTAATTATTTCTCGACAATAATGTAGTACTCACCTGATGCTGGGCCTTCGCATTAGGCAGAATTCTGAGTGCTAATGATCAAGACCCTTCACAATAAGATGCTTATCTTTCACCTAGAAGGAACCAGTTGTCAGAACCACAAAGAGTTCAAGTTTTCAGTCTACTTTAAGTTAACAAGTCAGTCTGCCACGGGTTCGTGGAGGCTAGTAGAAGACATGAGGCTCCTAGTTCCAAGACAAAAGACATTGTTATGACACGGCAAGCATGAACTTCATGTTCACATTGGTTCTCATTTGTCTAAAATCAAAGTTGCTATGGTTAGGTCCAGGTGGAAACCACGCATGGGGTGGCGTTCTCGCACACCTAAGAAGCCTCTAGTTAGACAACGTGAATCTATTAGTGAGAAATACCAACAACATTTGCTCTGGAGATGGCCATTATCTTTATTATAATAGACATAAGCAAAGGTACCCTCTGACCCAGAAAGAGACTAGTCTTTATCTTCCAGGGTTCTTGAAAAATCAGTGTCTCTTCTCTGGCTAAAGAAAATTTTAAGAGCCATGGAGAAATGTTTCCTAATACTGGTAGCCACTCATGCAGCATAATTTCAGTACACTGGCTAATGTATGAATTTCTACTCATTAGCTCATTCCTTTAAGAGATCTTCTTAATAAGCACCCCACATTTTGCTTTCAGCACCCTCCTGACATGTTACCCAGAGTTGACTACTACCCTTAAGTCACTGTTCTCAGCAACTACAGTGACGTGACCCACTACAAAGTTTTGTTCTTGCTCTCATGTTCACTTTCTTAATCCCCTAGGATATATTAGACAAGGAATTTTACAAATATTTTGATACTATCTTCACATTTTTCTTCTCTCTGAGCAAATGGCTAGAGAGAGTTGAAGGTATGAGGCATATTATCACCCATATATCTTGTGTTCTTTACTGAAAAATGTTCAGACCCATTTCCTCCCCTCCTTCTGAAACAGTAAGTTATAAAAAGAGAAATAATATTTGGGAGAAAATAGAAAAGACAAAATTTAAGAAACAGGTATAGAAGTAAGACCCTTGGAAATAGGAAAGAATCCAACTGCATCTTCAGTCTCTTTCTCAACATTGACTTTTTAATCTCTGTAAACACACAGACACACACATACACACACTTGTCTTACTTGTGTTTTATCTTACTGAGCGTAGTTGATTATGTTTATAATCAGAGTTAAATGTATTCTTTATATTATGCATGTGCAAAACATTTTATGTCTTCCTTTATTGTATTTAGCAGATTTTATCTTCCTCACTATTTCAATTCCCAAGAAAGGCAGGGTATACAATTTTTTTAAAGATAATTCAATCAGTCTCTTATTTTTGATAATCTAGAGTCCTGTGGGGGGTACTTCAAAAATTCATGGGAAAGATGGAGTTAAACTGGGCACCTTAGTAGTTCAATTGCATCCTCTCTGAGATGGGTAGATGGGTGTCTTTTCATGGCAGACTGTTTTCTTCTTCTTTCATTCTGCTGACCATATCTCTTGTCTCATATCATTTGTTATCTTTTCACAGTGGTTTCCAGTAAAACTCTACAATGAAAGCTCATCAAGCTGAGATCCTTATTTGGAAATTAGAGTTTAAGGGATTGAGAAAAAATCTTTATCTCTTTAAACAAAGCCTCAATTTCAAGAATCTTACTGAGAATTCAAAACTTGAATCTTGGAAATCAAAAGCTGAACATCCCTCTTTTAATACTTAGCCTCCTAAAGCTAATGGTGAAGGCCCACTAGCTGTGAAGTGGAGAGCGTATCATATACAAGGAAATGTGAGAAGGAAAAACACACATTAATATATGTTAAAATATCCCCAAGACAGAAACTGGCCCTGGGTAGTTTTATCCAAGGAAATATAGTGAAAGCCTATCGGGGTCCCAGAAAAATCAGTGGAAGGCTAAGGACTGAGTATGGATACGGGCCGGAATCTTAGGTGCTCCAGAGCTTTCAGATGTGGATGAACAGTGGTGTGGATAGGATGCCACTCACTAGGAGTCAAAGGCAGCAGTGGTTGAGCTTAGATGTGAGCCTACCCTCTGCCTTGCCCAGAGGTGAGGAGATACAATATCTCTCAGCTTCAGTTTCCTTAACAGGTTGCAGACACCTCATTACTCTGTCACCAACACCATAAATGTTAGTGGTGGATGCTACTAGGAAGTCCTTCTCGGGAAGCTCTAAATAACAAACATATAAAATATCTAAATGAAAACAAGGAAAAAATGGGGAGGAAAGACTCAGAAAGTGGAGTTTTTAAATATAAGCTCCTTTGCACTTCTGTCAAGGATAGGTGCTACTCTGTGGTTCGATGCATGACCTTGGCCTTAGCACACCGACCGCAATGCCCTTTCCTCCCACTTTTCTCTGCTCTTCACAGTTCTCTAGAGGCTGCTTTCTCTCCTCTCTGTAAATGGCTCCTGCACAACACCTGAGTTTGCAGATTTGCCACTGAAATATCTGATTTACCATAACCGCTTCATCCCAATTTTAAACTTCCAAGAGAGCAAATCTGATTGGGCCAGCATGGTGTATCCACACCTAATGAGCTAGGAATGCAGGGGAAGGGGTAAATGCAGTCACTATCACGTGTGTGGGTGGTGGGAGCTTGGCAGTGGTTCTTAGAGAGGAGACAAGGTACCATAAAGTGGGAAAACCGTTGAAGTGTCTGCTATAAACTATGACTATATTGCAAAGTATTTGACTAATCCCAGATGTTGAATATCCTTCCATTCTCATTTTCTCCTAAATAAGCAAATTATGATTTTAAAAACTCCTACATTATATTATTCCCCTTAAGATTAATTCCTAGAAATAGAATTTCTGGTTTAAAGAATTATTACATTTCAGAACTTTTGATGTGCATTAAAATTTTCTTTCAGAAATTTTATGCCAATTTGTACCATCTCCAGTTACTTAAAGGTACTAATTTTCCTGCACTCCTACCTTGGTATTTTAATTTGCTTATTAGATATATTGAAATTGTTCATTGCTTTAATTCTTATATTTTAAATGCAAAATAGGGTTGAGCCTTCTTCATAAGCATATTAACCAATAGGTTTCTTCGTTGCATTTTTCATGTATTTGTCTATTTTGTTGTTGTTGTTGGAGAGGATTTTTTTTTTTTCCGCTATAGAGTGTGTGTGCTCACCAGAAAGACAGAGAGAGAGACAGAGAGACAGAAAGCAAGAAATCACACCCCAGGGGTGATGGCCACATCGCAATCCTTCTCCTCCATTCTCTGAGGATCTTGGACATGCACGCACATGCGCCTGGCATGAGTTTAAGTCACCGGGTCCGAGACTCGAACCAGAGTCAACTACATGGGAGTTCAGTGACATAGGCATTACGCTAACTGCTGGTCCCGTATTTGTCTTTTTTTATTGTGTTATTTATCATACTGATTTTAAAGACTTTAAAAATATATCTTTAATATACTTAGTCAAATATATCCTAAATATCTTTGTAAAACATATCCTAATTATCTCCCTATGTTATGGTTTGCCTTTTGAAATTTTATACCTAATTTTTTTTTAATATTTTGCCAGAGTGTGTGCACTAGTCAGAGAGAGGGAAAGAATGTACCTACTTCATGGAGGGTAATCAAATTGCAATCCCTTCTCCTACATTTCTCCTTCCTTTCAGGATTTTAGGCACACACACATGTCTGGCATGTTTCTCAGGTCTAAGACTTGAACTGCAGTCAGTCATGTGAGATCCAACTTTCTTAACCATGAAGCCATGGGCTGGCACTAGATTTTCTTTTTAACGTACCTATGAAGTCACTTTTTTACACTGTGACTATATAATGTAACTAAGTCAAAGTCTGAGCAGAGAATGCATTTGTCTTTAGAGAGGCAATGGATTTATGTGTTCTGTGTGGAATATGGCGTTCTTTTATTCTACCTTGTGTCTTTAGGAAATGGAGTGGCAGTTGGTCAAAGCTACCAGCATTGAAACACAGGAAGAATAAGGCTGTAACTTTATGTACAAATGATGTCACTGATTGTTGACAGATTTGGTCATATATACCCAGCATACAGTTAAATCTATGGTTGTTTTACTTTGTCACTTAGGGATGGAATAACAAGGAAACAAAAGCTGGAAACGCAGTACCAATTGCTAGGGTATTGTCTGTGGGGTTGTGCTTCTAAACTTCCCTCCAGTTTTCCAAACTGATATTCAAAGGTCAAGATTTTGTTGAGAGCTGACCACAATTAACTTCTGTGTGTTGATAGAAATTGGCTCAGAAGCTGATGTGTAGTGGGAGGTATTACTTCTTCCAAGAGAAATTTGCCTGAGAGACTGCCAACTTATGTGCTATGAAGTTTCTCAGAAAAGAAAATTAAATTATTTTATCTTTGGCTTTAAGTGATAAACATTCCTCCCCAACTTTCTAGCCCTGTCTAAGGGACATCATTGTACACATCTTCCTAAGCTTTATTTATTTATTTTTGAGAGATTTTTGCTATAGAGCGCATGTGCTTGCCAGAGAGACATAAAGAGACAGAAAGTAAGAAATCACCCCTGGGGGGAAGGGTATGCCACAATCTCTTCTCCTCCATTCTCCTCTCTGGATTTTGGGCATGTGCACACATGCGCCCAGTATGAGTTTCAAGCCACCAGGTCTGGTACTCGAATTATGGCTGGCCAGGTGGGAGTCCAGCAGCATAACCACTACACTATCTGCTGACTCCTCTAAGCTTTATATTTATTAGTACCTGACAAATACTATTTCAGTTTTTGTTATCATATAAAGGTTTGCTTTTCTTGGTTTTATACTTCCCCAGCACAAACTGGATAAAGACATATTATGAGGAAGTTGTAGTTTAATTCAAGTTGCTATAGAAAGTTCACTAAGGAGATGTGGCTGGCGGATGGCATGGTGGTTAAAGGCATTGGATTCCCACATGGCAGATTGTGGTTCCAGTCCTGGACCTGCTGGCTTTCTTCCTTTCCCCTTTCTCTCTCTCTGTCTCTCTTTGGTCAAATTAAAAAATAATAATAATAATAACAAATGGAATTAAATGAATAAATAATTCTTGGGGGGAAAAAAGGAAGTTTACAAAGGAGAAAATATTCTAGATGTACACCGTTTAATTTGTAACTGTGATAAACATGACTTGTTCACCAGGAGCTCCTGTAACACTTCAAACACAACACAGGCCAACTGTGGCAGATATACCCTAAGGTGGCCCTAATGATCCCTGCTCTTATTTAAACCTCTCTTCTTAAATGTAGACAGAGCTTGGGACTTGCTTCCAATGAACAGACTATGGCAAAGGTCACGGGTTTCATTCTTTTGATTATGCCAAAGGTCACTTCTTTCTTTCTTTTTTTTTTTTTTTTTTTTTTTTTTTTTTGAGAGGTTTTTCGCTATAGGGCGCGTGCGCTCGCCAGACAGAGAGAGACATAGAGACAGAAAGCGAGAAATCACCCCCCAGGGGGGATGGTCACGCCGCAATCCCTTCTCCTCCATTCTCCTCTCGGGATCTTGGGCACGCACGCACACGCGCCCGGCGTGAGTTGTAAGCCACCGGGTCCGAGACGCGAACCGCGGTCGACTACGTGGGAGTCCAGCGACATAGCCATTACGCTAACTGCTGGTTCCCGCTTCTTTCTTTAAGTACACATGACTCTGCCTTTGCATGCTGCAATTAGTGTCTGACTGCCTTCAGAGAAGCAATGGCCATGTTATCAATTTCCTATAGAAAAGATCCAGTGGCAAGGAGCTACCTATAAGACCCGAAGTATTCCTAGCAACAACCAGAGAGAAGCTAAGACCCTCAATCATATAACCACAAAGAAATCGATTCTTCCAAAAGCCCAAGAAAGCTTATGAAAGTTGATCTTCCCCAGCCAGATCTCTAGATGTAAGTGCAGCCTGGTGGATATATTGATGGAGACCTTGGAAGTTCCTGAGTAGAGAACTCCGCTTACCCATACCCAGACTGCTTATCCATGGTAATTGCAAGGTGGGTATGTTGTTTTAAACTGCTAAGTTTGTGGTTATTTATTACATAGCATATAAAATAAACACACAAGCTTAAACTCTTTAGTGCCTTTCCCAAGTCTCTTGTGTTTTATTTGTATCAGCACAACTATTTTTCCAGAGAAATTTATCTATGATTCCCAAGGTCAAGTAGCTACTGAATCCTGTGGATTTTGTTTGCCTGATGTGAAGTATGTACCTTAAAAATAATGAGCACACAGATCAGAATGTGTCTGGCAGGAAAATTGAGAGTATTATTAAAATAGAAGCCTGACAATTTTTGCTTTAAGTTGCTTGAGGGATTATTGTTCTGCTCTACTACAAGAGTTTTCAGAGCCCAGCAGAGTCTCTTAGAACTGATGAGCGGTATCAGTAGAATGACCATGCATTTCACTTTAGGCTTCTGTTTTAACTCAAAACCTCCCTGTCGAGGGAATAAATTGAAAGTGCTAAGGAGTGGATGATGGGGCACATGAAAATACTAGATCAGATAACCCAGTAGTTCTGACTCTAGTTTCTAGCACATGTTTCTCTTTTAAAATATAAATGAAGAGGAAGGAAATTGAGGGGCTTGTGAGACTAAATATTCTTGATTTTTGTTGTTGTTGTTATTATTAAATCACTGCACTTTGCCAAGTCCTTTGCCCTGATTGTAAATCTCAAAGGGAATCCAATTCCATGTGTTTCTGGTTAGTTTGCACTTGAATTATCCAAAAGTTTTGTAAGAATTATTTGATGTCCAAAAGCCTCTGGGAATCTTTTCTTTTCTCCATTCCCCACCACCCTTGGTGGTGGTATGTAGGGAAAAAGGATTTTAGAAGGATGGTTAAAGAAGAGTGAAAAGAGAATATTTTGAATTATTACAAGAAAACCTCTCTGAAGTGGTAAAATTCACAAAATAATTAAATTAAGTCTTACAAAATATATTCTATAATATGTTGTTCAGTCTTGAGTGTGGCACTGTATAATTGTCTCAGTTTTGAAATTAACCTCTGGCTGTTACAAATACCCATGTATTTCATAAATGTAGGATATACAAATAAAAAGATGTCTCTGTTTGGGTGTCAGCAGGTGGCATGACGTTTAAGGCACTGGATCCCACATGGCCAGCTCTGCGGATTGAGTTCAGGACCCAGTGACTTGAAAATCATGCTAGGTGTGTACACACCCAAAATTCTGCAAGAAAAATGGAGGAGAAGGCATTATGGTGTGGCCATCGCTGACTTCTCACTTTCTGTCCCTCTCTCTCTCTCTCTCTCTCTGTCTCTCTCTGGTACCCTATGGCAAAAACTAGACAAACTAAACTTCTGTTTATTTCTGTAGTAGAGTAGAAATTATTTTAAATATTTGGTCATACATGACTGAATATTAATAGAAAGTCTTCTCCATTAAATAAATTACAGAGATCATTCACAAGCAGAGACGGTAGAAGAACAATGAGCAATATAGAGATTACCAATGTGGTCACTCTCTATATGTGTGTGTATGTATGTGTGTGTGTGTGTGTATAATAATTATAGACACAATATCCTTAAATTTTTTTTCTATAGGGCATGACAGTTCATGAGAGAGAGAGAGAGAGAGAGAGAGACAGAAATCATCCCCTAGGAGGATGACCAAGCCATAATCTCTTGAAAGGTTGTATATTAAATTCTGTTACATGTGTGGTGATATTGTCTGCTGAGTAAATCTGTACGTTAATGACTATATATAAAACTAAAATAAAAGTCTGTAGCATTGTTATGTTTTAAAGAAGCATTGCAAATATGTTGTCCCATATAGAAATGCATACAGACTAAAAATGTTATGCTCAAAAAACTCCTTTCTGTTTTTTTGCTAAGTTTCAGGGTCTCAGATTTCCAGTTGAGAGCGCCAATATGCCTGAAATTCAGGGAGTGGCCTCCCCACCTTACTGACTCTGTTTATTACACATTGTATTTGGCCCAAATTTATTCCATTGGACAGTATGTCTAAGTACACCATAGACTTCATGTATAACAAATAGAATGACTTAAAATTATTATATGAAATTTTCTTTTGAAACATCATTTCTTAACTTTCTGAAATTTGATGCCAGGATACATCTAGGACTTGAAAAGAGCTGCCTCTTGGTTCTCAACCTTTTCCCCTTAGATCAAGCCACCACCAACTCCTGACTAGAAACAAAGGACCCTACCGCTATCACCATAGAATTAAATTGTAATGAAATTCATGCTTACCACGTCCTACAAAGGGCCAGGATTTTCTAGAACACACTCGATTCCTTAGGGAAACGTGCTTATTTTTGGGTTTCTGAGCAGATGCACTTCTGCAGTTGAATAGTAGCTTGCCAAGAAGGTTCTGAAAGCTAGCTGTTTTAATAAGAAAAACCAAAATAGTAGTATAAATTCTTGACCATCTGTTAGTACTCTTACAAAGAAGATTATTGCATTGGGTGGGAGGAAAGAATACAATAAATTTTTAGGTTCTGTCCAGTTATAAGAGTCTATTATTAAAGAAGCTCAGATTTATTTATTATTTATGCAATTTATTGTAGTTAATTTCAGGACTAGCTATGCATAGCTAGTCATAGATGTGTGTTATTTGAGATACATTACTAGACATCGTAAGGCTATTTGTCTACTTTCACTAATATCTCTTCTACTTAATCCCCAATATTCAAAACGTATTTAAAGAAGGTGGGGTGTATAGAGGGGGGAGTGTTTTCCATGTTACGTTATAAACAAAGCTTAGAAGAATTCTTTAGGGAGAGAACACACATTTTTTACTAAGGTTAGAATTACTGATATCAGTGTCAGCAAATTGTGATAGCAGGTGCTAGACACCCCGAAGATGTGAGGAAAGACACCTGTTGGAGAAAGGACAGTCTCAGAAAATAGAGGTGTGAGGGGGTGCTTTACCTTTGTATAGAGTTGGCTTGTCTAGTTTTATGTCCCTTATTGGTGGAGAGTACATTGACCCCACAACCTTAGCCTTGAGAGTTAAGTATCCCAAAGTGTAGGAGTATCCATAAGCGGTTGGAGTGCTAACTTATTTCCCTCTACAAACCTCAGAATTATTTCCATTAGGTAAAAAAAAAAAGGTAACGAATACTTAAGTTTAGTCCTAACTGCATGCTACAGGACATAAAAAGAAGAACAAAAAGTAACAGCCAGCTTTAAATAACACAGAAGAAGGTGAAAACTAATATTTGAAATAAATTGCCATCCTAAGAGTTAAGACCAAAAAAATATTTCTTCATTACATTTTAAAATGCAATTCTTGGGTCAGCCAGATGGCATGGTGGTTAAAGCAACCAGATCACACATGGTTGATTGTGCAGTTCAAGTTCTGGACCTGGCAGCTTGAAACACATGCCAGGTATGTATGCATCCATGCCCCAAATCCTGAGAAGAGCGTGGAGAAAGAATTGTGCTGTGGCCATACCCCCTGGGAGGTACTTTTTCTCTTTTTCTGCCTCCAGGAAACACATGTGCCCTGTAGCAATTAAAAAATAAAATACAATCCTGATCAAATTTATTTTTCAGTGCATGTATTGATTCAAGGTAGGCTATTGTTCAGTCAGAATAAAGTTAATAGTAGTATATACTGATTTCTTATGTACCACACACTGTCACAAGCACAGGGGCAAATTGGTTTCTGTTCTGTTCAACAGGCCATTTATGACCCTATTAGGAGATGTTTTAAAGGAGTTTCTTAGCATTTTGAACAAAATATTTGTACTCTCTACTGAAAATAGCTTAATATGAAGTCCCAAAGGAATCCTGTCTGCTCATAAAGTTGCTTTTAGAGCTCTCAGTTTCTGATTTCCTCCTTCCAACTCCACAGAGGACAGAGTCTAACCCCCAAATCAAATTTTAGAGAAAAAAATACATATTTCTCTTCCTAAATAGTGAAGATTTTCAGTAGCTAGCATTTCACTGCATTGAGATACTTAGTTTATTACTCTATAATTTTAAATGGTAAAATGGAAATTAATTTCTTATCCTATGATCCCTAATATACTCAACTCAACTTCCCTTCTCATCAGTAAAGACATACATACAATCTCTTGTTTCCATCCATGTGCTCGTTTAAGTCACCTAATAGACTGTTGAAATGTGGTCTCCAATTCTAGCACGCTTACCCGCTGGATAACCTTCAGCAAGTCACTTACCCTCTGTAATGATTTAATTTCCTGCTCTATAAAATAGGGTCATAGTGCTAACCACCAGACAGAATTGCTGTGAGTAGTAAATGAGATAGTGAATGAGACATAGAACGTAAAGTTTGCATTACAGAACCCAACATTCAAAGGCTCTAAAAAATTGAACAATTTCTTTTTTTTCCCCATAGGGCACATGCACTTGCTAGAGAGAAAGAGAAACAGAGAGAGAGAGAAAGAGAAATCACTCCCTGGGAGGATGGCCACATTGCAATTCTCTCATCATTCTCCTCTTTGGACTTTGGGCATGTGTCATACATGTGTTCAGTGTGATTTTCAAGTCGTTGGATCTGGGATATGAACCATGGTTGGCCATGTGGGAATCCACTACCTTAACATCATGCCACTTGCCAGTCCTTAGGAGCAATTTTTTATTACTTATTAATTATTTTCATGGATTTTATTTACTATATCATGTTTTTCTAAAATCCATACTTCTTCTCGTTTATAAACATAAATTTTATGTAAGTAGCATTTATAATCTGTCAACTTGTGGCCAAGTAGAGAATATATTGGGTCACTATCTGGTGAATGTGGAGGGTGTAGATGGCCCATCTAGGTAATTTAGAATCTAAAGTGGAATTAAGATTCATTTTTAGGGAATAGCAGATAGTGTAATGGTTACATCACTGGACTCCCATGTAGTCGACTGTGACTTGAGTACTGGACCTGGTGGCTTAAAACTCATGCAGGATGCATGTGCGTGAGTGCCCAAAATCCGAAGAGAAGAATGGAGAGAAGAATGGATTGTGGCATAGCCATCCCCACTGGGGAGTGATTTCTTGCTTTCTGTCTCTCTCGTGAGTACATGTGCCTTATAACAAAAATCTCTCTAAAAAAAAAAGATTCATTTTTAGGATTCTAAAAATAGAACTGAGTGTTAGACTGTAGAGTAGTATATTAGACCCATGAAATCTTTGACGAAATGCGTGGTTAAATGTCATTATACCCATAAGCACTTATTTTAATATATTAACTATTATTGATATATGTAGATATAAATATTATAAACACTGTGGGAATGTGTGTTTGAGGTTAAAAAAAGAAACCCTCAAACTAACTAACTGAAATGTCATTCATTATACATCAAATTCTAAAAGATCAAACCAAATAAGTTGCAAGATAAAAGGATCATCAATTTTTCAACCCCTATTGGGCCACTTCCACCATCGTACGCTGTGCAGTACTATCTCCTGTCTTGAACAAAAATAAAGAAATCTTCTTTGATTCCATGCTTTCCTCTGACAACCACTGTATTTCTTTGTTCCCTTTTATGAATAAATTCCTCTCTGGGGCTGTCTGGTCCTAAGCTTCCACTGAAAGTGCTCTTGTAAAGGTCACTAACAACATTGTCCAGTTCAATGACTCAGTTTATAGCTTGACTTCTAGGTCAACTCTCTTATCTTTCTGATCTCTAAGCACTGGAATGCTGTAGGATCAGACTCTCTGTACTCTCTCTTCTTTCTGGTATCTTCACTTCCCAGGCATCATCTTCTTTCAAGCCTTGTTTCTTTTATTTGTTTGTTTGTTTTGCAGAATCTTGCTGTGTCTCGATCTCCTGTTTCAGCCTCCTGAGTAGCTGCAGCCTCAGGTGCATGCCAGAGCACTGACTTTTTAGTGTGGGCCAGGAATTGAACCTGAGCCTCCCACATAGCCTCAGACTGCCAAGCAGTAGTGCCTATTAACACATTTTTTTTTCCTTTTTTTTTTCTCCCTTTTTTTTTTTTTTGAGAGGTTTTTGCTGTAGGGCGCGTGCCGCCAGACAGACAAGAGAGAGACAGAGAGACAGAAAGCGAGAAATCACCCCCTCCCCAGGGGGGATGGCCACGCCACAATCCCTTCTCCTCCGTTCTCCTCTTGGGATCTTGGGCACGCACGCACATGCGCCCGGAGTGAGTTTTAAGCCACCGGGTTCAAGATGCGAACCACGGTTGGCTACATGAGAGTCCAGTGACATAGCCATTACGCTAACTGCTGGTCCCATGCTACTACAGCTGCAAGCCCCTGATTTGAAATATCTACCTGTACTGATGACCCCATCTTACATCTGGAACACTGTCCAGTCTTGTGAACTGCAGATTCGTATACTCATCTACTGACTTCATATCTTTTCCTAAATGAAACATAGAAATGTCAAACTTACTTTGTTCAGAGTAGGACTCTTTGTTTCTTAAATTTTTTTCCATCTCAAAAAATGGAATATATTCTGCTGATTGCTTTGGTAAAAATATAAAAATAAACCAAATAACCAACTTTGAGGTTACTTTCATATTTCGCTTTTCTCTCAACCAATTCATTGATAAGCCCTTTGGCTCACTTTCTAAATATTTCCAGAATTAACTAGTCACCATCTTCACTACTAATACTTAAGTCCCTGCTACCATCCTCTCTCACCTACATTTTGGAAATAGTCTTCTATTTGCCCTTTCCAGGCCTGCCTTGCCCTCTTTAGGTTTGTGTTTAGACATTGCCAGAATCATTGTATGAAACAGAAGTCAGATTATGTTATCTCTTTGCTAAAACTTCCCCAAAACTTCTCATCTCACCCTGTAAAGACATATTTCTTATACTTTTTGTCACTCCTGTCTGACAGCATCACCATGTGGAAGAAATCCTGCAGAAAGCAGAATAGATAAATCAGAATTTTCAATTTGAGTTGATAGAAACATAATGTGTTAATGTAGTAATTTTAGAAGGACGTGTACAGGTCACCATGGCATTGAGGAACAACAGATGAGATAAAGCAGAAGAATCTGCAACAAGTGTATATTCTTATAGTCTCAGAAGTTAGATGTACCACTAACTTAATTAATTTGATTAAATGCAGGGCAGAGTAACACTAAATAATACTAACATAGAACCTTGGTCCTCAATATTATGTTATAATGAGAAACTTCATAGGCAAGAAATCAGTAGCTGAATGACAGGAAGTCTAGATCATTGCACTTTGGAAAGTGATAAAGGAGGATTTAGAAATGGGTTTCACGCATGGATAAGAGATAAAATCCTAATGTTATTTGGGATCTCACTTTTATGATTGGTTAGGTGGGTCCCACCAGTACTTTGTAATCTGTGAAATCAAGAGTTTTTCCAGTCTGGCTGGTTAGGAACAAGCACTGTTCTAGGCTCTGTGTGAACATGTCTTTCAATCTATTTCTATGGTATATATCACATACCTTTTTTGTGATATATGTCCTTTTCCATTTCTATCAAAAATGGTTTATATATATTTTTTTTGAAGGGGAGGTTTATTATTTGGAACTTTTCTGTATTCTCAGTGATAGATTTGAGATTCAATTTCAAAATAATTTGCTGCTGATATAATAAATGGGTTTAATTTTCTATATTGACTGTGCATCTAGCAACCTTTGTTTAACACTCTTATTAGTTCTAATGGTATGTGTGTGTGTGTGTATATCTATATATATATGTGTGTGTATATATATATATATGTATATGTATATATTTATATATATATATTTTTTTTTTTTGAGAGGTGTTTGCCATAGGGCGCATGAGCTCACCAGAAAGACAGAGAGACAGAAAGCGAGAAATCACCCCTCAGGGGGGATGGCCATACCGCAATACCTTTTCCTTCATTCTCCTCTCAGAATCTTGGGCATGCATGCACACATGCCCAGCAAGAGTTTAAGCCGCCGGGTCCAGGACTTGAACCGCGATCGACTACATGGGAGTCCAGCGACATAGCCATCACGCTAACTGCTGGTCCCACATAGTTATAGTTTTTTATAGATTCAATTTTGTAAAATTTTTGGAGAGGATTTTGCTATAGGGCATGTGCGTTCGCCAGAAAGACAGAGAGAGACAGACAGACAGACAAGGAGAAATCACCCCCCAGGGGGATGGCCATGCCATGATCCCTTTTCCTTCATTCTCCTCTCGGGATATTGGGCACGCATGCACACGCGCCTGTCGTGAGTTTATGCCACAGGGTCTGGGGCTTGAACCGTGATCGACTATATGGGAATCCAGCAACATAACCATTAAGCCAACTGCTGGTCCCAATTTTAAACATTTTTACCAAAAAAGAAAAACCTCTAAATTATAGATTTTGGTAAAAATTTTGTGTTCTATAATTATAATTCTATAATTTTGTATTCTATTATATGTATAGCTTTCTGGGTTTTTTTTAAAGAATTTATACTGTTTTATGTTTTTTTGAGTTTATTTACTTCCTCCTTTAATGACAGAAAAAGACAGAAAGAGAAAGCTATCTTCGACAGGTTCTTGTAATGTCAAGATCCTTTCCCTAGCATCCCAACTAGCCAAGATCACAGGTATGCCTAGCCTCACCTGGAGTGTTCAGGTTGACCTTGGATTCAAACTCAGTTCTCCCAAGTAGCTCTAGTACTTTGTGTTTATGCCTACATCACCATGACTGGACTGGTTTTCTTTCCTTCCTTCCTTCCTTCCTTCCTTCCTTCCTTCCTTCCTTCCTTCCTTCCTTCTTTGTTTTCTCTTCCTTCTGTTCCTTCCTTCTTTACCTTTTTCTTTCTTTCTCTTTCCCTTCCTTCCTTTTTCTTTCTCCTTTCTTTCTTCCTTTTTTTCTTCTTCCTTTCTTTTTCTTCTTTCTTTCTTCTTTCTTTCTCTCTCTCCCTTTCTTTCTTTCTTTCTTTCTTTCTTTCTTTCTTTCTTTCTTTCTTTCTTTCTTTCTTTCCCTTTCTTTCCTTCCTTATTTCTTCTTCCTTTTTCTCTCTTTTTTTTATTGCCAGAGGGTGACTGTACTTATCAGAGAGAGACAGAGACACAGAGAGAGGAACAGGGAGAAAATACCACCCAGCGGAGCATGGTCATTCCTGAATTCCCTTCTCTATTTCTCCATTCTTTTGAGATTTGGGACATGCACACACACAAACACCTGGTGTGTTTTTCAAGCCTCTAAGGTGGGACTCAAACCATGGTTGACCATATGGGATCCAGTTCCCTTAACCACTAATCCAGAAGGCTAGCCCTATTTTCTAATTTTTAATTTTATTTTTTACTTTTTAAAGTGGTTGTTTAGCTTTAATTCTGAGCTTTTGTTCTTTTCTGATATCTTTGAAATTGAGACTAAAGTATTACTTTAGCTTTGCTTTGTAAGGATTGATGTGTCAGAGGTTGTGTTTGCTTGCCAGAGAGAGAGACAGAGAAAAACAGTAACTCTCATGGGGAATTGTCATACTGCATTCCTTGCTTCTCCACCTCCCCTTCCTTTCAAATTTTGAGCTTGTGCACACATGTGCCTGAAATATTTTTCAGGCTGCTGGCCCTGGGACTTGAACAACTCAGTAGTCCAAGTGGGATGCAGTTATTCTAGTCACATACCACTGGCTGGCCCTCTAGTTTTCTTTTTATTTTTATTTTGGACTAAGTTTCATGGTAGAAAGAAAATGTGACCTGCATGATTCAATTTTTTGAACTTTGTTGAGACCCATCTTTGAATCATAATGTGGTCAATTATATATGTTTTGTGTATGCTTCAAAAGCTTTTGTAATTTTCAATTGGAGGGGTATAATGTTTATATATTTGTTTGTTTGTTTTTTGCCAATAGGCATGCACACTTGCCAGAGAGTTTAGAGAAAGAAAGAGAAAGCACTCCCAGTGGGGCTTGATCATACTGTAATCCTTTTTCCTCCATTCCTCCTTCCTGTGAGGATTTTGGGCACTTACACTTGTACCTGGTGTGTTTCTCAAGTCACTGAGGCTAGAATTTGAGCTGCTGTCTACCATGTGGGATCCAGATCCCTTAACTCCTGAGCTATTGAGCCAGGCCTAATTCACTTTTTTCTTTTTTTGGAGATGTTTTTGCTATAGGGTGTGTGCACTCGCCAAAAAGACAGAGAGACAGAGAGTGAGAAATCACCCCCCAGGGGGGGATAGCCACGCCGCAATCCCTTCTCCTCCATTCCCCTCTCAGGATCTTGGGCACACACACACATGCGCCCGGCATGAGCTTAAGCTACCAGGTCCGGGACTTGAACTGTGGTCGACTACGTGGGAGTCCAGCAACATAGCCATTACTCCAACTGCTGGTCCCAATGCATATAGGTTTAGAACTATTATATTTTCTTTGAGTTATTGAAACTTTTAATGTTACCTCGTGAGCATTTTAATCTCTTTTAATGCTTTTGCTATTAAATCCATCTTGAATTATATTACTACTTTACCATCTTCCTTTTGTTTAAATTTTGGCTTGTATATATTATTTTTAAAAATAGTTTTACTTTCAAGCTTTCTGAATCGTTAGCTTTCAAGTTCATCTCTTATAAACAGCTGAGAGCTTTTTTTGCCTTCTCTTATACCCATGAAACTAAAACATTGTAGATTTAATTCAATGTAATTGGCAAATGTTATAAGAATGAAAATTGGCTACAGAATTCTACTTAACTCTTTGGATTCCCACTTTCACTCAGTACTGAAAAAGTCTTATGACCTTGCCAATTTATTAATGATTTTTAAGAAAAACTATGGCTGGCCATCTTGGATATAGCTCTCTTAACTACTAGATTAAGGACCCAGCCCAAATGTTTTTAACTCTAAGTTCAATTTCTTTAATAGATACAAAGTTTTTCTAGTTACCTATTTCTGCTCTGTTTAGGATTCTCTCCATGCTATGCTCTACCTCTCTCTTATCCCAAAGATGATTAACTGGTACAAGTCCTTTGAGATCAGCTCATTTCTCATTTTCTCCAATATTTTCTTAACATGCTCCTCTCCCTTAAGATTTCCTACCTGGGGGAAAAGAAAAAAAAAATTTCCTCCCTAGGGGTCAACAGGTGGCATAATTAAGGCACTGGACTCCCATGTGGCCAACTGCAGTTCAAGTCCCAGATTTGGCAGCTTGAAACAAACGGGGCATTTGTGTATGCATGCCCAAACTCCTGAGAGGAGAATGGAGAAGAAAGGATTGCAGTATGGCCATCCCCTGGGTGGGGAGGGTGATTCCTTGCTTTCTTTCTCTTTCTCTCTGTAAGTGAATAAACTCTATAGCAAAAATCTTAAAAAATAAAAAAGATTTCCTCCATTTCCACATTCTATATTAGAATTTTCTGTATATTTTCTTCCCCAATGGATTATACAATTGAAAAGAACTATTTTTTTTAATATCATATCTTTGGTACCTATACAAGAAAAAAAAATGGATTTAAAAGGACCAGCATTTGGTTTAATGGTTATGTCGCTGGACTCCCACGTAGTCGACTATAGTTCAATCCTGGACTTGGCGGCTTAAAACTCATGCCAGGTGTGTTTGCACGCATGCCTAAAGTTCCAGGAGGAGAATGAAGGAAAAAGAATTTTGGTATGGCCGTCCCCCTTGGGAGAGTGAGTTCTGACTTTATGTCTCTCTCTGTTTCTCTGGTAGGCATATGCACCCTGTAGCAAAAAATCTCTCTTAAAAAATAATGGATTTAAATATATATGTACATCTGTTACACATATATGTAATTCATATATATGTACATAAGCATTCATATATTTGTATATATGTATAATAACATTATGTACATACAAAAGGACCTTAAAACATTTGCGTAAATGTAGAATTCAATTACAAGCTTATTTTGGTGCAAAAAATTTTGAATCCATGCATAGATTTATTTTCCATGAACTTTTGAAGCCCTTTGTGTTTATATGTATACAAGTAAAACTATATACATGCAAAGTGTATATATATATGTGTATATATATATATATATATATACACATATATATATATATATCGGTCTGTTTTTATCAGTTCTTTAAAATGAACATTGTCAACCTCATAATTTTCTGAAGTCACTGCCTGCTCGTAACCTTATAAAATTTAGAAAACATTTGGAAACCTTTTATTTATTTATTTATTTATTTTTTGAGCTCATGAAGTTACCTCTTGTGAAGAAAGCCAGGTTGAGAGAAAAGCCAATTCTATATTTTTTAGGATTAGTAGAAAAAAATAGAAATATTTATCAAGTCTATTGTGATTATTGGATCATTTCTATATTCACACTAAAGTGTCTAGTTTTCTTCTACACTTCTTTGTATATCCTTTAGCAATTTTCTTCCTAAAACACAGGCTATATTAGTGGGCACATTTTAGCACCACAATTAGTCATGGATGTAGTGATTCATCAGGTTGGCTTAAAAAGCGAAAGCAGCCTTGCCCTTCCTAAGCGTTGACTATTGGCAACTCTTTTCCCTGCTCTGAATCAGACGTGTATTTGTTTGAGTAATCAAGAAAGAACTGCCTGTCTTGTGACCTTAGAAGCTGGTGAAAGGGAGCAACTGAGTGCTTTTGGCATAGGAGAGTTAACAGAACAATGCAAATCTGTAGGCCAGAGAGTGCTCTCTTTGCTCACTCTGGGCAGACTTGAATGTCACAGGATCCTCTGGTTGCCAGCAGGCAGAATTTTTTTTACCCTGTGTAGAAAATCATTTTCATTTATGCAAGAATGGATTTTGGATCTTATAAAAATCATTCTTAAATTCTGTGTTCATTTTGTTACATTCTCTATGTTCTATTAAGACCTGCTGTCTTTCTGAAATGAGCATTCTGAAGCCAACTGTGATAAGAGCTGGTAAGAGACAGCTTTACAGGATGGATGACACCGGGGAGAAAGCACATCAAATAACTCTGCTGGGGAATGAATGAATCAGCCTAATGCAAATTGGGCCACACAGAGGGAATATTGAAACCATTTCAGAGATCAGAGAAGGGGGTGATAGCCAGGGAGCCCCAGAACTTTGAATGAAATGTCAGATCTGATGACGACAAAGCAGAAAGAATCGAATCAGGTGCAAGGAAAAGATTCACTTCTTAGAATGAATTCACTTATCCTATTTGCCTGTTATTCAATGGGTTTTAAAGGTAGAGTTGGAGGAAGACCAAATATTTGATTTTTAGAATGCCTATTAACTTAATTACAAGAGGGTTCCCCCCCACTCCCATTTTTCTCTTTTTAGGGGTATGTAGGAGGTCACTAGAAGGTCAGATGAAAGTACAAACCATAATGCAGAAAAACATCCCAGGGGGCTCCTCCCTGCTTAATGTTAGACATTCTTGAAATCTATGCCCTATGTCTCGGAATCTTTAAACAATTCACATTCTTTTGCTTGCTCAGGAAAGCTAGTTCATTAACAGAGCTGAGCTGGTTACATACTTTCTTTGTCTCATGTTCCTAAGAGATTTTATTCCAGATATGATTTGGGGACGGTTGTGTGGCCCATTCTGATATCTTCCTAAAAGGAAATTATTTTTGAAGTGAAGGCACTGATAAAATCAATTTAGGAAAATGTACTTTGCAAATATGAAAATATGGGCGTTATTAAAGTTCATGCCGTAAAAATGCCAATGGTTACTTTTGTGGGAGAGTAGTGCTAAAAACAATTTATAGGAGACCTTTATTTGGACTGAACTCCTACACTAGGCCCAACAGACCAGACCAAGCCAGAATGGAGTCACTTGTGCTAGGGGCCACATAATTAAACTGAACTTTAAATAAGCCAGTTTTCCAGAAAAACAGGAGACTCATGGCAAGTAAGCAGAAGGGGCCCAGTCAACCTTAACAGTCATAATAAGAAAGTTCCCTATGCTTTAACCCTGTAAGGAAAGCAAGTTTAAAATGAGCAATTTGCTTTTCCTCTTGTTTCTGCTTTCTATGCCTACAAAGCTACCTCATCTGCTTGGCCCATTAGAGTGCCTTTATATTTCATGGATGGGATGTTGCCTGATTCATGAATTGCTGATAAAAGCCAATTATATCATTAAACTCAATTTATTGAATTGCTTTTTGACTGAAATTATAACAGAATAATGATATAGATTTAAGGGGAGAATTAGAGGCCTCAATTTGAGAAATAAAAATTTAGGAGCCACCAGGTGGAGTGGTAGTTAAAGCACTAGACTGTCACATGGCTGATTGCCGTTCAAGTCTCAGACCCAGCAACTTGAAAATCATGCCAGGCACATGTGCATGCATGCCCAAATCCCAAGAGAATGGAGAAGAGATTGCAGCATGGCCATCCCTCGGGGGGGGGGGGGGTGATTTCTCACTTCCCTCCTCACTGTCTCTCTCTCTTTCCTTTTTTGTCTCTTTCCAACAAGCATATGTACCCTATGGCAAAAATCTAAAAAAAAACTAAAATAAAATTATATAATTATATTCAAGAGTATTAACTAAATGGCTACCTAAAAGGCATTTTTTTGGTTATAAAATAAAACATGAAGGGCTAATATAAAGAGAATATTCCCAGAGACAAACAAAAAAATGGTTTCTTTCTATATCCCAACAAAGGAATTCCCCTTTGCACCATGCCTCCTGTTTCTCTGCGGAGAAACTTGTGTGAACAGATCAGTCAATTCAGTCACCCTGACTCACTCCTGTCTCAACAGGGCCAGCTAACCAAGGTAGGCTCTGTTCCTGTGGGGATCATCTGCAGAAGGCCTGTTATTCTCTGCTCTGTCTTGAACTATCTCACTTGGGGTAAAGTGTGAAAGGCCAATTAGGGCTATAGATGTACAGCCATATTCTTAAATTCATGTTCTATGAGGCCCTGTCTGACTCCCTCTTTATCTTTCAATTGGTTCTGAATTCAGATAGGAAAGGGAATGGTTGCTTGTGGATCTTGCTTAAGTTCCAATAATTGATTGAAAAACAAAATAAGACCTGCCTCGGTGGTGCAGGTGGTAACATACTGAACTGCAGTGCTGGAAGCCACATGACCAACCATGGGCTCCTATCCGGAAAACAAACTGGGAGTGGGTGTGCCCAGGATCGTGATGAGCTGGAGGGCTGGAAAAACGGTTTGCAGCATGATGAAACTGTGTCAAGGGGGCCTGATTCTTTTTCTCTCTCTCCTTTCTCCTGTGGATATGTACACATATGCCATCTCATGAGTAAAATTAATAAACTTTTAAAAAACAATGTTAGAGGTGTATCTTAGTATCAGTCAGAAAAGTTAAATAGAATTTATTTTCCTGAAAAGAAGCAAAGTCAGAAAAAGAATCCAAATCCAATTCCTTCCTTTTTTTTTTCATACTAATGTATCTTCCTTTTATTTTTTTTATTTATACTGATGTATGACACCAGAAAGGCAGCTGTATAAAAGAGCCAGCAAAGTGGAAGCATAAGGCTTAGATGAGTATTAATTGACCAGAGGAAAACTGCAACTTCAAAAGGGCTGGAAAGAAGAAAAGAAAGATGAATTTTTCTCCACCCTCTTTTCTCCGAAAGAAGTTACTATGAATGTTTGAGAGGAAAGCATGACGGTAGTCATGCAGCAAAATCAAATTCTAGCCTAAGGGTAATTGAGTCCAGGACTTTAGTAAGGATCAGCCACCCTAAGGCATGTGATGTGCCATGAGGCTTCGCTTGAAAAATTTTCCAACGAGCCATATGAGGGAGTGCTTTCTATACAAAAGAGAGAGCTACCCTTCAGAGAACAGGAGGAAGAACTAAGAGGGTAGTTAAGAGACTTAGAGGGTGGAGGTAATTAACGGAAAGGGAGAAGCAGCTCCACCAAAGATAGGCAGAGCATTTCATGGGATCTCAGATAGAATACCATTTTTACTCGGGCTAAGAAAGCAAATGACTCCTTAACTCTTATCATAAATTGGATACTCCCCAGCAGAGCTTTCAGTGTTAAAGATCTCAGTAAGGATGTTCAAATGACAAAGTTTTGTGTTTTATTTATTTTTAATTTTTTTAAATGACAAACCATGTTCACATGTGTAAGGATGAGAGAGAGAGAGAGACAGACAGACAGAGAAGTGCCCTCCCAAGGATTCGTCATGTCTTGATCCACTTCCTCCGGTATGCTTTGATCCAATTTTTCCAGTCCTCTGGCTTGTTGGATCTTGGGCACATGCACACACATGCCTAGCATGTTTCAGGCTGAGTAGGTTGGGGACTTCAACAGTGGCTACCTGTGGCTTCCCGCTCTGACTGTGCCACAGAGGCTGAGTCATAGAATGATGTAGTCTTTAATTAATAAGTGACTGAGATTCAGACCCTTTCTCAACTGCTCCCTCTATAAGCACACCCTCTTCTTTACCATGCTCACAGAGTTGGTCAACTTCTAGTTATTTAAAACTCAAATTTAAGTGTTATTTCCTCCAGAAGTCTTTCTCAATCCTTTCAATTGCCATTCCCCAGCAGCCTTACAGTCTCCTTTCAGATTTAGGCAAGCTGGCTCAATGTTTAAGAACTTGGAACTAGCAGATGGTGTAATTGTTATGTGTTGGACTCGCACATAGTCAATGGCAGTTTGAGTCCTGGACTGGTGGGTTAATGCTCACACTGGGCACATGTGCATGCATGTCCAAAATCCCGAGAGGGGAATGAAGTAGAAGGGATTGTGGTGTAGCCATCACCCCCGGGGGGGCAATTTTTTTTTACATTCTGTCTATGTCTCTCAGGTGAGTACATGCACCTTATAGCAAAAATCTCTAGCAAAAAAAAAAAAAAAAAAGATGAAGAAGAAGAAAGAAGAAGAAGAAGAAAAGAAGAAGAAGGAGAAGAAGGAGAAGAAGGAGAAGAAGAAAAGAAGAACTTGAGCTCTATAGCCTGAAAGACTTTGTATTCAAGAACAATATCTGGGGATAAGAAGCTGGCGTAATGGCTATGACGCTGAACTCCCATGTACTTGACCATGGTTCAAGTTGTGGACCTGGTGGCTTAAACTCACACCGAGTGCATGTGCGTGCATGCTCAAGATCCCGAGAGGAGAATGGAGAAGAAGGGATTGCGGCGTGGCCATCCCCCCTGAAGGGTGATATCTCACTTTTTGTCTCTCTGTCTCTCTCTGTCTTTCTGGTGAGCGTACGTGCCATATAGGAAAAAAAAAAAAACTCTCAAAAAAAAGAACAATCTCTGTAATTTATTCTCTTTATCATATTTGGCATGTTATTTAATCTCTCCTAACCTTGAATGATATCTGGCAAATGAGAGTTTATATTCTATAGGGCTATTATGAATATGAAATAAAATAAAGCACACGGCGTGTTTGCCAGTGATTGGCACAACTAAAGGTAGTTATGATCACTGGCCAGTCCTTCTCACTCTCTAGCATAGCACTTAGCACTCTGCATTTCAAGAGTCTGTCTGTCTGCATGCCTGTTTGCATGCACATTGTTACTTGGGTGTCGACTCTCCAATGCCTGGTACATCATGAGGACTTAGAAATGTTTGCTGAGTAAATTCAGAGTCTTTACCATACATTCCATCCATAAATGATGCTCATGTCTGTGGTTACATTTCAGGAAGGGCATGCCAGGAAAGAAAGTGCCCAAGTCAAACTATATCATTGCCTATTCTTTTAAAATACCTTAAAAAAAGAGATTCTACAATTTCCTTTGGTAACATTCTCCAGTCAATATTTTCTCCAAGTCAAACATACAATTCCACTTTAAAATTAGAATCTATAGGGACCAGCAGATGGTGCAATGGTTACATGGCTGGACTCTCACATAGTTGATTGTGGTTTCAGTCCCAGACCAGCTGGCTTAAAACTCACAATGTATGTAGGGACCAGAAGTTAGCGTAATGACTATGTCGCTGGACTCCCATATAGTCGACCGCGGTTCGAGTCCCGGACCCGGTGGCTTAAAATTCATGCCAGGCTCGTGTGCGTGCGTGCCCAAGATGCCAAGAGGAGAATGGAGGAGTAGGGATTGCAGCATGGCCATACCCCCTAGGGGGGTGATTTCTTGCTTTCTGTCTCTCTGTCTCTCTCTGTCGAGCGCATGTGTCCTATAGCAAAAACCTCTCCAAAAAAAAAGAAAAAAAAAGACAACTCACAATGTGTGCATGTGTGTGCATGCCCAAAATCCCAAGAGGAGAATGGAGGAAAAGGGATTGTGATATGGCCATTCCCCTGGGGGGATTATTTCTCACTTACTATCTCTCCATCTCTCCATCTCTCTGGCAAGCGCACACACTGTATAGCAAATATCTCTCTCTAAAAATATAATAATCTATCAACTAAATTTTTTTTTACATCAGTAGAAAAGAAAACTGCCTCATTTCCTATAAAATATCCTCTTATATATATAAACATTCACATGGGCTCTCTTTCTCACTCTCCTCTAGTAAAATAAATCTATTTCTTTAACCATTCTAAATTGTCTCTACTCTTCAAGTCCTTTAATAATTGCGGTTTTGAAAAATACTAAGTCATAAAGCATAAGAAGAGTGAGACATTTTTTTCAAAACCTTAGAAGTAGTTCATTTAATACCTGAATAAAGGACACTCATTTTAAAACAGATGTATGCTTATTTATGAAGAAATAGTGATCTTCGGAGCATTATCATAGTGGTGAGTAGAATTTATTTTGATAAATAGCAGCCTAAGTTAACTTTTCTAGATGGAAACAACTGAAAGGGCTTTTGTCTGAGCCGTAGCCAGGTGGTAAACACTGAGAGTTAATAATGATATCACCCAGCAATATAGGTGCTAGGCTTCTAAAAGGAAGGGGAGACCTGGGAAACGTCAGAGTCTGCTTATGTAACTGGAGCCCTTTGGAACCCTCTTCAACCCAAACCTTGGATGAAATTGCTTTGTTTTAATTAAGGGAGCCAGCACCTACAAAGGAGATGAATTTAATGAATGTTCCATGGAAAGAATTCAGTTAGGAGTAAAAGGTGAACCCCAAAAGTTACCAAGTAGCAATTTTGTAGAATGATAAAGTGAGACAAAAGCTTTAGTTTAGTCATAATAATGTTCCGATTTGATTGAACACAGGGCTTTATTGACATTTGAAAACTTTATTAAAATAAAATATGCATAAAGAAAAGAGCATGGATAATAAATGAACAGCTCAATGAGTTTTTACAAAATGAAGACACATGAAAACCAGTAACCAAAAATAAGAAACAGAATACTGATCACATCCTAGATAGCTCTTATTTCCCTTCCTCATCACTACACACTCTCTTATTTATAGTCGCAATCTCAATACCAAATGTATCACATGCCATAATAACATATATTGTATATCATATATCCATTTTATCATGTTCCAATCACATATATGTAATATGTGTAATCATACATTAATTTTCACTTTTTAGAGCTGTATATAAAAAGAATATATATTATATATAGTATAGTGTGTGTGTATATCTATCTATATATATAGTATATATTATTTTATAGCTGGCTTTTATGTACTTTCTACCTGCAGAAAATTTTACCTTTTGTCCATTCTGTTAGCACTTACTTGTCATAATACCGAATTGACACTTTTCTTGACTTGTCTTACATTACATATTAGTAGTTCCCATCCACAGGCCATCCCAGATAAATTATAAATGTATTTAGGGCACAATAAAGGCACCATATGTCTCTGTAGTCTCTATAACACGTACTGCTTTACAGGTAGAAGAGGTTCAGTGAGCATTGGCGTAATATTACTTTAAAAGCCACCCAAGTATGTAGGCAGATACTCCATGTCAATGTTACATATGTTATGGGATTTAGTAGCATTTGTATTTTAAATTCTGTAATACTAGGGTAGGGAGAAGGAATGTAGAGAAAAAGAAAACATCCCATCTGGAGTTGGGAAATGTTTAACATCTGACATCATAAATAATGTGAGGGAAAGTGAACTTTTCCTAAAGTGTGGCTTTAAATTTCCACAAGCTTTTGCCAGGGGCAGACCTCGTTCTAGCTGCAATAGTTGTTTTAGAGCCAAACTGTGTTAGAAGAGATAAGAGCAACGCAGGGGCTAAATATGGAACTTAGAAAAAGCAGAGAGTTTTTAAAGAAAAAGTGTGCCACACACAAGAAGTCACGCTTATTTTCAGAATGAAAGTTGGCATGCTGATACAGTCAAACCTCACCTGACTTCAGGTAATGATGGATCACAATTGAATCCAAAGCCTTTGCCCTTCACAGTAAGACATTAAGTAATATGGCCTAACGGACATCTAGAAAGGCCGACCCTGCCTATGAAATTAAATCTTATGCTTAAATACTTGTGAGTACAGACTTAAACGTGTACTCATTTCCCATATTTTCATGAAGGACAATGTTTTGTGTGTGTCAGTAGAAAGATGGAGGGAAATGATGGTTCTCAAAATCATGTTAAAGAGAATAAACAACTTCAAGTAAGCTGTGTGAGTACTGAAACTGAACGACTTAGCCACAAGTCACTTTCTTCTCTAGTCTACTTCCTTTTCATGCATTGGTAATGAGATTCCTTTGCTAGCAAAAGATTTTGAAAAGAAAATTTATCTTTACCATTCACTTCGACTTTTACACAGGTTGAGGAGGCATATTTGCCTCATGATTGCCAGGGATTGGAGGCAAAACTTTCTATAAAATGTTATATTTTAAAGGATTCAGGGAATGTGGAAAAAATAAAACCAAAAAACATCATTTATCTCTAGAGGCTCATGCCATCTCCTTAGTACAGTATCTTTTTTGCAATCTGGAAGAGTGTCAGAAGAAAACCAACCTTACTTGCTATGGTTCATAAGGAGGCTTTTTACTTTTTTCTTTTCTTTTCTTTTTGGCACGCACACATGGCATGACTCTCAAGCTACCAGGTCAGGGACTTGAACCATAGTTCACCATGTGGGTGTCCAGCATTTTAACCACCATGCCACCTGGTGCCCCCCCCCCCTTTATTATTTTTTTAGAAAGATTCTTGCTATAGGGTATGTGTGTTTACCAGAGAGATAGAGAGAGACAGAAAGTGAGAAATCCCCTACGTGAGATGTCCACACCACAGTCCCTTCTCCTTCATTCTCCTCTCGGGATTTTGGTCACACATGCACATGTTCTTGGCATGTTTTAAGCCACCGGGTCTAGGACTTGAATCATAGCCGACCATGTGGGAGTCAGTGATATAACCATTATGCCATCTACTGGTCTCAAAGGAGGCTCCGATGCCCAGTCCTAGGAATAACAAAGGGGTGAGATGTGAGCCAATTGCCTAAATAAAAAGGTGTGCTGTGTAACCGCTGCTTGTACTTCCAGACTTAAAGAAAGGTGTAATGAGACAAAAGCCCTTTAAGTTTTGAACGACAGCTGATAGTATTGGGATAAACGGTTTTGTTCTCTTAGTTGCTTAAGGTTAGCCCCAAGCATTGTAGTCTGTCTGTTCCCAGTTTGGGCTTGTATCATGTATTCAGAAAAATAAATGTCATGCTTACGGTTGATTTTTATTCTTCTGAAGTTCTCCCTCACTCCCTGCTGGGATTGCCCAATCACCTCTACCCTTGATCTGCTCTGTTTCTGCTAACATGACACCTGGCTACCCGGGGTGGTCTGCTCCAGCTCTGAATCATTCAGCAAATATTTACTGAACAACTGCAAGAAGTCAGACTCTGTATTGGTTGCTAAGGATGCAGAATTAAATAATTTTGCCCCTCCCCTTGAGTTACCCACAGTCTAATGGTGTGGGCAGATCTATTCCTTTCTCTTGACAAGTTCCTTGATAACTATAAGTTTTTTTAGTTTTATTGTATTTATTTATTTCTTAAGAGGTTTTTGCCTTAGGGCTTGTGAGCTTGCCAGAGATAGAGACACACAGAAACAGTGAGAGGGAAAATGAGAAATGGCCCCCCAGGGGGGATGGCCACCCCACAACCCCTTCTCCTTCATTCTCCTCTTGGGATCTTGGACAGGTACACATGCATGCCTGGCATGATTTTCAAGTCACTGGGCATGGGACTCCAACCATGGTCAGCTATGTGGGAGTCCTGTAAAGTAACTGCTATGCCATCTGATGGCTCCTGTAACTAGAAGTTTTAAAATGATAATTTTAGCAATGAAATGAAATAAGCTAAGAAAAGGCAGAAGGCATAGCCTAAAAAATAAGGAGATGAGATGGAATCACAGGTCACACGTGGATGGCCTAGAAGATGTGAAAAAACTAAATTTTAGTGTAAGCTAGATTTGAGTCAACAGTTTCTAAGAATTTGTAGAATTTTTGGTTTCGCCAAAAATCTGAAGCTAGTTTTGTCATTTGGTGCAAATTTCCTACCTGACCCTGAGTGATGTTACATTTCTATTCTCTATGTCTCTTGCCCTAGACCCTAGAATAAAGAACATTATTCTCATTTGCATCGATTTCTTCTTTGGATTTTATGATATATTGAAATGACTTCATGTCAAGTAGCTTCCCTCCCTTGCTTGTCTTACTGTTCTCAATGGTGTTTCCTACTTTCTTCTCTCTTCCTATTCTTTCTATCCTTTCTTTCTTTCTTTCTTTCTTTTTTTTTAATTTGCTATAGGATGTGGACACTTGCTAGAGAATGGGACAGTGGTGGAGAGAACCAATATCCTGGGAATGGGGGTGAGGAGGATGGTCATACTGTAATCCTTTTTTCTTCAATCTTCTCTCATGATTTTGTGCCTGCATGCACATGCACCTAGTGTGTTTCTCAAGGGTCCTGGGCTCAGAAAACAAGGAGATGGCTCCTGCCACAGGAAAGGTGGGTACTTTGATCAACTTACTTGCCACTGTGACAGAATTAGCCCATCTACGGTTGTTGTTTACCAGTAAGGAGGATTCTGTCTGCAGGATTCTGGCCAAAGGCCACTGCAACCATCTCCTTATTTTCTGGTGGGAAATTACCTAAAGGCCAGTCAGGAGGTGCTGATCTGACAATGGATAAGCATATGGTTTCAATTGTCAAATGCTCCTTGCCCTCACAGATCATTTATTCCCTTGTGCACTGAGTCCTTTTTTTTTTTTTTTTTTTTTTAAGAATTATTTTTTTATTTAGCTTTATTTATTATTATTATCATTATTATTTTCCAGTTTGATCAGAGAGAGAGAGAGGAAGTGAGAAAGCAAGCCACCAGGTCCGAGACTTGAACCGTGGTTGGCCATGTGGGAGTCCAGCGCCTTTAACCACCATGCCACTTGCAGGCCCCCAGCACTGAGTCCTTTTGAGGAGACTTAGAAGAAAATAAAATAGAAGTTGTGAAATTCTAACTATAGGTTTTTATTTTTATTTCTGAGGACTAAAATAATCCATATTCACAGAATTAACTCAGAAAATTCTCTATTATATATTGTTGCAGAAAACCAGATGCCAAAGAATGAAAAGCGGCACTTGGAGAGATTAGGAGAACTGTTTATTACATCGGCAGGCACAAAGGAGTTGTGCCCTCTGAATTTCCAGCCCCGACTTGGAGTTGGACACAATCTTTTATGGGAGAATTGGGGAAGGGGAGGTCTCAGGATGGGGAATGGGCTCAAACCCACCCTACACAGGATCAAAGGGAGGGGTCAGAGAAGCAGGAAGACTAATCTATTCAAGGCACTAATCTATTCAAGGTACTAATCTTTTCAAGGTTTCAGGTCATCCTGTAACTCTGGGGAGGGGCAGTAAGTTTGCCAGAGGGCAGAAATTTCAGGCAGCTATCAGCCCTGAGTTATTCATGAATTCAGGGGCCTTCCATATCAATATAAAATCTGATCCTAGAAATATTAAAAATGACTCTAGATGGTTCTGCTTACTTCATTTCCTCATCTTTAGTATGGAAATAAAAATATTACACACACACACACACACACACACACACACATATACATATCACAAAGTTTTTGTGAGGATTACATGAAATAACACATGCAAAGTGCTTATCTGTGTCTAGCACTTAGTTAAGCACATGACTGGTCTCCACATGGTCAAGATTTCTCGCTTTCTGTCTCTCTTTTTCTGTCTTTCTGGTGAGTGCATGTGCCTGATAGCAAAAACCTTTAAAAAAAAAAAAAAGTAAATTGGTAGAGATAGACTGCCCCTATAGTCTAGTTCTAGTGGTTAAGGGAGCTGGATACTATATGGTCAGGTTTGGTTTGAATCCTGACCATGGTGGCTTGAAAAACATGCCAGTAATATGTGTATACATGTACCAAACCCTGACAAGATGGAAAAATAGAGAAGGTATTACAGTGTAAACACACCCCACTGAAGGATGCTTTCTCTCTCTCTCTCTCTCTCTTTGGTGATTGTACATGCCTTCTGGCAATTCATAAACAATATAGACAAGATAGGAACAATTATTGGCTATCTTTTGTTTTACTTTTCTGCTTTGCATGGTTTTTGTAATATCTTTTTGTTGTTTTCTAATTTTATACAAAGATTCTAAGTGATTTTGCTTGCTCAGAAGGAAAAAATGTGTCCAACATAGGACTTTTTAACTTGAGAGACTTCATTAACTTATTACAAAAATGTTTTTAATAATGACAATTTTCTTTTAAATCTAGACACATTGTAGTAAATGCTGAACTAATTTGTGTTAAAATTTTTAAGTAAATATTAGAATATTTAACAATGTTCTCCTAACTTCAGCTAAATCAAGGAATGGTGATTTATGGGTTTTGAGAACTTCTCACATGTGGTTGGTTGAAGTGATAATGGGTACAACCTTGGCATAGTTGCCAGGATTTCTCCACCAAAATACAGAGCACATTTGATGAAAATTTGTTGACAAAAATAATCACAATAACAATTCACTATGTATGATGTGCAACGTTTAATGATAAGACACGTAGTATCTCTTGCAGGTAACCTAATAGTTTACATTTTTTTCAGTGTTTACCATCCAAAACTTAGTCTTAATCCATAGCCGAAAGCTTATTACAAACATGTACAAATGTAAAATACACTTCTTACTCACTCGACACTTACTTGGTTTTGCTCACTACTTTATAGATAATTCATATAATTATACATTCTTTATGTATTGAATGATAATGCAATAAAGATTTTAATAAATCTAATGTGGTTGAGTCTATTGTGCTTATTCTCAGTATTTCGAAGAAATTAAACATCAGGCCCAAACTGGGACTTTATTATGAGAAAAACTGGGAGCTCCTTTTAACACAACAACTAAATTTAAAGTAGTCCAATTAAAAGAATGGACTATTGTGAATTTTTATCAGAAATCTTCCAGATAGGGACCAGCAGTTAGCATAATGGCTATGTCACTGGGCTCCCATGTAGTCGACCATAGTTTGAGTCCCAGACCTGGTGGCTTAAACTCACGCCGGGTGTGTGTGCGTGCGTGCCCAAGATCCCAAGAGGAGAATGGAGGAGAAGGGATTGCGGCATGGCCAACCCACCTGGGCGGTGATTTCTCACTTTCTGTCTCTCTGTCTCTGGCAAGCACATGTGGCCTATAGTAAAAATCTCAAAAAAAAAAAAAAAAAAAAAAAAAGAAAGAAAGAAAGAAAGAAAAAAAAAATAAAATAAATCTTCCAGATATTTGAGAAATCCTATGTACATGTTCACTATCAAAGACAATTTACTGATTATTTAATAGGTAGATAGCCTTCTTTCATGCCTATATAACATTTCTTTAAATTTAGCATTCTTTTTTAATTAAATAATTGGGGGGTCTAATTGTGTTTTATATAATTCTTGATTTAAGGCAATTAAGTATTTCAAAACAAGTCTGTCACTATTTTTTACAAACACTTCAAACTCTAGAAAGATGAAAGCTAAACAAAGAACAATACTGCTGTGAGTCATATATTTATATGAAAGGAACTAGAAAGCACTGCCACGCAGGAACACACTGCCTGGTTTTTGACCAAGCTCATTCCAGGCTGATGCTGGAGAATGTGCCCCCTGGGTTGTGCCCATGGAACCTCAGGGTACAGCCCTTTCATAAAAATAGCCTGGAGGTTGAGTGTGAGCAAGGACTTTCTTGTTTCAGAAAGAAACAAAATATACAGCTTCATGTGAGCATTCCCTTTCCTCCCCTTATTAGCCTCAGTATACAGAATGTGGGAGAAAGTGATATCCAGCTGTCAAAAATTAAACTCCAAGTGTCTCTCTCTCTCTCTCTCATACACACACACACACACACACACACACACACGAGATGGGGAAGGTGGCTATCATATAGATTTTGGCATGCAGTATCAAAGATGTCATGTTAAAAATAAACTAGATGCAGGACCAACAGACGGCATAATGATTATGTTGTTGGACTCCCATGTGGCTGATCATGGTTTAAGTGCTGGACCCAGAAGCTTGAAACACACTGGGCATGTGTGCATGTGTGTCTAAAAGTCAGAGAAGAGAATGGAGGAGAAGAGATTGTGGCATGGCCATTACCCCTGGGAGTGATTTCTTGATTTCTGTCTCTCTGTCTCTCCGAGAGAACATGAGCCCTATAGCAAAAGTCTCTCTCGAAAAATAAATAAATAAAAGAATAACAAGATGCAGAAATGTAACCTATTAAGCAATACATAGGGAGAACTCTACATATAGATGAGAAATAATGGCATGCAAAAGACAAAATAATTAACTCAGTCTAGAAGAAGACAATTTCATGTGACTGTCTTGAATTTTAGAAAAACCTTATAAAAGTAGGGCCAGCAGGTGGTATGGTGGTTAAGGACGCTGGTCTCCCACATGGCTGGCCACAGTTCGAGTCCCAGACTTGGTGGCTTGCTTTCTCACTTTCTCTCTCTCTTTCTCTCTCTCTCACTCTGCCCCTCTCTGGTCAAATAAAAATAAATGAATAAAACAAATAATAATAAAAAAGTGAAATAAAACAATTCTTAAAAAAAGAAAAACCTTATAAAAGTATGAATTCAGAACTAAAATAATAGAATAACATTAAGATGGATACTACTGAGCTAAGTAAGCACATATTAACCAAAATACGACTCACTACTATACAATAAAGTAGAAAAGCAAAAACCAAAACATATATAGTTGGAAATCTAAATTTTGATAAACTATTTAAAGAATAACAACAGCCATTGGAGTTAAAACAACTAAATAAAGAAAGTAGGTATGGAGACTGAACAAATACAATTTAATATAAGGATTCTAGGTGTCACTGAAGTAGAAACACTAACAAAAGTCCAAATATTATTCAAAAATATGATACTTTAGCTTAAATGAACAATAAGGTCTGCAGATCATGAAAAAAATGAAGAATGAAGAATAATTAATACTCGAACCCATGTTACTGAATTGCACTTCAAGGAAGAAGAAAATATTCTTTGGACACCAAGGGAAAAAAAGGAAGTCACAAAAGCAAGAATCCAGATAGTTTTAATCTCCTCTATTGTAGCATTCAATAATAGAAGAAAGGAAAAGACTATCTCCTGAGTACTGAGGTAAGATATTTCAATGAGAAATATTATACCCTGCCAAAATATTATTTATACATAAAAGTACAATCATAGGCAAACATGTGAGCAAACATGGGATAATGAAGTGAATTTAGAACCTATGAGTTCTTGAGAAATTTACTTGGTAGCAGCATTTAATGAAGTTGGAAGTTATTTGTTTAGAACAATATCATTTGTTCCTCAGAACAAGAGCTTACATAGAAACATGCCTCAAAACCTGTCACTAGGGTATGAATGAAATGAAATGCCTGGTTTGTGTTCTTGGCACTACTGATAATCAGTTGTGCTATCTTCACCAGTTACTCCTCCATGACACGAGTTAGCTGATCCTTTTAAGGTCAAAATTTCCATGAAATTACTAGGGGAAAAAAGTAGTTTTATCTATTGTAATATTTACAAATGTAAATATATTAGAACTGCTCATATTAACTTTGAAAGGTTTTTAACATGTCTGTGGAATTAAGTTTGGAAAAACTCTAGATTTAAAAGTGAGGGGTAGGAGGAATATGAAGGGGTTGGATTCACTACAGGACAAGGAGATACTTCCTGTACTTTAAAATTTTACTTAGAACTCTTACTTTCTAAATTCTGAAACAAACTGATTCTAAGGAAAGTAAAAACAAAGTAAACTAAAATAACAACCACCTGGGAAAAACAGTATGCCCTCCCAAGTTGCGGGACCACCTGAAGCAGTGCAGAGGCTCCAGAGGTGGGCTCTGAGGACAGCCAGCTGGCAGGGAAGTGGTTATGGTGAAGCTGGCGTGCCCTACTGCTTCAGGTCTGAGCTTGGAAGGGGTTAAGGGCTCAGGGACCTGACCTGGGAGCATCAGAGGCCACGGAGTGGCAACTGCAGCGACCTCTTACCTCAGACAGAGAAGCCCTAGGTTCCTCCCACCACCAGGACTGGATCAGGAAATCAGCCAAGACCAACGGTGGAAGAAGGAGGGACCGAAGAAGCCAGAGCTCAGCAGGTGAGGCTAGAAGCAGGGCAGGCCTGCAAACATGTCCTGCTTTGAAGACCAGTGCTGGAAAGCTAGGGTGTCTGGCTGCTATGGCGCAGCAACAAAGGGTGGAAACTGCTGGCAGGGAGCACTTACAATATAGGCTAATGGCTCCAGAAACCCGACTGTCCCCGCCCAGGATGGAAATTGACTACCTAAGACACTGTCAATCAAAAAGGACTAAGAAATAATTAATCATGCTACTTGAACCAGTCATTAAGTTGATAACCTGCCTAGGACCCTTATCTTTTATTTTCCCCTTAAAAATACATCTGGGGGGACAACCAGATGGCGGAATGGTTACATCTCTGGACTCCCACGTGGTCAACCACCGTTTTTGTTCTGGACCTAGCTGCTAAAAAAAAAAATAAAAACACACACTGATTTCTTGCTTTCCGTCTCTGGTGAGCACACATGCCCACCTTCCAAAAAAAAGAAAAAAAAAAAATGCTGGGGAACTCTTAAGAGGAGACTAAATCTTTTCAACATGATGAACTGCACACTCTCCTAGCTTGGTGCTTGGCCATAACGCTGTTGTTCATTTAAAAACAAAACAAAAACAAAGTCGTTATTTGGGGAAAAGTTTCTCGAACAATCTCATCTGTATCTTTTCTTAAGTATTTTATAATTATTTCCCTTTTTCCTCCATTTTTGTTTTCCTTTTATTATTCTCTTCCCCCAAAGATCATGAATTATACCACTATTTTACAAAGAAGGAAAAGGTATACCTTACGTTTCCATTGCCACAGATTCTTGACTTTACATATTCAGTCAGTTAAATGTGAGCCCCTAAGAGACTGTAGAGGTCACCCCACCACTTCAGCCTCAGGATTGTCACCACCCAGTCATCCCTTGAAACTCAGTCTTGTGGGTCTCCATCACTCACTGGAAAGTGACTCTAAGCCCTGTGTATATCAGAACTCCAGTCTGAAAAAGTCCAAAATAGCCTGAACACAGGGCCACAGTTAAGAATTGTCTAACTGAAAGAAAACTGAGAATAAAAGCAAGGTCTTCTTTTGCTCTTCACATATATTTCACCAGCAGCTTATGTACCGTGGCCACCATACTGACCACTGAGATCATTTCTGTCTGTTTCTCGCCACCTAAACTTAAACTAAAATGTAATAATAATAATAACAACAATAAATTCAATATTTGACTCATACTTTTTGAACATCATTATATCAAATACTTTCAAATATAACCTATTTAACTTTCTCAATAATTTAGTGGGGGCAGATATCATCTCTTTGTTTACAATTGGGGAAATGGAGGCCAGGAGAAGTTAGATGCCCTGCCGGAAGCCATGCGGTTTGTAAATCAGAGAGTCCTACATTGAACCCAGAGCTCCTCACTTCGATTTCACTCTATGGAAAGTGCCGGATGACTCCCTAAGAGGAGAAAATTCAATGCAGTATTTCTCAGCTTTGTCCTCTAAGGAATCCTTGGCACCTATAAAACTTAGCAGAGATATCAACCCCATGGTCTAACCACAGAAAGCCTAATTTAATTGGATGGGAAGGCCAGGGAAGAGATAAGGTAATTTGTAATACTCCCTTGATAAGGCCCAGCTGTGGCAGGGCAGTGGCAGTGCTGGGCTGTGCAATGCTGAAAGGCATATGGAAGACAGGTTCAGTTCCTGGGTGGTTCTTTACATGCCAGGTGTGCTCATTGCCTGCCTTTGATCCTGGTTGCTTAGAAAGACTGGGACTGAGGAATATGGTGGAAGACTCTGTCGAGGGTGCTTTTCTCTCTCTCTCTGTCACACATCCATACAAATTAATAAATAAACTTGAAAAAATGCTTAATGAATCTTATATTTAGTCAAGGCAGTGACCCACTGCTAGTACAGTACTAAGCTCAAATGCTTTCAAAATAAGTATGTCTTGAATTATTGGGGGATATATCTAGTTAGTCCAGAAGCTTGATAAGTACTTCTATTTCCTAGGCCCTATGATTTATTCAAAACCACTACTTTTAAAACTACCTGTTAAAACTTGAGCATTGACAGGATCCCCTAAGAGGTGGGTAAAGTGACAGTCAGATCCCTGGTGATAAAGATGGGGTAGGGACATGTGTGTGGTACTATGGTGAGTTATATCTACATAAGGAGTGGATGGCCATGGAGGAATTCTCCCAGGCTTCCAAGATGCTCCATAATCAAGGACTAGCCAGAAAGAGAAAGACTAAGTTATATGGAGTTGGATACTTAACCCAATCAGAAAGCTACTGGTAGAGTATTTGTAGAATTAGATGAGAGGAAGTCTCATAAGTTATTTAATAAAATCTGCTAACTTTACAATTGAGAAAAACGAAGATCAAATACAAAAAGTGACTTACAGTAGGTGCAAATGAGAGACCAGGGCTCTGGTCTCCAAGTCTGTTCAGCTTAATTAATTAATTATAAGAAACTACGTGGAGGGGAATATAAAGAGGGAGAGATTTTTGACAGCTAGGATCACAGGCACAGGTTACGATGTCTCAGGATACCTAGGTTGGTCCAGGATCGGAACCCTGGCCTTCCATGTGACTCCAGTGCCAGGCAGCAGCACCAATCATTTATACCACCGTGGCTGGACCAAATTTGGCCACATGCCATGCCAACTCTACACCATGCCAACCTCCTGACATTCTGTTTGCATATGACTACTCCTTCCATATGCCCTAGTATTCATGCTTTTTTTCTTCTTTTTCTTAATTTTTTCACCTGCAGATTCTATGATGTCAAAACCTACATCCCACCCACTGAGGAATCACTGAATAAAATTATGGCCATGAGCTGATTGGCCAAAGCTACTTTTATCTAAGCCTCCAAGGTGAATAATCTTCTTGGGCTTTGTTCACTTTTTTTGTAAGAAGAACATTACCTTAATCATTTCAAAGCAGAGTTAAAATTCTAGTCCAGGAAATGACTGATTCTTCGGCCATGTTTCTGTGTACACGACTTGTTCTTTCAATGACCTACGCATGAGTTTCTGGAATGTGAAGACTGTTTTTGTCTCAATAAACCATTGGCCTACATACTTTTATTGCAAAAAAGAAAGTTACAAGGGGTACTGCTATAACAAGCAATATGAAGTCTTGGCCTGTTTACTAGTAATCTTTCAGTCTGTGCTTTATCTACAAGCTTGAGGAGGATGGTGCAATTTTAGAAGCCAGCCTGTAGTCAATTTAAAATAAATTAGTTGAATAAATTAACAAATAAGTAGACTGAAGAATAGGTATTGATCTATAAAACAAATGCTTTCATAATGTGCTCCTTTTGGTTGTGTAACTTTCTTGGAAAATAACCTTTTTTTCTCCTAACCACTTATACTTTCTTATTTCTAACTCTCTTACTTCTCTTAAGCCTAGGGTACTTATTTTCCTTTTTCTCCTTTTCCTCTTCCCATTCCCTACTTCCCATACTTTTCTCTCTAACCTTGCAGACTAAAGAACAATTTTGATCTTTGAATCACACTGATACTGATACCAGTTAACAGTCCAATATGTATTTTCACTTATTTTGTGTTGGACCCGCTGATGGCGAACAGTTCCTGAGTTGGGGGGGTCGAGGATTAAAGAAAGACAAGAAGACAGGATAGAAACGGGAGGACTGCCAGTCAATACTGGTCAGCACCGAATGTACTTTATTGCTAGTATTTATACACACTCCAGAGATTTCTGTGATGTAAGGTTTTAAGTCCTTACTGAATTTATCAGGTTGTTACGACAATACTTTGGAACATTCAGTTCAAAACAATCCCAAGACATTCTGCTCATAACAATTCAGCCACTCAAGGCCATGTCCGGATAAAGACCCAGGTCTTATTCTGGTGGTCATGTCCTGCACATTCCTCATGTCTCCTCTTTGGCTTTCCACAATTTTGGTCTAGATTTTCCCTTATTTTGACTTTTTGCTCAAATAAGATTTTTCTTTTTTTTTTTTTTAAGATTTAAGAATGAATGTAGAGAAAGAATGTGTGTGAGATGGATTTCAAGAAAATGTTATTTAATATTATTTGTTGACATTTCAAAAGAAAAAAAAAAAAACAAAAAATCAAGTGATATTAACAAGGTAGAATCTGTGTAGAGTTAAACCTTAGGAGGTTCAAAGAAGTAGCAAAAGATACTAAAAAATAATTCTTTAAAACAATTTTTTTGCTATAGTGTACAGGCATTTGTGTGAGAGAGAAGAGTGAGAGAAAGTACGAAAGCACCCCCCAGAGGGATGACCATGCCACGATCCCTTCTCTTCCATTCTCCTGTTGGGATTTTGGGCATGCATACACATGTGCCCAGTGTTTTTTCAAGCCACTGGATCTGGAACTTGAACTACTCAGTCAGTCATGTGAGATCCGGCACCTTAACCACCATACCGCTGGCCAAGAAAACAGTATTTTAAATCATGTAATTACATAACATTGTTTTTTGTTTATACTAATCATTCTAGTTACATTTTTATGTAAATGGTGATTTTTTAAAAAATTTCTCCTACCTTGTTCTCGGTTTCTGTTAGATAATTTTTTTTTTTTTTTTTTTTCGTAATGTGTGTTCGTAAGAGAGGTAGAGGGATCATGCTGGCCTCTTAAATGGCTCGGGCCCAAAGTGACAAGTGCCAGTTCCACTCCCAATCCATTGGTTATACCTGGTCACAAGGGCCCAGCCTAATTCTAAGGGAGGCTGGGGAGTGGCTGGAGAATCGACAGTTTCTATCATACTTGGGGGAGTTGAAAACACACACAACTCAAAGTTCTGTGTTCCACTCAGTCTCAAACTCAATAGAGGAAACAGCAGTTTTCATTTTCCCATCAGAAATCAAGCTCTACTGCCTCATATTCCCAATCATACTTATAATCATGCTCTAGCACCTGGTTTTTCAAGAGGTATGTTGTACTAATGAATGTACAAGGCCTTGGCTTATTGACTTCATTTTAGATGAAAGAAATGAGGCTCTATTCTCCATACCCACATCCCACCCCCAACTCAAAGGAAATATTAGAAAGAAAAGTAAGGGAGGCATTTATTTTACAATTTATTCTGCTCTTTTTAAGTTTGATTGGAAAAAAATATATACATATATATAGAGGGAGGTTCAAATATTGTAAGTGTGCAGTTCAATAAGTATTTACCAACTGGCAACACCTGTGCAACCAGCCCCCAAATTCAGAAATAAAACATCGTCAGCAACTCAGAACCCTCATCTGGTCTACAATTCCCTAAGGGTCACTATCCATCTTCCAATACCACCCATGAATTTGTATTTTATATAAACTGAATCACACAGTGTGTATTCTCTTACACCAGCTTTTGTTCCACTCAGCGGTACGCGAAGTTTTATGTTGTTATGTTCTGCTGTTAGGTTGTTCACATTGATTACTGTAGTATTCCACTGTGCAAGTATAGTTACACTGTTTAATTTTTTAGGTAAGCATTAAAATGCAAGCAAACATTAATAGCCATTATTCCCTTTTTGCTTTCCTTGCTCATTCTCTCATTCCTCTGCTTTTGTACACACAGATATGTGTTTGTGCACATGCACACACACACACACACACACACACACACGAAGGACCATGAAGGACTTTCAGAATGTTCATGGGAAATGCATATTATGAAAATAAAATTATGTGCAGATTTCAAAAAAGCTTTTTCACCAAAATAAACTTGTACTTTAATTCCATTTATTCCGTGAACTTTTTAAAGTCCTCTTGTATATGCATATACAGTCATGCACTGTGTAAGGACATTTAGTCAAGGAACCACTGCATATACAATGGTGGAGCTATAGGTTCTACCACATAACCTAGGTATGTATGGATACCAGGCTATACCATTTAAGTTTGTGTGAGTATACTCTATAATCACACAATGACAAAAATCACCTACTAACACATTTCTCAAAAGGTATGCCCACCATTAAGAGCCACATGACTGTATATACACAGTAGGCCCTTAATGTCTGTGGGCTCTGCAGTCAACCATGGATCAAATGTCCTTTACTTCCACAAATGCAGACAGTCAACTGTGCATGCATGCGTATGCACGTGCACACACACACACACACACACATACAGTTTTTTTAAATGGTTTTCTCATATAATGGTTCTTGGTAACTTTCACAACTGGGTTAAACTAGAGGGATATTGGAGGCATTTGAATGGAGCTTATTGAAAAAAATGTATGTATTCTTTATGCAATTATAAAAATACAAAGTATTAATGGAAATGTTAAATAATTATGTGTGTGTGTATACACGTGTGTGTGTGTGTGTGTGTGTGTGTGTGTGTGTGTTTAGAGAGATTTTTGCTATAGGACATGTAGAGACACAGAGAGACAGAAAATGATAAATCACCTTTGGGTGCGATGGCCATGCTGTAATCCCTTCTCCTCCAGTCTCCTCTCAGGATCTTGGGCACACACACTCATGCGCCTAGAGTGAGGTTGAAGCCACTGGCTCCAGGACTCAAACCCAGTTGATTATGTGGGAGTCCAGCAACATAACAACTATGCCTTCTGCTGGTTCTTAAATAATGTCTTAATAAAGCTGATGAATCTCTGCAATTTTTAAAATGAGAAATGAGTTTGCATTGGTGAACATTTTCGTTTATGGTATAGTATTTTTGTACTTGAAATGGTTATAAACTTTCTGTTAAGTCTTATCGACAAAATCTGCAAAAATATTGATAATCATTATTAATGAGGTACTTTATGTGATAAAAAATTAAAACCCTTAATCTATTATAATGGTTAAAAGTGTATTTCAACAATTTAGCAGCTTCTGCCTTTGTTTGTTTGTTTCTTTTTTCTTTTTTTTCCCCCACTAATGGCTGTAACAGTAAAATTTCTTTTGTTGGAACAGCTCCTGACCTGGTGATTAAGCAACCAGATCCCACATGGCCGACTCCAAGTTTCGAGTCCCAGACCCATTAGCTTGAGAAACCCTGGTGAAGAAGGGATTGTAGTATAAGCATGCCCCATGGGGGTGCTTTCTCCCTCGCCCTCTTTCTCTCTTTCTAGGAAGTGCTTGTCCAGCTGGTCAAATTTTTTTAATTTCCTTTTTTTGGGGCCAGCAGTTGGTATGGTGGTTAAGGCATTGGACTCCCACATGACTGGCTGTGGTTCGAGTCCCAGACCCAGCAGCTTGAAATCCATGCTGGGCGTGTGTGCATGCCTAAGAAGCCCAGGAGAAAAATGGAGAAGTGATTGTAGCATAGCCATGCCCCCCCCCCCCGGGGGGGTGATTTCTCACTTTCCCTCTCACTGTCTTTCTCTGTTTCTCCAGTGAGTGTGCATGCCCTTTGACAGAAACCTAAATAAAATAAAATAAAAATGTCCTTTGTTAATGGAGATAGATTTTTTTCATTCAATAGAATTTTTTTTTTTATTGAGTATTTTGAAATAATGACAAAGATCTATTTTGGAGCAGGTTGCAGGTAAGAGAAGTCATGTAGCCAGCTTGGATGACACTGAACAAGCACATCAACTGGAAACAGAAACATTCAGTTTATTTGATGCCAGAAGTGTGGAGCTATTGCTGGGACCCACTTCCTAGAGCTCCCTGGGCTTTCTGCCTCTTACTGCCCCTCCCTTGTTCCCACTACAGGCTCACCTTAAGCCAACTGGCATTTTATCACCAACTTCTCTGGCAGCTTCATGGGCCCTATAGTAAGTTAAATGATGTCTCCCTCCCCCCAAAAAAAATGTATGTTCATGTCTGAATTCCTAGAATCTATGAGTGATACCTTATTTGGAAAAGAGGTTATCATTAATACTGTCATAATAGGTTACCATAACACCATGACCTTGGGGCTAAGATCTCAATATATGAAATTTGGGAGGGAGGGTGGGGACACACATTCAGTACATAATGCTAATCTGACAGAAGCCGGGGGAGATGATGTAACCTTGGAGGCAGAGGTTGGAGGGATATAGTCACAAGGTCACAAATCAAGAAATGCCAGCAGAAACTAGAAAAGGCAATAGTTTCTCCTAGAGCTTCCAGAGAGAATGTAAGCCTTACTGACACCTTGATTTGGGACTTCTAGCCTCCAGCACCGCAAGAGAACAATACTTTGTTGTATGAAGTCACAAGCTTGTACTCACTTGTTACAGCAGCCACCGGAAATGAATACAGAGCCCTTGTCTCCTGGGCAGCAGGTATAGGGCATTGACTCTGTATCGCATGTGCACAGACTAGCAGGGGTGTCCTTCACTGGGCTTCCTTCCTGTGTGGGCCACAGCGTTCCTCAGACCCCTGGATGAGGCTCTGCCATGGCTGGCCTTGCCCTGCGAGCTGCCCCAGGACTGAGGGGCACACCAGCCAGGCTCTGTGGCATGGATATGCTGTCCGAGGGTTACTCACCTAGGGCTGCCATTGGTATTAAACTTGTCCTCTGGCCGTGAATTCTCTTCCTAGGGTTACACCTCTGCATTGAAATGGCAAATTCTCTCCTATAAAAAATAGAAAGTTATGGGAACCAGCAGTTAGCGTAATGGCTATGTCGCTGGACTCCCACGTAGTCGACCGCGGTTCGCGTCTCGGACCCGGTGGCTTACAACTCACGCCGGGCGCGTGTGCGTGCATGCCCAAGATCCCGAGAGGAGAATGGAGGAGAAGGGATTGCGGCGTGACCATCCCCCCTGGGGGGTGATTTCTCGCTTTCTGTCTCTATGTCTCTCTCTGTCTGTCTGGCGAGCGCACGCGCCCTATAGCGAAAAACCTCTCAAAAAAAAAAAAAAAAAAAATAGAAAGTTTTGGTAGAAAAAACGTGGGTTCATGGTGAATTGGTACAAGGAAAATACCCATGAAAAAATAGCTCTAATTTTATTTTGTTTTTCTATTGAAAGCAGTAATTGAGTGTAATACCAAAGACTCTGAAAAGGCAGAAGTTGGTACTAGAAATGCTTTGCTGTCTTTTCTGTCTGGGGTTAGAATGATCTGAAATTTGTGCACTAGTCTATTTGGGCCTCATTTTTATTAAATCTCTGAGTTGTTAGTTTATTTATTTATTTATTTATTTATTTATTTTTTGGAGAGGTTTTTGCAATAGGGCGCATGTGTTCCCCAGAAAGACAGAGAGAGACAGAGAGACAGAAAGCGAGAAATCACCCCCGGGGGGATGGCCACGCCACAATCCCTTCTCCTCCATTCTCCTCTTGGGATCATGGGCACGCACGCACACACGCCCGGCGTGAGTTTAAGCCACCGGGTCCAGGACTCAAACCACGGTCAACTACATGGGAGTCCAGTAACATAGCCATTACACCAAGTGCTGGTCCCTGAGTTGTTACTTTTTGAGGGGTGGCAACATTGTGAAAAATTGTCTTTAACCCATTCAGTCCACAGCTCCTTGCTCAGAACCCGTGTGCCTCTCTTCTGTGATGGCTTCATCTGCCTCAAGCCAATTTCCCTGAACACTATCCCGGTTTCTACCTTCTATAATCACCCTGGGAAAAAAATGTGGACATGTAAAAGAGGTTTGAAGGAATATTTTATTTGGATCAGGCAGTCCAAGAGATTGATTTTCATGAACATGGAGTTATCTGAGTTATCAGGAGACAGACTTAAATTGTTATTCATTTTCTTATAATAGCTGTTTCTCCAGTGCCTTGCATTTTATCAAACCTATTCAGAGGCAGCCCGGCTGCATAACAATGTTTCTTCAAAGCATTTTGCAAAGTATGTAGACACTGAATATTTTTAGATATTGTATAGAGCATCCATAGAGTTTAGAGCCGGCTTTGTAGCAGTGTTTCACCATCAGCAGGCAGAACTCAACCAACTGGGACAAGGATTTTCCCCAGGATAGCCTATGGTGACAATTTACTGAAAACTTTTACAAAGAAAATACCAAAACAGACAGCTCGTTAATGTAAAACCACTGGTTGAGTAGTTATTAGAACTTTTTTTTTTTTTTGAAACTGAAAAACCATTTACCATCCAATTACCATACTTCGGATTATGCTAAGTTTAACTGCTGGACAGGGAAATTAGAGAAAACTAGTCCCTTCTAATAACAGTTGTCTGTGCATGTCATCATGAAGGGAAAAGTTTTGTTCTTCTGCACATTTCCTTAAGTAAACTGGATACCCATGGGGTCAAAATACAGAAGGATCAAAGCGCTAAGGCTGAAGACAAGTCAGCTGTGACACCTGTTACATAAGCAGAGAACAACGCTGTTCCCTTGCCATCCATTGTATGCACCACTGGTTCCAATCCACCTCTTGGTCCCAGCCTTTGACGACCCCAAACTCAACATTCTGATTGGTGTTTTCAGGCCATTACTGGATTCGGCTTTCTGGGTCCTTTAATTTGCTATATATGTACTCTACACTAAATGTGATTCATCGCAAAAAATAATCTCTTCGAGAAATTGTCATAACAAAATACCAGATCCCCTATTAACAAGAAAAGGGGATCAAGTTTAACAGGCCAAAGTAGAAGACGAGTCTGTCAGAACATGTTTGGATGGCACAAGATAGCTCTGACCTCCGGCCCTCTGTGCTGAACAAGACTCACTGGCAAAACCCCAAGGCATAAAATCTGCAAGTATCCCATCAAGTGGGAAATAAGAAGCCGCCTTCCCCATGTAGTCATCCTCTGAGCTCTCAGTAGACCTTTCACCAGTAGCCACTTTCCAATTAGTGCGTTTATCTATCCTCTCCTGTATTTCATTAGTATCTATAGGGATATGAACTTTTTTCTCTTTTGTTTTCCTTTTGGTTTTTCTTAGTGTCTCTTTTTCACTTTCTTCAGAACAGCTGGATGCTGAATCATCTGACTGGGAAGCATCACTTTCTGCCTCTAAGAATAAAGCAGATTTTTTTGAGAGACTTTTTCCTGGATTTTTTTCTTGCACTTATGTGGCTCTTTCTTTTTCCTGGTACTAGAAGTCCTAGTTTCTTCTGAGAAGTCACTTGAGGAATCTGCTGTTACATTTGTGTCTTCTTTTTTGTTTTTCTTCTATTTCCTTGTGTGATTTTTTTCTGCGTGTGTGTGTGTGTGTGTGTGTGTGTTTGGGTGGGATCTCTTTGACTTCTTGTGTTTGCGGGATTCATGGGTAGATGATTTTTACCTGGGGAGATTTTTTTTCCCGTTGGTAATATCCTGCGGGTCACTGTCTGTTTAAAATTCTTCAAGATATAACTCTTTATAACCACTCTAACCAGGGCAGGCAGGTGATGTGGTAGTTAAGGTGCTGGACTCCCACATGATTGACCACAGTTCAAGCCCCAGACTTGGTGGCTTGCTTTCTCACTTTCCCTTTCTCTCTCTCTGTCTGTCTCTCTCTATGGTCAAAATTAAATAATAATAATAATAAGTAAAATAAAAATAATTCTTTAAAAAAATAAGTAAATAACCACTGTGACCCCATCTGTCTGATATGTTAGTTTCATAATCATATAACTTCTTGTCCCAAGACATAGACTTTAGAAAATCATCTCCCAATGTCTCAGAAATTTTTTTTTTTTTTTTGGAGAGGCTTTTGCTATAGGGCGCGTGCGCTCGCTAGACAGACAGAGAGAGACAGAGAGATAGAAAGCGAGAAATCACCCCCCAGGGGGGATGGCCACGCCGCAATCCCTTCTCCTCCATTCTCCTCTCAGGATCTTGGGCACGCACGCACACACACCTGGCGTGAGTTTAAGCCACCGGGTCCGGGACTCGAACCGCGGTCGACTACGTGGGAGTCCAGCGACATAGCCATTACGCTAACTGTTGGTCCCATGTCTCAGAAATTTTATTCTTTGGCTTCCAATAGTCTCTTTGACTCTTTATCTAAATCATCACTATGCACCCGGCTTGAACTACTAGGTCACATTTTCCTTTTGGTCCCATGGTAAGTATCTTCCATCCGTTTCTCTGGCTCTCTTATTTTCCACATGTCTGATTCTTCCTAAATCTTATTGTGAGCATCTGTGTACCGAATGACATTCTTCAGGAGAACTTTCCCCAATGAAACCTGGTTCAGTCTTCAATCGTGTACCGCAGCCCCACGTGGCAGCGGTGGGGGAAAGGAGTAGAGCTCTTGAATTACAGCAATGGGCTTATAGAATCCACAGTTCTTGGGACAGAGGAGGAGAGAGGAAAGTGGATTCTTTTCTTCTAGACCAGAGCATGATCATACTAAAAAGAACACAGGCAGAGTGTGAACAGTGGCCACACTTGGTTTTAGAAGCTTCCTGGGATGATAACAGAAGTGGCAGAAGTCACAGCAGCAGCACAGAGGGTTTTTGGTCCTGTAACTGCCAGTTCATGAACAGTGCTGGTGGCATCCCTTTGTCCCAAGAAATGTTAGCTGATTTGTAGTTCACAAGTATTGGAACTGGTACTTTGGATATAAGGAAATACCCTCGAAGCTTTTCGAAGCCAGGGATGGGCTCCCGGAGGAAGATGGAACTACGTCTAGGTAGGTAGGATTCGTTTCTCTTTACCAAAATGATTGGCACATGGGGCCAGCAGGTGGCATGTGGTTAAGGTGCTGGACTCCCACATGGCCAACAGTAGTTCACGTCCCAAACCTGGTGGCTTGATTTCTCACTTTCCCTCTCTTTCTCTCTCTGGTGAGCTCACATGCCCTACAACAAACTTAAAAAATAATAATAACAACAAATACAATAAGTAATTAAAAAGAAATGATTGGCTCATAATATGACCAAAACTCAAAGTACTATGATTTTTCCATTATATAGATGGGACAACAAGGCATAAAGAGTTCAGAACCTTGCCCAAGATCATATTATAAGGGACAGAGTCAGAATCAAACCTAGACAATCTGGCTAGACACTGCTTGAGGTAATTTGATTAGCAGTTACACTCAGTAAATACTGACAGGAGAAGAATTGCTCTGCTTTTATTCAAATAATTGCTCTGAGAAATTAAAATAAATTGTGCATGAGATATTTACATGTCGGCATGAGCTGGTGTCACAGGATGACGGGAGGGTATCTATGGCATTTTATAGCAAGCAAGAGTCAGACGCAAATGTCTAGCACTTGGCCTTGAAATAGTGGAGACTGCCTATGTATACAAGACTGAGATAATATTTATTTCAGTAAAACATTTTGGGTCTGTTCATTTTTATATCCTGAGGTTTGGAAAACCAGGCATCTGCTTAGCCTAGATAGTATAATCTATCTTGGCATTATCATTCTCTATTTTCTAATGATATTAGCATTGTAGATAAAAGGATGGTCTTTATTTATTTATTTATTTTTTGGAGAAATTTTCGCTATAGGGCACGTGCACTCACCAGACAGACAGAGAGAGACATAGAGACAGAAAGCGAGAAATCACCCCACAGGGGGGATGGTCACGCCGCAATCCCTTCTCCTCCATTCTCCTCTCAGGATCTTGGGCATGCACGCACACGCGCCCGGCTTGAGTTTTAAGCCACCGGGTCCAGGACGCGAACCGTGGTCGACTACATGGGAGTCCAGCGACATAGCCATTACACTAACTGTTGGTTCCCCGGATGGTCTTTATTTTATTTTTGAGAGAGATTTTTGCTGTAAGGTGCACGTGCTCACCAGAGAGACAGAGACAGACAGACAGAAAGTGAGAAATCAGCCCCTGGGGGAATGGTTTCACACCGCAATCCTTTCTCCTCCATTCTCCTTTTGGGATTTGGGGCATGCATGCACACAGGCCTGGTGTGAGTTTAAGCTTCCGGGTCTGGGACTCAAACTGCTGCCAACCACATGGGAGTCCAGCACACAGAAGCATTACACCATCTGCTGATCCTGGGAAGTCTTTATTAAAGTAAGTGTTTTCACTGTAATGCAATGGTGTTTAACCTAATCAAGCTAGTATCCAAATTGACCCTTGAAACAGAAGCTCTGTAAACAATGAAGTTTAGTAAAGTTCAAAACACGTGACTGATTTTCTTAAGGAACTTTTGAATCTCAACAAATACATTATGTTCGATTTATTTTGAGAACATATACAAAGTTTTCTTCATTGCCTAATATCTATAAGACCAAGTTGTGGCTATTGGTCCTTAATATTCACTGAGAATCAATTATTTAATACAATATTCCTGAATGTTTCTTCTAAATTTAATTGTAAGTCACTTATGTCAATGTCCTTCCTAGGAGAATACCCCAAATTCAGAGAGAAGAACTGAGGAGAAGGGATTTTGGCATGGCCATACTCTCGGCGAGGTGATTTCTCATTTTCCCTCCCTCTCTTGTCTCTCGCCAGCAAGCACACAAGCCCTGTGGCAAAACCAAACCAAACAAAACCAAGAACATCCTTGTACACAATCATAGTAAAATTTTCACAATTATAAAAATTAATGTTGATATACCACTATTATCTAATTCATAAGACCTTATTCAAAGTCTTCCAAACATCTCTACTTTTTTAAAAAATAGCATACATTTTGCTGGCCCAGTGTGCAATGAAGAATTACACTGGCACTTACTTTTCCTACCTCTTTACATTTCCTTAACCTGAGATGGTTCTTTAGCCCTTGTCTTTTATGACATTGTTATTTTTTGAGAGTGTAGGTGATTGATTTTCTAAAACGTTTTCAAGGTTAGTAACAGCTTATGCATTGTTACCGGAAATGTAAGTCTTGTCAGCAGGAAGTTCATGATGTCAGTCTCATTGATGATGTTCCTTCCATTCCTTGTTGAAGTCATTACTGACTTTTTTCATCTCATTAAGTCCCCATGTTCAACTAACCCTTAGGGCTGTTCATTTTAAAACCCACCAGATTCAGACTCTCTCCTCCATTCTAATGAGCTTGCCTAGATATTAGCTTGTCAATTCTCACTCACGGTTAACCCTTCTTCCATAATCTTGCCTAAATTGCATTTATGAAATATGAACTTGGCCATGAAGCTCCCTGACCTTTAATAATTAAGACTTCCAATCTACTTAAATGCTTATAATAGCATTTCCCAACTACCTAATGTGGAACACTAGCTCTTCAAAATATCTTCAGAAGAAAAAGGCTCTTCGGGGAAATAAGTGTGGAAGACTGTATCTTTATTAATGTATCTTGTATAGCCATATATATACGCATACTGGAGACTCTGAAAACTTCTGCAGAAAAGAAACGCAGCATTTGTCAAACTTACTTGAACAAGAAACTTTCTGTGTGCCAGTTCACCATTAAAAAGAAAAAAAAAGACAAAAAAAAAGAAAAAAGGAAAGAAATAAGTGGGCTATGGAGTTAATATTTTATAAAATATCTTTTTGAAAATATTGCTCTGTAGCCCACACTCTGGGAAGCCTTACAATAATGCTCACATATACCTCGCTTTTTTGCATCCCAAAAGTCTATCATTCTCCCTGTCAAATATTCTCTCTTCTTTATCCATCAGAGCTATTACTACTCCCTCATTGCTCTCCAGACTTATGTTTTGTTACTGCACAAAAAAAATGCCTTCAATCTGCGCACTGTTCTGAGACTATGCCTGGAATGTCCTTTACTAGTTCACATTCCATCCTTCTCTTCCTGGGTCACTTGTCCAATGCCTGTTAAAAACCTAGATCGGGGCTTGGACAATGGCACAGAGGTAAAATGCAACATGCTTCGAGGCTGACCCACATGGGAAAGTTCTGGGTTTCTGTGGGGAGACCTCCCTGAGTGTAGCAGGTATGTGTATGCCCATGATCTACGACTAGTTGACACAGGAGATGGACTGTAGCATCAAGACCGTATTGGAGATATCTGTCCTCTGTTTCTCTCTGTGTCTCTCTGTATTTCTCTCACTCATGGAAGACATTAGTTAATTTAAAGAAAAAAAATCACAAATTAAGTAGGTGTAATTATTTTATAGCTTATCAACCAAAAAAAATTTCACTGCATATGAGCATTCTAAATGTCTGAAACATGATTAATCTTTTTAATTTTGGAGAATATGTGCTTTTGATACATTTAGCTTGAAGGGAAAATTCTAAGCTTATAGCCAAAACTTTACCAGTTTTTCTATTCATTCAAAATGCTTCACTAGTCTTTTCTTTTTTTATTTTAGATATTTGAGTATTTCATGAGATTTAAAAAATTAAAAAAATAACATTTGGTAAGTTAGTGTATCTGGTTTGAAATTAAATTTAGAATGTAATAGTCTTAATTTGTTTTGCTAGATAAGTGCATATTGCTGATAAGCAAAGTCATAGTTTTCAACTTACTATAAACAAGTGAAGAACATGGTGGGAAATTGTATCCTTACATCCATTTTATAACTTTTATAACTACACTTCCTTTTGTAATTATTTTTTTAGAGAGAGAGATTCTTTGCTATAGGGTGCGTATGTTTGCCAGAGAGAGACAGAGAGACAGAAATCAAGAAATCACCCCCCTAAGGTGTATGGCCATGCCACAATCCCTTCTGTTCTGTTCTCCTCTTGGAATTTTGGCCATGCACACACATGTGCCCGGAGTGAATTTTAAGCCACCGGTTCCAGGGCTCAAACTGCAGTTGGCCACTTGAGAGTCCAGCGATGTAACCATTATGCCATCTTCTTGTCCCCCTCTTGTAATATTCTTTAGCCTTCTTCTTCAAGTTAACGATGTGATTTGTTAGACATCTATGCTTTCTCAACAAAGTCAATGAAAGCCCTTGAGAATGGCCCCTGAGTACTCTCAATGCATTGCTCTCATTTTCTGCTCACCACAGGACTGACTCCATTGACTGCCTTCACAGGAAAGCTGGGGAAATAGACCCATTCCTATTCAGAGACCTTGGAGCCTAAATGTGCACAGCTTGGTTCCCGTCCCTACTCGCAATCTAATGGGAGTAAATTTTTCCATAGCAGGAGAGACACTGATTTTTTTCCGTATCGCACTCCAATTTTTTGTCTGTGCTTGGACAGATGTTGAACTCAACTCTAGATTTCTGTCTTCTATTTCAGATACATTCCATACAGATTATGGTACAAGGGTAGGGTCTATCACTCAGCCTCCCAGCACACTGATTCAGAAGAAAACCCCTTTTACTGGCTGCCAACAAGTCAAGCGTGTAGGATACCAGGGTTTGGGTGAGCATGGGTTCAGGCTGAACTCGGTCAGGGCAGGAACACAGCGTGCATTCCAGGCTGGCAGAACTGCACGGTTTACGTTTGCAGGGTGAAGTGGAGCTGCTGGTGCTAAAGAACAGTCAAGGAGGCTGATAAATAACTTAGTGAGGCCAGAAAGTGCCATTCTCTTCTCTCTCACATGCTCCACTCCCTGCCTCCATTCTTTTTTGCCTCTTTCTCTAATGTGTTTTCAGAGCTGAGACTTAATTGTGAATTTTGCAAAATCCCTTATTCATTACTCATGAACAACCCACTGAAATATCTTTGCAGCTGCCTCGTCCTGATCTAGCCTTAAAATCACAGCTAAACTTGGAACACTGAAGTATGTAGTGGCTTGAATCAGCATTACCATACAAGGCAGCTTAGGATTCCACATGCTAACCTTTTATTACTGTTTTATTCCCCAAGCACTGCCAAACATCTTGAACTTTGTGGAATGATTATAAAGTCTATAAACACAAACGTTAGAATCTACTTTGAAATTCTATTACAGAATGCCAAAATTATAATCTCAATGCATATATTTCAAAACCAAAGACCTAGAATATCATTTCGATTACTTAACCCCAGAAAAAGTTGGTTGGTGCCATTGGACAGGTGATATACAGGCATCACAACAGCTGTGTTGGTTTACAGAAGTTTCTACAACCCAGAAAGATGCTTGGGTTGCCAAGCTGGCCTGCCTGTCTGGGTTGTTTGCAGATGCCCCGGATATTTAGAAAGCTGCCCCTTTAAAACCTCCCAAACATTTGTTAGAAACACTTCATAATGTAAGTATGTTTCCCTTGGCACTTTAGCAGAGCAGTCTTGCTTTCGGCTAGAAATATGAGGGATTTTGTTGAGAAACAAAAGATTTTTGTCTTGAGAAGACTGACATGGTGCTGCTGGCTTCATGGCCCAGGATCAATCTGACGTAGAGCAACCCCTTAAAAAGAGATTTTCCTCTAAACGACAGGCGACAGCTTCTGGAAGATGCAGAGACGTGTGGAAGAGATTTCTAGCCAAGGACAAATTAGCAAAAGAAAATGATTGTATTTTTAGGTGGTTTTGACAGTGACCTCACAGTTTACACGGAAGGGAAGAAGACGGATTTGGTATGGCGGTATGGTATGGTGTGGTGTGGGGAATACAAATTCAGAGTGTGAGCCTGCTGGCTAGGGTGCAAATTCTAATTTCTCTGCTTCCAGGTTTGTGCCTTTGGTCAAATTACATAATTCCCACTGTCCTCAGTTTTCCTACCTGTAAAATATGATAAAAGTACTCACCTCAAAGAGTTGTTGTAGATGAAGTGAGTATATGTACAATGTGTTGCAACAGTCACTAGAGCTACTGTTCAAAAGAATGTTATAGAAATTTTAAAGAGAGTGATTCAGAACAAACTTTCTTTCTTTTTTTTCTCAATTTCATTTTTACTTTGTCATAGGGCATATGTGCTTGCCAGAGAGAGAGACAGAGAGGGAACGAGAAAGAGAAAGTGAGAAACCACCCCCTGGAAAATGACTACTTCACAATCTCTTCTCCTTCACTCTACTCGGGATTTGGGGTACACATGCACATGTGCCTGGCATGTTTTTCAAGCCACCACGTCTGAGACTCAAACCACGTAGTCAGCCACGTGGTATCCAGCTGCCTTAATCTCCATGTCATTTGCTGATACCCGTTAAAAAAAATAAGTTTATCCAAATGTGCTCTCATGTAATTACTCTTGCCCCAATACATACACATGTGTATGTGCGCACACACACACACACACACACACAATGTTTACATATGAGGAAAATTCAAAAAGTTCATGGCAAGTGGAATTAAAATATGAATTTATTTTGGTGCAAAATATTTTTGAAATCCATGAACAGCTTTTTTTCATTATGTGGATTTTTCATGAACTTTTTGCAGACCATGTATGTGTGTGTGCATGTGTGTATGTAAAAGAAAGAGGTCATTTTAGTGCTATGAACTCTTTATTTGGTAAAATACATGAGTACCCTGAAAAAGGCTCAATGATTGTCCCACAAGATCTTTTAGATGGAGAGAAGTAACAAAAATTCCCATTTTGTTTCATAAGTGAAAAGGCAAGAGACCAGCCGCGATGGTGTTGTAACACGGTGCTCCACGATGCTGAGGCCACATGGAGAGATCCGGGTTTGCATCCAGAGGTCTGCCTGTGCACATTGGGTTCAGGTTCATGTGCCTGTGGTCCTGGCTGGCTGAGGCCTGGGGCAGGATCATGGCAATCGGACCCTGTTGGAGGCTTCTTCTCTCTCTCTCTCTCTCTCTCTCTCTCTCTCTCTCTCTCTCTCTCTCTCTCTTGTGGGAGAAATAGATGGATGAATTTTAAAAGGGAAAGAAAACAAAAGAAAGAAATAAAAGAAAAGCAGGAATCACTTCAGACATCAAAGGGAATACTGGATCTTCCCTCTGAGATGCAACTCCTTTGAGGCAGGGATTTGACCGCAAGCTTTGCTGCTTTATGGCAGCATAGAAGCAGGCAGAAGAAAATGCTTAATAAGCACTGAGTGAGCATGGTAATTTTATGATGGTGCCTTACAGTTACTTCACGGATGTTGCAAAACTACATAGGGTATTTCCTGATACAGGAAAATCCTGAGTAGAAAATTGAGTGGGGCGTGGGAAATCCATTCAGAATGAAAATACCAGATTTTGCTGTGGGCCTACATTGATTGTCCTTTTGCCCCTCTCTTCCCACCTCCCCACCCCATTTCACATCCATTTGCACAACTTTGGAACAAGGAAAGAGAAAGAAAATATGTGTGGAAAAAAGTGATGCACCATACAGGGCTGCCGACACTCTCCCTACTCCCTTCCTTTTTTTTTTTTTTTTTTTTTTAAGAGAGAGATTTTTGCTGTAGTGTACATGCGCCTGCCAAAGAGGCAGAGAGACAGAAAGTGAGAAATCACCCTGGGGGTGGGGGGGTGGCCATGCCGCAATCGCTTCTCCATTCTCCTCTCGGGATTTTGGGCAGGCATGCACACATACCCAGTGTGAGTTCTCAGCAGCCGACCATGTGGGAGTCCAATGACGTAGCCATTATGCCATCTGCTGATCCCATCCTACTCCCTTCAATTTGCTGTTACAAACCATTAAATCCTTGGAAGTTATCATCTTATATCAATTGCAATGAAAGGGAAGTATTCATCCTTATATTTGAGAAAAATATAAGATATCAGGTAAAACACTGATTATGAATACTATCACACAGCATTAACTTTTGAAAAACTGGATGTATTAATACACTTTAGGGTTAATTACTAGGTTTTATTTCTCCTTTTCTGTTTATCACCATAGTTTGCTAGTTTGCTTAAATACCTGTTTCTTTAATGAGATGAGACTGTGAACTTGAGGATAGGGCTTACATTGTACAAAATTTTATACCCACAGTACTTGAATGCTTATGAGTGGACAATTATCCACCCCTGGGACCAGCAAATGGTGTAGCAGTTACGTTGCTGGACTCCCACATGGCCAACCATGATTCAAGTTCCAGACCCGGCAGCTTAAATATCACACTGGACCCATGTGTGTGCGTGAGAGCCCAAGATACCAGGAGAATGGAGGAGAAGGGATTACAGCATGGCCATCCCCCCAGGGAGATGATTTCTCACTTTCTCTCTCCCTGTCTCTGTCTCTCTCTTTGCCCCCCATCCCCAGTGAGTGCATGAGACCTAAGGCAAAAACCTCTCAAAAATAAATAAATAAATAAACCCACACCCCACTAAATCTTCCTGAAATAAATACCTTTTATTTCATATGTTTTATTTCATAAACAAAGCCCTGGATTCAAAGTTCTTTCTCACTAGAGTTTTTGGATTTTTTTTTAACTTTTATTGACATATAATAATTGGACATATTTGTGTGATATAATGTGATTTTTCACTACCAGAATACATGTGCAATGATTAAATCAATGTAATTAGTATATTTATCATCTTAACCATTTGCTATTACTTAAGGACATTGAAAATTTTCTTTTTTTAAAGTCACTTTGAGATATAATAGATTGCTTTTTAACTATATTCACCTTACTATATTTTGTAACACTAGAAATTGTTCATCTTATCTATCTGTAATTTTATTCCATTAATTAACATCACTCTATTCTTCCCCCAATTATTCCCAGTAGTCATCCTTCATCTCTCTACTTCTGTGTAGTCATCTTTTCCATTTCTAGGTAAAAGTGATATCCTACTAAATTTTTTTCCCCATAAGGTAAGTGCACTGCTAGGAGAGAGACAGAGACAGACAGAGGGAAATGAGAAATCACCTCCCAGGGAGGAGGACCATGCCACAATCCTTCTCCTTCACTCTTCTCTTGGAATTTCAGGCAGGCACACACAAGCCCAGCATGATTTTCAAGCCACAATTGGCCATGTGGGAGTCCAGCACTTTTATCACCATGTCACCTGCTGCCCCCACTTCCACTGAATATTTAATAGCACAAAAGGTATTTCTTTTCCTTCTGGATCGGTGAAGATTTTACTTGTCCAGCATAGGAATTCAAGACCCAAAGACTCTCCACCTGAATATAAGCCTTCTGCATGTTCCATGACTATGATCTTAGCCCCTGGAATATACTTTCCTGCAAATTGTGCTCATTATGTTTTCAGAGCTGGGGCACTATAAATGCTCTTTATTTATAAACTCTCAAAGTTTATCGACTATGTTTATTAAGACTGCACCTGTATGAATCTTCAGATGAAAGATGAATGAAAATAAAAATCCTAAAATAATGCATTTGTATAAATAACAAATTGTATGCATTTGTCTAAATAACATTTTATAGCATACAGAGTAAATTTACATATCCTGCAGAAATTGTCCTTTATGTATCAGATAATTCTGTTCAATAGATGTTATAGATATCATGGCTACATAATAATTGCCTCTAAATTTAATGGTGTAGAACAACTACTCATTATGTTTATGGACTCTGTGGCTTGGGAATTTGGACAGAACACAGGGGATTCTGTTTTCCCTTCTGATGTGAGAGGCTTCAGCTGGAAGGCTAGAGGCTTGGAATTATTCGAAGAATCATTGACTCAAGTGTCTGGCAGTTGGTGCTGGCATTGGGCTGGGACTCTCAATTCCTCCCTGCATTTGTCTCTCTACCTGGCCTCTCTGAGTGGGCTACTTAGGGTGCCCTGTACAGTATGATGAGGGGGTTTCAAAGTCAAGTATTTCTTAGCAGATATAGAGACTTGAGCTGCCATGTGACATTTCATGACATGCACCCTGCATTCTATTTGTCTCAGTAGTCACAAAGCCCATTCAAGTTCCAGGAGAGGGAAGAGAGTCCTAAGTGATAAATATCAAGGTTTTGGATAAATATGTGGGACCATAAATATTGCTATGGCCAATTTTTAAAAAGAAGTTTTTGATATAGGCTCATGCACTTGCCAGAGAGAGACACAGAGAGAGAATGCTAGGGAAAGTGAGAGGGTGGCCATGCCACAATCCCTACTCCTCCATTCTTCTTTTGGGATTTTGGGCATGCACACACATATGCCTGTGTGTTTTCTCAAGCCACCAGGTCCAAGACCTGAACCATGGTTGGCCATGTGGGAATCCAGTGCCATAACCACTATGCCATCTACTGGTCCTGCTGTAGTCATTTTTGGAAATACAATCTTCCGCATAGGGATTGATAATCTCATCCTCGTTTTATAATGAGAATTTGAGGTAGAGAGGAGATTAAGTAGTTGTTCACAGTCCCACAGCTGGTGAGTGGCAAAGTTCACCCTTCAATCCAGTTCCTTTGACTTAAGTGAGCAGCTTTGGATACTACACCACAACCATAGAGAGCCAAACCTCCAAGCAGACATCCACTTACATAAATTATCAGATTATCCAGTCCTTGATACTTGGCAATGTAATCAGTGTTTAGAGAACTTAAATCTTTAAATTTGATGCTGTGGAAACTCAGAGGCTCAGATCTTTTATGTCTATTGTGGAAGTATCAAAGCTTCTGGTATAATTGTTGGTTCTTGGGAAGAGAAAATATGACACACTTGTCTTCATTGTGACTTGGAGATAAATAGTGACATAAAAATAATTTCAAAAATATGTTTTACATGTCACCTGTCATAAAGAGGCTGGGGTCCTGTTCTTAGGCTAATATGAGATGCTAATGTAACTTTCATCTATTGACTTCATCTACATCTCCAGCCAGAGATCTTTCTTGGGCATCAGATTTCAAGTCCCAAACTGTCTGCCCTGCTCCTCCACCTGCCTCAAACTCAACATATTCCAAAGCAAATGCATCACTTTTCTCTGAATTTAGTTCCTCCCTAAGTGCATTTCCCATTTCTGTTGCTGTCAACACTCACCACCATTTTTCCAGCTGGCGCGGTTGTCCTTAACTCCTCCCAGTCCTTCAGTCCCACTGTGACTAGGTTGTTTCTACTCTACTTTTGCAATGTCCCTGTTTAATCTACCCACTCACCTACAAAAAGAGGGAAAATAATTGCTCATGTTAGAGGAGAGATTTTAATATCATGAACAGTCACTTTAGGTTGGTTTCCATTGTCTCCTCCCAGAGAAAGGTCTTCATTACTTTAATCTGATGTCCGCCTGTCTCATCCATGAGAGTATGAGCAATTGAAAGCAGAGACCTGACCTCATTTTCCTCTAGTTCCCCAGCATCTCTATTTAAGGAATGGTTGTAGAATGAATAACTGATCTCCTTCACTTTTCTATACTAGTTTGGGAAGGTTAACTCCCACAACAAACTCTGTTACACAATCAGGGGTTTAAAACAGTGAATACAATTTTTTTCTTTACATAATGTTCTAGGGTGACAGTGTGGTGGGGAGGGCCTCCTTATCTCTTTATTCTACTATTTTCTGGGGACTCAGGAGTTGTAATGGCCAAGACTAGAAGGGACCCACACTACTTCTGTTCATGTCCTATTGCCCAAAACTCTATCATGAAGCCCTGCACAACTGCAGTGGATGCTAAGAAATAGATTCTTATTGGAAATAAGATTTGTGTTCGTCTCGTCAGTGTCTGTCATACCATCCTTCTAACTATAATAATCATCTAGTAGAATATCTTTCTGGTCACAATAACCCCTAACTGCTGGCTTCCCCTCCCATATTCTCATTGTGTTCCCTTATCCTCAAACCTCGTTTGAGGAGATTTTAACTCTTTTGCTTAGGATGTATGACTTTCTTCTGGACATAAACTGGTTTGTCAATGTCTGAAATAACTGAAGCTAATCAGATTTTCTTTTGGGGAAATTTGGAATCAGAACCAAGAAGGACCCAGTTCGTTTGTTGGTATAATGAGATTTGTCATATGTGAACTCAGAAATTTTAAAGCAACCATACTGTACTAAGGATGCAGATGGAGGAGCAGAGAAAATATGCCTATGGGGAAAGATAAACAGAACAGATATTCAAAGGGAAACTTGAAGGAGAGCAAGACAGGGAACGAGATCTGTGGGCTGCTTAGAGTCAGTTTCTGTTTCTTGCTTAGGGCCAACTATTCCCTCTTTTTTTTTTTTTTTTTTTTCTTTTTCTTTCTTTTTTTTTTTTTTTTTTGGAGAGGTTTTTGCTATAGGGCGCGTGCGCTCGCCAGACAGACAGAGAGAGACAGAGAGATAGAAAGCAGGAAATCACCCCCCAGGGGGGATGGCCACGCCACAATCCCTTCTCCTCCATTCTCCTCTCGGGATCTTGGGCACGCACGCACACGCGCCCGGCGTGAGTTTAAGCCGCCGGGTCCGGGACTCGAACCGCGGTCGACTACGTGGGAGTCCAGCGACATAGCCATTACGCTAACTGCTGGTCCCAGGCCAACTATTCCCTCTTGCGTATACCCTTGCAATGAATAAACTTTTTTTAATACTTTGGAAAAGACAAAAATAAAACAAAAACAAGCTCTAAGACACCTGATATAACTCCATAAAGAATTGAAGCAGGCCTTAGTGGGAACTCATACAATAAATTTGCCTGGAAAAATAACAGAAATATTTACGTCATGACTTCTATGTCAGTGGAGAGTCAGATTTTGCTCAAAGTTTCCTGGAAATCAAAATGAAAAGGGAAATATAGTTATTCATATTACCCTAAATTTCAGATAGGAAGAAATATATACCTTCCCATGCAGAGTGAGGCTCAGTTAGCACTAAGATTTAATAGCAATTTCTTAGGCAGTGGGGTAAAAATAATCCTGTGGGCAAGTTCATAGACTTCCCTTAATCATCCACATTGTTGAAAAGAAACTCACTTTTCTCATCTAAAGGTAAAGAGCAATGCTGGGCATCTTATAACAAAATTTAAACCCCATAATATCAGGCCCTTATATCTTCAATGGCTTTGACTTTCTGTTGTTTATACATCTCTGTTCTTGAGTATCTCCCCCACCCTGGTTTGGCCAACATTTTATGTGTTAGAATTCTTTACTTCGGGAAATTAATTTTCTTCTGAGTGGCCATGTGCTCAGCTTTCATGGTCTGAATTATGACTGGATAAGTCAACTGCAACAACTCTTTCTGCCTTTATGAGGATGCACATCTGAGCCAGTTCTAACCAACGAAATGAAAGGGCAGGTAAGTCCATGAGAGTCTCCTGAGAAAGATTTTTCCTCCTTGTCTAGACAGTAAAATACCCCTTTTGCTACTCTTATTACTTCAGATGTTGTTGCTTGAATGAAGGGACAGATGTGAGAATGGGAGACAACAACTTGCAGAGAATGGCAGAGCAGGGAGATTACAATGACCTTGTCTGGAGCCAAATTGGTTGTTCAGTCACTCTTAGTTATGTTTTTAGTTACTTACAGCCAAAGCATTCCTTATTACTCACCTTTCTCTAGGAAACTACCAGGATTGCCTCTCAATCCTGGCAGTGGGATAAAAATGATTCAGCCCTGTTATACTCCCAATCTCTAGATTTTCTGGCCTCATGTGGAAACCTGATATCCATTCTGCTTACTGTACCTCTCAGCATGACCATATCCCTTCCTACACCATCTAACTACACCTTCTGCACCCTCTGAAATTTGATTTCTACGAGCTGCAAATTACTTATACTCTCAACCACCTCATCTTCTTGCTTCAACTAATACCTGCTTATCCTGTTTTTTGTTTTGTTTTGTTTTTCTGTAGTCCTTTCAAGTAGAAGCTGGCTATATATATATATATATATATATATATATATATATATGCATTCCATAGTGCCTGTGCGTAGTTGTTTTCCTCATTCTCTTATTTTTCCTCATTACCTTTGTTATTCCCACTAATTTCTTTTGTTTCCTATCACATCTCTTACGAGTGTAGTAGAAGGCCTCAGGCTTTGCTACCTAATCCTATCCTTACTTGCCACCTTCTATCAAATTCAAGGACACTCTTCCAAATTCTTTGATAAATTTGAGCTCCTGGCTCACTCTTCTCTCCTCCATTTTCCCCATTGTTATTCTTTGTGACTTCAACATATTCACTGATGTCAATCCAACACTTGGCCTATTATTTCCTGGACTCCTCGAATCCAGCAATCTTGTCCTCCATCCTACTCAGCTGTAACTATGGAGATAAGAGACGCCTTACAGGACGTGGCCATAAGGTGTCTATCTAGACTCCTAAACCCAGCCTTCATTTGAACTATACCACGATGCCCTCATAGGCAGTCAATATCTATGGGAAAATCAACTCTAATGTTTGTCTTTTTTTTTTTAATGTTTGCCTTTGACCTGTCTGATTCTGATAAAAATAACTAGGTGCAATTTGCTTTCTTACTGTCTGAAGGTCAAAATACCCAGAGAAGTATCACCAAAGAAAAATCAATAGCACCTGTCATATACGTCAGCATAAAGTGTCATTCAAAACAAGTAAAAAATGTTAATGACATCTTGTTTTGAGTGCTTCAAAACACGTTATCAGATTCAATAGAAGCTACAATGGCATGTTCCCATGAAAAGACACAATAATTAGCCAAAGCTATTTAAGCATCTAGTACATTAAAAAAAAAAAAAAAGATTCCTTTAATCAAGCTAGAATGTTTCAGGTTTTATGCTCAAAACATATCCACATGACCAGCACAGTGGTTCCTCTTCATGTATGTGAGCATTCAGTTCAGTCATCAAAGTTGTCACTGAGCACTTAAATCAGCAGATGTCAGGAAGGGGCAGAGAGCATCTAATAAGAAATTTTAGTAAAGAGCTTTTTTATGGAGACATTGATGGAGTCATAAGTTTTCCAAGGAATTAAGTGAATACCCAGAAGACAAGTTCAGATATGCCAGGGCATCTTGAAACAAAGGCTTAATACTGAGCTTGAGTGGTGGTGTCTCTTTGGTAACCATGGTGAAGTTGGATGAGCTTAAGTACTACATGCTGGAAATTCCGTAAGAATGAGTCAGTAATGAATCTCTTGCCTTTGGTAAACTTGGTCAGGAATGCTTCAAAGTCAGACTTGGAAATCTATGCTTGAACACTTCAGAGTCACAAATGTTTTAGTCACAGTAAAAGGAAAAAAAAAATAATCCTCGGCTTTCATTTCCAGAAAGGAAAAAAATAAAAAAAGATAAAAAGACCACGTTTTAAGAGCAACCCAGATTTCTTATTGGGATTGGGTAACCAAAATCCTGATTTCTCAAAATTATAACTGTGTTAAAAAGTTACGAGTGAGACCAGCAGTTAGCGTAATGGCTATGTCACTGAACTCCCACGTAGTCGACCATGGTTCGAGTCCCAGACCCAGTGGCCTAAACTCATGCCGGGCACTTGTGCATGCGTGCCCAAGATCCCGAGAGGAGAATGGAGGAGAAGGGATTGTGGCGTGGCCATCCCCCCTGTCTTTGTCTCTGTCTCTGTCTGTCTTTCTGGTGAGTGCACGTGCTCTATAGCAGAAACCTCTCAAAAAAAAAAAAAAAAAAAAAAGAAAGTTACCAGTAAAACTTCTGTCCAGAGATGAATAGGATGTGTGCAGAATCCACAAATGAGCACATGATCACATGATCAATCATCCTAATATTTTCTTTTTTTTTTTTTTTTTTTAGAGAGAGGTTCTTTTTTGTTGTTGTAGGGTACATGTGCTCGCTAGATGGAAGACAGACAGAAAACGAGAAATCACCCCCTGAGGGGATGGCCACATCATAATCTCTTCTCCTCTTGTCCTCTCAGGATCTTGGACACGCATGCACACACGCCCAGAGTGAGTTTAAGCCATAGGGTCTGGGACTCTAACCGCGGTCCACTACATGGGAGCCCAGCAACATAGCAATTAATTATGCCAACTGCTGGTCCCACTATTTTCTGTTTCTTTCAATAAGGCTAATAAATATATTACCTGAATAGACTTCAGCAACTGATGATGTGTAAAAATCTTTTTGACTTTCTGGGGTTTCAGGAATGAAGTATCTCCCTTTTCTTTCCTCATCCAAACTCCTTACTCTCAAGTTCTCATTGCTGTTGAAGGGATAGGAAAAACAGAAATCACTATACCTTTTAATATGCAAGGGGATGGCTTCTGCAAAAGGGAAATGGATACTTCATCCCTTTTCTTACTATCTGTGAGATGTCCAGTTTCATACTCAGATATTTTCTCCTTCCCAGTATAGTCCCTTACAATGTGAAACTCTCTCTCCTGCTAACTGCATACATGTAGTTGCCAAATGCCTGCTATGTTAGGTATAAATAAAAGTGTAAACTACACCTAAGAAAAATAGAACTTAAATGGGATTATGAGGGGAGAAATTTCCATTGACATTAGAAAACAATTAAAATGAAAAATTATTCTAAACGTTCTACTTTGGGATTTAAAAATACTTGAATCTAGATTTTTTTAAAATTATTTATGTAACTTTAGTTATTCATTCATTCATTTTTAATTTGACCAGAGAGACACACACAGACAGAGAGAGAGAAGGTGAGAAAGCTAGCTACCAGGTCCAGGATTTGAACCGTGGTCAGCCATGTGGGAGCATCCAGCGCCTTAACCACCACCCCACCCGCTGGTCCCTTGAATCTAGATTTAAAAAAGTTTTACGTGTTTATTACTTCCCTATATTTTCCCTATTGCAATGGAATGATTGAACTTTGGCCCCTGTAACAAGTAAGTCATTACTTAGAATTGAGGACAATGAAAAACATAGAATGATGGTGGGGATTATATCCTAAATACTATAGGAAAAATAAATTTTACAGAATATGGCAACCAATTTACTCTTTTAATAATTTTATTGGAAAAAGTATTTGAGAAGCCATTTTTAAAAAACTTGTTTAATAAAAATGGCCTGGGACCTTGAGAAAGTCTCTGAGTCCATTCTTCTGCACTACAAGGCCAAACTAAAAATAAGTCAGGGTAGAGCCAAACCTAGTGATCCTGTCTCTTCCAGGCAGTTTTTTCTTCTAGGAAATAGCTTAACATCCCTGCCATAATGATCCTGAGTATTGAATGATGGATCTGGTCAAATTTAAATTTCTTATCCTTCTATATCTCCAAACCAGTTTGATTCTACCTTCATGCCAGAAGAGTCAGGGCTAGGTTGATGGGCCTGTGAAGGGTGGCCTACGTTAGTGTGCAGGTGGTTCCTTCAGTTTATTCTCACTTAGCCATGTTTGGAAAAGGCAAGTGGTTCAACTTTGCACAAAATGCTGTGAGAAAAAAAAATCTAGTACCATTTAACATAAAGGCAGGGGCCAGCAGTTAGCATGATGGCTATGTCGCTGGACTCCCATGTAGTCGACCATAGTTCAAGTCCGAGACCCGGTGGCTTAAACTCACACCAGGCGCATGTGCATGCAGCTTGGCCATGCTCCCTGGGGGTGATTTCTCACTTTGTCTCTCTGTCTCTATCTTTCTGGTGAGCGCACACGCCCTATAGCAAAAACCTCTCCAAAAAAAAACAACAACAACAACAACAAAAACCATAAAAGCAAAAAGAGTTAGCATAAAATGACAACTTACAATGGTGGATATTTGTAATGTTAGGATTTAAGACTGTATATGAAATTAGGTTACTTTTTTAGATAAGGTAACATGTTCAAGCTCCAAAAGATATGTTTTTCATGGTTGGAGAAGGCACTATAAAGGGAATACATAAATATATTTGTGCAGATGTGAGTTTATTCGTGTGCTTGTATGTGTGCATATGTGTGTGTGGGGGGGTGTCAAAATATAAAGGGAAGTCAGGGGACCAGCAGTTAGCGTCATGGCTATGTCACTGGACTCCCATGTAGTCGACTGCGGTTCGAGTTCCGGACCCGGTGGCTTAAACTCACACCAGGCGCGTGTGCGTGCCTGCCCAAGATCCCAAGAGGAGAATGGAGAAGGGATTGTGGTATGGTCATCCCCCCTGTGGGGTGATTTCTCGCTTTCTGTCTCTCTGTCTCTCTCTGTCTTTCTGGTGAGCACACGTGGCCTATAGTGAAAAACTCTCCAAAAAAAGAAAAATAAATAAATAAATAAGTAAAAAATAAAGGGAAGTGTTATTAGCCAAAGATGAGCTGCCAAAATAAATCTTACAAATCAAAATTTTCTTGTGTCAGGGAGAACTGCCTTTTTCACTAACAGAACTCTACCTCAGACTGAGAAATAAAACACCCTCATGATCTGCTAATATTAGGGAGAAAGAATTAACCACTATTCCCCATTTGTTTCCTATCTCACAATAGGTTGCAATGAAAAAATTCTAAGGGAACCAAACAAGTGGAGTTGCAATTTGGGTATAAGAAGTAATGGTTGTAGCACCAGCAGATGTAATGGTTACGTTGTTGATTACAGTTCGAGTCCTGGATCCAGCGGCTTATAACACACTGGCACATGTGGATGCATGCTCAAAATCCTGAGAAGAGAATGAAGGAGAAGGGATTGCGATGTGGTCATACCCCATGGGGGTGGGGGGGATTTCTCACTTTTTCTCTCTCTCTGGAGAGTGCACGCACCCTATAGCAAAAATCTCTCTTTAAAAAAAAAAAGTAATGTTTGTTTCATCTGAAGGGAAAATGTTTTCCTAAACTTCAGTTCAAATAACACTTGCCCATTTTAAAAGAAAAAACTCTGGCATGACCAGAAAACAACTTAAATGATCTGATCTACATTAAAGTTTCATAAAACTTCTCTCTTCTCCATAATGAAATGTCTAGTTTCTGTTTTATCAGAAGCTTTTATTTTTGTTTGGAGAATTTTTATCCGTAGAGACACTGCCCCCTGCTGTACCATGTGCTTAATTGCAGAAGGATTATTCATGCAAACTGAAAAGGTAATGAAGAGACAGCCATTAAAGTGAAAAAACTTTATTTGAATATTATACACATTCATTCCATTTAATTTTCATAGTGCATAGCTATGTATAGAAGCATACAGGAAAGAAAATAAACATTAGAAATATTTAGGAATGGAAGTACATAAGCAAAGAAGACATTTGGTATTTCTATTAACAGGCTTAGAAGTATCATTTAAAAAGGGCTCCATTAGAAAAGAGTTCAAGCCATGCAAAAATCTATCTGAGCCAGGGCAGGCGAGTGCAATCAATACAAGTTATGGTTTCCTAGATACAAAAACTTTACATGTTCTTTGGATTGAAAACAATATAAAGGAGTGACCTGGTTTTTATGTCCAAGCCAAAAATCATCTATAGAAGTAAAAATGTGGATATTGTTAAGTCACATGTGATAATAGAATATTCAAGGCCACAGATGGAGGTTACCAGATTACAAAGAATACTGAGAGGTAGAGAGTAAATTAAAAAAAAAAAAAATAGAGAAACACAGTAAAGGAAATTTTGCCTCTGCCCAAATCAAGAAATAGCAGATACACAGGCATGAAAGCAGCGGTTCTACATGCCACGCTGTCTTCCTACTTTCTCTGCCAGAAAGAATTCACTGTGTGCAATTACAAAGCTCAGTGAATAGGAAGAGGCAAGAAATGCGGAGCCTCGGCAGCGGGGCAAATTTAATTTCCTGTCCATTTTACACATGAGGGAAAAGAAGAGCACAGAACTAGAAATGCTCATCTTTTCATTCAGTACACTGACTTCTAAGTGTTTTATATCTACTGTGTTTGGCACAAGGGGGTAAAGACACGAAGTTAATTAAACCCAAGCATCCGACTTAAAAATTTCATATTTGGAAAGCTAAGGGAAGACAGAATGCCCTACCGTTTTTAAGATTAAATGCTTCAAGTCGGTTTTCAAAGTTGAGACAAAAAAAAATATTGATAAGGAAAAGCAACAAAGATATTGAACAAAATCTCCTTGTTTCCTTGTGGTTCCTTTTTTTTTAATTTAATTTTTTTTTTTTTCAAAATTGCATCTGACAGTTGAAATGCAGACGGCTCGGTACTGCTTGGTGTTCTCCTAGGACATCATCTTCTTACACTCCACCGAACAGAAGACCATCCCTTCTACTGGCATGAACTTCTGCCCGATGAGACACTTGCTGCAGCAGGAGCACAGAAAGCACTCTGTGGTCGCGTGCCAGCTGAAGTTGTTATAGGTCACCCGCTGCACTTCCGGATCGATGGCATTGTGGCATCCTTGACACACCTGTTTGGGAGTAAAGAGAAGAGATGAGAGAGCAAACGGTGATGACGCCATTTTCATCTCAGAACAGACTGACCATGTTCCTTTAGGTGATAAAGTAAAACTGAGAATGGCAACCTCAAAAATGAAGATAAATACATAAAAAATAACCTTCTTAGCCAACAACTGTTAATGGGTGTGTATATACTGAGCAGTGTGCGAAATAATAGGTGACGGCCAAATGGGAATTGATATATATAGATATATATAGGTATATACCTCCCCATGGTTCTTACGGCAGAAAGTCTGGATAACAGAGTAGAACATTTGGTTCCAGTGTATTCTATTACACTGGAGATTAGTAATTATAAAGAAGTTTATAGGATGCTTTTCCTCTCTCATTAAAGCTTTGACATGGTAATTTTACCAGTCTTACCTATGACACATGATATTATTAACATTACTAATTTCTAGACTATAATAAGTTAAAATCATGTTCAAATTAATTAAGGACTCAATTAAAAATACTGACGGTTGTTTGAGAGTAATGAATTTGAACTAGGAATATAATTTGTAGTTAATTGGCTTCTGCTTTAAGATCAGTCATAATTTATGTATAACATAATATTATGGATCATTAATACAGTCCCTGTATCAGTCTACATTGTGCACAAATATATACATGATATAAACATACATATGCACATCCACAAACACACACACATCTTAACACCCAATTTTCTTAACTGAACATGTATATGGAGAGAATAAATGAATAACCTCCCGTATTACTGTAGAATACAGAAAACTAACCAGTTCAGACCTCTATAACACTGAAAATTCTATATGCTTCCTTGTTTTACATGTTCTGAATGAATGTGATTCTACATCTTTAGTTTAAAAAAAAATTTTTTTTTTTTTTGGAGAGGTTTTCACTATAGGGCACGTGCGCTTGCCAGAAAGACAGAGAGAGACAGAGAGAGATAGAAAGCGAGAAATCACCCCCCAGGGGGGAATGGCCACACCGCAATCCCTTCTCCTCCACTCTCCTCTTGGGATCTTGGGCACGCACGCACACGTGCCTGGCGTGAGTTTAAGCCACCGGATCCAGGACTCAAACCGCGGTCGACTATGTGGGAGTCCAGCGACATAGCCATTATGCTAACTGCTGGTCCCAAGTTTAAAATATTTTATAACAAGTGAGGAAGCCAACAAGATAATCCAAAAGAAGACAGTGACTAATCCGAAACATTCTTAGTGTCTTAATGTGACTACAGGAATTACTGAGAGGTGCAAGGTGAGGCTGGGTGGGCTGAGGAGGGTCATTCAGCCCGAGTCTCCTTATTTGAGAAGACTTTACAAGAGGTCTGCTACTCAGTGGGCAAACTGATATAAGCAGTGAAGGGGGGCCTTGTTACATAAATTCATTTCTGATCTACAATATACTTTCCACAGTTTTTAGAGCTATATTGCTTCTACTTAGAGATTATGGCTCTGTAATCTATTATACATCTTTTTATCAATCCAGACTTCCCTGTAAAACAAGGAAGACACTTGGTCTGCACGATCAATACACTATTCCTGAACACAACAAAAATCAATGTTCTAACATAAGTGTACTCCTAGTTATAACGCACCTCGCAATCAATTGCTTTTTTGTATATACTAGGTCAGTAGAAAAGTCATGATGCATTTTTCACATAGAAAAATGCATCATGACTTTTCCGATGACCCAGTATTTACTTTTTACAGATTTATAAATTATTTAGAAGTTTGTTTTATAGTTTTCTACATTATATATTAACCTTCCAGTATTTTCAAACTTGTCTGTGTCTAACAGAAGCATTTCACACTCAATGTTTTATTTCATTGCTTGTAGACAGATCTACCTTTCTCTTTATCAGTGCTGAATACTATTTGTACCTCTTTTTCTAATTATGTAAAACACACATGTTCATTTGAAATTTACAAAAAGAAGAGAGCTAGTATTCAATTACATGTGAAATTAAGGAAATTATTTAGATATATTTTTAAAAACCAGTAACACATGAAAGATACAGAGAATTTAGGGTTTGTGGTTTCATAGAATTTAGCTTTATTACTAATTTGATTACCATTCATCCCAAAGTCTGACATGGAGTCCCAGGTAAGATCTACCGATCCCTAATTACTAAAAAATCTAAAAGCTTCCCAGGCTGCAATAGGGTCTGTGGACTGCAGAACCTTGAAGAAAAGCTTTGCTTTACCACCTTCTGCAGGCATTCAATTTTCCTATGTTCTCATGCCTCTACCTACTATTTCAAAGAGTTCTTTTTTCCTTCGATCCCTCTTGCTCATTTATTTGTATTTAAGATGTGAAATAGCTGATAACACTGGTAGGCGGGCCCTGTGAAATCTCACAGATGTGAACTCTATAAGGGGGTGGCGTGAATTCCAGTGACCACCAACTAGATGCATTTGCCATGTTCTTTCTAGGTTAATTTTCTTTTCTCATAAATACACTGTTTGGAGTTGAAAACTTTAATCAGTATGTCTTCCTACATATAGAGAATTTTGTGGGGGATGGCAGGTGGAATGGTACTTAAGGGCGTTGGACTCCCACATAGCTGACCACAGCTCGACTCCTGGACCTGGTGGCTTGCTTTCTCACTTTCTCTTTCTCTGTCCCACTCTGGTCAAATTAAAATACATACATAAATAAATAAATCATGTTAAATGAAATAATTCTTTAAAAAAGTTGTGAAAATCTACCCTTCTGAAAGTCTTGGCTTATAATCCTTATCATGTACGATCAACTTTTTACTCTCTATCTCCATTACCGATCTTTTGGCCATCATATAATAGCAGTTCTGTGGATGCAGAGTAGATGGAATTAAAAATACACTCTCACATTAAGTACTTGAATGTTTGGCCTTCACGAATAAATCTACAGATGTAGGACTTTTGTTAAACTGAATCAATTTAGTAAAGGTTTAAGAAATAGGCACTGTACAGTCTCCAGGTAGCAAACATTATCCCAGTGGGTGGTCTGGTAACATAGATAAAACCACACATGTTCAAATAGAGCTAAAGAATATGAACAGTCCTTGGAACCAGCAGTTAGTGTAATGGCTATGTTGCTAGACTCCCACCTAGTTGACCGTGGTTTGCGTCCCGGACCCGGTGGCTTAAACTCACGCCGGGCGCGTGTGTGTGTGCCCAAGATGCCGAGAGGAGAATGGAGGAGAAGGGATTGAGGCGTGGCCAAACCCCTGGGGGGGTGATTTCTCGCTTTCTATCTCTCTGTCTCTCTCTGTCTGTCTGGCGAATGCATGCGCCCTATAGCAAAAACCTCTCCAAAAAAAAAAAAAAAGAATATGAACAGTCCCTAGAAACCTTTTGAAATGGAGTTTGATCTGTACTTATGGAACTGGATACATCTCATTATTATTACTAAAATAGTAATAATAATTTTTTAAAATTTGCCATTGGGTGCAGGTGCTTGCTCGAGAGACAGTAAGGGGTGGGGGTAGGGAGAAAGCACTCCCCCTCCATGGAGGATAATCAGGCTGCAATCTCTCATCCTCTATTTCTTTCTCCTTTCAGGATTTTAGGCATACATAGGCACCAATTGTGTTTGCCAGGTCTGGAACTCAGACTGTGAGGTCAGTCACGTACAATCCAACTGCCTTAACCACCAAACCTTTTTGAAATCAAGTCCGATCTGTGTTCATAATTCAGTCTCATTCTTATTAAGAATTTTTATTCTTAGTGAGGATTCTATTACAAGCAGCACTTATAATCTATAATGTAAACTGCACAGGTAAAAATCTTGAAGTGGCTCATAATCAATGTATGTACTGTGTTTGAACTGCCTCGATGCTAACACCCTCGTGGTCGGAATCACATGTTTTCTACTGAACAGGAGTACTTTCCATTTCCCATTTGTAACAGTCTTAAAGAGAGGCATAAACTTCAGTCATAAAGCAAGCAACCATATCCTCAGAAGGTCCCTCACCACAGCGTGATTCTTCACATAGCATGGCTTGCACACGGGTTTGTCATCCACCATCACGTATATCTCCCCAGCCAGGATGCTGTCACAGTCAAAGCAGCAGAAGTGCTTCAGATGCCAATTCTGGTTTTCCGCCTGGGTATACTCATTGCTAAATATCAGCTGGGAAATGGATGAAAGTAGGATGAGTCACATATTTTCCTCTTTACCACAGATGACAAAGCTAGGTTCTTCAGATAGTAAGGGAGTTAGATCTACAAGTATATTAACATATTTTCTTGGGGGCTGAAGTTAAAAAATTATCATCTAAAGCTTGAACTTAGGTTCATTTAGTTTAGTCCAAATTAATCTTTCATGTTCCTTGACAGTTTTTTTTTACTAGTTAACAATTAATATGGATACTCAGAATGAATGAAATCTAAAGTTTCTTTCATTAAATTCCTTTGGTCATAAAGAAAGCAGCTGACGTTTGGTTAATTCCTGCAACGTTCTGCACAAAGGGACCACATGGGGGTGCAAGAGGGAGTCTGCGTTCAGGAGTCCCAGAGGTCATACCTCATCGCAGCCAGCACACCGGGGTTTCTCACTGTCACAGTAATGTCTGCCACAGTACAGCTTCCCATTCTTCCAGAAATAGATCATGTCGACCAGGAGTTCGTGGCAGGTGCTGCAGACGAAGCAAGCTGGGTGCCACAGTTTGTCATAGCCAGCCCTTTCGGCATAGATGGCTGGATCGCCCTCCTTCATACTCAGCTTGCAGCAATAGCAGGACTGAAAGGAAAGCCAGCAACACAGTCCAGTCATCCTAAGATAGGTATTTTGTATCACTGGTTACAGCAGGAATGCAGAGAGACAACTTTCAAGAGAAATAATTTCTACTGAAATTACTCATTTGTCCAGGTCCATAAAGTACTAATGCTTCTGTCAAATGGAATCTCTTAGCTTTCTCCAGGCCAATGATACCTACTTTCACTCTGTGCATAACAGAGCAGTGTTTCCTGAATAAAAGTCACTGATGGAAAAGGATACTAGTAATTTTCACTATGACTTTAAGTCGTGTCTCAGAAAAATGATTACTTTAGAATTTATTAATATTCTTTTTTCAGGACTAAGTCATATTGGTTGATGTGCTAATTGGATCTATGAGAAATATATTATAGTTAGTTTAGTTTTTAGACTTTATTCATCTTTATCCTAAGTGTCTTCCACCTTCAAGCCATTAGCAAAAGATTTCCCTCTTTAGAAGTCTTCCTCCCCCCAAAAGATGCTTGACAATAAATGCACCTAAATTTAAATTGGGATGATAGGCATGTTCTCATAAGCAAACCTGAATTAACCTAAGTTTATATTATTTTTATTTAGGAGAAGAGACAAGCAATTAACATCAAAATTATGTTTAGACACAGATGCTAGATTAGTAAGTTGTATTTGAGCAGCATGCCAATGCAAACTACTGTGTATACATAAAACTCACAATTATCCTTGGCAACAGATACTCAGCAAATATGACTTAAGACAGATGTTTCAAATGTGACTCTTGAAGACAAATCTAACCTGAATTTTAATCCAATTTATTTCTCTTATCTATTCCCTTCTAGAAATGGGAATGGCCCCAAAAAGAGTTCAAAGAGCACACTACTTACATACTGAGTTCTCTTGGGCTGGGCAGCTTTGTCTTCCATGGCTCCCACAGCTGCTGGGGTGCTTCTGTCCCCGCCAGGGATGTGCATTTTGTCAGGGCTTTGTGTCGCCATCTCACAGGGAAGTTTGACATCTCCTACTCCCAGAGCTTCGTTCTTATATTTCTTCACAAATTGCTCCATCTCCTTGACCTCCCTAGGAGACAGCTCATGGCATTTTGCAGGGTCCTGGTCGTGTGCAGGGAGCTGCTTTGCCAGCTGCTTCTTCCGGTACTGTGCCCCCTCCGAGCCTGCCACTGGCTGCTTCTCCTTGGGCAGCATCTGCATGTATTGCCTGGCCTGTACCATAAGAAGACCAGCGTGAACTGCGGGATGCCTTGGCCATCAGGCAGTGCAATTGTTCACAACACACATCAGAAGCAAATTACTTAAGAAGCTGGTTTTATCCATTAGTAACAATCCATCCGCATGTATAAATAATTTTGAGAAAATACATTAAAAAATGTTATACTACATAGACTTAGTTGGGTAAAACTAAACATGTGAAATGGAAGATTTTTGTCCCCCAGTTTGTAAAAAGATTTGGATATTACTGTTTACTTGTGCTAAACAAACAAATGTACAATTGCAAGAGAACATATATTTTTAGGTAGACAAGCTTTGATCAGAGGATGGGTACCATTTTCATCATATAAAATAATGGTATCATCACAAGAGGCACTTTAAGGATTTAAATAACCTTTAAAAATAAAAAAAACTCCAACATATTTCAACTAGTGGTCGAATAGTGGAAAGAACTATTTTCCCAGGTTTCTCATTTTCACAAAATTCTCGTTTATACAAAACTGCGTATTTTTTGCCTTATATAGAAAAATATAGAATTAGGCATTTTATTTCCAGTACTAAACAATGGTAGACTCTTTCTATAGTCTTTACTATCTTAAAGAAATCAAGGGAACCAGCAGTTAGCATAATGGCTATGTTGCTGGACTCCCACGTAGTTGACCGCGGTTCGCGTCCCGGACCCTGTGGCTTAAAACTCACGCCGGGCACGTGTGCGTGCGTGCCCAAGATCCCAAGAGGAGAATGGAGGAGAAGGGATTGCGGCGTGACCATCCCCCCTGGGGGGTGATTTTTCGCTTCCTGTCTCTATGTCTCTCTCTCTGTCTGTCTGACGAGCGCACGCACCCTATAGCGAAAAACTTCTCCAAAAAAAAAAAAAAAAGAAAGAAAAGAAATCAAGAGTGAGCTATATGGGGCTAGCAGATGGTGTAATGGCTAAGGTACCGGGCTGCACATGCAATTTTAGTCCCAGACCCAGTGACTTGAAAATCACAACAGGCATGTGTGCATGCGTATCCCAAATCCCACATGCCCAAAATCCCAAGCGAAGAGTGGAGAAGAAACGACTGGCATGGCCACCCCTACTGGGGAGTGATTTCTCGCTTCCCCTTTCCCTCTCTGCTGAGTGCATGTACCCTATGGCAAAAAAACCTAAAAAAAAAAAAAGAAAAAAGAATAAGCTACATGAGTTATGAGACTGATATGAAACACCCAATTTTACAAATTATTAACAATGTCAGACCAATCTCTTAAAAAAGGCAAACAAATCTAGAGAGAAAAGTTCTATGAGGTATCTTGTTTTACTTTCAAAAGATCCTAACAGGAGTTAAAACTCAAAGGAAATCCCCCTAAAATAACAGATTCAGGGTGTGTGAAATTGATGACGTCACTCAAGGAAGTGCCTCAAGTAAAGGATTCCCCTTCCTCTATTATTTACCAACGCCTGATTCTGGACAGGAGGAGCCCACTCGTAGGTGACGGTATTGATGGAGACATTCTTCTTGGCAGCAACTGGATTGGTCAGTATCATAACATTGCGTTTGTACATGGGGATTCCGTCCGACTTGAGCTTGGCGATCAGGGTGGTATACTTGGTGTCTTCAAAAAGTTTCCCCACTTTTCGATCCTCTTCATTGCTCAAGAGGACATCATGCTCTTCTTGGCCACACTTGCAGTTACGGCATATTTTTCTATAATTTTGAAAATAAGTAGGAAATAAATGATTACAACTAATTATTCACAATTATATGCATAGAGTTCACAAAATATTTTTACATTTATTTTATTATTTTTCTTAAGAGAGATTTTTCTTCTTTTTTTAAGAGAGATTTTAGCTATAGGGAGTGTGTGCTTACTGGAGAGACAGAGAGAGACAAAGACAGAAAGTGAGAAATCACCCCCCAGGGGGGATGGCCATGCTGCAATCCCTTCTTTTCCATTCTCCTCTTGGGATTTAAGGTATGCACGCACACAAGCCTTGCATGAGTTTTAAGCCACCGGGTCCGGGACTAGAACTGAGGTCGACTACATGGGAATCTAGCATCATAAAAGCTATGTTATTTGCTGGTCCCTACACTGATTTTATATAATATCATGCTAAGGAAGGAGAGGATTTATTCCTCCCAAAAGAAAGGGCTGGGGTGAGGAATAAATATCTACCTATAAATTTAAACAAAAGAAAAGACAAGAAAATCACAGCAGGCATGTGTACATGCTTTATAATACTTTGCTTTATAGTACTCTGACATGTTAGGCCATGATTAAAATATGTATGATCAAGTGGAAATGTCTGAGAGTAGCCCCATCTGATATTCCTCACTGCCTCACTAAAATAAATAAATCTATCATGCTAAAAAAAATTAATATAACCACCAAAAAATAACAAAAATTTTCAAATAAGAGTACTTCAAAAAAGTCATAGAAAAATGAAATTAAAGTATGAATTTTGGTGTAAAAAATTCTATCATAGTTTTTTCATAATACACAGTCTCCATGAACATTTTGGAGACCCCTGTATTTTATTATATGCTAAAATTTCATAGCCATTACCCCAAATTTTTAAAGTTTGTTTATTTCTTCAGACAGAGCGAAAGACACACGCAGGCATCCCCAGCAGCACTGCTGTGCCACAGTCAATCTCCAGCCTCAGCAAGCCCGGATCATGGACATGCAAGTACATGCTAGTCATGCTAGTCGTGTACAGGGAGGTCTCAGAAAGTGAACCCAGGATCCTCTCATGTACGTCCCGCATCTCAGACCTGCAGGGTCACTGCTGCCCTGCTATCTGGTCTCTAATGTTTTTTAGAAGTGAGAGCTAAGGAGATTGATATAACTTTTCCTATAAGGACTAAAACCCTCAATTTAGGTTTCTCATTTTGTTTTCTTTTTCTTTTCTTTCTTTCTTTTTCTTTTTTTTTTTTTTGAGAGATTTTTTGCTATAGGGCGCATGTGCTCACTGAAGCGACAGAGAGACAGAAAGTGAGAAATCACTCCCCCCAAGGGGGATGGCTACAACACAATGGCCTGTCCCCCATTCTCCTTGGGATCTTGGGCACACATGCACAAGCACCCAGTATGACTTTCAGGCTGCTGGGTCTGGGACTCAAACCACAGCTGGCCATGTGGGAGTCCAGTGCCTTAACCACTATGCCACCTGCTGGTCCCAGGTTTCTCATTTTCTTTCCTGTCTGATTCCTGTCCCCATTCCAATTTCTTTTCCCCTCACTACTTTGACTCCTTTACCCACTCACATTTTCTTTCTTCCCACCCTCTTCTGTTTCTCTTTTCTTCTAGATACGTAAGGACCACCTACAACATGGTTCGTTATATTTAAAGGGACAAATAAATGAAAGTCTCTGCACTCATTGCTTTTCTGAGGTTCAAAGACATTGCTCTCTTCCCCATTCTGGTCAAGTGCATAATTATTCATTCATACAACTCACATGTAAAGCAACATACTTCATACTAGGACACTGCTGTGAAAAAACATGGACCCAGTCTCTAATCTTTAAGAACTTACTGTCTGGTGGGGACAGAGACACCAAACAAACACAAATATACACACACTGCCCCACAAGTATTGTGATAAAACAATTCTCAGGATATAATTTTGACTTGGAACTGGTGAGGAAAGGACTCCCTGAGAAGGTAACCGTTGAGAAATGTGAACTGTGTATGTGTGTGCACTACCTGCAGTGGTCCTGAATTAGGAAAGAAATGACTTCCTTAGATTTCACAGCCAGAGAAGGCTGGTGTGATTGTAGCGAGTTAAGTAATTGGGACACTGACACAGGTGGAGAAGTGAGCTGGCATGAGGTCCTGAAGGCTCCTATAGGACACATTAGGGAATTTAATATACATTATAAGAACAATCAAGAGGCAAGGCTTTTAGGTAATGAGGTAACAGGATCAGATTTATCATTTTCGAACACTGCAGTACCTGCCAGGTGGAGAATGGATTAGAGAGCGAACGTAATCAGAGGTAGGGAGGCCAGTTAACATGTGAAGTGTGCCTTCAGTTTGCAATGGCCTGGTTCTAAGTAACGGGGACACTGTGGCACTTTACACATGGGACTTAAACCTCTCATGGCTAACACTATGGTCCTGGTAAGACACGTTAGAGCACGGACTAGAGTATTTTATAGAAGAGATGAAATAAAAAAGAAACAGATTTGAGATTTTCTTGAACACAAAAGTGACTAAAATGATAGTTGATCTGGGCATAGTGATGGTGAAGAGAAGGTCTGGGCTTTCAAAAAATGAACTCATTTTTGGGATAAGTTCATAGAGGAATATAATTTACTACAATGGTAAATATAAAAGAGTAACAGATCTGGGGAATAAGGTAGGGAAGACTGACGAGAAGTCTCCAAAACCATGCTATGAACAAGTTTTAAATGCCTCTGAGACAAGGTAAAGATACCAATTTTGAGCACTCTGGGCATCAGCTTAAGTGCTCAAAATCCAAAAAGGAGAATGGAGAAGGGATTGTATTGTTCCCATCTCCCTGGGGGTGGGGGGGCACTTTCTTTCTCTCTCTCTCTCTCTCTCTCTCTCTCTCTCTCTCTCTCTCTCTGGCAAATGCACATATCCTCTAGCAAAACTTAAAAAAAAAAATCAGGTAGATTGTAGAATATATAGAGCTAGTGTTAAAAAGAGTAGTATTGGCTGACTCCATGGTTCAAGTCCTGGATCTGGCAGTTTGAGAAACACCAGACACATGTGCATGTATCCCCAGAATCCTGAGAGGAGAATACAGAAGGGATTGTGTTGTGGCACTCCCCTACGGGAGGTGATGTCTCACTTTCCCTCTCTCTAACTCACTCCAGTGAGCACATGAGCCCTATGGCAAAAATCTGAGAACTCTAAAAACTGTAGTCTGGTAGGAAACATAAATTTGGCAGTCAGGAAATAATCCGTTATGTACATCAGATGAACAGATCACCTTCAGCTCTTGGGGAAAATGCAGGGAGGAAAAGGGAGGACCCAGGAAAGAGTATCTGGCAGAGAAACAGAAACTAGGAAAGGTGACACAGAAAAACGGAAGTAGGGAGGCTGGCGTTAAACATACAAGCTGGAACTAAAACACAGGGCAACAGCAGCACATTAGTGAGAGGGTGGATGTGAGCACTCTACAAAAGCGGTCTAACGGTCCAGCCATGGTGGCTCAGGCAGCAGGGGTGCTGCTGTGTGATGCTGAGACCACATGAGAGGGTTCTCAGTTTGCATCCTGAGGCTACCTGAACATGCCAGGTAGTTGCAGGTTAGGGGGAGTACTGTGTGTGAAGACCCTGGATAGGGTCTGCCTGCCTGTCTATCTTATGAAGGAAATAAACTTTAAAAAATATTCCAAGATCTTTACATTTTTAGGAAGATCCTAAAGATACAGGTTAACAGTATATATTGTTAGGTTAAGTATGCATGTAAAAAATATCTAAACAACTAAGGACAAAATTACAGCTTAACAGCTCAAATGACAAAACAGGGAAGAATAAAAATAACTAAGATAAGTGTTCAGCTTAAGAAGTTAAGACAGGGGTCAGCAGGTGGTGTGGTACTTGGGGCACTGGATTCCCACATGGCAGACTGTGGTTTGAGTACTGGACCTGGTGACTTGCTTTCTCTCTTTTCCTCTTTCTCTCTCTGATAACTATAGCAAGTTAAATAAGAATAATAATGATAAATAAAATTTTAAAAATTCTTAAAAAATAAAAGAAGTGAGGAAAAAGGCAAAAGCCTAAAGTACAAAGAGGAAAAGAAAGATAACAGCAGACTAATGAAGTAATGTCTGTTTCTCATTAGATGCAGAAAAAGCATCCAACACATTTCATTATCTTTTATTGTATTTTATTTCATATTTTCAGAAATAGAAGCGAACTAAAAGGATTCTAAGAAGAGTTGCTGGGGAAAAATAAAACAAACTCAGCATAGTTTATGCTTAGTACATTAATTTTAAGATCTGAAGCAAGAAAACAACATTGATATCACCAATTCTATTCATATCTATTCACTAAAAGAGAAGTGACAAAAAAACTTAAAAATGAAGTTATAAGGATTCATTAGAACAGAAGAAACTCAAATGTTATTCACAGATGTTATGACTGATCATACTGAAATGCAATAAAATAGCATTAAAAAGAGTTTAGTAAATTTTCAGGATTTAGAATTAATGTAAATTACAGGTTTGGCTGGCCTCACAGTCAGGTGATACAGGTAGCTAGAATTCACATGACTGATACAAGCTGGCCCTAGCAGCTTCAAAAATACACTGGATGCATGTGCATGTAGATTCCAAATTCTGACAGGATGGAGAAAAAGACCAGGGATTGTGGTGTAACTACACCCCATTAGGAGGTGCTTTCTCCCTCTCCCTCTCTGTCTCTGGCAAGCACATGTGCCCTCTATCAAATTATAAATAAATAAATAAAGCATAAGTTTTCTCTATATCAAAACCAAAAAATAAAGTGAAAATTCATAAATGAGTCTCTACCAAATAACAAGTCATCATATAATTAATTATAGATTTTTACGTTCTGACTGTTCTTAAACTTCTTTTTCAGTATGTAATCTGAAAATATTGGATCTGGGAGGCTAATAAGTAGTATGGTGGTTAGGGTGCAGGACTCCCACATGGCTGACCACGGTTTGAGTCCTGGACCTGGTGATTTGGGATCTGGTTCTCTCTCTCTCTCTCTCTCTCTCTGTTTCTCTCTAGTGAGTGCTTATGCCTTACAGCAAACTAAAAATAATAAACTTGAATAAATAATTTTAAAATGTTAGATCTGAGTTGTATATTTCAAGGGAAAGAGAGACAGAGATATGGGGAGTGAAGAGGCAAAAAAATTTCCTCGTGCACACATTGGTCAGGACTCTATTTGGCATTTGCATTTTAGTTCAGCTTTTATAAACGATTCTTACATCAAGTTATCTCATACTCCCATCTAGTGGAAAGGAACGTATTATCCTACTGTGGTATGCTCTTCATTTTTGTTCTTCAGTTAACAAAAACAACCTAATTATTTACTACTATCATATTGCTCTTGGATCAAATTTTAAATTATACCTTCTTGGGGGGAAGAGAAGGGACAGAAATTTAGTTCTTAAAATGGCTAAATGGATCCATTCATGGCTGGGGACTCTGACATGTGTCCTAATAATCAGCAAAGTGACTGCCTAAGGGTCAACAATGCACCAAATACTGGACTGTCTTCGGAAAATGTTCATGGCCAGTTCTACACCAGTACAACATGGGTGCCACAAATAAGGAGGGTCAGATTTGAGAATTTGAAAGATCAACAGTAAAAGGTACATATGTGAAATAAAGTCTGTTAGTTTTAAAGTGACACTGTCAAATTATATTTCCTGTGAAAGGTCTTAAATATAAAGAGATATATTGACCAAATGACATCACAGCCACCTCTATCATTTTTTTTTTTTTTTTTGCCTTGGCCATTCTTGGGAGGATTCACATTCTGAAAAAACCTATTTTCCTACCTACCCCCCTCATCCACCCAACATACCGTTAATTAAATGACTAGAACCAGGTTAAAATAACACTAGCAATAGCAGCAGTGATGAGGGAATAAATAGTAGCCAAAAAAACCTCATGCTCTACCTAACTATCAGTTTTCTAAGCATGGAAAACTTTTGGTTAAATTCATAGACTTTAAAAACTCATGACTATATTATGAACCTCACCTGCATCCCCACTCAAACATGGTGAGTTACGGTAACAGTGCACTTGGTAAGAATGGGACTCAAGAAGGGTGGGGTAGTTCTTTCAGCTAGAGCTGTCATCATGCAAGCAGCTGCAATGACCATATCCCTCCCAAATCCTTACTCTGGAATTCCATTTTTATAATAAAAAGGACCAGCTACAAACCACTATGTAAAAAAAGCTATAAAATTGGGACCAGGTGGTGAAAGCTATCTACTGTGGAAATCTGTGCTATTACCACTCATTTGTTATAAAAATTTCTTTTTAATCTTTTTCTTGAAGTGCTGGTCAACAATGTCTTACATTTCAATCTCTCATATTTAAACTGGAAAAATTTAGTTTTAGAATTACCCTTAGAGGCCATTTAAAGTTGTCTGGAAGCTCTCCAATATATTAATTAAAAGGAAAATCTTGAGGAATTGGGCAAGAAACAAGATACTATGATGTCAGTAACCAAGAAAAGGCATGAGAATGAGTATATTTCTCATATATTTAGTTTCAGACTGAAGTAACTCAGACTCCATCCTTAAGAAAATAAAAACATCTAAAGCTTGTTTTTGTTTTTTTTTTAAAAAAAGAGATTTTTGCTATAGACCCCCCCCCCCCCCCAGGGGATTATGGCCATGCTGTAATCCCTTCTCCCCCAGTCTCCTCTTGAGATCTTGGGCATGCATTCACACGCGCTCAGCATGAGTTTTAAGCCGTCAGATCTGGGACTCAAACTGCAGTCAATTACATGAGAGACCAGAGACATAACCATTACACCATCTGCTGGTTCCTAAAACTTGGTTTTACACCCACTTCAAACAAAATAGGGCGTAAGTGAGCACAATACCTGTGTGCCACAGCCTATGTTTGTAAGGTTTGTGTATTATCTTTCCTCAGATTATTCACAAATAGCTTTAATGAGCTATGTAGACTTAGTTTATGTTTACTAAATTTCTTTGTGTTGCACTAATTTGACAGCAGTTTTTTGGAAGTATAGAAATCCTTCCCCATATTTAGCCCAGTTGTCATATCTCTGAATTTTCTAAACCATCCTAAAGAGCAGTTCTTTCCAACCTCAACCATGGGATGTTAATGAAAGTTATGTGGAAGAAGAAGAAGTACAAGAGGCAGATACAGAATTAAGTAAATTTAACACAGTCTCTTCTATGACTTGTTTTAAAAGATGAAAAGGTAGGTAGACTGGGAAGTTCATATGCTCAAAACACTGCATTACGACTTCAGAGCTGGTGAGTTATATCTCAGAGAAAAAGAGAGAGAGAACCAAACTACACAGTATTATTTCAGAAAAACATATTTACAGTTTCAAGCTGGAAGCAGTCAAGAGACAATATTTCTTAACCTCTCAAAAGAGTAATTTTTTTTTGGTATCACTCTTTTAAAAAATTATTATTGTTCCAAGGCAAGTAGTAGAATCTGGAGTGCTCTGACATCTTGCCAGCATTCATAGTGATTTAAAGGCATGGCCACAGCAATGCTACAAACCATAATTTAAAAGGGCTGGAAGCTGCCCTCTCGTAACAGAGATATACATATATGGACTCCGGTGCAGGCCTCTGTTATAGAATTCAACACGAGTATTAATCCATTTATGGTGGAGAATTTTTATTTTATTTTACTTTATTTTTAGGAAGTTTTTTTGCTATAGGGTGCATGCATTCACTGGAGAGGCAGAAGAGACAGAGACAGAAAGCAAGAAATCACTCCCCAGGGGGGATGTCCACACCACAATCTCTTCTCCATTCTCCTCTTGGGATCTTGGGCATGCATGCACACACGCCCAGTGTGAGTTTTAAGCTGCCTGGTCCAGGACTCAAACCACAGTTGGCCATGTGGGAGTCCAGTGACATAACATTATGCCATCTGCTGGTCCAAGACTTTTGTTTTCAGCCACCTCTAAACCAATCAGAAACTCTAAACTGTACATGCTATAATTAACACTTTTTTTCCTTGGTAAAATCTTATTTTTAAAAAATATTTATTTAATTTTATTTAATTATTATTATTATTTTTAAATTTTCCTATAGGGCATGTGTGCTCACCAGAGAGAGACAGAGAAAGAGAGAAGGTAAGTGAGAAAGCAAGCAGCCAGTCTGGGACTGGAACCGCAGTTGGCCATGTGGGAGTCCAGTGCCCTAACCACTACACCACCCTGCTGGCCTCATTATCTGACTGTTTTATTGCAAAGATTTAACAAAGGTAAGGTCAAACAATAATTCTGCTATTTATATGATACATATCTACGGTTATAACGATAGTACTATACCTTTAACATGAAATGACTAACTATAAACTCTTTGAAATCTAGGGTGATAAACATTTTATAAATATTTGCGACTCTAAACACTACTCAAAAGCATACCTAGCAGATAATCGCTCTTACTGTGGAAGTATTAGGATTCCTCAATCTTTTATTTTCCTCTAGTCCTGTAATCACTGGCATATTGAAGGAAGAGAGCTCAGAATTAAAGGATTCCATTATTCACAAAGATGTCCATGTCAAAAGAATCACACTTTATGGAGGACAGGTGGGGGTAATTCAAAGCTGTTCACGAGAGTTAAGAGTGGGTTCTAGTTTCTAACCTGCCATGTAAAAAGGTAGTGGTAAGGAAGGTTTTGCCAAGCTGTGAGTTTGAATTCAACTTGACCATCTATAATCCATGACTGCTAAATTATTCGATTTTCCTAAGCCTTTGATTTTTCACATAAAAAATGGGTATTAGGAGAATTGTGTACAATCAGCAACATAAATTCCTGAGGTATGCTCAAGTGCAAGAAGGCCCCTATGACCTCCACCTCCTGGTTACTCCCGGGATCATGCTTCTTTGTACAGCAAATGGGAGGTGATCCAGGTGAGCCTAATCTAATCACAGGAGCCTTTAAAAACCCATTTTTCTTTTTTTTTTCCCTGGCTGGCAGATAAAGGGGAAGTTAGACAGATTTGAGGTATGGAAAGAATTGTCAGCACTGCTGTTGGCTTGGAAGCAGGAGGGGCAGTCAAAGAAAGGCAGTGACTTCTAGAAGCTGAGCATGGTCCCAGCTCCAAAGGAAACAAGGACCTCAATCCTCCCAAAAACAAAGATAAGCTTGGAGGCAGATTCTTTCCCAGAGCTTTCAGGTAAGAGCCTAGCCTGGCTATGCCTTCATTTTAGCCTTTTAAGACCCTAAGTAGAGGATTCTGCTAAGTATCTCACCTTCACGTAACTACTGACCTAACGAATAAATGGATGTTGAGTTCATTACAGGTTGAAGATCCCTTACCTAAAATGCTAAGAACCAAAAGTATTTTGGATTTTGAATTTCTGTTTTTTTTTTTTTTTTTTTTAATATTTGCATACACATAATGAGATATCTTGGGGTTAGAACTCAGGTCTAAACATAAAATTTATTTATGCTTCATATATACTTTATACACTTAGCCTGAAGATAATTTTATACAATGTTTTTGTACTGCAGTGTTTTAGCTTACTTGTCACATGAGATCAGGTGTGGGATTTTCTACTTGTGGCATCATACTGGCACTTGAAACGTATTGCATTTTTGGAGTATTTTGCATTTTAGATTTTCAAGTTAGGGATGTAACCTGAAATAGATGTTCTATTGCTGAGTTTGTAGTAATTTATTCTATAGCAAAAATAAACTATTACAAGTGTTTACCAATGTGATACACAAGAGTCTCTTATAAGTTATATTTCTTATTAATAACTCTTAGGCTTGAATAAATAATTTTAACTTCCTTGGGTTGGAGTTTTTTGAAGTATAAAATGAAGTTTGACTAAGTAAGTTACAAATTCTATTCTAAACTTATGTAAGTCTAAGAATTCATTTTGCTTTTTCCACTATTGTGACATGCCTTAAACAGGCATTATCCTTTACTTTTCTTGATCCTCTCTCTACCCTTCCATATTCTGCACTGTGGCCCAGGGGGCTGACCTATAAGTATTGCACATTGCCCCCCTTTGTTCCCAGCAATGAGGCGATGGGAAGAACCAGCACATCAAAGTAAGGAAGAAGACTGAGGTCTGGGTGTTTACTTCTGGTTTCCTACAAGTGTACCACCTGCTAAGTGAAAAAATGATCCCTAAGTTAACTTGGTAGGGTATGGACAGATGAGAGGGAAGGCTACTAAATGAATTGTATCTCCCCCAATTTTACATTCTGAAGCTCCAATCCCCAGTCTGATTGTATTTGGGCTTTTAGGGTATAACTAAAGTTGAATGAGATGATAAGGATTGGGGGTGTTGGGGGGATCAATATGATGGGATTGGTGGCCTTGAAAGAACAGAGGAGAGTGTATGCTCTCTCTCTCTTTCTTTACACACACACACACCATGGAAAGGCCACACAAATTATCAAGAATTCTAAGATAGAAATGTGTTCGGATTCATGACGTAACTACTAAGATATACCATCTACATAGACTATATCACAATTAAGACTATGTCACATTTAAGGCTGTATCCAAAGACCTAGGGTTTTATGGTTCTTAGGTCCTCAGACTATTTCCAGTTGGTTAAATGATTCCATATTATAAGACTAAAATAATAAGGTGATTTTCATGCCTTGGAAATGTGCTTTTGTCTGTTATATTTTCATCCAAAAAGATCAGGTTATAGCAGTGATCTGCAATAGGAAGATAATACAGAAGAAACAAAAATTACTATAAACCTATCTTCTGTTTTAGAGAAAAGGCACTATCTCTTAAAAATAAACTTTAAAAATCTTATTAGCAGTTTTTGGCAACTGCATAGCTTAACTGTATAAAGATTATTATCTTAAGTTGCAAGATAAAAACTATGCCCAGTAGAGGGCGCGATAGCCCTCTGCAAAGTCAACTGAAAGGCACAATACCCAAGAAAGTGGTGTGCACATCTGATCCATGGAAACTATTTTGTGTACAGTAACTTTGCCTTTTTGGAAAATAATAGACATGTTACATACCTGCTATGTCTCTTGAAAAGGCACCATAATTGTTGTAATTAAAAAGCTCCTTGGACAATTTTTAACTCCTTAAACCTAAAAAAACTGTATTATCAATTCTGGGAGGACTGAGGTTTCTATTGCCCTCACTATTTAAAACAATTATGTTTATATCTTAAGACTTATCAAATAAACTAGCTTTTAAAGCCTAAGGATCAGACCATAGTGTGGTCTCTGAGGCTCTGGACCCACACAGCAGAATATACGGTTCAAGTACCAGATCTGGCAGTGTGAGAAACATGCCAAGTGTATGTGTGTACATGTTAAAATCCCAAAAGAAGGGAGAGAGAGAGAAGGGACTTCAGTCTGTCCATTTTCCATGAGGGGATGCTTTCTCATTCTCCCTCTCTCTACCTGTTTTTCTCTCTTTCTCCCCTTCCCCTTGTCTGTCTCGGTGGCAAGCACACGTACTCTCCAGAAAAAAATTAAAACAAACAAATAAATAAATGGCCTATTATCTCAAATTTTATTCACTGACATTCTCTTTTAACATAGATGGTACATAGCTGCAACAGTTGATAAACTGTTAATTCACTTTACTTTTTGATCTAGGGTACGAATGCTTGCCAGAGAAACAGAGAGTAAGAAATCCCCACCTCCCTGGGTGGATAGCCATGCTACAATCCTTTCTCTTCATTCTCCTTTTGGGATTTTGGGCACACATGCACACACACCTGGTGAGAGTTTCAAGCTGCTGGGTCTGGGACTTGAACCATGATCAGCTATGTGGGAGTCCAGTGACGTAACCATTATGCCAACTACTGGTCCCTAAAACTGTTTATTCTAAGAAGCTTCCTATGGAAATCCAAGCGCAGGTGCTGCCATCTTAAACTGATCATCCTGATCTTTTTGTTCTAGCAATAATATTCTGATCTCACTCTGAGTAGAATTATGAACTTCCATTATGGTCCTGATGGTTATTGATTATGTATTTCATAAGGACAAGTTTCGCATACTGATTTTAAACATATGATATTCAATATTACTTTAAGAATCATATAAAGAAGATCTATACCAAATTTACCTTTTGGTAAATTTGTCTAACAGTTGTCTAACATATACATACAGTACAGTCAGATCAAGAAACTGGCAATAATATATTTTTTTCTTATAAAAATATTCAAGTGCTTCAAAGCTTTTCAGTAGTCAGGAACAGCAGATGGTAATGGCTACGCCGCTGGACTCCCATGTAGTTGAATGCGGTTCAAGTCCCGGACCCAGAGGCTTAAACTCATTCCAGACTTGTGTGCATGCATGCCCAAGATCCCAAGAGAATGGAGGAGAAGGGATTGCAGCATAGCCATCCCCCTTGAGGGGTGATTTCTCGCTTTTTGTCTCTCTGTCTCTCTGGTGAGCACATGTGCCCTATAGCACAAACCTAAAAAAAAAAAAAAAAAAAAAAAAAAAAAAAAAGTTTTTTCAGTAGTAAATGTTAGCCAAAAATTCTGAAGAGATCTAAATTCAACACCATTTCCTTAAGGAAGGACATGAATGTTCCATTTAGCATTTATATTTATTGTTTACTGCAAATACAGAGATGAGATGTGCAAAATCATTCATTTTACACACTGCCCCTCTCCGACCCCATCCATAACATTCTGCAGTTTCAGTTGTCAGTGAGACAATAAGAGGTCCTATGACCCAGCCACAGTGGGGTGTGTGTGCTGCTAAGATGCTATGCTCCACAGGCTGGAACCAAATGGGAAGCTTGGATTGGAGCTCCAGTAAAACCTAAGGCCTGGGCCAGCAGGTGGCTTAGTGGTTAAGGTGCTGGACACCCACAAGGTCAACTGTGATTCGAGCTCTGGACCTGGAGGCTTGAAAATCAAACTGGCCATGTGTGTGTGCATGCCCTAAATCCCAGGAGGAGAATGGAGAAGGGACTGCAGCATGGCCATGTCCCTAGGGGTGACTTTTCATGTTCCCTCTCACTGTCTCTCTTCAGCAAGCAAGTGCACATGCCCCGAGGTAAAAAAAAATAAAGAAACCTGAAGGCCTGATAGAGTGGTATGTGCCTATAATCTCAGTGATCTGGCAGACTGAGGCAGGAAGATTGTGAGTGAGTGGCTGGCTTGGGCAACATAGCAAGACTCTGCCTAAAAGTAGAGCCCAGGATGGTGGTGTACTCCAATAGTCTCAGTTGGGAGGCTGAGACAGGAGAATCCTGATAAGGCAACACTGTCTTAAAGAGAAAAAAAAAATGATACAAGGGGAGAACTTCAAAAAATTTATGGGAAAATGGATTAAAGTACTAGTTTACTTTGGTGCATAAAAATGTTGAAATCCATGCAAATAAATCAAACTACTCTAAATATAGTTATTATGATCCAATTCACTCAGCCAAACTTGATAGAAAGACAGAACGGCTTTACTTTTTATTCATTTCTTAGAAGAGAAAAACAACATGCCTGCAACTTAGCAACCACGTCGAAGAACTTGCTAGAGAACTACACTGTCTGAGACTCACTGCCAAAGGGTGTAAATTACTAATGTGGCTGTAGTTTTCAAAACATTACCTCCAGAAGTGCAGTTCAAAGCCTTCACATTTTTCTTTGCATTTCAAACAGGGGGCTCCAAATCCTTGTTCGTGTCCTAAGCCCATCTATCAAAGAAAAAAATAACATGGATCTATTATTATGTTTTTAAAAAAAATCTTAAAAATTCAATAAATTGCACTTTTAATTCCACTTACCACTCCTGTTGATATAACTTTCAAACAAGTCTTTTATGAGTATCAAACTGTTTAGTCAATGATGACACCCAGGTCTGTATTAGGCAGTTCCAAGCACATATATAAAATACTTTATATTCGTATTGCTCTTTATCATGAAAAGCATCAGGAAACAACTAAATAGAAGACTACAAATATCGCAAGTGGCAAAAAGTCATCAATTATGTCTCTGGATACTACATGCCTTGTACAAATAGGTACAAGGAACACTCAGAGAGACAAAGCTTACAAAGTCGGTCTGACTGCAAACAGGGTATTTTGCAACAAACAAAAAAATAAAATATGAAGATTTGGGGAATTATAAGAAAAACAGTATTATGATAAATATTATATTATAATAAACATTATGATAAATATTATGATAATACCAACAACAAACATCTATTAGATGCCAGGAATAGAAGAAGGTACTTGTCTCATTAAAATCTTACAAAAACCTCATAAAATGCTTATAAAGTAGGAAAATCTCCATTTTAAAGATGACTTCACTAAAACCCAGAGGGGTTACAGAATTTGCTTAAGATTAAAGTGTTAATGGTGGGGAAGAGATCTGAATCCGGGTCTTTCTGACCCATGGCCTTTGCTCTTACGTGAGGGTGGGAGCAGGGGGCTCTACTACTGCCCTTATTAAAATAAACCAGTTTTTCCTTCATCATACTAGCAATGATTTGGGGGAACTCACTGAGACATGGCCTAACAGAAGGGGTGGGGTGCAGATTGGGGAAGGACACAAGACAGCAAACTACCGTTTTACCCAACTACTGATACTAGAGTTAAAAAGATCAACCAGCTTTGCATCAACACATCAGCAAATGCTAGTGACCAAGTTATTTTGTATTTTAATCACGTCAGTGGCTATGACTAGTTACCAGCTAGTGCCTGTAGTTGCATTTCAGGCTGGGTGAATACATATATTGGGTTGTCCAAGGAAAAGTCATGATGCATTTTTGCATAGAAAAACACAGAAAATATACATCATGACTCTTCTAACAACCAAATAGATCTTCTTCGATAGCCCCCTTTTTACCAAGTTCAGTTTGTCTATGTAATCAAAACCACACTGTAACTTGTTCCTTAAAAGATCAGTCTGACATACCCTGAAGTTCAAGTGGAAGTGGTGCCTTCCTTTTTTTTTTTTTTTTAAAGAAAATGACTTTATCTTTTTACTATTACTAAGGGTACATTCATAACCAGCTGTATTTTTAGGTCAGACTATCTCAAGCACACTTGCTAAAGTGTAAAACTATACACAGTATTAACTCAACTTTACCTTGATCATGTCTATAATTTTCTAAAGGACTGGAACTCTAAATTGTATACTTAACATCAACACTAAACTTATTTTAGGAATCAAATTGTTCCCTTGTCAGTGATGATTGAGGTTGACAGTAAGTAAATAAAAGACAGGGGAAATCTGGTTATTTGAGTTTTCTGGTATTTTGTAAGGTGTATAATTAGGAGTTTTCTCCATTATAACACTCATAGTAGATTGAACAGCAACTCTCTAAAATGGAATACGTTTTAAGGCCCATTCTAGTTTGCCATTACAGGAAAGTTAATAATCCTGAATCCTTCTGGTGGAAGAATTTGCTTCATACTGTGTTTCACATTATCTCCTGATACATTCTGTTTCCAAATGAAAATTCAGATTACATTATTAAGACTTAATCACACAGTTTAGTTTAAGTCAGTGGCTTTAAAACATACTGCTTCTGCCTCTAAACTAAATGACCACTTAAATTCTTGCCTGTCGTCAAATCCGAATTGCCTGGTCTGAAAGAGCACTGTGCAAACATACTGGAGCAATATCATCTCATTATCTGTTTCTGAATCCAACCTAACAGTTTGTCTAATCTAACTAGAACCTCGATTAGTCGGCAGAGCTTTTCCACTAGGCCTTGGTGTAACGCAAGTCAACCCCACAAAGGGGCAGATTGTTTCTTTCCTACCCACATTCTACCCTCTTAAAATTGCTATCAGTTTACTCAGTAAAATTATTAGAACTGTTTCATGAACATCTGTTCCTTTAAAATATTCCACATATTCTTAGTCTGGACAGAACTAAGCATCCTCCTCATGTGAGAGACTAGGAAACTAAATCCAGAGAGGGGCAATGATTTTCTCCTGGTTGCACAACTAGTCAATGGCAAACTAGATCTAAAACCCAATGTCTGGCTCCTGGCTCCACTGTTCGGCAGACACTACAGCATGCCAATGGGAGTCTTAGGCCATCCCTATGGCACTGAGGCCCAGTGCTGCACCGAGGAAGCCAGATCTCAGATGGCTGACTGTGGTTCACACGTAGGCCCCAGTGGCCTGAAAAGCGTGTCAGGTGTGCCCAGGATCTTGATGGTTTGGAGAAATAAAGGAAAAAAAAGTACTGAGGTGTGATTGGTCCCTGTTGGGGATACAATCACATATACATGTATATGTGTATACATGTGGCCTCTGTGTATATGTTAAACATATAATATATATAATATATAAAAGTATATATGTAAGTATATGTTTATATGTATATTACATTATATATTTACATTAATATGAATACTTTTATTATATATGTACATGCATGTAACATAATATACAAATATATAATATCTAAACATAACTAATTTTTAATGGAGCTCTTCAGTCTTCCAAAGAGTCATTGATTCACTTCTGCCCAAAGGAAAGGAACTAGAAACCCAGGGACCAGCAGTTGGCGTAATGGGAATGTTGCTGGGCTCCCATGTAGTCGACCATGGTTCGAGTCCCAGACCCGGTGGCTTAAACTCATGCTAGGCGTATGTGCATGGGTGCCCAAGATCCCGAGAGGAGAATGGAGAAGGGATTGAGGCGTGGCCATTTCCCCCAGGGGGTGATTTCTTGCTGTTTCTGTCTCTCTCTGTCTTTCTGGCAAGCGCACACGCCCTATAGCAAAAACCTCTCCCAAAAAAAAAAAAAAAAAAAAGAACTAGAAACCCATAAGCTCTCCTAAATATTTCTAAATGTATTAGGTCATAGGAAAAGTCATGACACATTTTTACATAGAAAAAGGTCATGACTTTTCTGATGACCCAATAGATGACTTTTTAAAGGCTTTATGAAGGGATGACTAAGCCAGTTAAGGAGGTTGGGAAAGCTTTTTTGGACAAAGAATACTAGAAATGAGACTGAAAGGCTGAGCAGCATCAAACTGAGCCAAGAGCAGAAAAATTGCCTTCAAGGCAGAGGGTCAACATATGCAAGATTTATGGCAGAAGACGACTAGGGCCAAGAACATATCAGAGCACTTGAAGGGTGATGGGGCCATCTGGTAGCAGTCAGAATGTTTGTTTTCCTTTTCCTAAGGAAGAAAATTAACTCCTTGAAGCACCCAATATCACACCTTGGACTACCAGGTTTAACAGAGAAGACATCCCCAGAGTTAGGGTGGCATTGGCTAGGGTGCACTGGAGAAAAGCCACACTGCAATATAGAAAGGTGGGGAGTTCTCTCGAGATCTAAGCTTACCTCAGGGGGACCAGGAGAATGACTTTGGGAGAAGCAATATTTGAGAAACTGGCTCTGTATGCTGGCCTGAAAAGCTAAGAGAGTAACCCAGGGCCTGGAAGGCCATTTAATGTCCACGTAGCCTAGGCGGTGACTGCTTGAAGAAAGTGCCTCTTCCTAACATTGCAAACACACACTCTGATTTTCCCCACTTGCTCAGACCATGGAGTAAGGGGACTCTGAAATACCACAGACAAGGAACATGTAAAGGAGAGTGAAATGAGGTCATGGCAATAGGATCCACTCTTTCCTCCTATAACTCAACCGAAGAAGAACTATTCAAAACAAACACACAAAACAGAAAGACACCTACATTTCAAAATCAGTTAGCAGCTAAAGCAATGAAGAGTTTCAGACTGCAGTGAACATTTTTTTTCCTACAGAACTTTTAAAGATAAATTATTTTATCACTATCAGTGTATAGCTACTGAAACCCAGCACTGAAAAATCTCTAACTTATACCATATTATTGGGTAGAACTTTTTATATATTCTTATTTTCCTTATCAATCTCTTATTAGATAAAAGGCATAGCCATTCAAAAACAAGACAAATGTTCAAACTCTAGTGTTCCCGTTTAGACTGAATTATAATCTAGAATAGTTGTTCAATCTGAATTATACTGTAAAATTGCACAGTAGCAGTCATACCTCTATTGGTGTGAAGCAACTTTTCTTCCGCTTCTGCGCTCATCCCACTAACTGCAGCAGCTAGTCGTCTGTTATTTTTCCCTTCACGAGGCAAACATATGTGAGGGAGCTTGTAAAAACTCATGGAAAAATGAACTAAAGCACAAGTTTATTTGGGCACAAAGAAATTTGAAATTCGTGAGTAACTGTCTCATAATATGCATTTTCTATTAACTTACTGAAGACCCCACATATCAGATACAGAAAAACATACTAATTCTACACTGCAGTAAAATGAGTTTTGGAGCCAGAAATGCCACAGGCAGTTTCTCAAGGCCTATTTCCAGACATCTGGGAGCAGGGTGTCACAGGAACTGGGGTTCCCCAACTCTTCTCAGTTTCAGTTCAAGGACCTGGAATCCTCTTCTGCTACTTTGTCTTCGTCCTTCACTCTGTGTTCATGATCCCTGGGTCCAGGATCCAGAATCCTCATGAGAGCTCTTGCCTTCGCTTTACTCTAAGCACAGACCACACATGCTAGTTAGGGTTCTTTTCTTGTCCTCATGAACCAAAGTTATTATGCTTGGACATCCAAATCTTGTAGATTAGTTTAAGTCTAGGTACCTTGGATTGAAAATTCTAAGTAGGTAATAATAAGAAAGAGGAAGGTGTTATTTAATGACATCTAGAGTGCCATGATGCTCTGGGGTATGTGGGAAAAGATGGAGGAGGGGAAATGAAACCTAGAAGGTGCTACCTCCTCTTCAGCCAAGGCAAACTGGCTGTTTATAAAGTGAAATACAGCTCACTGGCCTAATATAAAAGCCAAGGTGAGAGTGTTTGTATGTAATTCCTATGTGGTGAGAATGAGCTATACTGGGTATTAATGAAATGATCAATTACACCGTTTAACCTAACAGAGGACTAACAGAGAACTGTAAATGTAGAAAGATCACTAGAACAGAATTAAGAAAACTGTGATCTGGTTCCAGAATGCCACTGAAGAGTCAGCAAATCGGGAAGTTATTTTTCTTCTCTGGGCTTCATCAGCAGTGAAGAAATTGAATTAGATAGACTCCCACATAATTTTTAATTCTAAAATTGATTGTAAATCACAAAGCTGATTAACTTTATCTTAGGGTATAGTTGTCACTCAGTATAGTCATCTGCTCAAAGTGTAATCACTAAGTAAAAAATAATTACTTGAGAAGGCAAATTTAGTAGTGGCTCATAAGTCAAAATCATTTGAAACTTGGTTTGGGGGAGTAATCCACAAAGCATACATAAGAAACAAAAGTTTTAAATTGTGAAGAATAAAACTTGGTTTGCAAAATGTAATGATTTCAACAGCAAACATGATTTGGTATTCCCTGTAGAGTCAACACTTCGTGCCTAAAAGCATGTTTTTCATAAGCACATGGTCCCAAAGCTGTCTATTTCATATAATTTTAGTAACGTGTCCCGGCTGGCATCAATACAAGGATATGACAGGTTAATTTTTCTTCTTCAGTGTCCCAGAAAACAAATCCTTTAGATTAACCATATTTGGAGAAATTATAGTCAGGCTTTAGGACTACCTATTCAGGTCCAGGGAGGGAGGGAGTGGATGACTCTATAATATTTAACTTGAAGCACTTGTCATAAACTAATAGGACTTTTTAAATATCTTTAAATAGGCTCCAGGAACAGAATTTATATTCCCATGATCTGTACCTCCAAACAACTCCTTATTCTCTGCTTATTTTAGAGTAAGAAGTGAGAATGGAATCAATTTCTTCATATTCATTGTTTCAAGCCACCAAATAGGTTGGCAACATTTCAGGCGACCTTACTGACCTAGAAAACGGTATTGTATATCAGATACTTTAAAGTAAATGGAAAAAAGGTTATGAAACATCTGGTATTTCAAACATGCTCTGAATTGATTTGGCGACAATTTGGGTCTGGAAGAGATTATGCAGTATTCCGGGTGAGATCATCTGATTCATGCTGTTTTCATAACCAAATTTCCCTCTGGAGTGAAGAACCGTATGTGGTTACTGAACAAGCAAGTGTTACTAAAGACTTCTTTAATCATCTTGGAATGAGGTTGGCCAAGGTAGATTACATAAATATACACATTTATTGTGTGTGTGTGTGTGTGTGTGTGTGTATGCTTGTGTTCATGTGTGGGAATGCGTGTGTATTTCATCCACACACACTTGTATGTATATATATGTATATAAATATGATGGGTCTTCAAAAGTTTGTGGAAATGTGAATTATGAAAAAAAATTGTATGTACTTCAAAATATTTTTGCATCAAAATCTGTACTTTAATGTCATCCATGAAATTTTGAAGTCCTTCATACACATATATTCAAAATACACTCTTAAGCCTTTTAGATATTGTTCATGCAAAGAAATATTCTGAACAAAGCAACTATATTTCTAAATACTTCCACTCATGGCACATAGCTCATTTAGAAACCTGGTGTAATCTATGATGTTCCCACCCCAATTGAAACATTTGGATTAAACTCTCAGACTTTAAAATTGAATAATCAATCAAGAGTCTTCAGTTGTATACATTGCATAACCAGAAGCAATCTGGGGTAAAACTCTTTTCTGAAGACCTTAGGATTCATTTCCACATCCCTTCAACTTCTCAGTGCAGGAAATATAAAGTCAGAAGGCTACATGCATCTGTATCATGAAAGCTTCTGTGAGCTAAATAAATGGTCTGAAACTTTTTAGTTCATACACAGTAGTAAATAATCACAAAAACTGTTCTGCTGAGAACGAAAACAGGTGACCATTTAACTTAAATATTTTTCAATAAATTCTATTTATTATAACAAATAGAAGGCACGGTGGTTAAGGGCACTAGACTCCCACATGGCTGGCTTTGGTTTGAGTCCTGGACTAGATGGCTTGCTTTCTGACTTTCCCACTCTCTCTCTCTTTCTCTCTCACTTTCTCTTGTTCTGTCTCTCTCTGGTCAAATTAAATAAATAAATAAATAAAGTTAAATTAAATAATTCTTAAAAGAGATTCTATTTGGGAGGTTGATTTTCCTGGAATTTTAACAAAATTAAAGTAGAGAGTCCTTCCCAATTTGTCCATGTGTTACTTAAGGCAATACCAGTATTAGATTAGTGACAGAGGGACTGTCACCAAGGCAAATTTCCACTTGGTGCTGTAGAGGAAGCAGGTAACAGTAGCAGATTACCTGAAACATCTATATAACCTCAGCATATATGATAATGTATCTGAAGAAAAGCAGAAGTAGATCTTGCTGCTTAAATAGAAAACAACAATAAATTTTAGTTCTGGTTGGCTAGTTGATGCATTTCTAATTACACTTTTTTAAAAACTGAGCATTGACGATTTTAATGATGAAAGTGGTGGTAAAAATACCTCACCCACTGTTGAGATGTTCCTACCTGCCTGCCACAGCACATACTTCATGTCATTTAATCATCACAATAACCTATGAGAAAAATATTTTCATCCTTATTACAGAAATAAGAAAATTAAAACTTGCATATGTAGTAATGTAATTCTAAGACTGCCCAGCTAGCAAGTGGAAGAACTGAGATTTGAATCTTAGTATTTTTTACTTCAAATCTTGGGCTCTTAACTAGAAGGCCACCATTTTGTTCTCCATAGTGAGATTTAAAAATAAGTAAAAAAGAGCAATATTCTTCATCTGTAACTTCTCTAGAACGACAGATTTTTATCTAAAAGACTGCCTATTTTTCACAATCTGAAAGCTCTTCCTTCCTGACAATCCTAAAACTGATTATTTGGAACTTGAATGTCTGCATACTGGCTGTACTAACAGAGACCTGACATGATTAAGTTGTACACAGAGGACCTCAAAGGAGTACCGTGTAAGTTAAGGAAAATCTCCAGCGTCCTGATACAAAATAATTGGTCTCTTTTGGTTATAACAAGAGAAATTTTTTTCTAAAAAAATGAGAAACAAAGATATATGGAAAATAATATCTTGAGGTTGAAAGATTATTATTTAAAGCAATTATACTTATTACTGGTACTATATGCTATATCATATAGAAGAGCCTCTACTATATGTGGTGATCAGGGCCATATAATGAGAAAAAACTGAAGTATTACTCTTTTCATTAAAAAAAAATATCAATAAATTTTTAAATGAACAATGAAAAACTTCTGTAACAGTTAGAAACCATACCAAAACTTAGGGGCTGAAAATAAGAAATACTTACAGTGTCTGTGGGTCAGAAATTGGGGAGTGGCTTATTTAGACAAGCTGGCTCAGGTCTCTTACAAGTTTACAATCAGGGGTCAGTAAGGGTTGCAGTTATCTCAAGGCTCATCTGGGAATGGGGACCCACTTCTAAGCTTTCTCACATCGGCCTATCCACATGGGTGCCTCACAACATGGCAGCTGGTCTTCTTCAGAGCAAGCAATTCCAGAGAATGAGAACATACAAGACATAAGCTGCAGTCTTAACCATGGAAGCAACACCAACCACTTCTACTCTATTTCATTCTTTGGCACCAAATGACCAGAATTAGCCCTTACTGAGGGGCAGAGGAATTCGTAAGAGTATGAGCACTAGTAGTAGGTTGGAATCAATGAGAACCATCTTAAAAGGTACCTACTACGTCTTCTTTTTGTTTGGATTTTAAATCCAAAGAATAGAGGTAATTTGTGATGAGATGTACTACAAACAGAGGGGCTGTGGGTATGAGGTGCTTATCTACCTCCTTGCCTTTATTTTCTTCTATTTCAAACATTTAAATCTCTCTTCACCCAAGTAAGCATACTATAAAAGAAATCTGTTCTTTCTTTATACTCATTCCTCCCAATTTGGTAGTTGTCCTCTCAGTAAGGACTAAGAAAAAAACAATTCCAGAATACCAAACAGAACATGATTTTTACACTCTAAATCTCATCCTCTTTCTTAGCATATGCGTATATACAAATTGTGTATGCACATACATATATGCACACACATTTGTGTTATAAAACACAATCACAAACCAGATTACAAAATACTATGTAAATATACCGCTTGATTAGCAAGTAAATATATTTAAAATATATTTAAGGGAAATTCTTCACAATTTTTATAACATGCTATAGTCTCCCATTAAGGAACACATATATACATACACACACACACACACACACAAATAAAAATGAAAAAAATGTTTATATAAACTTTATTCTATTAATGTAAATCCATCTGGAGATGGAATTAAGTAAAAGAAAACAAACACAGTACTTCTTTGTGGTATCAGGGTGCAAATGACCTGTTTTCAATTACGAAGTACTTTCCAGTCAGCAGTTACTATCTCTCCAGGATTACTTAACAATTCAAAACCCGGTATCCTCATAATGTTATTAGAAGCAAGATAACTGAAGCTTTTTCTTTTTTTTTAAAGGTCTGCATTTATTTTGGGTAAGCAAATGATAAAAAGAGATGAATTCTCTCTTTTCAGTTTAGACTAGTTCCTTATGACATTATCCAAAAACTATCATCAAATTATTTTTATACTGTTGGGAAAAGAAAATTGTTTGGAATGTTCACCAACAGAATACCTCTCCTGAATAATTTACTCAGAAAGGGCTTTCTGGACCTGTTACTCTGAGAAAGTCAACACAGGGTATAAAAATGTCACAATTAACAGGCAATGTATGAGTGCTGCTGAAATCACTTCTTAATTAGGAGTGGCTGAGCTCTGGTTCCACAGTGACATGTGCTTACACACAGCCCTCAAAGCCTATTTATTAGCTATAAAAGGGATTTTAAAAACCTGATTCCAAAAGGCATCTGTAGGAACTCCTTTAAAGAATCTGGATCATGGCAAACATTCCTAGTTTAGTCTTGTGTCACTACCTCCACAGATGGCTCTAAAGAGTGCACATTGAGAGGTCTTTATTAAAGACTGCACCCCAGAACTTGAATACTGCCCTCATTCTGGCCATGCCTACGGGCTATAGTATAATTTCTTCAGGAATATCCCATTAGAGCACACTGGCGAGAGCATAAAGAGGGTGACTGTACAACTGAGTAATTGCCACTAATTACCTAACTATCTAAGTGGAGCACATGCAGAAAAAGAAGAGATAGTGCCAATGCATTTTCACAGACTGGACAATGAAGTGGAAAGCTTGTATCACTGGCTGAGAGTCACCAGAGAAGGCTGCCCAGAGTAGCAGGAGAATCTAAAGGAACTTGGAAAGTAAAGCCCAGTGAAGAGAAGGCACAGACAATGGGGGTAGGAGTGGGGTGGACAATGGGGGTAGGAGTGGGGTAGAAGCCCCAAGAGCAAAATCTTACAGCACAGATAGGGGTGTGGAAACTGCGAAGGAGGTGGGAGGTGCAAGACCTTACTGTCAGCTCCTTATCTTTCTTATTTACTTATTGCCCATCCTTTTCAAACCATCCCTTCCTTACTCTGGATAAACTGAATTATATTGATACAGTGTGTAAACCTAAGAGCCTTAAGTAATTTTTGGCCCACCTTTTGGCTATATATAAAGAAAACTATTTGAGAAAAAGAGTATCATAATTTCTGTTCTATATTTAGACTGTATTACAAGAACAGCCCCACTAAAGAAGGTACATAAACATCATTTTAGATTTGTCTAATGGTTGAGGGGACATGGACAACTTGGACAACATTCAAAACATGCATAAACGCCTAGTTACAACTAGGATCAAACTTCAGTTGTGTTAATTTACTTTTACCACGAAGGAACAAGCAAAGAAATCAAAATCAGACTTGAATAGAGAAAAAGGGCTCATTCTCAAGTCCACAGTGACGCTGGAGAAGCTACAGTGCACTGAATTTTGATTGGTTCATTATGTACAGGGGTCTATTCAAAGTGGAGAAAGTCTTTTCTTTTTTTTTTTTTCTTTTGAGAGGTTTTCGCTATAGGGTGCCTGCGCTTGCCAGACAGACAGAGGGAGACATAGAGACAGAAAGCGAGAAATCACCCCCCAGGGGGGATGGTCATGCCGCAATCCCTTCTCCTCCATTCTCCTCTCGGGATCTTGGGCACGCACACACACGCGCCCGGCGTGAGTGAGTTTTAAGCCACCGGGTCCAGGACGCAAACCGCGGTCAACTACGTGGGAGTTCAGCGACATAGCCATTATGCCAACTGCTGGCCCCGTGGAGAAAGTCTTTTCTATGACTCATACAGCTTCACTGTGGAAAGCTGAGAAGACTTACATTCCAGGAATAGGGGATATGTCAGCTATATAATTGGTTGCCTAACAAATCACACTTAAACATAGTGGCTTAAAATAAAACTTAGGTATTATATAGTATCTTATCATGGTATTCTGCTTATGCTCCTGTAGTTTGGTACCTTGGGCTGGGTTCAGTGGGGTGGTTCTTCTAGGCTGGGCTGAGTTTACTGTATGTTCAGTCATCTTTCAGGTCAACTAGGGACAGCTAGTCTATGGGAACCTCAGCTGAGATATTTCCTCTCTATTTCATTAGTCTCTCCTAAAATGGGCTGGTCTAGGCTAGTATACATGGTAGCAGCAGGGTGGCTCCCTATCCAGGGAAGCAGTGTGCTGATTTTTCACACCCATGCATCTGATCATGCTAATTTTTCCTGGAACGACTTATGCTATAGGAGTTGTTTCCTCCATAAAATACTCCCAATTCACCTCATTAAAGGGAATGACTTCTGCTCCTGGGACTTCCTAATTGTTTGTATTCTGTTATTGCAAAGCATGGCAGTCTGCAAATTTATTTAGCAGCCAGTAATAAGTCACATAAGAAACGGAGAGGAAGCAATCAGGAGCTATCAAGCAATTTGACAAAGTAATTTCATGTCTGTTGCCTTTCACAACTTTTTAAAAGCTGGTCTTATTATTTGTCTTATGTTTTAATAATTCATTTCAATGTATTTTTTAAGATACTAGCTCATGCTAGATTTGTCTAAAAAAGGATAAGAGAACACTATTATAGCACTTATTTCCTACTCTCTAGCATTATAGTTAATTTACATCTCTCTCCTATTTACTGGCTTTCTTACTTCCTTTCCTTCCTTTCTGCTTTCTTTTTAAAAATCTACCAAAGCTGATGCAAAATACTTTAGAGGGTATCAACATATTAGGTAGCACTGAGAGAGATGGAGTTCAGATACTAGTCATAAATTTCAACTGCACTTTTAATATTCTCTATGAAAAACAAAGGGTAACTTTTTATTTACCCCAGTTATTTTTATTGTAGGTCAGTACCTCATAAATGAAAAGAACAAATCTTTTAACTTTACTTTGTGACTCATTCTGTCATGGCTATCATAATGTTATTTTAAAAAACAAAAATTGGGTAGCAAGTGGTACAGAAATTAAAGTAGCTGGATCCCATATGGTCAATTACTATTCCAATCCTGGACCTGGTGGTTTGAAAAACACACCGGGTGCATGTGTGCATGTGCGCATGTGCCTAAAATCCCAAGAGGAGAATGGAGGAGAAAGGATGTGGTGTGGCCATCCTCCCAAGGGATGATTTCTCGCTCTTTGGAGAGTATATGCGCCCTACAGCAAAACTAAAAACAAACAAATCAACTAACATCTACAGGATTTTTCAGTGAGACATGATCATCTCTTTATCCTCAAACAAAGCAAGGGAAAGTTCCCTGTCGCTTCAGACTTATTAACGAATCCCTCACCAAGGCATCTGTGCTAGGCTTTCAGACCTCTTGCTGCTAGACTGACTGTTTAGGTAAGGGCTATGCAAGGGACATCCAGAAACTCCTTGGATAATATTTCATGGTGGTGAGAATGTCACTATAAAAAAACAAAAAAAAAACAATCTGAATCATTCACAGATTGAGGATTATTTAGCAATGCAAAAAAATTGAATGTATTTATATAGTAATAACTTTATTGTCATTTAGCAGATGGCTCTCAGCACTCCTCACTGGCCAGCTTCTTAGAAAGCTCATCCTTAACAAACAGTCTCTGATTCTTAGCAGACCACGGGTCAGAGAAATTGACCACCCTAAACTATGCTCTTATACTTTTTTTTTTTTTGTTAATATTATCAAAATTAAAGCACTGACACCTAGAAAATTATACTCATGCATTTCCTTATCTACTTCTCCACTATTTAAGGAGGAAGTTAGGTATACAGAACTTAGAAAGACAAACTACTCTAAATGTTATAGTATTTCTTTATAGGACTGCAGTTGGGAAATTGAAGAGCATAACTTCTTTTTCTTTTTTTTTTTTTCCTTTCCTTTTTTCTTCTTTTAGGATAGTGTTTTTTTATTTTTTTTTTTTTACTTTTTTTTATTTTTCCCCTATAAGGCACGTACGCTCACCAGAAAGACAGAGAGAGACAGAGAGACAGAATGCGAGAAACCATCCCCCGGGGGGATGGCGATGCTGCAATCCCTTCTCCTCCATTCTCCTCTCAGGATCTTGGGCACACATGCACACATGCCTGGCATGAATTTAAATCACTGGGTCTGGGACTCGAACTGCGGTTGACTACATGGGAGTCCAGCAACATAACCATTACACCAACTGCTGGCCTCAGAAGAGCATAACTTCTAAATGTCATTCTGTAATAACAGTGCTACAGATAAACTTCAATACATGAATATTTATTCAAAGAACAGTGGTGAATTTTTTTTTTTAATTTAGCTTTTTATTTACTTATTTTAATTTTACCAGAGAGGGACAGAGAAGGAGAGAGGGAAGGAAAGTGAGAAAGCAAGCCACCAGGTCTGGGACTTGAACTGTGGTCGGCCACATGGGAGTCCAGCACCCTTAACCTCCCCACCACCTGACGGCCCCAAACAGTGGTGAATTTATCAATTGCCAAATTACTTTTTTAAATCCTGAAAAATCTGTAAGGTTTTTGAAACTTGTTTTAGTTGAGTCTTTGTTTCTCTATATTTCTCTACTTGTAAAAGTTGATTCCATAACTCATATAATTTCCCTAAACATCACCACCTTGCAAAAAATAAAAATGATACCCTATGTTATGAGCATGGAATTATCATCATGAACCCTCAGTGTGCAAGAAGGGTTACCAAGAGGGCCATTTCAGTAGAAAGAAAATGATAAGATAGGGCTACTTCCTATGTTCTTTTTCTGAGAACGAGAAGTAGGCATGTGAGTTGGCCCCATGCTAATTGCATATAAAGTTTGTACAAACCAACTGAGAAGTGTATTCAGAAACTAGGAAAGGCCAGTAAGTATCCAGTATATGTAGACACCTACGAGGTATGGAAAGATCTTCTCTAGTCTATTGGTTTTCCCATTTCCATTTATCTGTATGGTATCTTTAAAATCACTGTTGTCTGAAAGTTAATAGGTCTGAGTCCAGTACTATTTGTGATGCTAGCTAAGAATCAATAGAAGAATTAGATGAATTCTAAGGTTTCTCCGAATCTGGTGCCTCGTTTTTTTTTTTTTTTTTTTTTACTGTGAAAAATGTTATCAGTAGTCTACTAAGTATAATGTTCCACCATGAGTGCTTAAATAACACATAAGGGGGCCAAGTAGGTAGTGTGGTGGTTAAAGCACTGGGATCCCACATGGCCAGTTGCAGTTCGAATCCTGGACCTGGTGGCTTGTTTTCTCACTTTCTCTCTCTGGTGAGCACACATGCCCTACTGCAAATTAAAAATAATAAATAAATATTTTATTAAACAAAATCACACAAGCCAGGAATATCTAAATGTTTATCATACAGACACTCATAAATATGAAATGGCATAGTGTGTAAGTGTTGCACAGTAAATTCTATGAGGAAGGCTATAGACTTGTAAGTGGGGCCTGCTTAGCCAGACTGATTCCATCTCATTAAAAATCAAAAACCATTTTTCTGTCAGCATGATACTCAGATTTCTCACAGGAACTCTAAGGAGACAAAGGGCCAACTTGGAACTTAAAACAATGAGGGGCTTTCTGCCCCAGCCACAAGGTGAAACCTGTCTTGAAGTTCAGTTTGATTGTACCCCTCATCTAAAACTAAAACTCCTGTCTCAAGGACAAATCACTTGATTGTGCTTCCCCCCAGTTAAAAATGAATCTGATCTATGATTTTCCATAGATAGCTGTTAGACCCATAGTGTTCCCCTACCCATTAAGAGCACCTGTAAGTTGGATGACCAAAGATATAGTATTATAAGTCTCCCGGTATGGCCACACTGTAATAAATTTTCCTTTCCTCTCTCATCAACAATTTTGCCTCACTCTATTTCGTTGAGTCGCAAGGGGTCAGATCTGCTTTGGCTTCCTGAACTGAGGGTAAAGAGACCCTTGTCCAGCAACAGACTGAACTGAATAAAACTGAATAGTTATCTTTTTTTTTTTTTTTTTGGAGAGGTTTTTTTTTGTTTGTTTGTTTGTTTGTTTGTTTGTTTTTTGCTATAGGGCGCGTGTACTCGCCAGAAAGACAGAGAGAGACAAATAGATAGAAAGCCAGAAATCACCCCCCAGGGGGTATGGTCACACCTCAATCCCTTCTCCTCCATTCTCCTCTCGGGATCTTGGGCACACATGCACATGCGCCCGGTGTGAGTTTAAGCCACCGGGTCTGGGACTCGAACCATGGTCGGCTACATGGGAGTTCAGCAACATAGACATTAGGCTAACTGCTGGTCCCAATAATTATCTTCTTAAATCTTAGTTTTGTTTCAACTTATTTGTACTTAATTAGTTTATCTTCATTCATAATATCTGCAGGGTACTTGAAGATATTAGGTTAGGTTTAATTAATTTAAATCTGTAGCGTGATACAGGTGTGTGTGTGTGTGTGTGTGTGTGCAAGCATGCACATGTGTATAAACTGCTCTAGTAGCACAGGTCAAATAGGCCTAGGAGTGATATGTTACTTTTCTTGGAATTTAATTTTGAGAAGAAAAAAACGGAGATCTTATTGTCTTTAAATATTATTTCTCTCACAGTAAGACTTTTCATTTAAAAGCTGTGAGTATTTTTCACGTGCTAAGCACTGTTCTAGACTATGGGGGTATAGCAGTGAATAAAAACGACACAGAACCTACACTCTTGTGAGGAATAACAACGCAAAAAGTTAATATAAGTAAATGACAAATGATCACAAGGTAAGCACAACTAGGATTATACCCACTGGTGAGCTCTTTGTAGGTCAGCAGTACACTAGCAGATTTCTACACAGATGGGTAATTTGGGTGGTGATTCTTGGACTTCATATGCTTCATCACTGGGAGACAGATGTTTAGTCTACTCATCCTGTGTGTGAGACTTTCTATTAACTATAGAGCTCAGTAGGTAAAGCACTCTTCTACAGTTCAACCATGACTGCCCCTCTATAGTACTGGAGGCCACTAGCTGAACTCAGAAACAGGATCACGATTGCTCTGGACCATATTAAATGGCTAGGAGGGAGCTTCGCTATTGGTTTCCTATAGACTTGTAACTGGGACCTGCTTAGCTAGACTGATTCCATCTCGTTAAAAATCAAAAACTGTTGGGACCAGCAGTAGGTGTAATGGCTATGTCGCTGGACTCCCATGCAGTCGACTGCGGTTTGCGTCCCGGACCCGGTGGCTTAAAACTCATGCCGGGTGTGTGTGCGTGCGTGCCCAAGATCCTGAGAGGAGAATGGAGGAGAGGGGATTGCGGCGTGGCCATCCCCCCCGGGGAGTGACTTCTCGCTTTCTGTCTCTCTGTCTCTCTCTGTCTTTCTGGTGAGCGCATGCGCCCTATAGCGAAAACCTCTCAAAAAAAAAAAAAAAAAAAAAACTGTTTAAAAGTCAGGAAGTTAGAAGAATTCCAGAAGATACAGTCCAGAATACGATTTGACCTTATATAATTTCTTTGTCTGTAAAAGTTTCTCAGAAAATTCTTTTCAAGATACTTTTACTTTTTTAGACTTATTTCTGTCCAAAGAGGGATAATGGCAACTAACACTAAAGGGCATATGTACAAGAGAGATAGAATATAAATACAATACAGAAAACCAGCATGATGCTATTTTATTGGAATTGAAATCACTTCCTTAAAGACAGTTTCTTAATACAAATAAAAACGTTGAAATTAATCTTTTATTTCTCTTTTTTTATTATACAGTTAGTCATTAAACATACATTTAGTGAGCAAGACAAAGGAGGAAAGATTCAGAAGCTAGATGGCATGACAGAAGGGGCATGGATTCTGTGGATTATGATTCAAATTCATAGTAGGGTTCTCCAGTTTCAGATTAAGCTTCCTACACATTAGTTTATTCATCCTGAAAACAGGGCTAAAGTCTACATCATAAAATTGCTTTGAACAGTAAACAAAAAAATGTATGCAAGTATAATAGGATATGAATTCATCTCTCAAGAAACTTGTAATCTAGGTAAGAAGGTGAAACATACAAAAATAACAATAATCCAGAGGTGGCAAGTGATGGGTGTCCTATGAATTACAGATCACATGCTTTGGGAAATCAGGAGGCTCACTATGAGGGGGTGCTTCTTGAAGAATGGGTAAGGTAGGGACTAGCAGTTAGCATAATGGCTATGTCGCTGGACTCCCACATAGTTGACCGCGGTTCGCATTCTGGCACTCACCAGTAGTGTGTGCGTGCGTGCCCAAGATCCCGAGAGGAGACTGGAGGAGAAGGGACTGCGGCGTGGCCATCCCCCCTGGGGGGTGATTTCTCGCTTTCTGTCTCTCCTGTCTGTCTGGCGAGTGCACGTGCCCTGTGGCAAAAACCTCTCCAAATAAAAAAAGAATGGATAAGGTTTTGTGTTATAGATGGAGTGAGCACAGCACAAGCAGCCAGGGGGTGAGGTGATGTACGCAGTAGAGACAGATACACCTCCCTACTTCTACATCATAGGGTAGAGTAAAGGAACAAAATCAAGAGAAATTCTACCAGAGTTACACTCAAGCTAATATTCAGGGCAAGTAAGAGAAAGTGACTTTTCACATCCAATCAGTGCAATGAATTACCCTGGGGGTTTAAAAGAGATAAAAGCCCAGTTGAGGACCACCTCACTTTTTTCCGCAGTTGTTCTGAGAGACAGAGTACCTGTCTCTAAGGCAAAGCCCTGGAGGTCCGTTGGCCTCCTTTACTCCCAGACTTGCTGATGATTCTTGCAGCAAAAATGGCTTCCAGCAGGGAATGGAAGTGAGCATCCAGGTCGCCACATACATGCCTTTGCCACTTCAATAGGGGCCACATAAAAGAAAGGGCTCATTCTAATTTCTGATGGAAATCATCTCTGTGGTTCAGTACTTCTTCCAATTGCAAGCACTTGATTTCATTCTGCTTTTCTGGCTAATGATAGAAGCTTTTTAAAAATATGTTTGGATGCAGAGAAAGGGGATTTTTAGTGAACAAGTAATCCTTAAAAATGCATCTCATTTGTAAGAGTAAAACTGAATAAAGAGAAAAGTCCTAAGAAAAGCATGCAAGAGGTTAGGATGGATCAAAAAACGAGGAGTTAGAAAGGAGGTAAAAATATGACTAAGGTAAATTAAAGCCTTGTAGCAATTCCAGGCAGTCAGTATAAGGGAAATTACTGGAGTTCTTCTCTCTGGTATGTTTTTAAAGGGAAAAAAAGTGATTCTCACGGGAGAGTAACAGAGAAAGGAAAGAGGAAAACAGCTGGCTGTGGGCCATCATTTACCCTTCACCACAAAATGAGACTCTGTTTTTGCTTCTCAAAGACCATTGTTTTTTCCAAGCAGACAGAGACTCTACTTACACAAAATCTATTACGATGACACACTTAAGCTGTAAGGAAGAGGTCTAAGCGAGTAAATCAGAAGACAGGGCAGGGACATAAAAGTCAAATTCTGTTCTAAAATATTATTAAAACAAAAACTGTATAACCAAACTAGCTCCCACTCCTAGCAACAGCTCACTTACTTTCAAACAAATCACAATACTGCAAACTAATTAGAACAACCCTGTATCTTTGGACACTGGGTTTTAACTGGTAATTAATCCAAATTTATGCAAATTATGTGGACAAGTTTTCCTTTAATAAACCAAGAATCCACTAATAATACCATTCACCTAGGTCATCATATAGTAAAGACAGCACATTCTTTTTACATGAAATATTAACAGAAAAGAAGCAACATTTTTCATCTGCCTGGGGAAAATTCCTTATAAAATCAACAATGTAGGGGGTTTAGAAGGGAAAAAAAAAAGTATACATCTTAAAACAAAATGCCAATTTAGTTTTATTTACATGGTGTTTCTTCTAATTCCCAACCTGTCTTTTCTTAGGGCACAAACTATTATTTTCATGAAATACCCCAGTCAAAAAATAAAGGAGACTTGACAACTCTCTAGGTACTAACACAGGGTGAGAAGGCTCTGCTAGTAAAGCAGGAATAATCCTATAATGTTATCTTCTTTGGGTGTGAGAAAACAGTTCTTTTGTTTTTCTTAAAATTTCTCCAGAGGATGTGTGTGCTTGTGCAAAGAGATTGATAGATAAGGAAAATGAGAAAGCACCCCCCATGGGGAATAGTCATTCTGCGATCCCTTCTCCAAGCCTCTCTCCTTTTCAGGATTTTGGGTACCTATGCACATACATCTAATGTGTTTTTCAAGCTGTCAAGTCTGGGACTCAACTGCGTGGTTGGCCATGAAGGATCTAGCTGCTGTAACTACTACACTACCAGCTGGCCTAAGAAAATGATTTCTAAAGGGAATAAAACTTTCTTTTTGAGATTATAGCTAAGGCTATGAAGTACATTCCTGGATCTTCAAACTCTTGGGAAACTTACTGTCCAATCCATAGACCATGCAGTCTATCAAAAGTCATACACAAGCAGAGACAGGACATGGTTGGCAATCAAACTGGATATATTTGGGGTCTTTGGTAGTCTCCAAAGACTGGTTGAGGACTCTGTTCTAAGAATGATTAAGGGTGACAAGGCAGTGAAAGAGGGATTTGTTGATGTCATGGGCTTATTTGTCAGAGCTTTAAATTTATGGGATCCTTTCTCTTGGGTGGGGGTGGAGAGAATTACAAAGAAGGTAAAGATTCTTGGTTGAAAAGACGACCTTTTAAAGTAAAGGTGGAAAGGAGGAGGAAAATTACACCCTATGTCAAGGGCATTATTTATCATAACCCACATTTTGAAACTGTATGTCAACTGTTTATAAGAAATGTCTGGCTTTCTCCTTGTAAGCACATATAATTCTTAACTTTGGGGTTTTTCCACCCTCAGAATTATTCCTCTTAGTTTCAAAAACACTTTGGAAGGTGATCTTTCTTTTCTTTTAAACAGATTTTATTTTTAAAAGCAATTTTAGGTTCACAACATAAGTGACCAGGAAGTACAAAGTTCCCATGTATTTCTTTTCCCTAGACACTCTCAGCTTCCTTCCATTATCAGCATCCCATAACACAGTGATACATTTATTACAATCGATGAAAACTACATTCACACATTATTATCTCCAAAGTGCTTGTGCTGGGGTTCACGCTCCATGTTGTACATTCTACTGTTCTGACAAATGTATATTGCCATGCAGCCGCTACTATACTATCATACAGAATTGTCATTGACCTAAAAATCCTCTGTACTCTGCCTATTCATCTCGCCCTTCCCTATGAGGTTACTGAGTTTTATGAAATAATTTTTGAATCAATACTTACAAGCCAGGACAAGATGGCTAAAATTTTAGACAAGCATTATACTAAGTAGCTCTTACCCACATGAAAATGCAAAGAGTATGTCCAACAGAAGTTTAACTAAGCAACAAACAAAATGCTTTCTTAGTGGGCAAGAAAAACCAAAACTATCAGTGTTAACTAAAATTTTAAAAACAAAGAAACCAAATGGGAAAAGAATGTAATCATGCTACTTTTAGAAATTATGTTTTCCTGTTCTTGCATTCCTTTTTAAGTGCTTGTTTAGTCATAAGGGACCACAGAACTATAGTATTTTTCTATTGCCTATATTTATTTGTCAACAGCTTCCTAACCTAACACTTTGCCTACATTTCCAAAAATTCAACTGTGCGCATAGAACAGACTTAATGTTCAAGTTAGGTGGTCTGTCTTTACACAAGATAAAATAACAACAACACTGGGAACCAAAGAGAAGAAAACTAAGTTTTCTCATTTTTTTCCCCTTCTCTGCAAAACTTCCTTCCCTGTATGATAAGGGGCAGCTATAGCTTAAACATACCACAAATTATGAGCAACTCCCTGAAATGATACCTTTCACCCAGAACATTACTGGGAACATCAGCATTCCTTTTTAAGTCTCAGTCTTATCCCCAAGGCAACTTCCAGGGAGCGGCTCAGGGTAGGCTCACACCCTGGAGCAGACAGGCTGGAGACCTCTCTCAGCACTGAGCTGGTGACAATCGCTGTTTGGGGCTAGCTGCCAAATGGAGAGAACGTTGTCCTCGAGAGATAACTCCCCAGAAGCAAAGCAGTGCTTAGGCAATCAAGTAATGAATGGGGGGGAAATCATCACTTGAGAAGTTATCAGCAGCGGCGGCCGCAACGTGAGTGCATTAAATCAGCACTCCATTTAGAGAGCCGCTGGCAGCTACGCTGGATGGGAAGGAGGTTAGGGCTGTCAAAGCCACATCTGTGCCCCTGAACCACAGAGGCTCGGTAAAGTTGAACTTCCTGAGACAGGAAGTATCACGATCTCGCCCGAACTTGCCCTCACCTCGTCCTTTCCTTTTAGGAAGGCACAGGCGCGGGGGAAACTTCCCGGGGAAAGTTTCAAGCACCTCCAACGGTTGGGACGCTGGGAGACTGGGAAGGAGTGTGCCACGCCCGCCCTCGCTCTCGACTCTCCGGTCGCTCCCCGACTTCGAGAGTTAGCGGGGCGACGGGGCACCTTCCTACTACGAGGGGCGCGTATTTAGGTCCGCGACACCGCAGACCCTGAGCCGGGCTCGCGCCCCGCGGGCCGCGCCCTCTTCCGCAGACCCCGACGGCCAGGGGGCGGCGCCCGCGCAGGTGAAGCGGCCGCCGGCGACCCCTTACCTTCTTCACTTTGGCTTCCAGATCCATGATCGTGTGTCCGAGGGGCTCCTTCCTCCAGTCCGGGATCTCACTGCCGGCAGTGGCTGGCCTCGGGCTCCGCCGTGATCTATCCAGGGATCGGCGGGGCCTCGAGGTCCGCTGTCGCAGCCACTCACCCGGCGCCGTCGAACTTCCGCTGTCCGGTCTGCTGCAGTCAGGCTGCGGCGCGGACCGGGAACAAAGAGGCCCAAACAGCCAATGGCAGCCGGGCAGCGCCAGCCGCCGCCAATCACCGAGCGCCGCACGCACCTTAGCGGCCCGAGCGCAGCGCTGGCAAGGTGAGGGGCGGGGCCGCCTCGGTGCTGCGCCCTGCGCGGCGCGCCCATTGACTTTGACCTGGCCTCTGCAGGCGCTCTGGACGTCCGGGGACCCGCCTCAAGGAGCTGGAGATGGGAGAGAGCCTTTCCGTTTGGCTACTTCTACCTGTGCTTGCCAGAGACCTTTGATTTCGGATGAAGGGGAGTAGCTCTCCCAACACCAACTTGTGGATTTATTTTCAGAGCAGAGAAAAAAAAATGTGGAGATTGTTAGAGAGCCAGGTGGAGTTGGGGCTTAGTTTCCCCTTTGAGTTGTGAAGATGGCCTGTTCTCAGATACGTTTCTCCATGGCCCAAAACACTGGTATTGAACTCCATTTCAATCATTAAGGTCCATGAAGACTGTATGCTATTGGGACCAGCAGATGGCTAATGGTTAGTTACATCTCTGGACTCCTACGAGTTGAACGCAGTTTGAGTCCTGGACCTGGAGGCTTAAAACCCAAGCCGGGCGCCTGTGCGTGGGTGCCCAATATCCTAAGAGGAGAATGGAAGAAAAGGGACTGCAGCGTGGCCATCCCCCCCTGGGGGGTGATTTCTCCTTTTCTGTCTCTCTGGCAAGCACAAGAGCCCATAGCAAAAATCTTAAAAACCAAAACCAAAACCAAACGAAACAAAACAAATAATATGTTGTTTTCTGAGCAGCTGATTGTTCAAAAGTGAAGATGATGTGAATCATTTCAGAAGTAGATTGTATCATTCCTTTGGAAGTGGAGGCTTGTCCTTAGCACTTGCTATGTAAACGGTGCAAGGCCCCTCTTGTGTCTCATCCTTTGATAGTTTCACTATCAAAGTATCACAGCAACCTTGGGCACCAGAGCTGGACCTATTCTGTGCCCTCATTCAGGAGCAGCTACTATGAATACCATCAGATTAGTGGATTTGGAAGAGATCCTAGGGATTATAAATCTAACTCTCATTTTGTAGGAAACTCAGCGTCTCAGAGCTTAGTCTGCTTGGGAAAGAGCTGTCATTCATGAGTCCCTAAGCAACTTCTTTGGTCAATTTTTCATAGTGGTATTGGCAAAAAGATGAGAATGACTGGATAGCAAATGATTTCCTAATCTGGCATTTACTTTTAAAAAGCAAGAAAACTCAAATTCCCAAGTAATACAGATATTAATATTTGGTTCCACATGTCTCTCCACTTTGCCTCTGGAAATTTGGTAGCTTTTAAAAAAACATCTAAAGTACATTTTAGCCAACATTTTTAATTCTTTGCTAATTTCTTCAGTAGAACATTGATTTATAATGTACATGTTTTCCTTATCTTCTTAATAACTAAAAGTTGAATGACCAAAATGAATAATGAATTTCTCTGCTCACTCAGTTGAAGTAAAACTTAACTATCTTGGGGTCAGCAGGTGGCATAGTGGTTAAGGCGCTGGACTCCTACATGGTTGGCCATGGTTCAAGTTCCAAACTCAGTGACTTGAAACTCATACCAGGAGCCTGTGCATGCTGAAAATCCTGAGAAGAGAATGGAGAATAAAGGATTGCTGTGTGGCCACCCCCCCCCCCACCCCCGGGGTTGGGGGGATGGGGTTTCCTGTTTATGTCTCTGTCTTTCCAGCAAGCACACGTGCCCTATGGTAAAAATCTATAAAAATAAAATAAAATAAAATAAAATAAAACTTAACTATCATTTTCCTAAATCATCCTGAAAGGTTTGGGGCTCTGCAAATTTTGCCTTGTCTAAGCTCTCATGAACACCGAGGTCTAGCTATGACAAGGCAATTTTGCAATTTTGTCTCTTTTAGAGAGCTTAACAGATGGAAAATGTCCAGTAGAGCACTTTAAATAAGGCATCAAACAAATGTTGTAACATAAATTTTGGGCCCTTATTTGGTAGGGTAGCAGAGAAGACACTAAAAAAAAAAAATCCAGAAACATTTTTTAACATCAAATTCTGTCTTTCTCCCTTTCTTCTCTCCCAACACTCCCAGAATTGCTTTGTGTGTGTGTCATTGTTGAAGATAGAAGTCAAAGATGGAAGTTGAAAACCAGTGATTCCTATCTGGGAACATCACTGTGCCAATTATAGAAAAATTAATTATTTATAGATAATTTATAAAATATTTATAGGAAATAAATTGAGGTAGATAAATGTTCAGTTAAGAGAGTTAGATTACAAGTCCTGATTAATTTATTAAAGTATTAGGCTAGAGAACTAACACAGTTTGATAACTAGATATAGTTGATGACAGAGAAATGATTAGCAGATAGCAACATGTTTCTAGCTTGATGACCTAAGTGAATGGTTCAAGGAAAGAAAATATAGCATGAGGGGCAGGGTTTGGTTAGTTGTGCTCTCTTTGGGAGGCTTGGTGAGGACAAAGGGTACAGTTTTGAATATTTTGGGTTTGAGATTAGGATGTCAAAGTGAACTACACAAATATAAATCTAGAGGTAGTACCTGATGTGGAATCTGATTTAGGAGTCAACATTCTACATAAATTAAATACTAAAAGACATAAGTAAAAATAAGCTCTGCCTGGAAAATAGTAAAAGAGAAAACTATCAAAGGTAACAATTGAGCACAAAAAGGAGATGAGGGCTCATTGAAGGATAAGGAAAAAAAAAAGAAAGAAATAGAAGTCAAGACTCCAGAAGCTAGAGAGGAAATTCAAGAAATTATTCTACTATTTCAAATTGTACAGAAGGACCAAATCCCCAATGGATTAAACAGAAATGAGATCATTGGTGACTTTGGGAAGTGCCTTTTTGGCGGAGTTGTGTGGGCAGATATTACTTCATAATTTTATTTCCCTTTGTGCCTTATCAGAGTGTTATGGTTATACTTGTCTTGGCTCTTCTGCAACTCATGAAAACATCAGCCAGTTAAATGGCCAATTCTGATGTTTCAATCAGGTAGAGAGAAAATCACCATGCTAGATAGTACTAAGAAAAGTTCTTAGAACTTTGTCCTCAAAAAAGTAAGAAAAATACTAGGTTTTACACACACACACACACACACACACACACAGTGTTATTATGTTTGAGTCAAACAAAATATTTGTTTGGGTTAAATTCAGCCTCTAGTCTATTAAATTAAAATCTCTGATGAGGGAAGTACGTTAGGTAACCTTGAACTGAAATGGACACTGGAGCGATGTAAACATATATAAGACATTTTCATCTTAAATTGTTTACAGATTAGTAAGGGTGGCAAGAATATAAGAATAGTGAAACAGTGCAGGTAGGGATCACAAATGAGCAGGGAGAGGTTGGTATTGGTATTTAGAGAAGACTAATCTTTTGCTGAGTCTTGAAAGATGAATAGATGTCTTATCTAAAACTCTTGTAATAGAAACCTTTTTGAGATAGTAATTAAAAAAAAAAAAAAGTGGCATTACAAAGGATGTCTTATAAAACTCAAAGACCAGAACACATCTGGGATTAGAACCAAGCACGTATAACAGCTAGAATTAAATCTATTTCTCATTCTCTGGGGCCACATGGTCTCTTGTCTTGCTGTTCTTTCTACAACAGCTTTAGTTCTTTCCCTTTGCAGACTGTTTTGTTTCCCTGTGTACATGGGTACCCTATAAAGGCAGTATCACCTCCTGATTTGACATCCCCTTAGTTAAGCAAAAAACAGAGTTGGAGGTTCCAAACCCTCCAAATAAAAAGTCTCTTATTAGCTCAGTATGGGTAAGCTTGCACCTTCAGTCCACTCAGCTGAGGCTGGTGCTAATTCAAAGGCATGTAAGACAACACATAAACTGAAGCCCACACTTACAGGTAGGGCAGATCTATAGCAAGGGAGTCAAGAGTTTCTCAAATACCCCCTAAGACATCTACCTGTATTTCAGGTATTATAACTAAGCAAGAAAGAGACTTAGTGGGCAAAGGCAGAAAATTAACATTTTTCTGTAGACATTGGAAAACTACTAAACATTTAAAAAATAATTTATATTTTAGAAAGCCTGCTTGATTAAAATTCATAGATGTTTCTCTTATTGCTGGGAATGCGGGGGGGGGGGGGTGATAAATAGGACACGTTTAAATAAAGGAAATTCTAGCTATGGCCCTCACAAAATATGGTGAGGGCCAAAGGAAGTCAGTAGCGATGGATATATAGAGTTAGAAGAAAGTACCAATGAGATTAAAGAAGTAGAAAATGTTCAACACGATTGATTCTTGAAGAAGAGAGGATAAAGGATCTATTAGATTTCTATTTTCCTGTTTCTTAGGAACCTATTTTGGGTTACCAATACAGTCAGTGTAACCCATCCCTTATGCCTGCCTTCTAGAGATAACCGAAGAAGAGAAAAAAGTTGACAAGGCCAATGAGTTTAGTTGTATATATATTGATTTGCAAGACCAACATGATCTGAGTTTGATAGTCAAAAGAAATATTTGTGCTGAAGATACATAGGCACACATGCACATGTATGTAAACATTATACATGTGTACCTATAAACAAATATGCAGAGTAAATATACTATAAATACCAGAAAAAATCAGTATTATAAAGTCTTTTACACTGGGTGAGATGAAATTTCAAGATAAAAAAAGTTACAACTGTCTCTTCAATAAATTTTTTTTTTTTTTGAGAGGTTTCCGCTATAGGGCACGTGCGCTCACCAGACAGAGAGAGACAGAGAGACAGAAAGCGAGAAATCACCCCCCAGAGGATATGGCCACACGGCAATCCCCTCTCCTCCACTCTCCCCTTGGGATCCTGGGCACGCATGCACACACGCACCCGGTGTGAGCCCAAGCCACCGGATCCGGGACTCGAACTGCAGTCGACCATGTGGGAGTCCAGCGACACAGGCATTACGCCAACTGCTGGTCCATCTTCAATATTTTTTTTTAATATTTCTTTTTTAAAGCTTTTATTTCTTTTGTTAGAGGGAGGCAGAGTTGGGGAAAGAGAGAGAGAGAAACAGGCATCCTCAATAGGGTCTTACACCACAATTCCATTCAGGCTCGCTCAGCCAGCTGGGATTATGGGCACTTGGCACCCAGCATTTATTTTCAAGTCGACTGGGGAACCAAGTCAGTGATCTTCCGTATGGATTCATCATTGCTTGAGCAGTATATTACCACTGAGCTGGCTCTGTTGCTTTAATTATTAATTTGTCCCAGAAGGCCTCTTTAAAGATGTTAATCATGTATTACCACCTGTTATAAGAACTCTTGTGTGAGCCTAATAATGTTAATATTACTCATTAGCAGCTTATATAGGATTACAAGTTGTTCTATAGGTTGTTTTTTTTTTTTTTTTTTTAAATAAAAGCAGGTATCATCATATCTCAGAACAAACTACATATTACCTAAAATTTTCTGGTTGATCAGACATTGGGGATGGCTAAGTAACAAAGGATGGGCTACAAGATAGAGTTAGCATGAAACTTAGGATTTTTTGGAATAGGAGATAATTAGAACGTTATAGGAACAGAATAGAAAGTAGACTTGTATACACAGTATAATCACAAGTATGCAAAAATACCATGCACAAAAAAAAGAACATGAGAGAAATATACTGAATTGTCAGCAGTGGTTTGTCTTTGATTTGTGAGTCCGTGGGGGATTCCTTCCTTCCACTTAAAAATATCCATAATGAACATGACATATTTTTTAATGGAAAAAAAGCTAATTTAAAAATATTCAAATCATTTTAGGAAAACAGTGGAGTGGTAGTATAATTTTCTTTATTCAATTTTTAAAAATTATTTGAAGGTACATGTGTTCTCCAGAGACAGAGACAGACAGAGGGAAAGGGAGGCAGAAAAAGCACCCCCTCAGTGGGTCATAGTAACACCGCAAACCCTTCTCCTCCATTTCTCTATTCTGCTTGAATGTAGGCATATGCACAAATGTGTCCAGCATAGTTTTCAAGTCACTGGGGCTGGGATTTAAACCACAGTTGGCCGTGTGGGATCCAGTTCCCTTAACGAAAGGTCACAGAGCTGGCCCAGTATAATTTTCACTCTCTCTGAAATCCCACACTAAAAAACAAATGTAATCTATATCAATTAGTTAGCAAACCAAAAGCCCAGTGACAACCCTTATGTTAAAACCAGGTAACCAGGGCTGGCAGGTGGTGTGGTGTTAAGGGCCCTGGACTCCCACATGGCCAACCAAGGTTTGAGTCCCAGATCTGGCAGCTTGCTTTCACACTTTCTTTCTCTGTCTCTTTCCCTCTTTCCCTCTGTCCCTCTCTGGTCAAATAAATAAAGTTAAATAAAATAATTCTTAAAAAAAAAAACAAGCAACAAGGTATCTTCATAACCCTCAAAGTACAAGAGTTGAGGATAAGCCACTGAGGTCACAAAACACAAAGCATGAGTTCTATTGGAGTGAGGGAGGGAAGAAACGCGTGGTGTCCAATGGACAAGAGCACGCCAAAGCTCACTTCCAGTTCTTTATTGTGACGTACATTAAGCCAATTTTATAATCCTGCTCAAAATGTGAGAAGGGTTGAAGCAATTAATTCCTCTAGGCCTTGTGCTATCTGAAAATTCAGCTTTGTTTTGTTTGGAGGAGTGAAAGCAAGGAAGCCACAATAAAATTTCTTCTTAGAAGTGAAACAGAGGGACCAGCAATTAGCGTAATGGCTATGTCGCTGGACTCCCATGTAGTCAACCATGGTTCGCGTCCCAGAAGCAATGGCTTAAAACTCATGCCGGGCACATGTGCGTGTGTGCCCAAGTTCCCAAGAAGAGAACAGAGGAGATGGGATTGCAGCATGGCCATCCCCCCGGGGGGTGATTTCTCGCTTTCTATCTCTCTGTCTCTCTGTCTGTCTGGCAAGCGCACACGCCCTATGGCAAAAACCTCTCCAAAAAAAAAGAAATGAAACAGAAATAGTCAGTTCTCTTCTACACTGTTCTATAGCATATACTATATCTCACAGGATTGGGAATGTAAGAATTAACTTCGCTATCAGTGTAGTTAGTTTGTCTTCCATTTTGAATGAACTATTTTTGAGAGGTTTTTACTATATCTTGTGTGCCCTCACCAGAAAGAGAAAGAGAAAGACAAAGAGACAGAAAGCAAGAAATCACCTTTCAGGGGGGATGACCACGCCGCAGTCCCTTCTCCTCCATTCTCCTCTCGGGGTCTTGGGCACACAGGCACATGTGCCTGGCATGAGTTTAAGCCACCAGGTCTGGGACTTGAACTGCAGTTGACTACATGGGAGACTAGTGACACAGCCAATATGCCAACTGCTGGTCCCTTTGAATGAACTATTTAGAATCTTCCTACTGGGAGATTCTTTCTTATCCATTGTCCACTATGGCAACCTTCCAGATAGACATCATTGGAGATTTTTCTTCTCCAGAGCTGTCCTACCATAAAAGCACCCTTTTAGAGGATTAGGTTATTTGGGGCACCATTAAAGAATGAGCTATAGGCTACTTTCGTTAGATTTCAGATTTAAATGAACTATCTGCCATTTTTATTTCTGGGGAAACTTTAAATTAGTATTCCTCAGCCATGACACTAATGTTGTAAGGGGCAGTCGTGTGTATTATAGAATGTGTAATAGCATTTCTGTACACTCACTAGATGCCAGTAGCACCTTGTCTCAGTTGTGGCAACAAAAATGTCTCCAGAAATTGCCTAATATCCTCTGAGGAGCAAATTTATTTCCAGTTCAGAATCACTGCTTTACATGATGCCAGAAATCTACTGTCTATGGTTGTGTAGCAAACTGTCCCTGAACTTAATGGACTTAAACAACAAAAACCACTTTTTCTTTGTTAACAGCTCTTCAGTTTGTGCAGGAAAGGCAGCATACCTTGTCAGTGCTGCATGCAAACTCAGTCAAAATGGGTCATCTGGGGTACTGCACATGAATCCATTTGATTGACAAGTTGATGGTAATTGTCAGCTGGGACCTCAGTTCATCTCCAGCTAGGCTTCTATGGGCTGTTTGGGTGTTTTCATGGCATGATGTCTGTGTTGCAACAGAAAATATCTCAAGAGAATGAAGTAAATTCATGACAATTTTATGATCTTGCTTTGAAAGTCATATAGTCTTACTTCTATTATGCTCTTTAGTTTGAGATAGTCAAGAAGATCTGCTCAGGTTTAAGAGAAGGAGATGTAAGGGCCAGCAGGTGGTATGGTGGTTATGGTGCTGGACTCCCACATGGCTGACCATGGTTTGAAACTTGAACCTGGCAGCTTGAAAGTTGTGCTGGGTGCATGTGCACATATGCCCAAAATCCTGAAAGGAGAATGGAGGACAAGGGATTGTGGCATGGCCATCCACCTAGGGAATGGTTTCTCACTTTCCCTCTCTTTGTCCCTCTCCAGTGAGCACATGTGCCCTATGGCAAAAACCTAAAATAAAATATAACTTTAAAAAATGAAGAGAAGATGTAGAGACCACTGAATATCAAAGTTATAATTTAAGTATGAGGACTGGCTCCTTTGCCTGGTGATTAAAGGAATCCATTTCCCACAGCCATTTACAGTTCAAGTCCCAGCCTTGATGACTTAAAAAAAACATGCAAGGTACATGTAGAAATGTGCCCCAAATCCTGAGAAGATGGAAAAATGGAGATAACCATGCTGGGGGTGTCCTCCCCGCCAGACACACTCTCTCTTTCCCTCTGAAGAGTGTATATATCTTCTCACAACTAAAAAAAAGAAAAAGGAAAGAAATAAGAAGAATATGGCATAGGAGATATTATAAGATATTGCATTTTTCTTTAGACAGCATAGTCTTTTATCATCTGTCCTATGGACACACAAGTTCACATCCTTTCCACATATCAAATATGATGATTTCATCCTGTAAGATCTTTTGAGTTCCCATGATTCCAAATCTGGTATTTGTCATATAAATCAATTACAGATGTCAATGATACTCTTCAGGTATGGTAATTAGTTACATCTGTTTCAGTATAATTCCTCTTGATCTAAAAAAACTTACAACTATCTGTCTGTTACAGATACACGGTGTACAATGGGACAATTGTAGAGTATCTGCCATACAAAATTCCTTTAAAAAAAAATGAGTAAAACAGGAAATACATAACAGTTTCTGTTCCATAGCAATTCTGGGCTCTTGGTTCTGCTCTCTGAGTCATTCTTTGTGTCTGTCTTGTAACTTATTGAAGACTACAGGACGTTACCAGCACCCTCCGATGTACTGACATTTGCTATGAAGGTAACAGCTTGGGTGTATATGGCCTGTGTCCTAACAGAAAACTGGGAATGATATAACTCCCTTGATATCATTTTCAAAGGATTGCTATCCTAGCATGGTCCCCCCACCTCAAATAGAACCACAGTTTAAGATCTTTCCTTTGTAAAACTCACTCTCAGGTAAAATGCCGGAATGTCTTTCTGTTATCTACTTGTGACAGACACATAATCTGAACTGGTTTAAACCAGTTGAGGACTTATTGGCTTCATATGATAGTGAGAGAAGTTGATTAGAACTGTCTTTAAGGATTTCTAGTGAGAGAGTTGAACACCATGAGAATATTCACTCTCTTGCTTGCAGTACTCTCGATTCATTCATTCATTCATTCATTCATTCATTCACATAGGTTTACTCAGGCCAGCTTCTTTTGTGTAATGGGGTGCATGCGTAGCTACAGTTTCAGGTCACATTTTCCATAACCGGACAAAAGAGGCCTCTTTACAAATTCGATTTTGAAAAACCTTGTCATCAATAGAGTTTTCTCTTTTCATTAAACTAAGGTGTTATGAGGTGTTAACCACTTCTGATCTTTCTAATCTTAAGGCAAATCCTGCCACAAAATACTCATTTTCTAGTTAAGGAACAAAATTTCTTTTTCTGTGTTTTGATTGAGAAGACTCCATACTTTTGCACCAAAATACAGTAAGATTTATTTTACACCTAAATCCATAGCACAGAAGAATTCCCTTAGAACTGCTAGATGAATTTGAAAATTATGAAAAAAGCAGAAAGGAAAATATGGTCTGATTCTTCCATAAGTGAATGCTAGATGTTAATAATGATGCTAAGCATATTGCTCACTCCTTTTCTAGGAAAACAGAAAATATGATGTAAAAGATAGGATTACAAATAAAATTATGAGACATTCTAGCTTTGGAGTGTAGTGAGGTAATTGGCTAGGAATCTCTGTGTGTCTTGGAAAGGAGAATTTTACATCATTTTAAAAACAAATATCTCCTGTGGGTAAATGTAGCAAGTGCTGAATGCTATTTGTGGAATTACTGTTGAAGGCAGAGTGCTCCCTGGATAAAATGATACTTTTTAGGATTAAAAAATAAGGGCTTTTTAAAGTTTGATTCAGTAATCAAAAAAGCTGTGGAACAGTTAGTGAATAAGGACATATAAGCACTATAGAACTCAAACAAAGGTCATTAAGTTTTACAAGCTTTTAATTATTGTAGCTACTTACTTTCTGAACAGTGTAGTCATGATCTTTCTAATAGGGAGCAATGCAATGTGTTAGTACTGAAATAGGGAAGTTAGCTTGAATGTGGACCATAAATGCCAGGTGTTTTTCTATTAGACTCAAAGCTCACAAACCTTCTAATTCTTTTTCTTTTTCTTTTCTCAATGCTAGAGGGTGTGTGCATATGCGTAAGTGGTTGTGGCTGGTGAAGGGGGTAAGCAAGGACAGAGAAATCATCCCTCAGCATGGCCTGTTACAGAAATCTTTTTTCCTCCATATTTCCATCCTTTCAGGATCCTAGACACATGTGTACATGACACGGAGGCCAGGATGCAAATCATGGTCAGCCATGTGGGATCCAGCTCTCTCTGCATAACCGCTATGCTTCACGGCCAGCCTGTGAACATTTTAATTCTGCATAATTATAAAACTTTGTTTTAATTAGGCATTATGACTTGATAATTAAATAGTAATTTTACTTCATAATAAAACATTCTATTTATTAAATTATTATTTAATAAACGTTTTTACTTTAAAAATGTACACAAGAGCTCTTTTCAAAACTGCTTTTCTTTGGGTGTACCATTTTCCGTGAGCTCAATATGTTATGGTTAATAGAAATGTACTCTTAAGATTGCCTCTTAACCGTAATATAAATATGAGCCTCTGGTAAGCCTCAATGCGAATGAAAGCTACTAATTTATTTTTCATAAGTTGAATCAGCCCTAAAAAGGGATGGCATCTGCCTATTGGTGACTATTTTAGTCTAACACTTGCTGTGATAGTGGGTGAGGAGGAAAATCAATTGCAGTTTCAAAAGAGATGGAGATTTTGTTCGCTTAAAACTCGGGCCTTTAATACCTGGATAGAAACCTAGCCTGGAATGCATTCTGAAAGACAGCATTTACTTCTACCATAAGAGGATTTACTAACTTCTAGATGCCTATCATTTAAACAAATGGATTAGTCAAAATAATGATCTGAAAGATATGCCAAATAAGGCCAACACGTTCTTTTTGGATCTGTGAAGAGTAAATTATGCAACAGAAATTCCATCACACTTCATCTGTTTTTGATAGGCCACAGCAGCTGTATCAGTATTCATTTGCACATGAGAAATCCTAGGAATAACAATGGAAGCGTTTACTTCTGGTTAAGATTTAATCTCAGATCCAGCAGGTGGCATGGTGGTTAGGATGCTGGACTCCCACATGGGTGACCACAGTTCAAGTCCCAGACCTGGTGGCTTGCTTTCTCACTTTCCCTCTCTCTCTCTCTGGTGAGCACATGTGTTCAGTAGCAATCAAAAAAAAAAAAAAAAAAAAAAAAAAAAATGCTAATAAATAAATTTAAATAATTATTTTTCAAAAAATAATTATTTTTCTAAAACCTGAAAAAGTAAAGGCCTATGCATATGTTCAGAATATTTTTACTTTTTATTTCATGCCTTTGCTTCTATTTTTGGTGAATTGTCAGAAAATAATGTGCTAATTTCATGTTGCACTTTTCTGCCAACAGCAAGCTACTAATTCTAGTCAAGTAAAGTCAATTCAATTCAATTCATTTCCTGCTAAGAAATTATTTCTTCCCCAGTTAATATGGCAGATAGCCCAAAGATCTAAGATTATCTTTTTTCTCTCAAGTCCTAGTTAAAGAAGAATTAATAAGTAATAGGAAATAGTCACTGGAAACAACCAAAATACTCATTATCAGTGAAGAAGATAAATAAGTTGTTTATATTTACACACTAGAATCCAACATTTAAAATGAATGAACTACAGTTATTTTCATTGACACTAAAGAAACATATACATTGGGTAGGGGTGACCAGGTAGCTCTACTTAGGGGAAAAAAAATTTCTTATACTAACACCAGTATAAACTCAAAAATTTAAATGAAACCATTTAAGTACTAGAAAAAAAGACCAAAGAACTAATTTATAAAGTTAGGTTAGCAAGGTCCTTTCTAACTTCGATTCAAAATGCAGAAGCTATGTTGAAACTGATACTGATTACATTAAAAAAAAAAAGAACTTGGTGTAAAAACAACCACAAGCTAAGTCAAAAGAGACAATGAGTCAAATGGGAAAACAACTACTCAGAATTAATATGCTGGACAATTATCTATTTAAAAAATCAGTCATTCAAAAGAAACATGTGCAAAGGCTATGAAAACCTGTTCCCTAGAAATGATAGACAAATAACCATAAACATAAGAAAAACACACAACTTCTTTCATAATAAGATAATTGCAAATTAAACTATAATGAGACACAATTTTCACCTAGTAGGTAAGCAAAAATCTGAGTTCAGTGAGGCTGAGGAGAAGCATGTACATACATATCATTGGTATGAGTGTAAAACGGTATATCCTTTAAGGGCAATTTGGTAACACGTCTAAACTAAAGATATATTTCCCTTTGGTCCAGGAGTCCCAGTCACAGGAATTTATCCTATGAAAATACCTGTACACATAGAAAGTAATATAGGCTATTATCTGCAACATGGTATTAGTAAAAAAAAAAAATATGCATAAATATATATATATATATACATATATATATGTATATATATACACACACACACACACATGCACATATATATATACATGTATGTGCGTATGTATGTGTATATATATATATATAGATAGATAGATATATAGAGAGAGAGAGAGAGAGAGAATACCTAAGTGTCCATTGGTAGCAAACTAGTCATAGAAGATATAATAGATGTACATCCTGGAATGTTTATTCACTTATAAAATCAATTAGGAAGTGCTCCAAGCAAGGATGAGGAAGGATCTAAGTAGGATAAGATATGTCTTCTTTAAAATCAAAACAGGGAGAAAGTAAAAGTATGGTTGTGTTTGCTTGTATAGAAAAGGTTCAAAGAGAATACTGAGTGATTTCCAAGGACAGTAGGAGGTGTGATGGTTAATGCTGCTGGACCCCCATATGACCGACCATGTAGTTCAAGTCCCCACTGATCTGCTCCACTGATTATGAACATTTTGATAGTAACCAGTGTTTTACTGGCTTGAGAAACACTCTAGGTGTGTGTGCATATGTACCCAAAGTCCTGAGAGGAGAGGGGAGGAAAACGTATTGCCATGTGACGATCCGCCCTTGGGGGAGCTTTCTCACTTTCCCTCTCTCTTATTCTCTCTCTTTCTGTCTCTGGCAAGTGCACATACCTTATAGAAAAGAAGTGACAGGGAAGCAGGTAGAAGAGGACTGCAAGAGGGGAGGAAGAAAGGCTTTTCAGCTTATTGCACAGTTTTGTGCTGTTTGTGAGCATGCTCGTAATACCACTCAAATTAAATAGTAGACTCATGATGATGATGAGAGAAAAGTACAGAAGAAGAAATGGAGTTTGATTACTTTATGAAAATCTAAAAATCAGAAAAAGATGGCAATTATTTTAGGATATATCCATGGTTAATACAGACTGGGAAAAAAAACAACAACAACAACAAGGAATAGCTAACATGACCAGAACAGTTAAAGAAAGATAAGCAGGCAGAGGTTATAGAAAAGAAAAAGAAAAGATATAGTAATGAGGTCTCCTGGAAGGAGGCAGACATGACCTGGTGCTTGAAGGGTGTAAATTTTAGTAAATTAACTCACATTTATATATTATTTTATAGTTTGTGAAACATTACATATGCATGATGTCATACTGAGTTTGGTTGGATAGGAAGAGGAAGGGGCAGGCATTCAAAATGAGAAAAACAGCATTGCCAAGGCACAGAGGGTTTGAAGGCTCATTTTGTTTTATTGGACCTTGAGGGATCTGCCTGGCTGGGCAGTTAGATTGGGTAGTAACAAGTAATAGACCAATAAAGTCATAAGGTTTGATTATAATGGAACTGGGTGCTTATTAGGTAAGCCATGAAACGCTTCTTTGTTTACAAAGATAGAGCTAAGAAATATTTTTTTTTTTTGAGAGGTTTTCGCTATAGGGTGCGTGCACTCGCCAGACAGACAGAGAGAGAGACATAGAGACAGAAAGCATGAAATCACCCCCCAGGGGGGGTTGGTCACGCCGCAATCCCTTCTCCTCCATTTTCCTCTCGGGATCTTGGGCATGCACGCACACGCGCCCGGTGTGAGTTTTAAGCCACCGGGTCCGGGACGCGAACCGTGGTCGACTACGTGGGAGTCCAGCGACATAGCCATTAAGCTAACTGCTGGTTCCCCTAAGAAATATTTGAGAATTGAACAGAACAGCACCTCTTAACGCTGTCTAACACTGGCTCCAGCCTTTGGGCTCATTGTGAACCAACCATCGTCTACAGGACTAACACTGATTGATCCCATGCCCAGCCAGGTATATTCCTTGATCACTTAGGAATGTGTTAATTTCTACATATCTTTTGTGTTCAGGGAGAAAGTAGAGGACAGAAAAGAGAAAACTAGATTTTATTTATTTATTTTCTAGTTTACTTGCCAGAAGGCAGGTGCACTCAACAGAGAGAGACAGAAAGAAGGAGAAGAGAAAGCATGCACTATGGGGAATAGTCATGCCACAATCCCTTCGCCTCTAACTCTTCCTCTTTTCAGGGAGTGCATGCACACACACCCAGCATGGTTCAGGAGTTGAAGTACAAGTCATGTGAAATCCAGTTCCCTTAACTTTCAGGTTATAGAACTGGCCCTAAACTAATATTTATAAAGTTTCTAATACTTTATGTACTATGCTATAAACTTTCCATATAATTTATATTCTTTAATTGAGAGTGATCCTACTTTCCAGGAATAAATAACTTCTGCAATATTTCTAGATTGTTGTTATGATATAATAAATTGCTAAGTTTGATAGATAAGGCATAGAGTATTTGAAAAGCAGGAAAAGCTCATTCTATGACAAAAATTAGTGGGAATATTTTCATAGTATAGCTACTTAGATACTTATGGACATGGTTTTATTTATAGTTCAGTACAACAAATCAGGCGGATCTTTGGGAACCCCTGGATTGAAATAAAAGTGATGTAAATTTCTCTCTTTCTCTCTCTTACTCACAATGCTTGGTAAAGGTGGATTTAAGAATGAGGTCAGTTGATGATGCAATGGTTGATAGGATGTGATGCTCTGTGTGGCGATCCAACATATGGAAGTTCTCAGTTCAGGTCTGGAGACCTCCCTGAGTATGCCAGGGAAACATGTGTTCATGATTCATGGCTGGCTGATGCTGTGGGTTGATTGAGGCATGGAGATCCTGTTGGGAGTGCTCTCTCTCTTTCTTTCTCTCGTGGAATAAATACACTAAAAATAATAATCGATTTAGTTAGGTATTTAATTAACTGTTATAACAAATTATCACAAGTTTGATGGCTTATACAATAAAAATGGGGGCCAGTAAGTGACATAGTGGTTAAGGCACTGGACTCCCATGTGGCTGACTGAAGTTCAAGTCTCAGACTTGTGACTTGAAATTCATACCAGGCACATGTGTATGTGTGCCCAAAATCCTAAGAGGAGAATGGAGGAGAAGGGATTGTGGTGTGGCCATCCCCGTGGGGGATGATTTCTCATTTCCCATTTCTCTGTCTCTCCAGCAAGTGCACATGGCCTATAGCAAAAATCTCTCTCTAAAAAAAAAAAAAAAAAAAAAAAAAAAAAAAAAAAAAAAAAAAAAAAAAGAAAGAAAAAAAAGAAAAGACAGACAGAAAGAAAAAGAAAAAACGAAACTAAAAATGTATTATGTTGCTTTGGTAGGCCATAAATCCTATAGGGGTTTCACTTGGCTAAAACTCAAGGTATCAGCAGGATATATTCCTTCCTGGAGGATCTGGAGGAGATTATGTTTTCGTACCTTTTCTAGGTCCTACAGACTTCCTTAATTCCTTGGCTCATGTATTTCTTGTTCCGTCTCCAAAGTCAACAACTTGACATCTCTCTGACTCTCTCTCCATCAGCATCACTCTGACCACAGCTGGAAAAAATTCTCTGCTTTAAGGGGAAGATGAAGAGATTGGGCACAACTGGATAATCCAGGCTAAATCTCCCCACCTAAAATCATTAACCTTTTAAAAATTTTAAAGAATTATTTATTTAATTTTGTTTATTTATTATTATTTTCTTAATTTGACTGGATAGAGACAGAGAGAGGGAACATGAGAAAGCAAGCCACTAGGGTCCGGGATTCAAACCATGGTTGGCCACGTAGGAGTCCAGCACCTTCAACAACCATATCACCTGCTGGCCCCAAGATCATGAACTTTAATAACATCTGAAATATTTCCTTTTTTTTCCTCATGTAAAGAAACATACTCACAGGTTCTAGGGATTAGGAAGTGGCTATCTTGGGATGGGGGGGAAGGTTCAATCAATATTAGCTGGGATAACTAGTAAATGCTGAAATTATTAATTATATCATGTGCCGATCTCAAAGGGAAAATGTAAATTTTTTGGGGGGTGGAGAGAGATTTTTGCTATAGGGCATGTGCACTTGCCAGAGAGACAGAAAGCGAGAAATCACCCTCCTGGAGGAGGGATGGCTATGCCGCAATCCCTTCTCCTCTCGGGATCTTGGGCATGCAAGCACACACCTAGTGTGAGTTTTAAGCTGCCAGGTCCGGGACTTGAACAGTGGTCAACTATGTGGAAGTCCAGCAACATAACCATTACACCAACTACTGGTCCCGGAAAATGTCATTTTAAAACAGAGATGAGCTCATCTCACTTTTTTTTTTTTTGGGGGGGGGGGAGGTTTTTGCCATAGGGCGCGTGCGCTCGCCAGAGAGACAGAGAGAGACAGAGAGACAGAAAGCGAGAAATCACCCCTCAGGGGAGATGGCCACGCCGCAATCACTTCTCCTCCATTCTCCTCTTGGGATCTTGGGCACGCACGCACACGCGCCTGGCGTGAGTTTTAAGCCACCAGGTCTGGGATGCGAACCACGGTCGACTACGTGGGAGTCCAGCGACATAGCCATTACGCTAACTGCTGGTCCCAGCTCATCTCACTTTTAAACAGTAATCATACTTATTACCAATAATAATGGGATGTCAATTATATGCCTTCTGATGTGAGGTACCAGGTTGTATTTAGCATCACCTAGGAATTATTCTTAAAATGCTTACTCTGAATGTAATTTTTCTTATATTGTGTTGTCAGGGAAGTCATATCGCAATTTTGTATAGAAAAGCAGAAAATATGTCATGACTTTCTCAATGACCTAATAGTTTTAAACTTCCATATATTAAAATGCTCAGGATAAAACTTGTAAAAATATAATATGAAAGGGACCAGCAGGTCAGGTGGCATAGTGGTTGTGGTGCTGGACTCCCACAGGGCTGACTGAAGTTTGAGTCCCCACCTACAACTTGAAACTCACACTGGGCACATTTGCATGCCCCAAATCCTGAGAGGACAATGGAGGAGAATGGATTGCAGCCTGGCCATCCCCCTTGGGAGGTGATTTCTTGATTTCTTTCTCTTTGTATCTTTCTGTCTCCTTGGTAAGCACATGCAGTCTATTGCAAAAAAACTCTCAAAAACAAACATATATATATATATATATACATATATATATATATATATAATTTAAACAATACATATAACCTACTCAGTTACATTATCATTTGTTGAAGACAATTATATTGCTATTATACCATAAAAAGGATGTGTGTAGAAATAATTAGAAAAAAGAAGACCTTTAAGACATAAATGTCAGCTTGATTTAACCCAATCTTCTTTTCCCATTCTAGAAGATGGACCTTTTATTAAAAATTCTTTTTCTCATTTTTTTAGGATGTTGAAATAACTTCTAGAACTACAAAAACAGAGCCACTATAACATGATTCAATTTTTTTGAACATTAGTCTTTTTCTGTCTGCTTTAGGGGCTCACCAAACCTTATATAATCTGTATGTTAGGCTGCAGTGTATCCTAGGCAGACAATGAGTTCTAGTTGACACCAGGAGACACTGTCTCATTCATTCATCATGTTACAAAGATACTCATACAAGAGACTACTTGGAGTTGGGGCCGGCAGGTGGTGGTGGTGGTGGGGTTAAGGGCGCTGGACTGTCACATGGCCAGCCATGGTTCGAGTCCTGGACCTGGCGGCCTGCTTTCTCACTTAACCTCTCTCTCTCTCTCTCTCTCTCTCTGTCTCTTTCTGCCTCTCTCTGGTCAAATTGAAATAAATAAATAAATAAAGTTGAATAAAATAATTTAAAAAATTGTTTTAAAAAAAAAAAGACTACCTGGAGGTCAGTAAACCACAGACTATGTGGCCCTTGGAGGTCTTGGCTGAATTAATCAAGAGCATCAGGCATCCAATAAACTGCCACTGTCCTGAGACACCTGGTCTTTTTGCTCAATGGATGTCACTGCTGGAAGAACTCTTGTCTTGACAGCTAAACACTTGATGGGGGTCTCTGCCAGACAGACATTGCAGAGGTTGGTGACCCCTGGTGGCAACATAAAGGAAAAACAGTTCACCACAGAATTTTATGTCGACAATGGAAAATACCCTAAATAAAAACATGCCGTCTTCTCTGAGTCTCTTTTTACATATCTGACATTTCCACTTTATTCTTCTGATCTTTATAAGCTATATTCTTTTTTAAAACACTTTTCCATGGCATTCTTCTCATTTTCATGTTGTCCCTGAATGATCACATCTTTTCACCAAACCACACCTTCAGCATGGTTTTCTCTCTTGAGCCCAGTGCCTGTATTATTCTCTGCTAGATAAGTCCACTTAGATAGCTCTTAAACTCAATTCACCAGAAATAAAATTTATTTAATTCTGTATTTTCTGTCTCCAGGAATGGTATTGCTATACAGACAAGCTAGAGTGCTTATAGTTCAATAAAACTTTCAGGTACACGAAGTTTTACATGTTTACCATAAATCAGGCACAAGAATGGATGCTGGGATAAGAAAAAGGGAGACACATCTCGGAGCAAAGTGAAGAAACGGAGTCTGTAATGTGACTGAGAGATGCATGCCCTGCTGTGTGTGTTCTGAAGAAAATCTAGCCCAATTAGAAGAGAAAAGATTAAAAATAAAGAAGTCCTAGAAGAAATGACTACCAAGTTATATATTATAGACAGAATTTGTCTGTACTTTCTGGCTGAATTAATTTTTGTCCTTCCCTATTCTAATTTATGTATTGAAGTTCTGACTTCAAGTAACCAGAATGTGACTGTATTTGGAGATAGTCTATAAAGAGATAATTAAGTTAAAACAAAGTCATTAGGTTGGACCCCAACCCCATTTGGTGTTCATACAGGAAGAGGAAGTTTGGATACAGGCACGTGTAGGGTGAAGATGATGTAAAGACATAGGAAGTATATTCTTTTGTTACAAAGGTGGCTCATGAAGGGTGAGAGGATCACTAACTTAGAATAAAAAACCCAGGGTTTTACTTTTAGTTTTCACATATATTCATGACACCACAACCCACCCTCAGCCTATAACTTGCTTTAAATCATGGGTGAGTGCATATCTGCATACTTAGGGAGTCTCTGGACTTGAACCAGGAACCTTGCCATGTGGAATTGCCTTGTAGAATGTCATGTTTTACTGCTGGGTCACCATCTGGCCCCTCAGTGTCAACAGTTTTCTTAAAATTCATCCTAGCTCTTCACCACTATGTCTGGTCAATGATAATTTTGTTGTTGTTAATTTCAGGAACCATTTGATACTGGATTGAGGCAAAGTTTCTTCAGTCTTAAGCTGAATCTCATCAGGTATTTCTGAGGAATAGCCATTTTATTCTTGCCTTATGGTTCATGATAATTAAACTTTTTTTCCCCAGAAACAGATGCATCATCCATTCTAATCATCAAATGTGGCTTCAGTATTGCCACAGATAGTGTGAGTCAGTTTATCATGAGTGATTATTGACTCAGGGTTACCAAGATGGATTTATAAACATTAAAAGTAAAAACAAATAAAAAACAAAAACAATGAACCAACATGAAATGTCTCCAAAGAAGCTTCTCCCAAACATAACTGACTATAAAATAAATCCTTTCCCATGACACCAGGATTCTGTAACTGGCAGGTGACAACATGATGGTGTGTGGAGGAGAGGTGTGTGTGGATGAGTTTGGATGGTGCACATTCCAAAAATGCACTTTTTGGAAACATAAAATTCATGAACTAAAAGCGAAGGAAGAACCTTCCCTAAATTGACTATTTTATGGGACTTCTTGAGAACATTGATTTAGGACCAATTGATTTTGTTGGAAAGCTGCACAACTTTTGGCAGACTTCATATTTTATACCATTTATAAGTCATCTGCATAATGAAAAGATCTCAGTATATATTTGATCCTTGGGACTATTTTCCAAGACTACAACTAAATCTTTTTTTTTTAATTTAAATTTATTTATTTACATTCATTCACTGTACATTATTACAGCATACAAAATGGGATTTTCCATCCAGACTATACTGTATATTGTCTCAATCAAGCACATCAACAAACATGTTATTGTCAACAAATAATTTTCCATTTCTTGTTTCCTGTATGCTTTGCTTTCTTTCCCCCATCCTTGATTCCCTATCTTTTTCTTTTCAGATCGAATAAATCTTTCGCCTTTTACTAAATCTTTTTTGAAATTGCTTGTTTACTGGGACCTTTAATATCTTCCTCCCTGTTCTCAGATTAAGGAGTAGAGGGGAATACAAAGGAGAGGATGCTAATTACTAAGGAAGTGGCAAGATAAACTGACTAAAACGAACAGAGCAAGAGAAGCAGACTCCCAAGTACATGTTTTAAAGTGCTTTCAGACTTTTGCACATGGCATACTTTGAAACTTCTAATTGTGTGGCACTTTGAGGTAAAACCATGAGGCCCTCTGATCTGGAAGTGGCCAGCCTAGAAAATCTGTCTTAGGGCTAGAAACCTTAAGGCCCACATAGATAAAGGTGTTTGTCCATCTATTTCACACACGTGGTATAACCACTATGCCCCAGCTCAACTGCGTAGATATTTTTATTAAGGTTATGTAGAGTACTAAGAGGGAACTCAAAAATAATAATATAATAAAACTCAGGAAGATACCATTTCACACACTCCAGAATCGATAACATTAAAAATACTGACAATACCAAATGCTGGTGAGGATGTGGAGCAACTGGACCCTTGCATGCTCTTTGTTGGAGTGTAAAATAATGTAACATTTTTGGAAAACCATTTGGCAGTTCCTCAAAATGTTCAGCACACATTTACCTTGGGTCCCAGTTTTCTAGTAAAAACATCTAATGGAAACCCAAGCAAAATACCAATATACATTCACAAGAATACATGTATGACAATGTTCATAGCAGTCCTATTCATAATAGTCAAAAAATAGAAAGAATGCAAAGTCCAACAAAAAGGAGTGAGAAAAAAAATTGTGGTATATTCACAAAACTAAATACTAGTCAGCAAAAAAAAAAAAAAAAAAAAAAAAAAGAACTATTGGTACATGTGACAACATTGATAAATCTCAAAAACATTAGTTAGGTTAAGGAAAATAAACCTGACATGTTTTTGCATGGTTCCATTTATATGAAGTTTTAAGACAGAAAAGCATAACTCTGATGATAGAAATCCTATGAGTAGTTGCCTGGGAGGCAGGGATCTGACAGGGAATGGGATGTAGACCCTTCTGGAAAGATGGAATGTCCTATATCTTGATTAAGGTAGTTTTAAGATGAATATATAGACTTGCCCTAAATCGCCAAACTGTATGTACCCTAAAATGTGCATACTTATGTGAAAATTATATCTCAGTAAAGTTTATCAAATAAAAAATGGAAAATAAAGAAAGCACACAATTTATTATTATGATGTAATTATCAGGAATAATAAAACTCTGAGATCTGCTAACTGGAATTGAGGAATGAATGTTAGAGTCTGAAACTATTGATTTTCACTTTATACAATATGATATTAATTATTCTGCTTATAATGCAAATATAGATTTTTGTTCGTTTGTTTTCACTTAAACGTCAAGAGAGACACTCATAGTGAGAGTGAGATGGTGAGGAGGATGGGCTTTAAGATACGGAATTTAGATGTCTAGGTCTCATTCCCTGCACAGATAATACTCTTGGGATTGGTCTAGTAGAAGAATATCTATGAAGGATACCATTTAAAAGTCTAGGAGCTTCATTGGTCCAGGCCCACCTCAGGCACTGCAGAATGAACTGCTCTTCTGGTCAATCTATCCTTTCAGAAGCACTTCCTCTTTATGCATTGAGCCCAGATGCTGTGAGAGGGAGAGTCCCAAACTGCTTATTTCAGGGTTTCTTCCTCTATTCAGGCAGCAACCACTCTGTAGTACTTTCAATTCTTGTAGCTGGTATGCCTATCCCAGTTTGTACCTCTTTCTGCCATACCTCAGGATACTGATGAAGGTAATATCGGGGGAGATCCTGTACTTGAATTAAGGTATGAACTTGAATTGAGGATGAAAGGAATGGATAGCCTAGATTGATTATACCATTGTAGACAAATAGAGTAATTTTGATGGTGTGTTATGGTGATTTGCAAGGCTGGATTTCTAGTCAAGAAGTCACTTTTTAGAGAGGACAAAGAAGCTTTGCTTAGATGACTAGAGATTGGTGAGAAAGATGAAGGTTGTTGCCTGATGCTTTTGGTGTTGCATGTATTTGTGGATCCTATGTTGATTTTTGCCTATTAGAGCTAACTTCATAAGTACAATGCCTAGCATTATATCAATACATATAATCGACACTAATTCTTTGGATTTGATTGAAAAAAAGAAAATAATGCTTTCTATTTAAATTTAAAAAAATAATTTTCTCTACTAAAAATTAAGGCTTTAAATTCCCTACACCACTAATCTCAGTGTTTATGGACCACTTTCCTCTGAAAGAATGCATTTGTCTGTGAGTAACCTGGCAAACTTATGAAGGCACAGAAGATAAAGGCTTTGATCATTTAACTCATAAAAGAGTTTTGCTGCCACCTAACGGACAAATAGAATATTTTCCACCATTCCACATTAAACAATTTCCTTTTGCTTCCCTGAACATTCATATACAACTGCAGTCATTAGTTTAACAAATATACTTGAATGGCAAATTATTTTCTTCATTTAACTTAATTTTAATATTGTTGATGTGTGCTTTGTGTATGTGTATTATGGTGGTTGCAATTTAGTGAGTATGACAGAACATGAAATTACTGTGATGATTTAGATTTTAATCAAAGCATCATGATTTGTTTTCTACAATTTTAAGATAAATTTAATAAAGATTTAAGACTATTATGGCTTATAAATACTAAACTTTTTTGCTCAAAGAACTTGGAGCAATTCTAATAAACTATGAGCAAAATAATTAGTCATAGTAAGAGGAGTTGCTGGGAGCATAAACAGGTTGAGTTTTATATTACAAAATCAGGAATGACTGTGTGTATGTGTACAAAGAAAGAGGTATGTTTGACCACTAAACTAAAAGTATTTGAGATTGCTTTGTTCTGCTTTTACACTGTATTTATTTAAAATACAAGCAGAGATTGATTTTGCATTTTTGTTCACAGATTTTTTGTTGTTGTTGTTCCTAGTGCATTGTAAGAATTAATAAATATTGCGACAGCAGATGGCATGCTAGTTAAGGCAGTTGGATCTCACATGCCAATTGAGTGTTTCAAGTCCCAGACCTGGCGGCTTGAAAATCATGCTAGGTAGGGGTGTGTGTGTGTGTACGCAAAATCCTGAAAATAGGCTGGAGGAGAAGGGATCGTAGCATGGCCATCCACTCTGAGGGGTGGGTGTGATTTCTTACTTTCTCTCTTTCTCTGGTAAGCACATATGCCCTACAGAAACAACTAAAAAAAAAAAAAAAAGAATTGGTAAATGTTCGCTGAGGAAAAGTACTTATGTGACTACTTAATCTCTGCAAAGAGGTAAAAGAAATGAAAAGCACTGATAATCCCACTCATAACAAGCCACTTAGTCTTTCAAGGACAGTTTAACTTGTAGTTCACTCAGTCCCTTCTCACCTTCAGTAATGTTCACGGGCCACTAGAAGGTTCAGTTGCAAAATTCCTCATCTACATATTTTTGTAGAACAATATTCACATTCCAGCAATCTTCCCCTATTGCCATTTTCTCTGTGGAACATCCTTTGGCATTTCTCTTCACCCTGGGGAGTCCAGTCTGAGGTGTAGTTGGCCCAATATATTACGTTCTTTTTCCATTGGCTCCATGAAACTTGGCGACCCTATTTCTTCATCCTTCACAAAATGATTACACCCATTTTTCTAAGAATGAGGGTCATTATAGAAAGGAATTGCAAACTCGAAAGAATCAAAGTTAAAGTCAATGAGCTTGAGGTGTCTTTAATCCCTCAAGGATTCATTAAGGAACCTAATCACTTTAGGCTTTCCAATGATGAGACTCTATAAATGATTCACACTGCACTTTTTTTTAAAAGCGTATTTACTTATTTCATTTCTTTCAATAAAGAGAGCGTGCAACTGTGTGTGCATGTGATAAAGAGAGAGAGAAGGAGGGGGCACCCTTGACAGGGTTTCATCTTGTGTTTCCCTCCCCTGAAAACTTCATCCATTCAGGATCTTGGACACATGCTCCTGGCATGTGTCAGGTTGAACAGGGATCTGAACTTGCAATGGGCCACATGGCTTCCAGCACTGCAGATCAGTACACCGTTGCCTTCACCACCAAGCCTGGGCCCCCACTCCACCTTTAAAAGATGCCTGGCCAGTCCATATCTTTGAACCTTTGACTCCTCGTTAGCTCCACACATTCACTTCTCTAACTCAATTCAAAACTCTACTATCTTCCCTTGGAAAAAACCTACTACTTCCCATTGGAAGAGCTGTCATTCCATGGATCCACCTGAGATTGATACTCTGGCTTTTGGTCTGGTAAATTTTGAGGTTCATCTTCAGTCCTCTGAGAGACAGTGAATGCAGATCCTCCAATTAGAGCTTCCTTTTTAATCCTTTCACTGCAAGAACTGTGAGTGTGCTCTTCTCTTTATTAGCTGATTTATAATCTAAAGTACCTTTCCAAAAACAGATGGCTAGTAGTAGCAATATGTGGTGAAAATATGTGCATTACTATTTTGATGTGCAAGAAAAATAAGGTAACCCATCTTTATTTTCTTTATTTCAGTATTCTCTTGTTGAGAAGCTCCAGTTTGCTACTAGGAGATTATGGAAATGGGTATAATTCTGTCAATTCAGTTGCTCTTGCTCTTTTGTTTCTGAGCTCAGTCTTGGACATATTCTCATCTTCCTTTTACAAAACTTGCAGCACAGTCTAGGAGGATACCTGCTTTGCAATTTGTCTCTACAGATCCTACAGATTTTTGGTTGGGATTATTGGATATGAAATTCCACTTTTGTAAAATAAACCATATTAGTCTTTTGATGAGGCATAACTAGGTAATTTGCAGGTCAAGGGCCATCACTGAGGACTCCATGTCCACCTCAGCCACTTCTATTGTATTCTCTCTGAGGGCTGTCAAATGTATCTTAGTTTTGATAAGAAAGGAAGGAGCAAAGAAAGCAGAAAGAGTCAGCGTAGAGGGAAGAAATGGAAAAGGAATGTCTAGAACCAGGAGGCTGAGTCCAGAGTCCAACTGTGAGGGCATTTTAACTTCACTTAGACTCATCTCTTGAATTTTTCCCTCCACTAGATCAAATTGAATGGAATCTTAGGCTTATGGTGTTGGCAGTAGAATTAGAGGGGTCAAACTATTCAATGCAGGAATTCATAGTTCTTAGTCATATAATGGAAAATTTTTAAACACCAGGTTCCAGAGAAAACAAGGCCCTCGTTTTTATTGATGGTCAATTTCAACCCTCTGGAACTAGATTAGTGAACAATATCAGTGAACAGGAAGTTTGGAAGAGATACCAACAATTGTCCTTTGTGTGCTGGTATGAGCCAGCTTTAACAAATTACAGATAGGTTGACAGAAACACAAAGATACTACATGGCCTTAGCATTGAACAGGCATAGTGACCAACATTGCCATTTTACTATTTCATAGTTCTAATAATTAAAACTCTTTCTTGCTCTTGCTTATAAAATTGCTTTTGTTCTATTTTGACTAATTGACTTTAATTGTATTTTATTATACTATAAATGTATACTTATGTTATTGAGGTTGGTGTGTTTCCACTCAATATTTACTATTATTTAATAACAAATTATTAATACTATTAATAATCAATATTTTAACAGAAACCATTTAATTATCTTATTAATAATACTTAATATATTACTAATGGATAATAATTATCTATTATCATAATGAATCTTTCCTTCTTTAAGATGTGCATCCTCTGATTATTAAATCAATACCTATGTGACATTTTTTCAGAGCCAAGCCATCCTGATAACTCTGCTTTGATAATACTCTTTGTCATTGATGTTTCTTTACAAATTTGGTGTTTATATTGACCATGTAGCCATAGCCTGGTAGAACGTTTGTGTACTTTTAGATATATTACTAATATATACTTAAGTATATCTTGTTTTTCTTTCCTTTCTTTTTAATTAGTTATTTTTTTAGTCATGACTTAACATAATTTATTAACCTCGAGCATGTAATAACATACCCAAAACACCGTAATCCCATAAAGATGGCTGTTTATTCACATCTTCCCTGTCCCATGCAATCAAGTTACAGAATGTTAGCACTAAATGATCCACTTATAAATCATCTAGTCCAGTCTCCTCATTTTAATAATCATAAATTTATTTCAGGTAGTTTATACAGTTTGTTTGTGAGGAAGTCAGGGCTAGCTCAGGAACTTATGGCTCCTAATTCTATACTAATTTTCATCATTCTATCATTACTTTTTACTGTTAAAATACTGTCAGATAAGAAGGAAAGGTCTTATTACTTTATTCCTTCAAATGATGGAATTTAGAATTGGGACTATGAGATTATTTGTCTAGGATTACATGGGCAATAATGACAACTAATTTTTAACTGAAGTGTAAGGATGTTATTTATTTTTTTATTTTTTATTTTTCAGGTATTGTTCTTTATGATAGATTTTTTTTTTTTTTTGAGAGGTTTTTGCTATAGGGCATGTGTGCTCGCCAGAAAGACAGAGAGAGACAGAGAGACAGAAAGTGAGAAATCACCCCCCAGGGGGGATGGCCACACCACAATCCCTTCTCCTTCATTCTCCTCTCGGGATCTTGGGCATGCACGCACACGCACCCAGCGTGAGTTTAAGCCACCAGGTCTGGGACTCGAACCACGGTGGACTACATGGGAGTCCAGCGACATAGCCATTACGCCAACTGCTGTTCCCTTTATGATAGATTTTTTAAGATAATTTCAAATTTTGGCTTCCTGATCCAAGAGTTAGCCATCTTTCCCATTTTTGTCATTTATGAATACAATGAACATAGAGGGCTCTGTTAGCCAGAGTGCTCAGCATAAAAGAAGCCAACTCAGAGGTCTGAGAAACTGTAACAAAGGTATTAGTTTCTCAGAGCTGCCAAAACAAATCACCACAAACTCAGTGGCTTAAAGCAGAAGACATTTATTCTTTTACAGTGAAGGAAGTCAGAAGTTCAAAATCAAGGTGTTGACAGGAGTGGTTCCTTCTAGAGACTTTCAAGGAAAAACTACCTATGCTTCTCTCCTACAATCTGGTGTTTTCCTAGTAGTCCGTGGCCTTCACTGGTTTACAGAGGCATCACTGCAATCTCTGCCCCCATCTTCCCATGACCTTCTTTGTGTGACTGTCTCTTTTCATCTTCTTCTTTTTTAAAAGAATTATTTAATTTTATTATTTATTGTTATCATTTTTTAATGCAACCAGAGAGAGAAAAAGAGAGAGAGAAAGGGAGAAAGCAAGCTGTGAGGTCCAAGATTTGAACCACGGTAGGCCATACAAAATCCAACGCCTTACCCATCATGCCAGCTGCTGGTTCCACCTCCTCTTCTTACAAAGACACTAGTCATTGGATTTAGAGCCTACCCTAAATATAAGATTACTTTCTCTCAGATCCTTAGTTTATGACATCTGCAAAGATCCTGTGTCTAAATATCTAAACATGGTTACATTCTAAGATTCTAGGTGTACATGAATTTGGGGGGACACTATTTGAACCACTGTAAATACTATCTACAGAACTGTGGGTAAAGTAAGAAGACAAATAAGAATGAGAAGTTTTTATCAGTCCTTTGAAGGAATAGAGAGGAAATAGTGTTTCAGGATCCCAGTAACAGCTAGAGCCATGCAGGAGGAATTCTAGCTAAAAGGACAGAAATTCTACCCATAGAGATAAAAATTCTAGCTATGGACTGACACCACTGGGAGTTTACCAGGCTCAGAGCGGGTACTCTACAAGTTTTTCCTCTCAGTTGCTATTCTCTTTGAGATGATCCTCCAGATAATCAGCCAAATTCAACCAAAAGCTGGATATATATTATTGCTGCAACAATGACCACACTTTGGTGGCTTAGAACAACACACATCTGCTACCTTACAGTTTTGTTTGTTAGAAGTCCTACACTCATCATATTTTACTGCAATACCTTATACTTTAATTATATTTTATTATACTATACGGTTACACTTAAGCTCTTGGAGTTGGTGCATTCTCACCCAATATTATTCCTTAGCCTTTTAAGTCAGTGTGGAATATTGGCACCTTTCCTTCCAGTCTTCTCTCAAATGGCCTGTGACAAGTTGTTCACTGACTAGCCCAGAGAAGGCACAACTAAGCCTTAGATTCTACAGTAAGAAGTTCAGGCTAATTGTGTAGCCTCTGGAAAGTCCAGTGAGCTACAGCCCATTCAATTGTAAATCTGCTTCTTTCTTGTGACTTTGTCATATGTTTGATAAAAAATTTTTCTCCTAGACCTCTGAATTTTCGGACTTCACATTAGTCATATGATAGTGAGTCAGCAGTTTAATTCTGATATCTCCTCCACCCCCACCCCGGGACTTTCTAGCAAGAACTCAAGACTGTTATTAGTTTTATTATTACCCAAGGAGAATAAAGAGGAACCACATTAACAAGAATAGAGAAGTGAAGAATACCAGTTGCTCATGTGTTCTCATATATACACACACACACACACACACACACACACACACGTTTATTTATATATATATACAGACATGTGTGTGTGTATATATATATGAATAAACACCCACATATATTTATTCATATATATTATATATATACATATATATATATGAATAAACACCACTATAAATTTTACTTTATGAAAAAAAAGATCTATTTCCTGAAGAAAGTTTTGTTTTCAGGGTGTTTGGTTTATTTGTTCTAGTCTGTATTTTAGATGATTCCCTTATTGCCACGATTGTACCAACCTTCCAAATAGGAATTACATTGAAACAGAAAAAGTAAGAGAATTATTTGTATGGATAGAGTAAAGAGGCTAGAATATAACCTAATGATAGACATTTTGACTGATACATTTTTTTAAAAATGGGCCTATTGAATGAACAACTCACAAATAATCAGAGTGAGGGTGGAGAGGGTTGGATGTGGGTCATTTTTAAATCCGTAATATAAGTTCTGTTCTTTATAGCATATTAGAGACTGTTTATATTATATCTTATAAAGAAAAATTTTCAATTCTGTAGTCAATATTATATATCTATATCCATCCCAGAGACTTAAACAAAATATAAAAGAGAAATAGATGGTTAGTGATGGAATAAAGAAACAAAGGAAACTCAGAGAACTTAAAATGAAAGTGGTTATTTCAGGTGCTGGCACCTCCCAGAAGCTCACTGTCTGGAAGTATTCAGAGCACATCTTAATCTATGATTAAACAGTAGTGCGAACACGAAATGCTACTTTAAAACATCCTATGTAAATCTTAAATTCTGAAAAATCTCAGCTGCCATCCAGCTTAGTCACTTATTAGTTGTGTGATTCTGGGCAAGATACTCAAATTCTTTAAGTCTCTGTTTTCTCAGATTAAAAATGGCAGATGATAATATCTTTTCCAAAATGCTATCAGAATTAGAGGTCATGGGCTCAAAAATGCTCATCACTTCAGGCAATCATGATCCAGTATTACTAAGATTATCTTTTTTTTTTTTTTTTTTTTTTTTTTTTTTTTTTTTTGCTATAGGGCATGTGCACTTGCTGGAGAGAGACAGAGATAGAGAGAGAAAGTGGGAAATCATCCTCTCAGGGAATGGCCACACCAAAATTCCTTCTCTCTTCTCCTCTTAGGATTTTAGCCACATGCTCACACAAGCCTAATACGTGTTTCAAGTTGCTGGTTCTAAGACTCAAACCGTGTAGTCAGTCATATGGGATTCAGCACCTTCACCATCATGCCACCTGACTGACTCACTAAAATAATCTTGTTGCACAGAAATTTATAATTACTTTATTACTCTATTCTTGTGTATTTACTTTTAAATAAGAACTGAGGCTGTGTAATCTCTCTCTGAGGAATTATTTGCATTCATTTGTTAATGGGAGTGAAGATTTGGGGTGAAATAGACAGCATATGAATTTCTCAATCTTTTTCAGTCAGAGGGGTTTTCCACTGAGGATATGGTCTGCAGATGTTTATTAAAACATGTCTCTTCCTTGGTAAAAAAAAAAATAACGAGAGCTCAATTAAAGCTAAGTTTTTACATGGTATGTTTTATAATTCTTAGTCTTCCAACACTGGACCAGTGATAACTTTTAAAGTAATATGTGAAAGACTGAAGTAAAATCCAGCAATATTTTGTGTAAATACAAAGGATATAAATATCTAAGGAAAATAAGTACATAAACATAGAATCTTTATATGAAAAGTGGCAAAGGAAAGATAGTCATCGATTTTCCAGATTTTTCTGAATGTGTTAAAAGAAAGTCATAAAACTGTATTATTTTTGTTTTCAAAATTGAGGGGAAAGAACCACAACCCCTCATCTCAAGCCTGAGATTTGTGCTGCTTCGTCGAGTTCTCTGTGGCAGAATCTCATAGAAGCCCATTGAAATCTGTTTCTCCCTCATTACAAGAAGTCTTGAGTTTCTGCAGAGTATGTGGCTACCTGGCTAGGTGTTATATGCTTCCCAAGTACTGTCATAGATTTAGTTCTAACGAGAGAGTTGGGAGAGAAAGGGATGTATGCTTAGAAGTGATGCAACTGGGACGGCCACACTGGCTCTGACATGGAAGCCCTTTTTTGAGCATGGCAGACTGTCTTAACCAATCTACAATTTGATGAGCACAAAATAAACTTCTACTCTGTGTAAATCACTGTGTTTAGGGTCTCTATTCGATTTGATTTATTTTTTCCTTCAGAGAGAGAGAAAGATAGGCACCCAGTGTCTTCATGTGAGATCCAGTCCTCACACCCCCACCCCCACCCCAGTCTCAGCCAACCCAGATTTCGGGTAAGGACGTATGTACTCCAATGCTTAGGAAAGTCCCAGGATATGAACTAAGGACCTTTCCCATGTGGGTACAGTTGCAACACCCCAGTCTTGGGGGTTTTTATTTTAGAAGCTTAGTCTATACCTTTTTAATTCGACCCTTCAGAAACATACAGCACTAACCTAGAGAAAAAGTAGGTAATTTCTAAATAAGCTGAACCCTATTTTGGGCTCCATATCCTCCCTGAGCATATATTCCTGACAGCCTGGTGACCGTACAGAAACAGCAGAGACTTTAGTAAATTCTGGAGATTTTTTATTGAGTGGCTGGTTTATGATCTGAGCTGTGCCAACATAATGGTCTCAGAAGTTTTTAAGCAGCTATTGAGTAGCCATAACTTTCTTGGCCACTCTGTCTCCAAAATGTAGACTCACAGCAACCTTAACTGTTTTACTTTAGTCCCAAACATTGCCTTGTGGTTTCTTTGGCATGGACTACCCACTATGCTTCTCTGCCCTTTTCCTCTTTATTTGGATGACCTCCATCCAACCTGAATAATTGCTTCTGTAGTTGTCCCTGGGACTGGTCCTTGTCTGGTTACAGTGGCACCTAACACTGCACTGTATCTAAGGAGGCTACTTTTTAGTTACCTTAAATTGAATTGAAATTTAGGAAAATTACTTCTACAAAGTTTAGGATTTGTCAAATCAGATACTGATCATCTTCCTGATACATGTGACAAAGAGAAATTTTGTTGCAACAGTAGAGCCAACAACTATTGAGTATTTTGCAAAATGATATGTTACAATCATCTATTGATGCCTCACAGTATGTTTTCCTCCTTCTTAGTCATCAGTCTTGTGAAAGATTAGATTGATGGAGAGATTTAACTTAGATTTCTATTCCAATGTTATTGTTGTACTTGATAAGCCTACCTTACCTCTTATTGGCTTTTATTTCTACTGTAAACAACTCTTCTGATGTTTTAGGAATAGGTTCACAGGTTGTTTATTTTTGAACCACATATGTTGCCTGCTCCAGTTCTTCAGATCTTGAGCTCTGTTTGCCCAGCCTGTTTCAGGCTGACCTGGCTAGAGTTTGGAACCGTGGTCACCATGTGGATCCAGCCTCTCCTGAGTAGCACATTACAGCTGCAACATGGAACTAGCAGCTTTTCCCCTTGGTCTTTCTTCTCTCCCTCTTCTATTGCTTCTCTTCTTTCCCCTCTTCCTATGCAGACTGTCCTTAAGCATCTTTTAAAGAAAAACCCTCATTTCCTCCCATCTCATATCACAAGGCTATTCCTACCTATAGCTATGTGTATGTATTCTGGTTCATGCAGACACATTCCTTGATTCTGCAGTTTGATTCTTGCCATGGTAACACAAGGAAGGCGCTGTGAATGGTTGCAGTGAGAAAACCTGGTGTGAACACACACACACACACACACACACACACACACACACACATGAAGAGACAGTTCCTGAGAAAATGGAATTAAAATGCAAGTTTATTTTGGTACAAAAACATGTTGGCATGCATTTTTCATAATATGCGTTTTTCCATGGACATTGTGAAGTCCCCTTGTCCAACATCACCCAGGTTATTGGGATCAATGATTTCTCATGGACTATGTCAGTAGCTTTCCAATTCCTCTTTCTGCTTCCACAGTTGCACCTCTCCTCCCCCAATCTATTCTCCACAAAGCAGCTTGGGTAATCCTTTGAAAATGTAAGTTGAATCATGTTCCTCCTCTGGTCAAAATCTTCTAATACTTTCTAACTAACTCAGAAATCCATCGCCCTCATCACAGCCTGTAAGGGACTTCGTTTTTCTTCTGTTTCTTTGATCTCATCCCTTATGCTCTCTTGCTCATGTTGCCTCGATCCAAAGAGCTTTCATATTATTTTTTAAGCACAAGAACACTCTTACCTCAGGGCCCTTGTACAGGTTGTGCCCACTCCCTGGAATACTATTCCCTCAGCATCTACATGGTTTATATTCGTTCTTTTAATCCTTTGCTGAAATGTCAACAAGGAGGCCTCTCCTGAACATCTGTCAAATTCTGTTCCCTTCCCTATTTTCTCACACATAGCCTCTTTCACTGTGTATTTCCTTCTATCATTAGCAGAGAATGTATCTAATTTGTTCACTGGCCCACTCCTCCAGTACCAGAAGACAGCCTGGCATATGTTAGATAATTAATAAGTATTTAGCACCTGAAAACTAATTAAACACTTTATTAGCAAGGTACTTTGTGAAGAATGATGTGTTTTCAATTATTCCATAAACTAGACTTAGACATGAGTTAAAGACACAAATAATTGTTGGACTATATCTATTTAGCACCTATTGTAATATGAGATGCTTTACGAGGTGATTGAAATTTAGGAAGAATAGAATATATTTCTACTCTACAGCAACATATAAATTTTTTTCAATATCCAGCTCTGTTATACAGACAAGCTATTATTACCCCATTTTACAAGTGAGATATTTAAATTTGGAGTGTTTAGATTACTTGTGCACATTCTCGAGAGGTCCTAGCTCTGTTACTAACTAGTTTGTGTTAGCTTGAATAACGATCCAGATTTCCTAGTCTGTCCTTTCACCATTCTATTATACTGCTCTCCTTCATGTCCTCATAGAGGAAAGGTATATATACATGTATTATTACACTGAGGCGAGAGCAGAGGACATTGATTTTCTAGATATGAGTTTCACATGGTACACTACTTTTGAAACTAAGGTAATTATAATCATCCTTTGAGTCAGTTAGAATTGGCTAGGTTATTGTACATACCCCCAAATCTCAGTAGTTTTTTGTTTTTTTTTTTTTTTAATAAAGTTTTTTTTTAAAATGTATGCTACGGGCTCAGCATACTTTATAGGTGGACTTTGTTTGCTGGAGTCACAGGGGCCTGGGTTGATGAAGCTCCATTTACATGACAGCTGCAGTGATCACCAAGGCAGCCAGAATTGAGAGCTGTAGAGCCAAGTGCTAGCAACTGTTTCAAATCCCCTGCTTCACTGACCAGATTGTCCCGTAGACGCTCCTAACTTCAAGTGAGCTAGAAGTATAGGGCAATGGAATATGGCCAAAAATGGTCAACACTGGTATTAATTATGATACCCACTCATCGACACACACACACACACACGTACATGTATACTAATTTTTTTTCTCAATTTTCTTTTCTTTTTCTCTTTTTTTTCCTCTAAGATAAGCCTATTCTCTTGCTTGCTGTCTTCTCCACAGGCATTTGTAAAAGGAAAACTGAAGCTACATTATGATGTCTGAGGGACAAATTTTTATCTTGGGAGTTTTCTCTTAACAGTGGCAATATGGTCCTCTTATTACACATTTAAATTATGGTCCTCTTATTACACATTTAAATTTGTGCTTGTTCCTCATCAAGAAACAAAAAAGAAAAGAATTGAACTGGTCTTTGTAAATTGTTGAAATCATGATGTGTTAAGTATACTCATTTTCTTGAACATTATTTTCAGGAATATGAGAAATAAATGTAGTGTTAAAAAGAGGAACTGAATCATGGTTTATATAGCTTGGTCTCCCCTTGAGGTAGAAAAGCAGAGAAGTAAGAATAAACAGAAAGATAAAGCTTACAGTACATAAAGAGCATATGGAGAGATTGGAGCAGAAAGATTATGTTCCTGAGCAGGTAATGTTTTCTCTGAATTATTTAATTAGAACTATGAAGTATAAAATTATTCTTACTCAGGGGTTTTAAAATGATGTAACTATAAACTTCAATTTAGTTTTAAATGTTACATTTGCTTAATAAGTCAGAAATAGATACAATTTTAATGCTATTGCTTATTATTGGTGATATTTGCTTACAATGTCTCAGTGACAAATTCGACAGAAGAAAAAGGAAATGGGGAATTGAGTAACTGATATGCATGACTTTTAAATATTTTCTTCTTTGTGTAAAAATTGTTTTAAATTTTGCCAAAACCTATAAAGAATTGGCATATAGGTTTGTCGCATATATTTTCTATAACATATGTATTTCTGAAGAACTGATAGAAGATATAATTGTTTTATATATATACTTATATATATAATGTAAGAAATACCTATCATGTATCAATTATCTATATCATCATAAAAAAGAGCATGAGATAAGGATATTTTATAGATCATATTTGTGATAAAGATATAGACGTCATTTCTTTAATTTTGAAAATTATGTTTCCTTAAAGTGAGGCATAACTAGATTTGAATTTCACAATTTAGTGAGTAGGGCATTTATTTCTCATTATTTACCAGTGTATATACAGTTGCAAGTCACTGCTTATTTCTCGTATCCTGTTAAGTCTCATTTCAGATAGACCTGGAGTGGAGAGAAATGAGTTACTTAAATATAAAAACTATTTAATAAATAAATCATTTGAATTAGGTACAAGTGGTATGAGACACAAATTAATCAAATTTGTATTAGCAAGATTGAATTTCATGATTGTTTGATGTATGACCAATTATATTTTTAAAAAAGCACATTTTATAATCTTATTTTTAAGAGAGGTGTTTGCTATAGGGTGCGTGCATTTGCCAAAGAGAAAGAGAGAGACAAAAAGTGAGAAATCACCACCCACGGGGGAATGGTCGGATGGCCATGCTGAAATCCCTTTTCCTCCATTCTCCTCTTAGTATTTTGGGCGCACACACACTTGCACTTAGCCTGAGTTTTAAGTCACTGGGTTTGGTACTATAACCACAGCCCACTACTTGGGAATCCGGCGATGTAACCATTACGCCATCTGCTGGTCCCAGCACATTTTATAGTCTTTTAAGATTAAAAATGAAAGAATACTTAATTATAACTTTTTGGCTACCTCATGTTTTTTAATATGAGCAAAAACCAAAATATAAAAGCAAGTAAAATAAGCAAAGATCCTCTTCAGCTCACATAATACTACTAGAAATTTGTGAAATATTATAAAATAAAATTTTTATTGTTATAGTAGACCCTAGTATTCTATTTTTATAATAGTATATTTTCACAAAAGAAAGGAAGAACCTCACTTTTTATTCATTATTGCCTGCTTTAAGTAAGGGGAGCACAACAGAGCCATGTAAAATGTTTCTGTACTCAGAACTTAAGTATTTTTCCCTTTAGCAATCATTTTTATAGCACACCTTTCACTTTTTTGGCAATTGTGTCACAATCTTTAAACAAGTAGAAAGTAAATTGCTTAGTGAGAATAATTAGGACTGGAGCTTGTTAAACTCGGCTGGAGATACACTTAGTTGTTTAAATTATATGAAGACAGTAAGGAAAAAAATGGGCTTCAGGGGTTTGCAAATTTCACACAACTAAATAACTTGGCTAATTACAGATTAGATATTTCTTTCTTATCCATAATGCTGATTTACCAGCTACAAAAATTTCAACTGATATTACTTGTTGAAGATGAGGAAGAAAACAAGAGATAATCATTTAAAAACACTCCAGAGGCTGTAAATGGGCTAGAAATAGCTCTTCATGACATTATGCTGGAGAAGTTAAGATGATAGATATAGAATCAAATTTTAGAAATATTTTTCTATTAGTTTCTTTATTACTCCTACCTATTCATAGACTTTTTATTTATTTATTTTTTTTGTATTTATACTCAAACCTGTGAAGTTGAAACAGCGTCATTGTTATTTCTTAGAAGAACATTATGAGACCTACAGGGGGGAAATGATAATGAATGTGAACCACATGCCATAATAGAAAGAAATTTGATGTGCAAAACAGGGAAAGATTTTCAATGTACATAAACAAATAAGATAATGGAGTATTGAAATAATTTAAGTGGATGGATAATAAGGAATTCTAGACTTGTTCTGAGTGGCTTAACTTCTATTAGAAAATATATGCTTTAAAAGTCTTTGGAGATTATTTCCAAAAGGTGAACTGTTGACTAAAATCCTCCCTAACTTATCTCCTGGTGAGAGGAGTTTATTAGAAAATACACAGACTAGAACATACAAAACTATTTTTCTAGTTAGAAGACACTGCTTTTCTGAAAAAAATATGTCACATTAACTTCCCCTAAGAAATGAACAACTCTCTATAGTGGGGGGCCCAAACTCCACTAACTTAAAACCTCAGATAGTCAGAATCTGTAAGGCATGTGAATTGCTTGAAGATGCTGAACAGACGAGAGCTGTCCTATTTCTCTTGGGAAAACCAAGTCTAGCTTCAGTTCGTTCTTTGGGTTCTTCTTTGATGGCAGGATCTGCAGTTCATGGGAGGCTTTCTGGAGCACTGTGGTATCTGCACGGTTCAGTTGATAAGGCTGCCTTTCAGTGCTTAGTTTTCCCTGGTCCCTGGGGAAAGCCTGTCTAGGTCTCAGACACTGAGAACTTGCCACTCTCTTGTCCTACTAGACCTCAAGCTCAGGCTCCTTGCCTCTTCATTAATCTACAGAGGCCTTTGCTTCTTACAGAATCCAGTTTTACACTCTCTAAAAAGACAAAAAGTTTGGTTAGTTCCCTGTGACTGAGGAAAGCTCAGGCCTTCCTGCTTCATTTTAATCCTGGGATAGTATTTTTCTGATTTTATAAATAAGAAGATTGAGGCTCAGAAAAATAGAAAACAATATATGTGTGTCCACATGAACAGTAAGTAAGAAATACAGAATTGGAAAATAGCTGTCAGAGGAGCCAGCAGGTAGCGTGGTGACTAAGGCCCCGGATTCCCATATTGCCAATTGTGGTGCGAGTCCTGGATGTGGTGGCTTGCTTTCTCACTTTCCCTCTCTTTCCCTCTCTGTATCTCTCTTGTGAGTACATGTACCCTGTAGCAAAATTAATAATAATAATAGTAATAAATAAAATGAAATAAATAATTCTTAAAAAAAGAAAAGAAAAGAAAATAGCTGTCAGGTCAGTGCCAGATAAAGAATTCCAAATTAAATAAGATATGTGAAATAAGTCTTGTCGTCAAGGTGATTGGTATTTGGTGGGAAGCAGAATAATAGATATGCAAATGAATAAGCACTTTTCGGTCTGATAAAAGTTTTAAGTGTGGGGACTAGCAGATGCTGCAATGGACTCCCACACGGCCAACTGCAGTTGGAGTCCCAGGCCCAGAGGCTGTAAACTCATGCTGGGTTCATTTGCACCAAAATCCTGAGAGGAAAATGGAGGAGAAGGAACTGTGGCATGGCCATCCTCCCTGGGTGGTAATTTCTCATTTTTTTTGTCTCTCTCTATCTCTCTGGCAAGCACATGCACCTTATAGCAAAAATCTCAAAAAAAAAAAAAAAAAAAAAAAAAAAAAAAAAAGTTGAAGTGTGAAAGTGCATTTAGAACATGGATGAGAAAGCAAAGGAGGAAACTGACAATCTAACATGGTGCTCAGATAAGGTTTCTAAGAGGAGGCAAACAGAAAAGTTGGCAGGAATACAACCTTCCAAAGGAAGGGGAAGCTATTTGGGACATTTATATACATATATTCCTTAATTACTTCCCTGCCCCATACTCAACATATAACTTTTTGTTTTCCCCCAGTTTCCTAATTTCTTTTTTTCCCCAAGAGGACTGTTCATTCCCTACTACACTTGTTTTTGGTTACCACATGCTATCTGTGATCACTAATCCATTTCATTTATGAAATATCTTTTCCTTACTGGGTTTTTCTATATGCACTTAATTTAGTATGCACACACTAACTGTGGGAAAAAATTAAATCTTAAATGTTACTTGTATTTGCTTACTTGTTTGTTTTGAATAATTAGGATTATGTCAACTGTCATTAGGGAAAATTAAAAAAGAAAAATGGGAAAAGTAAATAAGTGAAAAAAGAAGAGAAAAAGAGAGGGGAAGATGTAGAGGAAAAACAAATGCTTGTTCATAGATGTAAACAAGACTCTGTTTTCACATGCTTATGAATCTTCTGTATGTGAAAGGAAAACATTCTGAGATAGGGACCAGTTAGGGATTTGATAAAAAAGGGCCAACACTTAAAAAATAGAACAAAAGAGTATAGGAAAGACCATTTGAAATATAGAGATATCAAATATCTTGTTATGATTGAAGTCCTCGAATTATTTACCAAGTATCATTTTTTAGTTGTCAATACTTCAAAATAAAATTAAGTATTACAGAAAGCTGAGATGAGAAGAGAGTATAACTGTGAGGCCAACTTATTGGCTTAAGGGTAAGCCTTGCATGTGGCTTAAAATGTGGAACAGCATAGCTTGATCCTGGGATGTGAAAATGGCAAAGTGTATCAATGAGCATTTAGTCCAGAATCTTTATTTAGAAGATGAAGAGGTGGAGGCCTAAATTCCTTTTCCATGTACAAACATGCAACCATTTGGAGACCTGCCAAGACTCTACACCCTCAGTATTTTTACTGTTGAACAGGAATCTATTAACATTGATGTGGAAGATGGTAGGTTCATAGGCTATACTCAGGAAATGTTAAAGCAAGCTCTTGAGAAATCAAGCAGAAATTCTAGAGAATCACAATTAAAAAGATAGCTTAAAATATACATGAGCTATTTGTGCGTGGCCAGAGGTTAGAAAGATTCAAGGCCAAGGATGGGTGTAGTTACTGAGAACTCCACATGAAATGAAATCATCCTCTGTTTTTGTAATATCTGATTTTCCTGTTTTAAATATCTTTTGCTAATAGTGGTTTGATTATAATCTTAGAAGATATAGTCTTAGAAGTAGGACTAATAAAAAGTTTAAATATTTTTTAAAGCAGATATTTACTCGTAAAATTGACTTGACCCCTGCAATGTGAGTTCCTTTCTTTCTTTGTTTCTTTCTTTTCTCTTCTCTTTCTTCTCTTTCTTTCTTTCTTTCTTTCTTTTTTTTTCTTTTCTTTTTTTTTTTTTTTTTTTTAACAAATAATGAGTTTATGGGGCCAGCAGGTGGTGTGGTGGATAAGGGCACTGGATTCCCACGTGGCCAACCATGGTTCAAGTCTTGGACCTGGTGGCTTGCTTTCTCACTTTCCCTTTCTCTCTCTCTCTCTCTCGTCAAATAAAGAAAAAAGATAACAATAACAAATGGAAATAAATAAATAAATAAATCTTTAAAAAAATCAAATAATGAGTTTAAGAAATGATAATATCTAATATCATGTTTGTTCATGCTAATGTGCTTGATGACATGTCTTTGTGATTTAAGTGGATGAAATCTCTTTCCTATAGTTCCTCTGATCTGAGTGGCTGGAAACCTCTGGGACAGTGTAGACACAGATGTCCCACTCTGCTCCCAGCAGACTAAGGGTCTTAGGGAGTAACAGGACTCTCTCAGGGCTGGGACTAGGGTGAAGAGACTGAGGCACTTGCCTCAGGTACAAAATTCAAGAAGACCCTAAAAAACACTCAGAAACCAAGATCTATCTATCTATCTATTAGATAGATATAAGCTATAGATATATATCTATATCTATCTATGTATCTGTCTATCTATATATATCGAGAGAGAACTATCTATCTATATCTATCTATCTGTAGATATAGATAGATAGGATATATAAGCTATAGATATATAAGAGAGATATATTCATTTAGTTACTTTCTTTCTTTCATCTGAAGGAGCCAGAGACAGAGAGAGAAGACAGAACTTTCAACAGGGTCCTAATGTTTCTATCAATCCCCAGCCTTGGGCCAGCCCTGGATCATGGGCAAAAGTGTGCCTGGCAGGCTTATGGAGATCTCTGGACATCAATAGGAAAACTTCCCAGCGCACAGTATTATGATTTACCTAAGCACCCTGTCCAGCCCAAGATAAATTATATTGTATTCTAATTCAGTTTATATTATCATTATCATTATCATTATCATTATCATCATTATCATTATTATCATTTAGACAGCAACTCCTAGTTGCTTATGTGTGTTTCTGTTTTGTTTTTACTTTTCGCTATAGGATGTGTGCGCTCACTAAGGACAGAGAGAGAGAGAGAGAGAGGAGAGAGAAAGAGGGAGAAATAGGAAAGTGAGAAAGCACCCCCAGGAGGACTGACCACATTGAAATCCCTTCTCCTCCATTCTCCTTTTAGGATTTGGAGCATGCACTTACACAGTACAATCAAGGTTGGGGGTCATAGCCACTTTCAGTGATATCACTACAAAATAGAATTAATATCCAAGACAGAGGAAGACCCATGACTTCTCCCCTCATATTACCTTATAATTTTGCACCAGTACCTTTTATTGGCCAAACCTAACTGGATGTCAGTTGGCAAATAATTATGGAGTATGTAATTTGTAGGGATATCTGGTCACCAATAATATTAGAGCAGAACATGGAAGAAGGAAATTGAAATGAGTCTGCTACTTCTTCTTCTTATTATTATCTTTAGTTTTTATTATAGGATGCGTGTGCTTGCCAGAGAGAGAGAAACAGAGAGGGAGAGAGAAAGTGAGAAATTACCCCCCCCCCCCACCCCCAGGAGGATGGCCATGTTGTAATCACTTATCCATTTTCTTCCCAGAATTTTGGGCACACATACATGCACACAACCATGCTCTGTGTGATTTTCAAGCTGCCAGGTCTAATACTTGAACTGTGAAGTCGGCCATGAGGGATCCAGCCCCTTAAACTCTACACTGCCTGCTAGCTCAGCAAATACTTTTTAACAAATAGTTATATTCCTTCCCTGCGTCTTTCTTTCCTTCCTGCCTTTTCTCTTTCTCTCTTCCATGAATAAGAGAGAGACAGGGTCACCCCAGCAGGGTCTTCATTACTAAGGTAATGCCTTTCAGAGTACTTTTCTTTTTCTTTCTTTCTTTTTTTTTTTTTGGAGAGGTTTTTGCTATAGGGCACGTGTGCTTGCCAGAAAGAGAGAGACAGAGAGACTGGGACACATGTGTGTGCATGCCCAAAATCCTGAGAGGAGAATAGAGGAGAAAGGATTGCAGTGTGGTCATCCCCCCAGGGGAGTGATTTCTCCCATTTCTGTCTCTCTGTCGAGCACATGTGCCCTATAGTAAAAGTCTCCCCTACCCCCTCCAAAAAAAAGGTTATGATATATATTTTTTTTCTATGCAAAATGCTCTAGTACTCAGCCCTGTGAGCACTAACTGCCTTGACCTGAGCACTAATTGCCTTGGTCTCCCAGTATTCTCATGTCTGTCTCCTCACATCACCAAGAACTCTGAACTCTGGATTCCTTGTCCCTGTATTGGGGTTTGGAAACTCTCTTCAGGTAGTACGCTGAGGCAATCATAGAATTTACCTAGTTAATTTCCCTTCTCTTAAGAATCATTGCTCTGTGCTGCCTATTGTTCAATGTCTGAATCATTTATTATTACTTCTGGGTTGCTTAAGGTGTAAAGAGTAATCTGTTTCTTATTCCTTTATCTTGGCTGGCAATGGAAATCTTTTATAATTTTTATGGAACTAAAACTCTTGCAAAGATTTTTTTCTAAATGACCCTTTTTTTTCATTCAAAGTTAAATCTAGGTGCACCATCATTTAGAAAGTGTTTTATACATGTTTTTGAGCAAATGACAGTAGAGAGATTTATATTATCTTTAAATTATTCTAATTTCTACATTGGGGGGGTATGAAAAATCTTCCAGAAATTTCATTATTATTTAAATCCAACATATTTCCTAAACTGCTGTGACTATTTCAGCGAACACAAATTAAAAAAACCTAGTGAAACAAATCAATTCAGATTTTGCTACTATCTTATGAACCAGATTAAATTTGTCACTTAATATTATCTGATACTACAGGCATTCCATCTTATTCCATGCATTAAAGATGTAAATTCTCCAATGATGAACATTTTTATAATAATATTAAGAGATAAATATATTTGTTCTACTGAAAGAAAATTTAATTATAAGAAGTTATCATTTTTGAATTAAAAAAAAAATCCAAGGAAAAGAAGAAAAATCCAGTTGGACAGTGAAAAAAAAGCCAATATCAAAGACATTATTTTGTGTCTAATGTTATAGAAACCTACTTTGAATTTAACTGAGATTGACCAATTATCTTTTCAAAGGAAATTCTAACTTCCCCATACATCTATTCATTTTCATATGTTCTTGATTAAACATGTAAAATGCTACAACAATTTGCCTAGAGTCTGCTGCACACTTTTAAAATAAGACCAATGAAAACATTGGTAAAATAAAATAATAGGTCATCAGAAAATTCATTCTGTGTTTTTCTGTTTTTCTATGCAAAAATGTGTCATGACTTTTCCTATGACCTATTATTATAGCATGAATAAATGATGTTTAAAATGTATAACTTTAAAACTCCAAATGCTGATTTTGCATTACTAGTTATACTCATTTATGGGAGATGCTCATAAAAATTAATGTTTAGCAAGTTAAATTTTGAGTCAAGACAAAGCCACCAATCAGGAAGGCTTTATTTCTATATGAACAAATAGAATGTTACTTTGAATCACACTCAACTGTCTTCCAATCACTCTTATTCTACCTCTGAATGCTAATATAACACACACAAAAAAACTCTTATGAATTTTTAAGTGCTAGTTTCACTTCCAGTTAGCAAATATTAAAATAGTGTTTCTCTAAGTATACACTGTGCAAGAAGGTAATGTACAACGAAAATGTAAATATATTCTCTAAACAGGTGCTGGGGTTGTTTTTTCCTTAATATCTCTAACCCAGTGATAAATAACCATGGGACTGTGATAGTTTATTTGTTGAGCAAAAAAGTAGGCCATATATATATTTTTTCTTTTAAGCCATTGAATTACAGTTCTAGTGACTCCAAAATAAATTTCAAAAACAATTATTCCCAGCACTATCGCTTGCATTCAATATTGTACCAGCTTGTATAATATGGCTATTCGCTCTTGATTTTTTTTAAATTATGTATTTTTGCCATAAAAATAATTCATACATATTGCTACAAATCTTGAAAATAAAGAGAAGTTTACAATGGCTACTCAGTTCTACCACCCAAAGAAGAAAGGAACTTTTTTTTTTCTTTTAAGGATTTTGCCATAGGGTATGTGTGCTTGCCAGAGACAGAGAGTGAGAGGCAAAGTGAGAAATCATGCCCCAGGGGAGATGGCCACATTGCAATCTCCTCTCCTGCAGTCCTCTCCTGGAATGTTGAGCATGCATGCACACACACCCAGTGTGAATTTCAATCTGTAGGGTCCAAGACTCAAACTGCGGTTGTCTATGTGAAAGTCCAGCACCCCAAACTCTAGGACACCTGTTGGCCCTGAAAAGAAGCTTTAATATAAGTAAGATCTCCCGATTAATAGTGAACAATTTTAAATAAGACATAAGATTAATAGTGTAACTATAAAAGTAAACATAAAGTATAACAAAAAGGAAATTTTAGATTATGTGAAAAAGTGCTTTGGAATGTTGGAATGTGAAATTAGTTGGATTTTAAAAGTCAACAGAGGGGACCAGACAGTGGTGAAGCAGTAAAACGCAATGCTCTGCAAGACTGACTCATATGGGGTTAATGTCTGGAGATCTCCTTGAGTGTGCTGGGCATTGTGTGTCCATGATCCAGGGCTGACTAACGTGGGGGTGGAACATGGCATGAAAACCCTGTTAGGAATGCTCTCCCTCTATTTCTCTCTCCCTCTATTTCTTTCTCTCTCTCACTCATGGAAGAAAAAAATCAACAGCAACAATTTTCTCAGTTCCAGAATTAATTTACTTGATAGCAAATCAAGATAAGAAAGAGAAAGTATATTTGATTTTATCTAATTTCCATTTGGTTTCACTTTGTAAAGACTTTGTAAAGAAGGTTATAGTAGGATTGCCCCATTAGCCAGAGGCAAGGTAAACTACTTGAGAAGAGCAGTTAATTGCTATTCAAGTAATTAGCATTTACTTTCTCTTTTGGAATTTTTCTTTATTGTCTGAAGGTGAAAATTGTCTGAGTTTTTCTTTTGTTTAACAGATGTGAAATGCAGGAGTTGGAACACTGGGAGAAAGGAGTACTTTTTTGTTGTTAAAATTTGAAAACATCACCAAGCATGTTTCTCTAGGAATCAATTTTATTGATGTTTTTAACTTTATTAATGTTTTTACTTTATATTTGCCTTTTTCATTTAGTTCAGCTCTTTTCCTTTTCATTTAATTCAGTAAAGAATTTAGTTAATTCTTTTTCATCCTTCCACTTTTTCCAGAAGCTATTCTGCTTCTATTTCTATGTTCATTAAAGTAGATGCCTAGCCATTTTTGTCAGTTTCAAAAGTTTAGATTGGGTCTACCATGTCCCTTGTTTTTTTTTTTTTTTTTTTTTTTCCTACCACATAAAGATCTTTCATGATCTTTAGTGGCCATTTTCCCCTCATCTGCCTGATTACTTTGTTTCTGAGAGATCAATCCTTGATCTATTTCTTTTCTGTTATGTATTCACAGTCCTCTCTTTGTGATCTTTTTCAGTGTTGTGCCTTTAATTACCATTCATACACTAGTGACTCCTAAATTTATATCTCTAGTAAAGACCTTCCTCCTGAGCTCCAGACTAAAGTGCTCAATTTCCTGTACAAAATTTCCATATTGAAGTCTGATAGATGTCTAAACTGAATTTCTGATGTCTTTTCTCTTCCTGTTAGAACTACTCACCCATAGCTACTATTGAGATGAATGGTTCCTTTTTTTTAGTAGCTTGGGCAAAAAGCTTTACTTGTCTTAATTCTTCTTTTGCCCATTCTACCAGGAAATTCTGTTGTTTTCTACTTAAAATAATTCCAGAATCCAACCACCTCTCACTATTCACTGCTCTCACCTGAATCAGAACCATTTTCATCTTGAGCTTGAATTACATCAAAGTATCCCAATCAATTTCTATACTTGCTTCCACCCTCCACTTTCACATCATTCATAGTATATTCTTACCTAGCAGTCAGTATGATCCTTTTAAAATCCACCATGTTGCACTTCATCCACTCCATTTCTTTCATTTGCTGTTTCACTGGGTAAAGACCAAAGTGTTTCCAGTGGTCCTTGCTCACTGCATTCCAGTCACACTGACCTTCTTTTCCTGAAATACTCTGAACAAAGGGCTTTGTACTGTTGTCGGAAAAAATAACCAACTGTAAAATTAATAATTAATGTGGTTTATTTCCAAGCCAACTGTGAGTGACCTAGGCCCGGAGAAGAGGCATACATACCTTTCTCGGGATGATCATGTACAGGGGTTCCTTTTATTTGTTTTTGAGATTGACAGACAACATTTAGTGAAAAGATTTTCCATTGGTCTGGCCTAAAAAGGCAGGACATACAGAAGCAGGGGCTTGTAGGTTATAGGTGGGTTCCACAATCCATAGGTTGGTGATTGGAAGGGAAGGTCTGTGTCGTAAAGAAAGGCTTAATCTACATCTCATGGAAAAGGGAAGTTCTGTGTCTTGGGAAGAGATAAGCAAAAGAATATACTGTAATCAGTTGAAATATACATCTCAAAGATACTATGCCAGGAACAGGAGGTAGGAAGAATCCTGTTAATAGAAAATAAATGGTCTGTTTATGTTTGTGGGCATGACTTCCCCAGTCCATTTTGAAAAGATTTTGGAAAAATAGGAAAAGTAGTCAGACTTCTGTCCATAGTACTGCCTTTTTGGTTGGAGCACTTTCTCCTGCCAGAGATCTCTCACTAACTTCAAGTCTTTACTTAAAGCTTACCCTCTTCATGAATTCTCTTCCAATAGCTCTGTTTAAATTTGTAAACTTCGGCCATTTTGTCAGTCCTAATCCCCTTGCCAATTCACTGTTTTCATAAATTATTTTATTTATTATGTTTATTACTTTTTGGCTGTTGCAACTTTATTGTAGGTCCTTTTCTGTTGCTAATAACAGAAACACCTGAGTCTGGGTGACTTATAAAGCTAAAGGTTTTTTAGTTTATGGTTTTGGAGATCCAAGGTCAAGGATCCACATCTGGTAAGGGTCTTCTTCTCGGATGGAGTTCTCTAGAGGGTCCTGAGGTGGTACAGGACATCACATGGCGAGAACTTGCATGTGTAGGTTTGTGTCTCATTCCTCCTTTTTTATAAATCTACCAAATCTGAGCACACAAATTTTGGGGAGACATATTCAAACCATAGCGCTCCTAATGGAATGTAAAGTCCAGGAAAGCAGGATTACTTTTTGCTAATTTTATATATGAATATATTCTAATCATTACCTAACACATAGTAAGTGCATAATACTCTTTCTTGTTAAATGGAGTAAAAGATTGCCTGAATGATCATTTCACAGGGCATAGGATTCTAGGTTGACAACTCTTTTTTGTTTTGTTTTGTTTTGTCGACACTTTGAAGTTATTTTCCAGGCTTTTGGCTTTCCACATTGTCATTAAGAAATCATCCTTGGGGGACCCAGCAGTTAGCATAATGGCTATATCGCTGGATTCCCACTTAGTCGACCGCAGTTTGAATCCTAGACCCGGTGGCTTAAAAACTCACGCCGGGGGACCAGCAGTTAGCGAGTGCTGACTCCCACGTGCAAGTGACCCCTTAAAAGATCGTGCGTGCCCAGGAGAGAAGAATGGAGGAGAAGGGATTGCGGCGTGGCGTGATTTCCTGCCATCTCCCCCTGGGGCGGCGCCCTATAGCAAAAACCTCTCTCGCGAGTTTCTGATCTCTATGATTTCTCACTTTCTGTCTCTGTGTCTCTCTCTCTGTCTGGCGAGCGCACGCACCCTATAGCGAAAACCTCTCCAAAAAAAAAAAAAAAAAAAAAAAAAAAAGAAATAAGAAATCATCCTTGGGACCAGCAGTTACCATAATGGCTATGTGACTGGACTCCCATGTAGTCGACCGCAGTTTGAATCCTGGACCCAGTAGCTTAAAACTCATGCTGGGCACGTGTGCGTGCGTGAGTGCCCAGGATTCTGAGAGGAGAATGGAGGAGAAGGGATTGCGGCGTGGCCATTCCCCCTGGGGGGTGATTTCTCACTTTCTGTCTCTCTGACTCTCTCTGTCTGTCTGGTGAGCACACGGCCCCCTATGGCAAAAACCTCTCAAAAAAAAAAAAAAAAAAAAAAAAAAAAAGAAAGAAATCATCCTCCAGTCAAATTGTTCTTTTTAGCTAAGTCACCTTTTCCTTCTGGTTGTTTTAAGATCTTTGTCTTTGGTTGCTGAAGTTCCACTATAATATGTATAGGTGTGAATTTATTTTTATTAATTCCAACTGGTAATTACTGAGCTTCCTAAATTTGAGGATTTATAACTTTCACTGTATCAGAAAAGATCATAGCCATTATATTTGCAAATATTTCTTCGACATTTTTTTCTCTCATTCATTTTTTGAACTCCAGAATGTATATAAAAGGAGACTTCAGGAAGTTTGTGCAAAATGGAATTAAAGTATGAGTTTATTTTTACTTTTTAAATGTTTTTTATTTATTCATGATAAAGTACATGTGTATACATGCATGTGGATGTGAGAAGGAAATGGGGGTGGGGAGAGAAAGAGAGAGAGAGAAAGAGATCTTCTACAGGTCTGGAGAGAAAGAGAGAGAGAGAGAGAGGGAGGAATATCTTCTATAGGTCTGGTCATACTCTGATCCCCTTCCTCTAGTCCTTCAGCCTGTCAGATCCTGGAGACTCTCCTACATGCTTGGTATGTTTTATGCTGGGCTGGTTAGAGATCAGAACCTCTATGGGGAAAAAAAGGAAATTTATGTATAGCTTTTTCATAATATGTAATTTCTGTAAGCTTTTTGAAGATCCCCCTTGTAGGTTGAAATCTCTCAATTTTTATGTTTCTTAACTTTTATGAGACTCTGTGTTCCATTTGAGAAATCTATCCAGATATCTCACAACTCACAAATATCTCCTCACTTTTGTCTAATCTGTTGTTTAACCTGGACTTTTAGTTATTAATTTTCATTATTACATTCTTATTACATTCTTCATTTCTAAATATTTCATTTTGTTCTTTCACTGGTCTGATTAACTTTTCTTTCTTCACTGCCCTTTTAATAGTTACATCTATTTATTTACCTACCTACATACTTACCTATTTTGAATCAAGTAGATTGTGGGCATGTGTACATGAGAGAAAGAGAAAGAGAAAGAGAAGCCCTCTCAGCTGGTCTGGCCACACAGTGATCTCCTTCCTCCAGTCCTCCAGTCTGTCAATTCTTAGACATCCTCACACATGCCCTACATGTTTCAGGCTGATCAGACCAAGCCAGGGGTTTGAACCACAGTTGCCTTGTGGGATCCAGCTTCTCTTGAGTAGCACATTACTACTGTGCTATGGAGCCGGCTCTTTTTTAATTATGTAATTATATCAAGTGAACTCATTTTGCAGGCTTCTTATTGTATCCATCTTTGAGAGCCTTACTTGGCAGTTTCTTGATTTATATCTCTTCACTCATGTTTGTTCCTTCAGTATTAGATGACTTGAGCCAATCTTGAAGCACTAACTATGGAACTTTGTTGAAGCATGTAATAAGGTGAATTTGCCTATAGAAGGTTTGCACTTGCTTTGTCAGGAGGTTGTTTCCTACCAACCCTGGTCACTGTAACCTACAGTTCCCAATATGGTTATTTTAGACCTTGACAGTGATGTGTATTCTTGCCTCAGACATCTGAGAACAAGGCTTGTGGTTAGGAATGGGTAACCCTTACATTTCTTCAAACTTTCTCTGCCCTTACTCAGTAGCAAATCTGTAACAAGTAAGTATCTCAATAAGACCTGAAATAGCTTTGGTGGGTTTTCGTTGATGTATGCCAGTTGGAGACCTTGTTTCTCACGTCCTAGCTGTGACTCTAATTCTTGATCTCTGGTTTATCAGGGATTAGTAAACAGTCCCAGGCCAACTCCAACTCTGGAGCTCACTTGTGTTTGTTGATCTGCAATTTTTTGTGTTTCTGGCGGTTAAGGAATCTCTTGATTGTCTTCTCTTGCCAAAACAAGTGTTTAAAGGATTATTTTAAAAAGCTATTTAAATTTACTTGGTTTATTATATTGGTATTTTATTTGCTTAATTTCTTGTCTTTCATAATTCCAGGAAAAGAATTCAGACTTTTTCATTTCATTGGTGTTTGCTTTACATTTGTCTGTAACTTCCAATTTGTCTCTGTTTTACTTTGAGTTTGAAAATATAAAGGAAATGGTGTTGCTTTTTTTTTAAAATACATATCATATTTGAACCTTCTTTTCCTTTTCAGGGAGATTTTTGTTATAGGGCACGTGTACTCACCAGAGACACAGAGAGAGACACAGAGAGAGAAAGTGAAAAATCACCTCCCAGAGGGGATGGTCACACCACAATCATTTCTCCTCCATTCTCCTCATGGGATTTTGGGCATGCATGCACACAAACCCAGTGTAAGTTTCAAGCTGCCAGGTCCAGTACTTGAACCACAGTTGGACATGTAGGAGTCCATCCCCTTAAGCACTATGACACTTACTGGCCCCTTATATTTGAATTTTGAAGTCTTTTATTGGTTGTCATAGGGATTATGGCATTTTAATTTGGAAGCAACCTGAGAAGTTTTTCCTGCTCTAGAGTTACCTCAGTTTAGTGGATGTGACAGGTGGTTTCTGAACCTGTGCCTGAGGGATTAGTTCCAATAGGTGTGGATTTAATCTGACACCTATACCTATGTTAATCTAAAGTTACTTGGTTTCCTGAGAGTACTTCTGAAATTGAAACTATCTGAGACCTGATTAAATCTTTTGTGTTCTTTAATAAATCAGAACATTCTTTCTGACTTCTGAGGTCTTGAAACATAGGTGAAAATACCTGACAACTAAGAATTGCCTGTAATTCTTTGGGCTCAGAACATTTGATGTGACTCTAACACTTTGGTTTCTGCATATGTGTGCAAAAAGTAAGCGGCCTCTGTGGTGTGATTTGATAGGTGCTGCCAGTGCCCTCCTGACCCAGTGATTTCTTCTGTATTTAGCCTTAACCCAGAGCTATTTTATCTACTTCACTTGGGATAGCGAAAGAAGTCACTGTCTTGAGATAGCCCAGGGGAAAGATGAGATTTGTAGATGCCTGTCTGCTTTCTTCTTAGCATGGATTTGATAAAGTGATCAGATTTGATCAGATAAAGTGACTTTCATTTGGGAAGGGAGAGAAAAGATTTAGGACAGGTCAATTTCCAGGGAGAGAAGAGGAACCAGTTTCAGGTTATCTAACTAATTTACTGTTATACAAAGAATAAACAAGAAAAATTTCTTTCTTGGGCTGGCCCTATAACACCGAAGTTAGGCTCTAGGCAGCAGAAGCTGGATTCCACATGGCCAACCAGGGTTTAAGTCCTGGCCCCAGTCACTTTTATGCCAGGTGTGTGCATGTGTGCCCAGAAATGAAAAAATAATTCTTTTCTAAGGTTGGGGGAAAAATATGGGATGATTATTATTAGGATATAGTTTTATTTGTATTTAATTTTACCTTTTCACTACAGTTATCTAGAATTTCATTTTTCCTAGCAAAATTTGTATTAGTCAGGGTTCTCTGGAGAAACAGAACAGGTAGTATTAATCTACGTATCTATCTGTCTTTTAATCTGTCTATCCATCCTACACAGATATTCCTCAACTTATGATAGGATCATGTTCCAATAAACCCATAATAAATTGAAAATGTTAGAAGTCAAAGATGCCTTAATACACCTAACCTACCAAAAAAAAATTATAGTTTACATTTATTAATCTACTTTAAAAATAATGTGACACAAGGCATATTTTATAATAAGCCTTGAATATATTATGTAATCTATTGAATATTGTCCTGACAGTGAAAAACAAAATAGTTGCTTGGGTACTTGAAGTATTGTTTCTATTGAATGCATCAAGTTAAAAAGTCACATGAAAATGTAAGTTGGAAAATCATGTATGTATATACATATAGATATATAGCTAGTTATTATATAATATACATATATCCACACATGCACAGTCTATCTACCTGTCTATCTATAAAGATATATTTATTTTAAGGAACTGGCTTGCATGATTGTGGTAGATTGGTAGATGGGAGATTTACATTTTCTTACCGTATGGGCAATCTTTTTCTAGGGTCTCTTTCTTTGTTCTTCCATGAGTAAGACAGACAGAGAGAGGGAGAGAGAGAGCACCCCAATGGAGTCTTCATGTCACAATTCACCCCCAGCTTCAGCCAGTCTCAGGCCATGGATACTCATGCACCTGGTATGTTCAGGGAGGTCTCCAGACACATACTTGGAACCTTCCTAGTGAGTCAGCCCCCAGGAACATTGTATGACAACTGTGCTACCACCTAACTCTCTGGACAACATTTGAATTATAGAAAATTGTAGTTGAAAAAGAAAAAGAGCAGAAAGAGCAGCTCTGACAGATTTCAGCTGGTAGTGGCCTGGCACTAACAGCTAAGGCTATGTTTTCCTGCTTAACCTAAATGGCACCAGCATCTGATAAGGTCGCTCTGTGGCTACAGCAGAAAAAGAGAAAACCAAAACCTTCCCTTAATTATGCCTGAACTGGAACCCTGTGCAAATCACAAAACTGACCAGATATTTCCCTCTCCTGGTTAACAGGAGTGACCACTGCTTTGTCACTGATTACTGCTTTAGACTCATTGTTACTCTTGCTTCCTAGAAAATGATTGATACCCAATTCCTGAATTACCCTCACTTTCTGATTCACCCAATGTAGAGGTAAGTCCTACATCTTTGAACCCTTCCTAAAAGTTACCTGATGCAAGCCCGACTCTGATAACCAGCTCCTTTTCAAAGTTACTGATACTTAAAAATGTTCAAGGCCTTGCTTCTTTTGTTCAGTAAGCAGTGCTCATAAAATTGCTCAAGCAACTTATTTTTGGAAATGGCAACTGGCCTTTTCCATTTTTGCTTTCATTGGCTATGTTCTGCCTTACTGATATATTTCTTCTATAAACTGGAACAAATCCTGCAGGATTTACTTTCCTAGTATGCATTATTAGATTATATATATATATATATATATATATACACACATATATATACACACACACACATATATATATACACATGCACACACACACGCCTATACATAATTTACATTGGTTGTAATTTACATTGGTTGTAAATTTCCAGAGAGTGCTGACTAGGTAAGAGAATTATTTTCAAGTCTTCTGTAGGGCTTGATATTTCATTCAAAGTATAATTTGTAAATAAACAGTTGATACTTGTTTGGAGGGGGAAATTTGGTAACAGTTCAGAAACTTGTACTTGATTGAAAGTTCCTTGAGGTCATAGACCGTGTCATACTGAACATCTTATCTTTAGAGAATAGAATTACATCTTTAGTGGACATACTGCTATATCCTGGCTGACCTATGAAAATTTGCTGATGAGAGTAGTACAACTCTATGACCTCCAGAATGTGGAGAGGTTGATGACGGTCTCAAATGGAGAGGTGGAAATGGAAGAGCACTTTTCACCTGACTATCATTTTGCCTCTAAGGCTGGGTGTGTGGACTATCCTGTTTCTTTAGCTAATATATTTAAGATCATTACTGGCATGCATATGTTGCAAGACATTGCTGATAAACCATTGTTTTAGATTATATTGCACATATATTCTTTTGTTATTGCTAGCTTTAATGATGTAATACTTTGAAATTATGTAAAAGTTATACTTGGCAGAAATTCAGGATTTGGAGGAGGATCTACTACTTATTCTCCACATTTTCAAGAATGCTGAGATTGTCTTTTGGGACCTAAAATACCTTGTTATGGAACACTGTCACTAAGAAAGGCAAATTTATTGATATATGTTATTAATTCTATGGATTACTAAACAGAACATACAGATTAAATTGGCTCTACTTTCTAGTGAATGATGTTAAATTACAGGGTCTAAACAAGGAGTGGGTCCTTTTGCCACCTAAACTACACCTTTTTTTCATTGATTTCATTTTCCACCATGGAGAAGCTCTCAGATGAGCTTTTCTTTCCATATTCCAAGAGCCAATCTTCTGGATTTAGCCCTTATCAACCCTCAGGGTGTTTTAATAGCCAACAGATGGATCTCCTGACAGTCTTTACTTCTAGTAGAGCTTCCCACTCTTGAATCATCTGATATACCTCATCTGCCATACCTCATCTGCCAAGATGATATTTCTAGAGCATTCCTTACTTTGCTCATGCTCCAGCATAAGGCTTCTATATGGTTCCCCTTTGCTTTCTAAACCCATGGATGTCTCTCTCAGACTGCTACACTACAGACTACTCTATGTTATGTCTATTTCCTCCCAAGCACCTTTGGCTGCCTGGTCTAGGTCCAGCAAGCTTCTGTCTTCTGTTCATGTCCTGCAATACATTTATCTGTATCCTTTCACCTGGTGATTTCTCACCTGGTCCCTCTTTTTGCTTCTATTCTTTCTCCCAATTGGGGAGCCATCCTTGAGAGTCAATTTCAAACTCCCTCTCCTCTCCCATGACACAAATATAATCTTTTTCTGGGAACTACCAGAATAATTCTTGCCGGGATCCTGTGGCTTATCATGGAATTGTCTTCTAGCTGTTTCTTATGATTTGGTTGACTTTCTTCATCTTGATTATGAACTAAATAAATTTCAAATTTGATGATTTACATTTTTTAACATTATCTCCATTCTTGACATACATAATACATAAGAACAATAAAATACTAGAGAGATGAAAGGTGAGCTTTAATCAAAGAAAGCACGATAAAGAAGTGGCTCTTGAATGGAGAAGGTCTGTTGAAAGGCTGAGGGCGGGTTGGGAAGCTGTGAGCATCCACCATTGTTTCCACACCAAGCGGGATGAGCCTGGGCAGTGAAGGGGGTTGCCAACTCTGGGTAGACTCGGCCATTGTTCCTGGGACGCCCGTGTTAGCTCCGAGTAAGAGAGAATTCATCAGAATGCTCTTGTACTTTTTTTCTCTCTTGCTCCGGGGCAGAAACTGTTCTACTTCACAGGCTGAACTTTTTACCTCTTGCCCTGAGAGGCAGAAACACGCTGCCTGAGTGCTTCCATTTTGAGACACCTTGTAGGAATCCTTATTGAATTGCTTTAGAAGAGTAGATTCTCAGCCCTCCAGTGCAGCAGTCTGCCACAGCAACCCCAGAGGGTGTTATTTTTTCAGTCAGAGGCAGAAGCCTCCTGTAATATGGGCTCACTGAGCTTTTGGGAAAAAAAGACAGCATTTTGCAAGCGTAGTTCTAATTGAACATCCCCATGTTGCAATTATTATTGTATTTCAGTCTCGTAGCCTTTGTTACAGAGGTTTTTGTGTGAGTTAGGAGGGGATGCTTTGCGTGACTGTTCAAGCCTTTACTTTTTTTTCTTTAATTTATTAAAGTTCAAATTAAACAAGGCTCCTGCTGTTACCAAAGTTTTCTGAACTATTTTGTGTAAATGTTATTCATCCTTTGAAATCAATACAATTAAAAGTTGTGTTAAGAACCCTCCTTTTCAAGGTTGCGAACTTTTTCTCTAAGGATTTTTAACTTGTTTTAGGTCTTTGATTTCTTAAATTCATTTCAGAAAAGAAGATATACATGTTCTTTAATTGCTTCTTAAATTGGCCAAGTTATGTTCTGTCTCTTAGACAAAAATCTTTAAATGATTACATTTCTCTGTAGATTAGTAGCTTGTTAATTTTGAGGATGAAATGAACTCAGGAATAAAAATCATTTGACAAGGTATCTCAGGATTCACTTCAAAAAGATGCAGATTCTCCCTAACAAGGCCCTATCTGAGATCAGAGCTTCTGTGTGACATATTGGGGACATCTAGTGGACGAATGTCTGAATAGCACGTAAAATCGTACACATGAACAAGATCCTAACTTTGAGAAAAGATTACACTTAAATAAATCAGAAAATTATACACTCTCTGTGAATATAAAAGTCATGTACATTTAAGTCTTATTTTAATGTTTCTGTGAATTCATTAAGAATACCATGGCCTATGTTATGTGTTAAAGTTGGTATAGTTCATTGCAGAAATGAGTGTCAGATTTTAATTTACAGCTTGTATATAGTAAGAGATATCTCACTATCCACTTGGAGAGGCAAGTTATATTACAAATGACTTTTGGATTATGATAGTTATGTGACCTTGAGAAAAACTCATGTGATCCTCTTTTCTTTCACATGTAAAGTGCAGGGCTAAACAAATGACATGTAATGTTTCTTCTGGCTTAGAAATCTGGAATCCCATTTGTATGATATTATTTACCTGCTGCACTATGTCACATTGTTCAAGAGTTTTTAACAACTATCACATAAATGGATTCACAATAAAAATAGCCTAGTCAGTTAGTTCAAATTTTATAAATTGATAAGAAAGTAAGATGACTTGTGGACTAAACAAAGAGCCCAAGTTTCTTGATATTTGATCTATTAACAGATCTCACTGTTGATGAAGTGTTCATAAATTTATTAATTTGGGGGAGAACCCAGTGAAATAGTCAATAGCTGGTAACTATCAGCTAACATTGCCTTCACCATGTTTTTTACACTTAGCATTTCTAACCTTCTTAATAATCTCACAGAGCAAGGCCATTAAACTCAGTTTACAGTTAAGGAAGTTAAGATTGATAGACACAAAATTACTTGCTCCGTCTTACCAGAGGGTCAGTAGCAGGGCCAACATTCGTATCCAGGTCTCTTTGAATTTACAACACTGAGCTGAAAAGCACCACTTGAGCAAGTAAGGCAACCCCAGAAAGCAGGTGCTGTGTGTGTTTGTTTTTGCTGAGGATTTAGAGGCTTGTAGGTAGATGTTCTCAACGTCTTAAGCTAGACCTGCTCATCATCATAAAGAGACAGATACAAATACAACTTAGAGTTGGATATCTCAAAAGTTTTTTTAAGGTTATTTTGAAAGATAATTTGTTAAGTCTTTTATCCATAAGGGAAAAGATTAGCAAGAAAATGTATAATGGCCGGCCACTGTCTGGTCTATGTTTTTGAAGAAATAATGCTTAAGATGTGATAGAAATACAGTAGGACATGTAAGTCAATTTTATAATTAAGTTAGCCAAAGACAAATTTGTGGAAAACACAATTTCAAATCGCAAAATTGATTAAATTTGGAGAAATGTCACATGAAATTAACAATTTTTACACATTCCAACATGAAAAATGCAATGAAAACGTTTTGTTCAGAAGTGATTTAGAGTATCAGGAAGAATCAATTGATCATATTAAGTGACTTAAAAGTCACATAATTAATTTTGATAGCATTGATTTGATTACTTTTGATTGAGAAAGATTTTAAAATGTCACTAAAATTAGACATTGATATAGCATTAAAAAAACACCTTTTAGGTATTTTGTTTATTTTCACATAACTGCTTAGTTTTGTCAGTAAGTTGAGAAATTATTTGTATTAATTGTATCTTTATATATAACAGTACTAAGAATCAAATAAATTAAAAATTTGAAAGTCAATGAGTTAACATTTTAAATATTAATATTCAAATTTCTATTGAGACTGAAAACATAGTATGATTTATTAATGAAGAAATGTTTACATTCTTATTGTCAACCTATTTAAGAGAAATCCAGTGTGTTCAATAAATACGTTTTGTAAGAATAAATTGTTCATGATGAAGAAAGAATTCATTTATAATATGTAATTGGAGATTTCTCCTCAGCTAGACCTGTAATCCTAGTGGCATTTTCTACATATTTACAGCTGCACCACTGACTTGATGGAATCTCCTGTAATTTATTCAGTTCTTAGCATACACCCATACTGGAGCTCTATATAACTAAATTAATATACACTTTCAAATACTTCTTTTGAATTATTAACTTTCTTGACCTTGTTTTCATTAGTGAAGTTCTTAATACTATTGCCTAGAATGTCATATTTATTACCAAAGTCATTTGCTTATGGTCCTCCTCCTTTTTCTTCTGAGTAGATTAAATGCATGGCTGAAAAACCAAATTCTTACCCACTGTATGCAATAATTTCAACATCTTTTGGTGATAGACAGAAACATATAGAAAGGACTGATGTAACTGATCTTTTTTTTTTTTAACATTTTTAAATTTCATTTTCTCTTTTACATTCAATCACATTATTTAGCTTACGAACTGAATATTTCAACATGTGAACATTTCTCCCTAGTCCAGTTGATAAAAGTATCTTAAGAAAGTGGACGGGTATGTAAAATAAACAAATGAGTCAGGTACATACATATAAAGAAGCTTTAAGCAACATCTTCTAGTATCACTGTCAACAATCCGTTTTTGCGGAGAACCCTAAAAACGAATTTTCTAAAGCATCATTTTTTTTTCATGTTAGTTTTAGCATGCATACACATTATGACAAAGTAGCAACTAAATAAATATTATGGTAGTTTCATTGGATTGTAAATTAGAAATGCAAATTCTCCTCATATGATCTCTATAAGCCCTCATCTCTGTTTTTATGGTAATACCCTTTTAATGGTGTAAGCCTACGAAGAAAAAAACACTGAAGATTTTTAACTAGCCGCTTTGCAGGGGGCAGAAAGGAGCAAAGAAGATTTAGTGGTGAAAAGAGCAAATAAATAGGTGCTCCAAGATTAAAAAGAGGGTAGAAGTGCATGCTGAGCTGTTGAAAGACCTCTCTGTGTTTAAAGAAAAATATTGTTTGGTGCTTTCACCAGTGCATGATCAAAATAAGAGGTACAAATTAGTTCATGGCTGCTGAAGCTACAAAACATCATGCAGAGCGCTGTCTTTGGGAACGTTTTAATGAGGAGAAGAGGTCATCAGAGTGTGACATTGCTTTTCAGAATTCTTCAAGAACAACACAGACTTCCTGTTCCAAATGTGGTAGAGAATAAAACAACCTTAGTAGTAATCGTACAACTTTTGAACCACGTTCCTTGGAAATGCTGTACTGTGCTCATTTTGTGGCTTTAGTTAGCTCTCTCAAAGGAAACGCTTCCATATTTTCCATGTGCCCTTATTTCAAAAGTACAGTGAAATGGTGGAGCTTTAACATGGATTATATTTATAAAATAAAGTTTTATTCAGGCTTCTAAAGAGATTTTAATGTTTTCATTGCTCCAGGTGAAACGGTACACGGTGGCTCGGTTCATTAACATTTAGCATCAGTGCAAAAAAAAAAAAAAAAAATCAAGGATTACCACAGACAGCATAAAAGGAGGGATAGTATGACTTTGAAATTAAATTCACTACAATCTTAGTTTTGCCGCGTTTCAAAACGTGATTTTAAAATGTATAAGTTGTTAATGACATTCGAGGTCAAATATTCATAGTCCAATATCAAGTCCTACAGAGGCTCGCATTATTCAAATGTGCAACGTATTTGAGCAGGAGCTGAAGAGGTTTTCCTGATGCTTGATAAATAAATTTATTTTGGTTTCAAAGACCAGAATTAGAACATTATCTAATACTGGAAGTATAGAGAGGTGCATTTCTTAACCACTCTACTACAGGGCTAGAGCGTACCTTCGGTTTTTCATTAACATGACCATAACTGTAACACGTGTACAGTTTGAAAAAGTATTTTTGCCCATATACTTGATAGAGCTATCAAAACAAGACAAAAGAAAATAGGACTTTTAATTGTTATAGTAACACCCATAATCTTGTTAATCTCGAAGTTTTCTTATAATTTTTCCCCAAAGTAAGTGACTCACAAATAACAACATTTTCTCTTGATGCGTAAAATTAAATTTTAAATGCATGAAAATCATGCCAGAGACCTAAAGGGAAGAATCTGAACTGGAGTTGAGATGGAAGACAGGTCATTTCTGTGCATAGTAATGTTTCTGATTAACTTGTAAATAAGAGTGGATTCAATTTGGCTACAAGTAATTGACTTAGAAGCAGCAATGTAGAGTGTCCATCTTTTCCTTCCCTCTTTCTTTTTTATCTTACCTTATTTTTTATTTCTAGCATGAGAACAGAAGTCAAGCATAGACTCCCTGCTTTAAGTATGATAAAGGATAAAAGCTGTCATTCTAGTTTTACAGCTTTTCAGCTATTTAATCGAAAAGTTTCTGAACTTACACAGATCATTTACTTGACTCAGTCTTTTATATTAATTTTATTTCTTTTAATGTATGCAGTCTTTGTTCTTAAATATTCTTATTCATAAACCAGACACATTTAAGTTGACATCCTTAGCATGTAGAATTTTTCTACAAAGACCCAGAGAGGTAGTTATTTTTAGCTTGAGCTTTCAGTCTGGTCTTTTTTGGCTTGGTTTGCAGACTTTTTCTATCAATAATTACACACTGGGAGCTTCTGTAGATCTAATGTTTTGTTGTTGTTTTTGCATTATTACCATTCAGGATGTATCCTGCTTTATGAATTCAACAATATTCTGCTTCATAAATATTGCTCTTAAATCTTAAAGATGTTTTAGGCATCTGAAATGCTGCTGCCCAGGAAGTTTTAGTTAGCACTTATTATAGTAGCATATGGCAAATCCTGGAAAATAATAGATGAATATGAGAAATAAGGGAGGAAAAATCTAAAAGTTGCTTTTAATTATTTTCAAGTACAACTCAGGAAAGAAAAGGATGGATTTTTGGAAAACCAACAAGAGTGACATTAAAAAAAAAAGAAAAACTTTAAGTGACTTTAAGTGATTACATTCTATTTTCCAGAAAACTTTTTCCTAATTAAGGAAGGAATTATTTTGTGTGTGTGATCAGTAACACATGCTTGTAGGTTTTATTACCAGGAATCTAAACATAAAGTATTATGATTGAAACAAAAATTAAGTCATTTTTTATTAGTATGTAACTTTTGAAATTGACAAAAACTTAAAAAGATTATATGCATCTGAGTAATATATGATAGTTTTCATTAAATAAATTTATTTGTCTTTGAAGTACTATGATAATGGTTTCCCTTATCTCCTAATCCAGTTGAAAAATGATTTTGATAAAAAAATGTAAAAATTGACCCAGTAAAGCTATAAAATTGACACTAAATGAGAAAGGAGGCAAATAAATCATATAAAAGACAAAACTAAAGGTGATCTAGAAGTAGAATGTATTATATTCATTACATTTTTATAGGACTATTTATAAAACTATTCACTATAACAATTCACAATAAATCTAATGGTATTTTGTAATTTAAATATTTTTTCACTTTTTTTCCCAGTTACTAATATTCTTTTTAAAAAATATTTATTTATTTATGTAATTCCATTTGTTAGTATTTTTTTTTTTTTTTTAATTAGGACAGAGAGAGAGAGAGAGAAAGAGAAAGCGAGAAAGCAAGCCGTCAGGTCCAGGACTCAAACCACTGTCAGCCATGTGGGAATCCAGCACCCCCAACCACCATGTCACCTGCTGCCCCCCCAGTTACTAATATTCTATGACTTGTTTAAATGTTGATTCAATTCAAATAATGTTCCATGGTTCCCCTGTATCTCTGAAACCTTTCAGATGGTCTACAATGTCAAAATTATTTTCCTATTAATCCTAAAGTGTTATTTTTCATTTTCACAGTTTTGATATTTGTACTGATTGTTTAAAAGCACAATGGTGAATAAGATTGTTGGTATCTTTTTATGAATCAAGGCAGTGGCATCAAACTGCTAGTAGTGAGTGAGTGTATTCTTTTCTTCCATGTAATTGCTGTCAAATAGAAAAGCAGCATCACTTAAAATTGCCTTTGATGTGGCAGTCAAAATTATTAACTTCATTATATTTTGACCCTTCAGCTCATCCACTTGGTGAATATCAAATGGTGATAAACTGAGTAACCCATGGACATCGAGCTTTGATTCTTTTAGCATCTGTGTTTTTCAGCCAGTATAGACCTATTTGGCCTACCATTTAATCTGACACTCAACTCAAGAAGTTGTACTTGGGACCAGCAGATGGCATAATGTTATGTTGTTGGACCCCCACGTAGTTGATGGGATTTGAGTCCTGGAATGGTGGCTGAAACTCAAGCCAGGCACGTGTGCGTGCATGCCCAAGATCACAAGGGGAGAATGGAGGAAAAGGGATTGTGGTGTGGCCATCTCCCAAGGGGAGGGCGATTTCTCACTTTTTGTCTCTCTTTCTCTGTCTTTTGGGCAAACACAAGCACCCTCCAGTAAAAATCTATTAAAAAAAAAAAAAGCTGCACTTTATTCAAATCCTTAAGAAACCTTAAGAAATAGTAATTTTGAACAGTGCTGTCCAAGTGATAGTAAAGGGCATGGCTAATGCTTGATTTAAGGGATTTCCATGAGTAACTTTGATTATGTACTTTTGTGTGTGTGTGACTCTGGTCCAACTTTATACATTAATTCATAAAAATGATGCTGCCAGCAGCTCCTCTGTACATTTTTATCATCTGCTATGCTTGCTTTGCTGATCTAGAAAAAAGTGCACTACTTTCTGATTTTTTTTTTTTAAAGCAACCATTCCAAGCCCTCTATCAAATGTTCTCTATAAATTTTTGGAGCATAAAGTGAAGCATTATGACCTAATACGATTATAGGGAAGAGTAAAACTTCAAAGGAGAATTTTTAGGAGTTCAGATAGTGGCAACAATTATTACCTGGATCCTACTATTTATTGAGCCAATGTGAAGGGTCTTCTCAATCAACTTACTTTATATTTAATGTGTTAACACCTCAATGATACTAAAAACTGTAAATTATAATTGCAATGAGTACTTCATAGGGCAGAAACTTATTTTAATTTTATCATTGCTTAGCAAACTCTTTCTTAATGGGTAGTAGAGATTATAGAATGGGGGAAATAATATTGAAAAAACAATTTTTTTCCAGTACTTTCATATCTACTAGAAAAATGTGTTTAAATATAAATAATGAATTGCTAATAAAAATTTCTCTTTTAAAACTTATTTTTGAGGACTTTTTCAACTTTTTTTTTGAGAGGTTTTTGCTATAGGGCGCGTGCGCTCGCCAGACAGACAGAGAGAGACAGAGAGATAGAAAGCAGGAAATAAAATCCCTTCTCCTCCATTCTCCTCTCGGGATCTTGGGCACGCACGCACACGCACCCGGCGTGAATTTTCCGGGACTCGAACCGTGGTCGACTACGTGGGAGTCCAGCGACATAGCCATTACGCTAACTGCTGGTCCCAAGGACTTTTTCAATTTTTAAAATTTCATTAAGCTTTTAATGGCTCATTTTTGCTATGTTAAAGTATTTGAAAACAGTCAAAAGTTGCAAACTTGTTAAAATTCACATTATTTTAAGTTTAAAAAATTAATACCAAAGCTAGATTTTAATATTCATTTGCTTTTTTATCTATAGTGAGAAAAACTGATCAATACTATTTTTAAATACACATAGCTCATCTCATTTTTACTTGAAATTGACATATTTGATAATTTTTCAAGACCCATCGATAATCTTAAATAATTGCTATTCAATTTCATCTTCCAAAAATCTTTTTTCAGGACTCCATTGTGACCAGCTTTATTAAAAGTTATATACCAAGTCCATTTCCAAATCTAAACAAGAACCAAGCAAACTTTGTTAATCAGTTTGTAGAGATGAAGCCATGGTTTTAAAAAAAATTTTTTTTTTCCTTATCAGGCATATGTGTTCACCAGAAAGAGATAGAGACAGAAAGAGGGAAAGTGAGAAATCACTCCCTTGGGGGATGGCCATGCCACAATGTCTTCTCCTACATTCGCTTCTTGTGATTTTGGGCATGCATTCACACACACCCAGTGTGTTTACAAGCTGCAGGATCCAGGACTCAAACTTTAGTCAACCATGTGGGAATCAGCTGCCTTAACCTCCATGCCACCTGTTGGCCCCTGGCTTTTTAAATTATGTTTTTATAGAATTATTTAATTTTTAAATTAATTAATTAATTAATTTTATTTTTAAAACAATTTTTTAAAAGAATTATTTTATTTAACTTTATTTATTTATTTATTTTAATATGACTGGGGGGCAGGGGAGAGAGAGAGTGAGAAAGCAAATCACCAGTTTCGGGACTTGAACTATGGTCGACCTGGGGGAGTCCAGCACCCTTAACCACCAGACCACCTGCCGGCCCCTCATTAATTTATTTTTTAATTTGACCAGACACACACACACACACACACACACACACACACACACACACAGAGAGAGAGAGAGAGAGAGAGAGAGAGAGAGAGAGAGAGAGAGAGGAAAGTGAGAAAGCAAGCCACCAGGTCCAGGACTCAAATCGTGGTTGGCCATGTGTGAGCGTTCAGCACCTTAACCACCATGCCACCTGATAGTCCCTAAAACTGTTTTTAACTAACACATAATATTGGTACATATTTATGGTGTGCTGTGTCTTTTTTTCAGCATATGAATACAACATGTAATGATCAGATTGTGGTAAGCAGAGTACTAATTATCTCAAACATTTATTATTTCTTTTTGTTGGGGATATTCAAAATGATCTCATCCAGTGAATTGGATATATGCTGCAAGTTATTGTTAATTGTAGTTTACTACTGTACTGTATAGAGCACTTGAATCTCTTTAACTGTATTTTTGCATGAGCTAACCAACATGCCCCTATTCTTGTCTCTCCGCTCCTCTTCTCAGCCTGTAGTAACAACTATTCTATTCTATTTTTGAGGTATCTTTCCATGAGGCAATATTCTTTATACAATTAGTTAGAAATGGTATAAAATAATTTGTTAAACACACGTTAAACTTACTTTTGCAATATGAATGGGATTACTAGATTGGTAAATGAGAAATCTTTCTGTATGTAGTTCTTTAAAATATATTTTTGACCAAGGTAAAGATCTATTTTTTTAGAGGGTATGTGTACTTACCAGAAAGATACAGAGAAAGAGAAGGATAGTGAGCAATCTGAACACCTCCCTGCCCTGTACCTTAGAGGGGAAAGCCATGCCACAATCCCTTCTCCTACAGTCTCTCTTGAGATTTGGGCATGCACATATATGTGCCAAGCATGATTTTTAGGCCACCAGGTCTGGGACTCTAACTGTGCAGTTGACCATGTGGGATCCAGTTCTTTAACTGCCACACTACCTGCTGACCCAGATCTATGTTCTTGATGATAGAATTGTTAATGAATTCTATCTGATAAACAGACCAGTCCTAATTAGTGGGTTCATGTTATTCTAGAAGGAAGTCTGCAGTGGCTAACATTTGTGTTCTATCCTTATTCCTATCCTGTCTAAGGTATTAATTATTTGCATGAGGATACAGATGACGGTGGCATATTGATCCAATTACAGGTGGTGCAAAAGTGGCCGTATCTGTTTACCATATATATTATACATTTAATAATTATTTATAAATAAACTTATTTTTAAATTGCTGCACATACACAGTATTATAAATAAGATCTAGAATCTTAATGTACTGGGTACCATGAATAGTAATATAATTTTATTGAAGTCAAATAAAAGCTAATCCATGTAATATTATATAGTTACATTTTGAACATACTACATTTTGGAAAATTTTGATCTAGGCAAAGATTTGGCAAAGGGACTGAAGCTGAAGAGTTATCTTTAAGAAATAAGGTGCAAAGACAGCAGCATTGGAGACACACAGGTTAGCTCTAAGGGAACAGCTTTAGAAATGTAAGTCTGACATCCTGAGCTATGTAGATGGAGTTTTCATTAGCTGGTTCCAAATAAGTCTTGGAGAATGATAGTTATCACTGGTATGGAACTTATAATTATACACGATATTTTGCATGTTTTAATTTAATTGATACAAAAATCCTCTGACCAAATCACCAGTCTCATCTCATAAGCTTTTTATACATTAATTCATTAATGTATTGGATATTTCTTAAGTACCTAAATTTGCCAATAATTGTGTTAAGTGCTGGAATACAGCAATGGGCAAAACAAGCAAAAATTTCTGCCTTCCTGAAACTTAGATTCTAGAATGATAAAAAATGTAATTTAAAGAAAGATGAACTGCAGGCCAGTGAATGGCATGGTGACGGAGGCACTGTTGCCCACTTGGCCGACCATGGTTTGAGCCCTAGACCTGAAGCCTTGTTTTATCACTTTCTTCATTTCTTTCTGTCTCTTTCTGATGAGTGCATGTACCTTAGCAAATGTAAGAACAAGTAAATAAAATTAAATAATTATTGTTTAAAAAACGAGAGATAGCTAATCTAAGCTAGTAAGTGGTAGTCTAAACTAAAACTCAGGTTGTTGTTTTAAAAAATCTTAATTATTTGATCTTTTGTCCTTTAAATAGTACTCAATATAAATTAGCCATATAATGTCACAGGAGAGACAGGGAGAGAGAGGGATAGGAAGGAGAGAAGAAGAGAAGAGAGAAATATCTGGAGACAGAGAAAGAGGGAAGGGAGGAGGAGAGAGAGAATCGGCCTTAGCTCTCAAAGTTTGCCCAGTGAATAAATAAGAAACAAACTATTAGTCCAGCCCCATAATGTGATGGTTAAGCACTGTGCATAGGGAACTAGATCCCACATGACCAATCATGATTCAAATCCTGGCATTGGCAGCTTGAACAACACACCTGGTACATGTGTGTGCATGTCCCAAATCCTTATGGGATGGAGAATTGGAGGAAAAAGGATTGTTTCATGACCAGGCCCCATTGGGTGGTCTTTCTTTCTCTCTGGTGAGTGATACATCGTCTAGCAATAAACAAGCAAATGAACAAACAAAACCACCAAACTGTTAGCACCCAGAAATAAGTGCAATGTTAGTGAAGTACAGAAAACTTACAAAAGAAAACAGCACACTTACTCTACACTTGGTTAGTCAGAGAGATTTCTAGTGGATAAGATTTTAAATCTAGCAGAGTGAGCAGAAAGAAGTTTGCCCAATACACATGCAGCTATGTGTTCTTGCTTATGTAATGGCAGGAATATGGTGATATAGGCAAAAATTCAGAAAAAATCTTCTAAATTATTAAGGCCATAGTATGAGGGTAACGAACACTGGGACCTGGAGGTGCTTTGAAGCAGAAAAATGTATCAGGAAAAGACATCTGGAATGACGATAACCTTCTGATCGTCATGATTAAGCTAAAAACTACCCTCAGAAAATATGAAATGTAAGAATGTAGGGAACCACAAAGGCAGTGAGAAAAGCACCACAAAAGGAAAACTAGGTCCGTTCTTTTATCCCTTTATTTGTAAGTTCTGGAAATCGATGATATTATCTTTAAAAGACATGACATTACATGACATTTAATGTTATCTGTGTACTTCTTGAAATATAGGGGCCAACACAGAGGCAATTTATGAGGAAGAAAATATAAATCTGTGTTCATTTTCCTTATGTCACTCAGTAACGACTCTTCCTCCACATTACTCATCCATATCATGGGGCTCACTTATGTTACCTTCTTTAGGCTGGCTACTCCCACATGCCACAACTACGCCACATTTTTTCCCACTTACCTTTAAACAACATTTTTCAAATGACTCTGTTTTCCCCTCTGAATATTTCTATAGTCTTTGGGTTTAAAAGTTTTTTCTAAATATAAAAACAGGGTTGGCCCCATAGCATAGCAGTTGAGTGGTGTATATTGGGAGCTAGATCCCACATGGCTGACTGTGGTTTGAGTCCTAGCTCCAGTGGCTTGAAGAAACATGCCAAGGGTGTGGGCGTGCAAGACCAGAATCCCAGATGGGAAGAAGAAATACAGGAAATAAGGATTGTGGCATGACCACACCCTGTTGAGAAGTGTTTTCTTTTATTCTTCCTCTGGTGAGCATGCATAACCTCTGTCAATTAAGAAAAAATAAAAAAGCTTAAATGTAAAACCAAAGTCAGAAACCACAAAAGAAGAGATCAATAGATATACTGCTAAAACAGAGATAATTCAGCAAACATAATTTTTCTAAAGCACAAGTTAAACATGTTCTGAAGTACAATGCAAAGTACCCAATAAAATTGCAGCTGTGAACATACTAAATTAAAGTCACATTTCACCTAGACAGTAAGGTAAAACAAGTTACCTATAATGAACAGATCATATATTGGAGGAGTCCAACCCGGAAGGGCCCCAGGATTTGTGTTGAGCTTTTGACCTTCAAGTATCACTTAGGTCAGGTCAGCACGTAGGCAAGGCCGCTGCTGTGTGTCCCCCTGACCTAGGAATAAGACTTAGGTTGAATTAGCATGTCAGCAAGGCTGCTTGCTATTTGCTCCAGAAAACTGTGCTGGGAAGCGACCCCTCCTCTGACTCCCCAATATACTACTATAAAAGAATTACATAGCTCTCTTATACATCCTGAGTATATGATAAAATTTTTCAGGAAGTCCCCCGACCGCTCCCCTTTGCTCTAATTACCTACTGTTAATTACAATGCTTTATCTCCATGGTCACAATAGAGGATGGGCTGAAGTTCTGTCTAGGCAGAAATAATCTTGACCTTTAGAAAGCCCTTTAACATAAACTTAAAGATAATCTTTTCTTTACATAAAATAGGATTAGGCTGAAACTGGCCCAGGACACCCCTGCCCTCACCAAGTGAAATAGATAAATATATTAGGATTCCTTAAATTAAGTTTTAGATCCCTATAAAACTATATAAGTATCATTCTTTATTAAGATCCATAAGAACTAATATCTATAATTGAGATTTTCTTTTCTCAGTACCATTCCTGGTAATCACAAGATGGCTGCTGTGCCGCATCAGCTGATAATCATCTCTGCTTGCTAGAACCACTTTCCCAAAACTGCATTCCATAGAGACCCACCTACATCAAATGAACAATTGCGGAACTGCACTAGACCCACCCTTAATCCAACTCTGAATAAAATCTATGTTCCCTATTCTTAAAACTTTATGAGCTGATAATTGAAACATGTAGCCCCTCTTCCATTTACTTGCATGTAACACATTTTCAATAAAAATGCACGATGATTCCTAGCAGGGGTCACTCCTCAGAGAGTGATCTCTGGGGGGTGTCCGGCTGAGGACGTGCATGAAAAGGCACCGAGACCTTAGTCTTTCTTTCCTGCACCGCCTCTGACGAGTCGACCCACCCCTGCCAAGGCTGGACCCCGGCAATATATGAAGGGAAAATATTTAAAGATAGTAGAGAGAATTATTAATCAAGGGAATTAGACTAATAATAGAAACTTCCCAACAGCCACAACAGAAGTCAGAAGATGAAGAAATGTTGCAGAGAAAATAATTACCAATTTAAATTTTTACACCTAGCTAAATTATCACTTTAAGGTTAAGGAATAATAAATCCATTTTTAAACCCACAATTACTAAAAGTATTATTTAGAAAGAATAAAATAGATGCCAGAGGTCAGGTTTGGTTTACAAGAAATAATAATGAGCACAGAAATGATTAAAAAAAAAGTCAAGGGACCAGCAGTTAGTGTAATGGCTATGTTGCTGGACTCCCATGTAGTCGACTGTGGTTCGAGTCCTGGACCCAGTGGCTTAAACTCACGCCGGGTGCATGTGCATGCGTGCCCAAGATCCCGAGAGGAGAATGGAGGAGAAGGGATTGCGGCGTAGCCATCCCCCCTGGGGCTGATTTCTCACTTTCTGTCTCTCTGTCTCTCTCTGTCTTTCTGGCGAGTGCACGCGCCCTATAGCAAAAACCTTTCCAAAAAAAAAAAAAAAAAGTCAATATACCTATTTAACAATTATTTGTATAAAAATAACTAAAGTCTAGACCAGTGCTATTCAAAATCTGCTCTTTATCTGTGCATAAATCATTTATTATCAATCTGCTCTAAGTATAAAAATTGCAAATAATTATCTGAAATTGTTTGAAGCATTTGACTTTGCCACAATGTTACTGATGGGGTGAAAAAACAAACTTTTACCTCTGACAGTTTGAGAAGAGCTTCTTTGAATGGTAGTAACAAAATTGGAGGAAGAGTTAAATCAGTGGTCATGCTATGGTCTTCTAGTATTGGAAGGGAGGAGAAAAATGAGTGAGGACATATGGAGATTTGTTAGAACATTTTATAGATAAATACTAAAAGAATAGAAATATAATAGTTTTCAGTTTAGCTGGAGGAAAAATATTGGCATGTAGGAAATCATATAATCCTTCAGAATATGGGAGAAGAAAAAGAAACAGAAAAAAAGTATGTGAAAAACACAGAGGAGATAAGGAAAATCTTAATTTATCAATGCTTTTGATGAAGGCAAATAAATTACTGTCATATATTAAAAGACATAAATTATTGGGACCGGCAGGTGGCATGGTGGTTAAAGGTGCTAGATTCTCACATGACTGACCATGGTTCGAGTCCTGAACCTGGTAGCTTGCTTTCTCACTTTTTCTCTCTCTCTCCCTCTCTGGTCAAACTGCATTTTTTTAAAAAAAGGATAAATAAATAAAGTTAAATAAAATAGTTCTTTTTTAAAAAAAGACATAATTTATTATGTTGGGTAAATAGCCAAAATCTAGGCTGTTTTCCAGAGCTCCATTTAAAATAAAACTATTCAGAACAGTTGAAACTTAGGTAAATAAACTAAGATACTTAGGGATGTACTAACATAAAGAAATCTGATTGAGTAATATTTAAATTCTTTTTCTGTCCAAGAATTTGCCTTTCAGGAGTCCTTCATCTTCTTTTTCTGCTCTAGACTGGTGATGTGAAGACCCAGAGTATAAGGGATTTCATTTCCTCTCTTTTTTGGAGCCCCAGTTTTGTTTGTTTGTTTGTTTTCTTCTTATTATTTTTTTTTAGATTGTTTTTAATTTCACTTTTCCTCTCTGTTGACTTCCACAATTGGCTAAAGTACATCATTCAGTACTAGATCTCAGGGTAATGGAAATAAAATTTCAAAATATCACATGTCTGAATGTCTTTTTTCCTATTGTTACACATGCTTAATAATATGCTAAAGAATCCTATATTAAAAGTTATTTCTTTCAGTTTTCGCATGTGTGTTTACATTGTTTTCTAGCTTACAGTTTGCTGATATTAATGCTAGTTGGAGTTCTGATCTTTTTTCCTTTTTTACTAAATTTGGGTTTTTTGAAGAATTATTTTCTCTCTCTCTCTCTTTCTTTCTTTCATTTTAATTTGACCAAGAAGGACACGCACACACACACACACACACACACACGCACACACAGAAAGTGAGAAAGCAAGCTGCCAGGTCTAGGACTTGAACTGTGATCGACCATGTGGGAATCCAGTGCCTTTAACTACCATTCCACCTGCCAGTCCCTAAATTTCTTTTTAAATATCACTTCTTTTCTTCTTTCCTTCTTTTAATTGCAAGACACACACACACACACACACACACACACACACACACACACACAGAAAGGAAGTAAGGAAGTGAGAAAGCACCCTCCCCAACAGGGGTGTGGTCATGCTACAATTCCTTCTCTTCTATTTCTCCATTCTGTCTCAATTTTGGGTACTCACAAATAAGTGGTGTATTTTTCAAACATCCCGGGCAAATATTCACATTAAGCAGTTCCTCTTTCCCTTCTTCCCTTCCCCTTCCTGCCTTCCTCCCTCCCACCTTCCCTACCTTTCTTTGTTTTTCCTTCTTTCCTTTCTTTCCTTCTTTCTCTCATAACACAGACAGTGAGAGAAGGAGAGAGGGAGAGAGGGAGAGAGAAAGACAAGCACCCTTAACAGAATCTCACTCCATGATTTTTCCTCCCCAGCCTTTCCCAGCCAGCCAGACTCAAAAGTATGCATGTGAATGCCTGGCACGTACAGGTGGACCTAGAAACTGAGCTCTGATCTTCCATATGGCTTCCAGCACTGCAGAGTGTGTACTTTCACTGTGCCACTTTAGCTAGGCCTAAAACTTCTTGATAGTCTGCCTTTCATCATCCCTTGGGGTATGTGCTTGATGGCCTTTTCAGTCTGGAAACTAATAAACTTCCTTTCTAGAAAATTTTATTTATTAGTTATTTGATCATTTCTCTTCTATCCCTTTTATTTTCTTTGTGAAACTCTTAGTAGTTTACCTGATGTTTACTTTCATAATTGAAACACTTTTCCAATTTTCTTTTGTCCTATTTCTAGGACTCTCTTTAATTTCTGCATTTTTGGAATAGTCCATTACATTTTTTTAGTTAATTAAAATAGACTTTTTATGTTTTTAGTGTATAGTGATTTTTATGTTATAAAATACTATACATTATTTTTTCTGAGACTATTTAACTTAAAACTTTTTTTTTCACTTTGCCTCCTGTACACATTGTCTAATTTTCTTCTAAGTTTTTTCTCCATGCTTTTCTTTTTGGGAGACTTTTATATGTCGGACTTAATTTTTCAAATGTATAAATCCTTTCAATATAGGAGAACAAAATGAAGGATGGGGACATGGGATGCTAACTTCTCCTAGTTACACTTTCTTATAATCTCTACAGTTTTACTTTCTGTGTCAAATTGACTGTCTGCCCAGAACAATCTCTGAGATTTCAATCATTCAGTCCTTGTACACTCACTCTAGATAGTTTCCAAATGCACAACTTTAGCTTTGATCAATTACCCAGTTCTCAATCTCTTGGACTTGTCACGTCCATTTTGTCCTGGTAGTCATTCTACCAACTTTATTTCATGTCTAAACTAAGTAATAGAGCCTCTGAATGAATTTTCCTGGCCTTCACATTCCAGACCACTTCTTGTATTGCCACCTGCTAAATTAAAGCCAAATTATTCAGCCTAGAATTTATTATCTTTTATATTTTAGTTCTAACCTAGTGTTCTCCATTGTTTCATGTTACATTTTCTACACATCCCAGTAATAGGAATTTATGACTATTCTCATACTCATCCTTGCTTAATTATCTCTATATCTGTGCATACAAGTCCTTTGCCTGGAATGTTCTAATATCCCTCTACCCTGTATATTGAAGCCACACCTGTATTTCAAGATGAGTTACAAATTATACCCCTTCTGTCAAGTAATCTCTTATCTCCACTGAATGTACCTGCCATACATTTCTTTCTTTTTCTCTTTTTAAAATTTATTTTATTTATTTCTTGAGAGAGAGAGGGAGGAAGTTAAGATGGAAAGTTAAGTATGTCTGACAGGGTCTTGCCATGCTGTGATCCTTTCCAACACTTCCAGACCACCAGTAATCACAGGTGTGTGTGGGTACCCCCAGTGTGTTAAGGTAGACCTGGGACCTGAACATGGGCCTCCCATGTGACTTTAGTATTTCACAGTGGCACCCAATCAAATGCACAGTTTTGGCTGGGCCCATATATTTCTTACTAGACATACTATTCCTAAGATCAGTTGAGTAATTGATTTACTTTGTACTCCCAAAATTTCTAGTATAACATGTTCCTAATTGTGGGCCTTCAATATCTGTTGAGATATGAAAATGGAAACTATCTACACAATATTAGGAATATTTACTTCAAAATTATGATGGAATTATTTACTATTTATTGAATATATGCAGGCTTTCTCACCCTAGTAAAATACTTGAGGATAGGATCCATGTCATTTATATTCTTTGTTTACCTCCACAATAGCTTGCACAATGCTTTGCATACAAGTCCTTCGCCTGGAATGCAAAGCAGTGTGTGTGTGTGTGTGTGTGTGTGTGTGTATATAAATGTGTATATATATATATATGTGTGTATATATATATATATATATATATATATATATATATGGCAATATATACAGCTTATAAGTAATTGTCTTCTATGATGCCTTTGAAAATGTCAGTTTGAGGAATCGGGGGAAAAATTTACATGGAAGAAGAATTTTTTTTTTTCTCTCCTCAAGATAGAATCAGTTGCTACCCCTTAAAATAGTCTAATTATTTTACTGGAGACCTAGTTATAAAACTACTTGCAGTTGCACTAGAAATAGAATTCTGGTGTCACTTAATGAGATTTTTCAAGTTCACATTACTTATTCGGCAGACTTCTTCATTTGAGTAGATTATTTAATATTTTATTTGTTTTATTATTCACATTTTGGGGGTAAAATATTTCCATTCACATTCAAAGTTGGTTGAATTATATGCCAGAGTTTAAGTGTGTAGAAGTTTCTCTGGGTCCTGTTATTACCAAGTGTGCAGCTGCCTGTGTGTCTGTAATTCACATCCCCAGAACCAGTTTTCTGCAGCCTCCCAAGAAGTAAAATTTTGTCCTATCTCAGAATGCAAGTTTAGTAACAATTTCTCACCTGTTTAGTAGTGATTTCTGCTCATCCTCCTATTTTCTCCATTTTTGTCTGTGAAGTGAGCTTCTGCCACTCTGTGCATCTGAAGCAAGTATATTTCATTAAAAACTTTCATGATGACAGTGTACTAGGTATGATAGACTATGTTTAAATGTACCCTGGCATTTTAGGGGTTACTTTTCTATTTAATTTGCATTAAATTTATGGGTATTTTACATAATAAAGGTGGATAAAATGATTTCTTTTTCTTTTCTAGTTTCCTGCATGGTGCATGCACCTGCTAGAGAGACAGAGAGGAATCACATCCCAAAGGGGTTGTCCATACCACAATCCTTCTACTTCCCTCTACTCTTGGGATTTGGGGCACACATGCACATGCTCCCAGGGAATTTCTCAAGCTGAAGAAGAACCCGGCAGTCAGTTATGTGGAATCCAGTTGCTTTAACCTCACATCTATTTGCCTAAAGGTGAAGAGAATTAACATATAATTAATCTTTTTTCTTCTTTTTTTAGAGAGAGAGTTTTGCTATAGGGTATGTGTGCATACCAGAGAGTCAGAAAGTGAGAAATCACCCCCCATGAGAGGGTGGCCTTGCTGCAATCCCTTCTCTTCCATTCTCCTCTCCAGATTTTGGGCATGCATGCACACAAACCTGGTGTGAGTTTTAAGCTGCCAGGTCCAAGACTTGAACCACAGTCTACTACATAAGAGTCCAGCAATGTAGCCATTAGACCATCTGCTGATCCCTAGAATTAATCTTTTGTCATTTATGGAATATATTTCCAGCAATATTTCTCTAATGTACTCCCTCCCTGTTTCATTGTTACCCATCATCAGACCACTAAAAGCATTTTTTTCTTTTTTCTTTTTTTTTTTCTTTTTTTTTTTTTTTTTTTTTTGCTATAGGGTGTGTGCCCTCGGCAGAAAGAGACAAAGAGAGGGGGAAAGTGCGAAAGCACCCCCCTGGGGGGATGGCTATGCTACAGTCCCTTCTACTCTTGGGATTTGGAGCATGTGCCTGATGTGTTTTTCAAGCCACCAGGTCAGGGACTCAAACAGCACAGTCAGCCATGTGGGATCCAGCCACCCTAACTACAATGCCACTAGCTGGCCTTAAAAGCACTTTAATTGTAAGGATTCTTCTTTATCTGTTTAGAAAATAGTCATTTATTTATTGAGTTCTTGTGCTATGTTTAATATCATGTTAAGATATGTGATTACATAAAAATACATATAATACTGTATATATAATTATATAATATATTTAAGCTATGTTACTTTGCAGAGAGAATACACAAAATAAATGGAAAATAATTAATACTGATCATGGGGGTAATAACTATAAATGTAAGACATTAGAGAAAAAGGAAGCGAGCTTGGAAAGAATAGTATGAAAAACTTATGGAAAAGGTAGAATTTGAGTATTCAGATGTGAAGATAGGGTGATTATATTTGAGGCTTAGGGATGGTGAAGTTCAATGAAGACAGTATCATTATGGGCAGTCAAGATGCATAGGTTAGATCAGGATTAATAAAGTTAGTAAGAGGATCCATTTAAGCATTCAAGCTTTTACTGTTTTAATAAGGATGATGTTTAAACACAGTGTCTTCAGGCAGGACTCATTGAGGCTTGTGGTACATCCTACAAGACGAAAAACTCGAAGGGTGGCAGAGTAGAGAGTGGATTGCAAGGACTGCAATAGAGATAACTGGAAATAGAATGCTTTTAAAGATAATTTGGAATTATAAACTAAGAGGAATAAAACTTAGAATGAAAAGAAAATGAGAGATTTAATCCAAGGGCAAAAGGAGAAGGTTTGTTTCTTGCAACAAACCTCTAATATATTTTTTTTTTTTTTTAAACCTCTAATATTTTTGAACTTCATTTCGTCCAAATGCAATTATCCTGCTGGGGCCACTAGGTGGTGATCTTTGTTAGTTGGTAAGATGCGGGTTTTCTTAGATACGAGTTTAGCAGTAGTCAAAAGCCCATGTTTTTGTTTTATACAATTTCTGCTATGTAACATTCATACCTATGGATGTATGTTAGTAAATATGTCCCTTCTCTTTTATTCTTTTTGTTCTTGTGGTCTCAGGTAAGATAGGGGAGATAGGAAGGAAAGTATTTGGGTCATAGTTCTCAGGTTTCTTTGGCTTCTTGGCACTTTACAATCTAGCCATTGCTTTATAGGAAATAAAACAGTAAAAAGGTTTCCTCAACCTTTCTGGTCTTTATCATGTCATTCATTAGGGGCTTTCTATTCCAAAGCCACTGTTGGCCATGGTGGAGTGAATAGGGGAGAGGGGCATGGACAACTTGATTGAGGAGATTATTATGGTGTCACTTTGTTGTACTGGTCCCCAGATTTATTATTTCCACTTGCCTTGGAGTCTCATCTTTTGCCGTTCACCATGCTGGAATTTATAAGCTAAGCCACCACTTACTTCCTCCACATTGAGGAAAGTCTGCTAGCTGGCAGGTGGAAAGGGAGAAAACTTGTCAAAGGGCTTGGCTTGCCCGAGAGCAGGCACTGCCACTCCTTCAAATGAGTGATTGAATGATGAACAAAAGAATGCACTCAGGTCATTCGGTGAAGGGAAGAGATGGTCTTGGTCTTGGAATATTGAATTAATATTTCCATGAAAATCTTTAAAAATCTATAAAGTGCTCTTTAATGTTATCGGACCAGGCTAATCTGGCACATCATACTCTGATGCCTTAGAAACCCAACCATCATGGTTAACATTGTTTTGTGGGGAAATACTTTCTGAGTTCCAAACATTCAACTTCTTAATGAACTTTTGCTAACCTGTGACTTTAGAACAAGTTCTTATTAAATGAAATAATAGCGCAGTTCGTAAAAGTCACTTTTGAAGTGCTTAGTCATAGCAACATGTAATTAACAGCAAAGGCTTAAAGTGCAAACGGGGGTCTTATCTATCCAAACACTTTTTAAATTTTAAATTTCTTAGTGATCATTAATAAACCCTTGTAATTGTAACAACAATTACAACTTCAGTGACTTCAGTAAGCGTGAAGACTCTTCCTTAATTTATTTCCAACATTTCCCTGTAGAGAAAAAATTCTGGGCACCTAGCTACAGCTATACATTTGTTACCTGTTCTGAAAATTAGGTTGTCAATTCTCTCCTTAGTAGAAGAATGGAAGGTTATTTCCTTTCCTCCCAATAGCTACATTTTAATGATTTTTTTATTTTACTGATTTATTCTTGGCTGCTTTTTCCTTTCCATTTGACCTTTTGGCCAATCAGGGCTTTTAGCCAAGGATCAAAGAAATCTGAGTCTTGGCTTAGGCAAATCCCAGACTCATTTCTTTCTCCTTATTTTCCTGTCTTATCTTTGTCTGACAAAGATAATCATCACATAATATTACTCATTTGGAACCCTGACCCCTGAATAGTGAGTCTGTAGAACACATTTTTTTTTATAGCAAGTCAATACATTTAAATGTGGTACATCTTAAAACAGTAATTTACTTTTATTTATTTTTGATGTAGTTAAATGCTTATAACACAAAATTTATCATCTTAACTATTTTAAAGTACACAATTCATTGACACCCAGTACAGTTTCAAAAAAATGTGCAATCATTACCACTTTCTAATTCTAAAACATTTGAGTCACCCCCAAAAGGAACTCCATTCTCAATGAGACAAGTACTCCCCATTTCTCTCTTGTTCTAGCCCCTGACAACCATTAATGATCTTTTGCTTCTATGGATCTGCCTATTCTAGACATTTCATGTTTGTGACTTTTGCAATATGTGGCTTATGTATCTGGATTCTTTCACTTAAAGTCTTATTTTGAAGATGCATCCATGCTGTAACATGTATCAGTACATTATTTATTTCCATGGCCAAATGATACTCCATTGCATGTATATACTACCTTTTGTTTATCCCGTCATTCATTGATGGACATCTTGGGTGGTTTCTACTCATTGGTTCTTATGAGTAATACTGCTGTAATCATTTGTGTACTGGTTTGTGTTTGAACACCTATTTTCAGTTCTCTTGGGCATATCTTACAAGGGGAATTGCTGGGTCACATGATAATTTTATGTTTATCATTTTGAGATAACTATTTTTATTTTACACATGCTAATATTGGTTATTCTTCAGAAAGTTACTAGATGGGGTTTATTATGCAACCAGTAGATATTATTTGTATGTGATAAACTGGGCTAGGATATTAATCTATAAGTTTTTTTCTCTTTATTCAATAGTTGAGACTCAAAAGATAGTTATTTAGATGAAATAATATATTTTTAAGTTTATATTTCTTTCTTTCTTTGATGAAGGGATCTCCCCCCCCGCCCCGCCACACACACACACACACACACACACAAAGTCTTCATGCCTTGATTTACCCTCAGTGTCAGCTAGCCTGAATCATGGGCAGACACACAAATGGTGTGTTTGGGAAGGTCTCTGGATGCGAAAACAGGAGCTTTTCCCATGTCGGTCCAGTTGCTTTACCACTTTGCCACCATCTGGCCCCAGAAAAACATTTTTTCAGTCAAATTCTTGAAGCATACTTCTCCTTATCCTGAGCTTTTATTCTACAAAAATTCATTCGGTTCCAACAGTTCATCAGGAGCTATTTTAGGTACTGGAAACACAGGGAAAAAAAACCAAAATGGATTCTTGTCAATGAAATTGCATTTAAGAAGGTAGAGAAATAATTTTAAATATGGATAAGAGAAATGGAGGAAATGATGCAGAGAACTGCAATGGACTATCATAGACTTTAAGGGCGGTGCTTCTTAAATTTTAGTGTGCATGAGAATCATCTGGGGATGTTGTTAAAATGCAGATTTGAATTTAGTTGGTCTTGGGTAGAGTGTGAAATTCTATCTTTCCAATAATTTCCCTAGTGATGCCCATGCGATAATACTATGGATAGGCAGAGAAGGCCTTACCAAGGCAGAGACTTTCCAGCAGGGACATTAAGTGTGGGTTATGCATCAGGACCCAGCCAAGTCGAAATGTGGAAAAAGAAAGTTTGATGGAGAGAAAACAGCTTTGGCAACAGGTCTGCAGAGGACCAGAACCTGTCATATCTGAGGGAAAATGATGTGGAATAGTGATCCTATCTCCTTTCCTAACACACCGGAGTTATAAAAATACAGAACAAGTAAAAATTTAACTGTGTGACACTCACAGCCTCTTTCTCACCAACAAATAGAAGAATTCATTCGTAGAACCAGGTTTGCATTTGCATCAGCTTCCTTTATCTTATCCAATACATATATGCAAACATAGACTCTTTTCTCGTATCATTCATTGTGGTTCTAATTTCTTTTTAACCTTTAGTTCTTTTGGGGGGGTGGTTATCTTGTCCTTTTCACTTAGCATTGTGAGCATTTCCAACCTAATTAAGTACTCTGAAACATGGACTTTGTATGGATAGATCCATGCCTGAATTTGTGTCGTATCCATTATTTAAATTCTTTCCGGGAGTCTAACATAAACAAGACAATGATGAGTATAATTGTATATAAATGTCATGCCACATTTCTGATTAATTTTTATGATACATTTTAAGAAATATAGTAACAGGATTTTTGATAAACAACGTTCATTTACCATCTAGAAAAATTGTTCTAACTTACACATGGATGGTATCAGTGAATAAACCTCATTTCCACTTTTTCTCTCCATATTAATCGGTAGGGTAATTATTTTTTGCTTCCTAATGAGATACAATCTATATACCATAAAACTCACTCCTAAAGTACACAATTCAGTGTTTTTAAAAGTATGTTCAAAAGGGTGTATGTAGGGAACCAGCAGTTAGCGTAATGACTATGTCGCTGGACTCCCACGTAGTCGACCACAGTTCGTGTCCCGGACCCGGCAGCTTAAAACTCACGCCGGGCACGTGTGCGTGCGTGCCCAAGATCCCAAGAGGAGAATGGAGGAGAAGGGATTGCGGCATGACCATCCCCCCTGGGGGGTGATTTCTCGCTTTCTGTCTCTATCTCTCTGTCTCTCTCTGTCTGGCGAGCGCACGCGCCTTATAGCAAAAACCTCTCCAAAAATGTATGTATAAATTTCATTAAATTTGTTTAATTTATTGTATTTAACCTCGTTATTTTTATGTTTTGGTTGTTTCTTTTAGATTTTCTATATACTTTAGTCATTCAGAACATTTATAATTAATAATCATGTTTTCTTTGTATTAGTTTTAACTCTTATTTCTCTTTTTTAAGAGACCTATTGGCTCAATCCCTATTTTCTCAATTATTGCTAACATTATTTTGCTATATAACATAAGGGTTAGAAATAGATGTTTTGAAGTCAGACTTATCTGTTTTTTTTTTACTATTTCATTTCCTAGATGTGTAACATGGGGCAGATTACTTATGATTGTTGAGTTTTAGTTTTGCCATCCTACAAAAGTGAGGAACATTAATAAATAGGTTTGTTGAAGGAGATGACAGATAAAATGCTTAGCAAAGTGCTCAATATATGTTAGATATTGATTCCTTTTTCATTGCTTTCTAAAGATCAGTGCTGCCCAGGAAATAAAACCATGTAAAAGTGATACACAAGAGAATATCTTTGCTACTATTAAATTACATTTATATAAATACAGTTGCTATTGAACAGTGTTGTCTAGAAATCTTTGAGCTGGGCTATATCTACCTTTTCTACACAGACAATTATTTTATTTTATTAGGTTACCTACCCGGAACCAGGATGCCCTTATGCTGGCCCGGAAACATAGCTGTTTGTATTGTTAAAAATCTCCAGAGCATTTGCATTCTCCTTTGGATAACTCACAGATATGCCTCTCAGTGTTTACAGCCACAAATTCTTAATCTTTGAATTAAATACCTTCTATTGTACCTTTGGACTTTTTTCTTTGGCATTGTAATCTTTCATAATACGTAACTATTGAGTTTTATTTTTGTAAAAGAAAGAGTGCTAGACTCTACTAATCATGTCTAAATCCTTTAGACATACCTCATTTATTACATTCAAAGTAGTAGGAGAGCCCTGAGCAATTGTGTATATAGCAGGACTTATGTAGAGAACGAAGAGATGCCACAATGCCTTAATTTCCCTATTAGGAAATCATGCCAGCAGGTAGTCAATTGATCAAAAGAAACTGCTTTAACTTTTTATGAGGCAGACACAATCAGCTCGTTATTTTTTATATGTAACTGAGCACAAACATTTTAGTGAGGAGCTTAATAATAACTGAAGAATATAATTTTGATGATTTTGGAATTTATGAACATTTTACAATTCTAAACGTATTTGAAATGGAAATAAATAATTCAGTAGAAATTTTTAGTGTTTTCTTCATGCTGAAAAATGTTTTTTCTTTGTTAGACTGACCATCTGCAGTGATATGAACTGATGATTCAGAGCCAGGGTGAATGAAATGTCTATTCTTGTCCCAAGTCAAGGCATTCACTGAAAATATTGCTTCAGGCCATAACTTTGGCATGCCATGGGTTAAATAAAGGTCAACTCTAAGTGAAAAATAAAAATCAGTTGATCTTTTAGTGTTAAAGGGGGCAAAATAGTTATCATTCGAGATGCTTTTAGTGCTCTTATAATTCAAGGATTTTGGATCTCTTTTCCCTCAACTGAGAATTTTCAGGCGGTTGGTGTCCATAATGTATATGAGTGCCTTGGGGCATTTTGAAAGGAAAGAGAAGAAAACTTACCATATTAAAAAAATATATTCTTGTCTATACATACTCTTGCATGTTATTTAATAACTCAGTGATGTGGCTAGCTTCCAGGAAAATGATTTATACATTTAATTTAATCAATGAGCATTTGGAACATAGATATCTGGAGAACTAGGTTCTAATCCCATCTTTAGCTCATCATTTCTGTAAAAGATGTCTAAATACAGGCTTGTAATTATGTCCAATATTTCTTCTAACTTATTTGTCTTTGTTAGGAAAGAGGTTAAGGGTTGTGGAAGTAGTTTATCAGTCAGTGGGAGCATAAGAGCGCCACATCCCTTTGGTTTATGTACTTAGTTTTTAGATGTTAATTTTTTAAAAAAATTATTTAGTTGTGTTTTCCCTAAGTAAGAGAGACATAGAAGGAGAGAGAGAGAGAGAGAGAGAGAGAGAGAGAGAGAGAAAACCCCCAATGGGTCCTGACATGATAATCTGTCCTAGCTTTAGCTAACCTTGAATGCAGGCACAGATGTGACTTGCATATCCAGGGAGGTCTCCCAGCCCGAATCCAGAACCTTCCTGTGTGGGCTGGCCCCACAGAGAATCTTGATTTACTTCTTTGCCAATGCTCTCTCCCACACAACCTTTGGTTTTTTAGTCTTGGACCTATTACATTCTTTAGATAGGATAAAGGGAGTACCTGCTAGACAGGGTGTTGAAAAGATTGCCTGTGAAGGTACCATCATTAAAGTCAACTTGTATTTGGATTATTATAATCCCTGCTTTGTTTCTTCTTTAAAGAAAGTATTGTAAATGTCAAAAATAAAACAGAGGGCTGTTTAATTGTCTGGTTAATTCTGACACAAACTAATTTCTGTGTAATAAGCGCCATTGGGTTTTGTGTAATGAAGAATCAGATAAATGACATAAACACTGGGCATGTTCCATTCAGTGGTTGTAGACTTTCTTGGAATACCTGTGTATATCACATAAATCTTCAAAAGCCATCTCTCTTAGCTAGGTTGATTGAGCAAGAGGTAGACAACCTCTTACAATACTCAGGATATATCAGACTTACTAGATTTCCACTGTAATTAATTTCTTTGTAGGTTTAAGAGAGTGGGCAAAGTTTCTGTATATCTTTACTAAAGACAATGATAAAACACAGACTCTTTTGAAAGTGGCACTTGCTCTTGATTAAATGAGAAGGGTCTTAGTTTTTCCTCTTCTCTTGATTAAAATATGTTAATTGCTATTATATTTGTTTGCATAGGCCAAAAGGTAAAAAAATAAAACAAAACTACTGTGAGATAAAAGTCTCTTCTGTCCTTTCAAGAAGAGTCTCCCTTATCAGAGTATGAAAAGGAGTCATTTTTCCATTAAAATCTGACTTCTTACTATTGAAAAAGTCTTCTGTGACTGGTGATAAATGATTGTGTAAAGAAAGTTTATTGCAGCTTATACCAGACAAGGCAAAGAATCTGGGAGTGAAAGAATCAATAGACCTTCCTAATGAGAATCAGTCTGAATTTATGTACGTTTTTGGGACATATGTTCTTATTTGCTCATTCATAGAATAGTAGATTCTATTATTTTTAGAGTTGTAGGGGACATTCAAGTCACTGCACATAGAAGATGGTCAGCAAATATTTGTTGAATAAATGCATGAATATATTTTAGTGTTCCTCTTATTGTTGAAATCCTCTCTATATTTTATATACTACAGAGAGTTATTTAGCCGTGCTGGAACATTTCAATCTACTGAAAGCTGAAAACACTCTGAGGTAGCTTTTTGCATTGGTGGATCACTCTTATTATCGAATTTTTCTCTTTTTTGTTGAGCCAGATTTTATTACCATGTAATTCCTACCCTTAGGTTTTAGTTTGGTTTTATGGGGAACATTAAAGTAAATATACTTCCCCTTCATCTGAAGTTCATCACATATTTCAAGACAATTATCATGTCCCCCATATAATTCTTTTCTTCTCCAAGATAAACTCCATTTTCTAGATGATAGTGTTTCTAGTTCCCTATTTTATTCTTTATTTCCATTTTTTATCAATATCTTTAACATGTTTATTTTATCATTTGCCGTGTAATGAGTAAATCATAAACCAAAAACTGTGATAAACATTTCATATGCATTGTTTTATTTTAATCCCCACACCAACCATGTAAAATACATTTTCCTAATGAAAACACTGGGTCAAGATCACCTAAATAAAAGGCATGATTTGGATTCATTCTGGCTTTAACTAATCTTAAAGCCATGTGTAAGTAACATATCCTTTCTATGATTTAGTTTTGTCATCTATAAAATGGGGATTATAATGATCCCTACCACCAAGGACTATTGTGAAGATTAAATTAGTTGATACTGTAAAGCTCTTAGAAAAACATCTGGCTCATGAAAAGAATTTTTAATTGTTCATGAAGCAAGTAAGGTAATTTATGCTTTCCCTGAAAGGTATACTCCTTCCTTATGATGTTTTATTGTATTGAATCTTTTTAGTTTGCTATAGGGTATGTACACTTGCTTGAGAGGGACAGAGAAGCAAAGAAAGTAAGAAAGCATTCCCCACAGGAGATGACAGTCCCACAATCCCTTCTTTTCCATTCTCATTCAGGATTTGGGGATTGCACCCACACATGCCCAGGGTGTTTTTCTAGCCACTGGGTCCAGGACTTTAACTGTGTAATCAATTGTGGAATCTAGCTGCTTTAACCACCATGCTACCTGGTTGGCCCTATAATGGTTTATTTTAAGATGGTGTGACATACTGAGTAATTGCCTCCTGAATGTGTTTACGTCCTGATACTACCTTACATAGCAAAAGAAAGTTTGCACATGTGATTCAGAATCTTGAAATGAGATTATCTCAGATTATCTCTGTGAACTCAATGTAATCATACAGTCCTTCTAAGAGGGATACAAAAGTTGGAGAAAAAGACACATGACCACAAAAGCAAAAATGAGATTAACACAATTTGACAGTGGAGGAGGGGCTGTGAGCGAAGGAATCCAAGGAGATTCTAGAGAGAGAGAGAGAAACTGAGAACGCATTCCTTATGGTGACTAGTCATGTTGCAGTCCTTTCACCTCCATTTCTCCCTCCTTTTAGTTTTTTGGGGACACATGTATAAGGGCCCAGCTATTTTTCAAGTTGCTAGGTCCAGGATTAGAACTATGCAGTTAGCAATGTGGGATCCAGCCACCTTAACCACCATGCCACTGGCAGGCTCTAAGCCATGAAGTTTTTGTTTGCTTGTTTGGTAATTTTTTACAGCAGCCACAGAAAACCAAGATGATAGATGTTTAAAACAGTTTGAAACCTTGCATTGGATATAACTCAGGAACTTCCCTTTAAGTGTGGTGGGTTAAGTACTGTATATGGGGAATTAGATCCCATATGGCCAACCAAAGTTTGAATACCAATCCTTGCAGCTTAAAAAACACACTGGGGGGAACCAGCAGTTAGCGTAATGGCTATGTCGCTGGACTCCCACGTAGTCGACCGCGGTTCGCGTCTCGGACCCGGTGGCTTACAACTCACGCCGGGCGCGTGTGCGTGCGTGCCCAAGATCCCGAGAGGAGAATGGAAGAGAAGGGATTGCGGCGTGACCATCCCCCCTGGGGGGTGATTTCTCGCTTTCTGTCTCTCTGTCTCTCTCTGTCTGTCTGGCGAGCGCACGCGCCCTATAGCGAAAAACCTCTCTCAAAAAAAAAAAAAAAAAAAAAAAAAAAAACACTGGGCAGTGTGTGCCCCAATTCCTGACAGGATTAAGAATTGGAAGAGACAGGATTGCAGTGTGACCATGCTGAATTTGGGGAGGGAGGTCCTCTCTCTCTCTCTGGCAAGTACATATGTCCTCTGTCAATTAAAAATAAAAGAGAGAAAAGAAGGAAAGAAGAAATAAAAAAAGAAAAAGATGAAATAACTCAAGCATGAAGAATCTGAATTATATTTCTGTGACAAGTATTATAGGTACTGATTTCCCAGTCAACATGGAGAAAAATATATCTACATCAGAAGGTTCTCAGTTGCATGGCTATTCCTAGCAGCCTTGTAAAAGAGATTTAATTAACAAAAAGCCATAATAACATTAGATATGTCCTACTTTTCTTGGATATGCTCCTATTTTGAGCTTTAATTTCCTTGAAATGGTTGTTTTATACATTTTACTTTAAAGCACAATTCAGAGGCGAATGGTTCTTCTTTTCTGTGCAGCTATCCATTGCTCTTGGGCTACAGTTTGTCATAGAAAACCTTGGTCTCAGGGACAGCAGGTGGCATAGTGGTTAGGTGATGGACTCCCCACATGGCCAATTGAGGTTTGAGTCCTGGACCCAAAGACTTGAAACTCGTACTGGACATGTGTGCCCAAAATCCTGAAAGGAGAATGGAGGAGAAGGGACTGTGGCATGGTTATCCCCTCTGGTGGTGATTTCTTGCTTCTGTCTCTTCTGTCTCTCTCTATCTCTCTAGTGAGTGCATGAGACCTATAGCAAAACATCTCTCTCTCAAAAAAAAAAAAAAAAAAAAAAATCAAAACCCTGTTGTCTTCCCAGAACTACATTCACTTTCCGGTTCTTCTGCTGTTCTTCAGTAGGGACTTGAGAATGGAGCACATTGTCAAGGGCACAGCTATCTTTAATCAGTTAACCAACCAATTAATCATTATGAATTCCTATAATGTGCAGAATCTGTACAAGATGGGAAATCCAATAGCATAAGAAACTATCTATAAAAAAGTAAGAAGTTTTTATTATACTAAAGGGAGACAAAACTGTAAACACGTAATTGCAATAATGTATGCTAATTGTTATAAAAATAATTAAGCAAAGGAGTGGCCTGTATACAAAAGGCACACCTCATGCAACCTTAAAATAATTATTAGGACCACACTTTTATAGTTATAATACAGATAATGTTTACTTACTTTTTGAAGGCACATGTGTCCAGGACTGAATCTGTTACATTGAGCATCAAATGTCAATTTTTGCCTTTTTTGTACTATACAACATATGAATCATATAATAATAGAATTTTTATCTTTTCCTCTTTTATCTTTGCAGAATCATTTCCGTGATTAAGTTCTCTAGAGAAAAACCAGAAAAAAAAAAAAGGTTAGTATGATCGTTTTTTAATGCTTAAACCAGAGTTTATCCAAGAGGGGTTATTTAAAGATAGAATTAATTCTAAATTCCCTGGGGTGTGTTTGTTTAATCCAGCCACTTCATGTTATTACAATGTCTTATGTGGTGTGAGATCTTATAGAAACTAGACTGAAAAAAATGTTTTCCAAGATACATTGAGCACGACTTTGGGTGGCCATTAGCTAGACACGCAGTTCCTCTAGCAGTTTCCTCGTTTTACTTTCATTGCCTTTTCAGAGGTTACTTCTAGGCCAGCACAGCTCTTCAGTCTGTGAGAGCTCCAGCCAGAAACAGACTCAGGGAAACACGGTCTATCCATTGTGGTCTGTTTTTCTATGTGACAGTTGTTCCTATTTTGTGTTTGTTTCTCCTTTAATGAGGATACAACTTTCATCCAGGGAGATGTATGGGTCACTTGTTAGTGCACTTAAATACACTAAGGCACTCCACCAGCTGGAAATTGTGACTCGTAGTTGAATTATTTTTGCACAGCGCATGGTTTTCCTTTTGACATATTTTAATATACTTGCACACTGAGAGCAAGAGTGAGTGAACAGAAAACAGACTGTTTTATTAACCCAGCAGTCACCTTTGAGGTTTGTGCATGTCCACTTTTTTTCTTGCCTTTGTACATAATCCCAAGAGACTGGTACCTGGCTTTGCTCAGAATAACAAAGTCAGGCAGAAATCTCCAAACACAATTGTTAGCTGAATGCCAACTGTTTCTTCTCATCTTTTTTTTTTTTTTTTGACTTGAACATTAAGAATCGAATCTTTATGGGTAAACAATAACCATTAAAGGATGAGTTTATGTTTCTATTGCCGATGCTTTCTGTATCGTTTATTTATTAGATTTATTTTACAATAAATAATCGCAGGTGATTGATAAAAAATGATTTTTTTGTATATGTTTTGCAGAGCTCCGTTTTTTTTTTTTATTTTTCAAATTCACTGGTAGTGAGAAGAAAAGAAGAAAAACATGATAAAAGCTTTAACTGGACTCCAGTTTCAGCTGCAAGAACAATTAGGAGAAAAGGAGAAGAGGCTTCAACTAAGCCATGAAACCAGGGCCCTGCAGACACAGATCCACATGCAATTTTCATGCAAACCCATGTTTCATAGACCTTTCCCAGTAAAATTGGAAATTTCTTCCAGTCAGTTACCATCCTTTTCTAAGGTACAGATCTGCATTCATATATAGCTCTAATTTCTAAGTAAATATATAGGTATAAATGTCTAATAATCCATACATTTTAACTGCATTCAAATGTTGAAGAAAAAAAAAAAACCAAGAATAAAAATCCAGAACCTCCTTTCAATTCCTAGTAAGTAGCTATAATTAACAGGAAGCAGCTCGCTAACGGCAAGAAAATATTAGATTAATAAAGCATTTCAAATAAACACTTTTGTCTCTCCTATCAGTATCATCTACATCATCATCACCATCATCATACTCTGTAATATTTTGGGGGTACTTTATACTTTACAAAGAAGTTTCATATTGTCTCAGTGAGGTGTGCCATTTGAGTGGGAAAATTAGTAATAGTGATAAACTTTGAAAAGTACTCCTAGACTTACAAAGCACAGGTTAAATAGTGTGGAGTATGGAGATGAATGTTCTTTTTTTTTTTTAAGAATTATTTTATTTAACTTTATTTATGTCTTTATTTTAATTTGCCTGATGGCAGGGAGGAGAGAGAGAGAGAGAGAGAGAGAGTGAGAAAGCAAGCTGCCAGGTCCAGGACTCAAACTGCAGTCGACCATATGGGAGTCCAGAGTCCTTAACTATCATGCCAACTGCCTGTCTTGAGATGACATGTTCTTTAAGTTAGAATTCTCTGTTTGCATTACCAACTGTGTGACATGGAGTCTTATAAAGTGACCCTTTCTTGAGTTATTCCAAGTGAAAGATGGTAATTATGCCAGAAAATAATGGTTATGACATTGACTGAAGATTAATTTTCATAGACAGCCTACTATAGTATGTATAGGTAGTAATAATACTTTACCTTTTTTTTAAAGAGAGATTTTTGCTATGGGGCTCATGCACTTACCAAGGACAAAAGATAGAGACAGAGAGAGAGAAACTAAGAAATCACGCACCACCCCTCCCCTCAGGTGGGATGGCCATGCTGCAATCCCTTCTCCTCCATTTTCTTCTCAGAATTTCGGGCACATATGCACATGTGCCTGGCATGAGTTTCAAACAATCATGTCCGGGACTCAAACTGTGATCCATCATGTGGAAGTCCAGTGCCTTACCACTATGCCAGTCTGTTGGCCCAGCAATCTTACTTCACATGGGATTTTTGTACTGAGGTAAGAGGCTAGAGTAGATAATTTTGAAGGCATGCGGTGTGCATATATAATCCTAAAATGAGGGATTTACTGGAGTTAGTATACCTAGTAAGCGGCAGAAGCAAGATTGGAGCACATATCTTCTGATCTTGGTGTTTTACTAGAATTCAGTTTAACTTAAATTCTGTGTTATGTTTTGAACATTCTCTTTTGACCAAGTGTTTGAACTATATTTTTAGAGTACGAACATGAAAAAGAAAAAACTTTCTACAAAGCTTTATTATGTAGAAAAGGAAATTAATAAATACACTCAAAGAAAGACTGTGTTTCATAGATTTAGTGCATAGTATTGTAAATGGGTTCAATGATTTCAAGAAAGGTTTTATTATTGTGAGGACATGTAAGCTGGGCCTAAAAGCATAGCTAAATCCATTCTCAGGAAACAGCTATCTCAATCATACTTGCTTTAGCTTTTGTATTTAGCTATTCTTAAAAATAAGACTATTCCATTAACTTCTGGTAAACTTTCAATCGCAAAAGCTTGTTTATCATAAATTAAGCTTTCAAAAATCACTGCTTCTTAAGATAATTAATTTTCCTTGTTTATGATTATTTGATTTTATTGCATTTTTCCTTTTAGCCCTTACAATTTTCTTTCCCACGATATGTTTAAGTAGTCAGGCTTTTATGAAAAAAATCACATACGATTCTGATAATCTTTATCTTCTAAGGATTCTCATCATCATTATCTTTCCATTCTCATTATCAAAACAATACTTTTTTAGCACTTAATTAGTAAGTACTGTGGAAGAGGCATCATGCTACATACATCACATACATTGCTCTGTTGATAATTCTTCCATATTCTAGTGTAGTAGCTGTAATCCCCATTTTGCAGATAATGAACCAAGGTTAATAGATTTTAGGACAATATCTCAAAACTGTACAACTAGCACAAGTTTTATTGTTCCTTTTATTTACTAGTTTATTTTTAAAACAGGTCTTGTGGGGCTGGCAGATGGCGTGGTGGTTAAGGCAGCTGCCCCACATGGCTGACCACGGTTTGAGTTCCAGACCTGGCAGCTTGCTTTCTCACTTTCCTTCTCTCTTTATCTGTCTCTCTCTGGTCAACTTAAACAAAAATAATGACAATAAAATAAAATTATTTTTAAAACAAACAAACAAAACAGATCTTGCTACGTCACTATCCACCTGCCTCACCTATTAGCTGGGACAACAGGCACATGCCCCTGTGCTCCTTCAGACAGAATGAGCACTGGGACCAGCAGTTGACATAATGGTTATGTCACTGGACTGCCATGTAGTTGACCATGGTTTGAGTCCTGGACCCGGTGGCTTAAACTCATGCCGGGTGTATGTGCGTACATGCCCAAGATCCTGAGAGGAGAATGAAGGAGAAGGGATTGTGGTGTGGCCATACCCCCTGGGGGATGGTTTCTCGCTTTCTGTCTCTCTGTCTCTCTCCGTCTTTCTGGCTAGCACACGTGCCCTATAGCAAAAACCTCTCCAAACAAACAAACAAACAAACAAAAAATGAGCACTCTATTACTTGGGCCAGCCTTGAGCTCACAATCTTTCTGCCTCAGTCCCTGAAGCAGCTGGGATTTCAGGCATCCAACTTTTAAGGTGGGCCAGGAATCAAACCTTGGGCTTCCCAGATGGCCTTAGCCTGCAGAACACAGTGTTTTAGTGGTGTGCACCACCATAGGGTAAGGACTCTGATGATTTTCAGTAAGAGTAACCCCATATGAAGTAGAATAAGCACAGAGAAGAATATATTGGCTCTTATTACTAGGAAAGAGTGTTCCTATCAAGGGTGACTGGAACCAGAACTTCCAAGAACTTTAAGAGCTTCACTATCTCTCATATGTACCTCTCTCTGCATTTTGTCTTTGTTCTCAGACTAGCTTCTCCTTGTGGCAAAAACCATGTAGGCTTCAGTCTCTAGGCTCACATCCTTACAGCTTGCCACTAAAGGGGGAGGGGACATATGTTACTCAACTCCAGTGTGGAAACATCTAGGGAAGAATTGCTGGGGTCTCATGTCCAGCCTTGGCCATTATGATGCCTGTTCTCTTTGCCTTATTTAATTCTCCCATGTTTATCACCCTAGATGATTAGATCTCTTAGGTCACATCTGTAGGTTTATCCCGGGTTAATTTTGTCCAACGAGTTAAACTCTGTTGTGTGTGTGTGTGTGTGTGTGTGTGTGTGTGTTTGAATGTTTGAAATTGATTTGACCCACTTATATCCTCTAGCTCTTAAACTTTTGTTATCATTTAAGATAGAGAGGTAGAGAATTCTCTTTCTGGTAGGGAATAAGATCAGCCTCTAAAATTAAAAGAAATAAAAATGAACACTTAATAGATAGGTTTCAGACTCTGTAACAGTGATATGTGGATAGACAAGATGGGTACATTTCAACTTTGTCTTTGGTTAAATGTGCCAGCATCTCAATGATTGATTTATCACATCAATGTGATGTGATAAAAATTACATTTCTGGCTCTAAAAAGCTGAAGACAAGATCCTTGTCTCTAGTGACTTTGTGAAGGTACTGCCCACTTTGAAACTCTGTTTGAAGGCATCAGCTTGTTCACACCTGTGACCTTTTAAATGTTGAGGCACACTAAAAGATTCTAAGCCTTCGAGACTCAAACTGTGATGAGTGCAGTTTTAAAGACTATGAGACTTCTCAATAACACAGTATAATGTGTTTCAATAATTATTCATTTATTTTAAAGACTGAAATTAGGCTATTTTAGAGTATGTAAAATAGGAGTATTCTTTAATCAACAGAATGATGTTTCTTTCTAAGAACATAGTAGGTGCCAGCCCTGGGTTGAATGAGAGTAGAGATATTCTTCAGGAAAAGCTCTATTTCCTTGGAATGTCTAATTTTATTTTGTTGATATTTGCAGAGATGTGGAAAATTATGAGAAAAAATGTAGTTTCTTTCTTTTTCTCTAAGTTGATTTATTTCTTCCATGATAGAGAGAGAGAGATAAAGAGACAGAGAGAGGAGACGGTACCTTCAAAAGGGTCTCAATGCTATGATCCATCTTCAGCCTCAGCCACCCCAGATCATGGTCACGGGCATGCCTGGAATACTCCAGGAGATTCCTGAATGTGAGCCCAGAATCTTCCCATGTGGGTCAACCTCACAAAGCATCATGTTCATCATGTTCTACTGCTGTGCCACCACCATCCAGCTCCTCTTTTCAATTACAGTTTTTCAATTTTTTTTTTTTAATTTCCCCATTGTCCTCCCAATGCTTGTATCTTACTCAAGTTGGGAGCATGATAAGAGGCAGAGAGGAGGCGATGGCTTATTTGAGAGAGGATAATGGGATGCAAATGTAACTTTGCAGTGAAAAAGTGTCTCAAAGCCTTTTATTTGAAGCGGTTGCTGTGTGGTTAAATCTGTTTTTGACAAATACTCAGACTTTATGAGTCAAAGCTAGCATGTCTTAATGTCCTCTGTCTTGGATGGTATCTCCAAGGTGCTTCTTGCTCTGCCTGGCCACTGGGTTTTTTGTCGGTGCCCACTGCTGTCTGGCTAATGGGATTCAGAGCATGGTCTTTTTTTGGTAGAGGCAGCCATCGGTTGTTTAGGTCAATAGATCTGCAACCTCAACTGGAGAATCCAGGCTGGACCCTCCTTGTTGCTGCCTCTCATCCACCAGGTGCCACCATTTCTGATATGGACAGGTCACTCAATACTATTGGAGTTCTAAACTGGAAAAGGAACAAATGCTCCTGTTGTTTATGTTTCTTCTCTCTGTTAGGGTTTCTGTTCTCTGTTCTTTTGCAGTCTTTCTACTGCATACATACTAATGGTTTTGACCTAGAGCAGGGAATTAGGACCATCATGCCTGTCTTCTTCTTTCCCTTTCCCTTCCTCCTATAAATTTTTGGGGAATAATGTTACTTCTCCTTATTTCGTTAGGAACTTTCTGTGTCTTTCTTTTTCCAGTGTTGGCATTCATTTTAATTTTCTTGGGACATAAGGCACAAGGCTGGAAAGGAGTTAGGATATAGAAAAGAAAAAATACTAGGGGATGCACACTAAGGATAATTCGGATACAGAGGTAAAACTTTTAGACCAAGAGAAGGCAGTCAACAAAATTAGAATCACAAATTCAATCTCTAAATCCTCTATTCTTAGATTTTATTTTCTAATTGTACTTTGGGTATTCAAATTTGTTAAATAACCTGAAAGATTTGGTCATCTCCTCTAGATAGAAATCTCATTTACATTTATGTTGAAAACTTTTTTGAAATGATCTATTTCAAAGACTTAAGACCCTGCTTTTTTTTAAAAGAGATTTTTGCTATAGAGCACTTGTGCTCACCAGAGAGACAGAGAGACAGAAAATGAGAAAAACCCCCGCCCCGCCCCAGAGGGGATGGTTACGCCACAATCCCTTCTCCTCCATTCTTCTCCTGGGATTTTGGGCACACATGCACACACGCCTGGTGTGAGTTTTAAGTTGATGGGTCCAGGACTAGAACTGCAGTCAATTACATGGGAGTACAGCGATGTAATCATTACACCATCTGCTTGTCCTGACCCTAGCTTTTCGATAAAGATTGAACTACAGGACCAGCAGTTAGCATAATGACTATGTCGCTGAACTCCCATGTAGTTGACCGTGGTTCAAGTCCCAGGCCCAATGGCTTAAACTCACGCTGGGCGCATGTGCGTGTGTGCCCAAGATCCCGAGAGGAGAATGGAGGAGAAGGGATTGCTGCATGGCCATCCCCCCAGAAGGTAATTTCTCACTATCTCTCTGTCTCTCTCTGTCTTTCTAGTGAGTGCACGTGCCCTATTGCAAAATCCTCTCCAAAAGAAAAAAAAATTAAACAAAAACCTCTCCAAAAGAAAAAAAAAAAGATTAAAGTAGAAAAAATAATTCTTTCAGATATTCTGTATATCTTACATATTTTAAAATTTCTGCCTTTAGTGTGGGCAAAAGAAATAGAAATTACAAAAGCCAAAAAGTTGAAAAACAAAGTGACAAATACTCATTGTCTTGTGAAAAAAAAATTGATTAAAATGAAAACATATTTTCCCTGAAAGCTTCCATTTGTTGTAAATATGAGGAATGCATGGCTCAGACCTGAGCAAATGTAGATATTACTATCTGATAATGAGTAATGAATTAACTGAAAGGGTAACTATGCTTATGCCAAGTTTATCCACTTTACGATCAACATACTCAAGAAGCCTAAAGGAAGTCACTTAACTCTCCATTGTGTTGTCCGAACAACATATATTATACACCCGAGGCTCATAGCATCTAATACCCTTTGAAATAGCTTTATAGCCCGAGACCATACTAATGGCGGAAAATAGCTTCCTAACTTTGAGAGGAATGAGAAAGGTAGTCATCTCTTCTTTTAGAAGTCCTCAGGTATAAGGCAATCTGGTACCATGATTCTTATTAATCAATACCTAGGTCTCAAGGTCTGTCTTGATTTCAGGTAATGACACAGAGAGAATTATACAACCTTTTGAGTGATCTATTGTGGCATCCAGAGAAGTTAGAATGTTAATGTTCTCCCTCTTCTACACTATTACTGGCCTATAATTTTAGCCTAATTTTCTTTTACTTATCTTGAAACATAGAAAATTGGTCATCTTTAACTTCGTAATCTTCCATAGATGTAATGACTATTGTCCATTTTCAACGTATCCTTGTACGTCTTTTTTCCCCCAGAGGCTTTTAGTAATTGATTATGACTAGTAGTCACTTCTTTAAATTTCTTATATTTATTTGAAAGTGCATCATAAGATTGACCCAAAAAATACTTCTTTAGATTTTTAAAATAACATGCATTCAACATATACCTTCATTTTGCTAATTTTTAATGGCAACATAGCCCTTCTCATTTACAATTATCTTTTAAGTAAATATGTAAGCCCAGATAAATAGATGCTAAATATTTCTAGTAGCTGACACTAAATGAATAATGGTGTCTATATGTTAACTGACCTTGTTGGTGAAATTTCAGACATAGATAAATAACAAAAGCAAAAATGGTACACATTTCCATTCCAAATTACATTGTCAAAATTAGCATAATAATTATGGAAACTAAGATAGTTTGTGCAAGATTTAAGAAAATGTCACTTCTTTGTTATTTTTGTTATACTTGTGCACTAGTTTCAATAGTTGCCTATCTTTCCTGCTGTCCTTTCAACTTTTAAGAGTTCAGGTTCAACGCGTTGGCTTTTGACAACTTACCTGAGACCTGTTTATTCTGACTACTCTGTACACTCTTAAAGCTGATAAGAGTATGGACTTTCTGGAGGTCTTAAAGAGAAAAAAAAAAAAAAAAAAAAAAAACTTTCCATTTTCTGTGTCTCAGTTTGCTTCCAATTACAAAAATTTCCTTTTGTCTTTTGAAAATTAAATTTTGACACATAAGCATTGTATATACTTATAGGCTACAATGTGATGTTCTGATACATGCATACACTGTGTAATGATTAAATCACGATATTTACATATTCATCATCTTAAATATCTATTTTTTTTGTGATGAAACCTTCAAAACCTTTTCTTCTAGCTATCTATTTAAATATATGATATAACATTGTTAATAGTAATCACTTTTCTGTGCGATAGCATACCTCCACCTAGGCTATCGTGCTGTGGGGTCATCTTGGTTCTCCTTTATGAGTCCAATTCTCATTCGCTACTCTGTTTCCTCTGGGCTCCAGCTATTTCCTCCTGGTTTTATCTCTTCCTCTACTTCTTGTTCGTCCCAAAAGTGTTCCAACGCATTCTAGGCACTCCATATTACCATGTGCTCTTATTTTCTATAAGATCTTTCAATGTATCTGAAAATATCAAACCTATCATGTTAGAATTTTCATGGTTGTTGTTGATTTGTTTACTGTTATTATTTGTGAATTATTTGACTTACCTACTGAAAAATCTAAGCTATGAGGGAGAAGTGACCTAGGTTGTCTTATTTATAGATACCTCTCTGAGAGCTAGAACATAGTAGGTGCAAACAACATATTTGGTAAATGGATTTCTTATTAAAAGTCTGTTCTTGAGATTCTTTGCTTTCGAATATTCACACTATTCCAGGCAATTTTGTTCATTACTATGGCTTCAAACAATGTAAATGATAAACACTCACAAATATTTGTGTGCAGTTTAACTCTTCTTTTAGCTACATATTCAAATATTCTACCACTTATCTAGATTCATCTTCAAACAAAAGGGCTCAAATGAGATTAGTAATTTAATGTCTTCTAAGGCCTTCACAAAATAAAACAAAACAAAGACTCTGTTTATTCTTTAGTGTTTTGTACCTTATAATTGTATCTTTACTCAAGTCTTAAGAACAGGTTCATCCTTTCATCTCCTCTCTCTTTCATTTCAGTTATTGCAAAATCCTTTTGAGTCTCCCTCATAAATAGTTCTCAAATCTTTCTTCCATTGCTGATACCACTCCTTCATTCAAGGTCATCATCATTTCTCATCTGTATTACTACAGTGCTCCCAGTGGTGTCATTACTTCCTGTCGTCCTGTCTTGTTTCATTCAATCTTTCCCCACCATGGATATCCAGAGATCATTCACCATGGAAGTATGACTGTAGTACCTGTCTCCTAACAAAAGCTTTTTGGCAGCTTTGCAATGCTTTTAAGATAAAGTCCAACTTTTTAAGTTGGGAACAGGTGGCGAATTCTTACCTGCATACATTTCTTGCTCTTGCAAGGAAGAGTGAATAAATTGTGTGATCAATCCTTATGCATTTTCCCCTACATTCTACTTTTCTCAACTGAACTGCAGTTGAAAATCAGAAAATTTGGTATTATATTCTCCAACAAGGACCTGATATTCTGTTTTTCTATGTTGAAAATGGAGGTGCATATATTAGAATTGATATCATATGATAGAAATTCAAGAATTTCTTCAGTATTCCTTAAGATTAAAAGACCATATTAAGGGGTACTAGCAAGTAAAAGTAAGAATTTTCTTTAAGAATCATCTTTGGATCTGCTCCAACATAGGAACAAATGCTTAGTTGAATTGCAGTTTTCAGATATTAATGAATGGCGAAATTTTTTTGTCTGAAAGACTTTCAAAGTGGTTGCTAAGTATGTTCCATTGTGAACATAGAAATGTATCAATAATACCCTCAAGCATTTTCTAATTCTGAGATATGACTTAATGCCTTTTAATAATTTATAATGTATTTTTTATTGTCTTCCCCCATCACTGCTACCCCAAGTTCTTTTCTTCAGTCAACACTATATTTTAAGTGAAAATTCCTTTGCTGGTTCTTATAACAAAAATGCCCTTCCTCATTCTTCAACTATTTATAATCATTTTAATAACCAATCAGGTCTACTATTGGGGCAAATATTTTAAATATTTAAAAAAAACTTTAATCCATGAATTATGTAAAGTATGAAAGCAAAATATGTTAAATTTATTTAAAATTGTTACTTTCTGCTTCTATCTTCATCTTCTTTTTTTCCCTCATAGTGAGAACATATTGCAATTGGCTACTCTTTCTTCACTGTTATTAACTTTTCCCCTTTTATCAGAAAAAGGATCTTGCTTTCTTTGATTCTCTTATTGATATTTTAAAAGGACTTTTTTCCCTCTGTTGCTGTCTCTCTCAGGCAAGTCCCATCTCAATTGTCCTTTGTCATTCATTGTCAGTCTTTGTGTCCATCCTCTTATCTCAGCCTAGATTTTTCCTTTTTTTTGGGGGGGGGGTGTGATGTAGAAGTAGGGGACACTGATGTTAGAGTGTCACATCAGTTTCAAGTCTTGAACAAAATGCAATCATTTTCAAATGAAAATTTGCAATTTATATCAAAAAGTCAAAGTTTTAATAAACTGGAGTTTAATGCAACTCATACTCATTTAAAGAATTTAAAAATAGAACTTCTAAATAACTCCTAACTGAAAAATCCTGATTTGGGGCTGTAGTCACTGAAGATGAGGAAAGACATCTGCTTCAGTACCCCCATCTGGCTTTTACACATGCATCTCAGGATCAGTATGCTCTTGTTCTTTCTTTATCTGTACCCATCTGTTTGTATAGTGTGTTCTCACCCTAACATATTTTCAGACCCTTGCCATAGGGCAGAAGTGCCAAGCAATTATTTGTTGAGATAGATAGCCCACATAATACTGTAAGTGACATCTGTTCAGTAGGAAATCCCTCCCTTGTGGCAGCAGTGTCATATTGGCAGCTCATAGGAATATCAGAATTGACATACAGGGACAATTGAATGTTTCATCTTATCCTGAATTCTCACTCAGAAAGCATCCAATACCAGATGCTTTAGAGCACTGGGTACCCCCCTGACTCTTTCTCTTGTTCGCTCAACACCTATGGTAATTGGCAATACTGCACTATGGGGATAATTTCTTTCTGACCCCAGCTGGTAACCAAATTAAGCCCTAAAGCATGAAGATTGACATACTTTAAAGTTTATTGTAGCTAAGATGGTGAAAAATGGGAACTATTTTATATTAATGTGCTTACTAGATTGTTTGATCTAAATAAGCTTGACTAATAAGTTTCACAAATTACTCGTAATAGCTTATTATGTGGCAAAATTACAAGGTAAAAACTTTCCATCATTTAGAAGTGTTTATTCCCGTGTTTGGTTCTTCTTTTTAAACTATTTCAAATGGCTGATGAGGAAAATAAGTCACAGTGTATATAATAGTTTAAGTTTTGAAGCTTTGTGTAAAGGTATGTTTAGTAAAACATACTAACTAGTTTCGAGTAGACTCTGCATTTATAGATTTTTAACCGTTTGATGTTAAGAAGGCAGGGAGAACTTGAAGCCATAATCATTATTAGTAAATTAGAATATGCAAAGTGTGTTTTGGATAAATTTCACACTTAATTCAATTTCCTATACCATCTACATTGACACTGTTGATCTTTTTAGTAACCCTCGCTATATTGTAAGCATTTCAGATTCAAGAACATTAGTGCAGTATAATTATGAAAGGCTTGGTTGAAATAAAAGTATTCAACTACATAATTGGATAACTTATTTGCTTAAGTTCACATTTCAGTAAAATTTAGACATCTAGTAACAGCAAACTACATCAGTTATGTGTTGATGCAATACCACTTGCTATGAAAATTGGTGATCTGAAACAACTATTTTTACTTCTTTGTTATTCTCTAGGTTAGCAATATGTGTATTCATTTCAGTGGTTTGCTTGCTGTTTATTCTGCATCTTTTTGGATGACTATTTTGGAGACTGATGGTCTAGAAAGAGCTATCTCTTCATTTCTCCTTCCTTTTGGGACTTTGGGCACATAAGTACATGTGCCTGGTGTTTTTTGTAAGACATATGGTCTGGGATTCAAACCACACAGCCGGTCATGTGGGATACAGCCACTTTAACCACTATGCCATGGCTAGCCTAATTTCTGTCTTTTAATATATTTAGAACTGTTACAATTAATGTAAATATTGCTATGTTAGAGATTAAGTCTGCCACTTTATTCTTTGTTTTCTGTTTGTTCCTTCTGTTTTTTTTTATTATTTATTTTTCCATTTTCTTTTTGTGGATTACTTGAACATTTTTTAGAATTTTATTTTGATTTATAGCAATATGTCTGAGTAAGACTGTATAGTTTTTTTCAGTGGTGGCTCTAGTATTACAGTATATATATATCTACTATCATGATTTATGCATTTCTGTTTACTGATTTTACTTGGAGTAAAGTATAAATAATTGATGTTAGATTTTTTTTTTACTTTGCCCACATTCTAAATATGATTTTTTTCTACATACTATAAACATACAATGGAAAGCTCTATAATTTTTACTTAAACATGATTTAAGAATTTATAAGACAACTCCTGAAACACAATAAACAGAAAGCAAATAAACCAATTCAAATAGGCAAAAGAGCTCATCTAAAAAGATATACAAATGGAAATAAATATATGAAAAGATATTCAACATTATTTGTCATTTGGAAAATGCAAAGTAAAATGACAGTGAGATACCACCACACTCTTGTTAGAATGGCTCAAGTACAAAACACTATAAATACCAAATCTGACAAGGATGTGGAACAATAGAAACTCTCATTCAGTGTCACTGGAAATGCAAAATGGTGCAACTATTTTGAAAGATAGTCTGGTAGTTCCTTACAAAGCAAAATATAGTTCTAGCACATAATTCAGCAATCATTACTTGGTATTTAGATATCCGAGTTGAACAGGTGTCCACACAAAAAGTTACACATAAATATTTATATCAATCATAAAATTGCCCAAACTTGGAAAGTAACTAAGATGATAGTTAATTTGTAAACAAACTGTATAATATCCAGATAATGGAATGTTATTAAGCAATAAAGAGAAATGGGCTATCAAGCTACAACAATATTATACATGGAAAAACCTTAAAAGGTATATTGGTAAATGAAAAATCCTGTATGAAAAGACTACAGTTCCAAGTGTATGACATTCCAGAAAGGCAAAACCATAAAGAGTAAAAAGATTAGTGGTGCTGGAGACTCCAAGGGAAGGAGAAGGAAAACTGGTGGAGCTAGGCAACTTTGGGTGCAGAGTAACTAGTCTGTATGATGCTGTTGGAAGATATGTAACTTCATGCATTTGTCCAAATCCATGTAACTGTATACAAAGAGTTAACCTTAATGTGAAATACGAACTTTAGTTGATAAGATGTGTTAGTATTGATTTATCAGTGATAAAGAATGCAAAATACTAACAAAAGATACTATTAATAATGGAGAAACTGTGGTGGAATAATGGGGAAGAGTAGATATATACAAATTCTCTGTACTTTCGGTGTAATTTTCCTGCAAACTTAAAACTGCTTTTTAAATGTATCTATTAATTTTTTTTTTTGAGAAGTTTTTGCTATAGGGTGCTTGCGCTCGTCAGACAGAGAGAGACAAGAGAGACAGAAAGCGAGAAATCACCCCAGGGGGCATGGCCATGCCGCAATCCCTTCTCCTCCATTCTCCTCTCGGGATCTTGGGCACACACAGGCACACATGCCTGGCCTGAGTTTTAAGCCACCCGGTCTGGGACGTGAACTGCGGTTGATTACATAGGAGTCCCGCGACATAGCCATTATACTAACTTCTGGTCCTAAAAGTATCTATTAATTTTTTTAAAGTTCATGAAAAAGGGGCCTGTTGATGGCATGGTTAAGGCGCCAGACTTCCATATGGCCAAGAGTAATTTGAACCTCAGACTGGCAGCTTGAAAACATGCTGGGCACATGTGCCTGACCAAAATCTCCAGAGGAAGAATGAAGGGAAAGGATTGTGGCATGGGCATCGTGTGGGGTGATTTCTTGCTTTCTCTTTCTCTCTCTCTTTTCTGTCTCTCTCTCTGGTGTATATAGCAAAAACAAAAACAAACAAAAAGCTAATGAAAAAGACTATCCCATATTTATTCCTATTTTTAGCAGTTAAATTGTTCTTTCTTCTTTTTTGATTTCCAAGCCTCTTTTTGGTGTCATTTCTTTTCTATTTGAATTGTTTCTGTTTGAATAATTTTCCTTTCTTTTAGCCATGACTTGAGGAACAAATTATTATTATTATTATTTTATCTGAGAGTGTTTTATTTTTTCCTTCATACCTGAGAGGTGTTTTCCCTGTATAGAGAATTTTGGGGTGACAGCTCTTTTCTTTCAGCACTTGAAATGACTTCTATTTTTTTTTCTCCAGAGTTTAAGATAACTCAATGTCATTTGAAGCAATGTTTTCTTACATGTTCTGAGTCTTTTCTTTTTAGCTGCTTTTAACAGTTTTCTCAACAGTTTTTATTTGGCTTTAGTTTTTTAAAGTTTGGCTATGAAGTTTCTTGAAAAAAGTTCTGTGGATTTTTCTACTTTGGGTTTGATCAGATTCTTGACTCTGTAGATTTATGCCTTTTACCAAATTTGGGGAATTTTTAGTCATGGTGCTGGAATGAGCAGGGATGCTCATTCTGATGACCAGAAATCAGTTCTGTGCCACTTTTGACAAAGAGACAAAAGTCTGTGAATAAGGAAAAAAAATTATTCAATGAGGCCGATACCAGGAAGAGAGTGGACCAGAGTCTATGACCATCCCTACTATACTGGATGAGGTGCAAAATTTATATAGAGGAAGGGATTGATGTGAGATACATCTAGAAACAAAGGACAAGTTCTCATTTTCTCATTGTCTTGGGACATAATCATGAGAAGGCTTGGTTATTGTGTTTGGGCAGGATCACAAGGACACCTGATAGCAATCACTCTTCGAGAGTCAGTTTCTCTTCCAGGCAAGCAAGTGGGATGACCAATTTCATTTTTCTGCAAGGGGCCTAAAGATAAGCAATGATTAACAAGGAAGTAGAAGCAAAATGGACTCAGTAAAGGCAATTATTAGATCCTGGTTTAGAAGCAGTGAAGGTCTAGATGTGATTTGCAATGATTACACTGATAAAATCTTCTTCAGCCAGATATATGGGAGGGGGCTGATAGTCTTTCCCCGTTCCATCTCCAAAGTCCAGTGTCTGTAAAGACTCAGCAAGACTATCGGTAGCTTCCATTAGTTCAGCATTAGGTTTCATCTATTTTGAGGAAAGTGAAAGTCAGGTACTGGAAGACTCATTGTGAGAAAAATTAAAGATTAAAATTAAAGACTGATTTTCCTACAGTTTATCTATGAAGATGGACCCCAAGACTAAGTCATTTTAGTACTCTTATGACTAGGTTACAATCATTATTTGATTTTTTTTCTCTTCCATTCATTTTATTGTCTCTTTCTGAATCTCCGATTACAAAAATATTACATGTTTTGTGATTATCCTACAGGCCTATGAAGTTCTATCCCTTTTTTCTTATAATCAATTCTCTCTTAATTGTTCAGAATGGGTACATTCTATTGATCTGTCCTTAAGCTCTACAATTTTGTTCTGTGTTGTCTCTAATTTACTATTGAGGTCATTCAGTGAGTTTTTTAATTTAATGATCATACTTTTCAGTTTCATAACTCCCTTTTGCTTCTTTTTGCTATTTATTTCTTTGCTGAAATTTTCTATTTTTCATTAGTTTCAAGACAATGTGGTATTGCTAATGAAAACATTTTTATGTTGCTGCTTTAATATCCTTAATTACCTCAGTGTTGGTATTTATTGACTTATTTTCTTATTCGGTTTGTGGCTTCCATGATTCAATGTATGCTGAGTAATTTTCAATTTTATCTATGACATTTTGGATTCTGGATTTGAAGCTTATGGATTTTATTTAAATCTTCTATGTTATCTGGTAGCTACCATACTTAGTACTATTATACAACCTGGCTGAGCTATTTTGGGGGCTGTGGTTCTGATGACACTAGCGTTCAGAACTCATCCTATGCTATGATAGGCTTCATGTGTTCTAATCTACCTCACTTCAAAAGCCTGAAGTTCTTAAACATTTTGTCATGTTAATTCTGGTCCGTTCCATGTTTGGGTCAGTCTGAAGTCTGTCCAGAACTTCTTATGAAGGTTTGAAGAATGTCTTTTGCAACAGATCTTTGGCTATTTTGATGGTCATAATTTTAACATTTAAAAAAATATCCACTTCTTGGCAATAATTTTTAACAAAGACTTTAAATCATTCTGCTTTAAACTTCTATTTCTGCTTCTTTTATTTTTGGAAAGAGTGTTAGAGTTTAATATGGTCATCTGAGGAAAAAAGACTCACTGAGAGATCATGCTCATTTAAAATATGGGACTATTTTGATGAGTATGATGGTTAATAGCAATACAAAAATGAAGCTACAATAAGAGAATTTATAAAGAAAGTCAATATGAGGACCAACAGTTGGTGTGATGGCTATGTCGCTGGACTCCCATGTAGTTGAGCGCGGTTCGAGTACTGGACCTGGTGGCTTAAACTCATGTTGGGCACATGTTGCATGTGTGCCCAAGATCCCTAGAGGAGAATGGAAGAGAAGGGATTGCGGCATGGCCATCCTCCATGGGGGCGGGGGGGGGGGTGATTTATCGTTTTCTGTCTCTCTGTCTCTCCTCTCTGTCTTTCTGGTGAGCGCACATGCCCTATAGCAAAAAATCTCTCTCTCTCTCAAAAAAAAAGAAGGTCAATATGTGTGAGTTGTTATGTTGTTATGAGTGTATGTGGGGAGAGGGTGTGAGTACACATTGGCTGAGCCCATGAGAGAGTAGACACCTTAGTCAAAATTCCTCAAAAATTGCTAGTATTACCAGAAGAGTTAAGGAAGTAGGAAGCTTTAGTTAATAGAAGGAAGTGGAAGTTATGCTTAAGAAACGTAAGTTATGTTTAAGACGGGTACAATTTTAATTTAGGATGTGTCAAAGAAAGTAAGTATTTGGATTAAATTTAGCATTTGGATTAAACTTTAGAAGAGGAACCATACCTGATGTATAGATTTGGCAGTTGCACAGGCAATAGGTGAAACCAAAAGAAAAAAAGGATAGATAGAATCTTGGACTACACTCAAATTTCAAAATACAAGACAAAGAGAAGAAAGGGAAGAGAGGAAAGGTTCTGAGCAGTGGATGAAAAAGAAAGTAGTGTAATATCATGAAGGTCAAAGCAAGAAATATTCAGGAATAAAGAGCTCCTCCCAATGCCACAGGAAAGAATGAAGGAAAGGTAGAATCCCTAAGTGTCACTGGACTGAGGTTGTCATAACTGGTTTTGAAAATAGCTTAGTTTTGGGACCAGCAGATGGTGTAATGATTATGTTGCTGGACTCCCATATAGTTAACCACTGTTTGAGTCCTGAACCTGGCAGCTTGAAACTCATGCCAGGCGCATGTGCGTGCATACCCAAGACCCTGAGAGGAGACTAGAGGAGAAGAGACTGTGGCATGGTCATCCCCCCTGGAGAGTGACTTCATGACTACTCAGTTTCTGTCTCTCTCTCCAGTGAGTGCACACACCCTATTGCAAAAATCTTTATAAAAAAAGAAAAAGAAGAAAGAAGAAAGAAAGAAGAAAGAAAGAAAGAAAGAAAGAAAGAAAGGAAGGAAGGAAGGAAGGAAGGAAGGAAGGAAGGAAGGAAGGAAGGAAGGAAGAAAGAAAGAAAGAAAGAAAGAAAGAAAGAAAGAAAGAAAGAAAGAAAGAAAGAAGAAAGAAAGAAAAAGAAAATAATATAGTTTTAAAACGGTTTAGGGAAAGAAGCCAGATTACAAAATATTGGGTAAAGTCTTAAGGATAGGATCATAATCTCAAGCATTTGCATTAGTTGACTACATCAGATATTATTAGATATTGCTTTGGGCTTTTATAAATGTGTGTGTGATACATGTGTGCACATGGGCTACATCCCTTCTCTACCCATACATGCATTTACAGCCAAACATACACACTTAGACTTTTGTTTTTGTGGATGATATAGTTGCATTAATGCAAATGTTTTTCATTTACAAGGAAACAGAAAAATTCTGTGGGGAAATAGGTTTTAAGATGAGGTAAAGCCGCAAAGATTTGGAAATTTAGCTTTTTATGGCCAAATATTAGACTACAGTTTGAAAAGGTCAAACTCTGAAAGGGATATTAAGTGAAAAGCTCTATTACAAATTCTGAAAATCTTGGATACCACTTTAATGATCCTATTGCAAATGGGTATTACACCTATTAATTAAAGTGGAAAAAATAACCAGCATCCTCATTATTAATATCTATAAGTAGCAATTCATCTGCTGGGAATCCCAGGCATATGTATTTAAAGCACAATGTACTTTATAAAATCAGTGATTGTAAGTTTAATTAGCATCTGATGGGAGTTAGCAATTTAACTTCAATTTATAGCACAAAGGTTATGTGTGGTGAGCTTATTCTACAATACCGGTGTTTTTTATAACAATGAACAGTAAGTTGACCACTGCATAAAAATTAATAGTAGGGGAAGGCCACAAATTAATCTGTAAGACTACTACATTTCAGTGAAACTGCACTCTTATTTTAAATTTGTAAATACATTTGTCATTACCTAGTTGTGCTTATAGAAAGCTAAAACCTGAAATCTAGTCTCGACCTAGGCATAATGAGAAAAAAGTAATTGCATTAACAGCAGTTGGTCTTACCCGTCTGACTTCAAACTACTTCTGACTTTTATAAAATTGTTCAGGTTACCAAGTGCTGGGGGCATATTCTCTGTAGTGTTTATGATCTCACACTCAGGAATCAAGATTACTTCTGTACTTTTCTACCTTTTTAATATGTTTTAAACTACCTCATATGTTATTTTGCTAGTGTCCAGTCTTTCTCAGTGGTTTCTGTACTTGTCCTGTCTGATTTCAGATTTTTCCTGTGGCTTTTGTTTTGTAAACTCAACTCACTTTTATAATAAATTCTTTAAAGTTTATACTGCCAGGGAAAAAATGAAGCAAAACAACAAAATTCTAGATACTGAAGTTTTGGAGCCACTTTTGAGAAGTTGGTATTTCAGGAAGGCAAGACAAGTGAACACAACCAAATTTCTCCTATTGATTTTTTTCATGAGTAAATTATGTCTATATAAACTTATGGAGTTTCCATTCCACTCAAGGTATATGTACTTATGGATACATTTTCCTAACATACACTTAGATCTCATATTCCCTGTCAGCGATGTCATAATAGTTGAAAAAAAAATAGAAATAGTTCTGTAATAAAAGTAAGATAATATTAAAGTGATAAATTAAGAAAGAAAGGCAAAATAAAAACAAACCCACTGTAAAGCCATTTAACAGGGTAAATCATGTATTAAATTATAGAGCAGGGAGATTTAATCTTCAGAATTAAAAGCCTCAAATTCTGCATTTAAAAATATTTTCTTTTTACTGCCCTTTCTTGTCCATTTTTTGCCTTGCCATTTTATGGTCTCTCTTCCTCATAGGTGTGCCCTTGAAAAGTTGCTTCCATTTAAAAAAAAAAAAAAAAAAGGCATCTTCTATGAACTGTGCCTGTGGATTTTTCTTTTACCTTCCATTTTTTCAAGCATATGTATTTTATAGACCACACTGCAAGAGTTCATGTGTCATCTTACCATGGTTTCATGAATGTCACGTCTTGCCACTTACTAGAAAATTTTCCCTTGAGGACAAGGCCCAAGTCTTCTGCTTTCTTTGAAACTTCAAAGTACTCAGTCTGCTGATGTGTTAACTCAATAGGTACTCAGTAAATGTTAATTGGTGGAATAAATGAACCAATGAAAGGGATGCAAATTTTTTCACCTTTTGAAAAGAATGATTAACCTATGCTTCCTTAGGATGCATTTAAATTGCTGTGAGGGCATTTGCTGGGGTTCTTTGTAATTTCGAATTTTGTTGTAGAGTCTATGGAGGGTAGGTAGTTTTCTAGTAATGATCATACTCACTTCTTCAGTGTACTTGTTGGACATAGGATTAGTGTTCTAGTCGGTCAAGTGGTCAATTACTTAGTGATTGTTGAGGTGACTGCATATATATAATCTGTAAAGGAAGTATAGTGATCATCATAGAAATATGCCTTGTTTCCTTGATGGAGATTGTCCAACTCAGACAAATTAATTAAGTGTATTAATGTGGTAGGCATCTGTTTTAGTCTTGGTACAGATTTTAAGTCAGGTAGAAGCTTACTAGCAAGAAAGAGGATATATTGAGTAAAACTTTAATTTGTAGAGTCACACATATTAATCTTTCCTTTTAAACTTGGAGTGTGAAAACTTCACCATCATGGGGAAAATAGATCAGTTGAAAAGTAAAATGCTAAAATATCTGATTATACTTATTTTGCCTCAGGAAACATATTTATTTTAGAATTAGTGAGATACATGACAGATGTATTTGCCAAGATTTGGTCTATGTAAGTCTGCAGTTTCCAAAGCAGTGCTTTAATCCTATTAAAACTAATTGAATGGAGTCTGCAGGCTTTGTCAGTTAGGTGAAGTTCAAGTTGTATCTCATATTAAAGGAATGGAAATGTAAGAACCAAACAGTAACATCTATCTCCTGTCATTTATTCTTTCCACTTGAACCTTAGGGCAGTGTATAGAGTGCTTTCTGAGTTCGCAGGGCAATTCATTGGAGACATTGGGATGAGATCTGATCTCTGAAAGGACAATTAGTGGGGAAAAAAAAAAAAAAAAAAACCCTATGTTTGGAAGTTTAAATTATGTCTTTATGGGAGATCCAGAAGCTCAACCGGAGACAAAGGTCTGTGAATGATTTTGTTAAAACACCATTTTGCAGAGTGAACACCTTCACTGTAAAAATTTGCTCCAGGCTAAAGTTGGCATCAAGATTCTAGCCCGAAAGCTATTTTGTTTTAGAAAAACAGTTTGGCCAGTTTAGGTTAATGGTTAGAGGCGATGAATAATGTATGTGTCCTGTCACTTTTTTTCTTTTTTACTATAGTTATCAAATTGTTTTTCGAATGACATTTGCAACTGGACATTATTTTCTATACAAATAACCAGACACATGTTTATAAAAAGAGGAGTTTGAAACAATGAACATCTTAAATCTTGGTTAAGTTTGTAAGTTGGACTAAGAGATTTGAGTTCTTTTTATTTTTATTTATAATGACTTTAAAATTTATGTTGGAAATATAATATTTCATAGAGTGCAATTAATTCAATTTTTACATAGAGCTAGAAGCTAAATATTTTTGTTCATATGGGTTATGAAACTCTATTCTTATTCTTTCATGGAAAATTTTTGTTAATAAAAAATATTGAGTTTCTAATTGAAGGGAAATTAAACACATTTATGAATTGTCAATTGTAAGAATTTCTTGGTAGTGATGATCTAGTGGGGAAGAAGCAAATTGGGAGAAAATACAATCCTAAACATGTATTGTTGGTAGGAACAAAAATTTACTTTATCACGTATGCATTTTCTTTTATTTGGTATTTTACATCATTTAATAGTATTTGCAACAATCAAAAACTCTGACCCATGAGATTTTAGAAAGAAAACTACTCTTGATGCTAATGTTTTCTCTCATTACTCAATGTTCTTCACACAATTCTGATCTATACAGTGAATATTCTTGAACAATATTTCATACATAAGGAATTGGAGGAAAGAATATTGCTTGTGAATTCTCTTATTAGTGTATTATGTACATCTCTAGAAAATCGTCTCTCCAGTTTTTTCCCCTCAGAGGACGTGTGAGCTCATCAGAGAACAGAGAGAGAAAGAACGAAGAAAGCACCTCCCACCCCAATAGGAAATAGTCATGTTTCTATCCCTTCTCCACCATTTCTCCCTCTTTTTTTGAATTTTAGGCATGCATGCCCATCATGTTTCTCAAGCCACCATATCCAGGACTCAACTACATGATCCAGCCATCTTAACAACCAGTTCACGGACCTTGCTAATTCTCTAACCTTTCACCATCAAGGGACTCTACCGATAAAAAGTTTTTATGAGCATCTGCAATGATGTCTTATTACATTACAAAAGTTATAACATTAATATATTTTTCCAATAAAATAGCTTTATCTTTTATCTTAAGAAAAATAATAAACAGTGACAAATATTTTAACATTGTTTACTTCCACCTTAGTGGTGAGCCACCATCATGGAGACCAACCCCCTAGATATCAACTGCCAGTTAGTGTGGTAGTTTAATATATCTGAATAAGTTTTGCTGGGGACCAGCAGTTAGCGTAATGGCTATGTCACTGGACTCCCACGTAGTCTACCGCGGTTCGAGTCCCTGACCTGGTGGCTTAAACTCATGCCGGGTGTGTGTGCATGCGTGCCCAAGATCCTGAGAGGAGAATGGAGGAGAAGGGATTGCGGTGTGGCCATCCCCCCTGGGGAGTGATTTCTCGCTTTCTGTCTCTCTGTCTCTCTGGCGAGTGCACACGCCCTATAGCAAAAAAGAAAACCTCTCCAAAAAAAAAAAAAAAAAAAGAGAAGAAGCTTTGCTGGTCCTCTGGGATTAGGAATCTTTTACCAGAGGGTTGGATTTATGTGATTCAAATCAGCATTTTGGTACCTTTTGTAGTTTCCTCCTATAGCTAAGGGTTGATATCTACTTTTCTCAAAGCCCAGCTTTGATGGACTTTCTTCAGAGATGCTTTTCTTAGTCTCATACATTCAGTGGGACTTAATATCTTGCCTCCTAAGTTATCTCTTAAATTTCTATTTTAGGAGTGACCATAGCTTCTTTCATCAGAATTTTTTCTTATATATTTATATTCTTTAGTTCCCTTGCTTATGTATATTTTACATATAGTAATTGTTGGTTGGTTGGTAAATAATATGAGCTAATCTCTAGTTCAGGTCACTAAAAAAACTTTTAAAATGATCTCTTGTTCAAAAGTCAAACTCTTTCAATCATTTTTCATCATCTGGTATATTACATTCTTGAATTAGAGCTCCAATTAAGTCATTTTTCCACTAAAAAGCCTTCATTGGTTACTCTTCCAATTAAACCCTTTCTGGGGCCATCAGATGGCATAATGGTTATACTTCTGGATGCCCATGTAGTTGATCAATTTTGAGTCCTGGACTCGGTGACTTAAAACTCACCCTGTGAACGATTATGTGCGTGTCCAGAATCCCAAGAGGAGACTGGAGGAGAAGGGATTGCTGTGTGGCCATTCCATCTTGTAGTGATTTCTTGCTTTCTGTCTCTCTGTCTCCCTCTGTCTCTCTGGTCAATGCATGTACCCTATAGCAAAAATCTCTCTCTCAAATAAGTAAGTAAATAAATAAATAAATGTAACCTTTCCAATTTTGTAGTTAAGACCTTAATCCAACTTTCTTGGGTTATTTTTTATTACTTTTTATTGACCATATTATATCTTCTAACTAAGATATAATAGTCACCATTTATCAAATATATTCCATGCTTCTTTGGGATAAAAACAACAGAGTGAGTTAAGACTCAGGGAGTATAGACTGCTGCTAATTGTTATTGATTTAAACAAACCCATGCCAAAGTAATGATAAAGGTATTGGTATGATGATAATGCATTGTAGTTAATTTATAACTGGATGAACATCTATATACAAAGGGATTAACCATAGAAGAGACTAAGCAACTTGTCCAAGTTTTCAAAATTATTAAGTGCAAGAAGTAGACTTGTGTCCCTGTCAGCTGTGTCCAATGTACATTTATTTACAAGTACATTTCCCTCTCTCTCTCTGTCATTTTCTCTTTCCTTCCTGTCCACATCTCTGTGTGGTGTGTGTGTGTGTGTTCATGTGCCATGTCTTAGAGGATGATGTTAACTATACACACATTTCAGTTTTTCAAAACAATTGACTAGGATGAAAGTTGACAGTTTAATTGTTAAGTACTTCATTTATGTGTAAAAGTCAATACAAAAAAGCAAGATTTATTGCAAACTTTCTACCTACTAGGATTTTATTTATTAATTTTTTTCATGAGTACTAGAAGGTAATTATTTTCTTTTTCCCATTGGCAAAGGAATTAAATCTCTTTTGAAAAAGGAATTAAAACTGTTCTCGAAGATACCTTCCACCTTACCTACCCCTGAAACCATTACTAGATTGTCAAGAGTGATTTTTTTTTTTTTTGAGATGATTTTGCCATGGGGCGCATGCGCTCGCCAGAAAGACAGAGAGAGACAGAGAGACAGAAAGTGAGAAATCACCTCCCAGGGGGGATGGCCACGCCATGCTGCAATCCCTTCTCCTCCATTCTCTTCTCAGGATCTTGGGCATGCACGCACACGTGCCTGGAAGAGTGATGTTAAGAAAAGACAAACAATGAAATGCAACACTTAAAATTTGCCAAGAACAGAATTTTTACAAAGGACTGATTTGAATTTCAACTTTTATGTAACCATCTAACTCATAGATGAAAAGTCTATGTACTTTGGACAAATATTAAAGAAAGATAAAACTGTGATCTTTCACTATATATATTTTTAGTTTAGATATGAAGAATAGGATAGACATACTGCAGACAATAATTACATTTGATATTTTTATTTAAAAAAACTTTACCTGGAACTATCCCCAAGAAAGAAATAATTTAATTTGGTTCATTTTACCCCATTTAAAAATATATTTTATCTGACATAAATATATTTTAAGCATAGTTTCATTAGAATAAAATTCTAAGTTCACAAGTATAATTTGAGAGCATCTAGATATAGTTAGAAGTTTTTATTTTTTTAAATTTTTTTGAGAGGTTTTTGCTATAGGGCGCATGTGCTCGCCAGAGAGACAGAGAGATAGAAAGCGAGAAATTACCCCCCAGGAGTGATGGCCACACCTCAATCCCTTCTCCTCCATTCTCCTTTTGGGATCTTGGGCATGCACGCACACGCGCCCGGCATGAGTTTAAGCCACCAGGCCCAGGATTTGAACTGTGGTTGACTACATGGGATTCCAGAGACCTAGCTGTTATGCCAACTGCTAGTCCCAGCATAAATTTTTAACATCAGCAGAGATTACATTCCCATCCCCGATCTCCTATCAGTTGTGAAACATGTTCCAGATAGTATTACCATGAAATGCATTTTGTGTAGAGAAAATAGAAAAAAATATGTCTTGACTTTTCCAACAACCCAGTAGCTCAATGATCAGTGTTTCTTCTGTGAGGATGTCATTTCACTTCTTTTACATTTGCTGGATTCAGAACTATTTTACTTACAAACCCAGAAGGGAAGATGGTGGAAGAAAAATCTCGTGAGATATGTAGCTGCAAATATAAGGGCTGAAGTTAATCGCAAAATCTGCACTTTATTTCCATGTAAGCTGTAGTTTACAAATAACGGAAGGAGTTTAAAACCATGGCTTGGCAGAACATTTCACTCTGTGTTTCCTGTCAAGTGCTGAGTTACTGATACCTGGGGGTAAGATTCAACTCCAAATATTCATATTGTCACTTTGAATTTGCTAACAATTCATCGGGGAAGATAATGTATTATAGCATTGCAACTTGGAAAATGGTAGGAAGGATATTTAAAAGAAAACATTCAAGACTAAGAAATGAGGACAAGAACTTTTTAAGTGATGAATTGAAGTTGGTCTTTCTCAAGTTTCTTGGTCCTACATGTGGTGTCTTTATTTTAGAAAAGTGCCCATTGTACAACTGGCCATAAATAGAGGAATATTTAGTTTGACAAACTGAGTGTGGGGAGTGAAAGAGAAAGAAATTTTTTCAGGGGGAGCTAACCAACGATCTATAGTGCCCCTCTTTATTACAAATACAGAACTTTGAGTTAAGAGAGGAAAATACTTTTTAAAACCATCATTTATTTTTAGTTTTTATTAGGAAAAGTAGTTTAATATCTTAATAAATCATGTGTAGAAGAAGTTAAATTTAAAAGAGAATAATTGGCATTCTAAAAATGAAAAATAGGCAAGCCACAGGCTCTGAAAAATGCATTTCACGGTGGTTATGTAAGAGTCAATTAATTCATAGAACTATTTTTTTACCATCCTAATGTTAATGTTATAGCATCTTATGAAAGAGGTTAAAAGGATACATTTAATAACTTTGGAATCATGCTTGGTTATTTGTGTATTAGCTTTATCAAAAGGTCAATCTGAAAAGTTCTGTCATTGATAGCACTGTGAATGAACTAACAAAATATCTTTTATACACAGATCCTGCTAAAGGTGAAATCTATGTAACTTTGAGTGAATGATTGGTCTGAACTTGGAGAAGCTAATCATTTCATTTTAACTTCATTTTGGACTTGTTTTATTCTTGTGACATTTAGTAAAATCTATAAACAAACCAAAAAAAACACCTCATTCGCAATTTTAAACTTTGGGCTTTTAAACATATTTTATTAAAGCTGCTAAATTGTTAGCCTTTTCTTTTGAAAGAGTTGCTTTGTAGAGTATGGGATTCTATCATCTGTTTAACAAATTAATAAATGCAATTCATTTGGTCAAACTACTTCTCAAAATTAGGCTTTGAAGTAAAGTTTTATAGGTATGTGCAAAGAACACTCTATCACAGGAAAAATGATAAGATTTATGGAATTTCTATTTAAGAGCTGGTCCCTGGTTTCGCTTCGCTCTTCATTTCGTTCTTCTTAGACTTATTCTCAGAAGTACAAAAATCAATCACTTTCATGCATTGTTCCTTAAATAAAATATAACTTCTTTTCATAGTCTAAGACACCCTGCATGCTCTGGTTCCTATCTATCTTCCTAATCTAGTCCCAAGCCATTTTTCTCCCTTTCACTATATTGCAAACTAGCAATTAATTCAGTTCCTCAAGCCTTCTAATAAGAAGACCTTTCATATGCTGTTCCCCCTGCCCTGTTCTTTGCACGGCTGGCTTATTTTTATTCTTCAAGTTGATGGTTCTATTTATTTTCTTTTTCTTTAAGTAAGTACCTGTTTCATAAGTATTTATTTTAGTGTTCGTTTATTTGTTGATCTTCTGACAACTCCAGTAGCCTAAATTAACTAATTTATCCTTTATCCACAGCACTTGGCAAATGCTTCATATATATATGTACTAGTTGTTCAATAATAATGAAAACACCACTATAATAACTGAAAATCAATTGTGTAATTAGTGCATAGCTCTGATATATTGAGTGGCTGTAAAAGTCATGACCTATTTTTTCTATGTTTTTCTATGCAAAAAAGCATCATGACTTTTCGGACAAACCCAATAGATGCTTTTAATTACTAGATGCTTATTGAAACTGAAATATAGGGAAAGCATTGATTTTTTAAGAATTTGTAAAATACTTATATAAGGCATAGTACGCTATCCCAAGAAGCACTACAAGGCGTGATTACTAGATTTTGTAATTTAGTTCAGAATTAATAATGATCAAAACTGGAAAATTTCCAGAAGCTGTGTATACTTACCAGTTGATGCCCCTAATCTTGATAACACTGGGGTAACTCATGGGCCAGCAGGTGGCATGGTGGTTAAGGTACTGAACTCCCACATGGCTGACCATGGTTCAAATCTCAGACCAGGTGGCTTGCTTTCTCACTTTCCCTCTCTCTCTCTCTGTCTCTCTCTGGTCAAATAAAAAAAAAAAAAAATAAATAAATAAATAAATAAATTAAATAAAATAAATAATTCTTAAAAAAATTGGGATTAGTTCACATTTTATAGAAACATGAGCTGTATATGCCATATACAAATGGAATCATTTCAGTTCAGATCTTGACTGACAAATGTGGAAGAGGTCATTTTGATTTGAGTGCACTGTAACTCACTACGGGAAGACAGAATAAATACTTTAATATTGCTAACTATGTGGCAATTGGTGAGTAAAATATTTTTATTTGTTAAAATTAATGTTATGTTTATGAGATAATTAATGCAGAAGAAAACTTAATTGGACCATTAGGAATTTAAGAAATATTATAACATAAAATAAGTTCCAATCAAGTCTTAAAGTTGCCTTGGCTTATTGTGTAGGCAATCCAGTGAAAATATTTTAGGCAAAGCTTGAAAAGATGCTGGAGGCTAAGCAAAAATGCCAAGAATTGGGTTAATTGGCATAATGCAAGGTGGCTGGGCACAGTTGGGGAAAGTGTCAGAGTAGGGAGAATCCCTACCAAGAAAGACGGTTTGTGCAATTAGCTCTCTGAACTTTAACCCTTCCAGAATAATTAATGAGTAACAGAGGGGATCAAGACAAAGACACAAAGTGATATGGTGGGTGCTAGCAAGTAATACATCAAAGAATGCTCATAATTGGCCCTGTGGCTTTCATTCTTTGCCCTATTTCTTTCAATTCATTGACTCAAAATAATGGGTTCAGGTTCATTATCAACAGGTTTTAGCTGTAAGAGCACAACATTACAACAAAGCTTGAATTGTGGCAGTGCTGATGGCTAACTAAGAAGTTGTAGTTGGTAACCACTCTTTGAAGAAGGAAAATAGCAGATTCCTTCTGAATGAATCAACAGCTTTTACACTCATATTCAGAATCTTGAAAGGTTTATCTTCTCCAACTCTACAATGCTGGAATATGGTTGGTGTGGGCAGGTATGTATATTTCCACTTGAATGATATTTAAACCCATGATGAGAATCCTGCATTATATTTTACAAAGCTGAATTACTGACATATGACATGTAAAGGCATCAAGGATTCTGTTACTCCAGGCACGTGTCTGGAGTATTTCTTAAATTTTTGAATTATACACTTTGCAAAAGTTTTGATTCTCTGTGAGTTTTTACTTTATGATCACAATGGGAGAAAAAGTGGAAAGTTTCTTGAGAAATTTCTAAGAAAATGCTCTGAATTCTTCTAAATTAGTTAGCTAAATTTGCTTCATGTAGAGATAGATGTTTTGACAACATATCGTGGTGTGTGAAATAGGAAATGTTCGTCAAAGTCTATATTTTGTTTTACCTGGTCGTGCTATAGGTAGAGTAGATTTTATTGCTGCATTTGGAAACTTAAAAACTCTCTTTACTAATCGCTCCAAACTCTTTAAAAGTTAGCATTATAGTTATTCATTTCCATTATCATACATTTATATTTATTTTTAGAAGTTAGATATCATTTATGCAATTGCAGATATGGGTATCTAAAACTAGTAAGTGCATCAGATGTTTATAATTTAGAATTTAAAATATTTCTATAATGTTTAATTATTTTATTTAACTAAAATAGCTACCTATTTTAAACTAGATTTTTATTAAAAGGTTTCTATATTTTTAGCTATTCATTACATTATTTTCCTCAAAAGCATTCTGTGCATTGATAAATAAGCCATGCATTGTTACTGATGTCTCAGTTGAATTTTTTTAGAACTTTAAAGACAAATTGAAATAAGAATTGAATATAAGATTGATTGGGTTGGTGATCCCTATTAGATAAAACATGTATTAAAATGCATTGAAAATTATTGATAGAAATAAGACTGCCTAGAAACATTTAAATGGGACCTTTATGTGGGCACTATATCTGAATATGTATATAATATAATCTAAACTAGATACATGTGATGTATCTGCTAAATATTTCATATTTGCTACTAAAAATTTATAATATCACCATCCATATGAAAAAATTGGTGGAAAATTATTGATTCTCCATTAAAAGCCCCAAAATAGCAAATTTAACTTTTTCATTTCCTAGTGGACAGTGTTTAACAGTATTTTTTTGTTTTATATTATAATGGTATTTTCAATTTTAATTGAAGAAGATAAACACGTTTTTGTTTTGTTCTTTTCTTTTTTATGTGTAACAGAAAGCACCCTTTGCTTTTAATCAACAAATGACTTGTTAATAAATAATATTGTCCAAACATTTCCTCTAGTGAGTTAATATTTTCATACTTAAAATTTTAGAGTTTTAAGAGACTTCAGATACCATCTATTGACTGTTGTTTACTAATTTACTCTGAAAAAGTTCCTCTAGCTCTAATAAACTATGCTAAATATGGATGAAGTAATGAATTCAGGAGTAAGGCATTGAGAAGATTTGTTTCTGAGAGTTGAAATCTTCATTCACTCTGAAGCATACGTGTATGTATACACATTTTTTACTTCTGTATCCATTTCATGCTTTAGTAAATATTAACTAGGCATTTGCTGATATAACAAACATTACAATAGATGGGTTAGAAAATCAAAGATGAATAAGAGCATCATCACTAAGCTCACAGTCTACTTGGGGAGACAGATGTATAAATAAGTAACACCACCACAATTGTGTTCAATACCATACTAAAATTATAAATGAAATTCTTCCTGAGCAGAAATAAGGAGCTACCTGAAGGGGCTCCTAGCAGGCTTTATAGAAGAGGTGGCATTTAAATGTTTATTAATTAGGCAACAAAGGGGAAAAGGTGAGTTATGTGGAGTTACCAAGGCATGAAGAGCATACAGTATTTGAAAAGCAGCAAATGCAGTGGCTTAAAAGATTACCGTGACTATGGAGTCCTGTTTGGAAAGGAGAAAGGATATTAGGCTAATGTATTGTGTAAGATCAGGTTGGAAAATATCTTGAGTCTATGCTAAAGATTTTGGATTTAATTCTGGGAGCCATGGGAGGAACATTGGAATGTCTATAAGAGCATGTGCTTTAGGAAGACAAGCATGTAGGCACTGGGTGACTAGTCTACAGAGAGTAGAAAGTAGTGGCAGCATAATGCTGGAAAACTACCATAGTTAATTGGAAAATAAACCATGACCTATTGTAACGAGTCAGGGAAGTGGGCCTGGAGAAGAGTGAGACTAATTTAAGGGAGATTACTGAGACAAAGTCTATAGAATTTGATACTGACAGGTGAAGGAGTTGGTATAGTTGAGGGAAAACCAACCCTAAGCTTATATTTTTGGTGTGTTGAACATTGTAGGTGTAATATTTCATTGTGGAAAAATAATGAAATTTCAGGGGCAAGCATGTGGTGTAGTGATTAAGGTGCTGGACTCCCACATGACTGATGGAGGCTAAAGTCTTGGACCTGGTGTCTTGCAACTGATGCCGGTTGTGGGTGCATGCATGCTAGAAACCTGAGAGGAGGGTGGAAGAGAAGGGATTGCGGCATGGCCCTCCTGCCTGGGGGTTGATTTCTCACTTTCTCTCTGCTGTCTCTCCAGCAGACACATGTGCCCTACGGCAAAAGAATCTCTCAAACCTCCCCCCCAAAATAAACTTGATTGAGGTATAATGCATAGACCATTCCGTTCAGTCAAGTAAAGTATACAATTTAATGGCTTTAGTATATTCACAAGGTTGTACAAAAATTATTCCCATAACCTAATCTTAGAACATTTTCATCACCCTTTCTGAAAATACTTATATTCATTGACAGTTAATCTCCATTATTCTCATTTCCTTAACTCTGGGCAACTGCTATTATGCTTCCCACCCCCATTCTGGCCCTCCCACATAAATAGAATCATAGAATATTTATGCTTGTGACTAGTTTCTTTGAGTCTGCATCTTTTCAAGATTCAACGTGATATAGCATGTATTGGTAAATAATATTACACTGATGGACGTACGGCATTTTATTCACCAACTGATCAGTTGACAGGCATTTGTGTTGCTTCTACTTTTTGTTGATTATGAATAACACTGTCATATGCTTAAAAATTTTTGTGTGGGGGAACCAGCAGTTAGTGTAATGGCTATGTCGCTGGACTCCCACGTAGTCGACTGCGATTCGCGTCCCAGACCCAGTGGCTTAAAACTCACGCTGGGCGCGTGTGCGTGCGTGCCCAGGATCCCAAGAGGAGAATGGAGGAGAAGGGATTGCGGCGTGACCATCCCCCCTGGGAGGTGATTTCATGCTTTCTGTCTCTCTGTCTCTCTCTGTCTGTCTGTCTGGCAAGCGCACGCACCCTATAGCGATAAACCTCTCCCCCCAAAAAAAAATTTTTTTTGTATGGGCATGTTTTATTTCACTTGAGTATATATACTTTGTATAAATACTTTAGAATACGTACTTGGGTATACACACATGTGGGTGGGTTTGTAATTACTCGGTCATATGGTAGCTCTACATTTAACATTTTAAGGAACTGCCAAATTGTTTTCCAAAGTGCCTGTTACAATTTGACATTCTCACCAGAAATGTATAAAAGTTGCAATTTCTCTACCTCTTACCAAAATTTGTAATTTTCTGTCCTTTTGTATATAGCCATCCTAGTATGTATAAGTGGTATCTCATTGCAGTTTTGATTTGTACTTTCCTGATTAATAATGCTGCTTATCATCTTTTCATGTATTAATTGGCTATTTGTATAACTTCTTTAGAGAAGGCCTGTTCAGAACCTTTTCCTGTTTTTAAGTTGGGTTTTCTACTTTTTTTTTTTTCCCTTAATTTTTTAGGTTTTGGCCATAGGGCACATGTGATCTCTGAAGAAAGACAGAGACAAAGACACAGAGAAGGTGAGAAATAACCACTTCCCACAACCCAGGCTGATGGCCAAGCCACAATCCCTTCTCCATTTTCCTACTGGGATTTTGGGCATGAACACACATGTGTCCAGCATGATTTTTGGTCTTGTGGGAATCCAGTAATTTAGCGACCACACAACTTGCTTGCCCCATAGTCTCAATCTTTTTTATTATTGAGTTTTGAACATTCTTTATATATTTCAATAAAAACCCCTTGTCATGTATATGATTGCAAATATTTTCTTTCATTTTATGGATTGGCTTTTCACTTTCTTTTTCTTCTTTTTTTATTTTTTATTTTTTTGAGAAGTTTTTTGTTATAGGGTGCATGCGCTCGCCAGAAAGACAGAAAGCAAGAAATCACCCCCCTGGGGGGATGGCCATGCTGCGATCCCTTCTCCTCCATTCTCCTCGTGGGATCTTGGGCATGCAAGCATATGTGCCGGGCGTGAGTTTAAGCCACCAGGTCCAGGACTCGAACCACGGTCGGCCACATGGGAGTCCAGCGACACAGCCATTATGCCAACTGCTGGTCCCGGCTTTTCACTTTCTTGATATCCCTTAAAATATAAACATTTTTAATTTTGGATGATCAGTGTTTATATATATACACAACACATAAGCATACTTTTTTTTTTCTAAGAATTTTTTAGTTTTAGCACCTACTTTAGGTCTTTGTTTAATTTTTAAAAAACATTTATTATAATTTATGATTTATATATAATCATTACTCATCTTGGTAGGGTACAGAATAGTCTTTAAATGAATGTATACAGTGTGTAATAAATAAAGGGAGGATATAAACATATCCACCATTTTCAACATTCAACACTATATTATGTTGTGAACATTTAGAACCTGCTCCACCAGTTGTTCTGAAAGTATGCACTGAATTATCTATGATGTACTTTACTGTGAAATATCATTCTCAAGAAAAACAAAATGATTAAAAATTAGACAACGAAAGTCTCATATATTAATGAGGATGAATTTTTGAAAACAAAGATTCTCACAACATAGTCAATGAAGAAGAATTTGTAATTTACGTGTGGAGGACTGTGGGAGATAGGCATTTATAATCTGAAAATATTGGTGGTATCATTGGTCCAGTTAGAGATGGGTAAAATCTTATATAACAATAGCTCATTAGAAAGAAATAGAAAAAGAAAACTTTTACTCATTCACTGTGAATTCTTATAAGACCATATTACTACACTGTGCATAAAGAAATAAATTTTGAGATAAGCAGGTTGCACAGTGGTTAAGATGCTGGACTCTCACATGGTTGCACAGTGGTTAAGATGCTGGACTCTCACATGGTTGCACAGTGGTTAAGATGCTGGACTCTCACATGGTTGACAATGATTCAAGTCCCAGACCTGGTGGCTTGAAACTCATGCCAGATGTGTGTGTGTGTGTGTGTGTGTGTGTGCGCGCGTGCCCCAAATCCCAAGAGAATGGAGAAGAAGGGATTACAGGTGGCCATCCTGCTAGGAGGTTATTTCTTGCTCTCTGTCTCTCTGTCTCTCCAGTGAGCACACATGCCTATAGCAAAAATCTGAAAAAGGAAAGGAAGAAAAGAAAGAAATATAGAAAAGAAAGAAATCCTAAAAAAGGTAAAACAAAACAGAATTGGAAAGAGATGCTTAAAAGTGAAGTCATGGTAAACAGTTGATGATTTGGTGATTTATAGCCTTCTTTAAATGTATGCCAAAGAAAGACCCAGCTACTCGTGACATTTTGGGCTTTTCCTCTATCATCTAGTTTTATACAATGAGTAATGGTTGTAATAAATATATAAGTTGAAATCTGTGGAGCCAACTGTCTGTTAAATAATGTAAACTTGTACTTAAATTTGTATGTGTGTAGAATAGTTAAAATTGGATTTTTAGCCTGTTAATAGGGAAATTTAATTCTGATATTTAACGTTTTTGATATGTGTGTATTTATCCTGTTTTTCCTAGTTGTTTTGTGTTCTCTTTTTTTTGCCTCCCTTTAATTTTCCTGGTATAGTATTCCTTTAAATAGTTCCTGAAGAACTGCTTTAGTGTTGAAAAATTCTTCCAGGATTTGTCTATCTGGGAATGATTTTATTTCTCCTTCTCATTTGAAGGGTAATCTTGCCAAGTATAGTACTGTTGGTAGAAATTGTTTTTTCTTTCAGTGTTTAAAATATGTCTTCCCTGGGGCCAGCAGATGGTGTAGTGGTTATGCTGCTGAACTCCCACATGGCCAAGTGCAGTTCAAGTTCTGAACCTTGTGGCTTGAAAATCACGCTGGGCATGTGTGCACGCATGCCCAAGATCCCAGGAAGAGAATGAAGAAGGGATGGAGGCATGGCCATCCCCCAAGGGAGTGATTTCTCACTCTCTCACTGTGTCTCTCTCTCTCTCCCGTGAGTGTACATGCCCTATGTCAAAAAAGTTTAAATAAATAAATAAATATTTCCATTCTTTCTTTGCCTGCATTGTTTCAGTTGAGAGGCCCAATGTTAATCTAATGGGTAACCTTTGAAGTAACTTGGCATAACTCTCTTTCAAGTCTTAGAATATTGTCTTTGTCTTTAGTTTTTACCAATTTGGCTAGGATATGCCTTGGAGAAGATCATATGTTACATCTATTTTTTGTCCTTTGTATTTCCTGGATTTGGATATCTTTATGCCTCTCTAAATTTGGAAAGTTTTCAGCTAATATACCATTAAAGAGATTTTCTATGCCTTTGCCTGTCTCTTCAACTTCTGGAATATCTATTTTGTGGATATTAGACTGCTTAATGGTATCTAAGATTATCTGTATGTTGTCTTGAATTTTAGCAGTTATTCTTTTTTATTGTTGGTTGGACTAAATTAGAAGTTTTGTTTTCAAAGTTAGAGATTCTTCCTTCTGTGTAATCTAATATACTGTTGATACTTTTAAGGGAGATTTTGATTTTTTTGCATCATATATTCTTTATCTCCAGAAGTTCTGTTTGATTCTTTTTTAGTGTGTCTATCTCTTTATGGAGTTCCTCCTTCAAGTCATGGAGGGATTTTCTCATCTCTTGGAACTGGCTGTCTTATCTAGCATCTCATTGAGTTTTGTTATAATGAATATTCTGATTTTTTTCCCTGACATTTCTATGATCTCTTGTGTTTTATCCATTTTTGGTGAGTAGTTATTGTCCACTTTTAGGGGACCTATGTCCTGGTTTTCTCCTATTTCTTGAGGCTTTGGTTTGATTTTAATCATCTTGTAATATACTTAATTCTTCCTACTTCTTTTTAAAAAAATTTGTTTTAGAGGTTTTTGCTATAGGGTGTGTGCACTTGCCAGAAAGACAGAGAGAGACAGAGAGACATAGAGCTAGAAATCACCTCCCCAGGGGGAATGGCCACGCTGCAATTCCTTCTCCTCCATTCTCCTCTTGGGATCTGGGGCATGCATGCACATGTGCCTAGCATGAGTTTAAGTCACCGGATCCGGGACTTAAACAGAGGTCAACTACATGGGAGTCCAGCGACATAGCTATTATGCTAACTGCTGGTCCCTCAAATTCTTTCTACTCCTATGGGGAATGTTTCTGTGACTCGTGCCCTCCCTATGGTGTGCATTAGCTGTGCCAGTTTTCCTGTTATACTGTGGGTAGGAATAGGAAATCCATAGTAGGAGTTTAGGGTTCAGGTTTTCAGAGGGGAGTTTTTCTCATTTTCCAGCTATGAGGGTTGTGGGGAGAAAATTCCTCCAGAGTCTCCTGTCTTCAGATGTTTCATTTTTGTATACTGAAACCTTTCTGCTCTCAGTGTGGATGGAGGTTAAGTGGGATAGGTAGAATGTAAGGTAGTGGACTATATCATGTGATGTACTTATGAGCCACGTGGGCTCAGCAGTCCATCCTCCCCCAGAGCAGGCTGGATGGGGGTCCCTGATGAACTCAAACTGAGCAGTTTAGGCCTGCCTGTTGCATCAGCACACTTGGGGCAGCAGCTCCTACATTCTCTCTCTGTTTCTGGCACCGCAGGAACTAGATGTTGGTTCTTGAAAGCTGGAGCAGCCTCTCCTCCCCACAGTCGTCTGGGAAGGGTTTCCTGATGAACTCATGTTGAGTGACTTGGCCTCTCTGCTGCTCCTTCTGTCTCCTCTTTTTACAGTTTTTAAGTCAATTTCTGTGTCTGGTGTGAAGGAAGGGTTCTCATTTTACTGTCTGAACACTCTTGCAGATCAGACAATAAAATGAGAAAATTAAATGTAAGGGTTGATTTTTAGGTTCTCAATTCTATTCCATTGATTTAGGTCTATCGTTGGCCAGTTTCGCAGTGCCTTAATCTATCTATAGCTTGTTTCAAGTTTTGAGATTGGAAGCTGTAGTTCTTTCAATTTAATATTTTGTTTTTCTTTTTGAAGATCCATGCTATGGTTTGATAATGGTTTTTCCCTAAAAGTTCATATTTTTGAATTTGGTACCCAGTGTGATAGAGTTTGATTGTTGAGGCCTGTTGAGCAATGACTGGATCATAGAAACCACATTCTAGTGATGTCTCATGAGACCCAGTGAGTCCTAGCTCTCATAAGAAGGGTACACTATTCGCAAAAACAGATTGTTATGGAAGAAAGAACTTCTCACAGCTCTCTCTCTCTGAATGCATCTACTATCTATCTCTTTCTGTGGGTGAGTCAATAAATCTTTAAATCTTTATAAATCATCTTCTCTCAGGTATTTAAGCTAGTAATACAATAATGGACTGAGACAACAGTCCAAAGGAATTTTAGAATCAGTTTATCAATTCCTGCAAAAATGTTTCTTGAAATTTTGGTAGAGATTTCATTGACTCTGTAGATTAACTTAGGGAGTCTTGCAATTTCAACTGAATTAAATATTTCTATTTATTAATATAGTCATAGACTACCTCTATAAGTTTTTAGATTTGTATTTTCTTTCAACAATAATTTGGAGTTTAGGATACAAGGCTTGCATTTTTTTGGCTAAATTTATTCCTCAGTATTTTTGTTTGTTTGTTTGTTTTAATGTTTTACAAATGTAATTGTTTTCTTTTTTCACTTTTGGATTGTTCATTGCTAGTTTATAGAGATATTTTTGGTGGTTGCTTATTGATATTGAACCCTGTGACATTCCTGAACTCTTTTATTAACTCAAATAGCTTTTTAGTGGGTTCGTTAATATTTTCTATGTACCTGATCATGCCATATGCAAACAGAGATAGTCTGAGTTCTTTCTTCCCAGTCTGGATGCCTAATATTTCTTTTTCTTTCCTAATTGTCCAGGCTAAACTTTAGTACAATATAAATATTAATAAAACTGGCAAGAATGAGCAACCTTGTCTTATTTCTTGTCTTTCACCATTAAGTATCATTTTAACTGTGTTTTTTTTACCAGTATATACCTTTCATGAGGTTGAGGAAGTTCTCCCTTATATTTCTAATTTGTTGAATATTTTTTATCATAAAAGTATGCTGGATTTTGTCAGAATTTTTCTTTTTATCTATTGAGATGGTCACATGGTTTTGATAAGTTTATATTAAGCAATATATGGATATACAACATTGAAAAGCTACTTAAACATCTTTGTAATAAATCATTATTTTAAATAATATACATACAATGTATGTTTTAAATTATATATATATATATATATATATATATGCATATATTTTTTTCCAAGAAAAAATATGGGTTCAACTATTAAAGTATGATCTATGTGTCCTATATTTTGGTATCCCATAATAAACATAAGTTTTTTGTGTAAGATTTTAATTACATTTGTTTTCCCCATAAAATAAAAATGAACATTTCATTAACATGCATACAAGTGCAGCTAAAGCTATATTATTTCTGTATTTTCAGTGCAGACAGAATGGGACTAATTTTGGGGAATGAAATGAACAATGAGTAAATTTATTTTCTAAGATCTCAATTTCTGTTAATAGAAATACACATTTTCTAGTTTAAGCAATATTGTATATTTTACTTAAGATGGGTTTCTGCTTTGATATGTGGTACTTGAACTTGAAAAAAAATCCAAACACAGTATCATAGAGTGAGACATTCTATGAAAGCATATATTTAGATCAGAACAGAAAATTGTAAGCATTCATATGAGAATTATTTAAAATATTATTTATATATTATATGGCAACTGCAGAATTTCCTTCTCTATATCCTTTACAAAAATATAACAATGATTATAAATTACTGTAGACATCTCTTTAGATCTAGTGTAGTACACTTTTTAGGTAGGAGAAATAGGAAGATTTTTCAAATTTAGTAGTTATTCCAAAATAACAAGTTATATCTTAAAATACCTTTGATTACATAGTATAATAAAATTTCAGCTCAAGATAAGTATTTCTCTATTGCTATATACCTGAGTTGCCCTTTAAACACCTAATACCTTGATCCATATTCAGCTTTTTTTTTAACTTTAGTCTGCCTGCTGTGATGAAAGAGTCATCTCATCTTGTATTAATTTCATTTGATATATAGAATATCATTATGTCGTAGCTGTTGGGGTAAGTTGAAATTCAGAGACTCTAAACTTTAAAAGTAATATTTTTACTCTTTTTGTGTCAGGATTTTATTTTTTTATTTAGATGTCTACTTTAGCATTATCTAAACATAATAAAATTGTTAACTTTTAGATCATTGAAATATTTTATCCTAAAAATTCCCTGTCCTGTCTTAAACACAGCCAAATAAAACAGCTTAGAATGTGTATGTTTGTTTGTGTGTCTATGTTTTATTATTCAAATCTTCTTTTTTTTTGGAGAGATTTTTGCTATAGGGTGCGTGCGCTTGCCAGAAAGACAGAGAGAGACAGAGAGACAGAAAGAGAGAAATCATCCCCCGGGGGGGATGGCCACACCACAATCCCTTCTCCTCCATTCTCCTCTGAGGATCTTGAGCACGCACGCACATGCACCTGGTGTTTAAGCCACCGGGTCTGGGACTCAAACTGCAGTCAACAACATGGAAGTCCAGCAACATAGCCATTACGCTAACTGCTGGTCCCGTATTATTCGAATCTTTGACTTTCTTTCCTTTAATCATCTGGACGGAGAATATGGACTATATTTATTATTTATAATCTAGCAGAATATTTTAAGTCTGCATTATTTACTATTCAGCAGATAATGTCTATTGGATCAATTGTCTGTTTAATTCCCACTGTATACAGACAGCAGAAGAGGAGCTCTATTTCTTGGTCTTTTCCTCTTCAGACAGTCTTGATGATCTCCCCCATCTTGGCCTGGGGGCACTCCTCACATTCCTTGCATGCTTCCTTGGTCTTGGACCTGCTGGCCTCAGCTTGGCCAGCTAGGAGCTTCTTCTGGCTTTGTCTGCCTCCAGCTGTTAATGTGTTCCATGAAAACCCACTTGTTTTTTTTCTTAATGCATTCACCTTCACCTTCAGGTACAGGCCATGGTACATGTGGCAGTCAATGTTAGGTTCACGCTATCTTCTGAGCAGCTGGTTCAGAAATCTTTCTCCTTACACAGGCTGCCTTCTCTGGCTTTCCAGCATCTGCCGTACGCTTTCACTTATCTATGCCCATGTACCTGTCCCTTCAGTGGGCCAAAGGGTTTTTCTAACGTCAAGCCCGGGAATGGACAGTAACGAGCTTGTTGATGATCAGCATTGATTAGCTTCCAGATCTACTGATGGGAGCTGGCACTTTCTTTGGTCTTACTGGGATCCAACTAGACCTCCTTTCTGTCATAGCGAGGGACACTGGAAACAAGCCCTTACCAATGCCTTAGTATACTTATAGCTGCAGCTGCAGCAGCAAAAGTTTGTAATGCATTATTTATTTATTTTTTGAGAGGTTTTCCACTAGAGGGCAGGTGCGCTCGCCAGAAAGACAGAGACAGAGAGGTAGAATGCGAGAAATCACCCCCCAGGGGGGATGGCCACCCCGCAATCCCTTCTCCTCCATTCTACGCATCTTGGTCGATCTTGGCCATTACGCTACGCTAGACGCACTCGCCAGAAAGAGACAGAGAGATAGAAAGCGAGAAATCACACATGGCCACGCTGCAGTCCCTTCTCCTCCATTCTCCTCTTGATCTTGGGTACGCACGCACACGCGCCCGGCATGACTTTAAGCCGCCAGGTTTGGGATTTGAACCATGGTCTACTACGTGGGAGTCCAGCGACATAGCCATTAAGCTAACTGCTGGTCCCAAAAGTTGTAGTGTATTATTAGAGTCTGTATTTAAGTGTATGTGTTCTTTGGGGTTTGCACCTTTAATTTTTGAAATGATTTTTTAAACATAATTTTGAAGAAGTATTTTTCTCATGTGCCTCTGATGAAAAGAATATGGACAATAAAAATGGTTAAATTTGACTTTAACTACATATAACATTATATGAGTTCTTTATAATTTGGCCAGAGAAGATCTTTATTACTTTAAAACTAAATTTCATCATTGAAACTTCAATCTAAATTTAATAGACCATGATGTTTATTGTGATATATATATTAAAAAATGATATTTCTGACCCACTGCCAAAAAAGATGTGTGAGCTATTGACTTTTTCTTTTTTACTTCTGAAGTGTTTATTAGTATATTCTTTCAGGTTTATGTCATGACACATTTCTGAGGGCATAATACTAATTTGTTTAGCACCAAAATGCAAAATGTCAAACACTATAATTTTTACTGGGTGACCTGAGACAATTTATTAGTGGTTAAAGAAGTTGGATCCCACATGGCCAGTCATGGTTCAAATATTGACCTCGGTAGCTTGAAAACACAGGGAACATGTATGTGTGTACCCAAAATTCTGCAGGATGGAGAAGTAGAGGAAGAATTATGATGCGATCATGCCTGCTTGGGGGCATGTTTTCTCTTTTTTTATCTCTCTTTGGCAAGTGTACATGTCCTATAATAATTTTAAAAAGTTATCACAGACCAGTAATTTTAGGTAAATATCTAAAAATATTTTAAAATCAATTAGTAGAAAGATCGTGGTTGGCAGAAGATCATTTAGAAAGCTTTGGTCCTTTTACAAACAAGATTCCATCAACCAAGTCATGGGTAGTAGAAAGGTTAAAAGTGGGAAGATTTATTTTCCTTTTTTTTTTTTTTAGAGGTTTTTGTCTTAGGGCTCATGCAGTCAATGGAGGGAGAGAGAGTGAGAGAGACAGAGACAATGAGAGGGAAAGTGAGAAATCACCCACCCAGGGGGAATGGCCATGCCACAATCCCTTCTCTTCCATTCTCCTCCAGGATCATGGATATGTACACACATGTGCCAGGGATGAGTTTCTAGCCATCGGGTCTGGGCTTGAACTGTAGTTGGCCATGTGGGAGTCCAGTGATGTAACTGCTATGCCATCTGCTGGCCACATGTGGAAAGATTTATAAGCTACTGACAAATTTTATTGATATAGTATTAGCCATTAATCATAACTTCTTTGGAAAAGGAAATAGTCTCATTAAAAATCTGCATGAAGAAAGTATGTCAACTAAAGTTATAGTTAAAATTATGACAGTAGACGATCACATTGTTGATTAAATTTCTTATTTTTTGGAGGTGTACTAGGAACATTTCAGTGTATATATATATATATATATATATATATATACACACATTATATACACATATACACACACACATATACACATATATATATATATACATACACACACACATACACACATACACACACACACACACACACACACACACATATATATATATATATATATATATATATATATATATATATATATGTTTTGAGAGGTTTTTGCTATAGGGTACATGTGCTCACCAGAAAGACGTAGAGAGAAAGTGAGAAATCACCCCCCAGGGGGGTGGCCACACCGCAATCCCTTCTCCTCCATTCTCCTCTCAGGATCTTGGGCACACATGCACACAGGCCCGGTGTGAGTTTGAGCCACCAGGTCCAGGACTTGAACCGTGATCGACTACTTGGGAGTCAAGCGACATAGCCATTACAACAACTGCTGGTTCCCAGAGTATATAGGTTTTGAACTTTTCCTCTTTAACATTTATATTAACAATATAAAGAGGGAGTATATATCAAATATGTACATAGAATTACTCAAGCTCTTCATTTTTTATTGAGCCAATTCTGATGAGACTTTTCATAAAGAATTTGCAGATTCCGTTTTCAAAATCATATCAGAGGACTGAAAATATTCTCTCTCTTAATTTGCTAGAGGACATGTGTGCTCACTAAAGAGAGTGAGAGAGAGAGAGAGAGAGAACCCCCAATGAGTCAAGCCCACACTGTAGTTCCTTCTCCATTTTTCCATTATTTTGAGATTTGAGGGCATACACATAAGTACTCAGCATATTTTTCTAATTGCTAGATATGGGACTCAAACCAATGTATCAGTCATGTGAGATCTGGATCCCTTAATTATCAGACTGCCCACTGGCCTGGTAATATTCTCTTACTTCTTTTTAGTATCTTCTTTATTTGTGGTTGCATCTTTCTTTTGATTCATTATGTCGTTTGTGTTTTCTCTGTTCTTTTGGTCAATTTTGCCAAAGATTTCTCTTTTTTATTAGTCTATTCCCCCACCCTCACTCCCCCCAAAAAAGGTTTAGCCTTATTATTATTATTATTATTTTTTTGGAGAGGTTTTTGCTATAGGGTATGTGCACTCGCCAGAAAGAGAGAGACAGAGAGACAGAAAGCGAGAAATCACCCCCACCCTCCAGGGGGGATGGCCACGCCACAATCCCATCTCCTCCATTCTCTTGGGATCTTAAGGCACACACATGTGCCTGGCATGAGTTTAAGCCACCAGGTCCAGGACTTGAACCACGTTTGATTATATGGGAGTTCAGCGACATAGTCATTACACTAACTGCTGGTCCCTGCCTTATTGATTTCTCTAGATCACCTATAAATTTGCAAAATAATCACTCTTCTTATATATGAGAGCTTAGCACATTAGCCAAAAACGCAAGTACGTAAAAATGTAAAGCTTGCAAACTGCAAATTTTAAAGAATTGTATTAACATTTTTTTCTGTTTTCTTAAAGTTTTGTTCTTGTTTCTATTATCTTATTGTGTTCAGGGTTTGTATTTCTTTCCATTATTTCAGTGTGTTCAGGTTCAGTATATTCTAGTCTTAGAAATATTTTTTTGGAAAACAGAATTATGAGAGAAAATGAGTTTTCGTTAAATAACCTTCAAATAAGTTGAGAATCTTATGTATCAAGTAGGTTTTCTGCAGTTGCTTTCTGGCTTTAGGATGTATTTTTTATTTTTACTTTTATATTGGTAATTTATTATTGAGATTTATGGAGGCAAGACATTATTTGCTAGTATTGTCCCACTAATTACAATTTTATTTAATAAACAATCTGCTTATATGTAACTCCCACTTTGTTAATTATTCCAAAAATCTCCAGTCAAATTATGTGTATATATATATTTATATACATATATATATATATACACATATGTATATATATTTATATATATATATATATGTATATATATTTATATATATATATATATATATATATATATATATATATATATACACATTGAACATATTGTTTGGAATAGTAGAACTTTATGGTATCAGGACTTTAATGATTTTTTAGACTAAGCTTTATATTTTCCACTTTCTACTTTCTTATTTACTTATACCTAACACTATGTACCCATAATTTGCTCTCCTACCTTGTAGGTTTATTAAGTCAGAGTCTCTGAATGCAGTTTTCAAGTTATATTTAATGTAATGTGTAATCAAACTCTTTCCAGACTTAGGAACAATGATGTAGTTACTTGTCTAGATTCAGTAAGATCAGGGTTGAGTTTACAGGGAGAAGATGCAATCGTCCTGTCATTTAATGTAGGGAAAAGTGGGACTCTCCATTCCCCTCAAAAATACAAAAAAAGAAATTCCTTAAATTTTACATGAAATCCTCATTTCATTTTGCAACACTCCTTGAAATTCTACCAATTAAACATTCATTCATGATACTAAGTATTCCCTTTCAAAACAAACAAAAATCCCAAATGGTGGACATTCATATGGATTATTCCTTTTTAAGTATCTTAGTTGAAGAGATAGACTAGGGCCTTTATGAGGAGAAATTGGTGAGAACATTTTAGGTCTAGATTTTCAGGGAAGGATTGACTTAGGTGTCATATAGCACTGTAGATTTGAAATGAGATGAGAGATCCTCCCTTTTCCTCCTCCTCAGGGAATATAATTTATCAAAGAGCAACTTGAAAGCAATGAATGCTGTAGGTTAATAATCAAACACATTATTATGTCAAGGAGGAATGTAGAATAAGTGGAAGAAAGACTTTAGTCAAGGACACTCTTCATTGTCACTACAGATGGATTAAGTAAAAGTTTTGAAGACATAGTCAAAATTAACACATAATTGATCTCAATAAATATTTGCTAAGTTAATAAATAAAGACATGGTAAAAGAAAGCAGAAACAGTATCAATATTCAAAGCAATTGAAGTATCAAATGTACCCTTGATTAATCTGTATGACACTGAAATTGCCCTGTGCACCTGGTCTAAACCATGTAAAGTAAAATCCTGTCAAGCTGAATACTGTAGCCATGGATATGCAAATATAATACTTGGTTGATTTACTACAAGTTGTTGTTTTTTTTTTTTTCACATTTCTCTTATCTTTATTTCTTGTTTCACCTCTGTAATCCAAGGACAAGTATGGTCAACATCTAACTCTAGGTGCTGTTGTGTTGTCCTCATTTCTTTTATTATCTTTGGCTCATAATTCAGGATAATCAATATCTCACTGAAACCAGAGGCATTACATATATTCTCAAATTAGCATTGCAAAGTTTTGTTTTATTTCTGCCTCATAGATGGAAACATCTTTGGATATTAGGTTTGATTGAATTGTCTGAAATGAGTATATCAAAGTTTGTAGAGAATCAGGGAATGCTATGTAACGTAGACTGAACTTTAATCCCAAAGACTGCCCTGCATCTTATGATCTCATATTTTTGGTCTATAAGAGTTGTATTATGGATCCTTCTAACTCTCCTCTTTATGAGATGATGTATGCTTTAATTAAAAATCTAAGAATATTCATAGACAAATCAGAATTTAAATGCTCATTCCAAATGTATTTTTATATTTTCCAAAAACTGACCTGCTAGCTTATTTCATTTTTTCCCTCTTAAATATAACATTTATTTGGTAAAATAATGACTGAACTCCCAATATTTCACTTGAAATTATCATTTGACCAAGACAAATTAAAGTCTTTACATTAAAGTGTACTTTGACTTTAATAGGTCATATATTCCCACTGTGTAAACTGTACCTAGGGAATAATTTAAGCATTTTATAAATTGCATTATCTTCTCAAGACTACTAAGGCACCATTTAGCGCACTTAAGAGGCCATTTATACACTAGACATAATCCATGTTCTATATTCAGGTTCAGATTTTTTTTTTTCAATTAGTAAGTGTATTGTTTTATCAAAACACCATACAAAACAATTATAATTTGGCTAAATTGTTTCATGTGAACTAGTTAACACTTTCCCAGTGAAGTTCAAAGCTCTCAAGCATTTTATACTTTCCCCAGGCTCATTACAACACAGAAAAAGAATTTTTTTTATTCCCAAATGTAATTTGGCATTTTAAAATTAGAAGATATATTGCTCTTCTAATTTATCTCGTACACATAGTCCCTGACAGTTTTAAAAACTTGATCACCTGTTTTACCTCCACTAACCCATAATTTGCAAGCTGAAGGTGAAAACTTATTTTCTAGCATATAAAGTGTTGATTAATCTCTTAGGGATGAACTTACATTAACCTAGATCAAAAGAAACATGTAAATGACATTAATTTCTAATGAAAAATGTAACTACCAAGGGTACTTCACATTTGTGCCATCTAGTAAATACATTTGATCTTTATAGGTCAGCTGTGTGGTGGGTCTGGAATCAAAATAAAAAGGAGTTGTTTAAGTAACCCAAATGTCTAGTGGCAGCAGGTAATGACAGATGGGTGAATTCATTTTCTCAATTGGATAGAAGAACCACTAAGACCATTAGAGTGTACACAGGGCGTCTGCTTCCTTGGACAGGCATTGAATGGACATTGTCAACATTTCCCAGTGATATTCTATTTTACTTTGCTTCATTTGCTGATTTAGGAGCTTTCTGTTTAACGTAATTTTTCTTTAGGTAAGCTAAGAACCTCACTGGGGTTGCATCTTAACTTTTAGCAAAATGGAAAGCAGATCTGTTATGCTTTAATTATGCTGCAGAGGACAATCTCATGCTCCCAGGAGACATCAGAAGATGATTATTCTTATGCATCATCTGCATGAAATCCATATGTAAGGGTGCACACACGCATAAACACTGTTACATCCATTACTAGGATACAGTAGGTAATGAAGACTGGCAACTTCAAATGTACAATACTCTTCCCTTCAAGAATTAATTTATAATGTACACTATAGTATGTGAATGTGCTATAATTAAAAGCCTCTAGTGAATATAAAACTTTTCACTGATTTCCTCTTTTATCAAAATTGAATAAGGAAGCTTCAAAAAGTCTATGTGAAGTGTCTATTGTGAAACATCCATGCATGTATTTCAAAATGTTTTGCACTAACACAAACTTGTACTTTAATTTAATTTCCACAAACTTTATGAAGTCCCCTCGTACACATTCAAGCAGTTCTGTAAGGCTTTAATAAAATTGTTAGTTTACTACCCTCATTCTAACCCTCTGCTCTCCCTGTCTCAGAAGCAACTCCGTTCGTAACTATAGCTCTATGAGAGAATTGGACAGAATTACCTCTAATGGTTTCAGGTAGTTCTTTTTCTGGCCTTGTGTGTTTTCTGTACACGAATATGCTGATAAGTATTAGTTGAATACTCCAAGACCCCTGCAGATCTCCCCATTTTTCTCCATTTCCTACTACTCTCTTTTCCTCTTGAGTATACTGTCTTAATTCTAGTCACCTAGGTCTCCCTTTTTGGTCAGACTTGTGTCCTCAGCTCAGAGAGTCTGCCAGCCTCTGCCTGGGTTCACCTTCTTTGTACCACAACCTGGAAACCCTCAAGATAGTAACCTAGGGCAATCATTGCCTTTACTTTTCTTCTTGAGTGTTTTCTGCCTCTCAGGGATCATTCTCTTTCATTGACTGATATCCACAAATAGCTTGTCTGTGGTTTCAATTAGGAGAGTAAATCTGATCCCTGTTAACCTTATCTTGGTCCCCTATGGTAACAACCGATTTTTGCATCCTTACCATTTTTTATGACCACTGTAGTGAGATTTCAGCAGGTTACAAGTAATCTTTAAGAGATTTTAACTATAGTTTCAATAAAGCAGAAACAGTATCATACAGTATGAACCAAAATAGAAATATCTGAGGATGTATATTATTATAGTAAAAAGATCACAGAATCAATAATGGGAATATCTGGTTCTTGAACCAAATCTTCCACTGATTGGCTTGTGACCTTTTAAACTTTCTCTTTATCCTTTATTTTATTTGTAAAAAATAAAATAAATAAATAAATTACACTATCTTCCCAGAATTGTGGCAATCATTGAGATGATATAAGCAAATTTACTTCAAAAAAAAATCAACATTTATATAAATATAAGAGCTCCCTAATAGTTTTAAAGTTTAATGTTATATTTATTACAAATATTTTTGGAATATATAATCCATGTATATTTCTTATATAACTTATATATTTCTTAAAAGCTGATAGCATGAAAAACTAGAAGAGTTCTAATAGATGATAAAATCATAATGTAACTAATATTAGAAAATATTTGTATGTTTGATTCAATTGTAATTATCTATATTTCTATTCCTTTTTTATACATACATCTTCCTATCTTTCATTTTTTCTTACATAATTTAATGACAATTAAAGATGAAATAGCATTAGAAAATGAAAAGCCATGTTTAAATGGCAGACATTTTCAAGGTATTGATTCCTAATGATGGGGCCTATTGCTTTTAAAAGCATAACTTCAAACACAATACTAAATTTGTTTTAAATATAATATAGAATTACTGAAAGAACTCTTTGCCCATTTATATCAAAGATGAAAGACAATTTGTGATAATGCATAGGCTATTTTCTTGTCATCATAATTGAACTTATTCACTAAACTGAATTAACAAGAGAGAGATTCAGGGAACCTGCCCATTGATATCCTATTACATGTGTAGTAATAAAGTCTTTATTACAGTTTGCAGTTTATGCTGTTAAAATACTTTTGCTTTCAAAAAATTTCATATGCACTTATATTTTCATATGAATATATTATTATAAAATTGTGGAATTCATTTACTCTAATTTACCAAACTAGAGTAGAATTTTGACTTTGTATTCCTTAGTCATTGCTTTATTTGCCTAATTTAATACTAGTGGTAAAGAGCTATCACATCTAGTTTAGAAATTCAGTCTGTGAGCAAGACGAATCTGAACTGAGATGCTGGCTTCATAAGTAGGGTTGCCAAATAAAATACAAGATGCTCAATGATATTTGAAATTCATACGAACAACAAATGTGTTTTCGCTTACATGTGTTCCATGGACTACTCGAGATCTATTATACTTAAATAGTATTGATGTTTATAAAACAAAGATCTTTGCCAGAAGATTTGTGTGCTTGCCAACAGTGAGGGAGACAAAGAGAAAATGAGAGAGAGAGAGCGAGAGAGCAAGCATGCAAATGCATTACCCTGGGGAATGGTCATGCTGCAATCCATTCTCTTCCATTATTTCCTCCGTTCAGGATTTTAGGCATGAATGCACATATTCCTGGGGTGTTCATCAAGCTGCTGGGTCTGGAACTCGAACTGTATAGTTGACCACGTGAGATCTAGCCAATTTAACCATCATGCCATGAGCTGGCCTAAAATACTCAATGTTTAAAATCTGAAATTCCAATATATCTGTGCATCTACTATTTTTATTCAGTAAATCTTGCAACCTGCCCTACATCAGTCACCAACTGAGTGTCAATTCTCTTTACTTATCACCATTTTAACTTCTAATTTAAGTCATTCTCAACTATTAGTTCTATCTTGATGATGTTAAGGCCTCTACAGAGAATATAGCCGTAACTTTGGTCTCTCACTTTCTTCATCTCTTTTTCCACAGATCTTGTATTCTATTAAATTAGCCACACATTTGCAAGATCATATTCTAGAACTCATATTCCAGATAAATGTACCTCTCCTTCTAGCTTTAATTTCAAACATTCCACTCTTTAACCAACACTTCCTATTTTTCTAGTTTACCTCTTTGAAGATACCAACTCTAGGGGACCAGCAGTTAGTGTAATGACTATGTTGCTGGACTCCCACGTAGTTGACTGCGGTTCACGTCCCGTCCCGGACCCGGTGGCTTAAGACTCACGCCGGGTGCATATCTGTGCGTGCCCAAGATCCTGAGAGGAGAATGGAGGAGAGGGGATTGTGGCATGGCCATCCCCCCTGGAGGGTGATTTCTCACTTTCTGTCTCTCTGTCTGTCTCTGTCTGTCTGGCAAGCGCACGAGCCCTATAGCAAAAACCTCTCAAAAAAAAAAAAAAAAAGATACCAACTCTAGCATTTGTTCTTTTTCACTTCATTGTGAGCCACAGTTAATTGATTCTCCTATCATTTTATTACCTTTATTTTTGTTGTTCTAAATACTCTTCTTCGGGCCAGCAGGTGGCTTAGCGGTTATTGTTGGACTCCCACATGGCCCACTGTGGTCTGATTCCTGACCTGGTGGCTTGAAACTCATGCTAGGTGCTTGTGCATGTATGGCCAAGATCTCAGGAGGAAAATGTAGGAGAAGAGATTGCGGAGTGGCAATCTCCCTGGGGTGGTGGTGGTGGTGGTGGTGGTGATTTCTCACTTTCCCTCTCACTGTCTCAGTGTAATTCTCTCTCAGGCAAGCATGTGCACCCTAAGGCCAAAACCTCTAAAATATAAATAAGTAAAACATTCTCCTTACTCAATAGATACTATAGTTCTTTGAGGTAGCATAGAATTATTGTTATCTGAAGGCAGGCTTCCTGGATTTAAGGAATCTTTTGCTCCTTTTCCCATTTACTAGCTTAATTGTCAATAAACTACTGAATATTTTTGCCTCAGTTTAATATAAATGATACTAGCAGGTAGCAACCATATGGGCTTAAAGCAATGGATAAATAACTTACATAAATTACTTAGAAAAGTTCCTTCCTGGTACATAACATGCACCATGATAGTAGTTTTTGTTATCATCATTATCATATCATCACCATAAACAATATTCAAATACCCTGCTCACATATCCTTGATGTATCAAACCTACTTAAATATAACACCCCTCTGTCTTGGAAATGGAAAGTAGGACAGTTTCACTTTAAATTAGTAGATGCTAACCTCAAACTGGTTCTAATTGCTGCTCAGAAATCCAATTGCATATTTTTTCGATTCCTCAGGACAAAGTCTTTGCCTCCAGCTCTCCTCACATTGCATATCTTTTACATGAGGCCTGGGAGATCCCATGGCACACAAAAGAGTTTATCTACACAATCTTTAGTTTTCTAATCTAGGAAAAAGTAGATGATAGCAAATAATAGTACCTATCAAAAATTTGGGGGTGATTAAATAAACAATGCATGAAAAGTGCTGATTGCCATTTCCAATGTAGAGAGTACTCATTAAATAAATGTTTCCAGCTATTTTTACCATTATTGATACTCCTCTTTCCTCCTTCATAAAATGGGTCTAGATTATACTACTGTAGATTAACATATGCACACATGCACCTAGAGGTAAACTACTAAGTTTCTGAGTGACAGCAGATATATATTATGATAAAGCAAAATATATTGTCTATTCCAGATCTGTAGAAGCACAACTCTTTTCTAAAAATTGTTTATTTATTTAATCTTATTTATTATTATTATTTTTAAAATTTGCTATTAGGCACATATGCTTACCAGAGTGAGACTGGGGGAGGGGGGATGGTGAGGATAAAAGTGAGAAAGCATGCCACCAGGTCCAGGACTTAAACCATAGTCGGCCCTGTGTGAGTCCAACGCCTTAGTCACATGCCACCTGCTGGCCCAGAAGAATTCTTGTTGGGCTACTTATGTCGGGTTGATTTGAGAGGTACCTAGAGAATTTCATCACACAAAGTGGTATAGGTTAGGGTTGAGAGTTCAGTTTGAGAGCCAGCAATATAGACTAGTGGTTAAAGGAGCTGGATCCCACATGGCTGATTGCTTTTCAAATCTTGGCCTTGGAATCTTGTAAAACACACTGTGTGTGTTTGTCTATGCCCCCAAATGCTGACAGGATGGAGAAATGGAGGAGAAGGAATTGTTGGGTGACCAAGCTCCATTGGATGAGGGTACTCACTCTCTTTCTCTTTCTGGCAAATGTACAAACCCACTGGTAACTGAAAAAATTTTTAAAAACTCAACTTAAGCTAGACTTCCTGAACTTGAATTTTGCTGTCAGTATGACTTTGATGACATGCTTGAACTCTGGGCTTCAGGATTTATTTAACCTATTCATAGGATTTTTCAGTTATTTCATATTTGAACAATATTTAGTACAGTGACTGACTTAGTAAGTGCTTTGTGAATGTTCACCATTTTTGTCTTAATTATATTAATAAAGTCGCTTTTCCCCTATGAAGTTTCCAAGGCAAAAATTTAAAGGATTCCATTATAACTTATTTATCTTGCAGGTGTTTTGGTCAGTGTCTGTGTATCATTTTTGATAACTTCAAAAATATAAATCACAGCATGATTTTGTCCAGTTTTTGTGTATACATTTTTTTTTCTGGAACAAAAAGGGTGATTTTATTGAATTTAAAATGTGAGGCATATAATTATTACCAAGTGGCTTTCACTTTCATTCATTCAACAGGTAGCTATTAAGTACTAATTATACACTGTACATGAAGTTTTGTGGTGGGGTACAATGGTGAGTATGTTGATACAGTTCCTGCTTTTCTAGAATTTATGATATGAAACAAGAAAGAGATTGTTTCATGTAAGTTACTATAAAACCAGCCATTTCTTTTCTTTATGATATCTATGTTGGAATAAATCTTGGACTAAATTTATAGCATTGTGCTGGGACCAGCAGATGGCATAATGGTTACATTGCTGGGTTCCCACATCATCGACTGCAATTCGAGTCCTGGATGTGGTGGATTAGAGATGAAGGAATCCTTTAATCATCCCCCCTGGAGGATGATTTCTAGCTTTCTGTCCATCTCTATCTTTCCGGTGAGTGCAAGCATCCTATAGCAAAAACTCTCTCTCTCTTTCTCAAAAAAAAAAAAAAAATTGTAACATTGTGAGATGCCAGTTTTTAGGCAACCCTGCAATAACATTAGGCTACACTGGATACAGGGTGATGGTTTGCTTAGGTTTCCCCACACAATTCCTTACATAAGTGGTGAAATCTAACCTGGCTTCTCTTTCACTGAAGTAGACCATACTGCGCAGTGGAAATGAATCTGGAAAAGGAAACCTCCCATGGGTGCTGGCCTGTCCTAGTGAAGTATTTTGCATCTTACATAGCCATGTTATAAGTGAAAGTACAGATTATGGCTGGGATCAGGAAGCTGTCAGAAGCCCCAAATCAGCAGTTGTAAGCAGTCTAAATGCTAAAGGAGAACGAGGCTTAGCATCTGACTGTTGACCAGGAACCCGTGATTCAGGTTATGATCTAACCTTTGCATCTGCACCTTTAAATATACTGCCAAATAGTTGTCGCCCCCAGAACTCAGGAAAAAACAAGAACTAAAGAAATTGGATAATATTTTACTGATATAGTAGACAGAAGAAAATGAATGTCTGATAAGTATTTATAACAAAATAAGTACAGATTAGTTAGATCTGTTCTTGTGTGTTTAACACTGTGAAAGGAAAGAGTATTCCAAATAATTTAAAATTTATACTCATAGCATGCAATTAGTCCTTATTTTGAAGATAGAGGGGTATATTATTGTGATTATTTTAGAGTAAATGTCTATTCTTATCTGAAACACTTAGTACAAATAGCTTAACATTGATTAGAAAGGAGTAATGTATTATCAGCTTGTCTGACAGGTCTTAAGACTTGCCCTGGCCATGACAGAAAATAAGTATATGAGAACTTTAGAACATGTAATGAATATCTCTCCTGTCTTCTTTGGGACAGGTCATCTTTCAAAATGTTTATTTATGCATTTCTTCCATGACTGAGAGCCATAGAGTGAGAGTGAAAGTACCCCTCAGGGACTTGATGCCATGATCCACCCAGACAGAGCCTTTAGCAAGCTCTGGCTTATAGGTGTGTGTGTACCTGGGTATTCTCTGTGCTTGAGCCTTCCCGTATGGGATTTCCTTGCAGACCATCATGATTTACTATTGTACCACCATCTGGCCCTGCCGGTCACTTTCATGATTAACATTCAGAGGCTCAAGTTTACAACTTTTGAGTAAGACTTTACATCTTTCACATTGGAGGACTTGGGTACTAATTCTGCCATCTATTTAAATTATATCATTTTAGAGATTGTAGATGACCTCCTTATTTTTGAGAAAATGACTAAACACTAAGTGGAAGCAGAGCCCCTCAGAAATTGAGTCCTAATGGCTTTGCAGTTCACATTCACAGGAAGGTCTATCTAGCACCCAGTCTTCCTTTATAGAGTGACCATTTCCACTCACACATTCCATCTCATTAAGCAGGGCTCACTAGTATTTGGTTCATTTTATGACCATCGAGGAAATAAAATATGCATAAGAAGTTGACCTTAGACTCTTCAGTATACATTAACCCATTTATGACCTTGAATGACATTTCTTAGCAGGAGTGTCTTGCATAGTCACACTCTTAAATACTTAGATGTGTCATTTTATATACATTTCTTTCCTGTTTCTTCCTATTGCTTGCAGGGAAAATGGTATCGTTTTTAGTATGTTTTATTTGAGAATAAGAAATATTTTATTTTAACACAATTAATGTAAAAATAGGGTCGTCGGAAAAGTCATGAGGAATTTCTGTGTAGAAAATCGTAAAAAGTCATGACTTTTCTGATGACCTAACAGATATTTTAAATTTCATTTTAGCTTGCTTAGGGAGATTTGAAAGATGAGAACCCTTCTTTTTTCATATAAGCCCTTATGTAATATCCCCAAATTTTAACAACATATGGTTAGCCCAGTGTTTTCTTTCAAGAATTTGAATGAGTGATATTTTTGAAGGTCTTTTTCCCCCATTCATAAGCTTATTCCCATTTGTATAACCTTTACTTATAGAGCATATGGTTTTTCAAAAACTAGTTCTCTGTACAGTGTGAGGCATCTATTATTAATAAAATATTGGTGGATTTTTTTTCCTGAATTGTCTTGAGAGAATAATGTTCTCATACTCAGAAAAAGTCCTTTAGAATGAAGTATTCTTACAGAAAAATCATTATATCCACATATGTTCATAAGATACACTATTAAACTTAGTAGTCCTATCACATGTAAGCTTCAGATATTGTTGCTTTAATGCATTCCCTCACTACTTTGATAAAAGCCTTAAGATGTTGCCACTAGTTCTTTGATGATTTCCTCTGATGTTACAGTACCTCTCTTTTTTTCTCCAAAAAGATCTGTTTTGCATAAACATGAGAAGTCAAGGCAGTTTGAGTTAACGAGTAAAGAGATTCAAGTTTTAGCAACAAAAGTACATATATTTGCGATCGATTCTCGCACACAGTATACTCATCTCTCTCAATATTAGGAAAATTTATTTTAGGTTTCAGGAAAATATGAACCATTAGTTTTTTTAAAATGTCCAAATATATCATTTGACTTAATAGTATTGAGGTTTATTCAGCAATTTTCCTATCGAATTAAAGAGATTTATTAATGGAATTTTGAGGGAGAAGAGTCATATTAACCTAGATATCAACTTAGCCTGTTCCTTTTCCCCATAATACCTGCCTGATTCCTGACTGAGTCTAATATTCTGTTGATTCAGGCATAGATGATTTTTTAAGATGCTTAGTTCTAGCTTCCAAATAATTTTGCAACAATTGTGTTTAATAAAAAGCCATTGTGGGTTATTTACTATGTCCAAAGTTAAGTTTAATATTTTTGTAGGGATAAACTACTAGCACATTAATCATGGACTCAAATTTTCCCATTTTAACTATGAACTTCTGCTTCCAACTAAAAACTTAATGTTCAGCATTAAATAATATTAGCCAAACAACTCTGAACTTGCTTGTGATATGAAACTGCTATTGTCTCACATGACTTCTCTTTTATCAATGTCTGGTCAAAGCGATCCATACTGGGACTGTTTCCCTGAACCCACATGACTCATGTCATTGTTTCTTCTTCATATATAATGTGATCTTTCTAAGGCTTATGGCTGTATTATATATATTTTAAAGCTAAGGATGATCTTCCATGGCTTTATTTTAGAAAAGAATGCCATTCTCCCAACTCTCAGTGATACCTGTGGGATGGCATTTATCTCATTGTGTTCACATGTCATTTTCACTTTGCTACCTATATTCTGTGAATGGACAATATAGACTTCTAAAGTCTATGTCTGATACTTTCACCTGTTTTTTTTTTTTTTTTAATTTACCATTAAGGTTAGTAGGCACCACTTCTGCTATTGTCCCTTCTGTCTCACACCTGTTGTGTCTCTAATACCTGATTTTTAGCTTTGTATCAGACTGCTTACAGAAGGGCAATAGATGTAGGTCTAGAAATTATATGAGAGATACATCTCTTCCCTTTGCTTTGGGAACTGGCTGATCATGAAGCTCTGTCTGAGAGGGATGAGAGTAACAACCAACCATATTGTTTGCATGTGTACATACATGTATGTGTACACAAACTCTATGTACACTCTTTGTTTAAGAGTTGTCCTCAAAACAGAGAGAACATAACAGTGGGCGTAAAACCTGTGAAAGCTCTGAGTTTTTCAAAGCTCTGGCTGCTTTGAGTTGAAACCAGATAATGAAGGACAGCTTTGTGCGTGATTAGCAAGGTCTACACACAGGAAAATGGAATCTCTTCTGAGCACACTTTCGCCCATCATAAATTTTCAGATATATCACCATGGTCATTGCTTATAACCAGCTCTTGTTTTCTCTTGTTTAAAAGAGAAATTTTGAAAGGGTTAAATTTTTCAATTTTCTACCTTTATAAAAACTTGTGTAGTATGTTACCAATTTTTTTTTTCAAGTTTAGGTATTTATTTCATGAGCAAGAGAGACAAGAGAGAAAGAGAGAGAGCATGCTCTCCATAGGTCTCCACAGGGTCTTGATGCCATGATCCTCCCCTAGCTTCCAGCTCTGGATCATGGGCAAGTGTCTACCCAGTTACCCAGTGTACTCAGGGAGGTCTCTCTTTGCAATCCCATTTCCATGTGGGTCAGCTTTAAAGATCTTTATGTTTTACTACTGTGCCACTGTCAGTCCTCATTTTATTTTTTAAATCACTATATTCGATAACACATACAAGTGAAAGCTCTACACATAATCCATATGCCTCAAATTACTAAATCTGGAGCCAACATTCAAATGGAATTATGCTCATATTTTATAAAAGTTGGATTTTCTTTTGCATTATAAGTTAATAAATAATGTATTTATTTATTTTTTCTTTTATGCCTTCTCTTTTCCTCATGAGTTTTTTTTTTTTTGTTATTAGCAAAATGAAAGGAAACATTATCATATGGGAAATGTAATACATACAGTTTTTTTTTTTTTAAACGGCAACTCACATAGCTTAAACCAAGTGTAATTAGTAAGTTTCTATGCTATTCTAGACATACCCAGTTATTTACATTTTGGAAAATATTTCAGTTAGCCATTTACAAAAATATTTCCAAAGATGTGGGTCCAAAGGGGGGGGGAGAGAGAGAGAAGGAGAGAAAGTAACCCCAATGGAGTGTGATCTTGCCGCTATCTCATTGTCTCCATTTCTTTATCCTGTTGAAATTTTGGGCATGCAACTACCCACATATGTTTTTAAGATGACAGGGACTGGGATTTAAACTGTGGATGGCAATGTGGGATCCAGCTTCTTTAACTAGGCTCTCAGTCAATCTTCAGTTAGTCATTTTAACAGGCCCTTTCCATCTCAGTGTGCTTGAGATGCATAAAATAAGTATCCTGGAAAATTCAGTATTAACATTCCCTTAATGAAAATCTCCTAATAAAAATGTATTCCATTTACAATTTTTCTACTATAGTGTATTTAATTTATTTTGCTATTTAAACCCTGTAAAAATAAAATGATTACTCCAATGTTAATTATTTACCATTTGTCCTAAGATCACAATACTGACAAAGAGACCATTGAGTATGAAAAATTCAGGTTAAGTCACATTAGATGAGATTCAAATGACAGAAGAGGGGCTGAGAAACTGGTTTAGAAAAAGTGTAAGACAGTTTTCTTTTCTTTGTTTTTTGTTAAAGGTTTTTGCCTTAGGGTGTGTGTGCTCAATAGAGACAGAGACAGTGAGAGGGAAAGTAAGAAATCCCTCTCCAGGGGGGATGGTTCTGCTGCAATCCCTTCTCCTCCATTCTCCTGGGATATTGGCATACACACCTGCTCCTGGCATGATTTTCAAGCCACCGGGTCCAGGACTCTAACTGTGGTGAGCCGTGTTGGAGTCTAGCAATGTAACCACTAAGATAGTTTTCGATAGCTGTGATACTAGGTACTAGATGTTCTGAATGTGCTTTGCACTTGCCAGTTTCAACGTCCTTGGCCCAGGCACCTACAGATGATCATTGCCACTGTGCAGTTTACAATTATGAAAGATTCTTAATCTAGAGTGAGAAAAATAAAAACAAAACCCTTAAAATGAAAGTATGAAAGATAATATTAAAATATCAAGCATTTGGGACCAGCGGTTGGTGTAATGACTATGTCTCTGGACTCCCATGTAGTCAACTGAGGTTTGAGTCCTGGACCTGGTGGCTTAAACTCATGACGGGCATGTGTGTGTGCATGCCCAAGATCCCAAGAGCAGAATGGAGGAGAAGGGATTGCAGCGTGGCCATCCCCCCCAGAGGGTGATTTCTCTTGCTTTCTATCACTCTGTCTCTGTCTTTCCGGTGAGCACACGTGTCTTATGGAAAAAAAAAACCAAGCGTTTGTAATTTCTCTTTTGTATATATCTCTGTAAACATTTAAGAGAAAGAAATTTTAAATGTTGATTTGGGTATTTATTTTGGTTTTGCTCTCTGGACCTCAGAACTTATCTTTTATGTGATTTGAAAAAAAAAAAAGAAAAAAGAAAAAAGGAAAGGGGCCAGTGGGTGGCTTGATGGTTAAGGCGCTGGACTCCCATATGGCTGACTGTGGTTTGAGTTCCATACCTAGCTGTTTGAAACTCATGCCAGGCACATGTGTATGTGTGCCCAGAGTCCCAGGAGGAGAAGAGAGAAGAAGAGATTGTGGTTTGGCTGTCCGCCTAGGGGAATGATTTCTCACTTTCTTTCTTACTGTCTCTCTGGCAAGCACACACACCTTGTGGCAAAAACTTAGGGAAAAAGAAAAGAAATAATTTGTCACAGTAGCTCCTTCTTATCCATGTTTTTGTTTTCCACAGTTTCGGTTACCTGCAGTCAACTATAGTCATATTAAATGGAAAATTCCAGAAATAATTTGTGATTTAAATTATGGTAGCATAATGAAATCTTATGCCATCTTTCTCCTTGAATCATCCCTTTTAAATTGTATCTCCATTGTATACGTCCCCAATAGCTAGTCACTTAGTAAACACCTGATCAGATCAAAAAAGCATAATCTGTACAGAGTTTGTTTCTATCTGAGGTTTCAGGCAGTCACTGGTGGACTTGGAATAGATGCTTTATGGATATATTCTGTTGTAATAAAAAATATTAGTCTCTTTATTGTGTGCATTCACTTTTTAAATTAATAAATAAACACAAATCATGTTGGCTACTTCCTAAGACATTATTCACTTTAAAAAGAGACTGTTCCTACCACCGCAATCATTTTGGGGATTTGTTGACAACATTTATTGAAGTCCTGTGAACTTTTTATATTCCTTTGCCTTTTTCCCAATGAAGTTCCTACTGATCAAAAATTCTGACATTATCGACATTTCTTGTCATGAAGAGTATGGGTTATCCCTAAGAAAACATTTGACCCTTTGCTTTATTCTTCTCCCTTTGTCCTGGTCATATCTAGAATGATTATTGCAAATTACATCCTATCTCCTTTGAGTAACAAAGGAACCTTACCCGAGCTTCCTTCTTTTTTTTTTTTTTTTTTTTTTTTTTTTTAGAGATTTTTGCTATAGGGCGCGTGCGCTCGTGAGACAGAGAGAGAGAGAGACAGAGAGATAGAAAGTGAGAAATCACCCCCCAGGGGGGATGGCCACGCCACAATCCCTTCTCCTCCATTCTCCTCTCGGGATCTTGGGTACGCACGCACACGCGCCCAGCGTGAGTTTAAGCCACCGGGTCCGAGACGCGAACCGCGGTCGACTACGTGGGAGTCCAGCGACATAGCCATTACGCTAACTGCTGGTCCCCCGAGCTTCCTTCTTATAATTTTGCTTTGTCAGAGTGTAGTTTTATCATTGTTTAAAATGTCAACAAAAAATGACAAATTTAAACACATGTGAATTGATGACTCTTTTGCATGCAAGGGTATTTTTTTCTTCTTTTCTGAAGAAATAATAAACTCAAAATGGAAAACATTAAAAACTATTTCTACATATTTGCTTTCTATTTCTCTGATCTTATAACTCTTTCGAGGTTTATTATTTTAAAAAAAATTATATTTTATCATAGTTTCTTCGAGAAACTTTATGTTTGCTTATAGCAAAATTTGAATTTGTAAAATGTGTCTCTCATATTTTTGTGCTTCTAAAAAGATGACAAATTCTGGAAGGTGTTTTGCTGTATGTCTAAGAGTTGTAATAATTATAATACTGAGAGACACACATATACACCGAGTCTTCTCTTATTTTAGTTTTTATAACCCCAAATTGGAGTTATTAAAAAAGATTATCATCTTCAACTATCTGTTTGTCTGCTATCTCTCCTATTCTTAAAACTCATTGATGGCCTTTTTATCTTCTCTCTCTTTTTTTTGGGGGGAGAGGTTTACAGTAAAATGGTTAAAATGATTATTCCATCGTAACTCATTTGATGGAGTACATTTGTTTCGTATATGACATTACAGAAAAACTAATCTTTACTAAACAGTGATTCCCTGGGAAAGGTTGCTATGTTAAAGGCTATTCACAGAGTCACTCATTCTTTAAGTTTATTTATTTTACTTTTTCTATGAGAGTGAGCATTGGGCACCCCAGTCTTTAGGCTGCCACACACTCCCAGCCTGTTAGCTGAACTCATTGGCATCTGCACATACAGGAAGACTGAAGAGTACAAACCTAGGACCTTCCCAGGTGACCTCAACACCTTAGCATCACAGAACATTGCATTACCACTGCACTAATGCATGCCCTGAACAGCCATGTATCTTTATAGTAAATATTCTAGTTTCTCTTCATAGCACGAGGTAGGGTCTCAGGTTAAATTCCTTTGAAGTAGGTATAACTATTGACTGCTTTGGTCAGTGAATGATGAACAGAAGTGATAAAGGTCACTTTCTGCAGAAGTTTTATGAACCTGTGTATGGCTTTCCACGGCCCATCTCAGTGATGCTAAAAACACATTCAAAGATAGATCCTGCATCATCCTGGGCCTTGAGTACCTATGAGGAACAGAGCTCCTCCACCAATTTATGCTAGGCAGGTAGAGTACGAAGTAACACTTTGTTTTTTAACACTGCATTCTTTTGGAGTTTTGGCAGCATACCCTATCTGACAAAAAGCACCTGTACAATTTTGGCAGCCTGTAGAAGACTTATCATTTTCTCATTCTCCAGAGAGTTGCAATGTCAATCATGAGAGATGCCATTGCATTTGAAACATTCTAACATTACAAAGGGAAAAAAAACACCTTTACTTTTATTTATTGTATAAATATTATGCTGTCTATCCTGAGTATAGTATGCTCAGATTAGATAGCAGCCTTCTCCAAACTTTTTTGATTTCTGAAATTTTATATATAATCTTCCATTCTCAATTTTAAATATATCTTCTTTTCTTTACCTTAAGGATCCATTACCTTCTAAATGCTAATGCCTTTGGGACCAGAGTATATTTTAAGTCTTATCAGTCACCTATACCTTAGTGAATAAGGTATGTAATGAACTAGAGTGTTTTCTAAAAATAGTTTTAGATGGTGGCAAAAATGGGGAGATGATAAGGGATCATGGCACCTGCCTGGCAAAAGGGAAAAGAACATAGAAATTGCATGTTAAAGACAAATTTTGCCTACTTCAAAATTTTTAGATGGACTGGTTCTTTGTCTAATACTCTAGTGTATGCCAAGATTAAATATGTGCTCTGGAGAAATCTTAAAGTCCTTGGTATTATAGAAGAATTAAATTATATTAATGCCTTACTGGTTTCTAGAGACTCCTCATTCTTCAAAACTGTGTTGTTGGGGACAGAAAACTAGGGAAATTCATTTGATTTTTTTGATTGATTTTTATCCATTTCTCATGGAGCAATGATAAATACATGAACTTTTGCTGACATTGGTGAGAGATGGGTGAGTTGATGTTTCTGAAGTTCATTAAGGTAGATGAATTTTAAAAGTGAAAAATGTTACTATTGCAATTGTATAGTGATTTGCACACTTTAAATGAATTTTACAGCACTTTTGCTTGTTATGCTTCTTAAGGACATAGTAACTGTGGCAGAGAGTAAAACTTGAGTGCAGTATTAGATATTCTAAAAGTTTACAACTATTATACTTACTAGTATGCTAGTGAAATATTAGAAATCTGGATGAGTCAGTTTTAGTCATTTAAAGGAACAAACTCCTGTATGTTTGATGGTCTGTAGCTCTTAAATCAGAATCCAAGGTCCAATCTGACTTTTAGTCACATGCTGTCTGGTGCTATCACACCTTCTTCACATCTCAGAAATGATAATGAAATCATGCTTTTGAATAATCAATACCCATTTTTTGGCCAAAATATTATGTAATAGTAATATCTCTAAAGTTATTATTTCTGCTCATGAGTAACAAAAATTTCAGTTCTCTGTACCTATGTCTGATTTTGTTTGCTTATTTTCTATGGTAATATTGATTTTTCCTTTCTAAATTACTTAGGAGAGTTTTATCTTTCCTTTTGATTTAGCTTTTTAAGAGAGAGGCTAGGTTTCTTTGGTGTTTACCAGAGTGAAAATCTTTTTATAAGTTAATGATTGCTTTCACTGGGCTATGTGGTAAGAAAACGGGCATGGATATGTATAAAGATATCCTCAGTACCCCATGCACAAAATCATTTGCCATGACAAAGAACTTCACCAATATCCTTTAACTTTTGAGACTTCTATGAAAGAAATTGAAAGTAAAAATGAATATATTGTTGTATCTTTTTTGAAGGACTAAAATGAGATCTTATCTACATTTTACTTACTTGTGAAACTATTCAGAGTCCATTCCTAAAAGTACATTCACTGCTTTTTGGCAAGCAGTGACTTTTTAAAAAACTTGCTAGAGGGTGCATGTACTAGATGAAAGAGAATGAGAGAGAGAGAGAGAGAGAGAGAGAGAGAGAGAGATTGAGAGAAACTACAACCCCTTCTCCATTTGTCCTTCTGGGGTTTGGGGCATGTACACACACATGCCTGGTACGTTTTTCTAGCTGCCAGGTCTAGGACTTGAACTGCATAGTCAGCCATGTGAGTGCTAACCACCTTAACCATCATACCATCTGCTGGCCTTACAAGCAGTGATCTTTCTTTTTTGTTTTCTCCTATATAGTTTGTTAATGTCTTAAACATTATCTTGTATTGATTATTGCCTTACTGATCAAAAATATATTGGACTTGGGAAGCCAAATAGTCTCTACTTCGATGACATTTTTCATTTCAATATCCTTTGATTTCCCAAAAGTCGTATGTAAGAAAAACAATCCTTTAAAATTCATTTTGTATGATGTAAAGATACACAGTGATTGAATTAAACAAAAAGAAATAGAAAAAGAAAAATAACCTTTTCATTTCTGATACCAGTTTTGTTTGCTATTTCATATGCAGCCTTATTAAATTGCTGGTTTTCTGCCAAGAACTCATTTATAGTATGGGTCATTTATCTTTAAGATTGATTAGATTACACTCTCCTTGAGGGTAAGGATCAGAACTGCTTGTCTTTGTATACCTTCTGCCTGATACATAGTGGGCATTTCATAGAAGTTACTAATCAGTCAATCAATTGGTGGGGTAGATAAGACAAGGGTGAATTTTAGGTTGGTTTAGATAGAATAAACTTCAGGGAAAAGCTGAGACTTCATAATGACTTAAAGTAGATGTATGTGCTTAAAAGCTATATTAAGGAATTACAAAAACTTTAGTTTTTACTCTATTTTGAACAGAAAGACTGCATTACCAGCATTATTTCTTTTTAAAGTTTTTCTTTTTTCTTTTTTTGTTTTTTCATGAAAGTGAGAGATAAGAGAGAGAGAAAGAGATGGCACCCTCAATGAGGTCTCACTGTAATCCCCACTCTCAGCCCTCCTAGCCAGCCAGGACCACAGCTCCCAATGCCCAGCCTACGTAAGTTGACTAGGGAACTGAACTTGTGATCTTTCATATGGGTCCAGCACTGCTTGAACAGTGGTATTATTGCTGCATCACTAAGCCTGTTTAGCGGCCTTGTGTGTGTGTGTGTGTGTGTGTGTGTGTGTGTGTGTGTTTGTGTATTTTGCTAGAGGGTTTGTGTGCTCTTCAGAGGGAGATAGAGCAAGAAGGAAAAGCACCTCCCATGGGGCCGAGTCAAGTCACAATCTCTTCCTTTTTATCTCTCCTTTTTTTCTGAATTTCTAGCACACAGGCACATGTTTACCTTGCATATTTCTCAAGTTGCTGGGTCTGGACTAGAACCTCACCAGCAGCCATGTGGGGTCCAGCCACTTTAACCACCATGCCTAACTCACATTGTTTTTGTTTTTGTTTTTTTTTAAGAATTATTTAATTTAATTTAATTTAATTTATTATCAGTATTACTTTTAAATTTGTTATAGGGCACATCCACTCACCAGAAAGAGATAGGCAAGAGAAAGAGAGGGAAAGTGAGAAAGCAGGTCTGGGACTCAAACCAGTTGCACATGTGAGAGTCCAGCCACCTGCTGGCCAAACTCACATTGGGTTATAAACAAACCACTCTGGTTGCCTTCCCACAATGAACCGTGTGTGTGTATGGTCAGGTGTGTGCGTGCGGTGATGACAGCAGAGTAAAAGAAGGGAGGACAGTTAGGAGGTCTCTGTAGCAATTCAGGTGAGATAGGATAATTTTGAACAGGAAAGAAACAATGGGTGTAGGTGAAACAGGCAAGTTCTGGATATTTTTGAGAGTGAAATTCACAAGAGTTACTGGTGGATAGGCTGAAAAGCATGAGAGAAAGAGAGAGATGCCAAGAATCACTCTGAGGTTTTGAGCCAGAGCAACAAGAGTGATGAAGATGTCATTGATGTAATTGTGGAAGGCTGTAAGTGGCACAGGGTTGGATGGAAAGATCGGAGCTGTCACACATTGAAGTGCAGAGGTAGAGTAGGCAGGTGGATATATGAGTACGGAATTCAGGAGAGATGTCAGACACAAAGATAAAGAAATAGGTATCCACAGCATATAGATGGTATCAAGTCATGAGAGAACATGAAATAGTCAAGGTGGAGTGTAGTTACAGCAGAGGATAGCCTGGGCCTTGGGGCACTTCAATCAGGGTGAAGAGGAACAAACAGCAAAGGAGACCAAGAAGGAATGCCCAGTGATATATGGCAAAATCTGAGTCCAGAGTATTCAGAAAACCCATTAGGAAAGGGTATTTAAGGAGAAGAAAATGATCAAACATATCCTGCTAATAGGGAAAGTAAGTTAGGACCAAGAACTGGTTGACTGGTAAAACAGAAGTCATTGATAGTGTCGACAAGGCTGCTTTGGGTACTCTGGTAAGAACAAAGGCTGAATGGAATGGGTATAAGAAAGAACGGGAAAAGGAATTGAAGACAGTAAGTACTTACGACTCTTGAATTTTTGAAAAACGGAACAAGAAATATAGTGATATCCAGTGGGAGAATTGGAATCTAGAGAAGGTGTTTTTAGTTTTGTTTTGTTTATCTGTTTGTTTCGTTGCTTGTTTTCTTTAGGTGAGAAAAAACGAAGTGTTTGTATTCTAATGTGAATAGTCTAGTGTAGAGACAATGTTTGATGTAGTAGGTTATAGGTGAGGAGGGGACATTGCCAGGTGATGTTCTTGGGAAGTTAAGGATGGGTTCTAGTGTAAATGTGAAGAGCCGTTCCCTGGATGAGATGATATATGAGTCATCTATGATAACAATGGGTAGCCAGAGTATTTAGGTAGGGACTAACAGTGGGTTAGGTATGGTAGAGGATGAAAGATGACAGGGATGGTAAAAAGGGGTTGACAGAGACAAGTAAAGGAGGAAAAGAGCTAAAACTCACACAGCATTTTCTATGTGCACTATTTAAACAATTTACTGCTATTAGTCATTTAATGCGATATAGCCTTACTCTAGGTATTATTTCTATTTTACTATTATTTTATAGATAAGGAAACTTAGGCGAAGAGATGTTAAGTATTTTGGCCAACGTGCCCTAGTTAGGAGGAGGCAGAGCTAGGATCTGAACTTATGCAAGCTCACTCTAAGTTACATCTGCCAAGACTTTGTCATGGTTTTTCTCTGTGAGAACTTCAGGTATGGAATTGCCAGAACTTGGCTACCCGAATATGAGGAACAAAGAAATTTGGATGAGTTATGAGAAGATGTTTTGCTTTTTCCTTATGTGGTGTATTAACTGAAATGCTTCTTGCAGAGTATCTGTACACACCAGCTGAACAATGGCAAAAGACAGGACTTAAATTAGGATTGGCTCTCTAGAGGGCCTCCCTTGTTCTTGTCATCTGGAAGCAGATAATTTATGGTAATTATTTTGGACATATAGTATACTATCACTAAAAGTTTTGATGTATAGATTAAAATTTTTAATTGTCCGAGGACACATGTGCTTGGTAGAAGAAGAGAGAGTGGAAAAAAGCAACCCTCAATGGGGCACGGTCATGCTACAGTACCTTTTTCTTAATTTCTTTATCCTGTCAGGATTTGGGGCACACGTGCACATGCACTTACTATGTTTTAAAATCAACAACGGCTAGGGTTTAAGCCACGGTCAGCCATTTGGGATCTGACTCCTTTAGACCTCTAGGCTATGGGGCTAGCCCATGTACAGACTATCTTTTAAAGATAGCCTGTATTTTATTATAATAAACATACATACTGGTTAAAGAAAATATGCTGTTTATCTATCTATCTATCTATCTATCTATCTATCTATTTTTTAAGTTGTAAGTACTCCATTGGGCCACTATTAAGAGATAATCACCGGGACCAGCAATTGGCATAATAGCTATGTCGCTGGATTCTCATGTAGTCGCCCAAGGTTCGAGTCCTGGATCTGGTGGCTTAAACTCACGCCGGGCGTGTGTGCGTGCGTGCCCAAGATCCCAAGAGGAGAATGGAGGAGAAGGTATTGTGGCATGACCATCCCCCCTGGGGGGGTGGTTTCTCGCTTTCTGTCTCTCTGTCTCTCTTTGTCTTTCTGGCGAGCGCACGTGTCCTATAGCGAAAACCTCTCAAAAAAAAAAAAAAAAAAAGATAATCACCATTAACATTTAGGTGCTTCCTTCAGGTGTCAGAATGTATCCAAGTGCGTGTTTTCAATTTTTTTTTTTTTTTGAAGAGATTTTCGCTATAGGGCACGTGTGCTCGCCAGACAGAGACATAGAGACAGAAAGTGAGAAATCACCCCCCGGGGGGATGGTCACGCCGCAATCCCTTCTCCTCCATTCTCCTCTCTGGATCTTGGGCACGCATGCACGCACGTGCGCCCGGCGTGAGTTTTAAGCCACCAGGTCCAGGACACGAACCGAGGTCGACTATGTGGGAGTCCAGCGACATAGCCATTACGCTAACTGCTGGTTCCCCGTGTTTTCAATTTTTGAAAATCAGAATTTATGCTCACACAACAACACAGCTTTAAAACATGCATTCTGAATCTCACAAATATATTTGACACAAATGTATTAAATATGTTAAACACATGGCATTAGTCTAAAGTAGGAACTACTATGAATTAAAATCTAAAATGTTTTCTTTTGTAGCAATGTTTCTGAAGTGGATGTTGTTTCTTTACTTCTAACATTAATCTAAATCAATGATTTTCAACTAAATTAAATATTTACTATTTCTAATCACTTTAGATTTAGACATATAACATAACCAAAAAAGGTAAGGTGATTCAAAAATTTGCTATTGATAATGACAGGGACTTTTAAAAATTTATTCGTTTTGAAGTTCTTAAAGCAAGATATGAAGTGCTAATGTATTTTTTCTAATCTTTACACTTTGACAAATATAAACATCAATTTAGTTGCACAATTTTTAAACGCAAAGGCAAGCAAAATTTGAATGTAACCTGTAAATGAAACTTTAGTAATTTGCATGAATACTTCACTTTGTATATTCTTTAAAAATGTGGGTAAAATAAGCAAGTGGTATAACTTACAGAAAGAATTCAGAGCTTCACAGCACAAATTAATTATAGAAAGGGAACAAAGTTATATCTTTCCATTTTAAGTTCTTGCCAATAACTAATACATAAAATGACACTTCTTGAGGGGTTTAATGTGCAAAGGGAGTAAATAACCGTTGCTCACGTCCCTTAAAAATACTGAGAACACTTGTATTACAAATAACAATAAGAAGAATTAGAAATCTTATCAGTTGGATTATTTATCTTCCATCTACATGGGAAGATAGAATATTCCCAGATAAGATGAAAATTATCCTGGAGTCACTTTTTGAGTGAAATCATCCGTAGAAAAAAGTAGAACTATATGAAATATGGAGAGTTTGATGGCTCTAAGCAAAAACTCAAAATCTATTAATACTCTCAACACACATGCAGTTCTTAAAAGCTGAAAAATGGTGCAGTACAGTTTTTAAGGAATGTTCATTATGAAGCATAGCATGTTGCAATAAATGTGGGATCTTAGTCCATTTTGATAATAGCCAATATTGCTTGTGTGTATTCTGGGAAGAAATGTTAATTATGGGGCAATAACGGGATCAACAAGAGCTTTTACGGTGGCCACACCATTGCAGAGTAGGTTTGTTAGAGTGCTGTTTCTCAAATTAGTAGCATATTTCAGATAAAGAAAGGAAGTCGCCTTAACTTGAAACTGCTGTGTCATTTCTTCTTCCTTAACTGAAATTCCAACCAGGGTTCAGGAAATGCCCTAATGAGCCACTTCTCCTTTCTCTTTTCTCAAATAAGTGGATTCTTACTGGCCCAAACTATTCATTACTCATGATCAGATCGACTGCTTAGTTTGGTTGTCTCTTTTGGCAAGGTGCTTATATTATGGAAGAGGGATTATAATTTGGTGCTGTTTTTACAGGTGATGACACTGATAGAATCCAATCATTGCAGGTAGGTAACTAACCTGACAGGTTAATTTTCTATACTCTAAACAAGCTATGAAGACAAGTTTAATCAATACCTGTTTTACTTTGATATGTGTGGCTTGCTTATAATTACGGTTTCATCTTGCATGATAACTAGGTATCAAGATGCTAGAGTAGCCAAGCTGTGATTTGCTATAATTTGGGTAAAATATAGTTGAAACTCTATCTATTAATGTCATATTTTAATCAAGATGTAAAAATCACTGTTTTAGTTCATGATAACCAAGGCAATTTCTTCTTCCAGTGGAATATTCTCAGATATTTACTAAATTGGAACACGATTTAACATTTTATTGCCTCTTATATGTTATTTTATGAGTAAATGTTAATTTCTGTTTACATTCTAGCACTATTTTATTGGCTTTTAAAGGTAAGAAAATATAAATTCTGTTTGCAGCAGAAGTAACAGCAGACAGTGCACTACATACATCTTTTTCTACGGATAAAAATAAAAAAAAACAAACAAATGATTATGGAGATGTAGATCTAAACAGTTAGTGCAGGAGACAAGTATCCCAAAAGCTATAACTTTTTCTATAATAGTCTTCAACTATAACAATGAAGAGTTGTAGTAGCAGAGATTTGAAGATTATGGGTATCTCTCCCTATCTCTCTCTAAATATATGTATATGTGTATGTGTGTTTTGTGTGTGCGTGTGTGTGTGTGTGTGTGTGTATATATATATATATATATATATATATATATATATATATATTTGTTTACATGAAATATAATCCCATTCTTTCAATATTGTTCCAGAATGATTGATTTATTTGGAAATAGACATTTTCAGAAAAAAGCAACACAAAATAAAAAATCCCTAAGATAATATTCCATTTATTTTCAGTAGCTTATTGGCAATTTATATACTAGAAATTTCATTTAACATTAAGAGACTCTTAAATAACCCTCATGATTCTTTCCTGTTCAGAGACCATGTCAACAAAGCAAAGTGAAACAGAATGTTGAGTTTATTATCGTCATTTGGACAACTCTGCTTCACTTCCATTTTAGATGAATCTGAATACTATACACTTTCAAGTAGCTTTTAAATTCATATTAAAACTTTTACTCTTTCAGTGGAAACTACCTTAACAAGGCCAAACTACCTTAAATAGGCATTTTGAGAATAAAAAAATATTTTAAGCTATATAAAACAAATGGAATACATAAAATTTTCATGTTCTTTATTTATTTGGTTTGGGTTATTATGATTTTGGGGGAATTTTCAGTTTCATTGCAAAGCAGTATAATAGTTTAATGTATGAATATATTTTGTTGAACTGAAACTTAGAGATGATGTCAAAACTGAGACAAGCTGAAAAATGTTTCTACAAAGTCAGCTTAACTTTAATGTGGGGCAAGACTTTGTTTTATTCCTAGATAGCCAAAGTATATACAAGATGTTTAAATATGATGCTAAATTTTAGCATAAGTGAACTTTTCAGAAATAGCCATTACCACAGTGGAAGTAGAAAATAATTTTGAAAAGAGTGGTTTGAAAGTCAGAAAGGAGAAATAAGGGAAGGAGAAACTGAAAGAGATATTCTTACACAATTGTTTCAAATAAACTAATAAAATAAGATTCAAGTAGAATCATGATGGATATTGATAAAGTAATAAACATACATGCAGAAATGCAATAATTTAATTTTAAATAAACTACCTATCTGAAATCAATTAGGCATTCCAGATTCTTCATGGAAATAAACTAACAGTAAAAAATATTGGATTAAGAAATGGGGTGATAGACCCAGAATGGTGATGTTGCCAAACGTCAGATTACTATTTTCGATTACTTTGCAAAAAAACAAAACAAAAATATGGTGCAAAATATGGTCCCTGCTCAGGTTTTGCTGGGGATGTTACTATGATCAGGGAGAAGAGTCTGTAATGGTCAGAGCAGTAGGAATAACAAACATCTGCTAAAACATAACCACTAAAGAGAGAGGGTAAAAGTAGTCTCTTAGGGAATTAAAAAAAAAAAAAAAAAAAAAAAAACTACAAGAATGTAACATGAAAAACTTTTGTTTTATCTTGGAGAGTTGCAAATTATCAGCCAGAATCTGTCGGGTTCAGTTGTATTTGGCAATACATAGAAATTTGGCAGACATTACTTCATCTATGAGAGCTTAGTTAATAATAGATGATTTTGTGATTCCATTAAATTCTACTTATATAATAGATAGTTATAAGATCTCCTCAGATGAACAGAATACATTTTTATATTTATTTTTTATTTTGGAGAGTTTGTTGTTGTTGTTATACAGTGTGTGCACTTGCCAGAGAGACAGAGAGAGACAGAGAGACACTGAGAAATTATCCCCCAGGAAGGATGGCCATGCCACAATCCCTTCTTCTCCATTTTCCTCTTAGGATCTTGGGCACACACACACACACACGCTCGGCGTGAGTTTAAGCCACCAGATCCTGGACTTGAACCTTGGTCAACTCTATGAGAGTTCAGCGACATAACCTTTACACCAACTGCTGGCCCCCAGAATAGATTTTTAAGAATTGGATTGGTCAAAGAGAGAAAGCTCTGGTTCCCGTGTTTTCACTTAATCTCAGAGAGGAAGGTTGAGCCTGATGATCTTAAAGACCTAATGAGGTTGCTAATTTTTAATATTTTCATGTTGGAAATAAGAGGTGAGAGTTTGTAAATAGATCTGAAAAAGGCAATAGAAAGGAAGGTGTCTTGGAAATAGAAGAAGAGTTTTAATAGGCATAGTCATATGCCTTTATATTCATTCCTAAGAGTTACAAAGGAAGAATATTTCCAAATTACCTCTCATATTTCTTGAAACACCTTCCTTATTTTGCCTACTAGGACAGATTGTGGCTCATTTCCTACTTTTTATGTTGGCTCAGGAACTCTTTTTATTCCTCACTTTATTTCTTCTGTATTTCTTCCTTGTGCAAACATGCTTCCGATGCTCAGCTTCCTTAGATATATCTCTACCCAAATAAGAACGTGATCCAGAATTCTATTCAATCAAATCTAAAGAGACTCAAAAATTACATGGATAAATGGAATTAAAGTACAAATTTATTTTGACGCAAAATAATTTTGAAATATATGCCAGATTTTTTCATTATAAAAATTTTCTGTGAACTTTTCGAAAACCCCTTATGTTTGGTTGTAACTTCTTTCCAAATTTGCCAATACTTATTCTATCAAGCCTCATTTCTCCACACTTCCAAATTCAGACCAGTACCTACTACACCAAGTGTGGTTTGTCTATTGGCAGGTAATGATATCTACTAGTGTATGCAGGAGATGCCTTGGCAGCTAAAATGTTATATTCTCTGCTCCCTTTGATCCTGTGCAGGTTCAGATAAATTTGAACCTACTGAACCATTCGAGGTCTGCAACAAAAATTTTGGGGCAACATTTTCACCCCAGACTTGAATTTCTGGTTAAATTCTAAGTTTCTCCTTAGTTGTGGCTGAGAGGTTTGTTACTCTTTGGTCATATTCTCAAATGTTTCTATTTATTTCATCACTTTTCTTCTATAATTTAGAATTGTTCTCCACATTTTCAAGGCAATTTTTGCAAGATTAATGCTTTGGAAATAGAGGCCTTTCCCTCAGAATTGTACCTACCATTAAATATTTTTTCTGTAAGTGGAAGTTTGGGGCACTATCTGTAGTATTTGGAAAGCTATGGCCATATTTTTCTTGCATAGAGTAGGAACATGTCAGAAGGTTAATCTGTCCAGTGAGATGCTAATGATGCCATCTTCTGAAGAAGGCAGAGAATATGCGATTTTACTTTAGTGAGTAACTCTGTTGATGTCCATGTCAATTTGGTTAAGATGAAGGTATATACGTATGACAGCATACTTCCTGCTATAGTACATTCTGAGCATAATAAGATGCATAAGATAAAGTACCCACCAAAGAGCAATTCAGGCATTTTAAAAATTAATTGAGGGACCAGCAGATGGCATAACTGTTACATTGTTAGACTCCTATGTAGTCGACTACAGTTCAAGTCCTGGACTTGGTGGCTTAAAACTCACTCTGGTCATCTGTGCATGTGTGCCCAAAATCCCAAGAGGAGAGTGTAGAAGAAGGGATTGTGGTGTGGCCATCCCCCTGGGGGATGATTTCTCGCCTTCTGTCTCCCTGTCTCTGTCTCTCTGGCAAGCACACATGCCCTATAGTGAGAATCTCTCTCTCTAAAAAAAAATGCTAATTGAAAAGCCAAGTGTTATCAGTGAAATATCAATATATATTAATTCACTGCAAGGTTGGGAAGTCTCAAAGGCTTCAAAGAGACGAAGTGTATCTTGAAAAATAATTAGCTAGTCTCTAGGCAGGCAATGGTGTTGGACCTAAAGTTCTAGTGGGCCAAAGATTAGCATGTGCAGAATTGTTGGCACATACAGGGGCCTTTGACTAGAGCTTGGGACCATTGTGTGGAATATCAAGAAGTAGGGCTGTAAAGTTAAGGCAAGAGCAGACTATGAAGAGCTACAATATTGAGAATTGTAAAACTTTAATAAGAAGAGTTGCTTGATCTGATTGTGTTTCAGCAGGATCTCACTGGCTTTGGGCTTTTGGGAAGCAGCCTGGAGGATAACACACTGGAGTCATTAGTTTAGATTTTTGTTTGTGGAATGCTCCTCTATCTGGTTTGAAAGAGCAAAGATGAGTGTATGTGGTGACGCTGAGTGATACCTTGGAAAGCTTCTGTACTTTGGCAAGAACAGAGATGCAGAAAATATGAGAGAGTTTACCTTATGAGAAAATAAACCATGGTGTACACTAAGGGATTATTTCATTAAACTAAACATAAATTAGCTCTTAAATCAGTAGACAAAGCAAATATCTGCAAGTGATTCAGTGATTTCTTTGTGGTTGCTTGGTTTAATGCTGATAGAACACACTGAAACAGGAAGACAGAAGTTCAGCATTTTTAACTTACCATGTGATTTTGAATAAGCATGTGTGTGTGTGTCTGTGTGTGTGTGTGTTTCCTGAAGATTTTAAGTTGAATTATTATCTAGACCAGAGGGTGAAAGGGCCAAGTCTAAGGCCAAAATGAGGAGTCTAGTGGCACTTAAACTATCCTGTATCTAAGGAGTAGTTCTGATTTATTCCTGAGAAATCAAACTTGCAGTGGATATAGGAGCTCTAAGATTGGAAATGTAGCTCACAGCCCAAAGGGAGGTCCTCTCCACTTTGAGGTCCTTGATCCACATTTCTGAAGGATTTTCTGAACATAAAAATAACAATGGGATATGGTCTCATACATCTGGCCTTTCCCACCCCACCCCTTATATCCTCTCCTATTAAAACAACCTCAGATAATTTTGCCTTAGTACAGAGCTTTCAGAGCAAAATGAAGTAGAGAATGAAAGTCTACCCACCAAAAAGCAATTCAGGCATTTTAAAAGTTAATTTGGGAAGTAACCTTTAATTTGCTTTTCTTAGTAAGACATCCCTACTTTTCCAGATTTTGTCAAAATGTATTGTCAACTTATTTCCATTTGTTTTCACATGAAACACTAGTTGCACGAAGCTGTCTCTAATTTCACTTGGATTCAGTCCCACTGGATATACCACTGAGATGTAGGACAAAGCTCTTGAACAATCGCTTAAGGTGTATTTGTCTAAAAATAAAACGAACTGCAACAACAGATAGCAAATCAAGATATGGCAGGACATGCTAGGAAAGAGATAATTGATAAAATAAGTGAATAGGCTAAAATATTAAGTCCTCTACTAGGGTATAAAAGGAAGAGTCTAATACTATCTACTCCTGCTTAAGTCACAGTCACCCTAGAAGAGGTTTAGTGAGTATCAAAATCAGTTATATTTGATGAAATACTCCCTTCCTATCAGTTCTTGAAAACAGATGTTAATAGGGAACACAGATTGGGCTCTCATCGTGCAGTAAAGGCTTCACAAGTATCACCTGCGTTTGAGCCTGACACCCTCCCTGAGGCAAATGCTGATATTCCCATTGTTCCAAAGACAAAAATGAGACTTTTGAAGCATAGGGAACATTCCCAAGGTGTCCTGTAAATAAGTGATTGGGCAGACACTTGGGCCTAAGTCTGTGTAGTGCTTAGACCTAGATTAATCATGCAATATTTTCTGGACCACTTTTAAATTTAGCTTTTAATTTGTTGTCCTCTTATTTATTTCAAACAAGACTCCATCTTTATAACAGAGAAAGGAAAGCTGTTCAAGAGGGAAAGGGCTGGGGAAGATCAGGAACCGTGGTTATGTTAGAAATGGTTCCTGGGCTTACGTGTGGATAACGAGGCCTTTGACTGTATTAGATTTGCAAAAATAGCAGATGCAGAGGTAACGAGAGGCCAGAATAGATGGCTCTCCTTCACAAAATAAAGGAGCAAAGTGAAGGGACTCATTAATGTTGAAGCAGGAGATGGATAACCAGAGACAAATATCAAGTAGATTTGCTTCAGTTTGGTCAGAGAAAGGTCATTGATTATTTTTGGTTAAACTGATTCACAGAGGCCAGGTCTCCACAAAAAAAGGGAATTAATTGCTTCCATTTCCCACTAATTGCCTCAACATTTCCCTTTGCTTTGTCATTGGAGATTTGGTCCGAGAGGCAAAAAGTCAAAAGTCAGAGTTTGATGGAATCTACATAAAAAGGGAATCTGAGGAGACCAAATTATGGCATTTGGTGTAATAATGATAATGATATTTAGCATTTTTCCCTGGGAGTGCTGTGGATTTTTAGAGCCCTTTTCAATCTTTAATCAGACCATAGGGCACATTTAAAAGAGTTCACTGTTTTTATTTCCATCGAGAGGATCAGGCGTCACAGAGAGATGAAGTGACCTAGGTCAGGTCTCCTGAGATGTTAATCCTGTATGTTAGATGACACCTTCCAATGGTGAGTTTTAGCTGGAAGCCTGGGCTCTTCCCTGAGGTTCCATTCATTCATGTTCCATCAGAGCCTAGATTTTTTTTTACTCATTACTGGCTCAGATTGCTACCTCTGCCAATGACTAAAATATCACCCAATAAAACAGTATGTAATTATTTGGATGTCACAAAAGTGTCTTAGTTTTCAGGTTATTAATTGATGCCTGAGCCATTTTAAATTCATGAGACATTCTACCTTGTATTTGCTGAATTAGCTTTTGAAGTCCTGTCAAGCACTAAGTGCTATGGACTATGGATTTTCTCTTTTAGACCTTTTGTTTTATTTTTGGGGAACCCAAGCAGCAATGTAAAAAAATGGAAATAACATAGCCTGCTAGATATCATAGAACAGTGTTGACTCATTCTGGTTCTTACCATTCGCTAGTAATGCCTTCAGAGACTTTTAGATGAATGTTTGTCTTTAGAAAGTTCCAAACAAGCAATATCAACCATTCTTCTTGGCTAGAAGAACCAGAAATGTAGGTTAGTGTTAATTTGATATTTATTTCATTATGGGCTTTAAGAAACATGGGGTATTAGACTCAGAATAGTTTTGTTTTGTTTTTTTTAAGAGAATTTTTGCTATTGATTGAGTGTGCTCACCAGAAAGAAAGAGACACAGAGAGAGGAATTTAGAAATCACCCCCAAGGATATGGCCACACCACAATCCCTTCTCTTTCATTCTTCTCTCAGGATTTTGGGCACATGTGTACTCAGGCCTAGTGTACTTCAAACCACTGGGTCTGGAACTTAAACTGTGGTCAGCCACATGGGAGTCTAACCCCTTACCCACTAAGCCATCTGCTGGCCCCCAGAATGGATTTTTAAAACGAGATAGCTAGCTCTGCCACAACCAGCTGTTTGATATAAGACAGGTTATGTAATTTGAGTATCTTCTTGTGTAAACCTGGTCTGCCTCCTACAATTTTCATGATTGGTAAATGAAAAAGTAAAGATAGAGTCTCTAGATTGATGCCTGCCTAGAGTAGGGCTCTAGCAATGCTGGCCATTATGACAATTAGTACTGCTCTTAAGATAGTGAATGGTTGAACTACTAAGTGGAGCAAGAATTAAAAAAAAAAAAAAAGACATTGGTACAAAAAAATGTCCTTTAGCTTTATAAAATCTTCTTTTGAGCAAGACAGTATCATTAGTTATGGTAAAATTGAGCTGGACCATGTTCTTCTGGTCCATAGTAAATCCATCCTACTTTTTAAAAATTCTTTACTCATCTCTAGTCATTTAGTAATGAAAACAGCCTTGAAAATTATGTAATTATTATGCCCATTGTACAGACAATATTTATGCGTTGGTAGGGAAACATCTAGCCCAAAGGCTTATTAGTGTAGAGCCCATGTCTGAAGCCACAAGTGGATTGATCCCAAAACTTGTAATCTTAACCGCTGCTCTCACAATGCTTCTTAAACATCAGATTGCGTTTCGAGGTTGACATTTGTGCTAGATGAGAAATCCAGCTTTTAAACTGAATAAAGATACTCTTAAAGCTTATCTTTCTTCTAATTAAAATAAAATGGTATTCACACTAAGAATGGAGAACCATTGTCAGCAGCGGCATTAATGTCATCAAACTCTCTACTGGGTTCTACGAGGTTTTGTTTACTTTCCCAAAGTATCATGAGCCTAATTCCCTTGTCGGGACACATGTCTTAGTCCCCTGGTCAGGAAATGTTAGAGGTGGTCTTGTGGGTGGTTCCATAGTGCTTTTCTCTTGGCCACCCCTTCCCTCACCTCCTTTCTTTTCTTCCCAGTGCTGAGCTGAGGGTAAACTCTGAACAGAATCCTAATTGTCAAAGTAGTTGCTCCCAGCTTTTTTGACTTCTCTTAAACAATGTAATTTAATAAAACTCCATCCAAGTGTATAAACAGGGCACGCCTACTGAAACAGAAAGAGCTAAGACTATGTATACAGAGGAAACCTAGTTTGACTGTTTTGACTAACTTGACTGCTAAAGTCAGTCAAAAAGTAATCACCAGTTAAGCAAACCATTTTGACAGATTTTTGGCCCACTGACTGCTTATTTGACTGCTTGCCTGTCAGATTGAAATGGTCAGATTGACTGGAGACAGTCTAACTGGAAAATTTAGCTTGGGAGGATGTGGGCGTCTGTATACAGAAACTGCTTTAAATAACTTTATTTGAAATATGTACCTATTTTCCTGGGACCAGTGAAAGAAGTTTGAAAGTGACATACTGCAGCATTTGACTTTCTAGAATGAGATGTCTTGCCACTTGCTAGAGCAAGCAATGTATTTATAGGCTACAACACAATCACATTTTCCCCTATGCACACACAGAGTTCAATAAGATTGAAACTCTATCCTAACTTGGCTAAATCCTAATAAAGCCTCATATTCTCTTACTCTACTGAGAAGTTGATGATAGATGCATGACAGCAAATAATGTTTGATGTATTGAGCTACTAATTTAGTCATTACATATTTGTAGTAAGTAAAGTTGACCTTGAGGTTAATGGTAGTCCTCCTAAGAATTTGTGTGAGCAAACAAATAAACAAACAAAACCAGAAAGAAACCAACACTTCTTATGAGAGGCAAGAAAATTTGCTTGAAAAATTATTATTTGAGCTGCTTTTTGAAAGCAAAATCTTTTAGATAACTGCTTCTTTTTCTTTAGAAAATTTGCTTTGAAATGAGGTTTTGGGTTTAGGCAAGACAAAAATAACACCATGAGGATGGAAAGAATATTTTATTCTCACATTATAGTGTTAGATTTTATGGGGAGAACACAATGAGGTTATTTTTTGCCATAAGCACATTTTTAATAAAATCTGTTTTATGTTGGTTGAGTATCCTAATGTATTTACATTGAGAATTTGAAATATCTTGTTATTGTTTGACAGATTTATTCATGGACTGCTTCTTTACTATCCTCATATTCTAATTTTCCCATGGAAATGTTTTGTAAATGTTCAACACTTAGATGCTAACTCATACACTTTTATTAAATAAATTCAATGGTACAATTATATAGAAATTAGGACTAGAATGTCAGTAGTGACTTTAAAATAATGGCTCCATTCTTAAAATGGCTTAACTGTCATTTTTTTTCCTGTGTTAGAGTCACTTCATATATCATCATTTAATATTTTAAAATTTTTTGATTATAGAGGGAAGGAAGCTTACATAAACTGCTTTAAAAGTTTATGCTTTCTAGTCATTTTTTGATGAAGTGGCTTTAACAATAACTTTTTTACCTGAAGTAAAGAGAGAAATAAATAAAACCCCACAGTTTAAAGACTGCTATAAGGAGACCCATTGGGTACACAGTCAAATTTTATGGTTTTTTTTTTTTTTTTTTTTTTTTTTACTATAGAATCATTATTCAGAATGTTTCAATGATTATCCCGATACTTCAAATCTTATACACACTCAGGACTAGTTCTTTAGATTGTGGAAATGTGTTGTCCAAGTTTACTTCCCTAGTGACAACTCATGGGGTGTCTGTTGCATTATTCCTTCCTTGAACATTAAGTAATCTCATTAAAAAAGTGTTTATAAGTAAGAAAGGCAAAAGCTTTGTTTTAATAATTGCTACTGATTAGGGACAATGACTTAGTAGTATGACTGGTGGGGCTTTAGATTCTCCTTGCCTAAGAGTACTTTCATCTGTCCTCCATATCCACATTTTCTGTGTTGTGTTGTGCATGGAGAATAAGGCTGCTCAACTCTCTCCCTCACTGTGAGGATTCCAGGAAGCAAGGCAGGTAGAGCTCCAAGCAGTATGCCTACCACAAAGGAAAATTCCTACATTTCCTAGCAATGGATGCTATCATCATCATTATGATCTTTTTAAAGTTTCTTCATTCCCTGAGAGACAGAGAGAGAGAAAGAATGGAAGATGTGGAGAGGAAGGAAGAAACTTCCAATTGGATCTTTCTATCATAGTCCACACCCAGCCTCTGCCAACCAGGATCTGGGACACCTGTGTGTCTGGCACATACAGAGAGACTTTGGGACATGAATTTGGGCCTGTCCCATGTGGCCTTAGCTTCATGAGCATTGCATTACCATTGCATCATCATGGCTGGCCATGGTTACTAACATACTTTTTAACTTTAAAGAGAGCATTAGGATAATAGTACACAGCCTTGGTTTGATTTTGTGCCACTTCAATAACTTACTTAATCTCTGAGCTCTACTTAGTTCATTGCTAGTTAAAAAGTACCTGATAAGGGGTCAGGAATAAAAGGAACCAAGTAAGAGATCATAATAGGAATTAGAAAAGCTAATGGACAAAATGCAGAAATATACTGTAAATATATTTATTGTTATTTTTAGATTTGATGCCAGTTGTCCTATAATCTGTGGCTGCCTATTAAAAATTCCATTTTGGGGGACCAGCAGTTAGTGTAATGGCTATGTTGCTGGACTCCCACGTAGTCGACTGCGGTTCGCGTCCCGGACCCGGTGGCTTAAAACTCACACCGGGCGCGTGTGCGTGCGTGCCCAAGATCTCGAGAGGAGAATGGAGGATAAGGGATTGCGGTGTGACCATCCCCCCTGGGGGGTGATTTCTCGCTTTCTGTCTCTCTGTCTGTCTCGCGAGCGCATGCGCCCTATAGCGGAAACCTCTCCAAAAAAAAAAAAAAGAAAAAAGAAAAAAAAAATTCCATTTCGGGACCAGCCATCGACATAATGGCTATGTTGCTGGATTCCCATGTAGCCGACTGCGGTTCGAGTCCTAAACCTGGTGGCTTAAACTCACGCCATGTGCGTGTGTGCCCAAGCTCTCAAGAGGAGAATGGAGAAGGGATTGCAGCGTGGCCATCCCTCCTGGGGGGTGATTTCTTGCTTTCTGTCTCTCTGTCTCTCGGTCTTTCTGGTGAGTGCACATGCCCTATAGCAAAGACCTTTCTCAAAAAAAAAAAAAAAATTCCATTTCAATGATAGAGAAAACTCATATAAACTGTGCCCCTCAAGTTGGAAGTTATTAAATGGTGGAAAAATATTAATAAACTATTATTCTGTTCAATATGTCACTGTTTCTGATGGAAACTTACCATACTTTAAGAAAATGGCTGCCATTTTGTCATTTTAAGATACTTTAGAAGCAATAAGGAAGAGGATTAAAATGATGTTTGGCATTCTAAATTTTAAAGATTACTTCCCATTGGGAAGAAAAAACATGATGATGTACTTTACCAGTTAAGTCTTTTATGATAGAATTTTTGCCTCTGATTACCAAGCAAGTGATCAGTGTCAGGACACACTGGCAATTATAGGAATAAGGAGTGGGTCTCTTAAATAGAGAATTAGTGAGCAGTTCGAAAGCAATATGAAATTGTAAAGGTCTATGAGGACAGGTTGTAAAACCCCAGGTGATTCAATGTTCAAGGTTGGATTCTTGCTCTCAGCCACCTAGCTTTCTTGATCATTTACTCTCTATACATTCTTTTTGGTCTGATGGAGACTTCTAATCCATAGACTATTTTGTTTTCTGACATGTTGGCCTGTCTTTTGCTGTCTTCTAGACCCAACCTTTATTCTTTGCTGTGAAGATGGTTGAGAAGTCATTTTCCCCCAGTTAGTGTTGCTTCTCATCCCATAGGTCTGCTTTCACTGAATATCCTTGACCACAGTAGCCTCTCAGCTCAGCTTCCAGGATGCCATCACGAAAGATGGTCCCACACAATGTACACATCGGTGCTTTTTCAGTTCAGTGGTCTTCAGCTTTTCAGTAGCCCTCCATCCCAGTGTGCATCATTCTGGCCCATTCACTTTCTGTCCTTTCGGTAGATTTTCTACACTTTGATTTCTCATCCAATATCCGTTCCCTTCACACTCTCAGTAGATGAATTTGCCTATAACTTTATTTATATATGTGATGTATATAAAGCTGTGCCTCCTAGAAAGAGTGTGAAAATTCTGAGCGGAAAAATAATTTTGAGATTTATGTTTTATTAGCAAGTAAATATATTTGTAGCTGTAGAAGAGATGATATCATTGACAATGAGAGAAGAAACGGTGCTTAGTGCTGTGTTCTGCGGCACTTCCAATTCACTTCCTTTTTTCTTTTTAAATTTCCTTGTTTTGGGGCCAGAATGTGGCATGGTGGTGAAGGCACTGGACTCCCACATGGCTGACCATGGTGCAAGTCCTGGACCTGGAGGCTTGAAAAATCAAACCAGGAGCATATGTGTATGTGTTCAAAATCCTTGGAGGAGAAGGGATTCTGGGGCTATCTCCTTTAGAAAGTAATTTTTCATGTTCCCTCTCTCTGTTCCCATCTCTCTCCAGTGAGTACACGTATCCAATGGCAAAAACCTAAACAACAAACAAAAAGTTTCCTTCTTTTTAAATGCATTATCTTTGTTTACTTTGAGAAACAGAAACAGGTACTCATTTTTTTAGGGTAGAGATTTTCATCATAGGACATGTCACTCACCCAAAAGACAGAGAACAGACAATAAAAGCAAGAAAGCACACACTCCCCAGGAGGTATGGTCACATCACAATCCCTTCCTCTCCATTCTCCTCTCAGGATTTTGGGCACACACACACACACACACACACACACACACACACACGTGTACCAGGTGTGAGTTTTAAGTCACCAGGTCCAGGACTTGAACTGCAGTTGACTGCATGGGAGTCCAGCAATGTAACCATGATGCCATATGCTGGTCCCAAAACAGGTACTCTTGATAGAGTCTCACCATGCTGTGATTTTCCTCCACCTTTAACCTCCGGGAAGCCAGGATCATGGACATACCCAGTTTACCTAGGATCTGAATTCAGAGACTTCATTTGACTCCAGCTTTGTACAAGCGGCACCTTACCACCTGTACCACTTTGCCTGGGTCCCAATTTACTTCTGAAATCATTGCATTCTAGCTTTCATCTCACACAGAGATCTGTGCCAGAAATACAAATTTGGGAGTCATTAGCATGTAGGTGGTACATTTAAACCATTAGAACAGATGTGGTCCTCTGGGGGAGAGTGTGGAGAGAAAGGGTATGGTGCCTTGTCTGAAACCTGAGGTCTCATCGCAGTTCCCAAAGCCCCTCTAGTCCCTGCATTGGAGGGGGCTTCCATTTTCACCAAGTCCTGGAAATGAGTCTCCTGTGGATCACCAGTGACCCAGTTATTCCCGTGCTGCTGGCAATGTCTGGCTCTTTGTCTTGCTTCACCCGTGTGGCATTTGACTTAGTTATCCACTATTACCCTTGAAACTATTCTGCACCGACTTTATGACAGTGTTCTGTTCTAGTTTATTCCTTTGCTCCTAACAGAAAATACCTGAAACTTGGTGACTTATAAAACTAGAGGTTTATTCAGTTTATGATTTTGAGGTTCAAGGTGCAAGGGCCGCTCTGCTGGGCACCATCTGGCTGCATCAAAACATGGCGGAAGGCAGGAGAGCGTGGCCCGTGTACCATAGATTCCTCCCAGTCTTATTTCCTCTCTTCGTAAACCACCAGAAGTCAATCGAAGGGGCCCACCCTAGAAACTTAATCAGTCTCCAAAGCCCCACAGTTTGATACCATGAAGTTTGGTTTCTTGTTAATATCTTCAAAACCAAATCTCAGCACATGAATTGCGAGGGGACACAAATGATAACGTGCTCTATCTTCATTTTCTTGTACTTTTTGGAGATTCTGTTAGCCTCTCTCTTCCCTTAGATATTGATGCTTCAGAGTTCTTTACTCAATAATTTGTTCTAATCCTAATGCCTCATCCTGTGTGACTTCATCTAATACCCCAATTCACTGGCTTCTAAACTGGTCACCACATCAGTGTCTTTCAATCCACCCATCTAGCTGTGTATTTGGCCTCCCTCTTGGGTAGTCCACAGACCCTCTGGTTTGATTAAATCCTGTTCTTTTATTTTTTCTAAAACTTCTGCTTTTATTTTTATTTTGGTAAATGCTATCTTCACTACTACTTCCCATTTCATACCAAAGTATCATATTTGAATCTTCCTAATATTCACCACATGTAGAAATCAATCTGAAGTCCTATATACTTTTTTTTTCTTCCATTGTTCTATATTTTGGGTAATAACTGGTCTTTCTTTCCAATTCCAAATGCTATTTCTTTTGGGGGGCCCTGTATTCTTTCTTGAAATATTACCAAAAACTATTTGTTCTTTTTTGTATTCGGTATGGTCTTTCAGTTACTGTCTCCGCGTTCTTGCCTGAGGGGTATTTCTGAAATGCTAATTGATAATGTCATTATCCTACTACACACCTCATCAGGGCTTGCAGAACAAAGCTTAGTGCAGTACTTGCACTTCTTTATGAGCTGGCTTCTGACTAGTTTTCTATTTTCATTTGTCCTCATCTACACTTTTCTTCAGATCATACTAAGAAAGACAGAGAGAAGAGAGAACATTTTGCCTTTATAACTTCTACTACTGGAGCGGTAGAGTAACTTTGAGAAGTTAATTCATTAAAGGCATTTGATTTAGGGAACTGATCTTTATTAGGGTTTTCCTTAAGTAACTTCAGATTTGATGGGGAAATCCTAGAGTACCAGTGTTTCTGTGCAGGGTGTTTCTGAGAAGCCATCAGAAAAATTTATAGTGTTTCAAGAATGAGGAAATGTCTTGGAATTTTAAAGTATATGTTACAATAGTTTCCTATTACTGCTAAAAAAAAAATACCACAGACTTAGTGGTAAAACAACAGAATCAATGATCTAGAGGACAGGAGTCCAAAATGAGTTTCTCTGGGCAAAAATCAAAGTGTTGGCAGGACTTACTGCCTTTCTGGAAGCTCTAGGAGAGGATCTGTTTCTTTGCCTTTTCTGGCGTACGCCTTCTTTGGCTCAATGTTCCATACTCTGACATCTGCTTCCACAGTCACATCTCTGTCTGCCTCTGACTGTTCCGTCTCCCACTATTATAAGGATCATTGAGATTTTACTGGGCCCACCCAAATATTCCACATCAGCTGTCCTTCTCAAAATCTTTAATTTAACACAACTACAAAGTCCCTTGTGTAATATGAAGTTACATAGTTACAGATTCTGGGGATTAAGATGTGAACATCTTTGAGGGAGTGTTATTTTACCTCTTAGAAGATAATTATAAATATATAATTAGAAAAAATATTTTAATTGCCAGAGGGCATTCTATGTTCACCTGAGATGGGAAAAGACAGAGAGAGGGAGAAAGTAACCACCCACTGGGGCATGGTCCCATTGCAATTCCTTCTTTGTTTCTTCATCTTGTGGAGATTTGGGGTGTGCATAAACATATGCCTGGTGTGTTTTTCAAGTCACTAGGATGGGATTTTAACATGGATCAGTCATGTGAGATCCAACTCCCTTAACCACTAGACAATGGGGCCTATGCTTTCAAAGGCAAATATATTGCTTTTAAAAAGAATATATTTGGGGGGCCAGCAGGTGGTAGTGTTAAGGTGCTGGATTTCCACAGGGCTACCCAAACTTGGCAGTTTGAAAATCATGCTTTGTACGTGTGTGCCCAAAACCCTGTGAGGAAAATAGGGGAGAAAAGATTATAGTGTGGCCATCATCCCTGGAAAGGAGGTGATTTTTCACTTTTCCTTTCGCTGTCTCTCTTCATTGAATGCACACACCCTATGGCAAAAACTTAAAAAAAAAAAAAAAAGGCAAAACAAAAATATATTTTCAAATATATTTTTTTCTCATTTTTGTTTTTGCCTTTTTTTTGTTGTTATTAGATTAGTTTGTCTGCTCAAGTTGGTATGGGAAATAGAATACTGACTCCTTCCTTCTGAAATTATAATAAAATAGTTTCCATATATTCCAAAGCTACAATGTCACTATTTTGGTTTTCTTCTTTATTTCTGAAAGTAATTGACACAGAGGAAAATCTCACAAATAGCTGTTTCATTCTAATTCTTACCAACTTTTTATATGAATTTGCTCATGCCTTAAATTTATTTCTTAGAGAAAAAAATTTAAAAATGCTAACGAGAATAGTTATGATATTTGTTTAGAGTAAGACAAGCTGGAAATATTATTTCCTGCCTCTTGCCCCCTCTTTTCCCACTCACTCTTTTTCCTGAGTGAAAAGGAGTTTGAGGTCTTCAGGAAATGAAATATTATGATAGCAATAAAGATGTCCCAACCACAGGTAGGTGCACACAGAATACTCAGTGAGCTCTTTGGATGCAAACCCAAGCAGTTTTCCACATGGATTACCTCAGGGAGTGATTTACCAGTGTGGCATTGTCCAGCCCTTCATTTTCCCATAAACTTTCTGACATCTGCTGATATCTATATCTATATAGTAAACATATTTTTTCCAATAATGAGGGTTGAAGTTAAGTTTTATTATCCTTGTGAACTTACAATAAATACTTTGCAATTGGAAGAATACCATTCTTGCAATCACCTGATAAGGAATAGAGGTTACTTGCTGCCTGTGTGATTGTGAGCAAGTTTCATAACCTGCTTGAGCTTCAGTTTCTTCTTCTATAAAAGGGGGATACAAGTTCTCCCTTGAATAACTGGAATGTTTGATTCCACTTGGAACTATGACTACTACTTTTTTTGCATTCTGGGGTTTTCAACTAGTCCATGAGGTCCTGTGATCAGTTCTCTCAATGAATTCATGTTTCATGACTGATCTTTTTATAACCACAAAACAAATTAAAATGGCAGAAGGTTTCTTTGATTCTTTATTATTATTATTTTATTATTATTATTATTTTCAGAGAGCTTTTTGCTATAGGGCACGTGCGCTCGCCAGAAAGACAGAGAGAGACAGAGATACAGAAAGAGAGATCACCCCCCCCCCCACCCAGGGGGGATGGCCATGCTGTAATCCCCTCTCCTCCATTCTTCTCTCGGGATCTTGGGCACGCACACACACGCGCCCGGTGTGAGTTTAAGCCATGGGATCCGGGACTCAAACTGCGGTTGACTACATGGGAGTCCAGTGACATAGCCATTACGCTAACTGCTGGTCCCAGATTTCTTTGATTCTAAAAGAACATTGTTCAGTTGCAAGGGGAGGTGAAGCTATGGCTGTATGAGTGAAGGCCTTTCTTTGGTGGAGATACTGTACTTGAGAAGTTTTGATTAATGTAGATACCTAGTAACAAGAGCATTTAAAACCAAAAAGCCAAAAACAACCGTATTTACTGGTTAAGTCAAATAAACACAGGATAAATCTTACCCTTTCCTCAGTAACACTAGTAATAGCTGCAAAATTTGAGTGATTGAAACGTACTGATGAAACAAAGCCATTTTCTGCAGTTTGTCAATCAAAATGAATAATATCAGAGTCTCATTTTCAATTAGATTATTTTAATATTTAACTACTTAAAATGCCCCAATCATATTCTTTAGAAAATGGTTAGACTAGAATACTGCAGTTCTAATGATGACATTTTATTATGATAAAAATGACTTCATTAATTGATGATCATATATCAACCCATAAAGTAAGTAGATAAAGGATATAAAAAGTTTTCAGCCTAAGATAGCATGAAACCATTTACATTGTTTAGAATATTTTTCAGGAATAAACCTTGATGATTCTTCTTACAGAAATGTATAAATTTCTTTATTATAAATTTTGCTACATTATGTAGCCTGTGAAATTTTTGGTAAGGTTTGAATAGGTTGAAAATATGTTGATATTACCTGAATCTAATATTTAAGATATGACAAAAATGATAAACATAGTTAATTTGTAACCAAATTATATTTGATGGCAAACATAATAGCAAGGTTAGGCTTTTTATCCCAAGTGTTCTCATTTATGACTTTAAGTCTGTTTCAGAACATGTGGATTTTTTAAAAAATGCATTGATGACTTTCCAAGATATTTGAAATATGACCTTTTAAAAAAGTAAGTCTTGTTTCTCCTTTATCATCTGAATCCTTGAAAGAACATTCACAACTTCATAATGAAAATAATATCAAAAGGTCACTATACTTAGGATGAAAAATAATACATTTAAGCATTACATGAGAGCTTCGTTTTAACTTGAAAGTAACTATGAAGTGTAAAGCATCATCTAAACATAATTGTTGATTTCTGAAGCAAGATATCTTTTGCTTTACAAAAGTCTCCTTCATAAATATTCATACTGAAGTGCTAATGTAACCGGATATAATTTTTTTAAGAAGAAATTTAAGACATCTTACTGAATCTAGCTCAAGTAATTAACTTGTATATTTTTGCATTTATAGGAAACTATTGACATGTGTGGGACCTTAAGTTTCTAAAATGCATATAAACTGTGATAATTATTTATCTACATATAGCTATAAATTCAAAATATAATTATGTTTAATAATATCAAAATATATCTGCACAATTAATTCTTATTAAAGCAAGAGTACACCTTTCATTTATTCAATTGGTTTGTTGAATTGCTAAGGATAGTTCTTTATCTCACTATTTCTCTAGACGATAGTATGAGCTTGACTTAAATTTTACTTTTTTATAACTTGTTAAAATAATAAGCACTTAAATATTGTATTGAAGTTTTAAAAAATAATTATAGTGAGGCCAGCAGATGGTATAGTGGTTATGACACTGTACTCCCACATGGTCAACTGTAGTTCGAGTCTCAGATCCGGTGGCTTAAAAATCACACTGGGCACGTGTGCATGAGTGCCCAAGATCCCAGGAGTAGAATGGAGAAGAAGGGATTGTGTTGTGGTCATACCCCTGGGGTATGATTTCTCACTTTTCCTCTCACTGTCTCTGTTTCTCTTTCCAGCAAGTGCAGGTGGCCATGGCCAAAACCTAAATAATAATAATAATAAGAAGAATAATTATGGAGGGTCATTTGCACTTTATGATATTGTAAGATTTTATGATATCCTGAGATTAAATAAGGTAATATGCATAAAGCATATACCTTAGTCCTTTCCACATACTGTTCACTCATTAAACAAAAAATGGTACAAAATTCCCAGTGTGAAATAATGACAAATGTTGAGATTATGGGTATACTAATTATTCTGATTTAATCATTATGCATTGATCCGTGTACTGAAAAATCACATTATACTCTTACAAATACATACAATTATAAATTTTTCTTAAAAGAGGTCAAGAATGTATTGTCCAAAAACTTAGGATAGGCTTCTGATGTGTTTTAGAATTTTCAATATTTCAAATTTAAAAAGATACTATGATAAATTTATAATATATGACTTGTTACTACCAAAAGGGGCCCCAAGGCACTATCTAATCATCAAACACATTAGTATATCTGCAACAAAGCACATACATATTTACCCTGAGTGGGATAAAGAAAGATCATACATAGCCTCATTTCATTTCTGAGATAATTTTGTCACCAAATGGGTTTATGCCAAACTTAAAAATACCCTCTGGTTTTCAGAGTCTTCTGAATTTTGGAATTGGATATAAGGAATTGACAACTGGTAGCATGAAAGCTGTAATACAGTTGATTTACAAAAATAAAACTGTATCAAAAAGTTGAATGCAGAATTTTAAAAACAATATAAATAAGAAATTGTTCAGTTAAGAAGGACTTACCTGATATGTGCAAACTTCTAATAACATTTTGCAAAGTATTTGAAAAAAATCAAGGGACTGGGGGAAAATAATTTAGTGTAAGAATAATTTCTTATGTCTAATTAGCATATTGTTATTAAATGAATGAATAACTGAACTTAGAGGCAGAAACTTTTTGTTGCATCACTTGTTCCTCTTTTATATAGATCTTTCTGCTTGATTTTATACTTTTTACTCTCATGAAGTTTGTCACATGGTGTTACAATTACATGTATAAAATACCTCACTTAATAGACTGAATTCTTTAAAGGTTGAGTTATTTCTGTTTTGTTGTCATATTCCTACAGTCTATTACAGTAGCATAAAACCTGATGGGTAGCAGATACTCAAACATACTTGTAGAATTAATAAATGCTAAATTTGTAAATATAATATTAACTATACATACATACATAGACTTATGTATGTATGTATAGACATATCTTAGATGGTCTGAAAAGTCCTGATGGGTTTTTGCATAGAAAAACATAGAAAACTATGTCATGACTTTCCCTATGACCTAACAGGATTTGAACCTATGGTTGACCATGTGGCTTGCAGCACTGTGTTGAGTATGCTACCACCTGTGTCCCTGAGTCTGGACCTTAGATACAGTTAAAGTCTTGTGGCTTAAGTTTCCTATGAACTTATTTTGGTTATTGATGATTTGGTCAGATGACTTTATTGTGTGCATGGCTATTCTATTGTTTTTATACTGAAATGAATTGTTTAATCTGTGATGTGATTTTTTTTTTTTAACTTGCTAGAGGGCATGTGCACACAAGTAAGAAAGAAGAGACAGAGAGAGAAAGAAGGAATGTGGCGAAGCAGTACTATGGGTGGATGGTCACACCGCAATCCCTTCTCCATCTCACCCTTCTTTTTATTTAGAAAGAGATTTTTTTGCTCTCAGGTATGTGCACTCACCAGAGAAACACAGAGAGACAGAGAGACAAAAAGCGAGGAATCACATACCCACCCCTCACCCCACTTCCCCAGTCCCGGTGGCTAGCCATGCCGCAGTACCCACCTTCATTCTCCTCTCAGGATCTTGGGTACACATGCACATTTGTCCAGCATGAATTTTAAGTCATCTGGTCCAGGATTTAAACCACAGTTGCTACATGGAAGTCCAATGACATAACCATTACGCCATCTGCCGGTCTCGATCTCTCCCTTCTTTTCATATTTTGAGCACACATGCACATGTGTCCAGTGTGTTACTCAAACTGCCAGGTCTGGGACTCATACTACACAGTTGACCATGTGGGATCCAGCTGCCTTCACCACCATGTCAGCAATTGGCCCTCTGATTTGATTCTTGATTGATGTTCATGGCTCAAAACTTCTAACACATGTACTCTTAAAAAACAGATCAGACTAAGTAAACTAGCTACTGCTGGCATTCGTTTTATTTTTTTTAAACTTATAAAAATGGTAATTTTACTGAGAAACTAATATAAGCAAAATAAATCACATATATAAATGGAGCTAGATGAAGTTGTAAGGGAAGCTTAGACTTCATAGTCTAAATACGAGTGCTGGCTGAGTGGAAGAATTTTACCGCTAGAACACTATTGAATTAGGAAAAGTCTGCTTAATAATATTCATGTCTTTTTAAAGTCTTTTAAGTGTGGATTTCCCCTCAAAGACCCACCACTGGAATTATCCAAATTCAAATGATTGGGACTGAAGGAATATGTTACAATCACATTTTATATTATTATCCATCAAATAGCTTTGGATTATATAATACTTAGCTGAAATATGCTGACAGTTATTCAGAGACCTAAGTAAAACTTTTGATGAACCAGGCCCTACTTTAGTTCAGTAGTTATATCTCAATCAGACAAGCTCGACTGTATAATTTTAGGTTTAGTCAAGATGAGATTTATGGGTATATCATATCCACAGACTGCTGTGAGGAAAGTAAGATTTGAAGAAATGAGTTATTAATCTTTACTGCAGAACATTAACAAATGTCATGTGGCTTTTATGAGTTGATACCTAGGAGGTAGTAGATTCATAAGGCCCCAAAATAGATTCCTCTTATATACCTCTGATACCAGGAACATAATTAATAGTTACCTATTACTCATTTGTGAAGTCCAAACTTTTGCTTCATTTATTAAATTCAAGCTTAGTAAAAAATTAAGAAAATTAAATAAGAACTGTCATACAGGGGAGGGGATTTTCTGTCTTGCTTTTTGATATGTGTGCATGAACATACATGCATATATGCATGCATATGTGTACGTGTGTGTACACGTGCATGTGTATATTTGGAAATTGTGTATGTGCTTTTGTTTAGTATTATAAGGAATATTTTTAGAATGAATCTATTTCTGACAGAAGATATTTCTGTTTCTGTTCTTACTAGTGGTCTAAACACACTTATTAGCTAGGTACCTACAGTTGCTTAATTTGATTGGCTAGTCAAAATAACGGTGATAAAAAGTCTTGTTGAGATAATTACTTGTTTGATGTTTGCTGTCGGTTTTTAGTTTTTAGTTTCAAAGAGCCAATACCCAGAAGCTGATTCATCTCCTCCCATGTCCTTTGCTCTCAGCTTAGATAAGTGGTCTCCAGGTGGATGGTGGCACAAGGGTCACAGCCTTTTTGGAGAGGAATGACTTTCCCTTGGGACTGGCTTTAACAAAGAGCAAACTCTCATTAAATGTTTGCTGAGTGAATGTAGAAAGAATTAGCTGAGGGCTTTTACCATTATCTTAAGCTTTCCTTATGAAAAGGTAGCATTTTTAAGGAAGTTAAAATAAGCATACGCTTATATAAATATAAATTATATTTAAAAGCACTGATGATGTATAACCATAGCTAAAGGATAAGATACAAATAGAGAATCTTATGAATAGAGTTAGTGGAGTCCATCAAAGTTTTTGGTTTCTTAAATTCCCTTATATAATGGTAGGGAGTCCTACTAAGTTATTGTCTACTTGATAGGATCTGAAACTTATATAAAAGAACTATGTCAAAGGACTACAATATAAAACACAGGAAGTAAATTGGGGGCATTAATTCTTGTGTTCAGGAGCATAGTTTGAAAAACACTGTGAAAATAAGCCAATCTCTATGTGAGGATGTAGAGCATGCTTCTAACCAGCACTGTGTGGCTGAGCAACATTCTCCCCAGCAATTCTACCTATGAGAGATTGTAAATCCAAATGTCCAAATGCAAATAGGCCACTTTACTCAATGACATTTAATTCATCTTAATTACTTTCTAACTATATCTCTTGTGATTTGTAGACTTGAATGCTCCCAAGACTAATTCAAATCCCAGGATTTTAAATCAGATACTATACACCCTAAAATTGTCCTCTATTGTTGTTTAAACTGCAATAATCAGAGAATGATATTTAGTTTCTTTCTATGGCCTTAGGCTGCTATCTCATGAATCTCCTTCAATTCTGTCAGTAGTCGGGATTTCTACCTTGTATACTATGTACCCATATTTCTACTTTGCATACTATCTACCCTTACCATATTAGTCATAGTTGTTTTAAATTCCTAGTCTGATAATTTCAACTTTTCTGACATACCTGAATCTGGTCGGATGCTTACTCTGTCTCTTCCAACTGTGTTATTTTCCTTTTATTATTTCTTGTATTTTTTTTTAATAGTCAGACATGATGTAATAGGAAAAACAAACACACAAAAACTCTGCTGTAAATAAACCTTTAGTAGACCAGGCTTGTGGCTTAGTGGTTGAGAGAGGTGTTTCACCGGACCAGTAGTTGGCTTGATGGTTGCATCACTGGACTCCCACATAGTTGACCATGGGTCAAGTCCCAGACCCGGTGTCTTAAAACTCACGCTGGGCATGTGGGTGTGCGTGCCTAAGATCCCTAGAGGAGAATGGAGGAGAAGGGAGTGTGGAGTGGCCATTCTCCCTGGGAGGGGTGATCTCTTGCTTTCTGTCTCTCTGTCTCTCCGGTGAGTACATGTTCCCTATACCAAAAATCCCTATGAGAGAGAGAGAGAAAGTGTGTGTGTGTGTGTGTGTGTGAGAGAGAGAGAGAGTTGTATTTCACAGGCCAGTCACTGCTTGAATTCTGGCCCTGGTGGCTGAAAAGTGAAAAGTGACTTAGTTAATGAATGTTGTAAATTTTGATTCAACATGCTTTTCTTAGAACAAGAAATATTCTCTATTCATAGGTATACAATGTTCTTTAATACCCAGTTACTTACTGTGAAAGATCGTTCAGATTTGTGAAACTGAAAATGTTCATTATAATATATATTTTGTAAATGTATACAGCTTAAGAAGGATTAACTTAAAACTGTAGGATAATCTAAATAGCTACTCTAAAAAAATTACCACTGGCATTTTTAATGAAATGTTATTTTACAACTTTAAAGCTCATAGCAATATAATTAGTAATATGTGTAATCTTTATTACCAATCTTAATCTTTTTTATATGACTGAAAAATTATTTTATGGTACTACAATTAAAATAATGCTAAAAATGTCAGCATAACAGAATTAAACTAAAGTAACTACTACAATATTGTACCCCAAACCATCTAATTTAAATGCAAAATACTTTATAAAGGCTATTTATCTGAGCTAATGCCTGTTAAGGGATTTAAGGAGTAGTTTATGTAACTGAAATAAAAGAAAAAACAAGCACTGTACAGCAATCTTTACTATTGTTTAACATGAGGGAAATATTAAATAGGTTTATATATAGGCCACTTGAGGAAAATGTATTAAAAGCCACATCACAGTACAGTAAATATAAAGGCGGCTGGCAAGCAATACTACATTCATAGGCTTTTAAAGGGAAAGCTTGAAATGCTTAAAATTGTCCTCATACGAATGATGCTATAACATTAACTGTGATAACTCGACTGAAGATGCCCAGAATCTTAGAAGTATATCCTGCAAAAGGGATTTCAAAGGACCAGATAGTTGTTTAGTTGGCACATGACAAAGTTCAGATTTTTTTCATAATGCTTTTTTTTCTGTCAGCTTATAATAATGACTCTACAAAATTATTGTTATTATATGACAAGAATATGAAAGGCTTTAAAGATAAGTTTTTTTTAAAAAAATAAAACTAGGCTCCATTTAGAAACTTTAGCAAAGACAGAAAAGTAGGGAAAAAAAGATCCCTTAGATTTTCCCTATCCATGGAGTATCATGCGTAATGTTTAGCATACATATTTCCAGTTTCTTCTCCCTTGTGGATAATTTAAAAATTTTCTTAATAATAATCATTTTGATTAAATGAAGGAAGAAAATGGAGAGACAAGACATTTATGGGACACCGAAGTGGGATATTATCTGTTGATGATAATGTGTTTTGCATCGTCAGCTGAACTGGTATGAAGTGTATTCACGCTGGTAAATTCATCTTACAAGCAAAGTGATGCATAGTGATTAAATGTATAAAATTTTTAAAAAGAATCATTTTGATTATGTTTCATGGAATTTTTATGTGTAATATACAGTAATCCAAGGGATATGTAATATGTAAAAATCACTTATAATAGTGAGTCAGATGTCTTTTTCTTGCATTATTTTAGGTCTTCCTTTTTTAGGATCTCAAAAATACTGTTTATATTTTTCCTAATTTTAGGGCTCTTTTTTTAAAAAACCTGTATAGCATTTAAAATATTTTAGTAAACCGGGCTGGCTCTTCAGTGTAGCAGTACTGCACGCTCAAGAGAAGCTGGATCCCACGTGGTGACCACAATTTGAATCCCCAACCCAGTCAGCCTGAAATACTCTGGCTATGTGTGGGAGTTTCTAAGATCTAAAGGCCTAGAGGACTGGCATAGCAGGGTGACCCAACTCTGTGGAGAGTAATCGTCTTTCTCTCTCTCACGTGCACACACAAAGTTCGAGCTCTATAATGAATAATGAAAAAATAAAAACAAAAAAATACCTTTTTGAAAATAAATAAGATATTTTTAGCTCAGTTTAAATTACTCATTAAAAGACAATGGTTCATGAAAATCATGTGTAACTTGACAGAAGCACAGACTGTAGATTTTTTCAATTTTTAAAATAATTTCTTACTTGTATTTAATTGTTGTACATCTTTGTGGGGTGTCATACATATGCAGCATACAAAAATCAAATCAAATGCATTACCATATTCATCATTTCAACAAAGAAAATAATGTTAGGATGTATACCTTCAGTTTTTGCTCTCCTTTTTTTTGCATTTTTTTCTTTCTGAGATACAGAGTTTTGAGAGACACTAGATGTTACACTGTGTTTCTTACCATGATTCAATTATGGAAAGGTGAACTCTGATTCAACAGATGACGTTCCATAATGTATTTGTTTGGTTTGGCAGGTCCCAACATACCTGGAAAGTCCTGTAAGGTCTCAACTACACAAAGCCCAGAGACAGCAAGTAAAATCATTCATGACCCTTGACCACCAGATCATCAACCAGACTCTGAAACGGTCACATCCTCCAGTGCCAAGCAGTGCGCTGCTGGTACAGCATGGACACTCCACTCTGGATGGTGACATTGGCTTCACAGGAAACCCACTTGCCAAGTTACTAACTCTTGGGAAAGAAGATGACAATGCAGAATGGCATGTATGTCTGAGGGCTGGTTATCAAAATATATAGCCAATCTTTTGAAAAAACACTGTTAAATTGAAATCAATAGGTCTACAGTAAATATTTCCAAATGCAAACCCATTTAACAAAAGGAATATGTTTTTAGTTAATTAATTTTAGTCATTAAATATATACTTAATATTGATGTATTATTATAATTTGTAATGATACATTTTTAATACTTATTTTAATTAAGCAATAATGTGAATCAAACAGCATGAAAGGTAATGTGTTTAGAAGGTTAACATCTATTTGTACAGGTTTTCTAATAGCTTTAGTTGAAATATTTTTCAAGACTTGTATTATCTTTAGTACCTCTTATCCACTACTATAAAAGAATCAGAAATTGTTTAAACAGTAGTAACTTTGGGTTCTTGAAATACATCTTAAAATAAGAAATAATTTTATTGCTCTTAATTTCTTATGAAATTATATGTGGATATTGTTACAAGGTTACAAAGTAAATAAGCTCCATCAAGTTTAATTTAATAGAGATTGACTTGTTTGTACATGAGCCTTTGAAAATATTGTAGAAAAACTACCTTAATAACTGAGATTTCTTTTCTTTTTTTTTATTTGATTTGTTGGAGATAGAGCCATGGTTCTATGATCTTCCAGGCTTAATCTCTCATCTTCATTGCTTGTGATTATTAATAACTTTAGTTTGCTACTTTTCACCGATTAAGTATATGGCTTCCAGGCACAAAAGAGTGATGCTCAGAATCCAATGATTTGAATTACAAATGATAAAGGAAATTTCTTTTCTTTCTTTCTTTCTTTCTTTCTTTCTTTCTTTCTTTCTTTCTTTCTTTTTTTTTTTTTTTTACAAATTTTATAGTAATCTAGAAAAGTAAGGATCAGGTAGATATGTTAATATAATATTCAAAAACTACCAAATAGGACTCAATGAAATCCCAAACTGAATGTAAATCTCTTCGTATATATTTATTTAAACTTTTAAAATAGTAGATATAAATAACTTTCTAAATGAAATGAATGTAGAACCAGAATATTCATAGACTGTGTATTTTATTCATTCTATGAAGAGCATAAAAATAGATGTAGGATGAAAATCATCTGTACAGTAAATATTGGAACTGCACCCAATACAATTTAACTCACTATCACCTCTTCCAAAGTTCGTTCTCTTGTGTGAAAGAGAATCATTCTCTTGATTTCTAAAGGGAAAAAATTCCCAAAGGATCTGTCAATCAATATGTCAATCAATTCTAGGCAAAACTTAGAAAATGAGTTTATTTTATATCTTATATGTTTTCTAAAATATGAGAATAGCTAAGCAACATATATCAGTCTTCTGAGCTTTTCTTATTTTGTTCATTAGGCACACATCTTTCCTTTTTATAACAAATTTGTACATATAAAGGAGATTTTCATATTCTTAATGGTCCTTTAGGTGATGTCAGTCAAAGAACGTCACCTGGCTGGGAAAGGTTGGAAGTTTCAAGAGGTTTAGTAACCTAGGAGTAATGCCGACAATGACTGCTGAACAAAATGTTTTTGTTTTTTAAACAATTGTACCTTTAATTCTTCCTATTAGTCCAATTGCTAAAGATGTGTATACTTGCTAGATAGAGAGACAGAGAAGGAGAAAGCACCTTCTAAGGGGCATGGTCACACCACAACCTCTTCTCCTCCATTTCTTTTCTTTTGTTTCCTTTTCTTTTTTCTTTTCTTCTTAATAATTATTTATTTAATTTATTTATTCATTCATTCATTTATTTTAATTAGACCAGAGAGAGAGACAGAGAGAGAGAAAGAGAGAGAGAGAGTGAGAGAGGGAAAGTGAGAAAGCAAGTCACCAGGTCCGGGACTTGAACCGTGGTAGGCCATGTGGGCGTGTCCAGAGCCTTAAACACCACGCCACCTGCTGGTCCTCTTCTCCTCCATTTCTTAATCCTGTTGGGATTTGGGGCTTGCATGAACACTTACTGAGTGTGTTTCTCAAGTCACTGGGGCTGGGATTCAAATTGTGCAGTTGGTCCTGTGAGAGTTAGCAGCATTAGCCTATTAGACTGTAGGTCTCACCCTTAACCATTGTGCTTCGAACTATGCACACAAAAGTCTCTTCCAAGCACCATTAGTGTCCATTCAATTATAGGTTTATTTATTCTGTAATAGTTTGTATCAGTGTGTGATCTCTTTGAATATGACTTCTCATGTACAAATTTTCACATATAGTCATTATTCACAGACTTGTGATCTTGAATTGCTAGAATGTATTCCATGCCATTTCAATTTCCTAATATTTTTTGATTGGTGCAGGGAATCCATGTCTTAAAGCAGAAAATGTAAGGTCTTTCAACATTGATGGTTTGTACAGAGCCTTCATTTATTAGCTAGGTGGTCTCAGCCCTAATCCTTCTCATCCTCATTTCTATACCTTCAAATTTGGGTTGATGCTTGCATTTTAAAAGTTTTAATGCAGTGGCAGAGTGGGAGCTTAGGAGATGGTAGACATTGCCTTCTTTTGGTGTTTCTATCTCTTTAACCTTGTCCTCCTGGGACATCAGAGAACATGTCATCATTTTAAAGAGATCCAGAAATCATAGCTAGCACAAGATGAATCAGCAAGTGTACCTTTAGATTCATGATTTGGTGATTGAAATTAGGAGTAATTTGGAGATTAGAGGTCTCTGAGACACTGAAATGAAATCAGAAGAAGCATTTTATAGTGTGGATCTTTCCAGGATGAAAGTCACATTTGTAACCACAGCACATAGAACCCTTCCACACTTAACTCTTGAACCTGACACACATTTATCATGTAACATCTGATTCATGGAGCTCTGTGCTTCTTTCATACAGATTTTCTAATGATTCTCAAGGTGACCAAGTTCTTTTTCTTATATCCCTTCTGATGGGTAAGATCATGAAGTAAGATGTCAGAAATGCTGCAGTTTAGAAGATTAATACTCAAGGCTTGGCCTTAAAAATAGATAAAGGGAAGTCTAAATTTAGGTTTATGTGCTAACCTATCAGATTTTGAGAGTGGTGAGTTAAAATATTCAATTCCAAGTGCTGATTTATTTTTTCATAGAATTATGATGGTTATTGTATTTTTAGGTTAATTAAAGTTCATGATAATCTGGTATTGTGTTTCTTTAAAATTTTACCTTGGAGTTTTTATTGCCTAATATTTAAATTCCTACTGTGGCTTTCCTTTGGGCCATATTTATGGCACATTTTCCACTTTCTTTTAACTTTCTCTATTATTTTGGTTTAAACGTATTGTGAATAGGCCCAGTCTTTGCGGCACAGTCCATAGTTTTCTGGACTGCAGTGCTGGAAACCACATGACTGACAGTGTGTTCAGATACCCAGGTCAGCCTGAAGCATGCCACACACAATGTAGGTGCCCAAGAGCCTGAGAAGTTGAAGAGCAGGAGTGAAGGGATCCAGGGAGATGAGACCTTGTTGAGAGTGCTTTCTCACTCACTCCTTTGTGTGCACTTGCATTCTCTATTTAATAAAATAGAATAGAATAGAATAGAATAGAATAGAATAGAATAGAATAGAATAAAAAGAGACATTTAAAAAATATACGTTTCTTGCAGGAAAATATTACAGTACCTATTTTGCTGTTGTTGCTCTCTGCTATAGGGTATGTGAGCTTGCTTGAAAGAGGCAGAGAGAGAGGGAAAGTAAGAAAGTACCCCCTAAAGGGGGGGTGGTCATACCACAACCCCCTCTCAGGATTCTGGGCACATGTGCACACAGGCCCAGCATGTTTCTCCATCTGCTAGGTCTAGGATTTAGACCTCACAGTCAGCCATGTGTTATCCAGCGCCTTAACCACCACACCACCTGCTGGCTTGATAAGTACCTTTTAAAAATCCAATTTGAAACGCAGTTTAATTATTTCTTTTTCAATATGTTAACTCATTTATATTCTTATAATTACTGTTAGGATATACTAGTTATCTTTTTTCATGTTTTTAAGTTATATATAGGCTTGAAATTTAGAAAGTTTGTGGAAAGGAAGAATTAAAGCACAGGTTTATTTTGGTGCAAAAGTGTTAAAATCCATGTATAGTTTTCTCATAATATGTATTTTCCCTGAACCTTTTAAAGACCATTTGCATGATATATATACATGAATTCTATACTTACCCATAGGAATGCATATATATTATGTGTGTGTGTGTGTGTATGGTGTGTGTGTGTGTGTGTGTGTGTGTATGTATCCTTGTTATTTAGACCATGACAATTTTACTGTTATTTGTTCATTCTTATATCAATTTCATGGCTTTGCTTATCTGATTAGAGTACTTCCTGAAAGATTGTTTTACAAGGGTTCTTTTTTTCTTAAAACCTCTGAGTTTTTACACCTACAGAAAAATTTCATTTCACCCACATATTTAAAGGCTACTTTGTTGTCTATAAATGTCTAGGTTCAAAGTTCTTTACCTTTGATACTTCAAATATTATCCCATTGTCTTCCTGTACTTTGTGTTGTTGAAAAGTTTGATTCTTGTTCTCATTAACTTATATTTTCAAATTTCTGAAATCTTATGTTTCTGCCTCTGCACCTTATACTTTCTGTGCCTATTATCTTCATTTTGATTCTTACAAAAATGATTTATTTTTTTCTTTGTATTCTGTTAGCTTATTTTTTCACTTTAAGCATGCTTATTCTGTTTATTTAAAATTCTTGCTTTGTCTTATCTGTTAACCATGTGTCACCTGATATAAGATGTTGTTTGATGTCTTTTTTTAAATCACAACTAGATTCCTAGGTTAGTAATTAAGAAGATTCCTGAAAACTATAAAACAAGGTTTTTAGATGGATTTTAGAGCTTAATATCAGTTTAAAATAATGGCAAAACTAGTTTTCAGTAAATTAGGGAAAAAGACACATAGGAAGATGATAGAAATGAGGGATTGTGGTGTTAAAAGGCACAGGCAGAGGCTTTGAGGAGGACAAACTTTTACAAGTAAGAAAGAAAGGTTTCTTTGTGGAATAGGAGAAACCAAAGCATGTTTCCAGTCAAGAGAGTAAAATTAAAGCTTCAAGAGAGTAGGTCGGTTACGACGTAAACTTGAGAGAGAAGAGGAATGAAGAGCTTGTGTGAAATTTGTACTGAAACCACTAAAAGTACCCCAAAGTATTGCCATATAATGTCTTCAGCATTCTGTTCAAATATCAATGAATACTTCGTTGTCCTTTTCCTAAAACAACATCCATTCTCACTAAGCTGTATGCCCTGCCTGCTTTAATTTGTTCTGACCATTGTTCGTTATTAAGTTATTGTCCGTTTTCTCTGCATCATTTAAGATCCCTGAGGGCAGGAGCTTCATGCTGTTGGCTGTGGTAGCTCTGGTTCTTAAAAGACTTCACGATAAATATAATTTAATAACTATTTGTTAAAGTAATATTGTCCTAGTATTCCAATTGTTTGGCCTACTCCTTTTGGCAGGATCTTTTTTTTTTTTTCTTTTGGAGAAGTTTTTGCTATAGGGCGCGTGCGCTCGCCAGAAAGACAGAGAGACAGAAAGCGAGAAATCACCCCCCACCGGGGATGGCCACGCCACAATCCCTTCGCCTCCTCCGTTCTCCTCTGGGGATCGTGGGCACGCACGCACACGTGCCTGGCGTGAGTTTTAAGCCACCGGGTCCAGGACTGAACCGCGGTCAACTACGTGGGAGTCCAGCGACATAGCCATTACGCCAACTGCTGGTCCCTAGAAGGATCTTAATAGAATTCTCAACACTTGAGTCTCTAGATTTCCCAGAAATCCTGCTTAGAAGATAGTATTAATGGAGTCTTAAGAAACGATCAGGTCTTTGCTTCTGTTAAGCACAAATTTGTTGTCCATTTAACAGTGTCCATTTAGTATGAGCAAAATTTGAAATAAAAATTTGAGTTTAATAACAATCAAGAATTCACTTTTAATTTTCAGAGACCAAACTAAACAAAAAAAACTCAATATGATGGATGTTCATTATCTTAGATCCTTTAAAGATCTCAATGTAAGTGGAACATCTAATGTCCTAACCTTGGCCAACGACTGACTACCCTCTCTAATATAGTACCTACTAGCCACAGGTAGCTAAATTTAACTTTAGATTATTTCCAATTCAATAAAATTTTTCTTTAAAAAAATGTTCTTTATTATTATGTTTTAATAAATAAAAACTTTAATAATTACCATTAAGCTTTTGTTGTTGCAGTTTTGTAGCATTATAAGGAATGCACACATAAGCATTTTATGCATATGGCTTCTATTTTATTTTATTATTTTATTTTTTAATTTGTAAATTTTAATTAATATATAATAATTGTATGTATGTATGAGGGTACAATTTGATTCTTCAGTACATAAAAACAATGTATAATGATTAAATCCGGGTAACTAGTATACCCATCATTTCAACCATTAAAGAATTCAATGAAATTATCATTTCAAGTCCTTAGTTATGCTAGCCACATTTCACGTATTCTCTAGTCACACATATGTGGTTAGTCATTACCATATCGGACAGTGTGAGTACAGAGCATTCTCATTATTGTAGAAATTTCTACTGGACACCTCTGACCTACTGAGTTCCAAAATGTCAGTTCCTTGCCTATTTTTCAACTCATCTTGAATTCCTCTTGCCCTCATTCACTCTGTTCCATTTCCATCCATCCACTCACTTTCTTAAATATGTTGAATTTGTCTCTACCTTAGTATTTTGCATTTCTTGATTCCTTTCCTTGGACTACTCTTCCCCATGTTATTCTTGTGTCCCTTCAAATATCAATGAATACTTCTCTGTCCTTTACCTAAAATAACATATATTCCCACTAAGCTGTATCCTCTGCCTACTTTAATTTCTTCTGGCCACTATTTGTTATTAAGTTCATTGTATGTTTTCTCTGTATCATTTAAGATCTATGAGGGCAGGAGCTTTATGTTATTGAATATGGTAGCTCTGATTCTTATAAGACTTCATAATAAATATTGTTTAATAACTATTTGTTAAATTAATATAGTAATAATATTCCAATTGTTTGGCCTACCACTTTTGGGAATATCTTAATAGAATTTTCAACACCTGAGTCTCTAATTTCCTAGAAATCCTACTTAGAAGATAGTATTAATGGAATCATAAGATATAGTCAGGGGCTGGTGTGGTGGTTAAGGTGCTGGACTCCCACATGGCCAACTATTGTTTGAGTCCCAGATCCAGTGGCTTGCGTTCTCACTTTCCCTCTCTCTTGGTCACTCTCTCTCTGGTCAAATTAAAGAATAATAATGATAATAAAAAATAAAATAAATAATTAAAAAAAATTAAAAATAAATATGATCAATATTTACTCCTGATCACTTCTGCATGTCATGAAAAATTCACTTCTGCACATTTCACATGCACAATATACTTGGGTTTTCATCATATTTAACATTGTCATTAAAGAGCACATGATTAGAGAGAAGAGAGCTAGAAATAGGAAAAAGAGAGAGAAAGAAGCAAGCCTGGTCTTTTACATATACAAACTTTTAAAATCTCCTTCCACATAAATCTTCTCTACAGAGAGAAGAAAGGCTATTTTGGAAAGGAATTGAGAAAGGAAATTGCTGATTGAAGCTAGGATTATAGGGCCAGATTTTTAGTATTTTAATCCTATGCTGCCACTCACTAATTACTAAATAATCTGGGACAAACTATTGAAATTTTTTTCCCAGTTTCCTCATCTGTGTTATGGAGATAATATAGTATCCACTAGAAGAGCGAGTGCATGCAAAGCACTTGCCACAGTGCCTGACAAGCTCATGTACTGTGCAAGTGTTTGTTACTGTTACTATTAGAGTGTCTATGATTAGAACAGTTGTTTTGTTGATATTAGTACTATTAGTCATTAGAGAATGGGTTGATGTATTCCCATGTAGTCTACATCTATGTGGTGAAACTTGACCATTGATATTTGGATATCTATTTGTACAAGGCAATCAAAACATTTTAAAACAGGAATAGTTTGTAGAAAGTTCTCTCTCTACATACTGATTATATGGATTTCAGCTTAAGGGACTTCATGCTAACCACCTATTTATGTAAATACTGATTTCTAAGGAAATAGCCCAGGGGGCTTTCCCCAGCTGTCACCTGTCAGCCTGTGGAAGCAAATGCAAGCAAAAGCAACAGATCAGTGACAGGATTACCTGATTTTTCAGGTCTAAAATACTCTATGTTTTGATATACTTATGACCTCAATTTAAATTGCCTAAAATAACTTATATGGATTGCTAGAATTTTTCACTCTGATTTTAGCACAACTTTCATCATAATATACAATATTCTAAATGTATTATATTTTGCTAGATGGAGGACGTTATTGAGGATATAATCGGTATGGAACCAAGTTTTAAGAAAGGAAAAGACTCTCTGCTAATGCAAAGAACAGTAAGTGTTTCCAGACCTGAGGAGGTCAATGAGACTAAAATAAGTAATAGCCTTTGATGATAAAAAAAAAAAATACTGGGTTAACGTATAGTGTTTCTTCTGCTCTTTTGTACCAGACACAAGATAAAAGATAAATATTTGAATATATTTATTGGTGCAGAAAAAGGTTATATAACGTTACTGAGGAAGATTATAGGGCTTATAATATCCTCTCTCTAGCTTCATATCTATCTCATCTACAATCTATTTATCTAATTTCTACATACATTCATTTATATATCTAATCTGTTACAACATTTTTGTGAGTGATTTAGCCCTCAGATTTTTTATTTGAAACACACACCACGTAATCAAACCCTTCATGGTCAAATTTTACCATGACTAGCACCAATCAAATTCAGATGTGCTGGACTTTTATAGAGGAAAGAAAAAGATTATAATAATGAAAAAATATGAATTTACTTCTGAGCCAATAATCAGAGGTTAAAGAGGAACTTAAAAAAAAAAAAAGATAGAATGGGCGTCACCTTACTTTAAAGCATGTAGAAAGAATTCTGTGTTGAAATCAGTACAAATTCCTGGAATAATATCCAGTGAAGGGATAGTATCTTATCTCCTGTTTGATTCCTTGCCTCCTCTTTGCTCATTTATTAATCACAAAAAATGTTATCTGTAAAGGGTGTGTAAATTCTTTCCACACATTATGAAGGGTTATTATTGGCTTGTTTATATATATATATATATATATATATATATATATATATATATATATAATTCTATTTTTTTTGAGAGGTTTTTCCTATAGGGTGCGTGCACTCGCCAAAAAGACAGAGAGACAGACAGATAGAAAGCAAGAAATCAACCCCCAGGGGGTATGGCCATGCTGCAATCCCTTCTCCTCCATCTCCTCTTGGGATCTTGGGCACACACACATACGCACCCTGTGTGAGTTTAAGCCACCAGGTCCGGGACTCAAACTGCAGTCGACTATATGGAAGTCCAGCAACATAGCCATTATGCCAATTGTTGATCCGGTTTGTTTATATTTTAAGAACTTTCGTAAAACTTGAGGAAAAAAAATATGAAGGATTGTAATTGTTACTTTATTATAATAGTTAAAGATTTCACTTAAAGGAAGTAAATTCTGACTATATTTCATATTGTAAAATATTCATCAGTAAGTCGATGGCTCAGCTGTATTATAAGAAATATTTTAAATTTAGGTCCAGAAGAAAAAAATGGTGAAAGCATCCTTTTCTTAAAAATTAATTCCCACAGACAGTAAGGAGAGAAGAATTTTCTTCTTCCTTTTCTGTGACATGCAGGACCCCTTATGTAATTAGTCACTGATATGAATATTATCTGCTAAAGATTAGATGATGTTTAAAATCTGTTGTCTGTTCAGATTGTGTTTTGCTGTTGCTGTTGTGTTTTGCTTATTATTATTATTATTATTTTTTACATATGAAGTGCTAACTCTTTCTACCTCTTTTCTCCCAAGATTTCAAGTAGCATAGTTACATGAAAGCTGAGTAATTCTTTAGATAAATACAGTATTAATGCTAATTTCTTCCTGTCTAATTTCCCAGCATGAGGATGCTATTTTCTGAACCAGTATTCAACTTCTGGATTTGAGGAAATGATATTAATTTCCTGTAATCTTCTCTTCCTTGTGGGTGGTACTTATTTCATTGAAATGATATATTGAAGCATTCTTTGTCAAATTATCTTACTTATTTCATAGAACTGTGTAGAATGGTTTACTTAGTACTTAGATTGGTGGTAGACTATTGGAAATCTGCTTTGGATATACCATAATGTACTTTTTTTTCTTTTTTTTTTAGGAGAGGTTTTTGCTGTGGGGTGCGTGAGCTCGCCATAAAGACAGAGAGAGACAGAGAGACAGAAAGCGAGAAATCACCCCCCAGGGGGGTTGGTCACACCGCAATCCTTCTCCATTCTCCTCTTGGGATCTTGGGCATGCACGCACATGCGCCCGGCGTGAGTTTTAAGCCACCGGGTCCGGGACGCGAACCACGGTCAACTACGTGGGAGTCCAGCGACATAGCCATTACACTAACTGCTGGTCCCACCATAATGTACTTTTGAAAGGATAAATATTGTTGTCTTATCTATATTTTTGTATATAGTTATTTGCTGTTGAATAATCAATGATCATTGATAATTCTAGATCTACATATAAAACCAGGCAATTTGATTAATGAAGTAATTTGCTGAATACTCATTATATGCAAGGCATGATAATCATACCGTATGAGACTACCACAAGTTGGGCGGCACAATTAAATGGTCAGGAACGACATCTTAGTGGCTCAGCACAATGTGTTGTACCTGACAGATGCAGAGGGAAATAGTGTGGATAAGCACATGTGCTAATTTAGACATTGCACAAATCACTTTGTCTATCTTTGCTTTGTTTCCTATTTCTGCAATATGAAAATAATTTAAAATAGTGATCTATAAAACTATTTTGAAATTATCTTAATAGACTACATATGTGTATTTTATTATTAAAGTTTATTTATTTATTTATTAGGTCTTCCATAAGCAAAAGAGAGACAGAGAGAAATAGAGTCAGAGACAGAGAGATAGCAGTCCTAATAGAGTGATGATCCAATCCATTCCCAGTCTCAGCCATCCTAGGATCTTGGGCATTCATATGCCCTGTGTACTCAGGGAGGTCTCTGGACACAAACCTGGTATATTTCCATGTGGGTCAGCCTTGGAGAGCATGTGTTTTACCACTGTGTCACAATCCAGTCCCATGTGTATATTTTAAGTGCTATTCAGAGAGCTGTTCTGAAGCTCAGATGAAGGAGAGCCCATGCTAAATTGAGAATTTTTAGAAGTGCTTCTGGAAGAGATGATGTTTGAAATATAGCTATGAAATATAGTCAAGATTTTTAAGAGACAGACATGAAGGCAGAGAAGCAGCGAGTTAAGAGAACAACATAAGGCAAGAAGTGAGAAAGAAAGAGAATGTGTAAGAATAGCTGGTAGAATAAAGGTAGAAAACTGAACGATTTTTATAGTTCATGTAGATAAAAATAAAGACTTGTTATATTCAAAAGAACGCTCTGGTTAAGTATACTAACTAGTGAACTTTTGATTGAAGATGGCAGAACCTGACTCATATAGGGCTTAAGCATGAAAGGAATTTATTGGTTCATGCCATCTAAAATCCCTAAGTAATATTATATGTGGGCATCCCTTCATAAATTTGTGTCTTTTTTTTTTTTTTTTTTTCTGTGCTGGCTTTATTCTCAGTCATTGAACAGACACTGTTAGCCTATATTCTCAGCCATGCATACACTTTTTTCTTGCTAACCCAGTTTTTTTCCAGACATCCACTCCTTCACAAAGAAGAAGTTTCTGATTAATTTGAGTGAATCCTAGTGTCCCCATTTCCCTTCCAGAGATTGTTTTAAGAATGGACTTGTGCTGCTATTCTGGCATGTTGAGCAGTTTGCTGAGACCTGTTAGGATGTTTTCTTCAGTCTATGAAGTAGTCTGATGCAAAAGAATGTTCTTTGTTTCCCCATTGATGTTTAAGAGCATGGAACGTGTAGAACTACTGTGACTATTTTATTGCCAAAGGGTAATAAGTCAAAGATAAACAAAAATATAGGCAAAAAAAAGTCAAAGAGAAATGTAAAGAAATGCTGCTTCTATGCTACTAGATATTTGTACGTGGATTTGTGCTTTAAATCACTAGTTCTATTTAACCATCTGCCTCTGTTTTCACTTTTTTGCCGTTCCTTCTAGTATAATAGAGTAACCGTTCTAGCTTATAAGCTAAAGCCACCCCTACCACTTATGTCCTGGATTCTACTCATTCTTAACTTCCAAGGATTTTCTTTGAAGTCTTTACTCCTCCTGGTCCAGCAGGTGGCATGGTGGTTGGGGTGCTGGATTCCCACATGGCCAAACACTGTTCAAGTCTTGGACCCAGCAACTTGAAATCCTCACCGTGTGTGTGTGTGTGTGTGTGTGTGTGTGTGTGTGTATGAGTCCAAAATCATGAGAGGAAAATGGAGAAGAAGGGATTGCAGTGTGGCCATTCTCCCTGGGGGTTGATTTATTGCTTTCCATCTCTGTCTGTCTCTGTCTCTCTGGAGAGTACACGTGCCTTACAGCAAAGATCTCTCTCAGAAAAGAACAAAACAAAACAAAACCAAAAACAAGCTCCTCTTGCTATATCATCTGTATATGCTGATCTATTAGATTATAAATATCAACATTACATTAGTCTATAATATCATTCACTAAAAGTCAAACCAAACCAAACCCTTTAATACATTTCTTCTTTAATACATCTAATACATTTCTTCTCTGGCTCTCATGCTATTCCATCACTCCTCTACAGAAAAGAACCTCGCTACCTCCATTTTCTCACTTCTCCACTTCTTCGCTGCTCATCCTCTTCTCCCCAATTGAGCCTTTGTCCTCATAAATTGCTAAAATGTATTTCCTTCATCAGAGAGGAAGAGGAATACCTTGACAGAATCTTCATGCCATGATCCTCTCTCAGCAGCACCATCAGCCAGGATTATGGGTGCATCGGGTGCATCTGCAGGCTGGCCTGTTGAGGTACATATGGGACGTACCCTGGAACCTTCCCATATGGTCTCCAGCATTGCATAGCAGTCCCCCTACTGCCCGTGCCACTGTGGCTTGGTCTATCCTCACCACTCTTAAAAGGGTTCTTAAAGTCAGAGAATACAAAAGTCAATAGTAAATTTTCCTTTCTCATCTGACGTGGCTTCTCAGTGGCATTTGACATTGCTGAGTACTTCCCCCTTCTTGGTGTACTATCTGGAATCCCGTGGCCCCCATGTTCTTGGAGTTTTCACCCACCTTATTGACTCTTTCTTCTCTAACAGACATCTTAGTACCTGAAGTGTCTCAAGGCTAAGTCATGGACCCCTTTTCCCCAAATATTTATACATACCCTACACATGATCTCAATCTATCTCCAGCCTAAATCTTCCCCCTGTATGCTACACACGTATATCCTACTGCCTGCTTAATATCTTTTGTGCTTCTAGGAGAAATCTCCAACTTAACCATGGCTGAAAAGAAGCTTCCATTGTTTCTTTAAATCTGTTTTTCATTGATATGGAACTCCCCCCCAAAAGAGTTATGTTTTTACTCTTCTCTCTCTTACTCCCACATCCAGATCTATCAGTATGTCCTTCTAATTAGCATCCAAGATTTCCAGGCTCCTACCATGTTCACTATCTCTGCTCCTAAAATACTTGCCCCACTCATTATCATCTCCTTTGTACACAGCAGCCGCAGGTTTTGACTTAGCTTCCCTGATACCTCTTACCCTTTACAACTGTTGGCCCCAGATCAACCAGGATAATCTTCTTAAACAATGACCAGCTCCCATGTCTCCTTGCTTAACATTCCATTAATTCCCTGAAATACTCAGAACATAATTCAGATACTCTATCACAGTCAGCACTTCCCCTTGACTGAAAGGTCTGGGCTCCGTAGCCTTCTTCCTGCTGCTTGCACACGACACATATGTTATCTTGGAACCACTGAACTTCCTTTTCTTTGTGTGGAATGTTTTTCCCAGCTTGTTGCTTGGCTCTTATGATTCATATCTTTAGTCAATGTTACCTTCTCAGAGAGGACTTCCACGAGTACCCTTGCTAAAAAGGCTTTACCCAATGACTCTTGAAATTGATATTTTATATATGCTCTGATACTTATGAATAGAATACAGGAATGATCTTATTTACTATTACTTACCTATTTATCACGTGCATGCACTCCAAAAATGTAAACTCTCCAAAGCCAAAGATTTTGTCTGTCTTATTCACCCCTGTGTCCTTTGAGCTAGAACAGAGAACCATTTATAATTTTTTTTGAGAGGTTTTTGCTATAGGGCACGTGTGCTTGCCAGAAAGACACAGAGAGACATAACGTGAGAAATCACCCCCCAGGGGGGATGGCCATGCCACAATCCCTTCTCCTCCATCCTCCTCTTGGGATCTTGGACATGTATGCACATGTGCCCAACATGAGTTTAAGCCACCAGGTCCAGGACTCGAACTGTGGTCAGCTACACGGGAGGTCAACAACATAGCCATTATGCCAACTGCTGGTCCCAGACCATTCATGATTTTATTGTTATCATCCAGCAAAACGCCTGGTACATAATAGGTGCTCAGCAAATGCATATTAAATAAATTACTCTAAAGTTCACACATAGTATTGAAGTTACTTTCCATTATAATCTCTATTTAGAAATACTTTTGGGGGACCAGCAGATGGCATAATAGTTATGTCACTGGATTCCCACCTAGTCAGCAGTGGTTAGAGTCCTGGACCTAGCAACCTAAAACTCATACTGGGTGCATTTGCTTGTGTGCCCAAAATCCTGAGAGAAGAATGGAGCAGAAGGAATTGCGATGTGGCCGTCCCCCCCCCGCCCCCAGGGGATGATTTCTTGTTTTCTGTCTCTTCAGTGAGCACACATGCCCTATAGCAAAATTCTCTCTCTTAAGAAACAAAACAAAACAAAACAAAACATTTAGGGCTGGCCCATTAGCTTAGTTGTTAAGGGACACAGATTCCAAATGGCTGTTGAATCCCAGCCTCCACAGCTTATAAAACATATGCATGCCCCAAATCCTGACAAATGAAATGGAGAAGGAATTGTGATGTGACCACATCCTGTTGGGAGATATTTTCTACCCCCCATCTCTCTTTCTGTTTCTGTATGTCTCTCTGGTGAGTAAACATACCCTCTAGCAATTAAAACAAAGAAGAAATAATGTTAATGGATAACAGCCACAGCAACAAGGATAAATACAACAATAACAATATCTGCCATGAGGCTAGCAGGTGGTATGGTGGTCAAGATGCTGGACTTCTACATGGCCAACTGCAGTTAGAGTCCTGGACCCAGCAGCTTGAATATCACACTGGGTATGTGAATGTGGATGCCCACAATTCCAGGAGAATGGAGGGTTATGGCATGGCCATCCTCCCAGGGGGTTGATTTCTGACTTTCCTTTTCTCTTCTGTCTCTCTCTCTCTTTCTCTCTCTCTGGCGAACGCACATGACATATGGCAAAAACCTAAAAAAAATAATAATTATGATGATAATTCCTGCCATGCATTGGATGCTTACTATGTGATAAGGATTGTGCAAACCACTCATTTTGAAAAATTGCATTTAATATTTACGACAGATTTATGAGGTAGAGATTATTATTGCCTGTCAATCAGTTTACAAACGAGTAAAGAAGCTTATAGAAGTCCACAGTTAGTGAGTGGCAGAGTAGGGGCTGGAATCCAGTCCCATGTGAAACCAAATGCAATGATTCTACCCACCGTGCTGTGCCAGCAGCCTCAAGAAAGCAGCCATTTCAGAACTGTTGAACCATAGGAGTTGAAAGGACCTGAAACTGATCCAGTCTTTTGCCACACTCTAGCTGAATGATTGTTTAGCCTCTAAGTTTTGCTCTGTCTCTGTAATTTCCTCTCATTTGTCTTAGCTTCACCCCTTTCTTCCAGAGATGTGGTTGTGTATATTAATTCATCTCTTTTAACATATATAGGTATCTTTCAATCAGGTGTCTATAAATGCTGGTGGCATTTGGCAATCTAAGTAAACTGTTAGAGTTCAAGACCATTCCAGAGACAAGGACTGAGTAAATATTAACAACACCAGTGCTTGGTTGGAACTTGAAAGGACTGCGTAACATCAATGAGCAGTCTAGACCAGATTAGTCTTAAAGTCCAAGGAAGAACCAAAGTTCACCTTAGTGCAGAAATTTCTGCACAGCTCTCTCGGTTATTGTTTGCAAGTTTAAGAGAAAGAAAATGATGAAGGAGAAAGAGAAAACCATTGCTCTTGTGAAGGTTATAGACACTTCAAAGTTAAAACTGGTGAGCAAGTGCATTTTGGAATTCTTTCAGTGTTTGGCGATGAAACCACCTTAGATACTGAATTTGAACTTTATATACTTATAGTCAATAAAATAAGGTAGGTAGAAACTGAGCTTGGAAATGTGGAAAATATAATGTAGTGTGTTGACAAGCTTGTTTATTTACAAGATTGTTTTCAGTGCTCTCAAATATAGAACAATTGTTATGGTCTATTTAGTAAAAAAATCGCTAAAACTAAAGTGATGCTTTATTATGACTTTTTAAAATCAAGAAGGTGAAGGTTCACTAATTATTTGTTATAGTGCTTACATTAAGTTAATAATAGTTTCATTAATTTAGTATTAAATAGATCATGTGCATATAAAATACATAATACAAAAGTATTTATGTTACCATTCTCTGTTTTATATTTTATTTTGTCTAATTGTGTTATAAACCACCTTGCCAAAGTCAAGGGATCTCTCATCCCAACCCGACATATTATTTTTCATTCACTCATAATAGAATAATAATAATAATAACACAATGGGATTTATCTGTTCAAACCTCATATATCTGCTTTAACAAATAAAAAAGAGAGAAATTAATGGTGCATGTCCTAAACAGGTAAACTGAATGAATAAACACTCAAAAAGGAAAGAAACTAAGCTTTCAAATGCCATTTGTTATGTATGCATACATTGTACAATACATGCTCACCCACGGTGCTCCTCTTTTACCTGAGGTTTGTCTTCTTTTTAAATGTTCATAGTCATTCTAACAGTCTCACACTCACTCTTACCATTTTAGAGTCACAATGTCTTCATAGAAAAGCAAAATAGAGAATCTAAACAACTCAAAATTTTTATGTCTCCTTTGAAACTCACACAAATATGTGATATAACACACATACACACACACACACACAATGATTAGAAGTTTGTTTTTTTTTCCTTTCCTTTTGATATTTATATTAAGACACTAAAAATTATCTGGAAATATAATATTTGTTACTAAATGTAATAATTAAAAATATATTTATAATGACATTTCTGGGATATATATATATATATATATATATTTACATAAATACATACTTCCAGAAAATGCTCAATGTTTACATATGTAATTCATGTTCAGAAACATGTTGAGTGTTTATTATGGTACTCTCTCTCTTGCTGAGTGAATATAAATGAAGAGTGATAAAACAATAAATATAAATTAAATGAGAAATTTTATGGTGAGCTTATTAGTCCTATAGTATCTTGGTCAAGGGAAGAATAAACCAGGCTGCCATGAGGTAAAGTGTTAGAGAGGGCTTAGACTCTACATTGAGCCTTAGAGAGTAAGTTGTATTTGATACTGATTGAAGGGGTAAGGACATTTGAGGTGCAGAAAATAGCAGTAAGAAAGGTTAAAACTGAGGAAAATATAGTGCAATACTGTCCAACATTTTTGAGAGTAAAAAACACCTATGATTAAAAATGTTAAAGTCAAAGGTTTTTCCTCATTAAGTAATGGAGAATACAGCCTTTGTGTCAGACAGACCTGGGTTTGTATCTAAGCTCTTTATTTATAAAGCTATATGATCTTGAGGTAATGAATTCATTTCTCAGCACTTTAATTATTTTGTATTTCAAATGCTAATAATACCCTATGGAGTTGTCATAAAAATTAGTTGAAATATTGCTATTTAAGTTATTGTCATGATACTTGCTAAGTTTAATATGTAGTATATAATACTTAACTATCTATACCATTATATATTATGATAATGCTTATGGTATTGTCTTCTTATATATGGATTCATATATTCCTTGTGGTAATAATCTGTCTCCAACTCCTTCTATCCCACTGGAGAGAGTCTGAAATTGGTTATTGGCAGCCATGGACATAGTGTATGTGTACATGGTGATGAAAATGTTTCATAACTTGAGAGTAGAGGGAAACATGTTGAATAGATAAAGTGGGGCCACATAATGAGATTTTAAAAATTATTGGGCTTAGGGGGACCAGCAGTTAGCATAATGGCTATGTTGCTGGACTCCCATGTAGTTGACCACGGTTCGCATCCTGGACCCAGTGGCTTAAAACTCATGCCGGGCATGTGTGCATGCGTGCCCAAGATCCCGAGAGGAGAATGGAAAAGAAGGGATTGCGGCATGGCCATCCCCCCTGGAGGGTGATTTCTCGCTTTCTGTCTCTCTGTCTCTGTCTGTCTGGCGAGTGCACGCACCCTATAGCAAAAATCTCTCTCTCAAAAAAAAAAAAAAAAAAAAAAAAAAAAACTATTGGGCTTCATACATTAGTAAAGGGGGAGATTTTAGATTCTTGAGTTGGAAAAATTAAAAAAGGAAGATGTATTTTAAATATGTGTTGGTCTGAAAAAAGCAGTTGGGAGTTAATTGAGAGAGATAAAGGAATCCCCATAGGAGGAACATAATTTGGTTATAGGAACCAGAGGATCTTGAGGTATGGAATAGAGAAGAAAATTTAAACTGAAAAATCACTTAAAAGGGATCGAATGTTATAACTGAGACACAGACTGAATATATGGAGAGGGAGGCCACACGGTGGGAAAAGCATATATGAAATTTAGGTCAGATGATTTATATTGTTCTCACTGTATTTGTCCTGGGAAGAATAAATGAATATGCAAACATTTTCATAGTTCATTTAGATGTTTCTACAGAGGCTTCACTGTCCTTTCTCTTAGACCTAAAATAAAAATTCAGAGACATTAACAACTTCTATTTATTTATTTTTGGAGAGGTTTTTACTATAGGGTGCATGTGCTTGTCAGAAAGGCAGAGAGAGACAGAGAGATAGAAAGTGAGAAATCACTCTCCAGGGCGGATGGCCATGCCTCATTCCCTTCTCCTCCATTTTCCTCTCGGGATCTTGGGTACATGCGCACACACACCCAGCGTGAGTTTAAGCCACTGGGTCTGGGACTTGAACGGCAGTCAACTCCATGGACATAGCCATTACGCCAGCTGCTGGTCCCAAGAACTCTTATTTTTTAAAAGTCATGCTTATTATGAAATGTGAGACCAAATGCACATTGTTACGTATCCTAAAAGTGAGCAAGTAACTTAATGAAACTTGAGTTTGAAGATTTTCAGCCAGAGGACAGGAGATTTCTGGTAAACTCTGTTTTACATTCTGGTATAGCATCAGATAAAAAACACACACCATACTACAAGTAATAAAACCTGCATCTTTATATAATAACGAAACAGAGCAGCATACTAAGAGTAACAACACTGATGCATGGGAGTGAAATATAGAAGTCTAAAGAGATTTAAAAAAACAAACAAAAAACCCTTCTCTTTAAGAATTTATTTATTATTTTAAGATAAATTCTCACTCTATCTTGATCCACCTTCCTTAGCCTCCGGAGTAGTTGGAATCACAGGTGTGTGCCACTACACCCAATTTTCAGGTTGGGTTTAGAACTGAATGTGGGCAACTCTCATGGTCTCAGCTTGCAGAGCAGACATCTTGCCAGTGTAAGCCACCATGGTCAGGCCTAGGAAATTATTTTTGTGGTAGTTTTTCTAGGAAAGAAATATGCCAAACTGCTTATTTGACTTATTCAATAGAAGCTTGTGAAACATATTACTTGTGGGTAGAATTACTTCCACATAAATAACAGTTAAAATTCAATTAAATTGGGGACAGCAGGTGGCATGATGGTTAAAGTGCCGGACACTCCCACATGGTCAACCACAGATTGAGTCCCAGACCTGGTGACTTGCTTTCTCACTTTCCCTTTCTAGCTCTCTCTCTCTCTCTGTGTGCCTCTCTCTGATCAAATTAAAATAAATGAATGAATAAATAAAATTTAATAATTCTTTTAAAGAATTCAATTACATTTATTTAAAAAATAAGCAAATCTCACTCTTTTTCTTGCACCATTGTCAAGTGTTGCTGTCATTTCTATAGCTGTTACCTCATTCAGGAGCATTAGCATCTCTGCTCTTTCTTGTTTGCTACTTAGCCATGCTTTAAGCAAGAAAAGCATAACAAATGTGGCTTTATTTAGTCCTTTCTAACTATAAGGGCTATTGTGTTGTGTGAGACATTTTGTAACTTACTTGTTTTATCTTACTGCTTTATTCTACACAAGGAGCTACACTATAAACCGAATGCTTTTTTCCCGATACCTTATTACCTTGGCTAGAATTTCAAATACAAAGTTGAACCAAAGGGAATGATCTCAAAGGAGCAATTCGAATATTTCCTCTCAGTAGGAATTACCTCTAAACTTTCAGATATATTGTTCATCAAATTAATGAAGAGCTCCTCTATTCTTAATAAACTAAGAGGTTTACCATACATGGGATTCACTTTTTCAAATGCTTTTTTTTTTTCTCTAAATGTATTAAGAAGATTACAAATTTCTTTTTTTCCTTTTAATATCATATAACACACTTTTGGGTAACATAACTTAATTATCTTTATTTTCTTTTAGATTCACATTGCTAATATTTTGCCTAAGGTTTATAGTCATGAGTGAATTAGGCCTCTAAATTTTCTTCTTCATAATGTCTTTGGATGGTTTCAATCTCGGTGAATTGGAGCATATTCCCTTTTGCCTTTATTTTTTGGAAGTGTTTGCACAAAATTGGCATGATGATGCTTTCTTAAAAATGTGACACTTTTCCTTATAAAGCCATCTTGTCCAGATATATTCCTTGTGAATTGTGTTTAAGGTTTATTTTGATTTCTTCAGGAATCTTACAACTGTTTAAGCTATTCATCACTTCTTCAGTCAGTTCCACTAAATAATATTTTGCTCAAAATTTATGCATTTTGTGTAATCATTCACAATCATTGGCAAATTACTATTGTTAATATCTTCTTATCTCTTTGGATTGTGGCAAAATATATGTAACAAAATTTCCCATTCTAATCGTTTGTAAGTGTAGAGTTCAGCGTTACTAACTACATTCACAATGCTCACAACCATCACCACTATCTATTTCCTGCACTCTTTCATCATCTCAAATGGAAACTGTACCTGTTAAAAACAGCTCCCCATTTATTTCACCTCCAGCCCTTGCTAACCTTTATTCTACTTTCTGTCTCTATAAATCTGCCCTTTCTAGATTCCTCATGTAGGTACAACCATAAGATATTTGTCCTTTTCTGTCCGGCTTTTTTCTTTTGTTTTGAGAGATTTTTTTGCTATAGGGTGCTCTCCAGAGAAGACAGGAAGCAAGAAATCACCCCCCAAGGGGATGCCACACCACAATCCCTTTTCCTTCATTCTCCTCCTGGGATTTTGGGCACACATGTACATGTGCCCGACCTGAGTTTTAAGCTGCTGGGTCCAGGATTCAAATTGCGGTTGACTATGTGGGAGTCCAATGATGTTACCATTACACCATCTGCTGGTCCCTGTCCAGCTTATTTCACTTAACACAATGTTTTCGAGGTTTATCCATGTTGTAGCATGTGTCAGAACTTCATTTCTGGAGCCAGCAAGTGGTATGGTGGTTAAGGCACTGGACTCCTGCATGGTCAACCACAGTTCAAGTCCTGGACCTGGCAGCTTGGTTTCTCCTTCTTTTTCTTTCTGTCTCTCTCTAGTGAGCACATATTCCCTGTAGCTATTGAAAAATAATAATAATAATGATACATAAAAATTAAATAATTTTTAAAATGAACTTAATTTCTTTTTAATGGCTCAATAATATTCTATGTATTAGAATATATTCAAATATATTCTGTTCTAATATAATATTCTAATGTGCATATATATATATTATATTGGGTCATTGGGGAAGTCATGGCACAGTTTTGCATATAAAAACAGAAAAGTATGTTATCACTTTCCCAATTACCTGATATATGACACATACTATTTATCCATTCATCTGTTGGTGAACATTAGGTTGTGAACATGTTTTGACTATTATAAATAATGCTGATATGAACATTGCTTTATAATTATCTGCTTAAGTACCTGCTTTAAATTTTTTTATGTGCTTACTTAGAAGGAGAATTGCTGGCTCATATGGATAATTCCATATTTAACTTTTTGAGAACTGCCATCCTATATTCCACAATGGTGGCATCACTTCACTTTCCCACCAGCAAAGCACCAGTGTTGTTATTACTCTACATTTTTACCAGCACTCGCTGTCTTCCCTTACCTCTGGTCCCCTGATTTTTCTCTTTTGAGAATAACCATTCCAATGAGTGCGAATTCTTACCACATTGCAGTTTTTATATGCATTTCCCCCAAAATTAGCGGTGTCTTTGGCATCTTTTTGATGTAATACTGAATTATAAGGTTATATATTTCATTTAATCCTTGTCATTGTTCAACCAAATCTTCTTTGTTCCACAGTCACTTTACCAAGATATTCAATCAATGTTATTTTCTTTTTAATATCTCTTCTTATTTATTCTGTATCCGTAACTTTTTTCAATGTTAGTTATTATGTGGGTAAACCTTAAACATTATATGCCTAAAAGTATTTTTATCATGGACTTTTATGTGACCAACATTTGGACTGTATGCAAAACACTGCTTAAATTCTTTTCTTTCAATGGTTTTAAAATACTGATTTTTTTTCCCATTCAGTTTTGCTATTAAAAATATCTTATATTGGGGCCAGCAGGTGGCAAAACGGTGAAAGTGCTGGACTCCCACATGGTTGACCACTGTTTGAGTCCAGGACCTGGCGGCTTGAAACTCATGCTGGGAGCATGTGCATGCATGCCCAAAATCCTGAGAGGAGAATGGAGAAAGAATTGTGGTGTGGTCATCCTCCCTGGGGGTTGATTTCTCACTTTCTGTTTCTCTGGTGAACGTATATGCCCTATAGCAAAAAATATTTCTCAAATAAACTTATATTAATTTGGCTCTTGTTCCTTTATGCATAATCTTTTCTTTCTTTCTTTAGACTCTTTCATTCTTCTCTTTGTCATTGTATATTCTTAATTTTCAATATAATATGTTTGGGTTTAAGTTTTACTGATCTTTTTCCTTTAGATTCTATAGAACTTTTAAAATATAAAGAAAACAGTGATAATGCAAAATGGAATAAAATAAAATACTTTCATCTTTGGTATTAATTCCAGGAAGAATATGCACATTATTTCTTAAAAGGTTTTGTTCTTCCAAACTTATTTTTTTTTCTCTCTAACACTTTGGTTATTTATATTTTAGTCTTAATAATTCTATTCTCCATATTGTTTAGATTTTCTTTCATGTATTCTGTTTATGGTTTCTTTTCTTCATTCTATCGGGAGATGACTTCAATCTTGCTTTTATTTTATTGATGCTTTTCTTTCTTTCTCAGAGTATCTATTATTCTATTTTTTTCATTCTATTGTTCCTTTTTCAGGTATCATTTTTTAATACCTTCTGTTTTTGTCTGATCACTCTCATTATTATGTTTACTTGGAGTTATTTTGTATTACAAATCAATTCAAATATCCTTTCTTATTTCCTTTAGGCTAATTTTAAAATCTTGGTTTATCTGCTTTTTAAAAACTACTCTTCTGATGTTATTTCTAATGCTGCATGTTGTTTTACTTTTGCTATAATCATTTTCCTGAAGTGTTTTGATACTTTGACCTGTGAGCTCATTTTCTTCAGAGGATATTGGCTATGGTGGACAACAGTGTACATGTGAGAAAGCCAAACCAGCTTAGCTCAGTCTCTATAACTTCAGTAGTGCAAATGTGAATAAAATCCAGGGTAGAGAGCCTTAGATGCCAGGAAACTACTGTTGGTCACTCATCATCTTAAAGCAACTTCTCAGATAAGGAGTGTTTTTTTGTTTGTTTATTTCTTACTTGAGACAAGTATTGTCTTACAGAAAGGTTTGCTCTGCCTTGTTGAATAGATTCTATGATAAATTATTGATTTTTTTTTTTTTACAATTTTGGGAGTTTGATGTTGATAATATGTCCATCTACTTCATGGCAAAAGTTTTGCTTTATTTATAAAACAATTCGATTTTTAAACCAGAATATTTTTTTTTCATAAATTATCTATCTAGGTGCCTACTGAACTGCAAAATAAAAACTTAGAACTTTTTACTTCAGTAACTTATACTATTTGACAAAAATTATATAAATTTGCTTTTTAAGGTCTTTCAGATGTGTATGTAATCTTTAAATTTTTACTAACATTGTACTCTTAAATCTTTCAATAGAGAAAAGACACTTTAGATTACCTAAAGTGTATTACATACTTTTGAAATTGAAACCCACTTGTCTAATGATATTCAAAAAGTGATTAGCCATTACATGAAATGGAGTAGTACCTACAGCACAAAATTAAATAGGATATTAATCATTGTGCTTTAGGGCATAAATTAGACAATAACCAAGGTCAGGAGAAGACGGAATACAGCTATAGTTAAGCAGGATTAGATTCATTATCAGAATTCTAGCCCCATTTTTAAGAAATAATACAGTGAGTACTGTCTGATCAGGTAATATGGACCCAACAAAGTACTACAGTTAGGAATCTCTCACTTATTATGATTACACTGTTTGTGTAATATGGCTCCTTTTCTTCTTTAACATTTTTGCAATTTGCCGTGCCTGCATTGAATCCAACTGAATTCAAGCTCTTCAGAGGAAAAGTGCCCTTTTCCTAGTTCCTTCTCTCTTATTCCTCTCTTTTTGTTCAGCCATGTCTATTCTGTTTCTCCAAGGCACAGTGTAAATGTGCGATTTGGGTTGGTGAAGCATTTGCTCATGACCAACATGCTTTTCAAAAATGATCTTCAAAAGACCCTATACTTCTATAAGTATGACTAAATGACTTGAATCTGACAGAACTCTCTGCTTTTCTGAATTTCTGCCTATTTGTGTTTATCTGATGATAACATCCACCACTTTTCCAATTTGATCAATTCGTCCCTATTTTGCAGATGAGGAAATTCAAAGGGAATAAAAATACTTGACATAAATAATTCCCTTCCAAGATCCAAAAGTAAAAATACATTTTAAAACATTGAATTTCTAAAAAATAATGGTGAGACGTCCTAATAAATAGTGGAAAAAATGCATAAAAATATACCCCAGAGCAACATATATAGTCTAGAATGTCCTTATTTATGTGCATATGAATTTATAGTTTACTTTAACTATATTTTTAGGTTTATTTTCCTCATAAATAAAAAACTTTTACTACATAAATTTTAAAGGGTATTATCCTAGAAACAAATTTTGGTCTTAATATGTCCTTTTTTTCAAATTTATTTCCAGTCTAACGTTATAAGTATCAAAAAATTCGCTCAGACTAAATTGGAGTTTTGCAAAAATGGGAATGTGGACTGAGATTTTCCATAATAATCTTGTTATAGCTTTGTTTGATTATGTGTACTGTTCTTAGTCCTTGAGGAAAGAAAAAAGTTGCTTCTTATTCAGTTTTTGGTTTACTGCCCAGAAACTGAATAAAGATACTTAGAATGGAAGTATTTTAAAATTTGAAATCTTCCATTGTAAATGTGACTTGTTCTAGAATAATGAATATTAACTCAAAATATGAATATTATTTAAATTTAATGTTCTTTGTAGATAAAGTAAATAAACACATTTTGAATAATGAATTGTTACAATTTTGAATTACGTATAAAGCACTTTAACTTTTCTAAAACATTATTCCCAAGAATCACTTCAAGAATTGCAGTTTTTCTATAATTGGATGCACCTTATATTCACTAGAGGCAAAGTAGTTTTAGACTACTTTTGGTTGGTAGCTGGGATATTTCTAATAATCTAGAACATTAAATGTACGATGAGAAAAAGTATGCCTTCCAGGAAGGAAAGAGCTTCTCATTTAATTAACAGTGTAAAACACCCCTTGACTGTGAGTTGCTGGTAGACTGATGATATTAAGAAGACTTCCAGAATATTTGACCATTATATCTAATTTATGATATGCAAAGAACTTTCCAGTTTTGCTAAGATGTGTATTGAGTTTTATCCAAAATGATATCTTTAATTGTATACATTTATAACCAGGTCATATGCTATATCAAACATCCATAACTTTTAAAATATTAATCAGAATTTTTCCTCATGCATGAGCTGATTTCTCTTTTCACTTAAATGTAAATAGGTTTTCAAAACAGCTTATCCACAAGCATTCTATAATGTATTTAAAAATAGTCAAGACATGCTCATTGCCTTAAAATAAAATGCTATGTATCATAAATTATTATTAACTGTGGCAAATTTACAATGGAGAATTTACAATATATAATTAAATATATCAGTGTGCACTGAAGGTGTAACTGAACTTTTTTTCCTTTTTCCTCTAAAGTTGTCTGGAAGTATTTTAGATGTGTATAGTGGTGGGCAAGGAATTTCACCAGTTAATATGGGACTTACAAGTGCTTCCTGTCCAAGTAGTCTACCAATGAAAAGAGAAATTACAGGTAATTTTGCTTTTTTAGTTTTACCTTTTTTTTTAATCAACTACATGGGATATGAGTGAAATATATTATCATGTTAGATTTTTTGAAAAAATTACTATCAACAGTCAGTTAGAAGGGGAGACACTTAGAGAGTAAGTCTATCTTTTTTTTTATAGTAAGTGAATATAACTTACAGCCTAACTGAATTGATTCAGTATTTTAGGAATTGAGCAAATATATGTATGTACTTTACCTATATATGAAGATGACTTTGAAAATTTGTAGAAAAATTAAATTAAAATGAGTTTATTTTGGTACTAAAATTTTTGATATCCACTCCTTATTTTTTCGTAATATGCATTTTCTATGAACATCTTGGAGACCTCTCATATATGACAGCTTGACAAGGTTCTTCACTTAAATAGGTTTATTTTGCTATTGAATAGCTGCACTTTTTTAAAACAGGGTTACAAAATGATATATTAAATCAGAGAAATTTTGGTTTCTGTGACGGAATGATAATGTACTACTCAAGAGAAACTTGATTCTATGTGACAACCATGGTTCTAACCCCTTTCCCAGTCAGCCTGGAGCATAGTATTTATTATCCCACCCCATCCCTGAGAATCAGGAATCTAGGAGTGGCTTAACAAATTGGTCCAGACTCAGTCTTCTGTGTGGCTTAAGTGAAAATGTCAGCCAGAGATTTATTTATCTGGCACTTGACAGGAGTTAGAAGATGCCCTCTCAAAACTCACAAGTCTTAGAAAAAGTCAGTGGTACTTGTTGGCAACTGGTCTTGGCTCTGAACTGCATGGACCTCTCTGTGTACCATTGCTTGAGTGCCCTTGTGATACAAGAGGTAGATACCAAAGTGAAAGCCGAACATGTCTTTATGATCTAGTGATGGAGGGCATATTCATCATTTTTATAAGATTCTATTAGTTTCAAAGATCAGCCCTATTCAGTGTGGGAGGAAACTACCTAGGGTGTGAATATATGAAGAGTCAATGTGGGTCATTCTAGAGGATGACAACCACAAACACAATCGTGTAGAAGTTCTATAGAGGGAAGTTTCATTCATGGGAAGAGACTGTGGAGTTGTTCAGTATGAGTATCTGAGAAATGTAGTTAGTTCTGTTAACTCTGAGAATGTAAATAAAAATTACTTGTGAAAAATTTAGGTCGAAATAATTTTCCTGATTCTCTAAATTAAAAAAACAATAATAAACATTGACTAGCTTAATAGTTTCTGTGCAATATACCTCTTAAACATCGCTATGATTATCAGGTAGGTGCTATATTATATTCATTAAACAAAAGAAGAGTTTGAGGCACAGAGAAGTTTGGTGGTAGATCCTATACTATTAAATGGAGGTTAGCATTCAAATCTAGATTTTACTACTCTGGAGCCTAAAGTCTTTGCCCTTGTCCTTTATTAAAACAGTACTCTGTTCCAGACTTTGCAATATCTGCATCAAAATATCCTTGTACCATTTTGGACAAGTAATACTATATTTCACCTAGTATTTCTGAATTATGTTGCCTGGAGGGGTTTTAAGGTTGAACTAATCACTGTTCCAATTTGATTTACTTTTGGTCAGAAACTGACACTAGAGCACTGGCAAGAGAGAGACAAAAAAAGGACAACCATAACCTCAGTGAGTATGTTTTCCTTTTTATTTAAATAAAATTAATGCTAGATGAAATGCAGTAAAATGTGTAGCCTTTTATAATTCTTAAATGTTTCAAGGTAAAATAACCAAAATTAATTGTATACACAGTTTGAATATTTTGGAAAATGTAAACAATATAAGCCCTCAGAATAGCTATATACTTTTAGAAAGTGAAATATCCTGAGTTCTCTCCTTTGAACTCTGTTGTGATTCATTTATTCAAAGGTTTATAGTGATAAAAATGTTGTTAGAAAATGTGTACCCTTTAGATAGTAAGAAATTTAACTCCAGACTCTCTTTTGTCGGTGTCAATCTGCTCCTCCCTTCCTTAGAGCTAAAATCAGATTCTTGGCATTCTGCATGGGGATGACAGGGAAGGGCAATGTTATCTGAAAGGTATTGCTTATGTTGTGGAGCTGAATCTACCTCTGGGGGTGGAAGGGGCCTTATGTCTTCCTAAGGGTCAAGTTGACACTAATCATGGGTCACATGAGATGGGGAAATGCAGGCAGAAGCAGATTAGCAGGATCTTGAGCTTTAGAGTGTTTGGTCGTGTCTTAAGTTCCTAACTGTTTAAATTGAGCTTGACTAATTGGATGTGAAGACTTATTGTTTTGGGAGCCATATCAAAAACTGAGAAAAGAGTAAAACAGAATAAAGATAAATAAAACGTTTAAAACTCTAAAATGGATCAGTCAGGGGCTGGCAAATGGCATGGTGGTTAAAATGGATCAGTCATTTCTGTGCATGTAATTAGCTAAAACTGAATACACAGGTACCTATAAAACCAGCATTTGTTCATAATGCACCTGCCCAACTGATGAGTTTGCTGTGTAGTATGAGGAAAGAGCTGACTCTTGGTTATAATAGTCCTTAAGGAAATTATCTGATTCCCACAGCCCTTCATGTCACAGCAGATAACTTTGGTCCAGATTAGGAGACAAGAATAGGTGGGGAGATCTAAGATTCGATAGAAGGAATTACTACATTAAGAACTATGGACTTCTCTCTTAGTACATTTGTTAACGATTACCATCCTTGTGCTTTTGTGTGTCTACATCTTAAACATGCCATTTAATGGAGAGTATGATGACTGGCATGTCCATTACCAAAATGTCTTCTAATCTTGACTCTCTTGCTAAGTTATCTTACTTTGGGGGAAAATCAATATGAAAAATAATTATTATAAAATTTGAATATAATAGATCTAGAACAAGCTTTAAAACTTGTGAGGATCATGGAAAAAATACAAAGTCCTACTTCACACTTCTAAATTGGCAAAAGTTACAAATCAAGCCAGAAAGTGGTATATTATCTATTGTATGTTCTATTCTTCCTAAAAACTGGAATTGCAGGAAAGAATTTAAGAATTCCTAGATTCTTGGTATTCTGCATGTGGATGACAGGGAAGAGAAATTCTTGCCTTAAGCTTGTGGCCCTCCACACTTCTCTCCCAAGCTCTTATTCCACAGTGCACTGCAGGTGGTCTTAAATATGAGTGCAAATACCTAATCCTGTATATTCGAACTCCATACACATTCCTGCATACGATCCCTTGGCTCTCTAAATGCCTTGCTTGGTGAAGAGAGATGCTCAAAGAAGACTTAGGGATCCCTCTGGCCTGGAACTAAAGATAGGATTGAGTATATCAAAAACTTTTAGAAAAGTGAAACCATATATGACATGAAATGATTTAATAATATCTCAAAATCTAACTCCTTTACAAGTGCCTAGTACCGGATATGAACACCATTGAAAAACTGCAGTTCTTATTATAATTAGCCATTAAAAAATGCATAGACTACAATCTAAGAAGGGTAGAGATGGAGCTTCTGCTATTCTATGTAAGGTGAATTTAATGATAGATTTTAAACATTATAGGTCTGATACAGTTCCTTCTTTTGAAATAAAACTGTGAGCATACTTCACCTTATATTTAAAATCTGGTTAATAATATAAGAGTTAATTTTAGGTGTAAACATAGAATTATTAATACATGTTCACTGTAAAATATATATGTATTTCTATCAGCTTTACCTTTGTTTATTTTTTTAGTGTTTTGATGTGCTATTATTCGGCTTTTTTTGCATAGGGAAATAGGATGGGAGAAAGGAGAAAATAAACTCTCTCAAGAATCAATTATATTGTGATTTTATAGGAAGCCTAATGTATTATACCTGAAGGTCACATCCACTCACGGTAATTTGCTTTCTAGAGAAGGTTCACCAAAACAATAATGATTCCTTGATGACTTTCCTTTTTCCAGTAGCAGAAGTTAATTCTCAAGTGTTTGCGGTTTAAATATTTTCCAATATTTTTGAAATATGTTTTTCTTCTTTATGACCTTTTCTACTTTCATTTTCTTGAAAGCTTTAAACATGTTACTGGTTGAAAAATATGACTGTATATATATATATGTGTGTGTGTGTGTGTGTGTGTATGATGTGTGTATACACACATGTTTATGTATATATGGTTGTTAGAAAAGTCATGATGCATTTTTACATAGAAAGAAATGTCATGACTTTTCTGACAACTCAATATATATGTATATGTTATGGTTCTTGACATTAAGAATACAGAAGACTGTTTTAGAGAAAAGTCAATATATGAAAATTGACATACACACACACACAGATGCTTCCCAACTTAGAATGGTCCAACTAATGATTTTTTAACTTTACAATGGTGTGAAAGTCATAAAATTCAGTATAAACCGTACTTAGAATATGCATACAACCACTGTGTTTTCATTTTCACTATAGTATTCAATAACTACATGAGCTATTTAACACTTTATTATAAAAAAAGATTTGTGTTAGGCGGTTTTTGCTCATTTTGTGTTAGATGATTTTTATACAGCTGTAGGCTAATGTAAGTGTTGTGAGTTTTGTTTTTGTTTTTGTTTTTGCCATGGGCTGTATGCACTTGTCAGAGAGAGAGAGAGGAAGAGAGAGAAAAAGTGAGAAATTACCCCTGCCAATGAGGATCTTGTTTCTCCAGGTAAAAATTGAGTAAGATAAAGTCTGCAATCCCTCTTCCTTCACTCTTGTCTAGGGATTTGGGACACACACACACACATACACACAAGTATGATTTATACTGAATGCAATCACTTTCACACCATTATAAAGTCAAAAAATCATTAGTTGGACCATTCTAAGTTGGGAACCATCCAGCATAATTTTCTATGTGCCAGGTCTGGGAATCGAACTATGTGGGAATCCAGCATCTTAACCATCACACCATCTGCTGGCCCCCAAGCGTTCTGAGTATGTTTAAGGCAGGCTTTGAAAAGCTATCATGTTTGGGATCAGTAGTTAGTGTAATGGCTATGTCGCTGGACTCCCATGTAGCCGACCGCAGTTTGAGTCCCAGACCCGGTGGCTTAAACTCACGCCGGGCGTGTGTGCATGTGTGCCCAAGATCCCAAGAGGAGAATGGAGGAGAAGGGATTGCGGTGTGGCCATCCCCCCTGGGGGAAGGGTGATTTCTCACTTTTTGTCTCTCTGTCTCTCTTGCAAGTGCACACACCCTATAGCAAAAACCTCTAAAAAAAAAAAAAAAACTATCATGTTCATTACATTAGGTGAATTAAATGCATTGTCAATTTATAATATTTTCAATTTACTTTGGGTTTATCAGGCTATAGCTCAGTCATAAGAACAGGAACATGTATACCTGATGTTTGCTAAACATTTACTAGTTGCAAAAAATTGCCAGAAGTAATGAATGCATGAAAATGCAGAGCTATCCAACTCTGAGTAGTCAGTAGTTCTCAAAGCATGAATCCTGAAAAAATAGCATCATCATCACCTGGGAGCTAGTCGGAAAGGCAAATTCTTGAACCCTAGCCAAGACCTACTAAGATCAGAATCTCTAAATGTGGAATAAAAATCTATTTAAATAATCCCTCCAGGTGTGTCTGACAGCCCAACCTTTGTAAATCACTGATTGTATATTACTGAAAATTTTATAATAGAAAATAAGTTTTAGTCTAATCAACATATATTTATTTAGTGCCTCCTATATATCAAACTCTCCAGGAAAAAAAAATGAGTAAGATGAGGTCTGCTCTCAAAAAGGTCATAGCTAGTTGTGCATACACACCTACTAGGTGTAAGCATTGTGTTAGACTTTGGGGAGAATATACAAGGAGAGTAAGCACAGTGTATGACCTCAAAAGAGTACAACCCCGGGACCAGCAGATGGTGTGATGGTTCTGTTGCTGGACTCCCATGTAATCAACCACAGCCTGAGTCCAAACCTGGCGGCTTCAAACTCATGCTGGGCATGTGTGCGTGTGTGCCCCAAATCCGAAGAGATTGGAGGAAAAGGGATTACAGTATGGCCAGCCCCCTTGGGGGATGCTTTCTGTCTTTTTGTCTCCCTGACAAGTGCATGCACCCTATAGAAAAAATCTCTTTCTTAAAAAAAATAAGTCTACAACTCTGATGAACTGACAAATTGCAAATGTGTAAAATAAAATCAAATATGATAAATACACACACATATGTATGTATATTGATTATCTGGTTTGGAGGGAGTGTTCAAACAGTTCATAGAAAATGTGTAGTATGAGAAAACTATACATAGATTTTGAAAAAGAATTTGCACCAAAACATACTTATACTTTAATTCCATTTTTCCACAAACCTTTTGAAGCCCTCCCTCTCTCTCTTTCTCTCTCTCTCTCTCTCACACACACACATTATATATATACACACATTATATATATATATAATTTCAGTATAAGTATCATGGTATTTTGAAGAATGAAAAAGTATTTTGTGACAAAATGTTTTGAAGCATTATAATCATATATTCACAATACTAATATTGTAAGTTTTATCATAAGATACATTTGAACTTTTATATTATTGTTGGAAAGTATTTTTTGATTAAATGAAACGGTTTTTTGTCCATCGTTTTAAAAATATTGTTAAGAAAGTTTACAACTGGCAAAAAGCAAACTGCTTTAATGACAATAATCAAGAATATTTCTTCTTTAATAGTTGAAAGACGAAGAAGATATAATATTAATTATCGAATCAAGGAGCTTGGCACTCTTATTCCAAAGTCTAATGATCCGTGAGTTCAACAATCATTTCTCTAATAACATTATGGTTTCAATACCCCCAAAAGTGGGTGGGAGGGAGGGGGGGAAGTAGAAAACCAGTGACTAGAAAACCAAGTGGCTTACGGCAAAGATAATGCTATTGCTGGCTTTATTTAAAAGTATCTAGTCCAGGAACCAGCAGAAGGTTTAATGGTTATGTTGCTGGTCTCCCACATAGTAGACCGCAGTTCAAGTCCCAGATTTGGCAGCTTGAAACTCATTCCAGGCGCATGTGCATATGTGCCCAAGATCCTGAGAGGAGAATGGAGGAGGGTAATTTCTTGCTTTCTGTCTCTCTATGTCCGTCTCAAAAAGGTCATAGTCTGGCATGTGCACATGCCCTATAGCAAAAAATCTCTCTAAAATATTTATCTACTCCAGGCTGTTATTAAATATCAAGACTATTACAAAATGTTGTCCTTTTGAGCAATAGGAAGTAAGTAAATAACTTCTCAGTTTACAATAAATCTTTCTGTATAGTAACAAAATGAGAAATTTAGTGATAATGTCAAGGCTATTTATAGTGCTGACTGGTATTGTCAATTTACAGTTACACCAATTCTTCTAACTTAAGAGTGCCATGTACATGAAAACAGAATTTTCCAATTTTGAGGGGTCCCAAAAATTCTGAACACGTACGTGTAAAAAAGTAGAGTTGTAAAAACCTATTGACTGAAGCCAACTAGGTGTTTTGCATTGTCTACCCACAAAGTTACTTAAACATGTTGAGGTTGTAAATCTCAAGAAAGAGTTAATTATGAAAGTGTCCATTTAGAATGTCAAATGGTTCTTCAAAAGCAAGCACATGAACTGTAACATTAATAATGAGGTGAAAGTATTTTATTCAAACCGAGAAATGGACTTTCCAAGGACTGACAATTATTCACTATCCAGAAATAATCATATCTGAGCATTTTTGAAGTGATATTTGTGAGATTTGAAAACACTTTTCTCTAACCCAAATCTGATATTTCATCTGGACAAGTCAATAATTTGGCACAAAAGAAAATGTAATCTTTATTCTTATGAGTTTACTAGATGTAGATAGTAAAAACATGACAACTAGAATGGCAAAGGAAAAGTGGATGGAGAGTTGAAAGAACTCTAGTCTAAGTTCTACTAAAATAACTCTTTGAATATTTTAGTCTCTAAACATGTGATTCTGATAGCTAAAGAAAATACTTGTGTTCTGTATGACTTTTTATAAAAATAAAATCAGATCAGGTTTATGAGAATACCTTGCAAATGATAAAGTTTATATAAGAAATGATAATTACTCTTAATTTTTGTTGAAGCTTTAGTTATCCAAAGACTTCTTTCCAGTTCTAATCTATTGCCTACAGCAGGGGATGGCAAGTTTCCTACTAAAGGCCAGATAGTGAATATTTCAAGGTTATGGGTCAGATAATCTTTGTCACAATTATCCAACTCCACCATGTAGCACAAAAGCAGACATAGATGATATGTAATGAATGACCACAAATGCATCCAATGAAAGTGTTGACAAAAATACTCCATGAGTTAGAGATTTTATGTTTGGTCCAAAATATGAAAAGTCATTTTACTATGGAATTATATCTAAAGACACATAATTAGGAAAACTTCATTATGAGCATTTTTTGTGTCTTTAAAAAAATAAGTAATTCTTTTGTTTATTTATTTTTATTATTTCTGAGAGGCATATACTTAAGAGACAGACAGTGAGAGAAAAATAAAGCATCCCCAGGAGAGTTATGGTCACACTACAAACTTTTTCCCTCCATTTCTCTATCCTGTCTGGATTTGGGGCCCACATGACATTTTTGCAGTGGGTTTTATAAGCCATCAGGATTGGACTCAAACTACAGACAGCCATGTGGGATTCTATTCCCCATTGACAGTACTTAACCTCTGGACTGTGGGGCCAGCCTTTAAGTGTCTTTCTCTTCCTTATGGATTTCGGAAATGAGGGTTATTATTTATTTTAATTTTATTATGTTATATGTGGGCAAATAATATGTATTTGGGGCCTAATTAAAAACATAGTAATTAGATGTTAATTAGATGTTTACTATATCTACACAGGACCCTTTCCATATCACATATTCACTGAAGATGTGGCATTTCAAACATCTCACTACTAATTCTATTTCAATACATTTCATTTCTCAGCTTGTGCTGGCCTTACCTGTTTCTCTTAGTATTCTTCTTTAGGAATCAACTGTGGGAGTCTCATGGTTAAATACAGAATTTAGACTCTTCAAACAGACTTTTGCCTGAAAAATAAGATGTGTAACCATGGACCAAAGGAGTAGCCATCTAATCTACAAATTTATTTGGGGATTTATTTTTTGAATTTTGTAATGTTACTGTGGACAAACAAAATTTATAGCAAACAAGAATACTGGGGGAAAAGTGTGGAGATAACAAGAGGAGGCAAGTTTCACTTTGAAGGTAAAAATATAAATGAAGAAATGGCATTACCATTTCAGGGCAATGGTAAAATTAACAAAAAGTAGATCTGGAAAAAATTAAAAAGATCAAATAATATTTCAGTTTGATTTTAACAAATTTCAACATAATTTGTTGAGTAGGTGACTACAACTATTAACATGAGAAAGAGAGAAAAAAATATATACATATATTTAACCAATACATGATTACACAGTTGTCAATATGGGGTTTTCCAAATTGTATGCCATACCTATTAATGGATCATGAAATCTGTCATATGGGGTATATCTAGTATTTTCAAGCAAAGAAGAAAGAATAGCATAAAAAATATTAGAGAGTCTTACATGTTACATTTAAAGAGGATAGCAATACCTCATGAAACCTTTTCAACAGTTTTATGTGCTAAGAGTGGACCAAGCCTCAATATACAACTATTTCTTATAACAGATGATTTGAAAAGGTAGGAATGCCACAGGGTTGTAGAAATTTCTTTTCTTTTTTTTTTAAGAGAGAGATTTTTACTATTGGGTGCATGCACTTACTGGAGAGTCAGAGAGACAGAAAATGAGAAATCACCACCCCCCTCAGGGGGATGGCCATGCCACAATCCCTTCTCCTCCATTCTCTTCTCGAGATTTTGAGCACATATGTGCACATGCCCAGCATGAGTTTTAAGCCACAGGGCTTGGGTCTTGAACTCAACTATGTGAAAGTCCATTTATGTAACCATTATGCCATCTGCTGGTCCTGAAAGAGCTTATTTTCTAAACACTATGTGCTCTTGGACAAATAGCAGGAATTATGGAGTGGCCTCTAAAGATCTTCATGGCTCATGATTAAAGTCAACTTTGAGATTGACTTAGGAAATAAAAGCTATACCTAAAGATACTTTGAATCTACGAAGTTATCATTCCTATATACCAAACATTCAGAAATGTCTATCTTAAGGTCAAAATGGAGAGGTCAAAAGGAAATATAATACAGAGAACAACTATAATTGAGAATTTTAGGTTGAGAAAAGTATGTGAAAAAATAAATTCCCAGGCAATGACAATTTCTTGACCACTGATGAGAAACAAAGTCAAACAAAAATAACAAACACAAGAAGAGAAGTGCTGCTACAGTATGATGTAGCAGTGTAATTTTAGTTTACTTAGAAACATTTTTTGTTTGTAAGTGTTTTTGTGAGCCATGTTTACAAATATTGCATTAGTAGAAATTTAAAATATCATCAGAACATGAATTATTCTATTGGTAATATCAAATCACTCACATTTTCCCATTTTACTTATTTATGAAATAGATCAGAGGTTTTTTTTTTTTTCATTTTGAGCTATTCACCCTCCATGTATAATGAGAACAGGGACTGTATGGAGAGTGATTGGTGATTGTTGAGATAGTAAAGAGGCCTAACAACATTTTAAAATCACAAATCGCAAAGTGTTTATTCAACCCAAAAAAATTACACCTGCTTTTTTTTTTCTTTCTTCCTTTTTGTTTAAATATTTCCTTTTCACTTTTGAAATGCTTTTAAGTGAATGTGCACTTCTAAGATGACAACTCCATAGTTTTGCCTGGCAACACTCTTACCCCAAATGATCTGAATGCATTTATTCTTTTACTCCACCAAAATTTGTAAGTTTTTCAAAGAAAATTGATTTGCAGAAAATGTTAGGTCAACATCAGCATTCATTCATGAGCTATGTCTTTATATTAATGTGTCAGTGTTTACAGGGTACTTTCATATGAAAACATTTTTAATGCCTAACTCCCTATTTTGGGAAAAAGACAATATCCATTTTTTTAGAGGTTTTTGCCTTTGAGTGTGCTTGCCAAAGAGAGAGAGAGATAGAGACAATGAGAGAGAAATGAGAAATCACCCCCACACACACCCTCCTTGGGGGATGGCCACACCACAATCCTTTGGGTATGCATGTACATGTGCCCAGCATGAATTTCAAGAGATTAGGTCTAGGACTTGAACCACAGTCAACCATGTGAGAGTCCAGTGACATAACAACCATGCCATCTGCTGGTTCCCAAGACAATAATCCCTATAATGAGTATAAAAACTTAAAGGATTTAAAGAAGAAACCTCACATATTAAAAAGGCATTAAAGTAGAATGAACTTTTAAAAAGTCAGTATAAATTAAGGCATCAGGTATAAATGGAAGGAATACCCATTATGTGTTCTCTATCACCATTTTCTTTTTTTTTTTTTTTTTTTTTTTTTGAGAGGTTTTTGCTATAGAGCGCGTGTGCTCGCCAGACAGACAGAGAGAAACAGAGAGACAGAAAGCGAGAAATCACCCCCGCAGGGGGGATGGTCACACCGCAATCCCTTCTCCTCCATTCTCCTCTCGGGATCTTGGGCACGCACGCACATGCGCCTGGCGTGAGTTTTAAGCCACCGGGTCTGGGACGCGAACCGTGGTCAACTATGTGGGAGTCCAGCGACATAGCCATTACGCTAACTGCTGGTTCCCTCTACCACCATTTTCTTAAGATTTATTTTTGATCTAAGTAAACAATTTTTGAACTTTACAGTTCAATGTTGGCTAGGGTTAACTTATTCTAAGTTATAATAATTATTTTTATGATTTGTTATTTACATTTAATCACTGCACATCTCTGTAGCACACAATGTTTTTTTCAAGGTATGCATACAGTCTGTGATAATCAAATCAAGGATATTACCATAAACATCATTTTCAACCTTAATGCCCAAGGATTAACCTTATCTATTACTTTGTCCATATTTTTCTTCCCATGAGAACAAATGAAACAAAATTCGGACTCTTAAGGCACACACTTCCACTATGAGTTTTAGTTCATTTTTCAAATATAGATACTTTATTGATTTGTCAATAAAGGCAGCCTGTCGATCCCACACTGTAAGTCGACTGAGACAGCCATTACTGTCCCAGAGAGTTGACAAAGTATTTGCAAGCTTGAGACAAAAGAAAGCATAATTGTTTGGTGCATTTTGTACAAGACAGCTTACACAGGCCCCACTAAGCATTTTCACCTGCTGGTAGGAAAATGTATCTTTCTTTAATTTTATACTGCCCATGGCTTTGTCACCTATCCTGAACTTCCAACGAGATGCATGCAATCAGATCTTTTATAAGCTATGTTTTTCCTTCTGATCCTTAATATGTATTAATTCATAATCACACATTATGGAAAACAAATACATTAGCAATATATTTCACATAGATCACATGAAGCAAAAATATATGTCTGTCAATTTAGCATTTCCCTACTTGCTTACTTTGTGTTGTACTAAAAATTTCTTATGACTCTCATCAGTTTTCCAACCACTCTGATTAACAATTATTCTGGCCTCGTTTTCCGCACGCATTATCAATTCTTCTTCAGTATTACAGTCATTGATGTATGTTTTCTGATATTAGAATCATCAGCTGGTTCCACAACTCTTCTCTAATTCCTCCTCTCTTAAAAATAAGTTGTAATAAAATAATTTTTCTGTGTTATAGCCTAAAAGGTTATCTGGTGATGTTTAATTATATTTGCTTATCATAAACTTATTAAAAAAATAGGTATCCTTATTCAGCTTTTCCAAAAGTATTGATGCGATTTGCGCAGAAAAAATTGGCCAAATGGTTTTTAGAAAGTTTGCTCTATTGCATAAAGTGATGTTGCCACACTCTGATTTGTTTCACAATCACTCAAGATCACCATTCAGGAGAGACTTTATTTTTTTCTTGGAAACATAAAAGCAACCTTATTAGAAAGTAGGTTAAAAGATTGGTACATTTGAAATGATATTTAAAAATTTAGGCTTAAGTCCTCAGTAATGTACATTTCCTAGTTCATTAATGCAGAAATACTGCACATAGATTTTAATCTTGGAGTTAATAATAAAAGCAATTTTCACTAAAAATATAAAAACTGTAATGGTAGAATCATGATATTGCATTTAGCTCTCCCACAAAAAGTCACTTTATTACTTTCTTTTGACACTTATTTTCATTCTGGGATTAATTTTACTATATAAGGGCTTCTTAACTATTCTATTAAAATTTCTATTCAGAAGCAATAATATCTAAGAGTGAATAATAGTCATGTAAATCATTATTTCATATTAATGTAAAAGATTTTGTAAGTTCTTATGAATTCTGCTGACATGCACAATTGTGAAAAGGTTATCTCTCCGTTCTACAGTGATATGCGCTGGAACAAAGGAACCATTCTAAAAGCATCAGTGGAGTACATCAAGTGGCTACAAAAAGAACAACAGAGAGCTCGAGAATTAGAACACAGACAGAAGAAATTAGAGCAGGCTAACAGGCGACTCCTACTCCGGATTCAGGTTTTTATAAGAATGTTGCAATGAACCACATAGCTTATGTATGACTTATCCATCATCAATTTTATTCATTGGTCTCATTTTTTAAATTAACAATTATTTTTCTTTCCGAAGGTTAATTTTATTGTCTTTTAGATGTCCATGAATTGGGTTCTTCCCATTTGTTTTCGATTAGAAACCCACAGTTCAGATGATTTTATGTGTGTGTGTGTAAATGCATATATAAAATAAATGAAAAAAAAACTAAGTATAAAATGTGGAAAATAGAACTCAGTTCATAAACACACACAATCTCATCCCAGCTTATAAAAAATACTAGGTAGAACATTTTTTTTCTCTAGATAATATGGAATGCTAAATTGTCCCCCCCCTTTTATTTCTTTAGTAACATTGCTATGGATTTCGTTGTCTCAAGGCATATTTACTAGTTTACATTGTCACTCCTCATCTGTTCATATGACACAAAATAAGGAAATACAAGGTTTTATAATTCACAAGTTTTTTGGTTTTGTTTTTAATGCGAGCATGCTTATAGCCAAGTAAAGCATTTACTCTGTTTTCTTGAAATAGTCCTGAATTATGGTGAGAAATTAATCAAGAAGAGTAATTTGAAGATATTCCACCATCTCCAAAGGGATGTATTGTAGTCTGAGTTCCTGTTGAAACAGAATAGGTGATGAATTTCTTTATAGAGCAATGAGGAGAGAATTTTAAAAAACATAAAGAATTTTCTCAAGATTAATTTTAGGCATGCAGAACATACGAATGCCTAAAATGATCATACGAATACAGTTATTTGCAAAGAATACATATTTATAATTTGCATTACTCTTCATTTTGAATGCCTGTTAATATTTTGGTTCCATTTTTTATTTATTCTTTAGAATTGAGTCCACGTGGAAAGGCATTATTTAACGATTCTTGTTTGGCATTGCAGGAACTAGAAATACAGGCTCGTGCTCACGGTCTGCCAACCCTGGCTTCACTTGGCACGGTTGATTTAGGTGCTCAGGTCACCAAACAGCAGACCCATCCTGAGCAGAATTCAGTAGACTATTGCCAACAACTGACTCTGTCTCAGGGGCCAAGCCCTGAACTCTGTGATCAAGCTATGGCCTTCTCTGATCCTTTGTCCCACTTCACAGATTTATCATTTAGTGCCGCTTTGAAAGAGGAACAAAGATTGGATAACATGCTACTGGATGACACAATATCACCATTTGGAACAGATCCTCTGCTCTCTGCCACTTCCCCTGCAGTTTCCAAAGAGAGCAGTAGGAGAAGTAGTTTTAGCTCTGATGATGGGGATGAGTTATGAGGAATAAACAGACTCAATTCATCATCTGGGAACTACCCTATGCTGGTGCTATGCAATTATGTTCTGTGTTTCATATATTGCTTTGGCTCAATTTTTCTGAAAGGAATATCCTGACTATGAAAAGCTGGTTGATTGGAAGCAAGAGAAGAATTTACAGGAAGAAAAAACAGAGTGTTGAAGAATTAGTGAGGACTCAAAAAGAAGATGTTTTTCTCTTTGACTGGAGAGTCCCAAACTACTTAAATCTTGTTTTTCTGGATAGAGGTACAACAAGATACAGCTCTCTACCTACGTTCTAAAAGCAGCAGCTTGGTGATGTACCATTGCAGCTAACAGATTGCCAAGAGCGAGTTGACTGAAATACACAAAACTCCTTCGTCATCCACTTTCCTCTTCTCCTGGTCAACTCTTACAACATCAGTTTTCAAGAATTGAAATCAGCAGATCTGCAACCACTGCCTTGCTCCATAGTCTGATGGCCATGTGGTCTAAAGGCGGGAACAATTGCAAAATCGATGTTAGTGTGTCACTTGCCATGAAAAGTGAATCTGTAATAAATATAATAATTTTTCACAATAAAATACAGAAAATATATAAGAACGTTGGTTCCTCAAATTAGATTCTATTTTTTTTAGTTAGTCCCATTACACTAATTCTAAAAGCAGCCTTGCATTTTTATGTCTCCATGCTGTCTGTTCAGAAAAGAGAGACACATTTCATCAAAACTATAGAATAGCATTCTATCCCATCATGTAAACCCACACACATGCAAACATGCCATGTAATACATGTTTTTTTTTTTTCATTCTTCTGATAATCTAATTGGCATCAGAAATCACATTCAAAATTTTCTTTTTATCACAAAAAAAGAGATGACAGATAATCATGTAAGTAAGTAAATTATAAAAGGTCCTCCTACGGGGATAATTTATCTGTATTTAAAGTTAATCATCATGTTCAATTTTGGCCATAGATTAGTTGTTGATACGGTATTGCTCCAAATTGACAAAATACCAAAAACTGGATTGCCAATTGATGAAATAACTAGCATGAAAAACTATTTCTTATTGCATTCAGCTATGAGTAAAAAATAAAGTTCTACTCCTATAAGTGCTTCAAGTGCCCTGTGGCCATTGTTTTCTTTGTTGACATGTATTACAATCATTTATATCTATAATGATTTGCTCAGCTTTTTAATCTCTTGAGCCTGGGAACTGAATTGAATTACCAAGTACATTGCTTTGTTCTGTACCCTTTTGGGTGATCTTCTGATCAATGAGTATTTGTATAGGGATATCAGAACTTCAGTGGATCTTATGAAAATATAGATCAGATGAGCAAGGTCTAATCTTATTCCTCAGGGAGCTAATAAGATTGCAAGAGAAACAACAAAAGTTAGAAAATATATAGAATTGGTTACATGTCACAGAGTAAGCTATAAATGCAGGTCAAAGAAAATGAAATGAATGACAGTTGCAGAATCACAAAAATCTGTGAAGATAGTAGAACTTTTAAAACTATAAATGAGGTGAAAGAGAAGACATATAGGGGAATACTAGTTGAGTGATAAAAGTGAGGTTAAGTTGTGTAGTGATCCTCATGGGACATTCAATGGAAAGATCTGGGTTCCCCAGAAGACATCCATTGGGAAGTTCTAAAAAATATTGGCAACCAAGTAGTACAGACCATTGAAAATTAGGATGAAAAGATATAGTAGATGTGGAATCTTCTACCAGAAGAGAAAAGCCTAAACATTAAAATGCTTATTACTAACTTGAGTGAGATATACACTTTGGGATACATTTTTGAAATTATTCTGTCAGGTATTTTTCATATAGAAATCATGTCACCACAAAATTTGTGAGCTATTGCTGATGAACGTGGGAAAATATTAAATAATTATGGTATAGTATTTGAGGGCTTAATTTACATCATTAGGTCAGATTTTGGAGAATTAAAATAATTTTAATTTTTTGAGATGGAAAAATAATTGTTTAATTCTAGGAATAGTTATTCCCCATCAAAAAAAAATAAAGAAATTCATCTGAAATATGCCATGTGAAAGAGAGCATTTAGATACATTTTCTCAGTAATTTTCAAGAGGATATTATTTACTTTTACCTTTATGACAAAGTTCTACTCTATTATCTGATATAAAACGTGTCCATGTAGATAGAGGCTGATTTTTGTTCTTATTTAATCAACACTTATTTCATCAACTCCTTACATTTTGAGAAGTCTTGCACTGGTGATATTATTTTGTCATAATTTTCCATTCTGTTAAAGTACTATTACTCAGCCCTGAAACCTATTCCTCATAATCTTGGCTGACGTAGGACTTGGCACTAGATGGTAGAGCATGGACACAAGAGATTTGGAGAAGGGAGTAATATTTGCTGCTACATTTAGATTATAAGATGTTAGGGAATTATAAAATGGGTAATAGGTTTTAAAAGACAGAGTAAAGGGTGATGCTGTGTCTCAGTCAACTGAAATAGAATAAAAATTAATTAGATAGTAGTTCTTAACTTTTGAAGACATGGACCCCTTGGGAACTAGTGAAAGTTATAGCCCCTCTGTCAAGAAAAATGTAGAACTGTGTATATAGACAATAATTCGTATGCATCAAGATGCTTTAGGGACCTCTGAATGTCTTTTTAGATCCTGAGTGAAAAATTCCTGCACCAAGTCTGTTACTTTAGTAGGTAGTGACTTAGCTATATATCTATCAAGAGAGAGGTGTTCAGTTAATGTCGTATGTAACGATGGTACAGAGAGTCCTACTTACCTGATTAACACTTTCCCAATCCTAATAGCAATGAAGTTGCATAGGAAGTGTACCGAACACCAGACTGGCAACTCTAAAAGTTGTTTCTTAGAAAGCAATTTCATTTCAAACATTCATTCCCTACTCAACAAATTACAACTCCTGTGTGTTACATATTTATGGGTCAGTTTCTGGTTAATTTAAATTATAAACATCAACCACAACATTTTGAAATTATGCAAATAAATTCTGAAGTAAAAATATTTTAAATTCTATGGGACCAGCAGTTAGCGTAATGGCTATGTTGCTGGACTCCCATGTAGTCGACCGCAGTTCAAGTCCCGGACCTGTTGGCTTAAACATGCCAGATGTGTGTGCGTGCATGCCCAAGATCCCGAGAGGAGAATGGAGAAGGGATTGCGGTGTGGCCATACCCCCTTGGGGGGGGTGATTTCTCGCTTTCTGTCTCTCTGTCTCTCTCTGTCTCTCTGGTGAACGCACGTGCCCTATAGCAAAAACCTCTCAAAAAAAAGTTTAAATTCTGAAGAAAATTATATGTGTATGTAGGAATCAAGGGGAAAATTGATGAATATCTAGAATATTTCACATAAATGAGACTTTTCATAACAGTAAAAGAGGCATATCGTCTATCAAACTATTTTATCACAAAGCATCAACTATCACAGGAGTATTAATACACTCTTAATCAAGCTGATATTTATTGACCTTATGATAACTCAGATGTAGATGAATACTGCAATTGACTAATCATTTTCCTGTGTTACCGGTGCCATACTATCTGTGTTTCTTCAAAATATCTGAAAGATTGAATCTTGCTTCAGTATAGATAACAGCACATTCTATATGTGCTATGTGAAATTACATCATTTTTCCCTCCATTACTTTCTATGTTGAAGTTTTTCCATTTCAATTAGTGTACACTATATATACAGAGATTTAATTACATTTAATAAATATTAAACACATTTGGAATGTTTATCTAATGTGGCACACGACCTTACTATAATCATTATTCTGATAGAATAATATTTCATTATTTGTGTATTTTTATTTAAAACCAGGAAAACTATTCAAAAATTGAGAAACATAATCTTTTTTTTTTTTTTTTTTTTTTTTTTTTTTTTAGAGGTTTTCGCTATAGGGCACATGCGCTCGCCAGACAGACAGAGAGAGACATAGAGACAGAAAGCGAGAAATCACCCCCCCAGGGGGGATGGTCACGCCACAATCCCTTCTCCTCCATTCTCCTCTCGGGATCTTGGGCACGCACGCACACGCACCCGGCATGAATTTTAAGCCACCGGGTCCAGGACGTGAACCGCGGTCGACTACATGGGAGTCCAGCGACATAGCCATTATACTAACTGCTGGTTCCCGAGAAACATAATCTTTAAAGAATATATTTTTCTGTGCTACATTTTCGTTGTGAGGATCATAGAGAATTTGAGTGTATAGGAGATTATCAAAAAACAGTTATTTTTGTTTTAAAAACTCTCTGATTCTACCAATTTCATGATGAAATACTGTCTACTGCTTTATATATTAAAAGGAAATTTTTGTCATCTTGTAACAGGAATTATATGTGTATTTATACATAATGAAATGATTTCTATTGTAATTTTTTTGTGATGACAGCCTCTGTAAAATTTCTTTTTCCTGCATAACCAAACACACTTAACAAATACAATTAAAAACTTTTTAGTTTGTGATACTACCTTGCCTAGTCTGCACTACCTTTTTATTTCAAGTATTCTATATTCTCAACTTTATTTTTCCCACAGAAATAAATTTTGTTCACGAGTTATTTCAAGTTGATAGTTATATATAAGAAACAAAATATACAAAGAAAAAGGGAACTCATTCTTCTGAAAGAGTTATGTGTAATCAGAAACATATATTACTTTTTAAAATATGATACTAAAGTTTGAAAGCAAACTAAATTCAAGGTTCTTATCTAAAAGCAAATCAGTTGCTTATGGCATACAAGACTAAAATTAATTTAACTATTTAATCTTAAGAATAACAATGTGGTTAAAAATCTTTGACATTAATAGCATTTTATATATATGAATAGCTGAAGTGACATTCTTATTTTTTAATCTAACATTGGTTAGATCAAGAAAATGTTGTTAATATAATAAGACTGTAGATTTTGTAATTATTGCTATTTTTCATTTTTAGTAACAACTAATGTGTCTCATTTTCTAAGAAAATGAAGAACATTGGTGTATGTTACCACATATTTGAATCTCTGTACAATACCTTAAGATGTACCAATATTTTCTTGACATATTAAATAAAAAATATAATTATTAAATGTGTTAGTATACTTTTATTCTGCCTTTTTATATGCATTTTACCAGAAAATACAGAATGAAAGGCTAGCTAGAAATGAGATTTTACAACCAACAACTGCTTACTACGTACTCCATGTTGAAAATGCTGATCAAATATTTCTCTATTAAAGAAAATAATTGTTACATTCTCTAATACAGTCTCCTGCCATCTGTTTCTCCATGCTGTTATGGCTTTGATTTATGGAAAATATTTATCAAAATGTTGTAGAATTGCTAACAGGCATACTGATAGCAGTGAAATCACTAAGAAACTCTACAAAAACCTTTTAATATACTAGATGGTCCCCAGACAATCTAGGATAAATAGAATATTTTATTTTAATATGTAAAGCATTTAAAGCTGCTAATTGGTATTGACTAGACATATCCCTTGATAATAAAATTAATAAGAATTTCAGTTAAGTGTTAAGAATTTCTAATATTTAATACCACATATATAGATGTTTTTTCTTCTATACCTGGTTTGAGAATGATGAAACAGAACTTCTCTGAGTTAACTATAAAGAATGGTATTCTATTTTCAATGTATGTTCATTAATTTCTAAAAGGAACTACTGCATAAATATTTTTTAAAATATTATAAATGCCAAAAGTTATGGTCAATATAAAAATTTCTATGTGAAAAGAATAGTAAATCTAAAATAGGTAAATGTATCTAGATGACTCTTTTTCACACTATCTAGACGGAAAAGATGAATGATTAAATGGATTTTATACTTGAATGCTTATTGTATGTATGTGCACGTGTATGGTATGTTTGGGTATTCATATACAAAGTGTGCTTATGTAAGAGCTTATGAAAATTTTTTCTAATATCTTGAGTTAGAAAGCACTCTGCACATAAGAATATAATATCCTTATTTTATATTTTATTGAAACATATATCTAGGAAACATCTCAAGATACCTTCAGATCTCTCCTATTAGACGCACACAAATTTGTATATACCAACACCACACTTTGTGTTGAGTTAAAAAAATGAAGAAAGCTGTAATGGATTTTAATTTTTTGTTAAAATAAGTAATATTTTCAATTATAAAACATTAGGATATAATTCTTAAGTACTGGTTTTATTGACCACCAAAAGAAAGATTAAAACTCACCTAAAACTTATTATTTTACCTGCAGAGTTCTATCTCTGTGATGGTGAGGAGGTAAAATAAAACAAACCTTATTGGTTAAGTAATGGATACCCATCATGTTAAATATATATCAGTTTCATTAATTGGCAACCTTAAGACAAGAGTACAACATTCTAGGTGGTGATGATTTTGATAGGATCGACCACATTGTGGTTAAGTATATGATTCACGTAATAAGAAAAAGGTGCCTGCAGGCTATTGTTCCTAGCATGGATTAAAATTTACATATTGCTTCTCCTTATGTCAAAACATCTGGTGACTGCAAATGCTAACATTTCATTAAAAAGTTTCACAAGCCAGGAAAAGTGGATTGGAAACATTGCATGTGAATCATTCAAGCATTATAATAGAATAAGAGCTATGTTCAGAAAAAATTAAATTGCTGCAAACAATAGTCAAGATTATAATTTATTTGCTTACACAAGTGAAAAACTGATGTTGTGAAGATGTGTAGAAAAAATAGTGTTGAAATTAAATGGTTATCTCTTCAAAAATACTTATTTCATATAATTATATGGAACAAGGAGGCCTCTAAGTTCTTCAAAACTTTGCAATCACTGTGTTAGAATGAGTATGTAGTTGTATAAAACCTATTCTGCTATTCCTCAGGATAGAAATCAGGAGATACTTGGGACCATATTCATTCTGGCATACAATTTCTATTTATTCATTGATAAATGAAAACGGTAGATTTGAGATGTAGATAGGTCTTTTTCTACACAGGTTCTCAAATCAATAAAATCAGTCCTTGGGACCACCAGTTGGCGTAATGGCTATGTCACTGGACTCCCATGTAGTAGACTATAGTTTGAGTCCTGGACCCAGTGGTTTAAACTCATGCTGGGCACATGTGCGTGCTTGCCAAAGATTCTGAGAGGAGAATGGAGGAGAAGGGATTGTGGCATGACCAGCCCCCCTGGGGGGTAATTTCTAGCTTTCTGTCTTTCTGTCTCTGTCTTTCTGGCGAGTGCACATACCCTATAGCAAAAACCTCTCCAAAAACAATTAAATAAATAAATATTTTTAAAAAATAAAATAAATCCTTACAACTGCCATTCTATTCTGGCCTTTTGTTCTTTAATCTAACAAGCACACTAGGATTTTTCCAATCTTTAGGACTTCCTTCATCACCTTAGTTAAGAATTATTATTACTATAGCTCCTTCTGTCAATACTAGCCAAATGTAGTAAAGCCTATGCTTCTAGCAGTTTCTCTTTTTTAGGTATATCCCCACCCTTCACATGCTATCAATAAAGGTTTGACAATACTCAGTAACACGTTGCCTCTTTTGGTTAATAATCTACCTGTATCATTTAAGAAATCTAGTGTGAAAAGAAACTATATAAGTCAATAAGTCTATTAATCTTTGATTGGAAAGACTCAACATAATAAAGGTATCAGTTCAATCTAAGTTAACATAAATTTGTGGATACCAGTACAAACGCCAGTAGTTTTTGTAAAGCAGAAAAGTTGGTATTAAACTTTATAAGAAAAGATAAACAAATAACAAAAAATGAAACATTTGAAAAAAGAAGAGCAATGAAGGAAAACAAGGGCTACCAGATATTAAAACATATCTTGAAGTCTCTATTTCTCAGCCATAAGAAACAATAATACCCTTTTGTTTAACTCAAAATGAAAATAAATATAGAAGAGTTAATGTTGAGCAAAGCAAACCAGATGTTGAAAGACACCTTTTTTTTTTTTTTTTTTTGGAGAGGTTTTTCGCTATAGGGCAAGTGCGCTCGCCAGACAGACAGAGAAAGACAGAGAGACAGAAAGTGAGAAATCGCCCCCCAGGGGGGATGGCCACACCGCAATCCCTTCTCCTCCATTCTCCTCTCGGGATCTTGGGCACGCACGCACACGCGCCCGGCGTGAGTTTTAAGCCACCGGGTCCGGGACGCGAACCGCGGTCGACTACATGGGAGTCCAGCGACATAGCCATTACGCTAACTGCTGGTCCCCAGATGTTGAAAGATATACACTGTCTATCCCCACTCAATATGTAACAAATATCTATACCCTAAGGCAGAAATGAAAGATCTGAAGATATGATATAGAGAGGATAAGTGCAGATACCAGAGTCTGTAAGAGCTGGTGGTAGAGAGTGGGTTGCAGAGGGTGGGTTTGAGTTGCAATGGAAGAAATATTTAACACACAAAAAAGTAAACTTTAGCTTTCAGAAGTATATATATTATGTACATCATTATGGGAACTTTATGTAAAATATGAAATTAATCTAGAAATTAAAAGAGAAATGTATCTTAAAGTATCATTGATTAAAACTCTGTGATATGGGACATGAATGGACAGACCATCCAAAGGACAGAAATAAACCTACCTGCATATTAAAATTAAACATAAGGGAAACATTGCAAATCAAGAAGACATTAGTCTGTAAATGGTGTTAGAATTACACCAAATGATCATCAGTATGACATGGTATATTGTACTATAGAATACTATGTCCCTGTGATAAGGAATAAAGGCAAAACACTCTATGTTCTGTTATGTAATGTTCCCTATGAGTAGGTTTTTATTTAGTAATATATGGTGGAGATCTGGATGTAGACTTATCTCATTTGGATGATGAAGAGAGAAAGGAATATGCATTCATATTTGTTGTATAAGCAGAAATAAACTGAAAAGTTAGGTAAAAATCCAATAACTATCTTATTGGGAAAGAAGACATGGAAATAGTTCACTGCATACTTTTTTAAAAGTTTATTCTTTTTTAAAACTTTTTGAAGTAAACAAATCTGTTATTTATTCAAAGAAAATAACTCAGATCTTAACAGTTTATTACTTTAGTTGTATGCTTTTCCTTTCTTTTTATTCATCCATTGTACTTCCTGCCACTTGGTCTTCAAGTCTCTTTGACTAGTACAGTTTTAACTTTTTCATTTGAAAGCAAGAAAGAAAGGAAACAAAAAAGAGATGAAGTATTTACATTTTTCAGGGTAAATTCTAAGAAGTGACTAGATTCCCATCAGAGGCATTAGTGTCAAGAGCCTTGTGGTAGGAAGAATAATAGTTTTCCCAAAGATACCTGCATCGTAATCTCTGGAATTTGGTATTTTACATAGTAAAACGGATTTTGCAGATGTGTTTAAATTAAGGATCTTAAAATAGGAGATTATCCTGGATTACCCATCCAGGTGGGTTTGATTGAATTACATGGGACTTTATGAGCAAAAGCCTTTCCTGGCTGTGGTCAAATGGTATCACTTTGTTATTTTCTTGATACTCAACACTTGACTGAGATGGGAGTAGTTGTGTGACTTGTCACCACCATAAAACTTGACCTAGGACTAGAATCCCAGGTCAATTGCTTTCAGTCCAATGTGCTATTGTGTAAATTGTAAGATCCCTGTCTATCTACAGAAGCAGCTGACATCATCCTTGTGGTTCAGTTTTTCCATAAAAGTTTACCAGATGACTAGGACTTAGAATTTGTCAGTGAATTCAGGAGCTGCATAGTAAAGACTTTGTTTAAAATTTTATACCTTAAAGATGAAGAAAATCGTAATGCTGGTATAGAATAGGGATTTACAATAAATATTCAGTTTATAATGATGTGGTTAATATGCATAACATATTTGAGAGTAGAGCAGAATAGTAGTAGATATTAGAAAAAAAGAATCAAGGAGATGATGTCTTAGTTCATTTTGACTGTGATAAGGAAAATACCACAATGGAAATCTCCTATCATTCTGGTTGCTAGTAGGTCCAATACAAGGCACTAGTAAATCAGTATCTTTTGAAGTCCTATTTCCTGTTTCTTTTTTGCTACGTCTTCACATGGTGGGAAGGACAAAAAAAGCCCTCTGGGGTCTTCTTATAAAGACATTGATCTCATGCAGGAGGGCTCCACTCTCAAGACTTAATTACATCCCAAAGGCTCTACCTCCCAGTATCATCCATCACCTTTGGAATTACTGTTTCAGTATATGAATTTAAAGAGGATATAAACATTTGGTGTTTAGCAGGTGGATACTGTTCATAATGGATTTGGTATCCAAAACCATGGAAATAGGTAGGATCCTTGAAAAGGAAAATCCTTAAAAGGATGTGAGTCAAGAATAAAAGGGAGACAGAAGAGAAAAAGAAGAAAAAGAGGGAAGGAAGAAGAAAGAACAGGCAAAGGAGGTATGAGAGGATTAGGGACAGGATGAACAGTAGGAGGAGACAGAAATGAATCAATTCAATGGAAATATGCTGTCTGGATCTCTCTCCATTAAGAGAAGGAGGAAGGTTGACATTCTGAGTGACTTACTTTTCAAATGGTGTTACTCCTACTGTTTTTGGTGAGTCTTTTGAGTAATCTGGTTCACTTTAAGTGTTTTTCAGAGATCCGATTCATACAGCAGGTAGGAAAATGCAAGAGGTCTTCTGTGATGAATTTTTTTAAAAACTTCCAGGTGTGATTCTGATGTAGTAGGTATTATCAGAGAGCTACACAGTCATTTTAGTTAGACAAACTTGGTTCCAGGTCCTGTCCTGCATTTTAAGGGCTATAGAACTTTGAGGGTTTACTCTATCTCCCTGTGCACCAGACTCCTCATGCGTAAAATGGGGATAAGTTCATCATCATCATACTACATTTTAGTTGGGCTTACATGAGAATAGGCACATAAATAATTTAGCATAATCCTTTGTATATATTTAATACACAGTAAATAATAGCTATGATGCCTATTATCAAAGATGAGGTGCTTCTGTTACCTAACAAATTTTTATTTCCTTAATTTTCAGGTGAGCTACTTGGTTATATGCTGTCACTATGTTTTATATGCTATATTTTAGCATTTCTTCCTCTTTGTCTATATATTCATCCATCTATTCATCTATCCATTTTTGAATAACTTTACTACAGAAATAATTTTAAAGGCATAGGAATTATTAATAATTTTAAAGTGTTTTCCCATATTCTAGCTCCTTTATACATCATAAGTATTCCAAATTGCAGCATAAAGGTGATGAATAATCAGTTTTAGATTATATAAACCAGATCACCACTTCTATTGTAACTCCAAGATATTTGCTTTTTTCACCAAAAAAGATAGTGTCACACTCTATTAGGCATTGTTATTGATATAGGAATACAGTACTAAATAAGACCAAGATCCTACATTCTTACATTTAAACAGTCAAGATAGGCAATGAACAGATAAAAACTTAGTAAACAGTAACAAATTTGCGTTTAGTACTATGAAGTACTATAACTTCTATGGGGGGAAAAAGGCAAAGAAAAATGAAATGATAATAGTGAGATTGGAGAAAACTATGTTGAACATGGTGATTGGAGAAAATATCACAGATTTGGTGACATTTGAACTAAGATGACAAAACTGTGAAAGTACGAGTCATGCAAAGGAGTAGGACAAAAACAAGGAGTAAATGTTGAAAAGATCTCGATGTGGATACAATTTAACTTGTCTGGTATGTTGTATTATGGAGAAAGAGAAAGAATTAGGAGACCTGGTACAGTGGCAGGTCGAGTCTAAGTGATGTGGGTGCCACCGGCATGTATTCCGGGTACAAGTTATCCTGTCATACTCATTACGTAACAGATGACGTCTGTTGGGATTTACCTGTGGGCTAGAACTATGGCCTTATGTAGAATTTGATAACGTCAAGCCATTTATTTTCCAGTGTTGCCATGACCAGATTATTACCAGTTAGGTTATAAACAAGTTAATTATTACTACTGTTTTTTTGTTTGTTTGTTTGTTTGTTTTTTTACAATACTAACTAAAGTAGTATGTTTAGCACTCTGGTGCCCAGATATTTCTTGAGTCAGTCACTTTTATGTGTTTAATGCCTTTATCTGCCAAATACTGTCCAGATCAATATGATTCAAGAATATGCATTTATCAAACATCTATTGATTTCCTGCTTAGGTGTCTGATATTTTACATCCTATCAGTGAGTTGAGAGAGAAGAGATTTCCTTCATTCCCTTCGTAAAGGAATTTATTGGTAGAGAGATACTATAGCCACAATTAAACACAGGATCACATAGAAGGCCTAATATTTCAGACTCATGGGGGTCAGGAGAGGATAATTGACGAAAGTGGCTTCTGCACTGAGGTGAGTGTCTCTGAAGCAGGCTTATTCATGTCTGTGCATGTGCATGTATGGAAGAATGTGCAAATATATGTCCGTGTACATAGCATTTATAAGATTTGTTTTTACATAAATAACATCATATTCTAGTTTAATTTTTCACTAGGATAGCTTTCTAGTCAGGCAAACTTTATTAATGGCTTCATAAAATTAAATTATAAAAAAGCTAACTGATTTGATTTAACAATCTTCTACTGATAGACTTCAACTTTTCACTCTTAGAGACATGAATGAATCTGTGTCTCCTAGTATAGATGTTGAACTTTTTCTCTAGGGCAAATATCTGGAAAATAATAACCAGACTATGGAATAATGCCCTCCAATGCAGGAATTTCATTTTATGTCCCTACTTAATGTATTTCACCATTCTCTATAGCCACAACACAGCACTTGATTTTTTCTTCTACTTTTATTTTTATGCATTCTATTAAATATATTTTTTCTTTTTTTTTTTTTTTAAGGTTATTGCCATAGGGTACATGAGCTCAACGAGTGACAGAGAGAGACAGAGAGAAGGAAAGTGAGAAATCACGTCCAAAGGGAATGTCCACACCACAGTCCCATCTCTTCTATTCTCTTCCTAGGATTTTGGGCATGCATGCACATGTGCCTGGCATGATTTTTTTTTTTTTTTTTTGAGAGGTTTTTGCTATAGGGCGCGTGCACTCACCAGACAGACAGAGAGATAGAAAACAGGAAATCACCCCCCAGGGGGGATGGCCACACCGCAATCCCTTCTCCTCCATTCTCCTCTCGGGATCTTGGGCACGCACGCACACGCGCCCGGCGTGAGTTTAAGCCGCCGGGTCCGGGACTCGAACCGCGGTCGACTACATGGGAGTCCAGCGACATAGCCATTACGCTAACTGCTGGTCCCATGATTTTTAAGCCACCAGGTTCAAAACTCAAACCGTGGTTGGCCATGTGGAAGTCCAGTGCCTTAACCACCATGCCACCAGCTGGCCCCTACATTTCACTGATTATTAAAAATGAACTATTTTTTTTTTAAATTTAGGTTACATCTGTGAATACACTCTTTCTATCCTTAGCTTCTTTTTCTGTTTCATTTTTGTTATCTGGAACTAGTTTTTAACTGATTCCAAATATTGTTCTGAATAAATTTTGTTGGTTGCAACTTTGAAAATATGTTTCGCTAATCTATGTATTTTCTTTTAGTTTTGTTGATGATATTCCTTTGAGACAGAAATTTGAAACCCTAATGTAGTCAAAGTTTAAAATCATGCTTTCTCAGCTGTTTCATGTCTAGGAATTTTTTAATATATAGATTGTAAGGCAGTGATAACATTTTCTTTTTTCCAAAATTATGCCAATGTCATGTGTTAACTAACCTCTCCCTTCTAAGATTATTATAATATATTTTGTAATATAAAATTTATGATATGTACTTGGTATTTGAGTTATCTTCTCTGTTTTATTTTTCGGTTAAATATAAATGTGTAAATTCCACAGTTTTAAATACCATAGTTTTATGAGAAGCATTGAATAACATGAAAACACAGAAAAATATGTCCCCATTCTCTTCTTTCTGAATTGTCTTTGCTACTTGCAGGTCTTCATGTGAATATGAAGAATAATTTTCTATTGTATGAATCATGGACATATTTTTGCTGAAATTGTATTTAGCTTAAAGATCAGTTTGGGGATATTTACTTCTCTAAAATGTCAAATTTTTCCCTCAACAGCAGATGTTATGTGTTTAATAGTATTTTGTAATGTTTTTCCTGACGTCTTGCATATCTGTTTTTAAATTGTTTTCTTCCACTACAGATGAGGGTTTATTTACATTGTTTTTTTTTTTTTTTTCCTGTATTTACATCTAGGGTAGAGGAAAGTTATTAGTTTTTATGTTTTTAGGGATTTATCCACTTCTAAATTTTCTACATTTTTAGCAGACAGTTTTTCACACTATCCCTTTATAATAAATTTTATTTCTGTTTGTTTGGTTAGAGAGACTTTTGCTATAGGGCGTGTGTGTTTGCCTGAGAGATAGACAGAAAATGAGAAATCACTTCCCCTCCTCCCCCCGGGGGGATGGGCATGCTGCAATCCCTTTTCCTCTATTCTCCTCCTTGGATCTTGAGCATGCAGGCACATGAACCTGGCATGAGGTTTAACCCACCAGGTCCAGTACTCGAACTGTGGTTGACTATGTGGGAGTCCAGCAACATAACCATTATGCCATCTTTACTTCTGTGAGTTTGGTAGTAAAGTTCCCTCTTTTATTCCTGATTTTAATAATCTGAGTCTTCTCTCTTAGTGCTTAGTCAGTTAAGGTTATTGATATATATATATATATATATATATATATATATATATATATATGTTGATTTTAATCCAGAAATCTTGCTAAATATTTTATTTTTATAATAATATATTTGTAAATATTCTTAGTTTTTCTACAGACACTGACTAAAAAATGTTTTTCTTCCTTTGCAGTGCTTAAATCTATTATTTCATCTTACCTCAATTCATTGACTTCTATCACTGGTATAGTGTTAAATTGGCAATGACAGGGGCTTCCTGCCTTCAATGGTGTCAATAGGAATGATCCTTTCAGGGAACAGTGTTCGAAATTGGAAAAAATTCAAGAGAGTAGTGGTGTTTTTCCAGTGCTTGTAATTTCGATTGACTTTTTATTGACTAAATTGTTTTACAAGTCTTAAGGAGTAGACGCAAACATGTAGAAAATTGATTGCAATGTAATTATTCTTGTATGATAGCAAAGCAAATGATCCTTTCCACAATAAGACAAATGGATTTTGTCTGATAGCCACACAATTGATTTTTTTTTTTTTGAGAGTTTTTTGCTATAGGGTGTGAGCGCTCGCCAGACAGAGAGAGAGACAGAGAGACAAAAAGCGAGAAATCACCCCCAGGGGAGATGGCCACACCGCAATCCCTTCTCCTCCATTCTCCTCTTGGGATCTTGGGCACGCACGCACACGCACCCGGCGTGAGTTTTAAGCCACTGGGTCCGGGACTTGAACGGGACTTGAACCGCGGTCGACTACATGGGAGTCCAGCGACATAGCCATTATGCTAACTGCTGGTCCCACACACAATTGATTTTAATACAACTTTATTGTATGTCTATATAAGAGCTCTTTTAAAAATATTTAAATTTATTTCATATTTTCAATTACTATACATTACTACTTGTACAGTGAGTTTACCCAACATGAATACACTTCACACCAGTCCAGATGAAGACAATATACATGTTATCATCAACAGATAATCATTTATTTCTGTGTGCCATAAATACCTTGCCTCACAAGAGCTGTTTTAACTGTTTAGAACTATGCCCTATTTTATGAGAATGTACATCTTGTAGCAATAAATATGAAGCTTAAGTAAGTTTTTAGTAGATTGTTTATGATTGTTTATATCAGGCTATGGAAGTTCAATTTGTGTGTGTGTTGTGTGTGTGTGTGTGTGTGTGTGTGTGTGATAGGGGTGACTGTATGCCTTGAGAGGAGTTTTTTTTCTTTTTGTTTTATGCATATGGATTTCTAATTGCCTAATATCATCTGTCGAAAAGACTATTCTTCCTCTAGTAAAGTACATTTGCACCTTTGTTTAAAATCAACTATCCCAAAACAGCCTGGGTAAGGCAACTTGATACTACAGTCGAAATCTTGAAACTGGAGACTTGATAAACACAGCAGGCACATGCACATGTGTGATCAAAATGCCGAGAGGAGATTGGAAAAGAAGGGATTACAGCGTCGTCATCCCTGCTGGCAGGTATTTCTCACTTTCTCTCTTCCTCCATCTCTGTCCAGTGAACACATACACACACACCCTATAGCAAATTTTTTAAAAAAAGTCAACTGTTCATATATTTGTGAATATATTTCCAAACTCTCTATTCTGTTCTATTTTTCTTTCTGACTAGTTTACTTAATACTACACTGCCTTGGTAACTGTTCCTTATAACAGGCTTGAAAACTCATAGTGTAAATTTTAGAACTTTTTTGTCTACAAGGGTCTTTTCAAGGACCCTTACATTTCCATACTAATTTTCGAATCAGGCTGCTAATTTTTTGAACATAGACGACTGCAATTTTCAGAATGTTTTGAGCCTATAAACCCATTTGGAGAGAATTTAGATCTAATAAAACTGAGCTTGCCAACGTATAAATATGCCTATCTGTCTATTAATTAGGTCTTCTTTAACTTCACTCACCTTTGTTGATTTTGGTATATAAATGTTACACTTCTTTATCATATTAAGTATTTTAAGACAGACTCTCACCATGTCATGGTCCTCCTGTCTCTGCCTCCCATTTGGGTCTACAAGCACACTCCACTCTGCTCAGTTGCTTTTTTAAAGACAGGGTCTCACTACGTTGCCCAGGACAGCCTTGAACTAGCAATCCTCCTGCCTCAACCTTCCTAGTCGCTGGATTTACAGGTATACCCTGCTGTTTCTGGCCTGTAGTTGGACCAGAAATCAAACCCAGGTCTCATGTGTGGTCCCAGCCTGTAGAACACGGTATCTTAGCCATGTGTTCCCCAAGAGCTAAGCCAGTTTTATTTTTTAAGTTCTGTTTTTTTTTTTTTTTTTAATATCTTGAGAGAGAGAGAGAGAGAGAGGAACCCTCCATGAGATCTCACCATCCCCCAATCCTGTCCCCACCCTTTTAACCAGCCAGTCTCACAGGTACCCGAGGATGTGCCTGACATGTTCGGGTCTACTCAGGACCTAAACCTGGTCCCCCCATGGCTCCAGTTTCATGCAGTGCCACCACAGCTGGACCCAATTTCATCTTTCTAATGCTAAATGGCCGGCTATTTTTATTTCAAATTCTGATGTCTTTTGGTATTCAAGGTATAGAAATATAATTTTTATAAATTTATCTTATATTGTGCGACCTTGACCATTTCACTTATTCATCCCCATAGTTTATTTTGTGGAGTTCATCAGATATTCTATAGGCACGATCGTATTGTCTATAAATAGAGCTTTACTTTTTCTTTTCCAATGTGGACGTCTTTTATTTCTCTTTATTGTTTGAACAGTTTATTGGCTAGAACCCACAGTAGAAATGGAAAATTAGTGAGAACAGACATTCTTGTATATTTCTGATCTTTGGAGAGAAAGCATTCAGCCTTTCACTATTAAATCTGTGTGCTATATGGTAGATATTGCCTGCATGTCCATTATCAGGTTAGGGAGGTTTTCTCCTGGACTGCTTACCTATTGCTACATAAATATTACACCAAAACTTAATGGCTAAACACAACAGTATTTCCCATCGCAAAGTTTCTGTGGGTCAGAAATACACAACTTTGCTCTATCTTTTGACACTGAATCTCTGCAAGTCTGCAGTTACCTCATCATTCAACAGAGGCAAATCTATTCCCTACCTCATCATATGGAACTTTTGTTCTGGAATGTAGGTAAATTACTTGGTAATAGTTCGCTTCTGTGGATCTTGCTTCCAGTTCTGGGGAATATGGAGCAATGCTCAAGCTAGACTAATGTTCACTGCTATTCAAGCAAGAACTTTCCAAGTACTCTGCACAAAGCCTGTGAAGAATGAGGGCTTTTTTTAAAAAAAATTATTTTGGTAGGAGTTTTTGCCTTAGGGCCCATGTGCTTGGTGGGGGGGGGGGGGGGGGAGGGAGTTGCGGGGGAGACAGAGACAGTGAGAAGGAAAGTGAGAAAATCACCCCCCAGTGTTGATGGCCAGGCTGTAGTCCCTTCTCCTCCATTCTCCTCTTGGGATCTTGGGCACCCATGCACACGTGCCCAGCGTGAGTTTCAAAATGCCAAGTCTGGGACTTGAACTGTGCTCAGCTATACGGGAGTTCAGTGATATAACCACTATGCCATCTGCTGTCTCCCTCCCCCTTTTTTCAATCTAGTCAGTGGAAATAGGCATTTTTCTTAGTCTTGTGTCTGTTTGATGGATTTTACGCTTCAATACTTTCGTTGGTCTTTCTCCAGCGTTGCTATTTTCTCAAACACATACACTGTTCAGTACTCTGCTGAACTTGAGGAGGACCTTGTGAAACCTCTGGGCTCTCTCTCTGTCCAGTCCTTCCCTCATCAGTGCTTTATTTGTAAATTGTACCTGCCTTTGTCTCTAGAGTCCTACCTCTGTGTTCTCGAGTCAGAGAACCTCTTGGATTTTGCCTGGGTTACCTTCCCTGTGCTCTCTCAAGGTAAGCTGGGACAGTCCTAAGGTTTACCTGATCTGTATTCTGTCTGTCATGAATTGCTGTTTCACTTCCTGATGCCCAGTGTCTTTCCAATTGTATTCTCACATATTCTGTCTGTATCTTAAAAACTACTATTATTATTGCAAGTGGGAGCATCAATCAGTTTCATGCACTGTATCTTGGCCAGTAGTCTGAGACTTGCTTTTTAAAAACATATCCAAGAAAAATCACTACCTACTTCATTCAAAAGAAGAAATACCAATGTTAAAACAATGTCTCACAAATGTTTCAGGTGTAGTGTAAAAGTAATTTACATTTTTCTAGATGTGCAGAGAAAAATGTTTTTTTCCCTAAGAAATGTTTTTTTTTTTTCTTATTTAGAAAGAAAACCACCTGTCAGTGAGCCATTTAGAACTACCGATGAACAAACCATCAGACTTTGAAAGTTTTTACTGTGCCCTTTCAGTTTCAATATTCTGTTTATTCAAATTTTACTTCATGATACCTCGTTCTGGGTAATATAAGGTACCTGGTACCAGATTTAGCCTCTCACTGTAAATAATAACAAATATTTGATAAAATAAAAGAAGTAACAACTTATTGTATTAAAAAATGTCTGAGGCAGGCTTATAATTTTTGAAAAGAGGAAAGCCTAAAAGGTGAGCTGTTTATTAGGGAAAAGGATAATAGAGCCAAGGCAGAAATTCAGTGATTCCTCTGCTGGGAAACAGATTGAAATCTGGCACTGCCGGATGGGAAGAATGTAAAAGGCAGATTATCAGAGAAGAGGGAAGTACAGTTAAGGATCCTTAGACAATATTCATAAAATCTATCTCAGGTCCTTATCCAATGCTTAAAATGTATACTTCATAGGAAGTATAGCATAAATATATATTCTGGAAAACAGGGGAGTTGAGCATAAATTTCAGAAGGCAGGAAAGCGCTGTGGAGAAATTAACATAAAGGTCCAGATAACATTAAGAGTGCTTAGTAAATATTTCAGTCTTCAATAGAGAAGTCTCTGGTCTAGGAACAAGGAGTATGCCTTAAGAGTTATAATAAATCTGTTTTTAGGAATAGTAGCAAGGCTGAACTATACTCACTTTGACAGAACCTAAAACCAAGGCCTGAAGGTTGCAAGGCATCCTCTAATAATTTAACTTTTTTTAAAAATAATTTTTTTTATTTATTTATTTATTTCCATTTGTTGTTATTATTTTTTAGTTTGACTAGATAGTGATGGAGAGAGAGAGAGAGAGAGAGAGAGAGAGAGAGAGAGAGAGAGAGAAAGAGAAAACAAGCCACCAGATCCGGGACTTGAACCGTGGTCAACCATGTGGGAATTCAGTACCTTTAACCACTGTGCAACCTGCCGGCCCATAATTTAAACTTTTATGAAAAGAAAATCTTACACTCTTCAGAAGAAAATAATATAATCCAGAGTTTCTCTAATATAGTTTTCACAATTTTTAGAATATACTCTAATACCAGTAGATATATGAAGAAGCAGGAAAATCCCATAATAATCAAGAGAGTCTTTAAAAATGAGGAGCAAATACAGAGATAATTCAGATGAAGGAGTGAGCAGAAAAGGTCTTCAATATAACTGTAATTCCGGGACCAGCAGTTAGCATAATGGCTATGTCACTGAACTCCCATGTAGCTGACCGCGGTTCGAGTCCCAGACCTGGTGGCTTAAACTCACACCAGGAGCATGTGCATGCGTGACCAAGATTCCGAGAGGAGAATGGAGGAGAAGGGATTGCGGCATGTCCATCTCCCCGGTGGGGGGGAGTGATTTCTCGCTTTCTACCTTTCTGTCTCTGTCTTTCTGGCGAGCGCATGTGCCCTATAGCAAAAACCTCTCCAAAAAAAAAAAAAAAAAAAAAAGAAAAAATTATATATGTAACTGTAATTCCCATTTTAAAGAAAATAAAGACAAAGGTCCAGTAGGTGGTATGGTTGTTAAGATGTTAGACTCCCAACATGACAGACCACGGTTCAAGTCCTGGACCTGGAGACTTGAAAATCACTCCAGGAGCAAGTGTGTGTATGCCCAAAATCCCAGGAGGAGAATGGAGAAGAAGGGATTGTGGCATGATTTCTTATTTTTCCTTCTCACTCTCTCTCTCTGCCTCTTTTCAGAGAGTGCACATGTACTATGGCAAAAACCTAAAAAAATAAATAAATAAAAATAAGAGAAAGACAAAATACACAAAAGACACAATTTCAATGCAGAATTTAAATCTATAAATAAAGATCAAATGAATTTTATACAACTTCAAAAACCAATATCTGATTTCAGAACGCATGGGATGATTCAAATGGCTTATTGAATGTAGCAGGATACAGGGTTTGCAAACCTAAAGACATCAATAGAATAATATTAAAGCTAAAACCATAGAGAAAAAAAAAATACTTAGAAAACTCCTGAAAAAAAATGAGTAAGAGGCATGTGGTATACTCTAGAAAGGCCCAGTATATGTGTAATTGATGTCACAGAGGGAGAGGAACAGGATCATAAAACCAAAGCAAATTGGAGAAATAAAAGTCAAGATTTTTCTATACTTTATGAAAGATATTGACTCACAAGAGCACAGTAAATTCCAAGCATGAATACAAAGAAAACTTTCTATCTGTACTATAGTCTTTGATCTTTACACTTGACCCTTTGTATTGTATTTTGAAAAAGAACCTTTCTCTTTCAACAGAGATTAACTTCCTAAATACTTTTGCATGTACAAAAATATACTATTTTAAATTTAGATGATAAATTCAACTTTTTAAAAATTTCTATTGTAATAATTTGAACATTCTCATTGGCTATTGAATAGCCATCTACCACTAAGGGGGAAATCAGTGTAGAAAGATACAAAGGAAAAGTATCATTAATAAGATTAAACCAGTAACCTCACTAATCATCCTAAAGTTAGTTATTCTTCTTGAATTTTCAAATCTAAAGATTGAAAATAGGCATTAAAATGGCATTCTGTCACTACTTGGAAAAATGTAAATTGTATATGTTCAAGCCATATGACATTATATACTATAAACCTTTAAATGCCTAACATATCTGATACTAATTCTATTTCTAGAAATATCTCTTTAAAAAACATTCTAAGTTCAGCAAGATTTATATATACGTATGTTTCTTCCAACCTTATTAACAATAACAAAGTGATGGGGCCAGCAGGTGGTGTGGTATTTAAGGGCGCTAGACTCCCACATGGCTGACTGAGGTTCAAGTCCTGGAGCTGGCAGTTTGCTTTCTCACTTTCCCCTTCCCTCTTTCACTCTGACCCAATCTGGTCAAATTAAAGTAAATATATAAATAAAGTTAAATGAAATAATTCTTTAAAAAAATAAAATGAAATAAAGAACATAAATTTCCTACAATGTCAAATGATTAACTAACCAACCATCCATATTATGAAAGAGCATGTAGTCTTCTTTTTTTTTTTTTGAGAGGTTTTCGCTATAGGGTGCGTGCGCTCGCCAGACAGACAGAGAGAGACATAGAGACAGAAAGCGAGAAATCACCCCCCAGGGGGGATGGTCACAATCCCTTCTCCTCCATTCTCCTCTCGGGATCTTGGGCACGCACGCACACGTGCCTGGCATGAGTTTTAAGCCACCTGGTCCGGGACGCGAACCGCGGTCAACTACGTGGGAGTCCAGCGACAGAGCCATTACACTAACTGCTGGTTCCCATGAGCATGTAGTCTTTTAAAAAGTTTTTAATTATAAAAAATGAAAAATATATAATCAGAAATGTATAACACTGATATATATAAACACATATGCATGTATATATAACCATAGCTATATATACTATTATGTTATATAGTATAATATCAGTTATGTAAATTAAATTATATGCATAAAACAACTGAAAATATGACAATTTAATATTGATGATTTTGACCATAAGACTGTAATCTAAAATTATTTTCATCTATAGATGCTTCTGTACTTCCCAGCATTCCCATAGTAATAGATAGTCTCATATTCTTCCCTTTCAAGCACACAGAATTTCCCACTTTCTCAGTCTGGTGACTTGAAATTCTTCCAGAATGGTCATTAACACCACTAACAGGTTGATTCACCTTGTATACTCTTAAACTCATTTTAAGAGCCTCTGACTGACAAAGTCATTGTGGTGTTATGGTATGTACTTACCTTTATATGTTGATTTTTCTTTAAATTCTGTTCAAATTTTACCTCCTCCAAGAAACTTTTCAAGAATTTTTAGCTAGAGGTTATCTTTACCATATCTAAACCATCCAAAACATGTTTTTCCTATTTTAAAATCTTTGACTGAATCAACCTGAACATTCTTCCCAGAATGTACTTTAAAATGATCTTTATTTTGTAATTGCCCCACTGCAGATGCATACAGAGAGTTTATTAGTCAGCTAGTTACTTTTTTTGTCCTGAAGCAATGAGATGAGACTAAATTTGTGAATGTGGAAAGGGAAATATGGCAGCAAAGAGCCTGAAATGATAGGAAGTAGCTGACAGGTGATTTTAAATCAATAACTTTTTTTTTTTGGAGAGGTTTTTCGCTATAGGGCGCGTGCGCTCGCCAGACAGACAGAGAGAGACATAGAGACAGAAAGCGAGAAATCACCCCCCAGGGGGGATGGTCACGCCGCAATCCCTTCTCCTCCATTCTCCTCTTGGGATCCTGGGCACACACGCACACGCGCCGGCGTGAGTTGTAAGCCACCGGGTCCGAGACTCGAACCGCGGTCGACTACGTGGGAGTCCAGCGACATAGCCATTACGCTAACTGCTGGTTCCCTAAATCAATAACTTTTGAATGCTCTATTTCATTCTTAGAAAACTTGTGGTAAGCTTAGGGGTATAAGACGATGGCTGAGCAGTGCCTGGGAGAAAAAGGCAGGAGGTGCTCAAGTCTTAACCTATTTCAGAAGGTGATCAGGATTGACTTTATTTGAAGAAATTAATCTGAAGAAACCAAAGATTACCTAGAATATTCTGAAATTACTTGTGATATTCCACTATATGTTATTTTATTTTAGTTTCTTTGAGGGAAAAAAAAAAAGGAAAAAAAAAAAAAAACATTTAAGATAGCAGATGGAAGGACTGTGTTGGCATGAAACCAGGCCATCTGGTTTAGTTACAGAGATAGATCCACTAGGACAATTTACTCATAATAACAGAAGGATGCAGCTAAAAGAGACAGAAGATCGGTTTTCCTCTCCATCATCAAAGATGTGCCCAGAATAGTTGAAAAATTGCCATTGTCATATTATCTTCCCAGAAAAGAAAATGTGAAGTCCTGATCATTTCAGAGCTTCCGAATGGTTATATATCTACAAAATCCAGTCAGTTGAGTGTAAAAATAAGTCCCCCTAGTTGGGCTTTCCTAATTTGGTTGGAGAGATCACTAACAGGTTGATTCACCTTGTATATTCTTAAACTCATTTTAAGAGCCTCAGACTGACAAAATCATTGTGGTGTTATGTCTCTTTAATTGTGTACTAGTAGATCTTACCAAGTTAGTGGATAGCTCGTATGCAGATGGCCTTTTGTGTCTCTAACACGTGGGTTATAGATGACCTGTCAGGGTGTGTTCTAAGTATTAGTGCCTACTCGTAACACACAGACCCTTTCTTTAGAATGACAGATATTCCCCAAGCCTGAATTTTTATTCTATCCCCAAACATATCTTCTTACATAAGAGTAAAGGAAGTTTGTAAATACCAAGAAAAACGACATGGCCACAGAGGTGTTTTGTAGCACTTTATGCCCAATTACAAATAACAATATCGGCATGTGGTACATAATTCTAATGATATAATCCAGTCTTAGTGTTTTACTGCCATTCATAAACTGCTTCAGCAGAACTACTTGTGATTTATAGCATCAATAGAACCCTTTAAATTACATCCTATATTATATCGTAGGGCATGGATTGCCCTATGGTCTCTCATGCAATGTCAGAGACAGAGGAACAAGAAATGGAGAATTGTGATTTCCCTGTAAATCAAAAGCTAAGTGTTGTTTATGAGCACTGGGGTTTTAGCACATGAGATCATTTCATTTTTTTTTTTCCCTCTTAGCAGTTAACCTGATGTGGGACAAAACTCAATTAAATCAACATTTATACTTTAATGTCTTTGGCATCGATAAATAAAGTCAGGTATTAAACACACACTATATTTGCCTAAAAGATAGTCTCCTATATTAAAAATTGGCTGGATTTTTGCTGTATAAATGGAAAGAATATTTAAAGATTCATATGTTCATCTCAATATCATCTATACATGGTAGGCTCTTCATAAATGTTTGCTGACTTTTCCATTATTTCTAAAAACAAACTTTCTGAATTAAACTAATTTATTTATTAGTCTTCCATAAAGAAAATAAAAATTGCACTTGAGAAGCCATTTATTGTCTCCAATGAATTTGTTTATTTGTCATTTAGATGAAATATTTTAATAAGAGAAGTCACAGCTACCCATGCACAAAAATTGGATTCAGAAAAGACGCTAAATTAATTTCAAAACCAAATATTTAAAGTGTTAATTTCATCTTTGGTAATATTTTTTTTGACTCGGAATGACTACTGTGATTTTTTGAAATACATATTTTTTTAGTTGACAGATAATAGTGTAAGCTCTGTGTATCCTATGGCATTTTGAACTGCTATTTTTCAAAGCATTTCAGAGTAGTTTGACTTTAATATTTTCAGAATAAAGGTGTCTTTGACCTTAAACTTCCCTCCAAAGTCTGAACCTAATACTGATTCTAAGAAGTTAGAAATCAGAGCAATCACTTGCTATCTAAATGCAAGCATTTCATCTGAGCATAACCAGATGCATTACCTGGGATAAACAGTGTAAGATACAGAAATAGCAGAATGAAAAGGCAGAGAAACCCAAACATTTTTGTGTGTCTTGTAACTATCACGTCCTCCTTGCACAAACATAGAGAAGTATGTCTTCTTCCTAACGAATATTATCTTGTCTTTTCTATTCAGGATAGTTACGTGTACTGGGAGTGAGTAGATCTGACACCTCCATTCCCTGTTTATACCACATCACCTCAGCATCTATGAAGCTTCTATCAATAAAAAGTCACGTTAAAAAAAAAGAGAGAGATTCTCAAACCCATTTGGAATCAGTTCATCTCTAAAGAGACTGGCTGAGAAATCAAAGTGGCTGGGTTATTTCTAATTCTATGTGCGTAATATTTACCTGCAGGCATATATGAAATAATTCTTAAGTAACTGTGGCTACTTAAAATGTACAGAATTGAACCTATGCACAGAATAGTTGATCTTAAACTGACACAAGCCAGAGAGTCTCTTAATGTTACTCTAAGGAGTTTTAAACGGACTCCGTGAAAGCTGAGGTTATTTGCCTTGGGGATGCCTAGTGGAAGGGTTATTGTAACACTGTCCACAAATAGGGGCCTTGAGAGTCAAGCCATTGCACTCCATTGACAGCTAATAGATTGGGCCATTGCTGTGTCACAGTGATCTCCAAGGCCAGAGGTCATTTCTCTCCCTTAATATTTAAATAAGGCTACTTGACAAGAGCAGAAAACACCTTATTGCCAGTGATGGCTGCTGTTCAATTTATAAGAACCTTTACAAAGTCATGCTAATTCTCGGCCTTCTTAGAATGCATGGTAACCTTTCATAAATCCATCTTTTCCAGATGTCCTTGGAAATGACAGTTATAAAACTACGAATGATTTGTAATGCAAAATGGGACTGACAGACTTGAAGATTAGAGCTAGATGTACTAAAATGACTAAGATTATAGCTAACACAAGGCATAAAATGCATCGATAAATAGCTGCCGAAGTAACTCAAGATTATTTTAAATATCCTTAGTAAATGCTAGAACAGAAAAAAAAAAGAAAGAAAGAAAGAAAAGAAAAAAAATGGAAAACTTAAACTTATGCTTTCAGTAGTACAAATAGCAGCTGACTTCATGGAGACAATGGAACAGAAAGTCTCTGGGTCAGTTGGATAAAAGATAGCAAACCAGTTATGCTTTCTTCTCTTCCGATGTTTCTCCTCTAATGTGATTTTTTTTTTTTAATATATGAGCATACAAACTTCATTTTTAAATCTTTAAAAAATGCTAAACTAGTTTAACTTAGTTGCATATCCTCTTCTTTAGCTTTAAAAAGCAAGTCGAACAAATATTCTATTAACATATCTAAGATGAATCACAAATGAAATCTTAGTAAAAAAAAAATCTTCATTAAGCAATACATACGAAAATGTATTTTCAACTGACTGTCTTTTTTAGGAAAATTGAAAGTCAGGAATTAATTTGAGGCAAACTAGGATGCTACAACTTGAGCTTTAGAGTAACACATAAGAAATACTACTTTTTGGTGTGATTTTGAAAAACCTACATGGTAAGCCACCTGCCCTGTAACCCTTGCAAGCTTCAGATATCAGGCTTGCCTCTGAAACTACCACAGCAACATTAAAACCTTGGAGACCTAGGACCAGCCGGTGATGTAGGGGGTTAAGGTGCTAGACTCCCACATGGCTGGCTGCCATGGTGTCCCAGACCCCAGTGGCTTGAAACTCACACCAGGTGGTTGTGCGTGCATACCCGAAATCCTGAGAGGAGAATGGAGGAGAAGGGATTGCGGCGTGGCCATTCCTCTGAGGGATGATGTTTTACTTTCTGTCTTGTTGTCTCTCTTTATCTCTCTGGTGAGTGCACATGCTCTACAGCAGAAATCTCTCTCAAAAATAAATAAATATAAATAAATAAAAGAGCCTGGAGATCCACCATGACCTTCTGCTAGAGAGGAAAACTAGTGCTGTCCCATTTTCCAAGTTTTGGTTTGTTTGTTGCTTACCCTTCTTTTTCCTATCTATCTTCTACTTGAATTTTTTTTTTTAAGAGAGATTTTTTGCTATAGAGCACATATGCTCACCAGAGACAGAGAGACAGAAAGGGAGAAATCATCCCCTGGGGGGATGACCACACAGCAATCCCCTCTCCTCCATTTTCCTCCAGGGATCTTGGGTACACATGCACACGTATCCAGCATGAGTTTGAAGCCTCTAGGTCCAGGACTCGAACCACAGTTGACCACTTGGGAGTCCAGCAACATAACCATTATACCATCTGTTGGTCCCCTTCTAACTGAATGTAATTCCGTCTATTTTATTCTCACTTCTCTCTCTGATCTTTCAATAAATATGAGACTTACTCATGGCTATGACTGCTAGGTTCTGTCTGGAGACAGGTTGGGGAGGGGCTTAAAACCAATAGGAAACTTCTGATTTCAGTAGTATTTTATTTACATTCTGAGAGATTGCGAGTAAGCTACAAGCTTATCAATATTAGTGAGCTAGAACTAGAATTATAGTAAAGACTTTTCTGTAGCGGATATATCTTTGAAACAGGAAATAATATATTTTAAAAAAATTTCTGGTTTCTGTGAATAGTTGTATTCATTAGACCAGATTTACTCAAAGCAGAAAGTGCCTTCATATGCATTTCTGAAAACTACATATGTGCTAAGTTTAGCTAATATAAAATATATTTGACCAAAGCATGGAAGAAAGATATTTCTGTTTCTTGCTTGTTTTTCCAGGGTCATAAAATGCTCTATCATGTTTACGGTATGTTGGAATGATGTCATATGCAGAACACGAAAACAGATGATGTTTTCAGTATGTGGGTTTAAAAAGCTCAGAGCTCACTAGGAGCCTTATGAAATCAAAATATTATATTGAAAGTAGGTGGAGTGTGCCACGGGTGTTAAGGCCCTGTGAAAGGCAAGGCATGTCTTCTCTGTCACTTGGTCGACTTATTCTCCTTCCTCACTCTATCTTTTGAAAAGATTAGGTGGTTGGGTAATAAAAACAATAGAGTGTGGAATTGTGATCTGTATGCTGCCAAATCAAGTAAACTGGCTTTTTCTAGATATTTTGAGCATCACATCTGTGATGTTTCTTTCTTTCATTTATCATTAGCCTAACATTTATTTATATACTGGAGCAAAGACTACCGAGTTCTCCTTGACTCTGAAAATTTGACATGCAATGTTTGCTTTATTCATTCATTCACTCAACATGTCTGGTCTTCCATAAACCAGCAACTGTTACAGGCATGGCATGCAATAGAGAACCATATAATGCCTCCCTCCTTTAAAGATCTGATGTCAGCTTACCACTGATAACTTGATTTCTTCCCTCATCTCTATTTTGACCTTATCTTTAATATTAACTGATAGATTTTTTTTCTGTCAAAGAGATCATTGTTATTTGTCTTTATTACCTCACTGAGCTGTGGATTTCTACAGGGAAAGAATTATGCATCATCATTTTTATTATAACTCCAAAGCATTTATTGAATAAAAATTGGCAAAATAAATAAATGAACTAATGGATGAATGAATGAACTCATCAAAAGGATGCATAACATCAGGTGTACATTTGATTTGTGATCTCTAATTTGTTGGTCTGCAACCTGGGATACTCAACACAGACCCAGTGACACAATATTTTCAATCATCTTAAACACTGTCCTATGGTGAGCCTTGGTTTGAAGAAATTTAAAATAAAAAGACAGAAGGGAAAGTTTATGATTTAAATATGGGCCACATATGCCCTTGCTTATAGCACCACGATGCTTGAGCATAAAATAGATTCAGAGTCAAGATGAAATTCACAGAACTTTTTACATGTACTACAAATAAGATCTGTCATGCGGACTTCAAAAAAATTTAACACTTTGTTTAATGATTTCTCAACTGATACTTCCTCTTGCAATTTTTATCTAGTTTGATATTTTGTTTACTCTAATTAACATGCATATCATGTAGACTGATTGTTTTAAATAGTTCTTTATACTATTTTGTTTTGCAGTAAACACAGGATGCCATCATTCTTCCAACCCCCACCTCTATCTCCTTATCCTCTCCCCCGTCCCCCCCCCCCCCCCCCCCGGGTTGCAACACAGAAAACATAGAAGCTTTTGGAGTAACATTATTCTTTTTTCTCTTTTTTAATACAAATCCAGCCTGGCAGGCACAGTGCGATGTGTAGACTGGATTGAATCAAAACGCCGTTCTCTTACCTTCTCTGTGTATAGGAAGTGATACTAACAAGAATCAGATTTTCCTGGACCTGTAACAGAGGAAACAACTTCTGGCACAGCAAGTCTTTGAACTGGAACCAGGAGGGCAAGTACTAACGTATCTTTCTGTTGCATGCAATGCCTGATGCACAAAGGCAGCTTTTCTGGCTGTCAAAATGGAACTGAGTCAGATTTGTGGTACTACATTTTTGAGGGTATATTAATATTTTGATTTATTTTGAAAGATTTTATGTTCACAATTCATCCAGTCATGTCAAGAATTTTAGTTTTGATTCCATGTAATTTGCTTGTGAAATGGATTTAAGACAGATGTTTAGCAAGATGTTGTATAATTTTTTTCATTTGTTCAGACGAGAAAGAAGCAAGACAACCAATAATCTAACAACATTAAGAATCTAACAATACACTCTGCATTATTGGGTTAGTAGTGATACTTATTAGTCACCTTCTGCATCTAGAGTAAGTAGGCTAGAGCCCGTGATCTACCATTGGTTAGCTGAGTGACCTAAAGCAGTATAATTAACCTCCATAAAACTCACTTTTCTCATCTCTCTATATAAATATACAAAATCTATCAGCCTCACGAGGTTAAGTTTCGAAGGATATCATAGAAGTAAATGTGCTTTTTGAACTATGTTGTGACTAAAATTATATCATGTTATCTTATTTCCATTAGATCATAGCTCTTTTAGGGCTAGGATCATGTCGTGCTCATCTTTGTAAAAATGTCTGCACTTAACACTATGCCCGGAATGTAGCAAATGCTCAATAAATGTTGAATGAATACATTGAAGACACTAGAGCTACAAAGATGGGTATGTTCCTGGCTCTCAGAAAACTTATAATCTAGTAGAGGATATGGATTTATGTATAATATACTGTAACAAAATTTGAAATTATACTTGGACCTCGACCGTATCATATTAATCACCTAACTTATAATTTCTCCATTTTTCTTTTCTGTGTAAAAACATGTTCATAATTATGTGAGCGCAAATTCAAGTTCTTAGTAATATGTTTTAAAATATGAATAAAGAAGAATAAAGTCAGAGGTTTTTCAGAAAACATATTTAGTAAGGAAGGTAATCCTATATTACGTATTAAAAACAGATAGGTGAACAATCTTGTTTTCTATTTTTCTACATTGGATGTAGAAACAATGATCTTCTATAAAATCTGTATTTACTGATCTTTGTGAATTCTCATGAGAAAAAAAAAGTAAGCCTGTTGTCTAACTGCAGTAAAAAAATAAATAAACAAACAAACAAACAAATAAATAAAATTAAATTGAGTAAGGTGTTGGTTATATTAACTTACAACTCAAGGACACTTGCTCCCAGAAATATTCTTATGGACAAACCAGAGAAAGTTCTGCTTACATAGTATGTGCCTAAATATCTTCTGTTATGAGACTAGTCCAGATGATCTCTTCCTTCTGAAATTCTCTGAGTATGAAAAGTCTAGAACAATTAGGAGTTAGAAAACTTTGCCCTCTTCGGTGCATCTGGAACATGAAATCACTTAACTACTGGAATTTAGTGTCAAACACTAATTGGCCACAGATGCTTTATCAGTGAAGGAAGGAAAAACGAACAGGTTAATTCAAAGTTCTCTTTAGACTCATCCACAATTCAGTGTTGGTCATTCTTATGATTATAGTAAAGTCCCAGAGCAAATAGACACAGAATCTAAGCTAGGGGATTTTCAAATGTAGCCATCAATTCTATTAGGCTTGGTACCCCACAGTTGCAGTCCTCATTGTCAGACGCATAATGTTACTTTGTATTTCTATTTCTTCAAAGCACTTTATCTTTAATAACAACATTTGCATGGGGCAATACTGTTGCACATAGACAATCCAAAGTGCAGAAGAGTGAGAGACCTATGAAAGTACCTAACTGGAGACCATTACTCTGAGCTGCAAAGATGAGAATGCAGCCCAATGTTGCTCCAGTGGTTTTGGTTGTTTTCTGCTAGAAAGCTTCTTTGTGCTAACTCATCGTGTGCCTACTTGGTGGTTGATGACTGGTGGAGTGGGAATAAGGGTAAGGATGAATTTGAAGGGCGGAGAAATTAAAAATTTTCAATGAACTGGTTGTAACCAATAAGAGAAGGACGTCACAACACAACCTTAAACTGAAAAACAAAATGAAAAGTAATGCACATAATTAATGTAGAAGACTCTGATTCTTTTTGACATTTCTTTCCTCGCCCCCACCCATCATTACTCCCTAAAGAGAAGCAAAAAGATCAGTATTAGATATATACATTTTAATAATTAAGAGAGTAGTCTGCACCATACCTAAAATCAGAATGAAACTGAATTTGTGGTTCTTTCCCACTGTGCACAGGCATGGGCGTGCACGTGCTGTGTGTGTCTGTGTGTCTGTGTGTCTGTGTGTCTCTGTGTGGATGAGGCTGTCAGGCATGGCACGCTGGACTCATTTCAGCCCTGTGCCTAGGCCGAATTGTCACTTCTTTCCCCACTGAGAATTCTGGCAAACTCTGGAGACTTTCCACCTTCACTTTTCCTCACGTCCCAAGGTGCTTGTGGAAATTTGCTTTTCTGTGGAGCAAAAAGGATGAAAAATATTAAGATTGAAAAAAAGTGCTAGGAAACCATTCAGGAGATGTACATGCTGACCGAGTCAGCATTGCCCATGGTTAGGGAAGAGAAATAGAATCGCACAGTTCTATGCACTGAACGCATGGCAGCCTAAGAGAGGGATTTGTTGTCTTTCGAAGAAAAAATAATCAAACAAGAGACTGGCTAAATGTATTTCTTGATGCTTTTATCTCTTTGGAAATTTTCTTTTAGCCATTAATAGCATAATTAAATATAAGCCAAAAATTTCATCCAAACTTTCCAAAATGTGAAGTTTTTTTTTTTTTTTTTTTTTTTTTTTTCTCTCTCAAAAAGCTCCCTTCTAAATGGGAAACAAAGTCAGGGAAATAAAATTTGTGTGACACTTCCTCACTCTTCCCCTGCCCTCCTCTTAATTTTCACTAAGTGGCTGCTAGTCACCAACCCAACTATCAAGAGATTTCATGAACCATCTTCCTCAGAACAATGATGTCTGGTTTTATAAGATGCTCAGACTTTGGTAAGAACAGAAAGGGACAACCTCTTTGGCATTAACTGAGATATATTAATATGAGAAATAGAAAGACTGAATGGTCTGCCTTCCAAATAGGCTCTACAATGTCATCATCCTAAGGAGAAATTGAAGAGTTCATTACTAAAGAAAATAGGAAAAATTAAAAGTGGATAAGAAAACTAGGACCTGACACTGACAATAAAAATAACCTTACAGAACACTCTCTTCCTACATTTGGATGTTATGTACAATGAAAACAAATACTAAAGCTCTTTTGTGGTTGTTAAAAAGGTACATGTAACATTTGTCAGGAATATAGAATAGAATCTCAGAAATTGTTATTGTAAACAACTGGTTCTCCTAGCTCTAATCCTTTCTTTTAAAATTGTGAGCATATTTCAGTGTTAACACTACATTTTTGGATTACTAACTTCTTTCACTTTCTCCCTTATGCCTGGAACTCTTTCTTGATGTTACATAGCTCTGGGTCGTAGTGTCTTTTTGAAGTAAAGTGGATATCCTGATTTAAATGAAAAGTTCTATTACTACCTGGTTGATAAACACGGTCAGTAGACCCAGATTGTCCTGGGATTTGGGGCTAGATCTCTAGCCAGAAAACATATCCTAATTTTCATATTTACTATTCACATTACTTAAGGAAAAAAATTTTTAGTAAGCAGTTAAAATTAGATTATACATCAGAGGATGAATTAAATGCAGTTGTATAGAGAACAAAGGGGAAAATAATTTTCTAAGGAGCATTAGTCATGAAATACTTTGTAATCCAGAAGCATTGGTTTTCTTTGAATAACCTGTACCTGGGTGCCTTTCTACTCTGCATATCACGAACCTTTGCCATTTTTCTTGAACAATTACTTTGAACTAGTATTTAATGTGTTTTTACCGTTAAATTCGTAATTTGTGAAAAGGAGGAAGTCCTCCTAATCCCTGCTTCATCCCACCCTCCACAAACAGAAAAGGGCTTTGATACATTTGAACAAAAGCAAAAAGCAAACATTAAAAGAACAGCAAGGGTGAAAAACGACCTGCAGCTTAAGTACTGCTTCAACAAACAAATAAAAGGCTAGAGTCCCTAGAAAATTCGAATTCTGATTTTCCCCTTTTACAAATCTTCTTGTCTTTCTTCTTCGATATCTGTAACTTGTTTTTCAGGCTCCGATGTCTAGAAAGTTAAGTGTCCTTCAAGCACTTTATTAGCTTTGCTCTGAAAAAAAGCATTATTTGCTTGGACAAATAGCATGTACTGAGTACTAAGGGGGAATTTAGTTTGCTGCGTTGTGGACGCTGCCTTATATAGTATAGTCAAGTTCCTTTTTCAGATGGAGCATAAACAATAAAACCCCTTTCCAAGGGAGTTGTATTTTTTTCCACTAGAGGTCTCTCTCGTAACAGCTTTCCCTTTGTTGGGCTCATTAATTATTTTACTCAAAGGAACAATTCTACCTTTTAGATTGGAATGCTGCACTTAACATGTTATGCTAGAGAAAGATATAATACCTCCTTAGCTTGTTCTCCTTCTTGATGAGTAGATATTAGGTTGACTGAATGAATCATCTTGGGTATTTTATTACACAATAGCTACACTTTAGTAAAGAAGTTTGAACTTTCACCTACGCTTCCAAAAGTCTCAAATGTGACCAGTTAAAACAATAGGCTACAATACATGTGCCTTATCGATGAGATGAAACGGTAGGGCTTTGAATTCTCTTGAGAATATTGAAGATCTGGTGTCAACTTAGATCATATCATTGCAAGCTTACATTACTTTAAATTCATTTTTTTTTTAGTTTTGCAGGAATTTTTAAAAGATATATTTTCATTTGTGTAAGGATATTTCACTTTTAGCTATCTCCTCTTCTAGTCCTTGGGCAGAAAATAAACAATGAACTGTAGTCACGTTTATAATAAATCATAAAGATTTTTTGTTTCATGTGTATTTTCTGAAAGGGAGGCTAATTAGAAACTTTGCTTTATCCAAAAAGAGTCAGGTCTCTTGCCATTCACTCATCTGACAAGACCAGTAAGTTTCAATCCTTTTAAAACAGAAAGACTCTAAAATAAAATAAGCTCAGAATACTCTCAAAGCATAATACAACATTGCATTGAACTAAGTACTAGAGAATGAAATACACTGACATCAGTCACAAAGCCATTTAAATATTCAGAAAACCCGAAGAGTGTTCAGATTTCTGAGGATGGAAGTAGAAAAGAGCTGTGTTCTTGACACAAGAAATTCAATGGGAAGATTTGAAATGTGCAGAAGCAAAGGAGTGCCTAGCAAATCAATTTTAGTGTTATACTGAAGGTAGAGGATGTCTGCATGAACGGATACAGTGGCTAAGCACAGAGCAATACTGTATAATGAAAAAGGGCGCGAGGAAGCGAGGGAATTTGACAAGCTGCGAAATGTACCACAACCTGGCCAGGAGAACACAGACCTGTCAGACAACCGTTCTGAGAATCAGAAACTGTACTATAATGGGAGCAGAAAATAGATAATGCATTATTTACATTATTGAAATTTGATTCTGCTACCCAAGGAGTTTGTCCGATGCCTTCTCTTCCAACTATAATTTAGTAAGCAGTTAAGTACGCTTTGTTTCAACAATTCAGACGTAATAGTCTACTTAGTGTTTGAAGCTCCATCCACACATGCCACCTCTTTGATGATTTGAACTGTTACCGGTCAACTGATGGGGGAAAATAGTGAAATCAAATATGGGAATGATGGGAGAATCTTTAAACTGGAGTAACTAAATTGAACAGTGTTACAAAGTTGTGGCCTCTCTGTGTTAGTGATGGCGCACCCCAATAAAAGCACACGGAGCACACGGAGGTGAGCAGTCTGAGCAGTTCAGATGCCTGAAATAATAGCACAGGCATCCCAAATTCACTGACTTGTAGTTCAGGAAGGACTCTTAGAGACCAATTTTTTTTTTTGTTTTATAGTTGAAAAGATTGTTTAAGGAGGTTAAGTGACTACTGTAGGACCCCTAAATAGCTGAATTTTTCTGGTACTTGGGAAAAGAGCCAATTGTGTAAAAACAAACAGCAACTTTGTAGCGTTGAATAATGTGTACACCATAGAGATTTGTAGATTCTATGTGCTTTGAGAGTTAAGCAACTGCTAATAGCATTTTACTATGAGAAACTTATTTTTATACAATATTAAATAGGTATTTTTGTGGACTGCAAAATAAGTGCTATCATATAAAAAACAGTTTTTCAGAATAGACAGTCAGTGGAGGCCATCAGGGGACCCTACACTCCTAAGGGTATATTTACTTCATGTTTCTGTTCCTAACTTATAGAATGATTCCTCTGGCTTCAGGCAGTTATTGTTATTTTTTATTTAATTCAGAATATTCTAATTAATACACGGCTAGATTAACCTAATCAGTCACACCCAATCGGTCTAACAACAAAATTAATCAGATTAGAGCAATCACTTGTAAGTGAGTTTTCCTTTTTTTCTCTCCTTGCAAAGACAGTTTGTTGTTGAAATGATCCCATAGTCAGATTTGTGCATTTCACAGTATAATTTTGAAAATGGGACTATAAAAATAAATTGCCAGTCACATATGGATGCTGAAAATTTCTACAAGAGAAATTAGAAATGAAGGAACAAAGCTGGATTTCCTGACAAGAACATGATATTTCCTCTTGATGAGATCTTTTTATTAATTATCTCCAAAGCAGAGTTGTTGACTATATTTCTATGTGTATATTACGTCACTTTCTTATTTGGACAAATTGTTGACATTCAGATGTTGAACATGTTTAAGAAAAACAAAGATGGTAATACTTTCTAAACTTTAAAATGTCACAATACGTTTTTTTAAAAATCTCAGTAAACTTTTAGGTAAAAATAATACATGCTTATAAGATACCAGAGACAGATAAAGAAATGCAATTGGTTTGAGTCAAACTAGTTCAGACTTCATTATGGTCTTAATAACCAGAATGCTTTACTTTGAAGTGTTTTAGAGTGAGGGATAAACAACCCGGAAAACAAACCACAAAAAGCCTTTTCTCATTTCTTTTCCTCTTTTCATTATTTCTTCCCTGTCTTTTAATCCTCTTTTTTTTTTTTTAACTCCTGTCTCCTTCTTTCTCCTGTGACAGTTTAGAAAGTTACTTGCTTAACTTATGTTTGCTTCTTACATTTTAAATCCTGGATGAGTTCCGTGAGGTCAATGAAAACCATTTGGAAGACAATGTAAATATGTTTTAGTGATTTTTAAGGAATGTGCTTCTTAATTCACATATGTATATATGTTATTTTTTTAGTTCATCATGGGAATAAAACTATTCAGGTATCCCCTCCCAGTATTACATTGTAGATTGTAGCAATCCCTGATCAGAGATAAAAATTTCGAGAGGACATGGATCAACAATGATCCTCCTCCCCTAGAAAGATCGAGTTTACTGCCTAGGCAATAAGCTGGCTTCTTCCTGTGTGGGCAATCAGGGCATGGGTGCACTTTATGAAACAAACTTAGAAATGGATTCTTGTTTTCCTTTCGGAAATGTGCATGTGGTTTTTTTTCTCTGACCATTAAGCTTTCAACACGTATTTTCCATGATGGAGTGATTTACAGCTGGTTGTTAAGGTAAAATAGCACGTTTCTCTGCCTGCCTGCGCCATGACTGTTCACCGATTCGATCATACCGAAGTTCATGCATGAAGAGCAACAGGCACTCAGATATTAGCTGCAGCTTGAGTCTACTTAAAGAAGGATTGGGCTTTTTCTTCTTCAAAGGACTTTTTCTATCTTTTTTTTTTTTTAATACTGTTTATTAAAAATTATTTAATTTAATTTATTCATTCATTTATTTTAATTTGACCAGAGAGAGACATACACACACACACACACAGAGAGAGAGCAAGAGTGAGAGAGAGAGAAAGCAAGAAAGCAAGCCACCAGGTCCAGGAATCGAACCACAGTCAGCCATGTGGGAGTGTCCAGTGCCTTAACCACTATGCCACCCTCTGGTCCCAAAAGGACTTTTTTTAATGGACAAAGATGATTTTTTTCCTGAAGCAAATGTTTGAACCATCTTGTTGACAGTCCTTTCAGTAAGATGGACAACTAAAACGACACAGAAAACATAGTAAACTGTCAGTGGCTTGATTTTTACTTCTAAGAGGACCTACTTTATTTTCATGTGACTTTGGTGTATATATGGGCTTTTTCCTTTGAAGTACATTTTTAAAACAGATTTTAAAACTCTATCAATAGCCACCTGATACATTTAAATTGCTTTGTTTACAACAGAATTGTGGCATAAATAAATGTGAATACTGGACCAATACAAATGTCTTGAGTAGGCAGCAGAGTAAGTCACACATCAGCTGTTGTCATGTGTTGAAACACATCTACGTACTGAGTAGCATGTTTGGCATGTCTAATGAGAGTAGTACGTAATCGTTTAGTTCATATGAGGCCTTACCAAGCTAAAATTATTTACAAGTTGCATTGTGTATCCTTAAAAGTTTCATAAAGAGAACAATATCTGGGGGGGGGGGCAGCAGTTAGCGTAATGGCTATGTTGCTGAACTCCCATGTAATCATCAGCGGTTCGAGTCCTGGACCCGGTGGCTTAAACTCACGCCGGGCATGTGTGCATCCCGTGCCCAAGATCCCGAGAGGAGAAAGAAGAAAGGATGGCGGTGATTTCTCACTTTCTGTCTGTCTCTCTGTGTCTTTCTGGTGAGCTCACGCGCCCTACAGCCAAAACCTCTCCAAAAAAAAAAAAAAGAAAGAAAGAAAGAAAGAGAAAGATGTATGGGGACCAGCAGATGTTCTAATGATTAGCTGCTGAGCTCCCATGCAGTTAACCGCTGTTAGAGTCCCAAACCCAGCGCGTCAAACTCATGCCGGGTGCACAAGCGTGTGTGTTCAAAATCGTGAGAGGAAAATGGAGGGAAAGGGATTGTAGTGGGTCCCGCAAAGAGAGAACTGGTATCCTCACAAGGAGAGAGAATTAAGAGTCAAGGTGCGACGGAGAAATACAGCGACTTAGGGTCCGGGACGGTGCCAGGGACAATAAAGTTTCCCTGGTGAGAATCCTGCTCAGAGAGACGGGCACAAAGCTAGATTTTCAATGCGTTTAATAGCAGACAAGTCAGAGGGGAAATACACTTACAAACTCAGCAAATAAGGGACGAGGCCACGAGGGCGTAGGTCGTCGTAGGCTGGCGGCGGAAGGTGGTGACACGGGTTCCAGCACTCAAGGGCTGCGCTGACGCCAGAGGCACAATCGAGAAGGAGACGGCTCCAACTAGCATGTGTTGGTACCGGCAGCCGGTGCGGCGGTGTTTTCTGCTGGTTGTTCGGTCGGAGACCGGGGGAGGACTCAGTTAGCTCCGTCTGGCAAATAGAGTTCGAGACTAGGGAGGACTCAGCTCCGTCTGGAGTAAGGAGACTAGGGAGGACTCAGCTCCGTCTGGAGTAAGGAGTGAGACTAGGGGAGGACTCAGCTCCCTCTCACAGTTTGAAATCCACGATCGAGGAAGACTCAGCTCCGTTCTCGGGGGAGAAGTCTGTTCTGACCGCTCAGAATACCGAGTGACAGTCCCGAGTGGTGTCCGTGGAGGCCCTGGTTTCATAGGCCATCCGGGCCTGTCTAGCTTCCGAATGGTGGCTTTGCAGCCGTGGTGTGCTGCCTGTGCCTCTCGCGATCAGGTAGGGAGGTGCTGTTACGTGCTTTACAAAATGGCTTTACTTATGCTAAGCTAACAATGTAGTTCTATCTAAGGTAGAACACCATGGCCATCCCCCAGGGGTGATTCCTCTGTGTTTATCCTGTTTCACTGGCTAGTGCATGTACCCTACAGCAAAAATCTCTTTCTTGAAAAAAAAAAAAAAAAATTGAAAAAAGAAAAAGATGTCTTAAAAATTGAAAAAAAAAATTGTCTCAAATACACAAATAATTTAAAAATGGAATAAGAAATTATGAACATTGTGTTTGATGAATGTTATTAAACAGTCAACGTTTTAGTTTTGTGAAAAGTGTTTTCATTCAAATAGTTTGGAGGAGAAAGGGGAACTCTTTTATAATGTTGATAGGAATGTAAATTACTACAGCCATTATGGAAGAGTATGAAGTTCATCCAAACACTAAAAGATAGGGACAAGCAGGTGGCGTGGTGGTTATGGTGCTGGGTCCACACACGGCCAATTCTGTGGTTCACGTTCCCAGCCCAGCAGCTTTAATACCCGGCACCTGTCTGTGCATACCCAAAGTCCCAAGAGGATGATGGATTATTCTGATGGGTTGTTCTGTGGCCTTCCCCCTGAGGAGGGGCATTCTCACTTTCCTTCTCTCTCTGTCTCTCTCTGTCAAGTGCACACACCCTATGGCAAAATAAATCCCACTAATAAGCACATATTCAAAGGAAATGCAGTCAGTACATTGGAGAGGTATCTGCCATCCAGGTGCTTGTTGCAAAACTCATTATAGTAACCAAGATATGGAATCGACCCAACTGCCCAGCAATAGACAAGTGGATATAAAAATGAATATTTAGAATATAATATATAATAGATAATGAAATATTACTCAGTCATCAAAAAGAATAAAATTCTATCATTTGAGGTGGAGGACATTATGTTAAGTGAAATAACTCAGGCACAGAGAAAAACCGCATGCACTCACTTTGATGTAGAAACTGAAAAAGCTAATCCAATAGAAATACAGAGTAGCATGGCGATTGCTAAAAGCTGGGAAAGGTGGGGGGAGGGGAATTGCCTCTTTATATATCTGTTTATTCTATCCTAAACTGATTCCCTGGGGATTCAGAGTTGGGAAATCTCTTTTCAGTTCATCTTTTTTTTTTCTTTCTAATTCTCAGTTTAAATATGTCAAAGAATGATTGGGTTATAATTTAACCATGCGATCATGTATGAATGAAATCCCGTGATTGGGTGTTCCACAGGTATTCACTACTAAGATAAAACAAGTATGTTAAAAGTAAATCAGCATGGGGCCGATAGGTTGTGTGGTGGTTAAGGTGCTAAGTTTTCACATGGCCAACCATGGTTTGACTCCCAGACCTGGAAGCTTGAAAATCACACTAGGGGACCAGCAATTGGCATAATGGCTATGTTGCTGAATTCCCACATAGTCGACCGCAGTTCGAGTCCTGGACCCGATGGCTTAAACTCATGCCAGGCGTGTGTGCGTGCGTGCCAAGATTCCAAGAGGAAATGGATGAGAGGGGATTGTGGCATGTCCATCCCCCCTGTGGAGTGATTTCTTGCTTTTCTGTCTCTCTGTCTCTCTCTGTCTCTCTGGAGAGCACATGTGCCCTATAGCAAAAACCTCTCCAGAAAAAAAAAAAAAAAAGAAATCACACCAGGCATGTGCATGGGTATACGTGTGGATGTGTCTCCAAAATGCCAAGAGGAGAATGGAGAACAAGGGGTTGCAGTGTGGCAGTCCTACATAGGGGACAACTTCTTACTTTCCCTCTCTCTCTGTCTCTGGTGAGTACACGTGCCCTATTGGAATGGGTGGGGGATATAAACCAACATGTGCAATGTCACCACACCATTAAGAAGATCACGGATGGAACCAGCAAATAGTGTAATGGTTACATTGCTGGACTTCCATGTAATCCACCATGGTTCAAATCCTGGAGTCAGCAGCTTAAAATTCACACCAAGAGTGTGTATGTGCGTGTCCAGACCTGGAAAGGAGAATGGAGGAGAAGGGATTATGGCGAACTACTCCCCTCCCCACGGGAGAGGTGATTTCTTACTTTCTATCTCTCTGTCTCTCTCTGTGTCTCTGGAAAGGATATGCACCCTATAGCAAAAATCTCACTTAAAAAAAAAAAAGGAGGGACCAGCAGTTAGCATAATGGGTATGTGATTGGACTCCCATGTAGTCAACCGCGGTTCTAGTCCTGGACCTGGTGGCTTATATTCATGCCAGGCACGTGTGCGTGTGTGCCCAAGATCCCAAGAGAAGAATGGAGGAGAAGGGATTGTGGCGTGGCCATCCCCCTCAGGGGGTGATTTCTCGCTTTCTGCCTCTCTGTCTCTCTGGCACCCTAAAGCAAAAATAAAAATAAAAATAAAAATAAAAATAAAATAAACTCTTCCAAAAAGGAAAAAGAAAAAAGAAAAAAAGATCATGCCTGTTTTTTGGTTTTTTTTTTCAATTTTAAGCTCTATGTGCATATTCTTCCCCTGAGCGAGAGACAGCACACTCCCAATGTGTCTTGTTGCCGCAGTCCATTCCCTGCCTCAGCCAGCCTCAGGTCATCAGCAAGTGTGTCCCTGGTGTACCTAGGGGGGTTTCCAGATAAGAACCCAGAAACTTCCCACGTGGTTCAGTCTTGAGCATCAGTTTTACCACTGTGCCAGTCTAGCCCCCACGGATACATCCCCGAATAAGAATAGGGGAGACAAGCATACCTAGAGAAGAGCTTAGAATAGGTGAAATTCATTTCAAGAATGTCAGATTCCTCTTGTATCACTTCCTTCAATTTCAGGCGCAAGGCATTCTTGTGCACTGTCTCTTTACACACTTCTCCCCTAATTTTTTTTCATCCTGTGTTTAGAGTATCCTACTACCCACCTGACTCTTAGATAAAATGGGGCAACATGATATCATGGACTCTAGAAAAATTTAAACCTTAGAAATGTAAATTTTACACTTAAATTTAACCTATTTCATGTCCCTGAACTCATCCCATGGGCTATCTACCTCTGCATTAGCCTGGCTTTAACTTCACTTTGCGTAGATAAGTAGGCAAAGTTTTTCTTCAAATAAATCTAGTACAACAGTCTATATTTCTATTTAAATAATTTAATTCTATGTTGCTTAATCAGTAATAAGCATAAAAATATGGTACTTAAAAAATTCAACTTTGAGGTGCCAGAGGTGGCATGGTGGTTAAGGGCACTGGACTTCCACATGGCTGACGACAGTTCGAGTCCTGGATCTGGCAGTTTGCTTTCTCATTTTCCCTCTCTCTCTTTCTCTCTGTCCTTCTCTGGTCAAATTAAAAATAAATAAATAAAGTTAAATAAAATGTGTCTTTGAAAAAATTTCAACTTTGGAAAAATTGCTAATAACCGATAAATATGAAATAATTGCATAATGAGTTTTTTTGTTTTTCTTAGTAATGTCTAAAGCTAGATGAGCATGGTAGTGTATTTTGTGCTTTTAAAATTCTTGGTTGTGATGTATTTCCACTGAGTCAGTCATCTCTTCTTCCTCCCCTCTTGTGATAAATTACACCACACAGAATACAACTAAACAGCAAAGATAAGAAAGAGGGAATTGGGGACCAGCAGATGGCGTAATGGTTGCATTGCTGGACCCCTACATAGTTGACTGTGATTCAAGTTCTGGACCTGGGTGCTTGGAACTCCCTCTGGGTGCATGTGTGTGACTGCCCGAAATCCTGAAAGGAGAATGTAGGAGAGGGGATTGCACTGTGGCCTTCACCCATTGGGGGCGAGTTCTTGTTTTCTGTTTCTCTGTGTTACTCTGTCTTTCTGGTGAGCACACATACCCTGTAGGAAAAACAAACAAACAAACAAAAAAAAGCCAAAAAAAAGTCTAAAAAAACTTTAAAAAAGAAAGAGGGAGTTTTTATGTAAAAGATATTATTTCCTGTTTACTGTATGCTTGTGTAATCTCTTTAGTTTCAACATTATATTTAAAATAGTATTTCTTTTGGAAAAAGCTTGCTATTTTACAAGTCCCACACTATTTGTTGTCTAAAAAAGTCAGTAAATAGTACCATGAGATTTTTCTTTTGCTTTTTTGCCTCTCTTCAGCAAGTGGAGAGAGGCAGAGAGATAGAGATAGATAGATGAGAGAGAGAGAGAGCGAGAGAGAAAGCATTCTCCCATGGAGTATGATCATGGTACAATCCCTTCAGCCATGTGAGATCCAGCCACTTTAATCACCACACCACAGGGTGGTCCTTCATGTAAATTTCTATAAACTTAAGCTGTTAACCCTTCATTAATGATATTTTAATCTATTAAAATATAATACATTTTCTTCAGTAAAATAATGGTATAAACTTAATAGAAGAAATATTATTGGATCTCAGCTTGGAAACATTGATCAAACCTGATAAAAAATGTAAGTGCTTTCTTTCTATAGGAATCAATAAGTTGTGTGTAGCTTATAAAGAAAAATCTGTATTTGTAGAAAAAGAAAAGCAGAACTATACCTTTTCCCACGTGGTAGAAAATTAATTTATTTAGATCAGTGTGATAAATTAAATACTATTGATCTTTGCAGGAAATTATTATCTATAAAGCTGGTATATTTGGATTACATTTGATGGTATTTTTGTTAAAATCTGGATAATATAAAATTCAAGATGTTAGGCATTGTGTAGGATATAATTGGGATTTGAAAATGACTTCTAATTCTTTTTTATCTAAATTGTGTATATATTGTCCATAACAGTCTAGGCTATATAGTAAAAATCGATAAATGTTCCCAAGTAGTTCCTTGTCTTTGGTCAGTAAAAGTGGCTGAGGGTTAATTTTTTTCTCCCTAGAGGACACATGTACTCACTAGAGAGACAGAGAGAAAGAGAGAGAGAGAGAGAGAGAGAGGAGAAAATACCCACATGGGGAATGATCACAGTGCAATCCCTTCTCCATTTCTACCCACTTTTGGGGATTTGGGGTACTATTGCAAAGGCACCAAGCATGTTTCTCAAGCTACTGACTCCATGGTCAGCCATGTGGTAGCTGGCTGCTGCAACCACCAAGCCACAGAGCAGCCTGGTTTGTGTAAGCGTATAGTCATCAATATAACTTTTCTTTTTTGAGAGAGATATTTTTGATATAGGGCACATGTGCTCACTGGAGAGACAGAGAAAGAAAGTGAGAAATCACCTCTGGAGTGGATGGCCACATCATAATCCCTTCTCCATTCTCCTTGGGATTTTGGGCACATGTGCACGTGCACTTGGCTTGAGTTCTAAGCCACCGCATCCAGGACTCAAACCATGGTTGAGCATGTGGGAATCCAGTGCCTTAACCACCACACTACCTGCTGGCCCTCCATATAACTTTTTATAATAGACTGGGCTTATTCAATAAGAAATCTATCTAAGTTCTTGTTTACAGGTATTCCCAATGATCACAGCTTTGCTTATAATAGGGAATTATATGAAATGTAAAGGGAAAATTTATATTGAAAATAATTATGTTCATTTTTCTGAAGGTATGTAAGAGTATCTATGAAACTAGAAATATTGTGACTTACTTAAAGTGTACTTTAAAACATGTAAATCTGTCCAAGAAAGGAAATTACTAAATATATTCTCCCCATTGGAATAAATATGAGTAAATGAAAAATGAGTAATACAAGATTAGTTATTCCACTTGGGGATGGGCATATTTCTTGTCATCATCTATTCCACAAGTATTTTTAATGGCCACTAAGATTGTGAATCAATCATACCTAATTATTTCTCCTACCCATGGCTTTTCAAGTACTCAGCAGACTTGAATGTTAGGTGAGAAAAAAAAAAAAGCTCTAAAAGTATTTAACTATAATAATATTCTTTATCATCTTTACATGAGAAACATATGCAATGATATATCTTATAATTTAATTTTTTGATAAGGGATTTTCAAATAGTTCATGGAAAGAGTGTTTTGTAAAAACTGTGCACGGATATCAAAAAATGTTTTGCAACAAAATTCATTCATACTTTATTTATTACTTCTATGAGTGAGAGAGACACAGAGAAACAGCGGCTTCAACAGAGTTTTGACATGGTGACCTGTCCCTAGCTTCAGCCAGTCTTGGCTCAATAGCACAAATGTGCCTGCTTTTTATTTTACCCCTGTGCCACCACTCAAATTCATATTCATATTAATTCCATTTTTCCACAAAGGTTTTGAAGTCCCCTCAGATAAAAACTGTTTAAACATGAAAAGGAAATTTCTCATGCAGAAAAAAGCAGTCAGTTGCTGCAAAAGGGTAAACAACATGGTGTTTGGCACTGTTTAAATGTCTTTCCGGTGGAGAGGCATTAGGACATTCCTGCGCACTGCAGGTTATGCTTCCTAATTATAAGGACTCACCTAGAGCTGGGAGGCTTTGCACTCTTACAGGAGCAATTAGGAAACTTTTACAAAGCAACACCAGGCATGGAACCAAATATCGACAATAAAAACCATGCCAGGATTGCCATGTAGGCGCCCGCCTGAAACATGGAATTTTGGAGAATAAGCAAAATGTAGATGTAGAAATGTCTTTAGAAGACACTATATTAATGCTTTGCAGTATTTGCATAGTTTTGTTGTTTATTATCACAGATATACATTTCACTTGCTTCTCTAAAAAAATCCAGCATCCAGTTGTACCAACTATTTCTCACTGCTCATTGAAATTGCGTTATCAGTTGTGTAAACATATCAGAACTGGGGATGTCTTTTGAGGCCAAGAGTGTAACGCAATGATTTTAGGTTTGAAGATATGTAATGAATCGCTCAGTGATAACTCCATAACCACTAAAAATTGCATGGCTGAACGAAGTACAGAAAACAAATAAGGTGGGATTTTATTTTAAAATACACTTTGTATTCACTTTTACTTGTGAACCAGATAATTGGGTACTGCACAAGCTTCTTTTGAGAGATACAAACTTAGTTCATCATGTATTAGTATGACACAGATTTAAACTAGATATATTTAAGCTCAATAAAACTCATGTCACTATGTATTTTGGGTATAATTTATGATTTTTTTAAGTTTTTTTCAAATAAATTTTAATTCTCAAATAATCCTGGATGTGTGCATGTATTACGAATCCTGTTTTATAAGCATGAAAATCAAGGTTCAGAGAGAAGAAATGGATTTTCCTAGGCAAAATTTCTATTTAAAAAAAAAAAAAAAGAAGAAGAAACAGAATCAAGATTAGAAATTTGGGTATCTTAGACCAGTGCTCTTTGCTCTCACCAGTACTTATATAAGAAGCTATATTTAAATTGCCAACAATAGCCTTCATTTAAATATACATATATTTAAAATTAAATCATTCAAAATAATTAGACTGTACTTTTAGGGAAGCAGGAATCTAAAGTGTATTGATTCCTAACAGGAGGTGGTCCCAGCCAGGAGAGCCAGGGGACATACTCTATAAGAAACTCGAGGGACCAGCAGTTAGCGTAATAGCTATGTCGCTGGACTCCCACGTAGTCGACCGCGGTTCGAGTCCCGGACCCGGCGGCTTAAACTCACGCCGGGCGCGTGTGCGTGCGTGCCCAAGATCCCGAGAGGAGAATGGAGGAGAAGGGATTGCGGCGTGGCCATCCCCCCTGGGGGGTGATTTCCTGCTTTCTATCTCTCTGTCTCTCTCTGTCTGTCTGGCGAGCGCACGCGCCCTATAGCAAAAACCTCTCCAAAAAAAGAAAAAAAAAAAAAAAAAAAAAAAAAAAGAAACTCGAGAAAGTATTTGTAAAATGTGTTACAGGAAGAACATCACTGCATTAGGATCCAGTCTTCACCACCTCCAGTCTAGGTTTCCCTTACAAGAAACTAAATTCAAAGAAAAAATAAATATCATCTGCCTAAATGCCTGTAAGAGAGACAGCGTCACCCTGAAATGCTATGTATTTTATTCCTTCATTGTGATGCTGATCAATTAACTAATTAATAATGCGACCATCTTACACCAACTCTTACTTAGAAATATTTACTAAAATGCTTTAAATTTCAAAAATGACTGGAAGAAAATATCAAAATATTCTTCAGAACTTTAAATGAATGCTATAAACTAAGACATGCTAAAACTTAAGAACACTAAAATATATTCTTATTCTAACAGTGGTTGGTCTTTACCAATTTGTTTTTGGAGATCCCAAATTTCTACTATTTGCCTTGTAATGCAAACATTACAAACATATATATTACATGCAAATATTACATTATGTATTACCAACAAACATGATTTGTTTATTATATATACACACACACACATATATATATACACATATATCAGTTTTATATTTGTGTATATATATATTACCTATATAAAAGTATATTTATTTTTAAAGATCTCAAGTTTCTACTATTTTATTTGCCTTGTTTAAAAATATATGTGTATATATATGTGTGTATGTATATACACACACACATATATATGGTAAGGTCTTGGTTTCCATGGTGACACAACTATTTTCATACATATTTATCATTGAGATGCCAGAAACCCACCCCTTCCTATCAAAGAATGCTACTTTAGCTCTTAATAATTGAAGTTAAAGCTGATTTATTTTTTATGTCAGAGTGTTTTAAACAGATCCCTCTATCACTGAAAACTGAGGCAGCATTACAGTCATTTTCTCATAAGCAGTTTATTTCATACATGACTTCTGAAATATACTTCTGGTTTTTAAAAACTGGAGAAGACTTTGCTTCCTTTTTTCCTTCAGTCAGCACCACAGGGATTCCCAGCTAAGCTTTCAGAATGTTGCAGAACACACATTGCATCAGGCACACAACCTTCAATTTCATTAAGACAGTGCTGAAAAGGAGAACTGCACATCTCGCCTTTGCCAACAATCAGAGAGCAATGAAGTTATTACTCATTACTAAATTAATATTTTCAGAAGCAAAATGTTTAACGTTCACCCTCTTGCTGTCTTTTTTAAGTTGCCTAATTTTCTATCCGTTCAAAAGAGAATTTGGCTTTTTTTCTTGTACCAAAACCCTTTCTCTTAAAAATAGAGCCTATAATTGGGTGCAGTATATACTTATGTCATCTTTAAGAGTTTCTCCATTCTTGCCATACCCTCTCTAGCCTCTAATTAACAGTGCTCTCATTTTGAGGTCTAAGTATCATGGTGGGCTTATTATTTAACTTGTTTTACATATTCAAATCACTAAGATGAGGAGAAAAATAATTAAGGCAGCTAATTATTATTAACCTGTGCTTGTTTAAAAGACAACAAAAGTAATGTATTTAAGACAGAAATGAAAACATGGTGAATTAAAAAGGGTTCATCCACAAATCAAACCTCTTTAATGCCCTTAGAGGACATCAAAACAATTCAGATAAAAATGTATGGAAACCTCAAAGAAAAGCAGTTGAATAAATGGTAAAGATCTAAAGAGTCACTCAAAAAAATAAATCAGACATAGAGTAAGTCGAATACTTCAATCTCCAAGTAGGGTAAGAGGTTCAATTGCATTTATTCAATTTCCTGTGAGAGGTAGAGAGTTTCTGACTTTGGTGCAGTGACGTGGTTATCCTCAGTTTCCTGAAAGTCATCTTAGGCATTTATCCAAGAGAATGCCATCTTAACTGTCACAACTATTCAGCATGTTTTGATTTTTGTTTTAGACAACAAAAACAAAAGGACAAAAACTTCTCTATGATTACAAATGGAAGAATGAGGAGGAAAATAATTTGAAAATTCCACTTATCTAAGAAGCTGCATTATCTAATATAGATTATTCTCTCATTTGTACATCTTTCAGAGGACTTCATTTTCTTGACAAGATGCAACAACATTCTTCGAGGAAAGTAAACCCTTATAAATGACAAGGTCATTGTCATATCTTAAGGACATTCCACAATTGTCTAGAGATATTATAGCCTTTACCAAGACTCCTGAAGTGAAGCCAGTAAAATAGGTATTTAGGAACTAGCAGATGGCATAATGGTTACGTTGCTGGACTCCTGTGTTGGCTAACCACAGTTCTAGTCCCAGACCCAGATCCAGTGTCTTCAAACTCATGCTGGGCGAGTGTGTGTACATGCCCAAAATCCCAAGAGAAGAATGGAGGAGAAGGAATTGCAATGTTGCCATCCTCCCCGGGGGGGTGGGGGGGGGGGGTGATTTCTTGCTTTCTGTCTTTCTTTGCAGTGAGTGCATGTGCCCTATAGCAAAAATCCCTCAAAAAAAAAATAAAATAAAAAAGGATATTTAGAGAAAAAAGGCATTGAAAAAAATTATGAACCCATTGATATCCTGTATTTTAAAACAAATTCTTTATTACAACATAGTATTTTCTATAAATTATAAAAAACCCTGAACTGTGAATAATAAAAATTGTTGAAATTAAAACAAATTAGAAATGATAATAATTGACATCTTGTTCTATTTTATTACTAATTATCTTATGTACAAATGCAAACTGGAGTATATTCTATGTACTATGATAGTTGCTCATTTAATAATATACTCTTCATTTAATAATACCTTAGGTCCACACACACAAAGAAAGCATGACTAAAGGTAATACTTAGGTAATGATAAAAGATAACATATCTACGTATCTGTTCTTTTAACTTACTTAAAAGCTACATGAAAGAATGTTTCTATAATTTTATTAGTGAGACTAAAACATAGAAATGAAATATATTTGCCAACCTCATTACAAAATAAATGAGTGGAGACAAAGCAGTACTGGAATAATAATAATAAAAAAGGTTCCAGAGTGTAATTTGAATTCATACGAATAAATGAAGAAAACTGGAAAGTAAATATATCAAACTCTAAGTATGTACTTTCTCTTCTTTCTTCTTTCCATTTTTTAATAGACAAAAAAATTACATAAATTAATAGAAATACTAATGCTTGTTATATTTTCAACATAGGTAAGTATAAAATACATAAAAATAATGACATGGAAAAGGGAAGGAAGGAGTAGCTGTATCAGAGTAAAGTTACTATAACATGCTGTAATTGAGTTAGCACAAATATGAAGAGATTTTTATAGGTTACGCATGTGTTGAAAGTCCTAGAAAGATCACTAAGAAAATAACTAAAAAATAGTTAAAATCGCCAAGGAATTGAAATATTACAGAATAAAACATTCAATTAATACAAAAGAAGATAGTGAAAAAGTAAAGGAACAAAAAAAGACATGAGTCACAGAGGAAACAAATAGAAAATGACAGAAGTAGGGCGTAGTGTTTAGGTGCTGGATTCACACATGACTGACTGTGGTTATAGTCCCAGACCCTGTAGCTTGAAAGTCACATCGAGCACATGTGCATGCGTGTGCAAAAGGCCTAGAGGAGAATGGAGGAGAAGAGATTGTGGTGTGGCCATCCATCCTGGGTGGGTAATTTTTCACTTTCCCTTTCTCTCTCTCTTTCTGTTTCTTTCTTTAAAGAGCGCATGTGCCCTATAGCAAAAACTTAAAAAAGTAAAATAAAAAAATAATAAAATAAAATGACAGAAGTAAATCCAATCATATCAATAACAACTTAACTTTTGATAGATTTAACAATCCAACCAAAAGACAGAGATTGTCAGACTGGATAGAACAAAACAAAATAAAACCGAGATCCAGCTACTTGCTATCTATAGGAGACATGCTTTAGATTAGACAATACAAATAGACTGAATAATATAAAAAGATAAAAATACATACACCATTCGAACAACAATCAAAAAAAGAACTGAAGTGTCTATACTAATATCAAACAAAATAGACTTTAAAGCATTAAGTGTCTGATATCAAGAGGGACATTTTGTGAGCATAAAGGGATAAATTTGCTAGGAACATATTATACATGCACCTAAAAATACAGTATTTGGAAGCAAAGACTAAGAAAACTGAGAAGAAAAACAGACAATTCAATAGTAATAGCAGAAGAGTTCATACTCTGTTTTCAAGATTAGATGGAACAACTAGGTAGAATACAAGCGATCTGAACCACACTATAAACCAACAGTAAAATGCATACTCTCCTCAAGCACACCTGAGATGGTCCCCAGAATGGACCATAGCTTATGCCATAATGCATGCCTTGATACATTTAAAAGGATTAAAATAATAAAAAATATGTTCTTGAACCACAATGGGATTAACCTAGAAATAAATGACTCAAGAAAAATTGGAAATAAAAATGTGAAAATTAAACAATATGCTTCTATGTTAGCAATAGGTCACAGAAGAAATCACAAAGGAATTTACAAATACTTGGAGATAAAATGAAAACACATAATATAACAACTCATAGAGCATAGCTGAAGATACACATAAAAGAAATTTAAATTAGTAAGTGCTACATTGAAGAAGAAAGATCTGAAATGAAAAGGCTTACCTTTTACCTTAAATTAGATAGTGGTAATGGTTGCACAACGAACATAATGAAAATCATTGAATTGTGCACTCTACATGAGTCAATTTTGTGGTATGTGTATTACATACCAATAAAACTGTTAAAGTCTTATGTCAGGAATATTTTGTAATACTAATATTTCATGGATATATTCTATAATTTATGTAATTAATTGTACATGTGAGTTATTTTTATTTTTTTAGTTTCATAAGTAACACTGAAATTAATATGCAATAGTTACAGCAATATTATACAAATATCTAACTGTTTTAAGTTTTATTTGTAGATAGACATTTACTAGTTAAAAGTATATTAACGCTTTTTAGACTTTGATTAATTCTACTAAATTGTACTGCAGAAAGCCTTGCTATGCTCATGAATAATATTTGAGAACACCTAGTTCTGAATATCGTGGAAACCACCTGTGTCTGAGTGTTCTAGTCTGAGTCTCTGTTTATTCATGTCGAAGTAAGAAACTATATTTAACATCATGGTTTTCTAATAAATATTTTAAAAATCATCATTTAAAAACATTTAATAAATGCAACACATGCACATGTTAACATAGATAGTGGTAACTTCCACCATATCCCACTCACAAGAGTCATTAGAGGTAAGGACTCAATGACTTGCTTCTCATTCTGACAAATTTTTATGCTTATGTCACACTATATTGTAGCTTTATATTGTTCTTAGCATACACTGTGAGTCAAAAAAAAAGATGTTTTAATTTTGTTTTTCTTTAAAATTTATTTTAAAGATTCTCTTCTAATGAACATAGATAGTTTAGCCTCATTTTAAAAATGGCTGTATTATAATCCTTTGTATAAATAAATTAATATTTAGTTAAATAATTCTCTAGAAATGTTTTTTCTTCTTAAGAAGTTTTCAGGGACCAGCTGTTAGCGTAATGGCTATGTCACTGGACTCCTATGTAGTCCACTGCGGTTCACGTCCCAGACACGGTGGCTTAAAACTCACGCCGGGCGCGTGTGCATGTGTGCCCAAGATCCCAAGAGGAGAATGGAGGAGAAGGGATTGCCGCGTGGCCATCCCCCCCGGGGGGTGATTTCTCGCTTTCTGTTTCTCTGTCTCTCTCTGTCTGTCTGGCGAGCGCATGCGCCCTATAGCAAAACCTGTCCAAAAAAAAAAAAAAGTTTTCAGAGGGCATTTATACCCAAGTCATTAAGTTCAGGACTCAAACTGCACAGTTGGTTATGTGGAATCCAATCCCCTTAATCACAAGTCCATGGTCTTGCTCTAGAAAATTTTTTTTAAAGAATTAGTTTAATTAATTAATAATAATTATTTTAAAATTTGACCAGAGAGAGACAGAGCGAGAGAGAGAGGAAGCGAGGAAGCAAGCCACCAGGTCCAGGACTTGAATCACAGTCGGCCATATGGGAGTCCAGCACCTTAACCACCACACCACCTGCCAACCCTCTAGAAATGTATTTTATATTACTTATTTCCCTTGTAAGTTTACTCGTAGTTTGCTTTACCATTGCAAGTAATACAGTAATGATCAACTTTGTATATTCATGTATTGCCATAATTATACCAGTATAACTATTGAGAAAATTTCCAGCATAGAATTTCTAAGTTAAATAAAATATCTAATTTTAAATAAATTTTTTTGCTAGATAGTCCTCAAAAATGTTGCACCAATTCACATTCTCACTTTCAGTGTATGCTAACACTTATTCCTCCATTCACTTAATACTGCATTTATAAAAATTTATTGGTAATATGCATTGATGTTTTATATTAATATCCAGGGTCTGCAAAGCATCCAATAAAACACTTTATTAGTCTTTATTACAAATATTTTAGATTTTTACTTGTTTTTTGACAAAAACTTTACAGTTATGCACAAAGGAAATTATTTCAATTTTAATAAAGTTATTTATTGAGTTACCAATTTAACTCAAATTGATTAATTAACAATTTTCCCAACTGTATGTCATTCTTTCCAGAATACGTTTTGCCATCCCATTTATTCCAATCTTCTACAACATAAGTTTTTAAAGCTCAAATGTTTTTGTTACATTTTTATATTTCTTATCAGCTGTATTGCTTAGTGTTGAGTATGATTGCTTTTTAAATACAATATTTGTTCATCCTTAATAATTATTTACATTTAGATACTATAAGATTCTTCGATCCCAAGAGAATGTACAAACATAAAACAGAACATTGATAACCATTATCAATAATACTATTTGATAAACACTTGCTAAGTCTGATAAAAATACTCGATAACACACTGCTTAATATAATTAAAATGTATATATTTCTATCAATAAATTACAGATTAGTCCATAATTTTTGTTATATGTGCTTTCTCAGGTTTCAATATTAAGAGTATGTAGACTGGTAGAATTAATTGATATGTTTTAATCTTACAGTATTTTTTGGAACAATTAATACTGCTTCAAAACTTGTTATCAATCTCCTAAAAATTACAGAAAGTTCAGCCATATGATGTTAAGTCAACATTTCTAGAATTTTTTAAAAATCCTCTTATTTGCTTAGCTTTTTAAATATTTTGTTATTTACATTTGTCATAAATTTTTATGGCATACTATATAGTTTTTCAAATCATGTGTACAGTATGTGATAAATCAGGGACATCACTATATACATCATTTTTAACAAAGGTACATTCTTGTGTCTGTTAACTGTTTTGCTGGGCGCTTCCTACCCACCCTCCACCCTCCTCCTTCACCCAGTATATTCTCTGGAATCTCTGCTCGTCTTCCCAATTATGTCTCAACTTTTATATTAATTTTTTGAGAATTTTTTTTTTTGGAAATCATTCATTTAAAATTTTTCACATTTCTTACAATGAGATTATACTCTGTGTTACCCTGGAGTTTTACTTTTCCATTCTCTTAATTTGTGGTTTACCCATTTCTTTTCTTTATTTGCTATAGGGTGCACATGCTCGCTGGAGAGAGAGGGAGGGAAAGTGAGAGAGCACCTGCCTCACCCCAGGAATGGCTACACCCACCTCAATCACTTTTCCATTCTCTGTTCAGACTTTTCGGCACACACACACACACACACACACACACACACACACACACATACACACCTGACCTGTTTCTCAAGCCTCTGGGTATGGGACTCGAACCGTGTGGTCAGTGATGTGGGATCCAATCACATTAGCCACCAGCTGGCTCCAGTTACACACACTTCTAATTTTTTATTGTGTCTTGTTCTTGTTTGGTTAAAATAAACACATTTTACTTTAGTGTGAAGTTTTTGTTTTTGTTTTTTTTTTGCCATAGGGTGCTTTCACTCTTTGGAGAGAGATACAGAGACAGAGAAAAGGAAAGTGACAAATCAACAGAGACAGAGAAAAGAAAAGTGACAAATCACCCACCAGGGGCTATGACCATGCCACAATCCCTTCTCTTCTATTCTCCTCCTGGGATTTTGGGCACACATGCACACGTATGTGAAGTGTTTTTCAAGTCACCTGTCTGGAACTCAAACCTTGGTCATTTCAGAATACAGTGCTTTAACCACTGCCACCTGCTGGCCCCTGAGTATATTATTTTCAGAGCCAACTTACAGATATGAATTCTACTGTTTTTGTAATTTTTGCTTTTATACCATTTAACTCAATTCTTCTGTTTTCTGTAGTTTTGACTTTACAGTTTAAAATAAACTACTTTTGGGGTAAGGGTACCGACCCACTGCACAGTTGAAAATCTATGTAAAACTTTTAACTCCCCCAAAACTTAAATTTAACATTATACTGTTGACCAGAAGACATAGTGACAAACAGTTTAACATTTATTTTGTATGTGTATTATATAGTATTTTTATAATGAAGTAATCTAGAGAAAAAAAATATGTTGTTAACAAAGTCATAAGAGGGGACCAGCAGGTGACATGGCGGTTAAGGCACTGGACACTCTCACATGGCTGACCACAGTTTGAGTCCCAGATCTGGTGGCTTGCTTTCTCACTTTTCCTCTCACTCTCTCTGTCTCTCTCTGGTCAAGTAAAAATAAATAAATGAATAAATAAAATAAAATAAAAAATACCTTATTTTTTTAAAAAGAAGAAAGTAATAAGGAAAATACAGTTATATTATTTATTGGAAAAAAAAATCTGACCCATAAAGTTCAGTCTGTGTTGTTCAAAGTTCAGCTGTATTTAAAATAACCACTGGGGAAAATGCACAGTTTCTGTATTTTACTTTTCTTGCTAAATAATTAAATATTTTAAAGTGATAAATTTGCTTCTACTTAGATTACTAGCAACATACATTTCTGTTTGCAATACTTTTATTTCTATGCTTTCTTTTTCTTTTTTTGGGTACGTGCGCGTGCCAGAAAGACAGAGAGACAGAGAGACAGAAAGTGAGAAATCACCTCCCTGGGGGATGGCCATACCGCAATCCCTTCTCCTCCATTCTCCTCTCTCAGGTTCTTGGGCACACACGCACATGCGCCCAGAGTGAGTTTAAGCCACCGGGTCCGGGACTTGAACTGCGGTCGACTACATGGGAGTCCAGCGACTCAGCCATTACGCTAACTGCTGGTCCTTTATTTCTATGTTTTCTTAATATGATATAATTGAAGTTTTGATTTTCTCTCTGTCCAAAGAGTTATTCAGGAGTGTTTTTTTCTCTTCTTATGTCAAAACAGTTAGTGTTTAATTTATGTCAGTGTGATCTAAGTAAGGAATTTTTTGAACTCATCGAACCAAATGTTGTGTTTTAGTATATGATACATTTAACAAATACTCTGTGGACAAACATTATAAAAAGCAGATTTATTAAAATTAAATGACTATTTTTTGGGGGAACCAGCAGTTAGCGTAGTGGCTATGTCGCTGGACTCCCACGTAGTCGACCGCGGTTCGAGTCCCAGACCCGGTGGCTTAAACTCATGCCGGGCGCGTGTGCGTGCGTGCTCAAGATCCTGAGAGGAGAATGGAGGAGAAGGGATTGCGGCATGACCATCCCCCCTGGGGGGTGATTTCTCGCTTTCTGTCTCTATGTCTCTGTCTGTCTGGCGAGCGCACGTGCCCTATAGCGAAAACCTCTCAAAAAAAAAAAAATTAAATGACTATTTTTCATTGTTTATCTCTTCTTTTGGGAAGCATTTATGACGTTATACTTTGACTTTAATTTCTATTTTGTCGCCAGTTCTCTCATTTTTGATGTTATACCTGCCACAGTCATCATGTCCTTACTTTGCTTCATCTTGGTTGCTGCCATTGGTTCTTCCATAATGGCTTTCAGGAAAGGCCCAGGATGGTATACTCCCGAGTTCTTACATATCACAGGTTCAATCTATTGCCTTCACACAATTTAACTAGGTTTACATACTCATCTCAGAATATGATTTCCCTCAAGGTTTTACACATAGGGGATGGCCCTGCAGGGCAGTGGTTAAGCACTGTGCACAGAAAATTGGATCCTAAGTGGCCTACCACAGTTTGAATCCAGTTCCAGTGACTCGAAAAACATGCCAGGATGCATGCGTGGATATCCAAAATCCAAATGGGAGGGAGAAATGGAGGAAAAAGTACTGTGGCATGACCATGTCCCAAGGGATGCTTTTTCCTTTCCCTTCTCTGTTTTTCTATTGCATACGCACCCTCTGGCAATAAAAAAAGACCAAAAAAATGTTTTGTACACATTTTTTTATTTTACCCTATCACCAGATGCTATAGACCAAGAAAGACATGTTTCTGCCTTCTCTAAGTAAACTAGTATTTGGGAAACTTGTTGTTTAGACCTAAATGTTAGCAAAAATTATATTTAAGTTCAAACATGTCATCAGGAAGTTTTACCTGAACCCTTAGAGGTGACCTGCATTTGCCATCCAGATGTATAGTTCTCTCAATTCAGTTTGCCTTTTTGTTTGTTTGCTCCCTCTCCCCTTAGTTAAAATTACTGAGTCTCTAACTTGATTTACCTTTATGTAATACCCATTATCCATATATTTAATGTCCTTTCACGTCAACTACATTATTTTATTGTCTTTGTGTATCGGTCTTTTCTCTGTTTTCTGATGACTTCTTAAGTTTGTCGGTCACATCAATAATTTTGTGCAATGCGCATTTTAATCTTGACTGTGTTTCATGTAGGTTTAGATCTTTAAATATCATCTACAACTTTGTAATCTTGATTTTTCTCTACATGTCTTTTTAGCAGCCCGTTCTTTTTTCTAAAGAGTTATTTATTTGATTTTATAAGTTAGTATTATTCTTCAATTTGACCAGAGAGAGACAGAAAGGGAGAAAACGGGAGCGTGAGAAAGCAAGCCAGCACTTTAACCACCGTGTCACCGGCCAGCTGCATAGCCTATTCTTATGCTTTCTTACTTCTCATCTTGGTATCTGTGGCCAGGCATTGTGTACGTGTAGGGTTTCGTCATAAAAAATAGAATTCACTTGTCTTAGCATAAGCTGAAATGAAGGTACGCCGGGGTGCAGAAATTGCAAGAACTTCTGAAGAAATGGAGTATAGTTTAGATTTCAGGAATAACTCTCACAGATACACTGCAAACCTGGCCACCACGAGAGGTAATACTTCCTTTATGTTGTATGCATGCATATCCAAATTCCTAATGGGAAGGGAAAAGGAGGAAAAATGTGAGACACAGTCCCCAGAACCAATCCGGAAACCACTCTGGTCTATCAGTAAGGGTGGTAACACCACCAGAAAATTGCCTTGATCATGATACCAGCTATCAGCCAATACTATGCCTTTTACATTCTGTACAGTAAAACAGAGGCCAAACGTTGTGCTTTGACGCCCAAGGATCTAACAACCAGGCTTTGGGATCTCTGCCAATGATACGGCAGAAAAGAAAGCACATGTCTCTTTGATGATGATGGCCAGTAAAAACAGAAAAACTTTTTACTTCTCTTTTATCTTCCAAATCTCATTAGAGTATATCTGGTAATGGATCTTATTCATACCCAGAACCTTAGTTATAGTGGGTTCTGGAAATAAAGTGTGGTTTTTAGTTTTCTAGTATCTGCAATGTCAGAGGCCACTTGAGACAATTTAGATGCATGTTTTGGACCAAGCCACCAGCTCTACGTCAATCTATTACTTTGGATACTGAATTTCCTATCAGTCTCTTTTTAATTCTAACCTTTCTAATGAAAGCAGTAGCAGCAAGATACATCCTGCCACAATGCAGCTTTCAGTGTCATCCTAGCAATGGTACTGTGGGTTGCTGTGTGCCCTCAACCACCCAAAGAGACTTTATTTTCTTCTGATGATGGTGATGACTTAAGTAACTTTGTCAATATGTGTCCACCTTCTAAGACTAACAAGATTATTGGTGCCTTCAAATTCAACTACTGCAGGAAATCAATCACATTTTCCTATTTTTTCAGACTGTTCCCTATATCAGTGACCTCATCCATCACAGCACAAATTTGAGAATAGAATAATAAGAGGCAGTTAAAGCCAAAGGGATTTATTATAGGGTCTTACGTAGCTCAGAGAACTGCTGGGAAGACTCATGAAAATGGATACATGTACCACACCCTGCTTCTCAGCACTGATACAAATATTCTCCAGGAACTAGAGTATGTACTCACCTCTGCTGCCAAACAAACAAAACGAAACATCTCTCTGTGGGCTCACCTTCCATAAAAGTAAGCAAAGGCCACATGGTTGCCTTTAAATTTTCCCTGATGCCATCTAACTAGTGAAGAATAAATTACCTCCTGAATTTAAGGTACAAGCGTGGAGGAAATGTTGTTTTCTGCTATCTATACACACAGCTAGATGGTGCATGGTAAGGCACAGTAGACAAGGTTAGCGTGGATACAACATGCCAATTCTTCCCACCCACAGTGCCTTCCTGCGCGGAGAATTCCCTTTCCGTTAGTTGATTGATTGATTGATTCATTCATTCTACACTTGTCAGTACCTACTATTTCATTTATTTTACTGGAATTTATTCTACAAAGATTTCTTTGATGGCAGGACCTTTGTTTCAACCTACATCACCATAGTACATCCCACCCAGAAAAAGAGATCAATTAATACTTAGTTTCACTGGATTTTTGATAGTCCAGACACTATCAAACACTGACTTCTACTTTCTCTAGATTTTACTCTTAAAAAAAAAAAAGTAAACACTTCCTAATGGATATTTTCTTTCATATTGCAAAATCTCTTCACAAACTTCACTTGAGATTCTATGTATTCATTTATTCCTAAAAGAAGAGAGAAGGAATTCAGGCTAGAAGTCTGCTCATAAACAGCTTTTCAGTTGAGGTCCCTGCATTATTTCCTCAGTTGATCTCAGATTTCTGCTTTAAGGTATTCAGCTGGAGGGCTGATAAATGCAAATTTACATTAGCAGTGTAGAAACCTCACTTACAGAGGGAAGCAAGAGGAGGGCTACAGAATTTTCTCAGCAGAGGAAATTGTTCTTGCGCAGTTTCTTCTCTACTGAGTAAAGCTTAGTAAAGTACTTAGGTCTGTCTTTCTGCCTAGCCTCTGGGCCGGGTATATGAGGGACTTCAAAAAACTGATAGACAATTGAATTAAAGTGTGAGTTTATTTTGACCTGAAAAATTTTCGAAATCCATGCACAGTTTTTTCATAATATTTTTCAGGAACTTTTCGGAAACCCCCTGTCTTGTGAGGTTGCTCCTATGCTGCCTCCTGCTATGGCTGCCTCTGTGTCATTAAGAAGTCATGCTTGGGAACCAGCAGTTAGCGTAATGGCTATGTCACTGGACTCCCACGTAATCGACTGCGGTTCGCGTCCCGGACCCGGTGGCTTAAAACTCACGCCGGGCACGTGTGCGTGCGTGCCCAAGATCCCGAGAGGAGAATGGAGGAGAAGGGATTGCGGCGTGACCATCCCCCCTGGGGGGTGATTTCTTGCTTTCTGTTTCTATGTCTCTCTCTGTCTGGCGAGCGCATGTGCCCTATAGCAAAAACCTCTCAAAAAAAAAAAAGAAGTCATGCCTAAGGTGGGCAGAGAAAATACAGAGTGTCCAGTTAAATTATACTTTCAGATAAATACCACATACATTTTTATTTTAAGTACATACCAAATATTACCTGTGACAATACATTTTCAGTAAAATTTATTTGCATTCATTGCTTAAAATTCAAATGCAACTGGGACCAGCAGTTAGCATAATGGTTGCTGGACTCCCATGTAGTCGACTGCGGTTCGAGTCCTGGACCCGGTGGCTTAAACTCATGCCGGGCACATGTGTGTGCGTGCCCAAGATCCCAAGAGGAAAATAGAGGAGAAGGGATTGCGGCATGGCCATGACCCCTGGGGGGTGATTTCTTGCTTTCTATCTCTCTGTCTCTCTCTGTCTTCCTGGTGAGTGCACACGTCCTATAGCAAAAACCTCTCAAAAAAAAAATTCAAATGCAACTAGACATCCTGTATTTGTTTGCTTCTCCCATTAAACCTAGCTCTACCACATCTGGGGGAATTCTTCGTGTATTGTCAAGAAACCAAGATAGCTGGTAGACTTCTTGACTCTCAATAAGTTCATATAGAATAACTTCTGAGGATGATATATGTGTGTGTGTTTGTGTGTGTATACACACACACACAAACATATATATATATATATATATATATATATATATATATTTTTTTTTTTTTTTTTTTTTTTTTTCCTGCCATAGGGATGTGCACTAACCAGAGACGCACAGAGAAAAGTGAGAGGGAAACTGAAAAATCGCCGCCAAGGAGAAGGCCCATGCTGCAATCCCTTCTCCAGTATCCTTCTGGGATTTGGACATGTATGCACACAGGCCCAGCGTGATATTGATGCCAAGTCCGGGACTTGAACTACAGTTGGCAATGTGAGAGTCTGGCACCTTCACCACCACACCACCTGCTGGCCCCTGAGGAGGTCATTTTGAGTAAGGTTGCTAGAGAGTAAATATTGGTTCCTTCCCTTGTTATCTGGCCTTGGGCAAATTACATAAGCTTTCTATACCTTGGTTTACCTATGTACCTATGTATGAGATTGGCCTAATAACTGTACTTATCTCCTAAGGCCAATTTTTAAAAAATGTGGAATCCATTTTTAGCATTTAGAAAAATAACTGGCACAGGGACGGCAGGTGGCGTGGTGGTTAAGAGTGCTAGACTCCACCTGGCCAACCGTAGTTCGAGTCCTGGACCTGGCAGCTTGCTTTCTCACTTTCCCTCTCTCTCTTTCTCACTCTGTCTCTCTCTGGTCAAATTTAAATAAATAAATAAATAAATAAATAAATAAATAAATAAATAAAATATTTTTTTAAAAGAAAAATAACTGGCACATAATAAATCCTCCGTAACTATTAATCAGTTATTACTTCTGCTAGGAAAACAAGAAAATATTGAGGTCTCCCTCAAACAACTTGTCAGAAATGCTCTTTATCTGTAACTGCAAAAGAGATACCAAATTTAAACTTTCCATTTGTCCCATAGATTCTTCTTGCCACCCATGTTCATGCTCCCAATTAAAAAGGTGTCAGTGATCTGCCAGACCATCCTCTGATAACTTCCTGAGAGTCTGAACCACTTTCTCCACAGGGAAATTTTGAACCAGCCCTCGGTGTCTTGTCATTTTGTCTGCACTAAATCTAGCAGAAATACTTTGCTATTTCTGACAATGAAACTGATAACCCTTTTCTGGTCCTTTAACTGATGCATATTAGTGTCTATTTTTATATTCTTTTGGTCATTTCAGGAGATATGTAACAGGATGGAAATTAAACCCCTCGACTGAAATTATCATAACTTTCTCAGTATTCCTGAGCATAAGCCAAACCTTCATTTTGTTTTAATCACTTGACTGTATTGATAGTTAATAACTAGTATGATACTTAAAATTCAGAGAGACAACAGTGGGGAAAAGATCTTTCATATGCACTTCATTGACTGGCTCACATCTGTATTGTTTATAAATTTTAGCTCACATCTCCTCACTAGCTCTTTCCATGCTAATATATGAAATTCCCTCTTTCTGTAGTTAATGTAATACAGATCTAATCCTTATGCAATGATTCTTGTCTAGGCCTCTTTCCAGTCCTCTGGAGTTATTTATATGCAATTTTCAAACAGAGGTGATCTTTCCTATATGCACTAATAATATTTACATTTTTAAATGGAACACAGACTGAAAGTTGAGGTAAAAGGTTGTGAGGTCAAAGAAACATAGAGAGTAGATCTTTAACCAAGGCAGACTGTTACATATTGAAAATATCAATATCATATTTTCACTAATGTTATGCCCTCATTGAAGACACAGATGCCTACTAGAAAGGATTCTTTTAAAAATGACAACTCTGTTCACAGCTATTAAGTAGGCCATGGGAAGATCAGTGGTTATTAGGATTAAAAAAAATAATTATCTGATTAATTGATCACCTATCATGGAACAGTTCCAAACAATGAAATCCAAAACAGCAGATGAAAGAGGGGTTATATTTCAAACAATCAGAGATGGGAAAGCAAATGTAAAAATCAGAATGAACAGAGTCAGTTTTTTGAAAGAAGCCACTATATGCAGGAAAGTTGAATATAAAGACTATTTTCATCATGCTACATATAACTCAAATTAAAATGTTAAAACAAGCACACACTTTGGGGTAAATACAGAATCAAAGCAAGATCTGAAAGCAAAAAGCAGGCTGAGACGTGTTCTCTCCTTTCCCTGTTTCTCTGTGCTCATTTCTGCAGAGAACAACAGAACTTTATGAAAGAGCAGTTGTAAGCTCCCCATTAACTTGCATAGGTCTTGTTACCATCTTATATTAGAATAAAGTGTGAATGGCTTGCTATGATGATTTATACTTTTTACTCTGTATTGTATGAAGTTACATCTTTTGTAGAGATGACAAATAGTTCCTTCAGTGTCTAACAGAAAGTTTCCTATAGTATAGCCAAAGAAGTGAAGATTTTGACTATCAATGCTAAGCATGTTGAGATGTAGTTTTTATTTCTTTGTACATATTGGCTCTGGTTCCTGAGTCTCATCCCTAGCAAACTAAGAATATATATATTTTAAAAGTTTTTTATTATTTATTTTTTTGAATGTTATTTATTTAAGTTTTATTTATTAGTTTTTTAATTTGCTATAGGACACATGTGCTCACCAGAGAGAGACAGGGAGAAAGAGGGAAGTGAGAAAACATGTCACCAAGTCTGGGACTCAAACTGTGGTCAGGCATGTGGGAGTCCAACATCTTAACCACCAGGCCACCTACTGGTTTTCAAAATAAAATGTATTTATAATTTACCCTTAGATAATGTGACAGATACCACATTCAAAATGTAAGTTAGAGGAATGTTGGTTTATCAATACATGTGTTAGACCAGAGGTCAACAAACCTTTTCTTTAAATGGCCAGGTAGCAAATATTTTAGGCTCTTTGAGTCATAAGGTCTCTGTTGCAATTATTCAATTCGGCCACTGTGGATGAATGCAGACATAGATGATACATAAATGAATGGACCTAGTAGTGCTCCAATAAAACTACACTTAGAGGGGCCAGCAGGTAGCATGGTGATTAGGGCACTGGACTCCTGCATGGCTAGTGACAGTTTGAGTCCCAGACTCAGCTGCTTGAATCTAACTTTGGGCACAGGTATGTATATGCCCCAAATCCTGAGACCAAAGAGAGGAAAAGGGATTGTGGTGTGGCCATTCTTTCTTGGGGGCGTTTTCTCACTTTCTCTCTCTGTTTCTCCAGTGAGCACACACACCCTGTAGTAAAAATCTCTCGCTTAAAAAAAAAAAAAAAAAAAAATTCAGAGATATGAGCAGAAGAGTAACAAAGAATATATAACTTTTCAAAATGGGAACAGTCCAATCCTCTGTATCTGACATATGAATAAATTCCATTTGAAACCCCTCAATAGAAATACTGCATGTTAAAGAACAAAAGAGGCAGCTTCAGGCTGTTTTTCATAATTTTTCTAATTCTTTGTTTTAATGGAACAGAAGAGTTTTGTGGGACTGAAAGGAAAAGGAAAAAAAAAAAAAAAAAAAAAAAAAAAAGGAAGCCCCTCTCTGATGAGTTCTGCATTTGCAAATAGTACCTGCCACTTGAATAAAGTACAGACTTTGAGTGATGGTGATATTGTCAATGATGCATTTTAAATCAATGTCGCTCTGAAAGAAGGCAAGATCTTTTCTTCATTTCACATTACCATATTTACCATTTTTCTTGGTCTTTTCCTAGGTAATAAATAATAAAAGAACTTACCTGAGGAAAAAAGTGGAGGAAATTCTGAATGCCAGTTTTATTATTAATAATAATTACTATATTAATAACTATAGTAACAATCTAACAAATATTATAGTTTTCCGTGAATATTGATAAGTATCCTGATTTATAACTATGTAAGTAGTATTTCCAAAATTGCGATAATACACTAAGGGAAAGAACAGGAACAAGGTAGTCCCAGGCACTAGTCTTAAAGAAGCAAAGCTCCTACAGATTTCAATAGAAGTTCTGTATGCAAGAAATGTATAGTTCTGAATTTTGAGAAATATATTCTAGCTGAATTTTGAGAAATATATTCTATAAGATCCTTTTTGCAGCACAATGAGCTGAATCCAATGAAGGAAAGAAAAAGCTAGCTGAGTTACCCAGTGGCTCTCTCCTGGCATCTTTTGTCAGAAAATATCAGATAAAGGCATTGGGACATGGTGCTGAAAGGTGATTGTGCCACACGGCCAGGGCCACCCTATGCCACAATATAGAAAGAGACTGTGAGAAGAGAAATAAGCACCTCTGTGTCAGGAAAGGGTGTATTAACAAGAAGAGTTGAGCTCGAATCGTGAGGTCCAGGAGACAGAGCAGAGGGATCGAAAGTGTGAAGAGCATAGCAAATGTTGTCTTTTTCTCTGCTGCAGCAAATCTTCACCCTTAGACCTCTACTGTTGCATCAGCTGTGCGATGTCATTGTCAAACCTAGGCTCTGCATTCTAATAATTAAAAGAGACTAGAAAGCATTACTTATCCTGGATTCACTCACTTCTCTGTTATAAAAGTGGAGAAATAAGCCTTTTGGGGGAGCTCAGTGTGTTTTCTGATGAACCAGAAACCACAATGGGATTTTGATACTCAATTTTAGCCCTAGGTTAAGTCAGGGAGAGCACTGTTTCAAAATTAGAATAAAATAAAAGAACTCATTAAAGACACGTTATAACCAGGAGCATTTAGTCTTAGTTAGATAAGACTTTGAAAGAAGGTTATAATAAATAACCCTTCCGTGGTGTCAAGAAACACATTAGGATTGCTGTCTAAGATACCGTCACTTAAGTAAACCTGGTGACCATCTGTGTGGAGAAATTAATAATCATGCTGAACTTAAAAAGTTTGTTTCTCATGCAGGAAGTTTTAATTCTATCTTATGATTTGGGGTAACTGAAACACCATATGCCTCGTAGATATTAGAGGCTTGAGCTTATCAAGATAATTGAGAAATCTGAGAAATTTGGCTCCAAATGAGCAATGAGTAAAAAGAATTACTGCCTACAAAAAACAATAAGTATGAACCCACTAAATCAATCAGAACCAGGGAAAATTACACTGCTAATAAGCTTTACGGATAAAAACATTTTTATACTAATTTCTGACTCTAAGTAAAACAACAAAATAAGAGAATTTTAACAGCAGGGCTGCCAAGTTTCCCAATTCACCATCTTCTTCAAGTGTCCTTTCCTACCCCTCCACAAGTACCTATACCCCAAGAAAGGTTCTGGTAATTATATAAAGTCTCAAGCACCTATGAGAACATAAATAATAGCCAATCTATCTGTTCATTTTAAGATCACAGTGAAGTACGAGAAGCAGACTTTTTCTTTTCTTTTTTTTTTTCCCCGATGGAGAGAAAAGGTACTGAGGTAGCCATATAATATATAACCCATATTTAGATGGGCCCTGCTGAAAGATTTGGAAATACCATGACATTGAGAAAGTTTTTCTTTCGCCCCTCATGGACAATCACTGCTCACTATCATGTTATGGTGTCTGTTTTTTTCCATTTTTGTCATAAACTTTTAAAAATTTTATTTATTACTATCATAGTATTTTTATATTACATTTAATCACATATATCTTTACAATGTATTACATTTCTTATTCCAGCATGATTACCATGCATATCAGTCAGGACAAAGACATTACTATCCATATCATCATAATCAAATAGCTTTTCATCTTTTTTTCAGATTATTATTATTATTTATTCTCATTTTTTTTGAGAGGTTTTTGCATGTAGGGGACATGCGCTTGCCAGAAAGACAGAGAGAGACAGAGAGCTAGAAAGCAAGAAGTCACCCTGCAGGAGGGATAGCCACGCCACAATGCCTTCTCCTCCATTCTCCTCTTGGGATCATGGGCAGGAACGCACACGTGCCCAGTGTGAGTTTAAGCCACCGGGTCCGGGACTCGAACTGCAGTCGACTACATGGGAGTCCAGAGACGTAGCCATTATGCTATCTGCTGGTCCCTATTCTCATTGTTGTTGTTGTTGTTGTTTTTTTTTTTTTTTGGATTTTTTTCGCTATAAGGCGCGTGCACTCGCCAGACAGACAGAGAGAGACATAGAGACAGAAAGTGAGAAATCACCCCCCAGAGGGGATGGTCATGCTGCAATCCCTTCTCCTCCATTCTCCTCTCAGGATCTTGGGCATGCACGCACACGTGCCTGGCGTGAGTTTTAAGCCACCGGGTCCTGGACGCGAACCGCGGTCGACTATGTGGGAGTCCAGCGACATAGCCATTACGCTAACTGCTGGTTCCCTTCTCATTGTTTTTTAAACTTTCAATCACTATATATAATTTGGCTTGTAAAGAGAATTCATCCAACATGAAATACTTCTCAGACCAGTCCAGTTGAGAATGCTACACATGTTATCAACAGGTAATAAACAATTTCTGAGTCTCACTAATATCGTGCCTGTTTGTTCTCTTGCTATCCTTTTCTATGCTCTTCCCTTCTCCCTGCCCCATTCCACACTGTCTTCATCCATGTAATGGTGTCTTAAGGAGAGATGTGGAACAAAGGATGAAGGGAGTGAATGACAAACAGAAAGAGAGAAAAGCACTTTATATAACTGCTTCTGTCTGTTCATTACTCATACTCAAGGAATGCCCCAGAGTAAGCATATAAGGAAAAATTAATTTATTTTAGGTCTTAATTTTCAGAAATTCTTATACTGAAATCTTAGGATCTTACTCTGCTGAATGTAATTGGTGTTCTGAAAATGTGTACTTTGCAGTTCACAGTTGATGGCCTTCTCTAGTCTTCAACCAAAGTCAGACATCTGTTTAATTTCTGGAGGAAACACCGATTTGTTGAGTTTACAAAGATGGTATGCCATTTTTCAAAACTTGTGCCTTTCTATGGGATTTTAAGGTAAATATATACATACATGATTTTTACCTTCAATGCTGACTTTAGAACAAAGATAAGCTCCTTTTTCCTCACATACCTTTCTTAGATATTCACAATCCATATCAGCATAAAAACATTCTGAGAGGTCTTTTAGTGAGGAAATGGATTTGACTTTATTTCTTTTTAAAAAAATTTGTATTGCCAGAGGGTATATGTATGTGCAAAAGAGGAAGAGGCAGGGGGAAGAAAAAACAATACCCTAATGGAGTCTGTTCATACTATAAACCTTTTTCCTTCATTTCTTCATTCCCTCAGGATCCTGGGCACACATGAGTGCTTTTTAAAGTACCAGGGCTGGGATTTGAATCATAGTTGGCCATGTGTAAGCCTGCTCCCTATGCATAGTGCTTAACCACTTTACTACAAGGTGGCAACAGCCTTTCTTAAATATCTTTATTTTGACAGCCTTTCTTAAATATCATGACAAAGACCAATTTTTGTTAGAATAGTTAACCCCTTTGTTAAGTTCACAAGGATAGAGAAGAGATCCTAAACAAAAGAAACTCACAATTTCTTTATCTGTAAGGAGTATTTCAGCTATGAAAAAAACAGGAAGCCTACTGCTTAACAATAAAAAAATTAAATATTATCTCTCTGCATCACACAGGTTCTAAGTTATAGGTCGAAGAAAGCAAATCTGGTGGATTTAAGGGAAAAAATCTTGAGTAAATGGTTTATTATTATTATTATGTTTCATCACTGTACATATTTACAGAGTACAGAATGGCTTTCCCCAGCATCAGTATAGTGTATATTAGTCAAATCAATATTTCCACATACATTACCATCAACACATAACTTTTCATTTTTGTGTCTGATGATTTTTTTTTCTTTCCCCATCCCCTTTCTCATACCCCTCCAACTCTGTCTCTAGTATCACCAGTTGCTCTCCTTGCTATTATACCTTCTAATCCCTTGGTGTCTGAATGGTTTTTAAAATCATAGTATGATCAGAAAAAAAGATGTGGAGGTTCTGTAGCCAAGACTTAAATTGAAATCACTTCACAAAGCCATTCCCATGAAGACACCCTTGTCATTAAGGACATGGATGTCACATCTTTCACCCATGGTTGCACCAAAGTTGAACTTAGTATACTCTTTCCAGCAATTCTACCAAGTAGCTTCTGAAACACAGGTATAGAAATTGTTGGTTCCACCAACTTCACTCAGAGGGATTCCTTATGGTTCATACTCCTTCATGTCACTGACTCATGTTAAAAATCTTGGGTGTAGGGCCTGATAGTGGTGCAGTGCTAAGACAACTGGAGCTACAGGGGAAGTTTCAAGGATCATATGACTCCTCTATATGCTGGGTGCATGTGCATGCCAGTGATCTGAACTAACTGAGATCAGAGCTGGATCACAGCATGAGACCCTGGTAGATTTCTCTCTCTCTCTTGTTTTTCAGAAGAAATTAACAAATAAAACTTAAAAATAAAATCCGTGGCAGAGTCTAGCATGCATTCCCATGGCCAAGTTGCAAGGGAAAATAGGAAAGTATCCAGCAATACTACTTTTGTAATGTTTGATTGACTCTGCCAAATAAAGTAAAGAATGTCCTAGCTTAGAAAGTAGATTGAATCGTTAGACAGTCACAAAACAAATGTCTACCCTAAGCACAGAATCAGAAGTCCAGGGTTGAGCAGTTCCAAGTGGATAATTAACCCCTGGCTGTTAGTAAGCACCCAGTTTCTTCCCGTCTCTTCTCTCTGCATTAAATGCCTTGGCAGGAATTTTCATCATGACAGGATGGTTGAAGTGTCTCCAAGAATCACATACCTATACCATAATATCCAATGGTCAGGAAAAGAGATCACAAATCTTCTCCTGTCCCTCCTTTTATACCCAGAAAAACTTAGAATCTCCATAAGAGCCTTCTCCTCTTGTTATAATAGTCATGATTTTATAATATTCCCATTTAAAAATTCATTATTGATGAAAGAAATGGAATTGCAATGATTTATTTAGGATAGTGTCTGTATCTCCCTGGGGTCTAAGAGGGTATAGCCTCTAATAAAGCATATGTATTTCCTGGCTCCTGAGATAATCAGAATTCTGTTAACAAGGATGCAGGAGGTTATAGCTGCTGAGAAGACCACCAACTATGTTTGGCATAACAGAAGAAAAAAATAGCTTAGTCCATAATTAGGATGGAAATTGTATATCAAACTAAAATGTCTGAGCATGCTACTAAAAGAGCTGCACATCTGAGATTTAGAAAGAACAGTAATAGCCCTAACCCTAACCCTAATTCCAACCTGAACGTAAAAGAGTCTGTTGTAATTACATGTTGCTGGTAGAGAGGACTATTTGGGATCCAGTCTCTCAGGGCATTCCCCAGGTGCGAGTATATAATTCCATCTCACATTTGATTATCTCCTTATATAATGAGGTCATTATATAGCTTCTGTATATGCCTTAATGACTGAGATTTCCCTTTAACGTTAGAAAGTTGCCTGTGTTTTTGGTGGGGAGGGGAGAGTCACTGTTGGTCACATATTTGTGGAGATACATGTAAGTTTCATTATGTTAGGAAGACAGAGAGACAGTGATCTGATAAGAGGGGTCAGTAAAGGAGAAGAAATGAGAGTGAGATACTGAGACGGGATTTGAAAGTGACACCAAATAGGCCTGACAGAACCCTGAATTTTTGCCATGTTTTAAAAAAAATCAGTATCACATTTTGTATACTTTTTATTCTCTTGCATATAATTAAGAAGATAAAGATCTCTGATTCTTTATTATTGGTATCCTGACTTGATTGTAGACAGGACAAACAAAAACAAAAACAACTGTCTGTGTCTAAAGGCATGAAGTTTTCTGGATAATAGGTGGCCCATAACATCAAATGGAACATTTAATATACTGGATAGATATTTTCTTACAAGTGTCAGCCCTGAAAGTGAGCAAGTTGTAAAATCTCCAAAGATAAAAGTATGCTTCTTTTACTACCACTTGAACTCCAAAGGAATAATAGCAACAAGCTGTACAGAAGCCACTAGGACTACTTACTGATACATATTTAAAAACTCTCAGAAAGTATTCTGATTAAAAGGCAGTAAAAGAAGGGATCAATGGTTTCATTAGCTATTATTGCTACTTGCACGATTATCGTATAAGACTCTGATTTAGACCTTGTCAAAACGATGCAAATTCACTGCTGATATGCCAGTGTGTCATAACTTCATCTTTTTGAGTCTTAAAGAACATTCTATTAATGCATGAAGAAACTGCCTCAATTAAAGTTCTTTTGGTTGTAGGCAAAAGAAACCATAACCCACTGGTTTAATCAGAACTTATGGTATCCCATAATGGAAATATTTTTAGGAAAACTGGCTCTAAGCATAGCTTGATGCAGGAGTTTAAATGACATCACTAGGACCCTACTTATCTATCTTTGCTTCTGTGTTGACACCAGTGTCCAAAATCACACTTCTAATTGGTACATGATGGCAGAGAAGATACGTATTTTCTATTCTCACAACTTCGAAGGCAATGTAAAAAAAAAACAAATGTTGTTTCCAGATATGACAGCAAAATCTTATTTCTGTGTCTGGGTCACAAACTCACTCCTGAATCTCTCAGCAGACCCAGAAATGTGTCTGCTCTGGCATGTCACAGGGTTACCCATTTGCCTGGGGGTGGGGGAGGGGTTGGTCAACCACACCCCTACCCCCCACCCCCTCAGGGAAGCCCGGGGAGTAAGAGATGATGAGAAGAGTATTCTATAGGAAGTTTGGTCATGGTTTCCCAAATACGGTGAATGAATTAATGTTGGGATAAAAATAAGCAAATGTGCTTTAACACTTTATCAGAAATTATCTGATATCCAGCCAAAGACAAAGATTGAAAAGAAGGTAGATCTGTAGTATGGGGGTCAGAGAAGAAGTGGATGTTCCTGGAGGATGGGTACAAGCATCAAAGGCAGAAGGCAGACCTTACATACTGGTCACAGTAAGCACTGAAAGGGAAAAGCCATCAAAAGTTTAAAACCCTGCACAAAGGAAGTAACTATTATTTTTTATTTTTATTTTTTTTGGAGAGGTTTTTGCTATAGAGTGCATGCGCTTGCAAGACAGACAGAAACAGAGAGACAGAAAGCAGGAAATCACCCCCCAGGGGGTTGGCCACGCCACAATCCCTTCTCCTCCATTCTCCTCTCAGGATCTTGGGCACACACGCACACGCGCCCGGCGTGAGTTTAAGCCACTGGGTCCGGGACTCGAACCGCGGTCGACTACGTGGAAGTCCAGCGACATAGCCATTACGCTAACTGCTGGTCCCAATAACTATTATTTTTAAGGCTAGATGTGATGTTTTTTTTCTTTCCATCTAAAAGTTGGAATATTCCTAGAATTTGAGGAATTTATTTACTTTTGTAAACACACAACATCATCTTTACAGAGTTCGTTATGTACTAGTTTCTACACTGAATATTTTGCACATGAGTCAAGCAGTGGGTGGTGGAAGGACAAGTTCTGAAATGAGGCTATGAGTATTTTCATGCTCACTTGGTCATTTACTAGCTTATGGCTTTGGGTGATAACTTTAAATTCTCTATGATTGTTTCCTCATCTTGAAATGGGGATAGAACAACTAATAAAGGTTGTTGTGAAGACCAAATAATTCACTTTTTAGGAAATGTTACACAGTAATTGCAGATAAACAAGGATTATTAAGTATAAAGCATTGCTGTTGTCAAGAGGTATGGATTTCTTTCAGCCTTGCTACTTATGAGGTAGATGCTAATATTACATACAAAGAAACTAGAGAGAAAAGGAGATCAAATAAACTTTCAAAACACACAGTTCTCAAATTATAGAGCTGGGATCTGAATTCATAACCTATGATATAAACCACAAATTATATAGCTTTTAGAACTATAGTTTTTCCACCAGAATTCAGGACTTTCTGGATATAGAGAAGAGATAGAAGGAAAAATACAGTTGGGCTCTCTTCCTCTTTGTCTTCAGTATATTTCATGATTCATGATCTTCAGAAGCAGTATAGACTATTGTACATTAAATAATATAGATTGTGCTCTGGGGAATAATTAGTCTTATGAAGGCAAGAAACAATCACATCCTTATTTCTAATTCAAATTTGGTCTTAACCTGAAAATAATAGTAACGAGAAATTCCACTAGAAAATGCAATCAATCAATCAACCAGGTAGCCTGCATACTATTAAAGACTTAATTTGCTGGGACCAGGAGTCCACCTCTTTCGGTTAAAATAAGACTAATGCTTAGCATATCAATATTTAAGCTGAATCTATTTTTATTAATTAGGATTTGAAGATTGTCAGAAACTCACTGCAAATCGTCAATTACCTTGTACCTGGGATGTCCCTTATAAGAATATCACATTACATAGCCATAAAAAATTCAGACATAAAGTAGTATGGGGAAGAAAATCTTCATTTAAAATTGAAAGAATGAAAATTAACCCTTATCTTTTAAAAGGCCTTATATTTAACTTGGTGTCTTTCTAGGTTTTAAAACTATTAAAGACTGTAGATACCAGTTCTTTTTTTTTGTTCTTCCTAATCCAATTGAATCTACTTTAAATAGCCATAATTGGTGATTTTCCAGATCAAAGGTCTTCCTCAGATCAATGAGCAGAGCTTGTCTATATTGATTACTAGCCATGCCTATGAAAATATCATTCGTTACCTCGGGAATGATAGTGGAATGAAGAGGCTAACACCAAATTGGAAGGAAATCAATGAGTTGCATGTAGATAAAAATAAGCATGTTACCTGAGAAGAGAACATCAATTTTTTATGGACCTTGGACCAAATAGCAAAGGAAAAAATTATCTAGTAGGTCGGTCGTCTGAATGCTCAGAATGTCTTCTTGTTCATAGAGAAACTTCTAACCTAGCAGAGTATCATCAAAGACGAGAGGAAATAAAAGGGTTGAGAATTCTTAATTTCTATAGATTGCCATAAAATCATCTTTACATTTTATATTTTTTAAAGCCTTACTCTGTCTACATATTTGTGAAAAACAATCCAAACATCTGATTTTTTTCTTCAGAACTTTTTTTCATATGACTCTTCCATATCCCAAAAGTAATGGCTTCTGCTGCATTAACAATGATGCTATTGGCTAGAAAATGTAGTATTTGAAGCGACTGGAAAACAAGGTATCATCTGAACAAAATACTAGTTTGAAACAAAAACAGTATGATTTTTGACAGAATTGTATTTTTCCTCTAACTTGCTTATTGCCATCAGTAGTCTAAATTACCTCCAAGTATAGACAGGACTATTAAGGAATCCTTTACTAATCTGAATGCCTAGAAAGTGTTAGGCAAGTCAACATTGAGGTAAAGGGCACCCAGGTGCTGAAATCACTCATTCGGAAACTGTGGGTTAGGTTGAGACTTAGCCTTGCAAAGCAGGGGCAGAAACTGCATTTCTAGTTATGTATGGCTAGGCAGAGGTTACTCACAAAAGAAGTAATAAGAATGAATCTAAAAGAGGTAAAACAGACAATCAGGGCTAGAAAAAAGGTAACAGGAATATCAGTCTGACTGAGGATGGTACTTAAGAAGAAGAGAATAAAAGGTAAAAGATCAAACTTAGAACAAAGGCATAGACAGTTCACAATGGGCTAAGATATGCTAAAGAGGCTTTGTGATTAGTGCCATCTTTTGCCAGATGGTTTAGGAATTCCTTTAGCAGCCCCTCGACTGTTCCACTTAGTTTTGTTCATTCTGATCTTACAGAGGTCCATGATGTATATTTTCCGGCGCAGAAGTTTTATGCTTCTATCTCCATGAGTCATTCCACCTCTTCAAACAGGAACTTCCCTGTAACCTCAGTTTCCAAAGTATGGATCTGTCCCTTTGGAGATGGTTTCAAGAAGTAGGACGTTTGCACCCTATAGGAACCTTTGACAATTAGCCAAAATATGGATTTGCTAGCTTCCAGCATTAGAATGAACAGATCAACTGGAATACATATAGGTAGTGTTATTTCTAGGAGAGATTGCATTGTATGCTTGGTCGGCGAGGATGGCTATGGGCCACTGCTGTGAATGCCCAGGGACCATGATTGTCACTAGTATTTTTTTTTTTTTTTTTTTTTTTTTACTGTCATGGCCATCATGCTTCTTAGAAGTAATAGTTCAAAGGGAAGTTACATGAGAATCATAAGACATTGGGATAATCCAAAAGCTACAGAGGGTTGGGATAGTTCAAGTCACAAGTAAAAATTCATACAGAAAAAAAATCAAAATCCAAAGTGGGCTAATATAAAAGCGTCTTGCTAAGCCATGATCAGCCGGCAATTCACGAAAATGTGATTTCCATGAAGTCTCAGCTACAGGTGAGTGAATGAACAAGTTACAGAATAAAGTTTATTGAAGAATATGTGAAAGAATTCAGAGGTAGGCTCCAGATACAGAACTGAGAGGAACTGTCAAGGATGTGAGAGCAGATAAGGAATCTACAAACCCAGCAAACATTTGGAATAAAGTAAGAACTGGTGACTTAGTCAAGAAGACCAGTCACTTTTAGTTTTAGATGAAAAAGAAAGATGAAACCCACAGTGAGTTAGATATCCTAGACACAGGTTCAGATTCCTCTTTTAAAATAAATTTTTTTAGAATATTGATTTAATGGTTTTATTATTATTATTATTATTATTTAATTTACCAGAGAAAGAGAGGACAAGTGAGAAGGCAAGTTGCTGGGTCCGGGACTTGACCATGTGCGAATTCACTGAGAAGGAGCGCTAAGGCTCAGGGTGGAAACCTGTCAGAGAAGGATGCAGTTGGAGCTTTCACATGGCAAGTCTTTTTGAGAACTAAGAAGGAGCCATAGCTGGTGGGAGTGAAGCTGGTGAGTCAGATGTTATACTGCACATGTCAAAGATCTTGATTCAGTGCTTATTTAGGAGACAAGGAACAAGACCAAAATCCCTTTTAACTGAGTAAATAGAGGAGAGCTGGAGATACACCATGATGGTTAGAATCAGTAATACGTATGTTGGGAGGGGATGCATGGGATTTATACGTTTTTTTGCTCATACCTGTTTTTCTCAAAATATCTTCAGTGGACATTTACTACTACTGTAATAAGAAACAGCTTTATTTCAAAGTGCACATGTTTTGAAAATGGTATCTTTATTACTCCATCTGGATAAAGGATAAATAAGTAATTAACTGGTTATTTGTTCACATATAAACAGTATACAGAATTACTCTTTCCTTTTTTCATTTTCTCCATATACATAGACTATTTTGATTAAAGAAAAAATCAAAATAGAATTTTTTGATTAGAGAAAAATCTGAGTAAACTCTTATATTTTGACTATGATGAAGACAATTGATCCACTGCTAGTTTAAATGTATTAAATCAACAAATATGAAGAATATATGTATATATATATTATTATTTAACACAGAGCTAAATATTCACAGCAGAAATGATTAGAAAATCAATGGTTTTGAATTTTATTTATATTTTATTGGGAAGAAAACAAAGCAATAAATAGCTATGTAACTTTAATTACTTCATTACAGTTGTCAGTATATAATTCTATATAAGCTGTGCTAGTAAACTATAATATTCATGAGGACCAGCAGGTGGCTGACGGAGCAGATGAGATCAGACTGAAACATGTCAGTATATATTTTTTACCTTTTATTTTACTTTTTAAAGAATTATTTAATTTAATTTATTATTATTGATTTTTTTTATTTTCTTTTTTTTTGAGAGGTTTTTGTTATAGGGCGCGTGCGCTTGCCAGACAGACAGAGAGAGACAGAGAGACAGAAAGCGAGAAATCACCCCCCAGGGGGGATGGCCATGCCGCAATCCCTTCTCCTCCATTCTCCTCTCAGGATCTTGGGCACGCATGCACACGGGCCTGGCGTGAGTTTAAGTCACTGGGTCCGGGACTCAAACCGCGGTCGACTATGTGGGAGTGCAGTGACATAGCCATTACGCTAACTGCTGGTCCCTATTATTATTAATTTTTAATTTGACCAGAAAGAAAGAAAGAGGGAAAGTGAGAAAGCAAGCCACAAGGTCTGGGACTTGAACCACGGTTGGTTATATGGGAATCTAGCACCTTAACGACCATGACACCTCCTGGCCCCTCAATACCTTTTAAATATTAATATTAGAATGTGATATACATTAAATAAATAGATATATATTTAAACAAAAGTTGAAGTAAATTGTCTTGGTTGTAATAGGGAAGCTAAACTAATTCTTGGATAATTGATTTGGAGTAAGAATTTGCATGCCTGAATAAAAGGAGAGCTCCCATCTCTCTATTATCTTTCAAAAAGACAGAATTAGTTGCTCTGCATTTGAGCTCTTCCAGAATAGCTCATATTATAGGTACTCTTCAATTACCTTATTTTGAACATCAGTGTTCCATTTGGAAAGTCACTTTATTAGTGTTGAAATCAATGCTAGCTCTGCATGACCTTAGAGGTTAACCGATAGGATTGTTACAAAAGCAGGTACAAAAATTTCACAGAGCTTTTTCTCAACTGGTGTTGGACTTGGTTATAAATAATCCTGTTAAACATAACTTAAAAATAATGGTGTACTTTTCAGTTTGGAGATCAAAATAACAATGAAAAACATATCCTAATGTCAAGCTCATTTTTTTGGATTTTTTTTTTTTTTGTCTCTTGGAATATACTTTCCAGGAACAGTTTATGAAATGAAAAAAATGCAGAACTGCAGACCAGTACAGAGGAAAATAAAAATTACATGATATGAAAATATGTGTTAAATAATTTAAGTAATTTTCAAAGTTTCTCTAGTAATGATGAAGAGATTGAGATCAAAAATATATCTCAAGAATTTAATAATGTTTTTCATTAAATTAGTGGAAAAAAGTATAATATTCCTAACTATTCTACTATTTTACACAATATGCTTTTTTACCCTTTTTTTTTTTTTTTTTCTATTAAGTTTTTGCCATAGGGCACATGTGCTTCCTGAAAAGAAACAGAGAAAGAGAAAGTGAGAAATCCTCTCCGCCTCCACCCTACAGGGGATGGCCATCCTTCAATCCCTTCTCCTCCATTTTCCTGTCAGTATTTTGGGCAAGCATACACACCTGCCTGGCGTGCTTTTAAAGCTGCCAGGTCTGGCACTCAAACTATGCTCGCCTATGTGGGAATCCAGTGCCTTCACTACAATGCCATCTGCTGGCCTCCATAATACACCATTTCAAATGTCTATAGCTAAGATAATTATTTTAAATATTATAAGTGACATTTGACTACCTCATCTACATACGTGCGTAAATTGCCTGGAAAAATCTTTAATTGGATCTTACTGGAAAAGTAGAGTGTTGCTTTATTTCATGGTAACATTGTGTTTGGGGCTAAGGGTATTTTTAACTTTCTCAAACTTATTTGCACCATTTTTCAAAATAAAGGTGAGATTTCTTTTACTTTAAGCTTTTCTAGTAATATAGCCTTTTTTAAATGTATTGTTTAGTAAGGCTTTCAGAGTCAGACAACTTTTATTCCATAGTTTTGTAAGTATCTTATAACTGCATAGATGGCATAAAAACAGGTAAAATTGCCTTTGAATCACATTATGTTAGATGCATTACAACCTAAGGTGCAGATATAATCCAAAACTAAAATCATTTTAATAAAAGCTTAGGTCTCTTTGAGATTTTATTTCCCGCAGTGTCAGGGAGACTACAGAATAAAAGCTTTTCTGTTTCATTAGTAAAGACCACTGTATCATCACAGAGTTGGCAAATTATCCACAGCTACTTCAAATAAATACTTCTCCACAGTGCAGTACTCTTAAAATATTTTGGGTAGTTGAAACAAATCAAATGAACTCATGCACTCATGAAAAAAAAATGCATGAAAGTTGAAAATACAAACACTACTGTGGCTTATGGAATTTGTAGTTTAATGTAAACAGGGTGGCTGAAATGCTAATCTTTTATTTATTTAAAACAACGAAGAGGGTCATGAAAATAATTCACCATACTGATTCTGGCATGTAAGAGGGAAATGAAGGCTCTGTCCACAAAAAAAAAAAAAAAAGGAATGTTAATGCAAAATTAGTATGTTAGATCCAACTCATACTGTTTACTATAGTTTTGACATGAGATCATTCTTTTTCACTAAGGATAAAAAGTGATTGGTAAGGTTTATTTTATGAGTGATGTCTGCATAGATACAAGGATTTAATATCATTTTAGACACAAATTAAAATGAAAATTTGTGGTAAGCTAAAACCATATTCTTAAAAATATCTGTTTTAAAAGGACACATTTTACCAGTGTCCTACCAGACAGTCATGTACATATAAATAAACAAAAATTAAATTAAGCCAATCCATTAATTTGATTAGGAATTTTCTAGAAAATTTCTTTATTATTTTGGTGGGATTCACATATTTAAGGTTTTTCAAATGAAATCATGTGAGCAAATCTTGTTTTGTCAGGTGGATGGCCTATAGTATACAGAGCTTTGATAAAAACCAGCTGCTCTGACCTGATATTGGTTAAAGCTGAAAAACCAGACAGTGCAAACAAATACTCTATGTTGGCTCAAAATACTTTCCACATCTGCCCACAATTAGTTATATCAGACCTAGAAAGGGGTGCTGAAAATAGGATCAAGTTTCAGAGCAAGCAAATAAACAAGGGGCACTGCATCATGCGTGCCTGTAGATGCAGAGGTATCCACCTTTCAGACTAAAACTGGATTGTCAATCTGTTGACATCTTATCTGTTCAGTGGACAGTGTCAGTTAAAAAGGTTGAAGGGACAATGCAAGTTGATAGTCTATTCAGATACTGACTTGTAAATGCCACCTTAAAACTATTTATTATTCTAGATAAAGAAGACCATCCGGGAGGTTAGAGCACTAACTTCATGGAAGATTTTAAAAGCATTCAGATGTTATCTACTGATATTTCTGGTCAAGATTTATGACACAGTTCAAGGCAGCAATAGATTAAAAAAAAAAAAAAAAGATGACTGGTCTTTCCTGTTCCTTCTATGCCCCAGAGATTCTTTTCTAACTCTGCACTTGGCCATCCTTCCAAGCCTATTCAACTTCTCTAAAACAATGAGTCTTTTCTGGATGATTTTTAACTCCTTGACCCTGAAATATGACTTCCTTGATGGATATCATGGAAGGGTCTATGAGAGTATCATGAGTGCCTATTTAACTTTCAGTGTTCACTTTCTTTGACGTTCTCCTCTATCTCCTATGTGGGTCCATGGCCTCCCACACGGTGTGTGGATGTGCTCCTAATGGTGTGAACCTTGCTTCTGGCTGTGAACCTTGCTGCCATGGCTCAGAAATATTCTGTGTCCTGTCAAGTTGGTTGCCACCATTGGCTCTCGAAGCGTTAGAATATTGACCAGTAGAGTCTGCTTCCAGTTTGGGGCCCTATTCCCTTCTCCCCTCAGAATAGCTACCTGTCTTAGAGAGTTGAAGAGCTTAAAAGCCTTTCCTTGAATTACTCTGGTGCTTCCAGTAAACATAGATACTTGATTTTCCTTCAGATATTTTGTCATTCAACTTGCTGAAGCGCTAATCAATGGATTTACTGTCAAAGTCTTTTGTTTTTCTCCGCAACTTCAAGATTCTACCTCTCTTGATTTTATTTGTTCATTTTGTGTTTTGTTTTGTTTACCTGCATGTCAGAGAATAACTTGTCTGAAAATCAGAGAGAGGGGAGGTTATACACACACACACACACACACACACACACACACACATAATTTATAGGAAGAGATTGTTTATGAAGTTATATGTACATATGTGTATATATACGCCATATGATGGATTACATTATCTGTAGAATATGGGTAGTAGAATTGGGTGGGGAAAACGATATATTAAACAAATAATTCTTTTAGACAGGATCAACATTTATTTAAGAACATTATTTTAAATATTCATTAGTAATAAAACAGAAAGTTTGGCCATAGAGCATCTAATATAAAAAGAAGATGGACTTTCCTACTCCTATATTCCACTTGAAAGAATAATTTAATTAAAAGGCAAAGCCGGCAGGAACTTTATAATCTGCATGCAATGCAGGATATTATATAATGACCTTCATTTAAAACCCAAATCATTAAAACTAGTAAGTCTAACTGGTGACAAGGGAGATTTCAACATCAGGCCCAACAGCTTAAAAATATGAATAAAAATCATAGCTTAAATGAATCAGTCCATTGAGAACTTATCGCAAAGTAAAATGAGAGAAGAAAAAAGTTACCTAGGCAATGAATCCTGCTGCTGCACTATTTTATCTTTTGACATGTGCTCCTTTTTTCCTCTCTCTTTTTTTTATTTTTTTCAGAATTTCCTCCTCTGTATAAAATAAACCTTAATCTATTTCCTAGGAAAAAAATTATTTTAGACAATTTGGATGCACTAGAGAAAATAATCTTTAGAGGTGGCTAAATCACTTCTCATCCACCCCAACCTCATTTGTCACATAATCTCCAGAGAAGTGAGCATTTGAAATAAAGTGGGGGAGCTGAGGCCCCTTAAAGGAGCTTGGAAAATTGTCTCCTCACTAATAACAATTTCTGGACATTTTTCAGCAATAAAACACTAGCCGTATGTTGTAAGTTTGGTTTCTGTAACACATACATTTGTTTTGGCAGGAACTTCTTTATACGCTATTACTCTTAACACCCATACAACTAGATCAACCATTAGATCAACATTTAAATAGAGCAAATTCTCTTCTGGTTGTCAAAATTATTCCTAAGCTTTAGAGAAAGCAGTATAGCTAAGTAAAATTTGTATTTAAATGATATAAAGGTGGTACTTTACATTCACTCAATTCTCTTTTCTTCCCTTTGCTCGCTTACTCTTTGTGTCTGTTCTTTGTCCGTTTACTTTTTCATGTAAGCTGTTATTACCCCAGGTTATCTCTATCTCCTGCTGGCCTGAGCTCCCAGGTTGCAAACAACTCTCTTTCCTCATGATGACTTCCAGAAGGGAGCACAGGAAATCCAGAACATAGTCTTTGGAAATCTCATGCCAATGTTACTGAGAAAAAAATGTAAAAATTAAGTCCAGTGGTCACTTAATGTCATGTGAAAAAAAAGTTGTTATGAGTTCATGATAATACCCTTGACAATTGACTATGGCCTCTTTTAGAAGTGGAATTTGTACCAATCTCATAGAATGAAAAGTAAAATATTTCCTCAACCAGCAAATGTGTTTACTTATAAGCAAATGGACAACTTTGACTAACTATTTAAACATGAATTGACTAGTCACTCTTGTTAACCAATAATGCAGTCATGCAATTAGTCACACTAATTGTTTAAACATATCTGACTAAACAAATTGATTTGTAGGTCTGTATGGGGCATTCGTGTTGTAAAAGCTAACAAGTAAATTTAGAAAGGAGAACAGATCCCTTATCTGGAGTAAACTGTCTTAGCCAAATAACTGTTCCATCATTTTATTATTGAAAATAGACAGACTTTAATTGTAGAAAAAAAATATTTACTGGGGTAGAAGTCCAAATACTGAGTTCCAACGCTTGGTTATCCTTCTGGCATAGTTGTGTTGGTGCATGGACTTTCTGGTCCTCATTTTATCATAAAAGCATTGAGCTAACAGCATGATCTCATGGGTGTGTTTTTATTCATGTTATCTGTAGATGGATGTAATGTTAGAGCTGGAATATGTGTCCCAACAGACAGTACAAACATGAAACTAGATAAGTCTTTACGTCACTCTATTTCAATGAAGATGTATTACTAATTAATGGTATTGTTATTAGCATCTCATAATGCAACTAAAAAGGGAATGTGTTTATAACTAAATGAAATATGAAAATGATAAGCAAACAGATTTGATACTGTATAGGACACTAATATAGTTTCTCTAGTTGAAAGTAATCCCCATAAAGTGTTGTTTAATAATTGGATTTTTGATGGATTTTTTGCTTGGATTTTTGATGCACTGATATACAATAAAATAATAAAAACCTACATTAAGCTCATAACAATAACCTTAAAAGATACATACGATGACAAACACTGTTGCCTGAGTCAGCATTGATTCTTTTATTTTTATTTTTTTGAGAGAGATTTTTTGCTGTAGTGTGTGTGTGTGTGTTAACCAGATACAGACAGAGAGACAGAAAGTGAGAAATCACTTTCAAGGGAGAATGGCCATGCTGCAGTCCCTTTGCCATTCTCTTCTCAGGATTTTGGGCATGGATGCACACACACCCAGCATGAGTTTCAAGCTGCAGTGTCCGGGACTCAAATTATAGTCAACCATGTGGGAGTCTTACATCTTAACCACTATGCAACCTGCTGGTCTCTAGTCAGCATTAATTTTTAAATTGGGTTATTTTATATTTAGTTTTATAGTCTATCACAGCATGTAATTATGAAACTGTGTATGTTATTGAAGAAACAGAGTGTGAAATATATTTTTCAATAGGTAACCAGGTTCTTTTTGGAAAGTAATTTATGAGATATTGTTTTTTAATTTGGAAGCATAAAATAATGAATTTAATTAGATGTGATGAACTAAGGCTAAAATATCTCAAACATTCAAGGAGTATTATAGTGCATACTACCCCAATAGGCAACGGTGTGAAAATTGACAAAGATCTGTCTGACACCTTATATTTGTTTAGTGGGTCATTCATTAACTCAACAAATATTTATTGAAGGAACTCTAAGGTGCGTGTATCAGATAAAGCATGGATTTTGGAGATTAATTTTCTATTTCTATTGTTTACTAGTTTTAGCTTAATAACCTCACTGACCCTTATTTTTTTCTATTTTTATTAATAATTCCAAGCTCATATGATTATTGTAAGGATGGATAAGAATAAAAGAGTGAAGTCAGGACAAATACATTTTTTAATAAGAATTATTTTATTTAACTTCATTTATTCATTATTATTATTATTATTATTTTAAATTTGACCAGAGAGGGACAGAGTGAGAGAGAGAGAGATAGAGAGAGAGAGAGAGATAGATAGATACAGGAGAGAGAGAGAAAGAGGGAAAGTGAGAAAGAAAGCTGCCAGGTCTGGGACTCAAACCATATTCTACCATGTGGGAGTCCAGCGCCCTTAATCACCACGCCACCTGCCAGCCCCCAAAATACATTTTTTATTGAACTGAATTGTGATTATCTCTGTCCTACGGTACAACAGGTACTACACTAGGTATTTAAAATTCACACATAAAACACCATTACTACCCTTAAGGAATTGCAAAATCTAGTGGGTGAGTCTGTTTATTTTTATATGGGAGTAGAGAGGGGTAGGTAGTATAGTAGTATAAATAAACTGAACTTTACTCTCAGAATCCAGAGATATGGATAACTATATTATTTGTGGAGATGAGTACGTTTTCATGGGGAAGTACATTTTGACTTAGATCTTCTAATACAGGAAACAAGAAATGAAAAGTTATTTGTTGATGATAACACATATGTTGATGTGCTTGATTGAGCCAATCAAGTGTATTGAGCCAATCAGTGTATTCTGGATGGGAATCTCATTTTGTATGCTATAATGATGTATAGTGAATGAATGTAAATAAATAAATTTAAATAAAAAATAGAAAAAAAGAGCTTGTTGTTTGAAAGAATGAGAAGATAAGCCACAGACTGGGAAAAAATATTTACAAAAGACACATTCAATAATGACTGTTATACAAAATATACAAAGAAATATGAAAACTCAAAAATGAAAAAAATGAACTACTGAGTTTTAAAATGGGCCAAAGGCCTGAACAGTCAGCTCACCAAAGATACAGAGATGGCAAGTGAGCACATGAGAAGATGTTCAATATCACGTCATTCATGAATTCCAATTTAAAATGAGATACCACTATACACCAACTTTAGCCAAAATCCAAAACATCAAATACAGTGAGGATGCAGAGAAACAGAAATCTTCATTCATTTCTGATGGAAATGTAAAAACGGTACAGCCGCTTTGGAAGACAGTTTAACAGTGTCTTGCAAAACTAAACATACTCTTTCCATGTGATCCAGCAATCACACTTTTCAGTTTTTACCAAAATGAACTGAAAACTTATGTCTGCACAAAAACATGCACACAAATGTTATATCAGTTTTATTCATAATTTCCAAAACTTGGGGGCAACCAAGATAACCTCTAGTAGGGGAATGGATAAATAAGCCATGGTACATCCAAACCAGGAATATTATTCATGTTAAAAAATAAATGTATTTTCATGTCATGAAAAGACATGGAGGAAACTTAAATGTATATTGTTAAATGAAATAAGCCAATATAAAAAGGCTACATACTGTATGATCCCATTATTTGACATTCTGGTGAAGTCAAAACTATGGAAACAATAAAAATATTAGTAGTAATCTGGAATTGGGAGGACAAAGGCATGAACAGCAGAGCACAGAGGAGTTTTAGATTAGTGAAACTATTTTGTATAAACTCCAATGGTGGATATATGTCAGTAAACATTTATCAAATATACAACACCAAGGGTGAAACCTATCATAAACCATGGCTGTGGGATGCTAATAGTGTGTCAAAGTAGTTTCATTGATTATAATAAATAAGAGTATCTCTCAGGAGCACAATGTTGGTAGGAGGGGAGGTTATGCATGTATGGGGCAGGAGATATATGGGAACTCCGTACTTTTCTGCTCAATTTTGCTTAAAACTTGTCTAAAAAAAGCTTATTAAAAGAAAGAAGAAGGTGGATATCCATATCAGGAGGCAAAGGGGAAATTGTACAACGGGAAGAAAGGAGAGGATGTGAAAGTCACATAATTGTGAGAGGGGCTGGAATAATCAGAGAAGAGGTGATAAATTCAGAGTGGTAGAAACACAGTGTATTGGGAGAATGACTAGAGATGATGGAGAGTATTATTTTGTGTCTATTGTGAAAAATATTTGTATGATGATCTAAAGGGTTTAGAATTTATCCTGTAGCTTAGTTCAAAACCAAAGTGATTCTTTGTTTTTGTTTTTCACATCAGCTTTGCTTTGAGGAAAGGTACTTAGGCAGTGGAGTGGGGAGTGAACCAGAGTGTGAGAATTCTATGACCAAGGTATGAAAAACAAAGTGTGATGTGTAGATACGGAGACATCAGCATGCAGAAAGTGGGTTAGCATTCTTAGGGGAAATATCAAGAGAATACATAGAATGAGATTATAAAATAACCAGGGAATCCTATGGAGCTCCAATATTTCAAGATTTCAAGAAGTGACAGATCAAACAAGATACAGTCATTCCTTGGTATTTATGGAGGATTGGTTCCAGGACTCCACAGATACAAAATCTGTGGCTGTTCACATCTTTTCGGTAAAATAGTGTAGTATTTGCATATAACCTACGTATGTCCTCCTATATACTTCAGATTATTTCTAGATTGCTTACAGTACTTAATAAATATCAATGTGATATAAATAGTTATTATTCTGCATTGCTTATTTGTATTATATTTATTGTCATATGGTTACTTTTTATTACTTTTTTAGTATTCTCAATCCAGAGTTGATAGACTTCATAGATGGCAAATCCATGAATAAGACTGGGACCAGCAGTGGCGTAACGGTTATGTCACTGGACTCCCACATAATTGACCGCAGTTCGAGTTCTGGACCCTGTGGCTAAAAACTCCCACTGAGCACATGTGCATGTGTGCCCAAAATCCCAGAAGGAGAATGGAGGAGAAGGGATTGCGATATGGCCATCCCCCCTAGAGGATAATTTCTAGCTTTCTGTTTTTCTCTCTCTCTGGTGAGTGCATGCACCCTATAGCAAAATCTCTATGAAAAAAAGAAAAAAGGATAACTTTAGAATATTTAGGAAGAAAACTCTAGGATGAGTCAAGATGGATCATATCATACACCCTCAACCATAGAGATGAGCACAAAGCACTAAAGTGGTGTCATGAAGGAACGCACATTCGTTTGCCAATCATCGTGCTTATGTACTTGATCTGGTTTAATAGTTGTGATAATGGAGTAGACCTACTAGCTTTAATTGCCTGATGAGAAATTAGAAGCAAAAAAGACTTCAAAGCCTTGCCCAATCTTAATAGTTGTGAAGAGTCAGAAGCAGAAGAGCAGAAGTACAGTAGACCAGTAGGAGGGTGGCAAGTTGAGAGAATTCTTCCAGGATGAGCTTTCTTTTCTCTGCAAAGACTGAAAAATAGGGGCCAGCAGATGGCAAAATGTATACATCACGGGACTCTCACGTAGTTGACTGTGGCTTGAGCGCCTGATATGGCCGCTTAAAACTCATGTAGGGTGCTTGTGTGTACATGCCCAAGATCCCAAGAGGAGAATGGAGAAGGGATTGTGGCATGGCCAATCCCCGGGGGGGGGGGGGGGGGATGATTTTTCACTTTCTGTCTCTTTGTCTCTCTCTCTGCCTCTCTCTTCTGCCCTGTTGCAAAAATCTCTCAAAAAAAAAAAAAAAAAAAAAAAAAAGGACTGAAAAATAGAAGGTATTTAAAGAAGAGTGCACTTTGGGAGTAGGCTTTGGACTACTTCTGGAGTTTTCCAGTCACACTAAAACATTGCTGGACCCTATGGAGGTAGGAAACTAAAACCCCAGAAGTAGTCCAATTTCCTTACCTCTTTGGTCCTCTGCATAATATTTGGCATCGTGGGAGCAGAAGCAGGGAATACACTTGTAAAAGTTAAACCATATCAAGTTTGCTCTAAGTTGTTTTTGTAATGAGTCTAGATTCTCTACATTAAGGTCACCATATGAATGCTTCAATAGTTCACTAACATTAATGACAACTGGCTGGCTTAGGAGTGCAGGGACAAGAGGAACTGGATATCTGAAAAAGTCTTGGATACACGTATCTTGCAAATCATTGTCATGAGGAAGTTTGGGTCCTGAGTTGTCAGGACCCAAAAGTTTCAAGTGAAGGCAGAAGTGCAGATTTTAATACACAACCTAGTTTAAAACATTGGCTCTTTTTTTCTTTTTTTTTTTTTTTTTGGAGAGGTTTTCGCTATAGGGCGCGTGTGCTCGCCAAACAGAGAGAGAGAGACATAGAGACAGAAAGCGAGAAATCACCCCCCAGGGGGGATGGTCATGCCACAATCCTTTCTCCTCCATTTTTCTCTTGGGATCTTGGGCACGCACGCACATGCGCCCGGCGTGAGTTTTAAGCCACCGGGTCCGGAACGCGAACCGCGGTTGACTACATGGGAGTCCAGCGACATAGCCATTACGCTAACTGCTGGTTCCCAAAACATTGGCTCTTAAAAAAAAAAAAAAAAAAAATCTATCATCCAAAGAGCACTTTGCCTGAAATAAAGGACTGGGAAGTGTGCAAAATGTTTAGACTCTTTTGTGAAACTGTAGTTTATCATTAATTTGTATCTATAAGTTATTGTTACCGATAACACCTGTGTTTTTGACACATGTGAAACTGCAACTGAAATTTATTTTGTCAATGTTTTCTGAATGAACTGAATAAAGTTTTTGTTGGAAAACAAAGTGCAAAAAAAGTGTAAAAAACAAAGCAACATACCTGCATTTAATAAACAACCAGTGCTCTCATTGGTTTGTGATTTATGCTGATTCTCCTTGTGAGTTAGCAAAATTTACCTAAATGTTTATGAAAGTCAACAATATAGTACATTCAGATGGTCGTGTCAACAGAAAAGTGGTTTGACCAAGATTAGGAGGTCATTCAAATATCATTTTGAAAAGTTTGACTGGTTTCTGGGGTGCTATAACCAAACATGAACTCAAAGACCGTTGAGAGTCATATCATCATAGTTTCTGCCATGCGTCCCTTATTCTTGTAAACCATGTTGAAATGGAAATGCATAAGGAGTAGAAGCATCCTCACACTCCTCAAAGTTATAATCTTCTGGGATGCTTAGGGAAAAATATATTTTAAAACATTTGAAATATTAGCTTGACACATCTCAAAATTTTTTCCTGTATAGATAATAGAAAGTTACTTTCTGAATATATTATACAAGGTAACACTGAAAGAAGACTAATAAAATGTTTTTTTTTCTCATCTTCTACATGTATTCCAAGTGCTATATGCTGGAAACACAGAGGTTCAAACCACTATCATTTTTCTCTGGAATTTAAAAATAGTAAAAAAAAAAAAAAAAAAAAAAAAAAAAAAAAAAAAAAAAAAAAAGTGCCGATCAGAACTGAACATTCTCTGACTCTTGTCGCTTGCATACAAATGTATTCAGATGACATAGCGCTACTTAGAGTAAATCTGGAGCAGAAATAACTCTGGCTTCTGACTGATTTCAGTTTCACTTGTTCTTGGTTTAGAGATAATAGATTAGTATTAAATGGAAATAAGTCAAGGTCATGGTTTTTTGGTCATAAGTGAAATTCATCAGCCTCAGCCTTTTCCCTTATATCTCCTCTGACTTGTGCTGAAACTTTTCCTATTCAGATGACTTATGTTGGAAAATTTGAGTAGTATTTCTGTGGTAGGCTTCAATATGATATTCACGGTCCTTAGTAAGAAAATTACACTACCTGTCAAATTGATGTTCAAATGCTACCATGCCTTTATGGGACAGCTTTCCTCTCCTTTGATATTATATGTTTCCAATAGAGCAGACAGATTTGTTTCAAGTTGAGATGAGACATTCATTATTAACTCAAAAAGGTTTCATTGGCTGATTAGTTTGCTCTCCAGTCAAGGTCTGAACACTCACTTTTCTTTTAACTATTTTTGATCCGCTAATAATTTCTTTTCTAATAGCCTCAATTTTTCCATCTTTCCATGTCTGGAAAGCATTTATTATTTCCTTATTTAGCAGAGAGAAAATAGCCCTCCCTGACCTTCATCTTCCCTTTATCTATGTAGTGATAATAATTACAGTCTAAGAGTTTTATTTTGTTTTCTTTCTTTTTTTTTTTTAAAGATATTTTTGCTGTAGGGCATATGTGCTCTCTGAGGTGGAGGGGAGCAGTGGCCATGCCCCAATACCTTCTCCAGTCTCTTCTCAGGATTTCAGATAGCACACATGCATGCACAAAATTTTCAAACCACCTAGTCTGGGACTTGAATCATGTGGGAGTTCAGTGCTTTAATCACGATGCCACCTTCTGGCCCCTTGTTTTGTATTCTAAGCTGCATAGGTTTTTGGCCAAAGACACCATAAGTGCTCACAGTAAAACATGACTACAGATTGCTTTAAAATCTGGAGGAAGAGAATGACAGAGGTGTTCCTAAAGCTGTTAGACAAGACAGTACCTTGCTGTCAAGGTAGGTAGCCTAGGCATCCTTGCAGTATCTGGTGGCAGTGTGATGATAAGACACGAGTGGTAGGAGGAACTATGGCTAGCTAAATCAATTGCTTTTGGAGAGGCCACGTCTTGGGATAGAGCTCCCAGCAGACTGAACAGTAGAGTGAGCTATGGACTTCTTACCTGCCCCCTAGTGGTTGTGTGACCTTATTAACGTCATTCTGTTCTGCCATTCAGATGCCAGTTTGTGTAATGATAGTATTTCTCACACAGGTTGTTATCAATATAGTAGAAATTTTTAAAACATGTTATTTAAACTCAAAAATATTTACAAATTCTGTTATCTCCTAAGGGGATAGATTTCTTTTGTCTTATTCTTTTTTCCTCCCTATTTTCATTTGGTTTTGAAAATGAATATGGGGCCAATAATGATAGATTGCAGTATATAATAAAGTCAGAAATTTGGAATTTCTGGGAAGTAGACAAGAACCTGGGAGTACCAGAAGGGGGAAGAGCCCAACAACTAGGGTGAAAATTAGGAATATTGGCCAAAGAAAATGACAGGTCAGAGGACTAGGGCAAAAAAGACAGAGGTTTAGAGGACTTTGGGTTTCTCAATACAGTTTCACAAGGATTTGAGCCAATTTTTTTTTTATTTGAAAAAAAAAAACAGTTTCATTTGAATCATATAAGACTCAGATGCTAGTCTGCAACATTTTTATCTTTACTAGCTCTATGACCTTAGGCAAGAATACTAGCTTATCAGCACCTCAGTTTCCTCATCTATAAAATGGGATTGTAACAGAACGTACTTCATAGTGTTGTTACATGAATTGAATGAACAGGTAACTGTAGAGATTTGAGGCCTGTGCTTGGCACACACAGTGTTGAATGTGTTGAGTAACATTTTCCCAAAGTCTAAATTATTAAATTTAAAATGATACCACTGTGACTAAGAGTAAAGGAACGGTTGGTGGTAAGGTAGGACTTGAAGGAGGGTTTTAGAAGGACAGTTCAGTAGAGTTGGATAATTCTAGAGCTGAGTGAACTCAAAGGCTTGTGTAGTTTCTCATCATTTGGCAGGTAATGGTTGCATTACACCCAGATCCCTATGCTCAAGAAAAGATTTGATCATAGCTAAACACCCCAACTCTAATTTAGTGTTGTGACACCAGCGTACATAAGCAAAATCATAGCAGATCTGTTGCCCTAAGCCTAGAACACTCTAATATTTTCTAATATTTAGAAAAATGCAACCTTATCCTCAGAAATTATACATGCTAACGGAGTGGATATTTCATGAAAGTTCATCAACTACCAGAAGTACAAAATAAATAGTAAACATTCTTTAATCCAAGTGAGAAAAATATTGTGAAAATATTTAGATTTGCTCATGAGTATGTCTGTTAAAGGACAGTTTATGTCATTCCCTATTGTTTGTTATATGATTTCTATACAAATCTTTATAATAGGATGAATCCCAATTCTAAAAGGTGCCTCTGAAAACTTACCCAAACTTAATCAGAAGAATGCTTTTGAATTTGTTATTTCATACAAATAACATCAGAATCTAAGTATCAATTTTACCTCCTAATTTACATTTGTAATGGTACATTTATGCAAATTAATTATAAGGAGCATTTGATTGTATTCCTAGGATATTTACCTGGTAGAAATGATACTGAAGTAGAAAAATATAGTCTCTAATGTTAGAGCATTTCCTAATGTTGTTTATAACTCTCTATCGGTGCATTTGCTATTTTAAATTTCACTTTTAGCTCTATAGCCAATGCAGTTCCTGAGAAAACGTCTTTACTTGGATAAGGTGTTTGTGTGACAGTACATAACTCCTAAGTATCTGAAAGATGAGCAGAATGTTTTTAAACAATTCTGGCAGAAATTATATTTTAAGGGGACATTGAAATACAAGCATAGGTTATACTATAGAAGATTTGACAGCACCCCAAGTAGCTAATCAATCAAAATGAGAAATAGGAATACGGAGTGATCCACATTATTTCAGAGCTATAAGAGTACTTTTAGGAGAGCTGATCTAAACCCAAAGGTTAAGTAAGTGGATTAAGCTTTCATAATTATTGCCAGAGTCACGAATAAACCTAGATTTCTAACCTAGTCAGCCTAGTAATTTTACTAGTATGTTATTACTGTTCAAAGTGAATTGACTTAATTTTGAGCAAACAAATTGGTCATCTGGGAAATTAAGAAAAAGCAATTGTAGTCTCTGATAAAACAAATACAACTTTGTGAATGGTGATCGTTTCTGTTTATTTCCCTTCCCTCCAAAAATTCTGTTAAATGAGATAATGCATATAAAGCACTTAGCATAATGCCTGGTATATAGCTCACATTCAATACACTATTATCTTTTATCATTGCTAGTCATGTACTGAACTTTTCCTCTATATCAGAGATGTGTGAATGATAACACTCACATGCATGGATCTTCAATCTTGAAGGACAACAGCATATCTATTTGTGAAATAATCTAAAGCACTATAATGGGTGTCATTAAATCGTGCCTACCTGAGGCGGTATAAATCATTCGGGTAAATGAACCAATTAAAAACCAATTACCAACACTGTCTGACAATGGAAAATTGAGGAATGGAAGGAAAGGCTGATGTGTCGTTGGTGGAACTGGTGGGAAGGTGCTATTCCTGAGATTCCAGGGAATGGATTTGACAAGATGGTTAGATTGTGGCTGTACTGTTAGAGACATTAAATCCTGTGTTTCTTGTTTAAATAGATGCTTGCTGGCCAAATACAAAACTGAACTGCATTGAGCAAATGGTCATATTTGTGATGGCTCTTCATTCGTTACTTTATTCATTTAGTTTGAAATTTTATTCACTTAGTTTGAAATTTACTTGGAACAAATAGCTTTCCTCTGAAAATTGCCTGGATTTGGATCTCTGATTTAAGATTCTCTAAATCAGTAGCAACCACAGAATATGAGTCTGTTTTTTTCAAGTTGAGAAAATTAGGTTGAATTAGATGGCAAGTCACGATGGAAGATGAAATGATCATTTCAGTGACGCATTTACATAATACAGTTGAGGGGAAACTGAACTGATCTTTTCAGGTTGCTCTTTTACAATAGGCCACTAATTCCTTGGTTCAAATGAATTTTTTCCTTTATTTTTGTATATGATGACTAGTGGCTCTCAACTTTTTACATATATTAGAATCCCCTATGGTCCTGTTTAAGGATACTTCTCTTTGTCCTTCCCCCATTTCCAATCCCCACCCCTTCTACTCCCCACCACCACCACAGAGATTCCGATAACCTTATTCTGACCTTTGGCCCAGGAATTTGTATTTCAGCAATCTAAGTAATGATAATGCAGATTTCTCATGACTGCATATTGAGAAATACTGATCCTAAAGGATGCCATTCTGGCTTGCTTTCTGTTAAATCAATAAATCCACTAGGTATGTTATTCCTTTCTTTGATCACAGAGCTTAGACTGTCACTCTTCTCCAAACTGACTACAACAATCATCCAGGAACCATTATATTGCTTCAGTGGAATAGGTCTGACTACTGATAATATGCATTCTATTATTACACTATTATAAAAAATAATTTAGCACTATAAATTACAGAATCTCTTAGAGAGCCAACAGATAAAAGGAACCCTATAGAATGGTATACTAGGATTAATAACTGGGCCTTCTACTGATACTAGGATATGAAAATGATCAAGACACTGTCTTTACCTTTGTATGAAGTAAAGGAAATCATCCCCCAGGTTTCTGCTTGTACCTCAATAGCTAGAATGAAGTTCATGTCCATTCCCAAATTCAAGTGGAGATGGAAAACCAAGTATTTCTCTTACAGTATCAAGACCAGAGGAAGACACAGAGGAGTTAAAATGCATATTCAGTGAGCCATCTCACAATATCTGCTACATGGCCTTTACCTGAAGACAGATTTTTGATCTGCAGATAAGAGCTTTCTTTTTGATATTGTTGTAATCACTTTGCTTTCTTCCTCAGGAATTCATATAATTGCTAGGAATGCTATTGAGTTCGTTCTTTATGTCAGTCACCTTCTCTACTATTTCTTACAGTTCTGATTTCTACACTTTGATAAAGTGATTTAAAATTGTGTTTCCCATCAGTTAATTTTAAATCTTTGTACCATTATTGTGCATTTTAATGATGGTCATGCATTCTTAGTTTCCTATTGTATTGTTCCCAGTCACTATTCTCTCGAGCGATGATCACATTTCTTTCTTTCTTTATTGTATTTTCTTGAGTACAGATCAAATTTCTTCCTTTATTTTTATTTATTTATTTTAAATTTATTTATTTACACTCATTTATTGTACATCATTATTGTATATAAGATTAGATTTTTCCACCCAGGATACACTGTACATTGGCTTAATCAAGGATATTACCACACATGTTACAGTCAACAAATAATATTCTATTTCTTGTTTCTCATACATTTTGCTTCTTTTTCCCCTCCTCTTGATTCCCTACCTCTCGAATTCAAAGTCTCAACCTAATTTGTCAGTGTTTGGGGTTCTGGTTCTCTGGTGATTTAAACCAGTGGTCTAGAAGAGTAGATACCATCACCAAAGTGGAGTATACCAAGATTTTTTTCAGTGTCTGAATTTATTAACAACATTTTGCTAATGAAAACTAAATGTACCCTCACTCTAATTCTACTCTATTCTTCCCATCCATTCTTGCTCTGAGGTTCCTCAATACTTGTCATTTCTGAATGTATATGAAAGTAGAAATGGTGTGTGAAGGGGGGCATAAAATGGTGATGTGTCTACCTTCATCCATAGAAAATTAGTGGAGAGTTTGGGACATGTTACAACCCATTATTCAAGAGTTAGACAATCGAGAAGTACAAAATATCTTCTTCTATTTAAACAGATATGTTCCATTTCCTAAAGGGACTATGCCACCAAACTAGGTGGGTATTTCTCAACATTTCTATCAGTCATTTATTAATCAGTTTTAGAGATTTTGTTATTTTTTGGTCTTCCTGGGTACTTAGGTACAGAGGGCTTGAACAGGCTGAATTGGAGAATGCTAGTCGAATGCCGTTTTGTGCCATAAATCTCAGAGAGATGATCAGATACTCAGAGGTCAGAGGAAAAGGAGAGGAATAGAGACTTATACACTGAATCCTGTAAAACCTTCTTACACATCACATATTGCAGTGTGTGATTTACATGTATTGGGAATTTTATAGTTAATCACACCAAGTCTAAGACAGTGCTCATACATTTTACTGGGTATTGGTCACATGTTTTTGATATCAGGATTCCATAACACTGTTTAAAATCTTTGGAGTCATTATTCTCTATTCTCATTGTAGTCCATATTTTCCTTCTCAATATTTTTTACTAGCAATTTTCATTGTCTTCATTAGTCCCTTCTTATTTAAATTTTTCTTCTCATTCTTTTTTAAAGACATTTTTAAAATGAGCTCAATATATCAGCCTTCTTAGTGAAATAATTAATTCTTTGCTTCCTCTCATTTATTAGTTGCCCTATTTTATCTTCTGTTTCTGTCTTCTCTCTGATATATCTGTTCCATAGTTTTAACTGATTTTTCTTATAATGTATCAAGTCAGAGTTTTTTAATTTGCTTATTTCATTTGATTGGCTTTGTTCTCCCATTTGTAATATCTATACTTTTTGATGGGGGAAGAGAATGGGGTATTTACTACTATTATACTCTAATTTGGCTTATTTTTTTTACAGTGCTTAATGTCTCCTAATATGAAAATAGTTCTTCAATTCCTTTTATTCTGTGATTTTTCTTCGACTTCCAGAATGCCTCAGGACACCAATTAACCCTATCTATAACCACAGAAAAGAGACTCATTGATATATTAAGAAAGTTTGAGTATTAATTAAGGACATGCTTTTTAAAAAGTGATACTGTCCCCTCAAATCTACCTCCAATAAACTTTGCATTTGCTATTTATTCATTAGGGCCTTAATTTAACTTTAGAAAAAATAATCTTAGAAGATAAGACAAATATATTTTCAAATACTCATAGTAATGCCAATAAATGGAAAAATAAAGGGAAACAACTTATATCTGATCTGTTTTTGGATCAATTTAAATGTGTCCATGCCTTCTTATTTTCCAAGTAGATCGTTAAACTAGTTGAAATTTGTTCCCATAAATAAAATCACTTATTCTTATGAAATCAGACGAACACTAGGGGGCAGCATGGTATAACAGAAAGAGCTCTGAGACTAGTGTCAAGGAGCCTGGGTTCTAGTCTTGGTATATATATTGACAAAGAGAAAGAGAATAAATAACTCTGGAACATTGGGGTGGGAGTGCTTGTTTCCTTTACTTCTAAAATAATATGTATTGAGTTCATAATCAAAAGGGGTCCTTCAAACTAAGAATCTATGCTTAATTTGTCTTATTTTAAATAAATACCTTCGACACCACGCCGATCTGCTAAAGAGAAAGGAGAAAGAAATTGATGAGTTCCAGGAGGTGAGGAAATTCTTGCAAGATCTAAAAGAGGAATGACACGCTTTACAAGAGTCAAATGGAACTGTTAGAAATGAGGTCTATAATACAGGAAGTCAAAATCTCCCTGGAAAGTATTAAAAGCAGACTAGATCATACAGAAAATAGAATCTCAGATGTAGACGAGAAAATTGCTGGCCTAGAAAAATTCACCACGAAGACTGAGAAAATGGCACAAAAATTTGAGAATAATATACGAGAAGTACAAGATACCATCAAATGTCCAAACATCCGGATAATTGGCATTCCAGAAGGTGAAGAGACCCATAAGGGCATTGATAATCTATTCCATGAAATCCTGCAAGAAAACTTTCCAAACCTAGAGGGGCATTCAAAGATCTAGTCCCAAGAAATACAAAGGACCCCAAATAGAATCAACCCAAGAAGATCTTCTCCAAGACACATTATAGCCAGGTTGACCAAAACCACAGACAAAGACAAGATACTAAGATTGGCAAGACAAAAACATCAAGTTACCTACAAAGGACATCCCATCAGGCTAATAGCAGATCTCTCATCAGAAACAATGCGGGTGAGGAAAGAATGGGAAAATATATTCAAAGTGTTAAGAGAAAAGCAATTTCAGCCGAGAATACTGTACCCGGCAAGATTATCTGTCATGTGGGAAGAAAAGACAAGAACATTCTCAGATAAACAAAACCTGAAAGAATTTGCCAGCACCAGACCAGATCTCCAAGAAGTTCTCAAGGGTGTGCTATATCAGGAAAATTAAATGCAGGCACATGGAAAGAAGAGTTCAAAACCTAAGAGAGTGGCCAGCTTAATTGTAGGGACAATCTGGAGTTGAATATTATATCCCAGAATTTAATAGGAAAAATGGAACCAGAACAGAAGATAAAGTACATGAGACTGATAGGTTCATGCACCTACCATTTGAACAGAATCCTAACCTGTTTCCTGGCTTTAAGAAAAGTTCCTTAGCATTTCTTTTTTTTTTTTTTTTTTGGAGAGGTTTTTCGCTATAGGGCGCGTGCGCTCGCCAGACAGACAGAGAGAGAGATATAGAGACAGAAAGCGAGAAATCACCCCCCAGGGGGGATGGTCACGCCGCAATCCCTTCTCCTCCATTCTCCTCTCGGGATCTTGGGCACGCACGCACACGCGCCCGGCGTGAGTTGTAAGCCACCGGGTCCGAGACGCAAACCGCGGTCGACTACGTGGGAGTCCAGCGACATAGCCATTACACTAACTGCTGGTTCCCGCATTTCTATGATTTAAGTTAAAACTGGTTTTCTTAATAGTACCATGTGAACTTACCATTGAAAGTAGTTAGATTATGTAAGAAATTGTGTGACCAATACAATATGGGTGGAAAAGGAATAGAAGACAATTGTAGACACCAGAGACAGTGGGAGAAGAGGGTGGGAAAGAAGAGAGGGTCAGAAAGAGGGATAACAAATTCTAGGAACTATAAATGGAAAATTTTGGATAATAATATGCATGATTAAGTCACTATGCAGTATATTCTAGATGGTAAATCACATTTTGTATGCTGTGATGATGCTTAGGGAAAGAATGTAAATTAAGTTACCAAAAAAAAAAGTTTCAGAAAAAAAAAATATCATTTGATGACCGTAGTAAGATATATAGCCCCAGCTAGGTGCTACTTTATAGGATGCATAAAGTTAGACTTGTGTTCATGGAAATGTATATATCAGCTGTGTTTGCTATGAAAATATTTAGATTAATTAAGATCTTTAGTAATTCAATTAAAAAAAATGGGGGGAAAGTAAACATAGATATCAGAGACAGTGTGGGAAGAGAGTGGGAGATGGCAGAGGGTAAGAGATGGGGAATCAAGGATGGGGGGGGGGAAGCAAAACATACAGGAAACAAGAAATGGAAAATTATTTGTTGACAATAACATGTATATTGATGTACTTGATTGAGACAATATACAGTGTACTCTGGATGGAAAATCTCATTTTGTATGCTGTAATGATGTACAGTGAATGAACGTAAACAAATACATTTAAATTAAAAAAAAATAAAAATAAATAAATAAATACCTTCAGCAAAAGTGAAGTTAAAACCAAGTCCAAATTCACAGTAGTAAGATTTAAATTAAACCACCTTGTTTTCAATCCTTCACAATTTACGTAAGTGAGAGTCCCACATTGCAACACTCTTCTCCTCACTCCCAAGGGCCTCTTGTGCATTGTGATAGCTATACTAATTAGAAGCCAAGGAGGATTCAGTGAAATGGCCACAACAACAATTGCAGTATCAGGTGACCGTGAAAAATAACTTTTAAAAAGCTGTGTCCTAACAATGGCTTAGTTGTAAGTTTTGCTGAGAGCAATTGTGAACTCTTCATTCTCTTAAGGGGCTTGCAGGATGTTGGTAAAGCACACATGATACTGCCGAAGAGAGGAACCCTTAGGTGACCCAATTATTGCTGATCAACACAGTCAACCCAAATCACTGATGGTGCTGATAGAAAGTAATGAAAGCCATTGCCGGGAACCAGTGACTGGACCTGCTTTGGGAAGTCCTTTTCATTAGAATTTTTAGATTTATTTGTGTGTTAGGGAGGACCCTTCACAATGGAGGTCAACCCACCATTCACATATCCCTTTTGTGTGGATAGTACTATGTTCAGTTTCTAACAGGGAGGTGGTAACCATATTCTCTGCAGTATGAATTTACACCACTGATAATAGCTGACTGGCTCAGAAATCATTGGCCATTAACTCAGTGAAAGTCAACTGATTGGATGACTAAGGACCTATGAGGTAACCTGAACTTAAAGCACTTTCTAGAAAAGATATCATGAATTGGCCATATCGATAAAAGTCTATATGCTTTTAATTTGAACTAGAATTATGGGGAAACAGTGTTAGTAGTCGAAACACAAACCAAAAGATACCCAGAGAAAAAGGCAACACGCAGATATTAAAAGGGAGAAACAGCCATACTCAAGGATATATTCTAAATTAGTAAATATTGTGAAGTAGAAAAGAATCATTATAAAGTAAAGGTAAGGTACTTAATTGATAGGAGCAGAAGGAAAGATAGAGATCAGTTGACAGACTACACCGTGAAAGAATCATTAATTATCAATATTGAAGGGATAGCAAGGTAATGTAGCCCCTTATTTAACTTTAGTTTCTTCTTCTACCTGAAGGATGATCTGACTTTATGGACAAATAATTAACTGCATGTCTCTTTTCCCAATATTCTTTTTATAAAAATATTTTTTTTTATTTGTTATAAGGTTCATGTACTTGAAGAGAGAAAGTAAGAGACAAGGAAAAGAAGAAAGCATTTCCAATGAGGCATGATAATACTGCAATCCCATCTCCATTTCTCCATCTTGCCAGGATTTGGGACACATACACATATGCCTTGCATGTTTTTCAAGCCACCAAGGTTGGGATTCAAACTATGTGGTTGGCTATGTGGGATCTGGCTTCCTTAATCACAAAGCCATGGGGACGACCCACTTTTTGCTATGTTCTTATGAAGATTGAACTCATAGCTGCAACTCCTGTTGCTGTCCTACTTATTCTCATGCTCTTTCTGGAAAGCATGTCTTTAATTAATACTCAAACTTTCTGTTAGTTAACATTTTCTGTTAATTGAGCCAGCAAAAGTAAATCTGGGGTCCAGCAGGTGGTGTGGTGGTTAAGGGCGCTGGACTCCCACATGGCTAACCACGGATCGAGTCCTGGACCTGGCAGCTTGCTTTCTAACTTTCCCTCTCTCTCTATCCTTCTTTGGTCAAATTTTTAAAAATTAATTAATTGATGTTCAATAAAAATAATTCTAAATAAAACAAAAAGTAAATCGTACTATGCAGTATGACTATAAACTCAAAAGATACTAAAGCAAGTTCAACAAATCCACGCGAGGTAACCAAAATTCAACTGAACAGCATTTAAAGTACCAGGGCTGTTCATTGTGGGAATAAATTGTACACAATTCTGTCAGGTTCAAAGGTCTTTAAGCTTTTAGTTAATCAGTTAGTTAAGTTTTATTTATAAAAAGCAAAAATATATCAATAGATAAAAACCCAATCCAATTATGTGATTTACTTGGTATGCCAGTAATCAGTTTTCTAGTAGCTCTAAATCCATCTCTTTTCCCTATTAATGAAATGATCCCATTAATATTTTTACTTTGCCAACTGGCAAATGGTAGGCATCATCAATAGAGGGCACTGGAGAGATACTACAAGGCTGTAATCCAAGAGGAAGGTATCTTCCTTGGGATTTCTGGTTTTCCACTCTCATTATTCAGTGCAAGAGTTCAGAAGCCTCCTACAGAGCTATCCAGCTGTGCCATCCTGTCATTCCTGTCATTATCTCCTCACCATTAGTCACTTCTGAGTAGCTCTGTCTTTGCCACATCTTCCAGCAACTGAAGGCCCCTCCTATAGACCAAGTCCCATTCAAACCTCTGGGAATTTTTTTGTCATCAGAAGTTCATGTTTACCCTAGTAGAAGAGATCTGAACTTCAACCTTGGCATCAAGACTCTTGTGGTCTTTCATTTGTTTGTTTGTTTTTATTGTTTATACTCTTTTAGCTAAGAGGTAGTACAGAAGTTGTTTTTATTAATACCTGTTGCTCTTAAATTCATTTTTAAAAAGTTTATTTACTTCTGGACCAGCAGTTGGAGTAATGGCTATTTCGCTGGACTCCCATGTAGTTGACTACAATTCAAGTCCCGGACCCGGTCGCTTAAACTCACACCAGGTGCATGTGTGTGCATGCCCAGCAGGCCATCCCCCCCAGGGGGTGATTTCTTGCTTTCTGTCTCTCTGTCTCTGTTTTTCTGGGGAGGCATCCTATAACAGAAACCTCTCAAAAAAATTATTTACTTCTTCCAAGTGACAGACAGAGAGATAACAGAGATATTAGAACCCCAACAAGATCGGCAAGATCTACCCCCAGCATCACTCATCCATAGCCCCCCAGTGTATACTAGGAGGTCTGGATGCAAACCCAGAACTTACCATGTGGGTGAGCTTCACAGAGCATTGCATTTTACTGCTGTGTCACCATCCAGCCCCAACTTCATTTCTTTTTTAAGAGGTTGTTGCCTTATGGCCTGTGCATTTGCCGGAGAAAGATAGGGAGACAGAAACAGAGACAGTGAAAGGAAAAAGTGGGAAACACCCCCTAGGGGGGATGGTCATGCCAAATCCCTTTTCCTTTATTCTCTTTCTGGGATCTTGTGGATGCACACACACATACACCCAGCATGAGTTTCAAGTCACTGGGTCCAGAACTCAAACCATGGTCAACCATGTGGAGGTCCAGTGATTGAACTGCTATACCACCTGGTGGCCCCAGGACTCTTTAGAGTCCTCTTTTACTCCTCTTATTCACCTTCTACTAGTTAAGAATTCTTTTTGTTAAAGCCAAATAACCATTATTGTTTCCATCTCTTGGTTGGACTCTAAATGTAAAAACCTATCTAAGTTTTACAAACTTCTATGAATATTAAAGCAAAGGATTTGGACTTCACAATCATCTCCTTTGAGTAATGAAATTATGGATAGAGCTGATATAAAAAGGGTTCAGTTGTCTCATTAGGATGGCCAACAAGAATCCAGACAGCAGCCTGTTCAAAAGCTTAGGTTGTCTCCATTAGTGAGAGTGTGTCTTCTAACCCTGTGAAGATTTGAAATTAAGTACACAAAAGTATGTTAGGTTGGATTCCAGGGAAGCAGAGTCTGAGATGAAGATGTGTGTACATGAGCTCTCTTAGAACATGCTATCCCCAAAGAAAACAGTTGACTGATCTTGATGCACTCCAACGAAGACCTCGTGAGCTCTCAGGGGGAGTTTAGGAACTGGAATAGCAGGTCAATGCTGGATGATGTGTAAGGCAAGGAGAGGTCAGTTTGTAACTGCAATCAGTCATTTGATACAAACTGACTCTAGAAAGACAAGCTACCTAGGACATTGTATGGCAAATCTCTCTAGTTGAGGAATTTTCAGAGGGATTCAGCTGACAACCATTTCCCATCAGCTACCCACATTCCCATTAGCTAGAGAAATGGATGCCACAGTTCTGAAAGGGGTTTCTGAGCAGCTATGTTATCTACTGATGCTTAACAAACCTCCTCAAAATTTAGTGGTTTAAAACAATGACAACATGGATTTTGCTGACAAATTACAATTTGGGCATGACTTAGTGGGGCTAACTCTTTCCTGTTCTACTCAACATCAGTTCCAATTACTCAAAGGCTGGGAGCTAGAATTATCTGAGGTCTTGTTCACACACATTTGGTGGTTGATGCTGGTTTTCAACTAAGTCCTATCATCTTCTTCCTGTGGTCTGGGCTTCTTCCAACATGGTGGCACTAATATTTCCTCTGCATTTTTCTTTTCTTTTCTTTTTTTCCCTTCCCTTTGGCAATGAAAAAATATTGCCCAGCTTTAATAGGTAGAGAAATAGACTGCCACTTATTGGGGATCAAGGTGTGACAAGAAATATTACCGTAACTAGAAATATTGCTGCAACCATCTATGAAAAATACATTGTGACAGCAGTACACCACAGACTCTACTCTAGAAGAAAAGGATTGTATAAATATTTTGCTAGGAAAAAATTTGTATATTACTGACATTATATTTACTCTGACATTTAAGAGAATTTTGGCTTTTAAAGTAAAGTCCTACAACTTTAATTTCAAATGTATAATTGAGCAATTTATTTGGAAAGGATTTAAGGTTGAAATCTTGCTGTGTTTTTTACATAACTAGAACTTTAAAGCAAATATCTCACTATATTTTTAAGTTTAAATTTTAGGTTAATGAAATAATTTTAGTATTGGTAATGTCTGATTTATTGAGTTAAAGTAATAAGAAAGACGAATATATAAATTTGTAAATACCATTTAAAAATGTTTGAATATATAGAGAGGAGACCAAACATTATAAATGTTTATTAAAGTCTATGTAATCACAAATATAATATTTAGATTGGTGAGTTAAGTTTAAATACTAGGAGAAAACTAAATTTTGAATATATCTTTACTTAATTGAATAACAGCTCTTAGTTCCTGAGAAAAATTCTGAATAGTCTTTTCTGCATTTAAAACCCATTTTCTAAATGCCCCTTTTACTTCTTCACCAAAAGTCTCTCATCAACATAGTCAACAAGGTCAACTAGAATATAGATACCAATTATAACTCCCAAATTGTTACCATATGTTTTGACCTTAATAAGTTTGCACAAATTTACAGTCTGAGCACAGATCAAGTGAGCTGTATGGATAGCATGATATGCTTAGGATGGAGTTTGCAATTCTCTCCTTTGCTCCCCAAGCTCATCTTCCAAAGAATTATTTTCCAGGAGCCTATAATATGAAGCAGAAAAAGTATAGGTGCCTGCTTTATAGAGGCTGCCATAGGGCTGCGGTTGAAATTAACGCAGGCCAATTGCATAGAAACACATAGAAAAATACATCATGACTTTTCCAAAGACCCAATCATTTTCTCTCTCCTTTAAAATACATTTTGAAAACCCTAGGTTTGTCTAGTAGATAAAGTAATCCAATTTAAGGGCTCAAGGTATCATTACATTTTACTGTCAGTGGTCTATTCATTAATTGGAAGGGAAATTTTTTCTTTTCTTATTTTTCAACTGAGAGAATTCACAGGGTCAGCTTTATAGGTTAGAGCTCTTATAACATTCTTTGTTTTTAGAAATTTCTTACTGTAGAGACCAGCAGATAGTGTAATGGTTATGTGTTTGGAATCCCACAAATTCGACCATGGTTCAAGTCCCAGATCTGGTGACTTAAAAAAAAAAACAACAGGGACCAGCAGATGGCTTAATGGTTATGTCACTGGACTCCCATGTAGTCAACTGCAGTTGAAGCAGAAAGTTTCTTGCTTTCTTTCTCTTTGTGTCTCTCTGTTTTTCTGGCGAGCGCATGAGACCTATAGCAAAAACCTGTCCCCCCAAAAAACAAAAACAAAACAAAACCTCACACCAGGCATATGTGCATGTGTGCCCAAGATCCTGAGAGGAGAGGGATTGTGGCCTGGCCATCCTCGGTGGAGGGGGGTGTCACTTTCTGTCTTTCTCTGTCTCTCTGGTGAGTGCGTACACCCTATAGCAAAAGTCTCTCTCTAAAAAAAAAAAAAAAAAAAAAAAAAAAAGAAACCATGGCTTAGGTTTTTTTTGTTGTTTTTGTTTTTGAAGAGGTTTTTTGCTATAGGGCACGTGCGCTCACCAGACAGACAGAGACAGAGAGACAGAAAGCGAGAAATCACCACCCAGGGGGGATGGCCATGCCGCAATCCCTTCTCCATTCTCCTCTAGGGATCTTGGGCATGCACGCACATGCGCCCGGCATGAGTTTTAAGCCATCGGGTACAGGACACGAAATGCGGTCAACTACGTGGGAGTCCAGCGACATAGCCATTATGCAAACTACTGGTCCCGGCCATGGCTTAGGTTTATAATATGATCTAAAGATAATGTAATTAAGCTTTCAGCACCTGTCTTTTTTTTTTCTATAACTATTTTTTTGTGTGTCATATGTACATTATAGCCAAATAACTCTGTGTAAACAAATTGACTTATGATCTAAGTCAAGGCTGGAAGTTTTCTAATCCCAGAAAAGATATGACATGCTGAAGATGAGAGTTCTGCTTCTAGAATCCTCTTTCTACATTGGCCAGATTGCAGCTTTGAGATTATGTGGTTTAAAAATGGAAAGGTTGGGTCAGTTGCAGTGAAGAAGCAGAAATGCAATACTCCATGATGCTGAAGACACATGAGAAAGTACCAGGTTCCTTTCCTGAGGCCTCCCTGTCTGTGAGGGGCATGTGTGAGCTTATGGTTCTGGCTGGCTGATGCTGAGGGTGGATAGAGGCATGAAGACTCTGTTGGAGGTAACTCTTTCTCTGTCTCTCTCATGGAAAAAATAAACAAAATAATATAGAAAGGTTGATTTAATCTCAAATTTACATGTCGGGACCGGCAGTTAGCGTAATGGCTATGTCACTGGACCCCCACGTAGTCGAGCACGGTTCGAGTCCCGGACCCGGTGGCTTAAACTCATGCCGGGCACGTGTGCGTGCGTGCCCAAGACCCCGAGAGGAGAATGGAGGAGAAGGGATTGTGGTGTGGCCATACTCCCTGGGGGGTGATTTCTCACTTTCTATCTCTTTGTCTCTCTCTGTCTGGCGAGCGCACGCGCCCTATAGCAAAAACCTCTCAAAAAAAAAAAAAAATTTACATGTCAGCATATTTTAGGTTATCAGCATTTAATGAGATAAAATATTTTAACACTGACTGTTGTGGTTCTAAACTGAGTTCAGCCTCACAGTTTATTACGTTTACTGTTGTCATTAGAGAGAGTAACCTATTGGGGCCAGCTAGAGGAATGGTGATTAAAGCTGCTGGATTCCCACCTGGCTGACCACAGTTCAAGTCTCAGACCTGATGGCTTGATTTCTCACTTTCCCTTTCTCTTCTCTCTGTCTGGTCAAATTAAAAAATAATAATAACAAGTGCAAATAAATAAAAATAAAATAAAATTTAAAAAGAAAAACAATAAAGAGTAACCTATCCACTCCTAATCCTAAAGACCTACATATCAATGAGGTCTCAATGGTATAATTTTCCTGATAAGGAATAGCAGGTTAGTATTATTATACTTAGGTTATATTACATTAATTTTAGATTTAATTCAATAAATTATTTCAACTTTTTGTCTATGCTTTATTATAAAAAGAAAATAATGGATTTTATTATAATAAATCTACTACTTTAGAACTTACTTAAAAGATGAAAGACATTAGAGCCTGTTGCAGCTGGGCTCCTCAGAGCCCCAATGGCCTCTGAGATAGGGATTATAGACTCTGGTTTTAGATATAACTGTGGCTGAAAAAGTAGCCATGTGGAATTTATGGCAAGCCCCAGGAGAATAATGATAATATAGAGTCCTTGATTTCTGAAGCAAAAGCATGATGTTTTTAGCATAAAAATATATACTACTCAAAAAATAGCAACTGGCATATTCCTGGTCTTTAGTAGATGGTGAACATCTGGCCATAGGGATGAACTGAGCAAGCAGCAAGGGTTGACCTGTGTGAGCTCAGTTCTGGGAAGCCTCCCTAAGGATAAGGTTCAGAGGTCCCAGCAATCCACTGTAAGAGAGACATGGCATAACTGAGATCAGGCAAGAGCAAAGAGAAGCACTGACTCTCCTTCATCCACTACTGTTTAACTGGCTTCTTGCTCATCACACTTGCTCATATCGATGGCCACACAAGGTACTACATGACAAGCTGATAGAGAGGATAAAGCTTGTACTTAATTTATGAATGGGTAAGCTGAAGATGAAATACTGCTCAACCCAGTGAATGATGGTAATTCATTACCTTGAATGATGGTAATGAAGTGAACTCCTCACAGTGGGCAGAACTTTGGCGATGATGCACCCAGTAGGTCACTTTGTATGGGAAAGAAAGTGGCTTTGAGGAAAATCTAGATAGGCTCCGGATGTGATGACTTTCTTGGCTGATTGTTTAGGAGCTTGGAAGGAAAAAGGAAAAGTCTAGGCTCAGGAAGGTCTGGGGAAATGTCATGCAGATAAATGTTTGGTAATAGAAATGAAGTGTGATGGTATTTACAGAAAAATATATAAGAGTTGTATGTATCGTATTATATGTCTCCATTTCCTTGCCACTGATTTTCTCCTAAGGCAACATCACTTGATCACTTGGGTTTTCTATTTTTTTTAAGAGAATAATTTTTAAAAATTTATTTATTATTATCATTATTTTTTCACGTGCACTCACCAGAGAGAGAGAGAGGAAAAGGGAAAATGAGAAATCAAGCCTCTAGGTCCAGGACTTGAACTGCAGTTAGCCATTTGGGAAGTCTGATGCCTCAACCACCACACCACCTGCTGACCCATCACTTGGGTTTTCAAATTCACTATGTTTATGTTACCAGTGGTCTCTATCCTGACAACTTCTGAAATACTTTAAATGTTGGGATGCTCAAGTGCTAAGTTCTTGGTGCTCTTTTCTTTTCTACTTATGTTCACTCACTAGCTCATGTTGCATACTCTTATGGCTTTCAATGCCACATATAGGTCTGACTTGTTAATGAGCTCCAGGCTGATATGTTCAACTTTCTACATGCCTTCACCACTTGGATGAGTACAGTTAGTCCTCTGCATTTATGAGTTCCACATCTGCGGGGTCAACCAACTATAGATTGAAAATATGAAAATATAAGTTGGTTTCATCTGTACTTATGCACCCTGCATATGGATATGGATAGAAATTTGTTTAGTCATTATTTCCCAAATGATATAATGTAAAAACTATTTACATTGCATTTACATCATTATTAGGTAGTATAAGTAATCAAGAGATGATCTAAAATATATAGGAAGAGGCCAGCAGGTGGTGAAGTGGTTGAGGTGCTGGACTCCCACATGGCCTACTGTGGTTTGACTCCTGGACCTGGCAGCTTGCTTTCTCACTTTCCTTCTCTGTCTGTTTCTCTCTGGTCAAATTAAAAATGAACAACAATAATAAATAAAACTAAGCAAATAATTATTTTTTAAAAATGTATATAGGAGGATTACATAGGTTATATGCAAATACAATACCATTTTATATATGGACCTGAGCATCTATGAATTTTGGTATCATAGGAGTCCTAGAACCAATCATCATAGACACCAGGGCATGACTGTAATAGATACACTTAATTTCAAATCTCTAATATATACTGGTCCCATAGCCACTTGGTTAAGAGAGTCAGATCCCACATGGCTGACTATGGTTCAGATCCCACTCTGGCAGAATGAAAAACATGCTATGCACATGTGCATGCATGTCTCAAATTCCAACAGGATGAAAAAATGGATTGCAACATGACCATGACCATGTCCCATTGGGGGTGCTTTCTCACTTTCTCTCAGCATTCTTGCTATTGTCCAAATCCATGTTGATTTCCAACTCAGAACCTTTGTTCTAGACATGCCTTGTTGTAGAAATCCCCCTTCAGATCTTCATGTGCTTCTCTCCCTATGTCATTCAAGTCTGGTCAGATTTCAGCTTCTTAAAAAGATTTTGCCTGAGCAGCTGATTTAAAACCCATTCTTCCACCACCACCACCACCCTAACCTCCACTATTTTCCTTCAAAGCACTTACTATTGTCTAACACGCTATGAATTTCTCCTTTATTTTGTTTACTTTCTCCTTTTCTCTGTGGAACTACACTGATGAGAAAGACACTGATTGTTTGGTTCATGGTTTACCTTCAGCACTTACAACGGGGCCTGAAATACTGAAAAAATGTTTGTTGAATGAAATCAAGATTATAATTCATTATCTCACTAACCTTAGAGAATACACATTTAATCTATTTTGCAGATGATGAACATGATTCCAGAAGTTTAAGTAACTTGGTGAAAGTCACATAATTATATTCAATGGCCCTATGGAATGGTTTATATGGAAAATTTCTTTTAGACTTTAGCACCAGGCGAAAGGCCTGATTGGGAAATACAAAAGTTATATTTTTTAGAAAAAAATAATTATGCTTTCATCTTAACTTGGCTTTTAGGAAATTATGGTAAGATTTCCACTTTAATCCCTCATAATTTTATTGGTGATTCTTATATTTTGCAGATTTTATTTCACCTTTTTTTATTTTTTAATGTTTTTTTGGAGAGTTTTTTTTTTTTTTTTGCTATAGGGTGTGTGCACTCGCCAGACAGACAGAGAGAGACAGAGAGACAGAAAGTAAGAAATCACCCCCCAGGAGGGATGGCCACGCCGCAATCCCTTCTCCTCCATTCTCCTCTCGGGATCTTGGACATGCACGCACACACGCCCAGCGTGAGGTTAAGCCACTGGGTCTGGGACTCGAACCGCGGTCGACTACATGGGAATCCAGCGACATAGCCATTACACTAACTGCTGGTCCCTCACCTTTTTTTATATTTATCCATTTTAAAACTCTTGCTCCATTCTGCTTACAGTGAAGACATGCTTTCTTTTAAGGATTAAAATTCTAGTGAATACATTTGGCAAATTTGGTAAACTGCAGGCCAGAATAGCTAAGAAAGAATAAACTGTAAGGGATGTATTTTCTATAATTTTAGGTTAAAGGGCTAGTAAGGGAAAGTGAGAACAAAGTGATATCTAACAATCTTTAGAGGCTTTACAGATTTATCAGGGAAAGAAGAGCTCAGGAGAAAAAAAAGACCAAATAATAAATGAGGATATACCTATTATTAATAATTCTACTAAAAAGGCTGATATATTGAGCTCATTTTAAAAATCTCTCTTTAACAAGAAAAATGAAGAAAGTAACGTGGGCAATTAGCTACTGACATGACCACTGCATATGTAGGTAATGATCAAAAGCGTGTGGGTGGTATGACCAGCCGAACCTCGAAGGAGATGCACCTGCACCGTCTGGCATGAGACAGAGCCTGGGCATTATTAACTATTTAAAGTTCATTGCGAGTGCAAGTAAATTATTAATCCATTTAAAGATTTTTATACTATTTATATTCTACTTAGTCTACTTAGTCATTTGACTTTATAATGTACTAACATGTTTTAAATTCACTATGAAAAAATTTAATTAACTAAATATAAATAGTATAATTTTTTTTTTTTTTTTTTTTTTTTTTTTTGAGATGGGGCCTCCCTGTCATGATTCTCCTGTGTCAGACTCCCAGCTGGGGCTAAGATGCCAAGCTCTTAGTCAGACAAGGCCTGATTATGTTGCCCAGGCCAACCTCTTACCTCAGCTTCTCTGAGTCACTGGGATTCCAACCCACAGTACTACTCCCAGCCTTTGAATCAGACTGGGCATCTAACTGGGTATTACATGGGTCTCACCTGTAGAGCACAGTATCTTAGCAACATGCGTCAGTGACTGGGCCTGTACATTTTAGACTTTTTCCCCCAAAAAAAGTTTATTTCTTTTAGGGCTATAGAGAGAAAGACAGAGAAAGAGAAATTGATTTTTGGCAGGGTGTCACCATGCCATGATTCTGCTGCCCAGCTTCCCAGGTAGCTAGGATTATAGATGTGTACCTCCAGGCCTATTTCACTTGGACCAGGAACTAAACTTGGACCTCCTCCTATGTGGCCCCAGCCTTTGAGCAGCAATGATTCAGCAGCATATACTACTGTGACTGAGCCTAAGTTTTAGCCTTTTTGAAAAAGAAATAAAATGCATAATAATCAAGAATATACTTTCAGAATTTTCTTTACTTTGAGAATATTTTTTTCTATTTAAAATATATTATTCCTGACACTTTTAGGAACAAAATGGATGCACTAACACATTTATTTAATATACTATCTGATGTTATGTTATGTTACATCCATCATGCCACATTGTGCCGTATATTTTATACCATACAGAATCATTTCATATATTTGGTTTTTTGTTTCTTTTTATCTGTATAGAAGAATGTAAGCTCTATGAAGACAGAAGTGTATTGTTTTTATGGTTTTATGCCTAGAATATAATAGGCTCTCATTAACTATGTACTAGTGAATGAATAGTTTATAGTAACAGTTTAGTGAGAGAATTATTTTCAATAATTACTTACTTAGTGAATGTTTCATAATTCTCTATAGGCCTCTTATATCCTTCATGTTTTACAAGTGGAAGTACCAAGAATCTGATCAAGGATGTTTGTATACAGAGTAACCTTGAAAAAAAGAGATAGCATTTCCTTCTGAAGGAAAGGGCAGGTCTGTTCATTGTCTAGTATAATAAATTTCATGTCTCTATTCATAGAAAAAACAAACAAGTTCATTTATTTCAAATGCAGGTCAGGCCTCCCTAAACTTGGGGTCCCTTTCCTGTAACACAGCCTACTAAGTGTGCTTGCATTGATCAAGCTTCATTGCATTGGTCTGTGGGAATTTTGGCTTCAAAAACAAGAGCATCCATGATAGGTTCAAAGCTCACTCCCAAATCAAGGCAGAATAGGAGGAAAGAGCTTTTCATCTTTTGAATCTCAAATGTAGATGCAGAATCTGATTCTGCATGTTGAAGAATCTACAATGAAGAAGCTACAGCTTTTGAGTGGCTTTTATGTGATAGTCAGGGTTTTAACTTGGAAAAACAAATGGGGTTCTGAGAATTAGAGCAGTGGCACTTAGGAGATTTGAATGACTCTGAGCATCCTAAATCAAACTGCACTTAACAGAATCTGATCTTCTTTCTTTGTCAGAAGAGGCTTACTGACTTTGGAGACCCTGTAATGTCTTCACGGAGGACTTTTGCTAGCTATCCTCTGCTCTGCCCCTACTATCTTCACAATCTCCAAACTTCTAGCCAGCATCGGATCTCCACATGTCCACAGGGACAGTTACCAAGTAGCCCTAAGAAAAGAAGCTTTATACGTCACCAATCAGAATCGGCGTTTACATCTACTAGGAAAAGCCTGAGGAATATGGGTAAGAACTGTTCAATTGGTAGGGCATGGAGTAACAAGAACTTTCTAGATAAGGCAGGATTTATCAATATGAGACATTTACCTAAACTCTACAATGTAGCTTGAGCAGTTGTGAGAAGTTCCTTAGATAATGAACAGAAAGTGGAATTCACCTGTAGGCTACACTGAAGGAACTGATCTGCCAAACACTCCTTGAAATTATATTCAAGAAGTAAGCCACACACATAGAGATGGGAAGATTAGAACAGATTTATTTTGAGCAGTTTATTCATCTACCTTCCAACTAGGTTCATCTTCATGGGAATAGTGAAATCTGCATGGTAGCGCTTCTCTGCCAGATACAGGGAAGATAGAGTCAATTGTAATAGAAACATGAGAACTGAAGTTAGAATGGCTTTATCCACAAGTAAGTATCTCTGCTGGTGGCTGATGGATCAGGGATCTCTAAGATGGAAATAGATGAAATGTACACTGAAACACTACTTGGTCTCTTCAATGAACACAACGGTTAGAGCTGGGGGGGGGGGGTAAACAAACCAAATTTGACATCTAAAAATGCTCAGATATTTGGAATTTAGGCTATAAACATCTAAATACTAAATTAGTTAAAAAATTCACTCAGGTCACTAAAATATATTTTGATATAAGTGAAATAAGAAGATCAGCACATTAAAATCTGTGGTATGAGGCTAAAGTAGTGCTGTCAGAGAGTGTTGTAACTTTTAAATGCATGTATTAGAAAAGATAAGGTCTGAAGGCCTTGAAAAGAAGAACAAACTATTGGAAGGAAGGAAATAAGAGAAGAAATCAATAAGATAGAAAGGAAAAAAACAATAGAGAAACTTGATAAAATTTTAAAGTGTTTTTTTCCGAGAATGTTTTTTTAAAAATTGGACTGGTCACTAGCACAGCAATGAAAGTGTTCTGCAGCGCCAGACCCACACAGGAAGTTCAAGTTCCCAGAATTCTCTGGCATGCACACATGTGCCTGTGATCCAGGTTAGCTTAGGCTGCAGGTGCACTACAGTAAAAAAAAAAAAAAAAAAAAAAAAAGCAATTAAGAGTCAGCACTGGACTCTCACATGGTTGACTGCAGTTTGAGTCCTGGATCCAGTAGCTCATGCTGGGCTTATGTGCACGTGTGCCTCAAATCCCGAGAGGAAAATGAGGAAGGGATTGCGGTGTGACCATGTGCCAGGGTTGAGGGGAACTTCTCACTTCCTCTCTGTCTCTCTCCAGCGCACGCGCCCTATGGCAAAATTAAAAATAATAATAATAAAAAATAAATAAAATAAATTAAGCTGTAAAGAACGGCATCAAATATTCTACAGACAACAAAGAGATGATGAGGGAACTAAAAACAACTTTATACCAATAAACTAAAGAAACGGATCAATTATTTCAAAAATTGTATTTTCTAAAAGTTATATGAAGTTAAGAATGTAGTTTTATACCTGCTACATAAACTGAATCATTAAAACTGAAGCAAACACAAGGTCACTGTAACTTTTCTGATGAATCTTTATAATCATTTACAGAGAAATTGTACCAGTTCAGTGAACAAAGAGAGAACACTTATGAACTTGTCTTCACATGACTGAATTATCCAGCACCAACATTAGTCAAGAATAATCCAAGAAAAGAAAACTGCAATTCAATATACCTCGCTAATATAGGATAAATACAATACAATATTAGCAAATCAAAATCAGAGGTATATAAAACCAAGATTGTTTTCTGATCAAAAGGAGATTACCCAAAAAATGCAAGTTCAGCAGGTGAAAACTGTAATTCACCTTACTGCAAAAATTAAAGAAGAAAAAATATATGTAAGTATTTGAATAGAAGCAGTTGTCTTGGTCTGTTTATGTTGCTATAACAGAATACCACATTCTGGGTAATTTATAAAGAACAGAAAATGATTGGCTCATGATTTGGAAGGCTGAGAAGTCTGATATAGGGGTTGGCATCTGGCGAAAGCTTTTTTGCTATGGCAGAAAGCAGAATGGCAAAAAGAGGGAGAGAGAGAATGAGAAAGCAAGGGGCTTAACTTGTCCTTTGATAAAGAGCACACTCCCAAGATAATGGCACTAATCCATTCATCAGGACAGAGTCTGCAGAGCCTAATCACCTTTAAAAAAAATTGTCAGGAGGTGTGTGTGTTCACCAGAGAGAGAGAGAGAGAGAGAGAGAGAGAGAGAGAGAGAGAGAACAGGAAAGTGAGAAAGTGCTCCCCATGAGGGATAGTCATGACACAATCCCTTCTTCTTCATTCTCTTCTTGGGATTTTGGGCACCTATGTGCACGTGCCCAGCAAATTTCTCAAACTGCCATGACCAGGACTCCAACTATGTAGCTAGCCATATGGGATCCAGCTGCCTTACCCACTATGCCAGCAGTTGGTCCCCTTTAAGTGATATTTAAATAATTAGATCTCTGTATGGAAAACACCAAAAACTTTTTCTCTACATGATACAAATAAACTAATGTGAAAAGTACAGCACAAAATTTTTAGAAGAAAAGACAGAAGAATATTTTAAGGTCGTGGTATGGGCAAATATTTCTAAGATAGGCTACACACACACTTATACAAAAATGAAAACATTATAGGAAAGAAAAATAATACATTATGTTTCAATATATTAGAAATTTGTATTTGCTAAAATTTACTAATTAGAAGAAAGATGAAGATTTGGAAGAGGTGTTCACATTCCATATATCTAAAATGAACTTGTATTCGGAATATATAAAGAATTTATTTCTCAGTTAAAAAGATGAAAACACAATTTAAAGTGTGTAAAGCATTTCAACAACTCAAAATGTACACCCAAACAACCAACAAAAATTAGAAAATACACTCAATATCTTTATTCCTCAACAAATTTTAAACCAAAATCACAGTGAAAGACTGCTACACTGCTACTAGAATGGTAAGATTAAGAAGCCTTAGCAAGGGGGCAGCAGGTGGCATAGTGGTTAAGGCACTGGACTCCAACATGGCCAACCATAATTCAAGTCCCTAGCAGCTTGAAAATCACCAGTTGCATGTGCCTATGTGCCCAAAATTCCAGGAGGAGAATGGAAGAGAAGGGATTGTGGCATGGCCATCCCCCCTGGGGAGTGGGTGATGATTTCTCACTTTCCCTCTTACTGTCTCTCTCTGGTGAGCACACATACCCTATGGAAAAAATCCTGAAAAAAGAAAACAAACAAACAAACTAAAAGAAGGTTGAGCAATCCCTCTGTTGGTGAGAACATAGAATAATAGCAAATCTCATCTGCTGAATAGAATATGATATGGTAAAACCCCTTGGAAACCTGGCAATATCTCTCTATTCCATAATTTAGAAATATAAGAAAAAATATTAATTCTAAGTATGTAACTCATGCTATCAAAAGAAATATTTAGATAGATGATCACTAAGTTAGTAGATAGACAGATAATCATGAGCCACTGAAACACACATAAGTATGGGTGAATCTTCCATTTATTTTGTTGAGTTAAGAAAGCCAAACCAAATGAATACATACCACATATGTTCATTTATATGAATCATAAGAGCATTTAAAACTAATCTATGGTCATAGAATTCAGAATATTTATTGCCCCTGGGTGGAAGAATTAACTGGGGAAAAGTTGGAGAGAAATTTTAAAGGCACTAGAAAGGGTTGATATCTTGGTTTGTGTGGTGGTTCTATAGTATACTTATTTTAAAAAAAGATCTTAGCAATATGCTTACTGGTACGTTTTAAGTATTTTACTGTGTGTGTGCATGTGTGTGTTATTATTTACTTTTGAGATTATTTTGTAGCTTGTTTTCATTGCTATTCAAAATAATAGTTAAATTATATAGCAATCATTTTTGTTAAATGTCCTTTACTTTTCCTGCCTATGCAGTTATTTATATATGCAGTTACTTATATAGGTTCAGCGAGACTTTATATTTTTATGGGAAAAAAAGTGTTAAAAAAATTTTACAACCATACCTTGGCAAAAATCTTACTTTGTAAAGTATGACAATGTCTCTACTAAGAAATAAGAACTATTCTTTGTATGTTCAAATTATGTCTACAATGTCCTTCCAGGAGAATGACCTGCTATTGTTCTGACATATAAAATCTGACATTCACAGAGAGTCAAGAATGTCACTTTCTGACAGACAGGTCAGGAATACTGTCAAACTTGGGAATCTCTGAGAAAGGATTGGTCACAGTTTTTAGGAGCGAAGCATAGTAGGAGTAATTTTGTTGATTTTTAGTTTGTCGCCTTAGTAAAGAAGCTAACACGTAAATTATAATTCTAGAGGTCTTACAAATCTTCCACAGTTATTAACTCATAAACCTTAGATTCCCACGGCTTCATTTTCTTTTCAACCAAATATTAAGGGAGTCTGTGTGTATTAATTAATACCTTTTGAGATTCTTATAAATAAAAGTTATCAGAAGAAAAATTGCAAATTAGTGATACTAATTTTTTAAATGTCTACAGTCAAATTCATGCCTTTGGAAGAAAGGTCTGCTCATAATGAGGGACCTTAGAAGAAAAGCTGATTCTTGTCCTGCTTCACACTATGCCTTACAGTCAGAAAAAAGTATGTGTACTCTGTACCTTTTAGATAACCAAAAATAACAGAAATACCTATCTAGTTCTAGTCCCTAAGGTAAATCAAACCTTGAGCATTTCCTGCAAAGTACTACTACCATGAAAAAACAATATGATCACTGACTTTTGCAATGCTATTTTCAGGGATATGTCATTATTTTTGTACACATTATCATGACAAGGAGAAAATATGACCTATTTGCACCATGAAGAAACTAATCTTCTAAACATAGTAGCCTTGCCCCCCCCCCCCCCCCTTTAAATGCCTTATGTTTTTATTTGGCAAAGTGGACCACCTCAGTTTTTATAAGCCACCTTCTGGCTCTTCTACTTGCTATTGTCTCTGAAATTTACTTTCACAAAAATGAAGTACTCATATACTTATTCATGTCTTAGATGCCTTCAAAACACTAGGAGAGGGAACTAGCAGTTAGCGTAATGGCTATGTCGCTGGACTCCCAGACTCCCACGTAGTCTACCATGGTTCACGTCCCGGACCCGGTAGCTTAAAACTCACGCCAGGCGCGTGTGCGTGCGTGCCCAAGATCCCGAGAGGAGAGTGGAGGAGAAGGGATTGCAGTGTGACCATCCCCCCTGGGGGGTGATTTCTCGCTTTCTGTCTCTATGTCTCTGTCTGGAGAGTGCATGCGCCCTATAGCAAAAACCTCTCAAAAAAAAAATTAGGAGAGAGCATTGTAAAAGCAATTATGAATCATGCACATCAGAGAACATGAGTTAATCTAGGTATATTCACAGAGAGGTTGAAATCTTTTAATGCCAGGATGTAAATGCATTACTTATTGTAAGAAATACCATTTCCTTAAGAAAAAAGTTTTCACAGTTCATTGTGATTATATTTTAATCTAGCATTTTATTTTCCACAACATCCATGATTTAGCTATCACGATGTGTTCGCTTAAGTGACAATGTAATTTGGCTTGATTCTTTGTCCATGGGATCCATAATGAAATCACATCGTCTCATTTCTGTAGCTTTCTGGAACCACATGGACTTTAGAGAATAATGCCTGCTTGAGTAGGATGCAACAGAATCCTACAAAATCTTCAACCAGGCGTTTGAAGGCTTCTGAGAAATAATCTGCTATATGTACAAGAAACAAAATCAACAATGGAGCGCTTTGGAATCCAAAAGCCATAAAATCAAATGTCTCAAACAAAAGAGAAAAACTTTGAACTATTTAATAGTGTTACTGAATGTTTGGCGACACAGTGTAATTGTCTGACTTGGCATGGTCTGATAGGAATAGAAACATGCGAATTAAAAAATCATAATGCTAATTGGTGGCTCAGAAAAGCACGTAGTTCTAATAGTCTCACTTTATGACACTATTTTATTTGCAAAAAAAAAAATACATTTAAAATTTTCTGACATTCTATAAATGAAAGCAGGTGTGGAACAAAAAATGGGAAGACATGCACCCCAAGAAAGTACAGTAACTGAAACCAAGAGTACCTGGCTGGGCCGAGAAAAAGACTTTCTAATTAGCCCTGTGATGTGTCTCCCACCATCTCTTTTTATAGTCCAGGCAGCGGGATCTAGCCTACAGTAGTGTCAGGGTTTATGTGTAATCTTCAGGTGTCATTGAATATAAATCTCAGTGAAAATCATGGTGATAGTCAAGAAATGAGCCCTTTCTTCAATTCTGAGCAACATACTGAAAAAACATCATACGAGTGAAAAGGAGAGGTTTTTTTCCTTCCCCCTCTGCTGGATGGAGAGCTTTTTTTTTTTTTTTTTTTTTTTTTCTTTCTTTTCTTGTACCAAATTGACAATGATATAAAATGTTCTAACTTAAAAGATTTCTCTTTCATTTTCAGCCAGCTTACTTGATCGGGGGGTTAAGAATAGTTTCCTCTAATGGTGTCAATCTGGAAAAAGAGAAAGACTTTCTTAGAGGAAGTAGCTAGTCAGTTGCTGTCTGGGCAAAGTGTAATGTAAAAAGAGTGGGACCATCCAGAACCCTCCTCCTCTGTCTCCTGCTTCTTCCACCACGTCCAGCTGCTTTTTCCTCAAACTATGGCTTGAGACGAAGAAAAAAAGAAATGGACCTGGCAGAAGCGTGTGACAAAAGCTCAATGGAAAAGTTCCTTTACTACAACACTGACTCTGTAGCTCACAGCTAATTAATCCCACAATAGAATGTGAGTTGGCTAGTTGTATTTTCAATGTCCTCATGTGGCCTCTCTTGACGGGACTTGCCACCAAGGGTTTTAAGCTTTCACCCTATTTAATATTCATGTCTGAAGAAGCAAGGTGCCTTGGGATATTAAGAATTTTTTAAAAATTGGTCCTTTAGGTTTAGATTATAATGGAAAATTCAACAGCTATAGCTGCTGGAGACAAAAGGTGAACAATTCACATTCTGGAAGTAAACTATCAACGATATGCTGAATAGGAAAGGCATAATTATTGGGCAGCAAAGTGACAGTTTTTGCAATTGAGCAGCTAAGTAAATGGTAACCACAGAAGTTAATGTCTCACATGATAGGATTCCTGAGAGCTAAAGCCTTCACAATAGGAATAGCATTTCAATGGAAGAGTTAGTCTGGATGAAAAGGGTAGAATTAATTTTAAAACTATATTTTTAAATTTATTTCTTTCTTCCATGAAGAGAGAGGGGAGGGGAGAGAGAGAGAGAGAGAGCGCCCCCAATAGGCTTTTTATACTGCAATCCACTCCCAGTCTTAGCCAGGCAGATTCGTGGACAGCAGTGTCACCAGCACACTGAAACATGTGTACAGAGAGACCTAGCTATGAGAACCTGGCACCATCCCACGTGGCTTCACCATCTCAGAGTGTTGTCTTACAATTGTGCTGCTGGCTCCGATTTTTAAATTTTTAAAAAATTTATGGTCTCCATTTAATGAGGCATTGACCCATATTAATATAACTCATTGCCTACCAGTCATGAAGTCTTTGATATATGCTATAACTTGTACTGTATCTAATCCATGGGAAGCAGATTCAAAACTTGCTAGGACTTTTCCTCACTGATGGTTCCACTGCTGCCAATATTGCTTTAGTCATGTGACGTGTTTAATAAAGCATGAAAAGATCCAAGTGAAGACAGAGAGGTCTTGTCTGAAATTCTTACCAAAGCAGCACTTGATAATGTATTCATGACAGACCATATGGCTCACCTGGGTGAAGTTTTGGAAAACCTCCCATATAACGTGAAGGGACACTTTTGAGAGTGAGAATGTGGATGCTTTCTACACTTACACTTTGAAAAGAAAAATTTAGAAAACATTTTCTTCTTTGTTTATTTCTCTCTCTTGTTTTTCTTTTCTTCCTTCCTTCCTTCCTTCCTTCCTTCCTTCCTTCCTTCCTTCCTTCCTTCCTTCCTTCCTTTCTTTCTTTCTTTCTTTTCTTCTTCTTTTTTTTATTTTTACGGGCACATGCGCTCGCCAGAGAGACTGAGAGACAGAAAGCGAGAAATCACCCCCCCCCCCCCCCCGGGGTGATGGCCATGCCGCAATCTCTTCTCCTCCATTCTCCTCTTGGGATCTTGGGCATGCATGCATACGCACCCAGCGTGAATTTAAGCCACTGGGTCCTGGACTCGAACTGCAGTTGACTACGTGGCAGTTCAGCGACATAGCCATTATGCTAACTGCTGGTCCCTCACTTTTATTTTCATACTCCAAATTTCTTCTTGTTAGTAATATCCGGTAGTCCACACTTAACAACATTTGCATGATGTTCCAGATTATCTTCTTTGGTTCACATACGGGTCAAATATTTTTCCTTTCTAGATTTTATTGATGACAGAAATGGAAGAGAAATGAATTATAAAAATAAGGCTTAAGGCACATTGATAGTGCATGATGTTCGTTTTTATCTTTGTTATCATTGTTACTTTTCAAATCCCATGTTCTTTATACTATCACACTTTTTTTAAACTTTATTATTGCCCACAATTAAATAGGATTCATTTAATTTCTTAAAATAAATACCAGTTCTTAGCAAAGTCAGTCTTTCTCTCAGGATGATTCAACTCTGTGATCATAAAAGTAACTGCTGACACATTATAAAGGCCAATCATACCTTTTATTTGCAATTTCAAAAATCTTATTTATTTTATTTCTTTTATGAGAGAGAGAAAGGAAGAGAAGAAGAGATGCCTGAGACAGGGTCTTGTCAAACCGTATTCCCTCCCCTAAAATTCTAGAAAGCCAGGATTACAGGTGTGTATGTGCCCAATGTGTTTCCAGTTGACCCAGGACACAAATCCTGACCAACCATGTTCTCCACCATTGCAGAGCAGTGTACTATGGCCTGGATCACTATGGCTAGGCCATTCTTTGCCTCTTTATATTAGAAACTAATATATATATATAAAATGACTCATGCCTTTGAATTTAGAAAGTATATTTTCAAGAATCCACTGTTAAAATAAAAATTCCCCTGGGAAGTGTAATATATACATTCAGTATTAAGTATTAAAAACTTAAGAGTTGGACTAATTTTTTCAGTAATTTTTCATCACTTTAGGGAAAAGAAAACAGACTAGTTAATGTATAGGGAAATCTATACTTAACATTTTAACAGGCAAGTGGACATGGAAAAGGTCTAAAAAACCAGAATGTCCCAAGACTAATACCATGCAGGGAAAATAGAGTGGATAAATAGAGACTCCTACACAGCATATTGTCCCTGGACATCTGAGAGGAGAAGCAGCTGAATATGCCAAATATGAGGAAGAGGATGGGGCAGGTTAAGTGTACTAAATATAAATATTAATGGCTTCATGTGTTTGGGACAGACTAATGTGGAATATAAACTCAGGCCAAGGAGGTATTTGATGCAATGAACCTTAGATCCAGAAGAATCATAGCACCACTTAATATAATTTTGTGCTTTACAGATTAGTAAACTAAATCTAAGTGACAGTGAGGCACAGGTAATATCTTTGGTACCTGGGAAATGTTTTACTGTAAACTCCTTGTTCACTCCTAGCATAATGCCCAAAACCTAACTGTTCTTGCTAAATATATATTGATTGACTGCTCAGATGTCAGTCAAATATATTCTTATTTGAACAAATTACTGTTAATATTTTAATTTTTACAGCCCTTCCTTGATAAGTAGTATGTTAAATGTAATATGAAATTATTTTCATTGTGGTTTAAAACTTTCAAATCTCAACGGGTTTTGAAGGATGGAAAGTCTTAAAACAATGATAATTAACACTATATATCAGATGCAGTATCCAGCCAATCGTTTTACTCTGTGTTGGTATTAAACACATTGGGACTATGACTCAGATCATATATGGATATCCAGCATAATTGGCTTCACCTAGAAGAAATCCTTCAAAAATGGGTACATGAAATTATTTCAAGTTACTATTACTAGACATTTTAGTTGGGGGCAGCAGATGGCATAACCGTTACTGGATTTCCACATGGGAGTCTCCCAACGTCACTGGACTCCCACATGGCCTACTGTGGTTCGAGTCCTAGACCCAGTGACTTGAAAATTATGCCAGGTGTGTGTGTGTGTGTGTGTGTGTGTGTGTGTGTGTGTGTGTGAGTGTGTGTCCAAGATCCTGGGAAAAGAATGAACGAGAAGGGACTGTGGCATGGCCATCCTCCTGGAGGGCGATTTCTCATTTTCCCTCTCACTGTCTTTGTGTCTCTCTCTCTTCAGTGAGTGCACACATTCTAAGGCAAAAACCTCTAAAATAAACAAAAAAGTAGACATTTTAGTAAGTATATTTTCGTTCCTAGATCAGCTTGCTGCTATCAGATGGTAGACAGTGTTTCTAAAACCCTAGAGATCAAACAACATCTTCCCATGAAAAATAATGGCTGCTGACTTTATCTTTTTCTTTCTTTTCTCTTTTGTCTACAAATATTGTCATTCTTCCTCAGAAAAGTTAATGAGGATTCTCCATGAATCACTCTGTATGTTAAACTCTATTTATCCAACTGACAAAAATATATTTTATTTGAATTAGGAAAAGTTAACTCTAGAATTTTTCTCCTGTTGGGCATTGAAAGCATGAAGCCTTAATAAATTTTGTACAATAAGCAACTTTGAATCTGTATGACTAAGAAAACAATTATCTCATCCACCTTATCTATTATTTTGGTTGTACACATTCACGTCTTCTTTCCTCAGGAAGAAATTCTGACTTACAATGACTAATCAAATACTAGTGGTTATTCAAGCTACTGTTTAAAATTTTATTTTACAAACATTTCTTTTGCATAAAACACTCTTAGAGTGGCTATGAAAATGGTCTGAAGCAAAGTGCTGGTGCCCCAAGTGTTGGCCCATATCCTTTTTTTAGATTGTGGTATGTCACATGTTTGATTTCTTTCATAAATATTGTACATCTTTGTCAAGAGATATTTCTCCCAGGGTCTCTTGTATCTCTACATTCCTTGTGAGGAGAGACACTGGTAGCCTTTGTGGTGGAATACCTTTTCAAGAATTTTTAAATTTTTTTTGGAGAGATTTTTGCTATAGGGCGCGTGCGCTCACCAGACAGACAGAGAGAGACATAGAGACAGAAAGCGAGAAATCACCCCCCAGTGGGGATGGTCACGCCGCAATCCCTTCTCCTCCATTCTCCTCTCGGGATCTTGGGCACGCATGCACACACGCCCGGCATGAGTTTTAAGTCACCGGGTCCGGGACGTGAACCGCGGTCGACTACATGAGAGTCCAGCGAAATAGCCATTACACTAACTGCTGGTTCCCTTTTCAAGAATATTTTTATAATGAATACTTGGAAGCACAGAACTAGTGTCTGTCAAAGACAAGAGCAGATGCATTTAATGTACAGTATAAAAAAGATTATGCCTCCCTACATGTAAAGTCCCACATGTTTTCTTGTAGACTGTAATAAAAGATTGTGATTCCTTAAGCTCAGTATCCTCAACTCTCACATAGACCCTCTGTGTGTGTGGCATCTATATGGTTGCCTCTTGTTCACCTCTGTGGGATTTGAGAGACAAAGGAAACTGAAACGAACATGATGGTGATGCTGTGCCTTGAGCAGTAGTATATTTTTTCCATAAATAAAAAGCCACAGAACCCTGCCAGTATCCATGAAACCATGGCAGATTAACTTGTTAATTTACAAGTAGAATCTTAGACCCTGCCCAGTTCTTGTTAATACGTCCATGTTTCTCCTCAATTCTATCCTTACCAAAAATTTACATCTTATAGATGTATGTTCAATAGTTTTAAAAAGTTAGCTATACAGGGCCAGCAGGTGGCATGGAGGTTAAGGAACTTGATCCCAACTAGTACTTGATCCTAACTGTGTGGCTTGAGTTCCAGACCTAGTGGCTTGAAAATCACACCAGGTGTGTGTGCATGCATACCAAAGATCTCAAGAGGAGAATGAAGGGCAAAGGATTGTGGCTGGGCAATCCCCCACCCCCTTGAGAGATGATTTCTTACTTTCCTTTTCTTATTCTCTCTCTGAAGAATGTATATGCCCTATAGGGAAAAAAATAATAATAAAAATGATAAAGTTAGCTATACAAGTGTTTGGAGTGACCAGCATTGAGTGTCTTCTCTGGTTTTATTGTTTGCATCCATCTTTCTCTTGTCTGGGTTGCCCCTTCACAACACAGGGTGTGACATCTACCCTTCTAACCATCTGCCAAGAAGCTAGGTGATAAGAACTTCAAGGTTAAGTTTCTTTACAATGAAAAAACTTAAGCTATATTTCTTCAAGTATTATTCTGCTTTATGCTCTTTGTCTTCTCCTTTTAGTATTTAAGTTGTGCCCTTTGATATATACTACAGGATTTGAAAGTTTTATTCTTGTGTTTTTTGTTTGTTTGTTTGTTTGTTTGTTTTTGGAGAGGTTTTGCTATAGGGCACGTGCACTTGTCAGAAAGACAGAGAAAGACAGAGAGACAGAAAGCGAGAAATCACCCTCCAGGGGGGATGGCCATGCAGCAATCTCTTCTCCTCCATTCTCCTCTCAGGATCTTGGACATGCATGCACGTACACCTGGCAAGAGTTTGGTCCGGGACTCAAACCGTGGTCGACTATGTGGGAGTCCGGTGACATAGCCATTAAGCCAACTGCTATTCCATTTCTTTTTATTTTCATTGGGGGTCATTTCTCTTATGCTTTTACTTATCTCTGTTGTCTCTTCTGTCCATGAAGGCATTCATTTGTGTTATAAATTTTAAATTTTTTGTATTTACCTTTGATTATTTCTTATAGCTTCCATCTTTTTATTACATTGCCCAGTTAGTCTTTCTTGTCATCTGTTTTTTCCTTAAGAGCCTCTAACCTACTATTTGTATTTTAAATTTCCTGCCTGATTCTTCTAATATCTGTGTCATAGCCAAGTGTGATTCTGATCATTGCTTTGCTTCTTTAGCTTGTGTTTCTATTGCCTTTCAGAATACCTTGGAATTCTTTTGTTGATAAAGTACAATATGTACAGGGCAATAGCAACGGAGGTAAAGAGGCCTTTAGTCTAAAGATTTATGTTGGCCTGGCCATTGTTTGGGATGCAGTTGATATTCATTGTGCTATGGGCATCAGAGATGTCAGATTCCTCCAGTCACATTTTGCCTGGTAGCTTTGGTGCATCTCTTTGTGGTGTCGGCAGAAAAGTTCTCTCAGCTGTCCTTCATTGAAATTATTACTGAAGTCTTACCAGCTTGGTGGTAGGTTGTGGTGATAAGTGAAAACAATTCCTTTAAAAAGAATTATTTATTTTATTTATCATTATTTTTAAATTTTGCTATAGGGCACATGTGCTAGAAAGAGAGAGAAGCAAGAAAGCAAGCCACCAGGTCTGGGACAAAAATGCAGTCAGTCATGTGGAAGTCCAGAACTTTAACCACCATGCCTTCTGGCCTCATGAGGAGCATTTAATCTCTTAATATGGGTCTCATTTTGGGGGCTGTGTTTCAGAGGTATACGGTTCCCCACTCTCCTGCAGCCCTCTAGTCCCTTCCTTAGCTATAGCAGATATCTTCCAGAGTTCTCAAGAAAACATTTTAAAAGTCCCTTTCTTGAGAAAGTTATCCATGACAGGCCCTCCTCAGACCATGATCTAGTCCCTCATGCCCACACACACACACACACACACACACACACACACACATACACACACGAGTATTCACCCCAGCCAGGATCATGGATGTGGTGTACTTGCTATGTTCAGGTCAACCTGGGACAAACCAGAAGCTTCCCATGTGTCTTCAGCTTTGTGCATAGTGTGCCCACTGCTTGTGCCACCCACCTCAGTTGGGCATTAATTTTTAAGACCCTGTTGTTTTAAGATATTTTTTCCTTTTTAGGTGAGACAGAAAGAATAGGAAATGGCTAGGATTGGTTGAATTCCCTTCTTTTAGCTGGAAGGAGAGTATACTATTGCCTTCTGGCAGTTCTCGATCTGCTATAGATTAAAGCTTTTGTTCTGTAAATGAAAGGAGTCTTGACAAGTTTCGCAGTGGCTACAGTTCCCTATCTCCTGCAGAAGCTTAAGAGGATCTTTCCCCACGTTCACCTAAACCTTGCCTGTGAAAGCCTGATGAAGTTCTTAGAAGAGGAGCCAGTGAACACGTGGAGCCCTCTGTGAGTGAAGATGCTAGGCGTATCTCACTCTAACACTAGCCTACACTGAACTGAAGCGATTCATCGTTTTTTGTTTGATGTTCCTACCAGTTTATGGCATCTGGTGGCTCCTGCTCCAACTAAGCAAATCTTAATTTTTAGGTCTCCCTGGAGGCATTTGTCTTCCAGATTGGGCAACATTTACTCTGCAAACTATTTTCTGATAGGTCCAGGAAAAGATGTTGGTTTACAGCTTGCCCACCTTTTTTTTTTTTTTTTTTTTTTTTTGGTAAGAATAGTAATGATGTTTTTTTATATTTTCATATGCCTGAGCTGAAACCAGAAGCCTTGGGATAGGAAATTTTTAAAAAGATGAATAATAACTCCTTCCTTCACTTCTTTCTCTTGCAGACTGATTGGATGTTTACTTTCCAATTCTTCTAAGGAAGCTCCATTTGGCCAAATGAACATGTCTTTTCTGTAACTTCCTGTATTTCTGTGCTACTCATTTCAAAGTAACTGACTCCAGAAAGCATCCTATCTCATTGCCTGTCCTGCTTCATGTCCACCTTCTCTGTTAGTTTTTTTGCTGTTGCTTCATGTCCATCTTTCCCTTGTCACCCTGAACTACATCTTTCAATACCCTAAAACTTCAATCCTAGTCTTGAACTCTCATTTCTAGATGACCTGGGCTAAAACAGTAAGTGAAACATACACATATCTCATTACAAAGCACTTAAGAAATATACGAGAAACACACACATGATCTTCAACAATGTGTAGTATGAAAAATATATATATTTTAATTTTTTGTACCAGAATCAAATTACACTTTGATTCCATTTTTTGCAAACTTTTTGAAGCTCCCTCACGTAAAGCCAAATTCACAACCCTAAAATCAAATTAGTTTAATAAGTAACCTTACATCCCTTTATTCTTTTGCATACTTTATTTTTTTTTAATGTGAGTAGGATAACAGTCCCTAAGTTATACACATCTACATCATTCATTTTAACAGCTGCTATGTTTCATTTCATGGTCTGCAATTTATTCAACCATTTTTTTTTTTTTTTTTTACTGGTAGTAATTTAAATTGTTTCCAGATTTTGCTTATTGCAAAACAATTAAAGCTGGAATAAATGTTCTTTTATATATACCTTTGAGCACATGTGTGCATATTTTTATTGGTTAGATTTCTAAAGGTGGAGTGTAGTAGCCATTGTTCTAGACGTTTTACATATATTTTAGCATATAATTTCAACACTTTGAGTATTATTTCTATTTTTAAATCAGAAACTGTGCTTAACTAATTACCAAAGTAACGTAACTAGAGAGTGATGAAGATAGAATGTGACACAGTTAGTCTGTCTTGAGAACTCCCAACTCTCACAAACTACGAGATATTGTCTCCCCCAGAACATGTTCATTTAAAAATTTTGATTAAAACTGATATATTATCTAACATTATGGCTTTGCTGATTTATGCTTCCACTAAATACTAGTTTCTAGTCATCTCAATACAACACATTGTTTTTTAAAGTTTTATTTATCATATGAGGAAAAAGAGACTGAAATTATCCTCAGTGCCAATGTTTTATCTGCTTTTTAAAGATTGGGCTGTGATGTCATATTCCCTATTAGTTTTTTTGCTGTTGCTCTGAAACATTCTAATAGTTTCCTTCAAACCTGGAAATCCTTTAAAAGAGAGGAGCTTCCATGCAGTTATTGTTCAGGGCAGTTTCTTTCTTTCTTTCTCTTATAATTAACTAATTTGTTTCTTTCACGAGAGAGAGAGAGACAGAAAAAGAGACAGATAAACAGGCATCCCTAACAAGGTTTTCCCGCCATCACTCACCCGTAGCCTCAGCCAGCCTAGAGCACAGGCACATATACACACCTGCACACCTGGCACGGACAGGAACACCTGGGTGTGGAAGGGTATGACCTTCCTAAGTGAGTCCAGTCGTATTACCACTGCACTAATTCTGGCCCCAGTCCAGGGTACTTTCTTCTAAAAAATATTAATGCTTACTCCTTTTAACCTTAAAATCATGAAGCACGTATTTGTTTTTTGGGATTTTTGCCTTAGGGCTCGCCAGAGAAAGACAGACAGAGACAGTAAAAGGGAAAGTGAGAAATCACCCTATAGGGAGGGTGGCTACTCCATGATCTCTTCTCTTCCATTCTCTTTCCAGGATCGTGGGGACACATGCACTCACGCCTGGCATTTGTTTCAAGAACTCTGGGTCTGGGACTCTAATGGCAGTCAGCCATAATTGGAGTCCAGTGATATTACCACTATGCCATCTTCTGTCTTCTAAAATACATATTTTAAAATGGGTAAGTATATTCTACGCTTTTTTTTAAATGAAGCAGTTCTTTGCTATTGATAATTTAACTTTTATTATATAATTCAGTCTCATCCTTATTATCAACTTCATTGTTGGGAGTCTAAGAGAGTGCTTCTGATCGGGTGTATCCTTAGGTTTTCAGTTATCTTTCATTTCTCTTAGTTTTTTAAAAAACATTTTTATAAAGTTGGCATAATACTATCTGTTTTTAATGTACTCACATGTTAACAGTTGAAATTTAGTTTAGACATAATTACACCTTCTATAGAGTAAATAAAGATTGATATATAAACAAAATTGTATGAAGCTTTGGATACTGTCTTCCTATGTTCTCAGAACAATTTGGCAGATGTCAAATTGCTATTAGTTTTTTATTTTATTTTATTTTATTTTATTTTATTTTATTTTATTTTATTTTATTTTACCATGTGGAAATTCAGTGCCTTAACCACCGTGCCACCTACTGGCAATGTTAAATTAATTTGGGGGAGATGAGGACTTTGTGTGTGCATGTGCATGTGTGTCTGTATGTAAACAAAACAAATGAATAAAACCACTAGTTTATTAAGTTACAAACTCAGTTATCAGAATTAGTTACTCAGTCTGGTCTAGCTCCAGTTTCTTCCATAAATAAGACCTGAGAAGTCGAAATCTATGAGGTAGAATTTGCTTACATTTGATGCACTTTGATCTGACTTTAGTACTTTTATCATTGGCTTCTACCATCACAGATCAATTCATTTACACAGAATATTTCAGATTTTTAAAAATGCTTTTACAATTCTTATAACTGGTCTACATGATTGAGATTCTGTAAACTTTGCTTTCGTGAAAATGTGACTATTGCTTTTCAAAACACACACCAAAAAACCTTTCTGCCAAATCATTGATAGAACTGAGTTTTTAGAAGAGTTGGCCACTTCAATTTACCCTAAAAAAATATGAGTATGCAATTTTGGGGAAAATAGCTCTGGAGGATCTTTTAGGAGGCTACTGCTTCAGAACCTAGAAAAATCCAATCCCTGAGTAAGGGGCACATGTAAAGAGTTGCAAAAGAAAAACAAACCTGGATTTAGTGAGGAGAGACTTTATTAAAAAGGATTATTATAGGGACTGTACAGTGGTGCAGTAGTAAAGCCAGGTTCAGCGATGTTGACCCACATGCATTGTTTCTGGGTTCATGTCCAGAGATTTCTCTGAACACAGTTGGTGCACATGTTCCCATGACTCAGGGCCATCTGAAGCTGGGAGAAGATGGCAGTATGAAGACCCTGTAGAGGGTGCCTATCTTACAGCCCTTCTCCTTGCTCATGAAAATTTATTTAAATAAATAAACTTTATTCAAAGGATTATTGTAAGAGGAAGGAAAGAGACAGTTATAACAGGAGAGGGACCATTGCACTAGAGAACACCATGACCGTAAGGTCTGCAAGCTGTTGAAGAATTCAGCAAGAACAGTTTTTCTTTTCTGTAGAAGGGGATACACAAGGCTAGAAATAATGAATGTTGGGGAAAGTGGAATGAAAGAGTGGTATGTTAGAAGAGTAGATTAAAGAACATTTTTTCCTGACGTTATCCTATTTTCATGATTGTGTACAGGCTCAGGGTGAGGGTGGGCCCAAATGTAGGGCCTTGAGAGAAGGTCAGAGTCTGGTTAACATGTACTTTGTCCTGACTGATCATTACGTGTTTGACTAATTATTTTTGAGGCACGTGATTATAATTTGGAGACTGTGTGTCTTGTCCTAGGTAAACAAAAGGCATCAGTGAGTTAGTCTTATGTGTCTTATGGGTAAGCACTTTTTGATTTTGTTTTCTTACAGTAAGCCATTCTTTAGAACTCAAAAGCATTCAAAGGATTTAACTTTCACTGTTCTTAAAGCACAGGATTTAGGGAAAGCATGGCCTTGTCAGAAGAAGTTCTTTCCTCTAGGTAACTTGAAAACCTATTGACTTGGCAATACTCCTGTTGTGTCTCTTAGTATCCTAGGGCATCACCACCTGAAGCATCACAGTCCTGAAGGCAGAGGGACTACAGCTAGATCTTCAAGGGAGGAGAAAGGCACCCTCTGCTTACTGGTCTGATTACCAGGGTATACACTGTGGACTTGTTTAGTACTTTTCTTCCTGGGTAAGGGCTGCACGGATTGCCCAAGAACTGTTTTCCTTTAAAGACTGTCCTCTGACCCTATGAAGTTTGAGATGTTTAGACATAGGGCACTGAGGCTTTCTTCTACTTTGTTGCGAATTGAATATTCAGTTTGAATAGTTTTCTATTTTTTTTTAACTGGCTTTTAAATCCTTCTATAATTCTAATTAAGCTCATCTTCATCTCAGAGCTTGGCTAGCTCTAAGGCAAGAAATAAAGGAAGCTTGCTCGCCAGGCCAGGCTTCCTAAGCTCTCACATCTCTACTTGAATTGATTTGCATTATAATGCACATGGGCAGGAAGATAGGTAAATTGAATGTGTGATTAACTGAGCAAAGAATAAAGCCCATATAGAGTTAACATTATTGCTAGGCTACTTGCAGGTCATTTCTGAAGGATGGAAACAGGCACTCTCTAAGAATGAATGTATGAAATATGATGATTATCTTATTGAATATAAAACATTTATTACATCATCCAGTTCCTTTTTATTTAACATGAAATGTGTTAAACAATTTCTAAGATGAGAGCTAATCATGCTCTGTGGAGGTAGCCCAGTGCTGGCAAGATGGGAAACCCACTGGATCTGGAAATGATCCTTTTAATACTAAATGGAAGATATGGTAAAATAATACAGTCCTACCCAGTACACTAGGATTTTTTCATAGTTCTGAAAAAACTGAATTAATGGCTTTTTCTAATAGTGGGTGAAAGTATATTTGTTTCTGGGGAGCAGTAATGCAGCCCTAAAATATCTTAAGAAAATAACGAACCTTAAATGACACAAGATGTAGTTTAGTGAAGATATACTTGAAAACATGACCCTGTACATAGGCAGGTTTTTCTTCTTAGCATGTTATAGGCATGTCCCATGACCAAATATGACCCAGGGCAAACATTCCTTTTGACATTTATCATGAATTCTGTTTCTCACATTCTTAGTGTTTTGTGCAATGCGTGTATAATTTAAATATCACCTTCAGACTTTTGTAATACAATTGCTAAGTATATATTAACCACAACTACACACACACACACACACACGCGCACACATATATATCACTAATACTTTATTGTCTCTTTCTTGGTAAGGGTGTCCATGGATAGATTTTGCATAATCAAGTTAATAGTATTCGTGAATCTGCATGATACTTCTGGTTTAGTCTCAATCATGTTTTTTTCCATTTTGTTAAAACCAATCATATTAAGGAAATGTTTATTTCATGGGGAAAAAATCTATTTGTAATATTAGCATTCCATACCACATAATATTAAACAGTGTTTTACAATTAAATTGTGTACAATAAAGATCGTGCTGGAAATAGTGTGTCTGTTTGCTTAGATGAAATCATATCTCTAAAAAGTATTTTATATTTTTTAAAAAACCAAGATTTATCTTAAGTAACTTGGAAAGTTGTTGCTGATGTTCTGCATGTGGTCAATAATATAAGTAAATTAAAAACATCTTCTCCTATCAAAAAATTTCCTGGCCTATGGTAGACATAATTTCTTCTTGAAGCATAAAAAATCAATTCTGACACCTAACTTGGCATTCAGTTATGACCTGAGGACCATAAAATTAATGCATGGAATTGAAAAGGTAATAGGTGATACCTCTCCTTTACTTTTGCAAAAGTAGCTTTAATTACTTGCTAGAAATATCAGAATTTTAATTTTAACATGGAAGTTAAAACTTACATAATTTGCCTAATTCGTATCTGGGAATGTTTTTTTTTTGAGTAATTTTTTCATAGGGTGAATGCACACTTGCTGGAGAGACGGAGACAGAGAAACAGCAAGAAATCACCCCCCAGGGGGGATGGCCACGTTGCGATCCCTTCTCCTCCGTTCTCCTCTTGGGATTCTTGGGCATGTGCACTCACGCACAGGAGCGTGTGTTAATTTTAAGCCGCTGGGTCTGGGACTGGCACGTGGTTGACTATGTGGGAGTCCAGCAACGCAACCACTACACCATCTGCTGGTCTCTTTATCTGGGATTTTAACTGGAACGTGCTTCCACCTTTCTTAACAAGTGGTACTAGCTGTCAAGTGTAGAAATGAAATTTCAACCAATCACACTATAGCATACCTAAATGGTCAAGGTAATATTAACACAATCCACAGATCTATGATCTAGCCTAATATCAGTCTTTGAATAAAATTGGAAAGAACAAGAAATGATACTAAGGAATTTAATTATGTGGTAACAGTTCTAACAATAATTGAAATTCTACAAATTTACCCAACCTAATTATATAACCAAGTGCTTTCTGGTTAAATTTGGAGTTCTCATATCCTCCTGTTTTTGACTTATAAAGACAGTATTAACCTTGGTCATTCATTTTAATTGTAAAAATAGTCAGCATATCCATTTTGTTAAAGAGGATTTATAAAATTTTGGAAATAAAACAGAAAAATAATTGTCTTTTCTTAATGGAATGCTCGAGAATAATCTAAGATTGCCTGAGGCTGAGGGTCATCTGACTCTTTCTCTGGGAATATAACTTTGTTTTATTTAGAATTTACACTTGATGAGGGCTCAAACATTTTATAATTCTGAAGTTAGGAGTTCACTTTTATAAAACCAAGGTGTGGTAATTTTCTCTCATGTCCAATAGAAATTTTATTCTGAAGGTTTTATATTTATGAATCCATAGGATTAACCAATTTTGCAATTTCACCATCTTATTTTACCATTTCTTGTTTCAATTTTTATTCAGCATTGCTTGAACAAACAGTTCATCAAAGTTTGAACAAACTTGCCAGCTTCCTGGTTTTTCCATTAATAAGTTAAATAAAGTGTTGACAGATGCTCACTATTTATTGTTGTGAATTGTATTTCTTTTAATACTTTGAGAATTATACTCTAATAACCTAAAGGCTTTTAAATAGAATAAGAAGAAATAAAAGAAGTAGAAATATAAGCAGAGGAAAAAAGCAGAAGAGGATATGGAGTTAAGGGAGGGAGAGTAGAGAAGGAATTAGGCCTTTATCTATGAAATTACTCTGGATGATGCATTCATTCCAGTTATTGTGATAAAATATTATAAGTGTTTTAAATCTTTTAATCAATAAACTAAAATTGTGCTGCCCAAGAATAATTGCCTTTTCTCTTTTTAAAATGCATAATCCACAATTGGAGCATATAATTAGATATATAGAGAGTAGACACTGAATCAAGTAATATTTGATATAAAATTTTATTGAAAAGAGGCTTTTTATTCTTATTCAATCTAGCTATTAATATATTGAAACGGTTTTATTGAATGCTTTTTGCTATCATAAATTTCAGTGAGTTTTATGTGGTAATGTATGTTTGTACATACATTTAGACTTTTTTATTCAATTTAAGATGTTGATTGCCCATATAAAGGCTTTATGGATGAGGAGAAAAGTTTTCAAATGATATTTAAAATTGCATTGCTTATCAAATCAAAAGGAAAAAAAAGACACTGAACGTCGGAGCTTAAAGACAAGAATATTTTGAAATTAAACATAGAGAACTTCAGTTAAATTCTTCTTGCAGTAGATATGAATGATACCCTACCTCCCTGAAATTAATATGGAAAAAAAGACAAACACACACACACACACACACACACACACACACACACGATATACATCTATTTCTTCATTGAGGATCTCTTATATAAAAATCGGTCTGCA